>JAVRKA010000094.1:0-1494125 GCA_034508555.1 Venustoraphidia nigricollis
ATGAAAAGTAGGTGTACACCTAAAAACTTCACATTCACACTATGAAAAGTAGGTGTACACCTAAAAACTTACATTCACACTATGAAAAGTAGGTGTACACCTAAAAAACTTAACATTCACACTATGAAAAGTAGGTGTACACCTAAAAACTTAACATTCACACTATGAAAAGTAGGTGTACACCTAAAAACTTAACATTCACACTATGAAAAGTAGGTGTACACCTAAAAACTTAACATTCACACTATGAAAAGTAGGTGTACACCTAAAAACTTAACATTCACACTATGAAAAGTAGGTGTACACCTAAAAACTTAACATTCACACTATGAAAAGTAGGTGTACACCTAAAAACTTAACTTTCACACTATGAAAAGTAGGTGTACACCTAAAAACTTAACTTTCACACTATGAAAAGTAGGTGTACACCTAGAAACTTAACATTCACACTATGAAAAGTAGGTGTACACCTAGAAACTTAACATTCACACTATGAAAAGTAGGTGTACACCTAGAAACTTAACATTCACACTACTGAAAAGTAGGTGTACACCTAGAAACTTAACATTCACACTATGAAAAGTAGGTGTACACCTAGAAACTTAACATTCACACTATGAAAAGTAGGTGTACACCTAGAAACTTAACATTCACACTATGAAAAGTAGGTGTACACCTAAAAACTTAACATTCACACTATGAAAAGTAGGTGTACTCCTAAAAACTTAACATTCACACTATGAAAAGTAGGTGTACACCTAAAAACTTAACATTCACACTATGAAAAGTAGGTGTACACCTAAAAACTTAACATTCACACTATGAAAAGTAGGTGTACACCTAAAAACTTAACATTCACACTATGAAAAGTAGGTGTACACCTAAAAACTTAACATTCACACTATGAAAAGTAGGTGTACACCTAAAAACTTAACATTCACACTATGAAAAGTAGGTGTACACCTAAAAACTTAACATTCACACTATGAAAAGTAGGTGTACACCTAAAAACTTAACATTCACACTATGAAAAGTAGGTGTACACCTAGAAACTTAACATTCACACTATGAAAAGTAGGTGTACACCTAAAAACTTCACATTCACACTATGAAAAGTAGGTGTACACCTAGAAACTTAACATTCACACTATGAAAAGTAGGTGTACACCTAAAAACTTAACATTCACACTATGAAAAGTAGGTGTACACCTAAAAACTTAACATTCACACTATGAAAAGTAGGTGTACACCTAAAAACTTAACATTCACACTATGAAAAGTAGGTGTACACCTAAAAACTTAACATTCACACTATGAAAAGTAGGTGTACACCTAGAAACTTAACATTCACACTATGAAAAGTAGGTGTACACCTAAAAACTTAACATTCACACTATGAAAAGTAGGTGTACACCTAGAAACTTAACATTCACACTATGAAAAGTAGGTGTACACCTAGAAACTTAACATTCACACTATGAAAAGTAGGTGTACACCAAAAAACTTAACATTCACACTATGAAAAGTAGGTGTACACCTAAAAACTTAACATTCACACTATGAAAAGTAGGTGTACACCTAAAAACTTAACATTCACACTATGAAAAGTAGGTGTACACCTAAAAACTTAACATTCACACTATGAAAAGTAGGTGTACACCTAAAAACTTCACATTCACACTATGAAAAGTAGGTGTACACCTAAAAACTTCACATTCACACTATGAAAAGTAGGTGTACACCTAAAAACTTCACATTCACACTATGAAAAGTAGGTGTACACCTAGAAACTTCACATTCACACTATGAAAAGTAGGTGTACACCTAAAAACTTCACATTCACACTATGAAAAGTAGGTGTACACCTAGAAACTTCACATTCACACTATGAAAAGTAGGTGTACACCTAAAAACTTCACATTCACACTATGAAAAGTAGGTGTACACCTAAAAACTTCACATTCACACTATGAAAAGTAGGTGTACACCTAAAAACTTCACATTCACACTATGAAAAGTAGGTGTACACCTAAAAACTTCACATTCACACTATGAAAAGTAGGTGTACACCTAAAAACTTCACATTCACACTATGAAAAGTAGGTGTACACCTAAAAACTTCACATTCACACTATGAAAAGTAGGTGTACACCTAAAAACTTCACATTCACACTATGAAAAGTAGGTGTACACCTAAAAACTTCACATTCACACTATGAAAAGTAGGTGTACACCTAAAAACTTCACATTCACACTATGAAAAGTAGGTGTACACCTAAAAACTTCACATTCACACTATGAAAAGTAGGTGTACACCTAAAAACTTCACATTCACACTATGAAAAGTAGGTGTACACCTAAAAACTTCACATTCACACTATGAAAAGTAGGTGTACACCTAAAAACTTCACATTCACACTATGAAAAGTAGGTGTACACCTAAAAACTTCACATTCACACTATGAAAAGTAGGTGTACACCTAAAAACTTCACATTCACACTATGAAAAGTAGGTGTACACCTAAAAACTTCACATTCACACTATGAAAAGTAGGTGTACACCTAAAAACTTCACATTCACACTATGAAAAGTAGGTGTACACCTAAAAACTTCACATTCACACTATGAAAAGTAGGTGTACACCTAAAAACTTCACATTCACACTATGAAAAGTAGGTGTACACCTAAAAACTTCACATTCACACTATGAAAAGTAGGTGTACACCTAAAAACTTCACATTCACACTATGAAAAGTAGGTGTACACCCAAAAACTTAACATTTACACTATGAAAAGTAGGTGTACACCTAAAAACTTAACATTTACACTATGAAAAGTAGGTGTACACCTAAAAACTTAACATTCACACTATGAAAAGTAGGTGTACACCTAAAAACTTAACATTCACACTATGAAAAGTAGGTGTACACCTAAAAACTTAACATTCACACTATGAAAAGTAGGTGTACACCTAAAAACTTAACATTCACACTATGAAAAGTAGGTGTACACCTAAAAACTTAACATTCACACTATGAAAAGTAGGTGTACACCTAAAAACTTAACATTCACACTATGAAAAGTAGGTGTACACCTAAAAACTTAACATTCACACTATGAAAAGTAGGTGTACACCTAAAAACTTGACATTCACACTATGAAAAGTAGGTGTACACCTAAAAACTTGACATTCACACTATGAAAAGTAGGTGTACACCTAAAAACTTAACATTCACACTATGAAAAGTAGGTGTACACCTAAAAACTTGACATTCACACTATGAAAAGTAGGTGTACACCTAAAAACTTAACATTCACACTATGAAAAGTAGGTGTACACCTAAAAACTTAACATTCACACTATGAAAAGTAGGTGTACACCTAAAAACTTAACATTCACACTATGAAAAGTAGGTGTACACCTAAAAACTTAACATTCACACTATGAAAAGTAGGTGTACACCTAAAAACTTAACATTCACACTATGAAAAGTAGGTGTACACCTAAAAACTTAACATTCACACTATGAAAAGTAGGTGTACACCTAAAAACTTAACATTCACACTATGAAAAGTAGGTGTACACCTAAAAACTTAACATTCACACTATGAAAAGTAGGTGTACACCTAAAAACTTAACATTCACACTATGAAAAGTAGGTGTACACCTAAAAACTTAACATTCACACTATGAAAAGTAGGTGTACACCTAAAAACTTAACATTCACACTATGAAAAGTAGGTGCAAACGTTTCTGACCTCGTGCGCCCAAGGCGCAAACGTTTCTGACCTCGTGCGCCCAAGGCGCAAACGTTTCTGACCTCGTGCGCCCAAGGCGCAAACGTTTCTGACCTCGTGCGCCCAAGGCGCAAACGTTTCTGACCTCGTGCGCCCAAGGCGCAAACGTTTCTGACCTCGTGCGCCCAAGGCGCAAACGTTTCTGACCTCGTGCGCCCAAGGCGCAAACGTTTCTGACCTCGTGCGCCCAAGGCGCAAACGTTTCTGACCTCGTGCGCCCAAGGCGCAAACGTTTCTGACCTCGTGCGCCCAAGGCGCAAACGTTTCTGACCTCGTGCGCCCAAGGCGCAAACGTTTCTGACCTCGTGCGCAAATCCCTAATCCGCAAATCCCTAATCCGCAAATCCCTAATCCGCAAATCCCTAATCCGCAAATCCCTAATCCGCAAATCCCTAATCCGCAAATCCCTAATCCGCAAATCCCTAATCCGCAAATCCCTAATCCGCAAATCCCTAATCCGCAAATCCCTAATCCGCAAATCCCTAATCCGCAAATCCCTAATCCGCAAATCCCTAATCCGCAAATCCCTAATCCGCAAATCCCTAATCCGCAAATCCCTAATCCGAAAATCCCTAATCCGCAAATCCCTAATCCGCAAATCCCTAATCCGCAAATCCCTAATCCGCAAATCCCTAATCCGCAAATCCCTAATCCGCAAATCCCTAATCCGCAAATCCCTAATCCGCAAATCCCTAATCCGCAAATCCCTAATCCGCAAATCCCTAATCAGCAAATCCCTAATCCGCAAATCCCTAATCCGCAAATCCCTAATCCGCAAATCCCTAATCCGCAAATCCCTAATCCGCAAATCCCTAATCCGCAAATCCCTAATCCGCAAATCCCTAATCCGCAAATCCCTAATCCGAAAAAATCCCTAATCCGCAAATCCCTTATCCGCAAATCCCTTATCCGCAAATCCCTAATCCGCAAATCCCTAATCCGCAAATCCCTAATCCGCAAATCCCTAATCCGCAAATCCCTAATCCGCAAATCCCTAATCCGCAAATCCCTAATCCGCAAATCCCTAATCCGCAAATCCCTAATCCGCAAATCCCAAATCCGCAAATCCCTAATCCGCAAATCCCTAATCCGCAAATCCAGATGAGGCTACGATTCTGAAAAATATTTCCAGGTGACGCAACGGTTCTGAAAAATATTTCCAGGTGAGGCAACGGTTCTGAAAAATATTTCCAAGTGAGGCAACGGTTCTGAAAAATATTTCCAGGTGAGGCAACGATTCTGAAAAATATACCCAGGTGAGGCAACAATTCTGAAAAATATTTCCAAGTGAGGCAACGATTATGAAAAATATTTTCCAGGTGCGGCAACGATTCTGAAAATTATTTTCCAGGTGCGGCAACGATTCTGAAAATTATTTCCAGGTGAGGCAACAATTCTGAAAAATATTTCCAGGTGAGGCAACAATTCTGAAAAATATTTCCAGGTGAGGCAACGTTTTTGAAAAATATTTCCAGGTGAGGCAACGTTTTTAAAAAATATTTCCAGGTGAGGCAACGTTTTTGAAAAATATTTCCAGGTGAGGCAACGTTTTTGAAAAATATTTCCAGGTGAGGCAACGTTTTTGAAAAATATTTCCAGGTGAGGCAACGATTCTGTAAAATATTTCCCAGGTGAGGCAACGATTCTGAAAAATATTTCCAGGTGAGGCAACGATTCTGAAAAATATATCCAGGTGAGGCAACAATTCTGAAAAATATATCCAGGTGAGGCAACGATTCTGAAAAATATATCCAGGTGAGGCAACGATTCTGAAAAATATTTCCAGGTGAGGCAACGATTCTGAAAAATGATTCCAGGTGAGGCAACGATTCTGAAAAATATATCCAGGTGAGGGAACAATTCTGAAAAATATTTCCAGGTGAGGCAACAATTCTAAATATATCCAGGTGAGGCAACGATTCTCAAAATTATTTCCAGGTGAGGCAACGATTCTGAAAAATATTACCAGGTGAGGCAACAATTCTGAAAAATATTTCCAGGTGAGGCAACGATTCTGAAAAATATACCCAGGTAAGGCAACGATTCTGAAAAATATTTCCAGGTGAGGCAACGATTCTAAAAAATATACCCAGGTGAGGCAACGATTGTGAAAAATATTTCCAGGTGAGGCAACGGTTCTGAAAAATATATCCAGATGAGGCAACGGTTCTGAAAAATATATCCAGGTGAGGCAACGATTCTGAAAAATATACCCAGGTGAGGCAACAATTCTGAAAAATATTTCCAGGTGAGGCAACGATTCTGAAAAATATACCCAGGTGAGGCAACGATTGTGAAAAATATTTCCAGGTGAGGCAACGGTTCTGAAAAATATATCCAGATGAGGCAACGATTCTGAAAAATATATCCAGATGAGGCAACGATTCTGAAAAATATATCCAGGTGAGGGAACAATTCTGAAAAATATTTCCAGGTGAGGCAACAATTCTAAATAATATATCCAGGTGAGGCAACGATTCTCAAAATTATTTCCAGGTGAGGCAACAATTCTGAAAAATATTTCCAGGTGAGGCAACAATTCTGAAAAATATTTCCAGGTGAGGCAACAATTCTGAAAAATATTTCCAGGTGAGGCAACAATTCTGAAAAATATTTCCAGGTGAGGCAACAATTCTGAAAAATATTTCCAGGTGAGGCAACAATTCTGAAAAATATTTCCAGGTGAGGCAACGATTCTGAAAAATATTTCCAGGTGAGGCAACGTTTTTGAAAAATATTTCTAGGTGAGGCAACGATTCTGTAAAATATTTCCCAGGTGAGGCAACGATTCTGAAAAATATTTCCAGGTGAGGCAACGATTCTGAAAAATATATCCAGGTGAGGCAACAATTCTGAAAAATATTTCAAGGTGAGGCAACGATTCTGAAAAATATTTCAAGGTGAGGCAACGATTCTGAAAAATATTTCCAGGTGAGGCAACGATTCTGAAAAATATATCCAGGTGAGGGAACAATTCTGAAAAATATTTCCAGGTGAGGCAACGATTCTGAAAAATATTTCCAGGTGAGGCAACGATTCTGAAAAATATTTCCAGGTGAGGCAACGATTCTGAAAAATATATCCAGGTGAGGGAACAACTCTGAAAAATATTTCCAGGTGAGGCAACAATTCTAAATAATATATCCAGGTGAGGCAACGATTCTCAAAATTATTTCCAGGTGAGGCAACGATTCTGAAAAATATTACCAGGTGAGGCAACAATTCTGAAACATATTTCCAGGTGAGGCAACGATTCTGAAAAATATACCCAGGTGAGGCAACGATTCTGAAAAATATTTCCAGGTGAGGCAACGATTCTGAAAAATATACCCAGGTGAGGCAACGATTGTGAAAAATATTTCCAGGTGAGGCAACGGTTCTGAAAAATATATCCAGATGAGGCAACGATTCTGAAAAATATTTCCAGGTGAGGCAACGATTCTGACAAATATTTCCAAGTGAGGCAACAATTCTGAAAAATATTTCCAAGTGAGGCAACGATTATGAAAAATATATTCAGGTGAGGCTACGATTCTGAAAAATATTACCAGCTGAGGCAACAATTCTGAAAAATATTTCCAGGTGAGGCAACAATTCTGAAAAATATTTCCAGGTGAGGCAACAATTCTGAAAAATATTTCCAGGTGAGGCAACGGTTCTGAAAAATATTTCCAGGTGAGGCAACAATTCTGAAAAATATTTCCAGGTGAGGCAACGATTCTGAAAAATATTTCCAGGTGAGGCAACGTTTTTGAAAAATATTTCTAGGTGAGGCAACGATTCTGTAAAATATTTCCCAGGTGAGGCAACAATTCTGAAAAATATTTCCAGGTGAGGCAACGGTTCTGAAAAATATATTCAGGTGAGGCAACGATTCTGAAAAATATTTCCAGGTGAGGCAACAATTCTGAAAAATATTTCCAGGTGCGGCAACGATTCTGAAAATTCTTTCCAGGTGAGGCAACGATTATGAAAAATATTACCAGGTGAGGCAACAATTCTGAAAAATATTTCCAGGTGAGGCAACAATTCTGAAAAATATTTCCAGGTGAGGCAACAATTCTGAAAAATATTTCCAGGTGGGGCAACGATTCTGAAAAATATTTCCAGGTGAGGCAACAATTCTGAAAAATATTTTTAGGTGAGGCAACGATTCTGAAAAATATTTCCAGGTGAGGCAACAATTCTGAAAAATATTTCCAGGTGAGGCAACAATTCTAAATAATATTTAAAGGTGAGGCAACGATTCGGAAAAATATTTCCAGGTGAGACAACGATTCTGAAAAATATATCCAGATGAGGCAACGATTGTGAAAAATATTTACAGGTGAGGCAACGATTCAGAAAAATATTTCCAGGCGAGGCAACGATTCAGAAAAATATTTCCAGGTGAGGCAACGGTTTTGAAAAATATTTCCAGGTGCGGCAACGATTCTGAAAATTATTTCCAGGTGAGGCAACGATTATGAAAAATATTACCAGCTGAGGCAACAATTCTGAAAAATATTTCCAGGTGAGGCAACAATTCTGAAAAATATTTCCAGGTGAGGCAACAATTCTGAAAAATATTTCCAGGTGGGGCAACGATTCTGAAAAATATTTCCAGGTGAGGTAACAATTCTGAAAAATATTTCCAGGTGAGGCAACAATTCTAAATAATATTTCCAGGTGAGGCAACGATTCGGAAAAATATTTCCAGGTGAGACAACGATTCTGAAAAATATATCCAGATGAGGCAACGATTGTGAAAAATATTTACAGGTGAGGCAACGATTCAGAAAAATATTTCCAGGTGAGGCAACGATTCTGAAAAATATACCCAGGTGAGGCAACGATTCTGAAAAAAATTTCCAAGTGAGGCAACGATTCTGGAAAATATATCCAGGTGAGGCAACAATTCTGAAAAATATTTCCAGGTGAGGCAACGGTTCAGAAAAATATTTCCAGAGTCGACCGGGCCCCTCCCGGAGTCGACCGGGACCCTCCCGGAGTAGACCGGGGCCCTCCCGGAGTCGACATGGCCTGTCCCGGAGTCGACATGGCCCCTCCCGGAGTCGAATAAATTAATATTTTCATTTTAGTTTATAGATCTAGAAATGATTTACTCTTTAAATTGTGGCGACATCTAACAGAATTAAGTTAAAGCTGTCAGTTTTATTATTTTGGCGCTGCGTGTACTTTATTTCAGGTCTAGGATAATTTGACAGCTCTTAGTATAAGTCATGAAATAATACTTTGATTTACTTTTTGAAGTCCAATTATTGATTGGGTACCACAAAAACGCGACGCCACAACTTTAGATGGTAATTAGAGCTAATTAAAATCGTTCGCGACACATTCAAATACGCAGTAGAACTAACTAAAACCGTTCAAAATTAACGAATATTGGATTATTAAATGGATTTGGAATGTAACTTGTCTATTATTAATTATAATTCGATATGCAGAACCTGCTTTTCAATGGAAGACTTGATTTCCATACTAGACGATTCAAACACCAATAACACGTTCTCAACATTACGAATTGCTGATATGGTAATGGAGTGCGCTTCTGTGAAGGTACATGTTACATTTATTATTTCGCGTTCATACATTTACGCCATTATTTCTTCGTTCTGCATTATGATTAGTTTGTTTATTTCATTCTCCATTTCCAGATCGACATAGACGATGGTCTGCCTTCAAAAATATGTAGTAAATGTGTAATTCAAGTAAATCAAGCGTACTTGTTCCGGAAACAGTGTGAAAACGCCGATATTCGGTTGCGTTCTATTTTAAATAATGAACGACATGAACTCAAAGAACGAGTTATCGACAATGAATTAAATTTAGATTATAACTTCACTAGTACTGAATCCGATAACGCATTTCAAAAAATCTCACATGTTGACACTCACACCGAACCTACCGGGCAGTCTTCTGATAATTCAACAGCCACAAACGAACGGACGTTGGCTTCTGAAAACAATTTAATCATACGTACTTTGATTCGCTCTAGTAGTATATCTGAAAATTACAATCTAGCGCAATTCAGAGAAAAATTGTCATGCCACTTGTGTAAGAAGATATTATTTTCTAAGGCCAACTTAATAAAACACATTTCCTTACATAAGACGAATCCACGGACACACGTGGATTCGAAAAAAACCACCAGTCAAAAGGGACATCATTGTCACGACTGTGGTAAGAACTTTAGGAAAAAGACGCTGTTAAAAATTCATACGAGGACCCACACCGGTGAAAAACCTTTCGGCTGTAATGACTGCGATCGCAAATTCTCAGACCCTGCAAATTTACGACGTCATAAAATGATTCACACCGGCAAAAAACCTCACAGCTGTCATATATGCCACAAGGCGTTCATACAAGGCCCGTCGTTGACCGACCATTTGAGAATACACAGTGGTGAGCGGCCGTTCGAATGCACTTATTGCGAGAAAAGTTTCTCCTTAAAAGCCACTTTAACGAAACATCTCAGACTGCACACCGGTGAGACGCCTTTTGTTTGCAGTTTTTGCGGTAAATCGTTTCGCACTTCTGACTATTTGAGATTGCACATTAGAAAGCATACGGCCGCCGATGCACCGACAAAACGTGCGGCAAAACGAAACGGGTGTGACGCGGACAGATCCCACGCATGTTCTGTGTGCAAACGAAAGTACACATCGAAACAGAGTCTGAAAATGCATTCGGTTATTCACGGCGAAAAAAGCTTTTTGTGCAGCGAATGCGGCAAGGGATTCGTTAGTAAAGCCTCGCTGAAAAACCACGCCAAAGTTCACACCGGCCTTAAACCTTATCGATGCACTTTTTGCGCTAAATCGTTTTCACAGATCGGCGCACTGAAGAATCATAACTATCTACACACTGGAGAGAAGCCGTTCAAATGCAAAGTGTGCGACAAACCATTTACGCAACGCTCACAAGTTATAAACCACATGAGAACACACACCGGAGAGAAACCCTACGCGTGCTCGGTCTGCCAGAAGAATTTTTCTGTCAAGGCCTCGCTCACCGTGCATCTTAGAACTCACACGGGGGAAACGCCATACCATTGTCCGATTTGCACTAAAGGTTTCAACAGCTCCACCAACATGACAAAACACAAAAAAAGACATTTAATCTCAACATCCTGAACGACCGGGACACATCGCATATAGTACATACAATATTTATTTACTGTACGGATCGCTTAATACATATTACACCGTCGTTTATTCGTTTACAATTGCCTGTTACATTTACGTGACACACTGCTGAATATATTTTTTCATACAAAGTAATCGTTTTTATAAAAGCGTGTTTTAGTTTTTTTAAACACTAACTTTTATAATGGCTATTTATTTTGATCAGCGATTGTAATGTTTTTAACTTATTAGGCTTCATCAATGTCGCTAAACCGCTCGTCCATTATTGTTTGTCGCACGTGTTTAGCAGAGGGTGAACTCAAATCTGTCTTCGAAAAAAATGTTCTCAGTTCAAGTGACGGAATGCGTTTGTGCGACATGATTATGGAATGCGCTTCTATCAAGGTAATTTTTTGCAATCTGGTTTTTGTATTTCCTTATAATTATTTGCCATTCACATCGCTAATCTGAATTTTTTTATAAATCCGGTTTGCAACACTCATATATAATATTTTTCCTCAGATATCTCAGAACGACGGGCTGCCGTCTAATATATGTGTCAAATGTATCGTCAAACTAAACGAAGCATATTCCTTTAAAAAGCAATGTGAGAACGCCGATGTCACTTTACAGTTTGAATTTAAGAACGATCGATTTAGAAACTTCGATGAAATAAACGATTCGCTCGTGAACTTTGTAACTACTGAAACACTTACAAATCGTGATACGGTTGACAATGTCCACGGCGATTATCATTTTACAAATAGTATAAAATCTGAAGTGGAAAGAGATTGCGATAGCCACTTTAACGTAGACATTAACACAGAAACCTTGAAATACTGTACAGTGTGCCGGGAACAGTTCAGTTCGGACCATGTGTGCATTGTAAGGCGTTCGTTGAAGAAGAAGAGGAAGAAAAACAAATACGGCGATGACAAGAAAAACGTCGGCGTGAAAGGAAATGAAATGACGACATTTTCTACAGAAAAGAAAATAATCGTTAAAAAGGTACGACAGAGAAGAGACAATAATGAAACGGAACAATCGACGATTTGTAACATATGTAACAAACGCTACACGTCCAAGCAGAGTTTGCGCAAACATCAGCAAATTCATGGCGAGAAAACGTTTTTATGCAGTTCGTGCGGTAAAGGTTTCGTAAGTAAAGCCCTCTTGAGGTCGCATAGCAAAGTTCACACCGGACTGAAACCGTATCAGTGCACGACGTGCGGCAAGTCTTTCTCGCAACTGGGCATGCTGAAAAATCACACCTACCTACACACGGGGGAGAAACCTTTCAAGTGTAAATTGTGCGGAAAGGCGTTTACGCAGCGATATCACGTCGTCGATCACATGCGAACTCACAGCGGGGAACGACCGTACGCCTGCACGGTGTGCGACAAGACTTTCGCCCACAAAGCCACCCTCACCGTTCATCTGAGAACCCACACCGGAGAGACTCCGTATCACTGTCCGGCGTGCGGCAGGGGATTCAGCAGTTCCACGAACATGAGTAAACACAGGAAGAGACACGACTCCGACAGGCTTCGTTAGCCGAATCCAGACAACGCGTGACGAAAGCGTTCGCCGATCGCGGCCGATTTCGCGAACGCGAGAAAGGCACCGTGTCGTCGTTATGAGTAGACTTAATGACTGCGATTTGATTATTATTTGTTGTGGGATACGAGCATGCGACGAGAAGACGGTGAATAATACGCATCGTTGAAATTTATTAAATTCTTCGATACAATATCGACACTTTACTTTTGCGTACATAAAATTAAAATAAAATGTCTGGAGATAAAACATAATTATATTTATGGGAACTTTAATGTATTATAATCATTTATTTTTCTTTTGTACGGTCGAATGAGAGACGATCTCTAATTTCGATAATGACATACGTTTCATTTTCGTTATGTATTATTACTGAGTAACGATTATTTATTACATTGTATAACTAAAGAAAAACAAATTTATAACTATCAATAACGCGGCTTGTGTCTTTACCAATTTTTTTCACATCGGAAGACACTCGCAACGCATGTATTTCAACTGTTGCTGTGCCGAGGGGAATTTAATTAGGCGTCTGCCAAAGGCGATTCACATTATTTCCGAGGAGACACTCGATTATGGATTTAACAAACAATTGCGTTTGTCGCACTTGTTTGTCACGTGCAGAACTGAAGTCTGTTTTTGACAAAGCATGCTATTCAAATTCTACGGAATTTATTTTTGAAATGATAATGGAATGCACTTCGGTTAAGGTAAATTTGTATATGCTTTGCTGGTGTTCTGCTTGTTTGCAGATATTTTATGATTTTCTCAATGTTTAGATTTTGAAAGACGATACTTTGCCATCCAAAATTTGCGATAACTGTATTAAACTTTTGGCTCAGGCGTACTCATTTAAGAAACAGTGTGAGAACGCAGATGAAATTTTACGTTTGCATTGCGGCAGAAATAGAACTGATAAAACGAATCAATTAGATATATCGAGTGCCAATGCCGACTCGCCGTTTTTTTTTTGCAAAGTTAAACTGGAAGCTTCCGACGACATCGTTAAGCTCGAGACCGGCGATTCGGTCGATTACGACGCATCGGTGAGTTATAGTCGGATAGCTAAACTCGACGAAGAATTGAAACACGACACTATATCGGAATGCATCGATGCTCCCGACACGAGTGCGATAAATACGATCGTCGAGGACGGTTTTGAATTTAAAAACGGCACGCTTAGCAATTTCGGTATGGAAGCCAAGTCGGTCGACCGTTCTGAGAAAGAACGTTTAAAATTAAAACGTTCGACACAATGCAAAAAGAACGGCGGCCGTAAGCAGACGTCTCTTCGACAAGGTATCAAAGACAGAGGGAAGAAAAAATCACAGGCTTGTCACATATGTAAAAAGGAATTCGCTCAGAACTGGTTGCTCGAATACCATCTGAAAGTTCATTCGGGCGAGACTCCGTTTATGTGCGACGTTTGCGGCAAATCGTTTCGCGCCACAAATCTGTTGAATTTTCACATCAGACAAAAACATTCGTCGGCCGACGGCAGCACGAATCGATCGCACGTTTGCAGCGACTGCGACAAGCGTTTCTCGTCTCCGAGAGGACTCAAAGAGCACCGGCAGAGACACGGCCTCAGAAAATACTTGTGCCACGAATGCGGCAAGGGATTCATCAAAAGGACAGAAATGGAAAAACACAGTCGAGTGCATTCGGGCGTCAAGCCGTTCGCTTGTCCGGTTTGCGAGAAAGCGTTCGCTCAGCTCGGCGCCTTGAAAACACATTCTTATTTGCATTCTGGCGAAAAACCGTTCCAATGTAAGCTCTGCGACAGAGCGTTCAAGCTGCGTCATCATTTAACCGATCATTCGAGGACTCACAGCGGAGAAAAACCGTTCCGCTGCGCCATTTGCCACAAATGTTTTCCGTACGAGAAGAGTTTGATTGTTCACAAGAGAACGCACACTGCCAGATAGAGATGGAGAATGGCCTGTGATGTGAGAAAATCGGCAACGATCGTCATGTCAAACCAAATTTAGCCTCGTTTATTAGTATTAATTATTGTCAGTAATCATTATATATATTATTAATAAAGTCGTGACTTGTCTATCAAAATTTCTACCTTTAGCATATCAATGTTTACGGGATGAAGTGAATACGAATGAATATATCCAATCATCAACCGTACTTATTGCCTCACTTCAGTCCTTTTACCGTTTTATTTCAGTAAATTATTTGCATGCAAATTAAAAATTACTTTTCAATCAGGCCAAACAAGTATAACTTCCAACGGGCGAACATATTTTATAATGGAAAATTATATTGGTTGAATTCGTAGCTATTAATTTCTAATATATTAAATTCATACATTTTCCCGAAGGCAATAATAGCGGAACAGACTGCTTTTCTGTGTTTACGATTAACCGCACTCCACGGGGTAACGCTCCCTGTTGAAAGTTTGATTGGCTTCTGCAGCAAATGAGAGCCCGAAATATACAATCGGCCGTTGCATTTTAACTATGGATTTCACAAATAAATGTATATGTCGCACGTGTTTGTCAGAGAGTGATTTAAAGTCCATCTTCGAAGCTGACGGCAAAACACAAATAATATCCGAAATGCTAATGGAATGTACTTCTGTTAAGGTCAGTACTTGATGTTTTAGTTTGCATTGACGATTGCCAAAAACAATCGTCGGCGACTTTAATTTTGATCCGCAATGCTCACTGAGGAGGACTGCCGTCGATCGGTCGGTCCTCAATACTCTTCGAAATTCCTTTTAATTACGCCGTACTTTGTTTCCTCACAGATTATTAAAGACGATAACATGCCGTCCAAGATTTGTAAAAAATGCATACGCTTATTAAAACAATCATACGCATTCAAAAAACAATGCGAAAACGCCGACGCGACTCTTCGATCGCAAGTCGATGGACACGCATCGACTGACGGGTCGACGGTCAAAGCCGACTCTCAATATTATTTCTGTAAGAGCGAGTCCGACGCTCCGGAAAATCCGCTCGTTAAATTAGAAATCGGAGACGCCGAACTCGTGTACGACGCGGACGATTACGTTCGACACTCGCCGACGCCGAGCGCAGACGGTGCATTTAAATCCGAGTCGGAGAATGCGGTCGCATTCGACGCGAAATCGGCAAGCTGCAGAGAGGGCGCGGCGCCGACGAACGCGCGGAACGACCGCGACGACGGTCGAGCCGCGACTCCCGACGGCGACGTCGAATCGTCGGCGAAGAAGTGCGTTTCGATTAAAAAACGTACCGGTAAACGGGTCGAGAGCGCAAAGAATCAAGCGGCGAAGCAGTCGCACGTCTGCCATCTTTGCAGCAAGGAGTTCCACAGAGCGTGGCTGCTCGAGTACCATCTCAGAGTTCATTCGGGCGAATCGCCGTTCTCCTGCAATTTCTGCGGCAAATCGTACCGCGTCGACTACAAACTGCAGGCCCACATACGACAGGAGCACATGCAGCAGTCGGACAACGACGTCGACGCGACGTACGGCTGTCCCGAGTGCACCAAGACGTATCCCACGAAGAGATCGCTTTACGAACACATGCTCAGGCATCGCGAAAAGACGTTCCTGTGCAGCGACTGCGGCAAAGATTTCATCACGAAAAAAGAACTCGTCAATCACACCAACAACGTGCACGCCGACACGAAGCCTTTCAAGTGCAAGACGTGCGGCAAGGCCTTTCCGAGAATGTGTCGGCTCGTGCAGCACAATCGAAAGGACTGCTCGTTCAAGGTGTTCATGCAAAAGCACCTCCAGACCGACGTGGCCAAGTCCAACACCTGTCCGATCTGCAACAAGACGTACATTTCTCAGAAGGGCCTGATCGAGCATCTGCCTCGGCACGGCGAAAAGAAGTGTCTGTGCGAGGAGTGCGGCAAGAAATTCTTTAGCAAGAAAGAACTGATCAAACACATCACCGTCCACACGGGCGAGAAGGCCTACAAGTGTCCCAAGTGCGACAAGGCGTTCGCGAGAAGCAGCTCGCTGCACATTCACAACTCGTACGTCCACACCGAAAAGAAGCGACTCAAGTGCGAGTTTTGCGACAGGGCTTTCGCGCAACGCCACAACCTGGCCGATCACATGCGAACGCACACGGGAGAGAAACCCTACACCTGCGAAATATGCAACAAGAGCTTCCCCTACAACAAGAGCCTCATCGTTCATAAGAGAACGCACACGGGCGAAGTTCCGTACACGTGTCCGTTCTGCGGTTGCGGTTTCAACAACTTGAACGGCATGAAAAAACATCAAGAAATGCACGCCGTCAAACCCGAGTGACGACGACGACGACGACGATGAACGACCGTCGCCGCCGGCATTCGCTTCGTTCCGAGACGATTCCTTCGATTCAAACGCGCGTCGTAAAACTTCGTAAATGTCGCACCGAAAGACACCTCGCGTAAACGATTCGATTTTTTCATTACGGTAACTTTCCAATGTGCTGGCAAGTCAGAGAAAGAAATTGGTTATCCAACATTTTAAACATTCGTTTATTTGTTGACAAGTTATTACGCGGACTTTCGTTTGAAACGTCCCTATTGGGTGATTAATAATTGTCAGTTGTAACGTTTTTCTCATCTCGATGAATGTGCGAAATTTTAAGGACTGGACTGATGACGCTGAATAGTTTTTATTGAAATCAGTATAATAAGCTTTTATTTCACACTTAACAGTTGATTTGTATGGAAATAAATTAATAAAAATAAGATTTGTTTTATATTTTGCGTTATCTCGATTTTTCCCACGTTGATTTCGAAAACCGTCAGGTTTAGCCAATGTACCGAAAGATTTGTAATGACAATCGAACTTTCTTATGCAAAACTTTGCTCTGTGTTCACTAGCGTCTGTTCGTTGTCGTGTGTCAGTTTGTGCTTTTTCATGTTCTTCAAACAATTGAATTCCTTCCGACAGACGGAACACTCGTAGGGCTTTTCGCCCGTATGAACGCGCAGGTGCTGCGTGAGGTTTCCTTTGAGCGCAAACTTTCGGTCGCAGAACGAACACGCGTTATTCTTTTCGCCCGTGTGGGTTTTCATGTGCGTCGTCAGATGAGTTTTCTGGGTAAACTTCTTGTCGCAACTCTCGCACCGGTACCGTTTTTCGCCCGTGTGTATTCTCTGATGACTGCTCAGGCCGCTGAGCTGTCTGAATGTCTTGTCGCAAAACAGGCATTTGAACGGTCTCAGATCTGGAAAAGAAGACAAAGTTTACACACTCGCCGCGTTCTTGCTCAATCGTTTTCGACTCAACATTAAGAATCGACGGGAATAATTGCAAAGAAAAAAACTAGTGCTTCTGACGTAGAGCGATACCTTTATGAATTTTCAAGTGTTCTTCTAGCGTGTGTTTGGAGGCAAACACTTTGCCGCATTCGCTGCAGAGGACACTCGTTCTCATTCTTCGCCCCGCGTTATCGATTTTATCTCGATTACGATTTTTCTTCAGTCTCGAATCGGCGGACGAAATCGATACGTTTTGTTTCTTGTCGGGCACGGAGAACGCAGAATGGTGTCTGTTGCGATGATATTTCAACAAGCACTTCGTACGATACGAGATCCCACAATCGTCGCACGCGTAAGGCTTCTCCCCGGTATGGCTCCGAATGTGGTCTGTGAGGTTGGGCGCTTGTATGAATGCCTTTTCGCAGTACGGGCACTTGTGTGGACGATTGCCTGACGATGAGATTTATGTTACATTTAGAAACTGTTTCTAAATTCCAAATATTTTACATGACTGTTATTTTTGACGATTAATCTGTTTTTGTTATATGTATGATCGTTGTTTTTTTTATGATAATAATAAATCGATTTAGACAGTTCACGATATTTTTTTTTGTTTCCCGACGGACAAAATATGTCAACGGTATTTCGTTTTTTTATAAGGACAACAGTTTAACATGCGACGGAATGTTCCATTTACTAAACCGAAAACATTCCATCCGCTATGACAAAATTACTAAAATCGAAAAGACTTTTCAGAGTTTACGATAACAATAAAAATGATCGCGTTATACTTTCTGCCTGATGTGACAGCTGGTGTCTCGTCAAGTTGCCGCGAGTGCCGAAAGAGTTGCCGCAGAAACAGCTGAACGGTCGCTCTCCGGTATGGCTGCGAATGTGAATTTGAAGGGATTCTTTGCGCTTCAAAGCCTTGTTACAGACGTCGCATTTGAAAAAGCGATGCCTTCGAACCATGTGTTCGTACGGTTCTTCTGCTCGAACCGATCGTTCGCTGCACTCGCCGCACTCGGCGTTGGAATGCCGATCGATGTGCTTCTGCGCGCTCTTCCTTGTCGGCAACAGTTTGCCGCACACGAAACACTTATAAGCGGGCCTTACATTCGCTGCTTCGTCGTCGAGCAATCTCTTTTTTCGCAGTTTGCCTGCAGTCTTTCTTTCGCTTCCGGTTGCATCGATGCTTTCCCAGTTGCGATTTTTCGTTGTTTCATCGCCGCGTGCCGGTTTCTGAATGTTTTCGTCGACGCTGTCCTCGGGCGATGCCGAACCGATCTCGTCGAACGTTTTTGAGCTTATTTCTACGACGCCGCTGCAATCGTATTCTGTGCTTTGTGTACCGCCGAAATAGTCATTTACAATTTTAATACGATCCGCGGGATTCAATTCGTCTAACGTTTCTCGTTTTATAATTATGCCTTTCGCTTCTCGATGATTTGTAGTTAATATCGATTGTAAAAAAGCTTCGATTCGTTCACATTGCTTTTTGAACGCGTATGCTTGATTTACCAAAGAGACACATAGACGACAAATTCCTTTTGGTAAAGTGTCGTTCTTTTTAATCTAAAAACACAAAGGCGACGTTTAGATTCGATATAGGCCTGATATTTTTCTAATTTATTGCTTCGGGGCTTTTCTCTTCGTTTAATATGAGATTTTAAGCGGTTCGTACATAGATGCACTCTTTAATTAAAACACGTCTGATATACCTACTTGTACTACGTGTAAAACAGGCAAAAAAAAGTCATAAGATAATATACTATGCTGACCTGTACAGCCGCACATGTCATTAGCATGTCTGCGTTGCTCACGATTGCTCCTCCGTCAGACTTCCCTTCCAATAACGACTCGACTTTTGTCTCTTTTAAACAAGTTCGGCAGATGCGATCAAATCTTAGAACTTTGTTCGGCATTTTCCTCTTATTTTCATTACCTTCGAATCGCGATTTTATTTTGTCATACTGACATAAATAATCTTTCGCTCAAAAATTATTTTAAATAATATGACATGTTTACATAACGGATTTCTGAATCTGGAATAGGTACAGCGAAACAGTTCGCTCTATGGTTCTAAGCTAAAATTAAAAACGTTTACCGATACTTATTTATTGGTCGACGGTATAATTTGATAAAACTCGATTGAGAAAAAAAAAACTTATACGTATGGTATGTTACAACTGGCTTTATTAATTGCTTAATTAATATCATTGATATTTTACCGATACATTCTTATAAAAACATTTTAATGACGTGCGTTAGATAAAAAACTCTTAGATTACACATACAACTAAAAACAGGATACTAAACCTAATTAAAAAATCGAGCTGGATAAAAATGATTTTAAGGAACCGTGTCGCGATTCCACTTAATAATAAGTATGAGAAGAGAAACACCGTTATAAAAATACAGAGATAATCGCATCGCTCGACAATTTGTCGCCTTTTAAAGCCCGCGTATAGTTCGAACGATCGCTCGACTCTACATTGATTGAATACGAAAATATTCTTTGAAAATTTTCCACAACTGAACACACCCGCTCGCAGCGAAGCTCAACGGTTCTCAATTGTCTTTTATCGCGCAGTCCGTCGGCGCGCCGTACATTACTTTCGCTTTGTCGAGATGGATTCTCTGATGTTTCTTCATATTGTTGGAGCAGCTGAAGCCCTTTCCGCAGACCGGACACTGGTACGGCGTGGCGCCCGTGTGGATCGTCTGGTGCGTGGTGAGGTTCTGTTTGACGGCGAAACTCTTGCCGCAGACGGCGCAGACGAACGGCTTCTCTCCAGTGTGCGTGCGCATGTGAACGACGAGGTGCTGTCGCTGGGTGAAGCCGCGGCCGCACACCTCGCACTTGAACGGCTTCTCGCCCGTGTGGACGAGACTGTGCGCGCGCAGGCCGGCGATCTGCGAGAACGACTTGCCGCACGTGATGCACTGGTGAGGCTTGAGGCCCGTGTGCACGTTGCTGTGTATTTCCAGGGCCGACTTGGACGCGTATTTCTTTCCGCACTCGCTGCACAGGAATTCGCTGAGTCCTTTCTTCTGAGGCTTCTTCTTGACCTTGCCGGCGGAATACTTCGGTTTTCTGCCGCTGTGCTTGTTGTGAACGTGCGAGTAGAGCGAGGCCGGCGAGTTGTACATCTTGCCGCACTGGTCGCATTTCGAAGGCGTTCCTCCGAGGTGAATTTTCAGATGGTTGGCGAGGACCGGACCTTGCGTGAAAGACTTGTTGCAGATGTGGCACTTGTGAGGCCTCTCGCCCCGGTGCAGATTGATGTGACGCTGCAGGTTGCCCGAATATCTGAACTTGACTCCGCATATTTCGCACGTGAACGGCTTCTCGTTGCTGTGCGCGACCGTGTGCTTCTTGAGTCGCGACAAGTTGCTGAAGCACTTGCCGCACTCGTCGCACTGGTGATATTTTTCGCCGTGCTCCAACAGTTTGTGCTTCAGCAGTTCCGACTTTTTCGTAAAAGTTTCCTGGCACTTGTCGCATTTCTTCTGCTTGTCGTGATGAACGCAGTGCTGCTGCACCGATATTTCGCTCGGGAAACCGCGACCGCACGTCTTGCAGATGAACATGCCGTGCTCCTCTTCGTACGAATAGTTTCTGTTCTGATCGGAGGCCTCCTCCTCCTTGGACTGCGAGTGCATCTGTTTGACGTGAATGCGCAGCGACTTTGTCGTGCGATACGGTCTGCCGCAGTGTTCGCACGAGAACGGCGCCTCGTCCGAGTGGACGAGCATGTGACGCGTCAGCGATGGCCGCAGTCGAAAGGCCTTCTTGCAGACGGAGCACTCGTGCGGCTTCTCGCCCGTGTGAATGGTGTTGTGCTGCCGCAAGCACCACTGCTGAGTGAATTTGAGACCGCACGTCTGACAGGTGAGAGAGCGTTCGGAACGTTTGGCGCGCGCGTGATTTCTCAAATGCGTCGCCAGTCTCTCTTTGCGCGTAAAACACTTGCCGCACTGCTTGCACTGATACGATTTCTCACCGTGTCGCGATATCTGATGTTTGTAATAATCGAGCCGACTTCCGAACGTTTCCCTGCACTGGTCGCAACGTTCCCACGGCTGCTTTCTTCTCCGTCTCGCCTGCGACCGAGTATTTTTCAAAGGACTCCGGTAGGGCGGATCGTCGTCGCTGTCGTCGTTTCTGTCCGAATAAGAACCCGACGCGTCTCCGGCGTCGTTTTCCGATTTAACGTCACCGTAGTCATCGGACGTGCATTCTATTTTCTCTGAATATTTTAATTCGTTTTCGATTTTATTGTTTACGCCGAGACTCTCGCCGTATTCATCGCCCGCGACTCCTGGATTCGGACAGCCGGTACTGTCCTTCGTTTCCTCCTTTACGACCGAAAGGCAAGGACTTTCAGACTCGTGGTTCGGTGGATTGTATTGCGTTTCTGTTTTAATTCTATTTGCGGTGAGCACATTATTTGTCTCTTGCTTTTTTTCATACGAGCGAAGGATAACGTCCACATCCTGGCATTGTTTCTTAAAAGCGTACGCTCTTTTCAACTGATGTATGCATTTTTTGCATATTTTTGTCGGTAAATCGTCGTCCTTCACTATCTAAAACGACATCAGAAAATTTGAAAACGTACGGAGCGATTCATTAGTCACGAAGTGCTGTTAACAAGGCAATACTTGACTTACCTGAACAGAGGTGCATTCCGTTACCATTTCACAAAGTACTAATTTGTTGCATTCGATGTTGATTTTATCAAAAATCGATTTCAAGTCTCCTTCCGATAAACAAGTGCGACATGTCTCATGTTTCGAAAATTCCATTTCATTAATAAATCCTTTAATGCCGCGTTGTAAACAAACGTATATCAAGTCACAAATTTCCAGCACGCAGAACTATTAGCAGTAGAACTGTAGAAGTCCCTACGCTGTTTGTCACTATTCCATATTATTTCAAAGTCATGTCGTACGTGACTTTCTTCATATATTAGAATATTATTTCTGTTGTCGATGTGTTTTAAATCTTATTAATCCTCTTTCTTTTACTGGAAAATGCGACTTGTAAACGATTTCTTCACCCGATACATTTTTTCTTTTTTTGAGTAATCATTCCTATCTTGAACATAATTTAGAGTGAATTAAACTCCCGCTCTACGTCGACATTAATCCGACAAGTTGTCGTTTTTAATATCTCCATTCGACCACAGTTCAGATGCTCTACGTGTTTCTGTACTGTGGTTCGACAAATACGAACGTTCAAGATCGCGGATTTCCAATGCAATTTTTTATAATTTTTCACATCTTAATGCATACAAAGACAAATACAATATTTCCGTCTTTACAAAGTTTCAGTTTTTATTTCCGACATAAAAATGAAAACAAATAAACCTCTGCGTTTGTGTTGATTTTTAATATAAATTTTATAGATTATCATAAACGTCGGTAATTAATCAAATAGTATGATCGTCGGCATTTTTTAATCGTGCATTTGATTATCGTGGCAATTACAATGGACAAAAAACTAATTATGCATGCGTTAAATCGGATCGAATTATGGCGTTTATTTTTAGTTCTCGATTTTTATATTATAAAATAGTTTAACAGAAAAAATAAACAAGTCGGCTGTAAATAACGCGTGCGACGACGATGCCTGCGTAACTCATAGTGGACGCGGCAAAACCGCGACGGAACAAAAAGGCGGCCGACACTATTGAAAAGGAACTTCGTAAGGCCGGTGAGTCGCGTCCTTTTTATTCGCGTGACTTCTCTGATGCTTCTTCATGTTGTTGGAACTCTTGAATCCCTTGCCGCAGACGGGACACTGGTACGGCGTCTCTCCGGTGTGAATTCTCAGATGGACGGTCAGGTTCAGTTTGAGCGCGAAACACTTGCCGCAGAACGCGCACGCGTACGGCTTCTCTCCCGTGTGCGTTCGCATGTGGTACGTCACGTGACCTTTGAGCGCGAACGCCCTGTTGCACAGCTCGCACTTGTAGCGCTTCTCGCCCGTGTGGACGACGCCGTGCGTCTTGAGAGACGCCGGATGCGAAAACGACCGGCCGCACGTCATGCACTGGTACGGCTTGAGGCCCGTGTGCACGTTGCTGTGGACGTCGAGCGCTTGCGTCGTGTTGAATCGCTTGCCGCACGTGCTGCACAGGAAGTTGTACAGCTTCCTGACCGTCGTCGGCGCGGGTTTCGGCTGCTTGTCGCCGTCGCCGATGTCCTTCGAATGCTTCTGTTTGACGTGCATCCTCAGGATGCCCGACGTGCGGAACGACTTGTCGCAATGCTGGCACTTGTACGGCGTTTCGCCCGTGTGCACTTTGAGATGATCGGCGAGCGTCGAGCCTTGAGAGAAGGTCTTGTAGCAGAAGTGACACATGTGCGGCCGTTCGCCTCGGTGCAGTTTGGTGTGTCTGTTGAGGCTTCCCAAACAAGAATATTTACGTCCGCACTTTTCGCAGCTGAATAACTTCTCGCCCGTGTGCAGTTTGATGTGTTTCTGAAGAAGAGATAAAAATTTGAAGCACTTGCCGCACTCGCCGCACTGATGATACTTTTCGCCGTGCACCGACAGCTTGTGCTTCAGCAGATCTGATTTTTTGACGAACGTTTCTTCGCACTTGTCGCATTTCCTCTGCTTCTCGTGATGAACGCAGTGCTGATGGGCCGTCAGCTCGCTCGGGAAGCCTCGGCCGCACAATTTACAAATGTACATGTTGAGCTCTTCGTCGTACGAATATTTCTTCTGTTCCGTCGTTCCGTTCGACTCGTGTCTCGACTGAAAGTGCATTTCCCTGACGTGAATGCGCAAAGACTTGCCGGTCCGGTACGGTTTTCCGCAATGCTCGCACGAGAAGGGCGCGTCGCTCGAATGGACGGACAGGTGGCGAGTGAGCGAGGCGCGCAACAGAAACGCTCTGTTGCACACCGGACACGAGTGCGGTTTTTCGCCGCCGTGAATCTTCGAATGGGTGGCGAGTTTGTCTTTTCGAGCGAAGCATTTTCCGCACTTGTTGCACTGATTGACCTTTTCCCTATGTTCCGAAATTTGATGTTTGTAGTAGCTGTGTCGATCCGCGAATGTCTCGTCACATTTTTCGCATTTGTCCCAGCTGCGTTTCTTCCTTCGTTTCTGAACGAGCACTCTGTCGGTCAATTTCACTTTCGCCTTCGAACGGCCGTTCGACACGGCCTTGTCGGTTTCCGATTCGGTCGGATCGCTATCCGCGCCGGCTCGTTCCGATTTCACGTTGCGTCGACCGGTTTCGCTGCGATTCTTGTTGGCGTTTTCCGACGTTTCGTCTCTCTCTTCCCCGTTGAAATAATAGGTCTCGCAGAAATCGCTGTGATCGAAGTCGACCGCTTCGTCGTCACTTTCCTCTTTAACGATCGAGTTCTCCGCTTCTTCTTTAGGCGAATCAAAAGCGCGCGCGTCTGTTTTGTTCGTCGTGTTCTCTTCACCTTCACTTTTGCTGTGAGAATGGAGAATCGCATCGGCGTTTTGACACTGCCTCATAAACAAGTACGCCTGTCGCAATTGTTGTATGCATTTTTTGCAAATTTTATTCGGTAATTTGTCGTCTTTAATTATCTGTGTAAAACATTATAAAAAAAAAACTGAGCCGTTATGCACAACCAGCAAAAACGTTAAATAGATATTAAGCTTACCTTAACGGAAGTACATTCTGTCACCATTTCACAAAGAAATAATTTGTTGCGTTCAACGTGAACTTTTTCGAATATCGATTTTAATTCTCCTTCAGACAAACATGTACGGCAAGTGGTGTCTATCGCAAAATCCATTTGGAATTTCCTTTGTGCACCGCCAATTTGCAACTTTTACGAAACACAACTCGTCAACGCTTTGGAAACAACCAAGTCACAAGTGGCATTTTTAAGTCTTCGCTCGTTCAACATAATCGGCATTCCGTTATTCCAGTTCGTCTATGAAATATTCAAATAAACAGTATTGCTGATTTTACAATAATAATAATTAATAACTTTATATTAAATTTGATACAACATTCTTAGAATTATTCCATATTCAAATTCATCGTTTACTGATTTAAGGCGTCTCCCTCTCTGGATGAGAATATCGTGATTACAATACGCCGTCCGATCGCGCGGTATAAAAAAGAAAGAAGAGAAAAAATCACAAGTCGATCGAAACAGCGTTCCGTGACGACGGCCGTTCCGAACGGCGCTCGACGAACACCGTACGGACGTCGCCGTTGCGTTTTCTTTCTCTCCGACGCGAATCGATCGGACTCTCACGACGAAACGTTGGCGTCGGCCGCGAATCCTCCTCCGGCGTGGGTCCTCCTGTGAACGGTGAGGCTCTTGTAATAGGGAAATTTTTTGTTGCATATCTTGCACGAGTAGGGCTTCTCCCCCGTGTGCGTTCGCATGTGATCTCTCAAGTATTGGGGAAGTTTGAACGCCCTGTCGCACAGCTTGCACTGGATCGACTTTTCTTCGGTGTGAGACAGCATGTGAATTTTCAGGTTCTTCATCTGCGCGAACGACTTGTCGCACGTGATGCACTTGTAGGGCTTCAGGCCCGAATGGACGCGGCTGTGCTTCGCCAGCTCGTTTCTGTTCAGGAACGCCTTTCCGCACTCGTGACACAGACACTTCTTCTCGCCGTGTCTGACCGCGTGCTCGAACAGACCCTTCTGCGACTTGTAACTCCGATTGCATATTTGACAGACGTGATTCTCTTTCGCCCTGTCGCCGGACGGCGGCTCGGTGTGCTTCTGTCGTATGTGGTAGAGCAGCAGAGTCTTGGTTCTGTACGACTTGCCGCAGTGATCGCACATGAAGGCCGCTTCGCCCGAATGCACTTTCAGATGATATTTGAGGGAGGCGAGATGCGAGAACGTGTTGTTGCACACTTCGCAAACGTAGATCTTTTCGCCCGTGTGAATGTTGTTGTGACGCTTCACGTATTCGGGTCTCGAGAACCTGCGTCCGCACGTCTCGCAAGCGTACGACCTTTCCGCGGGACCCGAGCTGATTATCGGCGCGCTCGTCGTGCAGACGGGCTCGAGAATCGATCCTGCGACGGATTCGGATTTTTTTAAATTGTTTTTGACGCGCTTACATTTCGTACGACGGTTCTTCTTATTGTTATTTGCAGTCAAATTGTGTTTTTTCTCCGCGTGTTTACGCAAGTCGAACACGTCGACAAAGCTCTTAGAGCAATCGCTGCAGTTCACTTGACGATTTTCCAGGCGCGTTTCTGGTGAATTTGTGTCAAAACGGTCGTTGTCTGTCGGCAAGTCGTCGTCTTTAAAGAAGGTGCCGTTCTCGGGCTTTACATTCGAGCAGCCGGTCGGCCTTTCGTTAATCATTTCGGGAAGCGATTCGATATAATGAACAATTTCGCTATTAAACTGCGTCAACTTGATGTTTAAATGTTCGTTTTCGACATGCCTGTACAGTTCATATTCGGTGGAGTAATTGTTTTCGCACGCGTCGCACGAAAATTGACAATCGTTGTCGCATGAAAATACGGAGCTGCCGCTGTATTCGTTGCTTTCCAATTTAAAAGAATCCGAAGTTTCCGATTTTACTTTACAAAAGTAGAACTGCGCCTCCGTTTCACTTTTTGCATTTGACTTCGGTAGCATTAAACGCTGCTCTTCGATATGAGAGCGTAGAGTGGCGTCGGAGTTTTCACACTGTTTTTTAAACATATACGCTTGCTTCAAAAGAAACACACATTTTTCACAAATACCTGACGGCAAGCTATCATTCTTAGCGACCTAAAAAAAACACATAAATTAAACCGCAATACGTATTATTATTATTATTACATATATATATTACAGCCATAGCTACATTATTTTTTTATAATCAACTCGTTAATGAAGTATTCGTTTTAAACGTCGCTTTAATCCTTTTCCGAATTTTAATTAAGAATATTAACTGTTACTTACTTTAACAGACGTGCATTCCATTATCATTTCTGATAGAAATATTTGGTCACCGAAGTCGATGAAGTTCGTTAAACACGTTTTATCAAAAACAGATTTAAGTAGTCCTTGAGACAAGCAAGTACGGCATATGCAATCGTTTGATAGCAATGCCATTATGTTCGTAATATGTACCCAAGTTCACTGGCAATATCTTATTTCTACTGTCCAAATATTCTATTTGCACCCAAATAATATTACTAGTCGATTCACAATAAAAGGTTATAGAAGGATGTCGGCGAAATAAATTATTCGATCGGCATCGATTATCCGTCATACTGACTTCTTTTTACACCGTTCTCTTCATTAAAGGCGAACTTAATTAATTCTATCGGACGGACCACCGAATAATGCTACTTTTCACATAATATAGTATAATTACATCGATATCGATTATGTTGACGTAGAGCGGTTTATTTTAAAAATGACAATGAGCGTTTTGTTTGTAGAATGATATTAATTTCATAAACAAACTGTAAAATAAATATTTCAAACAACATTTCGCATTCATGAATAAACCGAATTGCCGCTGCGATGTGTTTTTCTGTGAACGATGAGACTTTTGTGATAGGGGAAACTTTTACTGCAAATCTCGCACGCGTAGGGCTTCTCCCCCGTGTGAGTTCGCATGTGATCTCGCAAGTTCTGCGGCAACTTGAACGATCTGTCGCACAGTTCGCAGTCGATGGGTTTCTCGTCCGCATGCGACAGTCGATGCACTGTCAAGTTTTTCTTTTGCGCGAACGCTTTGCCGCACGTAACGCATTCGTAGGGTTTCAAGCCCGTGTGCACTCGGCTGTGTTTCGTCAGTTCCTTTCGGTTTACGAACGGTTTGCCGCAAACGTGACAGAGACATTTCTTCTCGCCGTGTCGCACGGAATGGTCTTGCAAGCCTCTCAAATAGCCGAAACTTTTGCTGCATATCTGACACGAATAGGTCGCTTGTTTGTTTTTCCCCGACGGCGTATGCTTGCGCTGCACGTGGTTTTGCAAGACCGCGTTTGATCGGTACGATTTTCCGCAGTGATCGCACATAAACGGCGAAGCTTCGCCCGAATGACACTTGACATGAAAATTGAGCGCCTGAGAACATGAGAAAACGTTTTTACAAATGTGGCAAACGCACTCTCCGGTGTGGGCCTTGCTGTGACGTCTCACGTATTCGGGTTTTGAAAATTTACGTCCGCACGCTTCGCAAGCGAAAGACTTTTCAGTTATATTTTTAACAAAAGACCGCTTGTCACTTTTTTCGAGCGCGCTTTCCGTACAAGTTTTGACTGGAAAGGCCGGTTTATATTGCAAAGGCCGCTTGAAGATTAATGCATTGTCACGAAATTTTGAGTATTTTTTTGCGACGGATTTTGAAAACTTCATTCTGCCGTTCGATACGCATGCATCTTCGTTCGCGTCGTCTTTTTCCTTCTCGATAACGTTCTCTTCGCGAATTCCATTAACTTTTAATTTATCGTCTCCGCCGAGCGCACACAATGCTTCATCGACATCGGTAGCGTTCGCGCCTATCGTTAAGCTTGCCGCTTTGTGCTTACTTTCCGTGGGTTTGTGCAAATCACATTCGTTAAAGTACGTTTTCAGACATTCGGTACCTTTGAAAAGACGAGCGTCGTTAAAGCGCCGTTTGAAATTGTCGTCGTCGCCGCAACTAAATATAGAGTCGGTTCGGCAGTCGGCCGATTCCGATATAACTCTTGCTGTCGTTCCGCATTTAGAAGAATACGATTGTGGTTCGCGCCGATGGTTCATTTCAGAACGAAAAGTTGCATCTGAATTTTCACACTGTTTCTTGAAAGCATAGGCTACTTTCAAACTACATATGCAATCTTCACATATTCCTGTGGGTAAATTGTCGTTTTTAACGATCTACAACAAAATTTTGTATAAAATACATACAATATAATCTAAGTCTGTTCGGATGCGTCTGTTGTTATTTAATGTTGTCCTTCGACCTTCCAAATAAAATCATTAGAATCATCAATTTACCTTGACGGATGAACATTCCATTATTATTTCGTAAATGGACGTCGACTTTTCAGCGTTCGTCGCTGCATCAAAACTGTCGAAAAGAGATCTGTGCAGTCCCGTCGACAAACAAGTACGGCAAACGCAATTGTCGGCGACTGCAGCCATTCCTCTAATTTCAGTCGAAATAGAACTGAACACAGAGTTCACATTCAGTGATTTATTGAGTAGAATACAATTTGTGCTTCTATTTTTTTTAAATTATTTTTACAAGAGCGTTAAACGTTCGGATTTTTATTCGACAGCGCTGATCTATCGAAAGATTTTCTCAGTATGCCGAAATTGTTGTTTAAAGTCCGTGAGTCTTTTTGTGAACGATTAAACTTTTGTGATACGGAAAGTCTTTGTTGCAAATCGTGCACTTGTAGGGCCTCTCCCCCGTGTGTCTGCGCATGTGATCGGCAAGATAGTGGCGCAGCTTGAACTCTCTGTCGCACAGGGTGCACTTGATCGGCTTCTCGTCGCTGTGGGTTCTGAGATGGGTTCGCAGCGTGCCTCTCTGTCGAAACGCTTTGCCGCACGTCGGACACTTGAACTCTTTGACGTCCGAGTGGACTTTGGCGTGCATTCTGTACTCTTTCTTGCACAGAAAAGCTTTCCCGCACTCGTCGCACAAGTACCGTTTCTCGCCGTGTCTGCGCTCGTGGTCCGCCAGCGCTCTCTGGTTGCGGAAGATTTTCTGACACACTTGGCACGCGAAGCTGCCGTCCTCGGTCGCGTTGTGTATCAGCCGAACGTGACTCCGCAGGACGTACACGTTCGTGAAAGACTTGCTGCACACGTCGCAGATCACCGACTCTGCTTTATGCGTGACCGATCGACTCTTGCGCTTTCCCAAGTGTAGTTGGCTGTGCCGCCTGACGAATTTGGCCGACGAAAATTTCCGCCCGCACGCCTCGCAAGCGAAACGCTTCTTGTCCTCTCCTTCGACGACTCTCACGAACGACTGCTCCGTCTCGTTTATCTTATTGGAAGGTTTTTTCGCCTCGCAGACGTCCGTCGAAACGCCGTCTTCGTCTTGAATCCGACTGTCCGAATCGAACTGCGTTTCGACTATTTCGCCGCACCTGTCGTAGTTTGTCGGTTCGGCGTGTCCGAGACCGTGTTTGTAGAGTTCGAAATCGGAACCGAACGTGCGCTCGCATTCGGTACAGCAAAAATACGCCGTTTTACTTGCACTAGTTTTGATCGATAAATCGACATCGTTAACGCTAGCGTCGTGCGCGTCCTCGAAGACGTTTTCGTTCGCTTTCCACGAATTCTCAGAACCGGTCGGACCGTAATCGTCCGACACGTTCCAATTGTACATCGCCGAACGAGCGTCCTTTGTACCGAAGCGTTTCGACTCGAAAGGGGACATGTCGGGGTGTTCGCTTTCGGAATGTTTATAGAGTTCGTATTCGGTTGTGTGATTCGCCAAACACACGTCGCACACAAATCGATTGCTTCTGTTATCACCGTCGATCGAACTTCCGACATTACAAAAAGCCAACAGAGAATGACTGTCGCTGTCGACGATTTCCGATTTAATGACGTGGCTTTCTATTTCCTTAGAGTCAACTTCGACCGAGTAAAAGTGATTGTTTATCGCAAGTAGAGGTTCAGTTGATTTTTTCTCAACATACGAATGTAGGATGACATTTGATTTCTCACACTGCTTTTTAAAACAATACGCTTGTTTCAGAAGATTTACACATCTCTCACAAATTTGAGACGGAAGCTCATCGTTCCGTTCTATCTACAAATTAAAAAAAATAAATAAATAAATACTAAACTGGATCGAACAAAAAACAGACAGAACAAAATCTCTTACTTGTACCGATGCACACTCCATTAAAATTTCAAATATATGTGCTTCGTTTTCATAGTTCGCAGTATTTGTAACCAAAATTGTATCGAAAACTGATTTTAAACCACTTTCCGACAAACAAGTACGACATATATTGTTCAGAAGCAACGCCATTACCACCACAACTGGGAATTATGACGGCCGTTTCGAAATCTCAATATTTTTCGCTTACTTTGCTGTCAACAAAAGTATTGTCGTCGACCTTTTTATTTCAGTCCCTTCCGATCAAATCCGTCTCACAGACAAATAATTTTAGTCAATTCTAAAAGTAAACTGTTTATTTAATAGATCTATTAATTTTACAACGTGTACAGATGTATTTCAAGGCAGTACATTCTGGATTCCACAAACAATTTAAGCCTAAATTATTAAAGATGATTTTTTTATTATCCTCCTTGTCTTCTTTTCCTTTTTCTTCCTGTTTGTCGATTACTTGTCGACTCTAAAGATTAGCCGCCCTCCGTCGAAATTTCCTCGACGGATTACCCTTTCGCAATTCGTTTCGTCGGCCGCGTTACGAACTGTGAGTTCTTCGGTGAACGCTCAGGCTCTTGTTGTACGGAAAGCTCTTGTTACAGATGGTGCACTTGTAGGGCCGTTCGCCCGTATGGGTTCGCATGTGATCCGTCAAGTAATGGCGGAACTTGAACGACTTGTCGCAGAGCGTGCACTTGACGGGCTTCTCGTCCGTGTGCGATTTGACGTGGGTGCTCAGGTAGCCCCTCTGCGCGAATCTCTTGCCGCACGACGGACACGCAAACGGTTTCGAGTCAGTGTGGATCCGAGCGTGCTTTCTCAAGTCGTTTTTGCTCACAAAGGCCCTCCCGCATTCGTCGCAAAGACACTTCTTTTCGCCGTGTCTGACCGAATGCTGCAGCAGGGCTTTCCGACTGTCGAAGCTTTTGTTGCACTCTTCGCAGACGTGAACTTGCTTGTCGGTCGAACTGTGTTTCTGATGAATGTGATATTGCAATACGAATTTCGTCGAGTACGATTTGCCGCAGTGATCGCACATGAACGACAGAGTTTCTCCGGAATGTCTTCGGAGATGATTTTTCAGCGCTTTCGGACAAGAGAACGAGTTGTTACAGACGCGACACACGCATTCTCCCGTATGGACGACGCTGTGGCTTTTCACGTATTCGGGTTTTGAAAATTTCCGTCCGCACGCCTCGCACCCAAAAGACTTCTCGGCTATATTTTTGACGAAAGACTCTTTTCTGATCTTTGTTTTGACGTACGATCGTTTAACGATATCGGAACGGTCGTCGATGCTCTTATGTTTTCTGCGTTTTACTATTCTTTTGCCGCGGCCTTCGTCCGAATCCGTACTGCAGAAACCGCCGTCGCTTTCGACACGTTCGCTCGTCTCCGTACGACTGAAAAGTCTCCCGTAGTTCGTCGAATCGGAACTTCCGTTAATACTTTCCAAATCCGTCGCCGAGTTCTGAGATTTTCGTTCGATGTTATCGGGAGAAAGCAATTTAACAAACGAACAAATATTCGTCTCGTCTGTCGTGACGCGAATGTCGATATGTTCGTTTTCGGAATGTCTATAGAACTCGTATTCGGTGGAACAGGTTTTACCGCATTTGTCGCAGCCGAACGTATCGTTGTTTTTAATGACGGCGTTTCCGTCGTCAAAAGAAAATATCGAGTGTTCCAAATAGTCCACCGATTCCAATTTCACGTTCGGGTTTTCTGTTATTTCGAACTTGACATTGTCGAAACAGCACTGCGATGATGTCTTTCTGACTGTTGTGTTTGATTCGGTGGACGACGTTGGACGCTCGTTGATGCGCGAGCGAAGGAGTGATTCTGCGTTTTCACACTGTTTTTTAAATAAATACGCCTGACGCAAATTCGCAATGCATTTATCGCAAATTTGTGATGGGAGCTGGTCATTCCTCGTGATCTATAATATAATAAATTATCACATTTTACAACCGTTGAAACTAATTAAAAATGTCGTTATAATAAAATCTTACTACGACTGAGGTGCATTCCATTACGATTTCGAATATGTACATTTTGTAACTGGCGATGTCGGTAAAGCATGCCGTATCGAAGAGTGACTTCAGCGGACCGCCTGCCATACAAGTTCGACATATACTATTTTTAGTCGATGCCATTGCAAAGCTACGTATGTATTTTACAAATCACGTATAACTTAAACCTTCGCATTTCGATTCTCTATTTTCCATCCGTTTAATTTCAGTTTAATATCCAACCATATTCTGTCTATCATTGCTTACGTCTTAGGAATAGCAACGAAATGCCCATAAATTAAATAGTTTTTTTTTCTTCTCTTCCAAAACAAGTAAGTACAATGTTCTTGTAGTTTCAATTACCTCACATTCTGGATTATTTATTTCATTTGTAAAATATGTTTGATAGTAAACAACTAGATTCCGTATCACTACTAAATAAATAGTCAGTTTTTGGTTAATTTACTTATTAATCTATTTTGTATTATTTTTTGACGTTTCATAGTTAAGTGACATCTATTTCATTAGTCCTCGACTAATTTTAGGATGTTTACCATTTTCAACAAATAGTGACATCTATGCGAGAAATGTTACAATTTTTATTTATTTTTTTTTTATTAGATTGGTCGACTGTTAATTTTCGCATCGCTAAAACTACTGTCAACGCGTGCTTCCGTTTTGGTAAATGTAATATTATAATTTTATTTGCAGTATAATTTCTGGAAAAATGTTCCACATTCGATCAATACAACGATTGACAACAATGGCATTTATTACATCATTTAACAAAACTTGAAAATTAGTTGATTATAGAATTATCACAGACATTGTCGCATATAATTGAGATTGAAAATCATGTTCTCATGTAAATCTATCACATTATTATTTTACATGAAAGTCGTTTTTTCGTGTTTAGAATTCCCAGAGTTGAATATATATTTTTTCTTAGGTCAACATAATCTTATGCAGTAAACTTTAAACGTATAATTCAAAACGTAATCACATGTAGTATTTGCGCGGCAGATATTCATTTGGAGCAGGGAATTTAGGTCTGCAGTTGTCAGTTAATACGACAGAAGCACGTTTTAATGTTGATGATTTCTGTAGGTTTTAAAAATTAATTAGCAACTCGCAGATCCGCAATGGCAACTGTCTTCTGCAAAATACGGATCTGACATGGTTTCACTCAGCGGTTAAGTACCTAGTTGTGCAACGATCATTTAACAGAAAAAAATAGTTGGTAAACAAACAAGTCCGGCGCAAAGTCACGTAACATGCAGATAATAATATAAATAAATGCGGTTTGATGCAAGGTGTCAGTTACAGCCATACATTATATTAAATTAAAGTAGATATTTATTCAAACAAACAGAGAATAGGTGTAACGAATGGGTCAGTATACGATATATCATATAGGTAATAGGTATCAATGTTTGATACATCGGTTGACTTGGAGTTCAACACATGACACTAACCGCATTGGATCAAACACATCTATCTACAGTGTGTTACATTTTATATTTTATTTTTGATGCAAAGAGAATATCGAGCGTATGCCTTTAGTTGTATCGATGGGATCACCGCATCGTCACAATACCTGAAACGTTTCATAATACTTTTTAATGCCTCCTCCCCCCGCACGACTTCAATTTTTGTCTGTTCAATTATTTAAAACGCTCCAGTCACTCAGACTGTCAATCAATAATATTATTTCCCGGTATGCTCCCCGTTCAACTTCTATAGACAAAGATATACCCATTGCATAGAATAGATATAGATAATAATTAATCGAATCAGCGCCGAGAAATATCGCGCGCACTATGCATATAAGATGATAGCACTCGATGATAAATAATATGTGTAAAGGTATAATGTGACACAAGCTATACTTATACGCTGTGGTTAATTATTATTTGCCTGTACAAAATCTCAATGGCGTTCCGTTCGACCAGAAAAAGCACTGACGATTCTATTTATATAGCCGGTCGCAGGGCACTTGCGACGAAACGCCCCTGCGTCTCCAAACACACAACGTTTTTATTAAAAAACGCATCAAATCGCACAACTAACGATCAGTTGATTATCAACTGTCGATGTGATTAATTGCGCAGCACCCGGTGGAGCGACTTGTATTTCGATTTGCTTATTAACAACAAATTATTCTAATGCAAAACATTACAAAGCTTCAATGTTGAACCGTCAACAAAATATTACGAACAGAGTGAAAATGTGATTTGTATTCAGTGAAAATAAGTAAGTACGCGGTAAAGATGCTGTAAGAACAAAACTAATTAATAAATAGACGTTCGACAACTGAAATCACGATTAATATCTATGTTTATGCAATAAAAATATCACTATTACGCTAGTGTACGTTCGTGTAGTTAAATTGCGTTCTTTTTTCCTGCGCAGGGGGTTTAAACGGTGACAAAAACACGATAGCTGAGGTTCGTTTCTTATGCACTCGTTGAAGTCTCCAAATAATTCCCACACGCTTTTTTCTTATATCAACGGTAATTTCTAGCTCACAGTCGTTGCATTTTTCCGGTTCGAAGTTTATTTCTTTATTGTTTAATTTAAATAGCAATGAATACACAAGAACAACTATCGTTCAATTATTGCCAATATTATGTTATTAATCAATGGTCGTTGTATTTCCATGTTTCGAAGTTTACTAAATTAGTGATGGAGAGAAACAACAACAGACCAACTGGACAATACAAGCCTTGAACAACTTAGGCGATTTTGATTTGTGACCGCCATTAATAGGCATTGGTATTTAATATTTGCCTGCTTTGGTGTTCACAAAGTGAACTCGCTTCGCAATAAGTTTGGCTAACCGACGCCGCAACAGCAGACGAGAGAGCGCCGCCGCCCATCGCACCGTCCACACGTTCGCAAAATCAATCACCACCTATTACTCAACGTTCAAATAAATTCCATATGATATACGAATTAATGATGGTGAATTATAGACGCTCGACAACTGAGGTTTTAATTCCATCTTGTGTAAACAGACGTCGTTTTACAGATAAAATTATTATTGTACGGATGCACAACGAGCATATTATAATTACGTACATACTGCATAATGAATGATATTAGTGTACAAAGATAATTCCATTTCTTGTTTATTTTATGTCCAAGAGCTATTTCTGAGCAAACATTTTTGAACCCAACAACTATTTGTGTATTAAATCAAACGCAAATATGTGCTTTCGAAACTGTTTTCACATTGTCCCGATACTGCTAAATGTTTATTGAAGACCTTTTATTAATTTTAAATTAAACAATACGAGAGCGTTATTCCTTTTAAAAAGCCGTGAGAAATTTCTCTTTATTATTTCTAATTTTTTTCTTGTTTTCTAATTGGCAAAATGTGAAATAATACTTGTGAAACGCGACATCAGATTTTTTTAATGCCACTGTTTTCTGCTACTGATTTATTGTTTTTCAAATATATTTAAGAAATTCAAAGAAAACGTGACCTATCGTGAGTCAATCTTTAGTTAAACTTTCATGTTATCAACCACTTATTATTATAATATAAAAGGGACAGTCTACTAGAAATTTAGTACAATTTCGAAAACAGTTAAAACGCGACGTTTATTTTGGTGACAACAATTGGTTTTTTTTTATTTTTCTTCCAAAACGCAAGTTAAATTCGTAAGTATAGAGCTTTTTGCTTTGATCTTAAATACATTGTCGAATCATATAACGTTATACCTTGATTATCTGTTTCTATTAGACACCGTATCCGGCGTCCTACGTCGAATGCGAAATAAAAACATCACCGAGCGCCATATCTACTCAATAGTCGTCTTTAACACGCTAAGTAGTAGTGCCGTTGGTGATCGCAAATATTTTTCACCTCGGCAATATTACTTTTCGCGTTGCTGACGTCGAGCGACGTCGAACGAAAACTTCCCGGACCACTGCAGAAGACACAAAGCGGCGGCGTCTTTTCTATTATATTATTATAAGATAAATACATAAGAATAAGAATAAGAATAATTTATTAAGTTTCAGAAAACTCACGAGAGTATGAAACATAGTCATGTACAAAGATAAAAATTAAACATTAAAAAATTCCTGTAAATTATAAAAACATCTTTCAATCAGGTAGTTTTTCAATGCAGATTTAAAATTATTAAGGGATGCAATATTTTTAATGAAGCATGGTATAGCATTGTAAAGAATTGCTCCTGTTTCTAACATAACATTACTTCCAATTGTTTAGAGCTTTGTCTTATTATATTTGGTTTTGTAGTGAAATAAATTTATTTTTCATATAAATTAAAACATTCGTAAATTGTTTTGAAAATTGTGTAAGTATTGTAAATGGATTAAATTAATAAACAGAAAAAATTATCGGAAAAATTTTAATTTTTACCTTGTTTTTCTAACAATTTATTGTAACGATTATTCGTAAGAAGTCAAAATGAATGAATCTTTATCGCGCGTTTTACCGGAGCAAATGTTCATATCGAAGGAAAGTTGCTAGGAAAACTTTTATTGTTATCAGGCTTATTTAAATTTTCATGAAAACAATTCTTCAATAAAAGATTCGATTAATGTTCAGTTTTTAATTCGCCACGCAGTATAAGAAAAATAAAAACATTTAATATACGGACACTGAAAGAAATCATTACGATATTACCAGCCCGCGGTTTTAAATTCGATCGCTTGTATTATTATCGGGACTTTTAAGTTCATTTCAATTAATTACAATTGGTTGTATTATTTCGACCCTCATCTCGAGGACTGTTTATCCTCTCACCCCTTTGTCCCTTACGATTTCTTCCCCAGTTTTTAGAGAGATGGGCCAGCTGTTACAGTGTATGTGTGTGTGTCGACGCTTTCTTTATAACGTGAAAAAATTCTCATTCATAACCATCATCATATTATAGTCGAAGAGCGGAGTGACAACGGTTGACCGTCTATAATACAGAATGGTCCACAACAAAAACGTTTTGAACTTCGAGACTGGAATAATTCAAATAAGTTAGAAAAAAGACTAGTTATTTCGCCTTATGTTCGCAGGACGTTATACATTTCTCAAAATATTCAATTTCGATCAAACAATAACCCAGACTACTCAGAGATTACGAATTAGTTTAAGTTTGACTTGTTATTGCGCAAAAAAAAACGTATTCCAACTTACTCTGATCATTGACGTTTTTCACAAAAAGAATAAAATCACACAAAACTTTTTCACATATCACGGTGATCTTTAGCAGCATCCAAATACGCATCAACAATAAAGTAAAAATTGTGTATCAATTTAATGCAAATTTAGAGTTGTGTTTGTTTTTTATTTCGAATGTCTACGTAAATATTCATTGTATTTCCACAAGCTGCAAATCTAACTGCTAGCTGTCCCAAGAATTATTACTCATTTACTTCCGTTTATCAAAGCCGTCAAACTGGCGATGTAAGTTGGGTTGCATCTTTACACGCCGCAGGGTTTACCGCATCAATAAGTATTTTGACTCGGCCTGTATTTTGAGTATAATATTATTATGGTATAATTTATGTGTATATTGTACAGACTCGGTGTACAAAACTACCAGAATAGAATAATAACCGTAATGGTGTACAAAGGAAATAATCTCTTAATTTAAAGTTAAATTGACTCTCTGATGTGGGCACATGTTGCGTGCGTGTGTGTGTTACACAGAGAAACTAACTAAACTAGCCAACCGACCGACTGTATTCAGTGCTATAAAATAAACGCTCTGCACACAATACCGGCGGCCAGAGACAGGCACGGGGACGCTCTTATAAGGCCAATTGTAGTTCGTTAATGCGGTGTTAGTTTGTGCGGTGCGGCCGTTCGTTGCGAACGAACAACCGAGGAGACGACGCCGACGACGAAGAGGAGGAGAACGGATGTGAACAATCATAAATAATATAATATAATATTGTTATTATTATTTGGTATATCGTTCAATTCGTTTCGTCTCACATTGTACGACGGGCCGCACACTCATTCGGTGCAGCGGTTCGAACAGTTCCTGCGCGCTATTCTCCTTCGCGAAACAACAATAACAACCCCCTCGTCGACAATTCGCTACAACGGTGTGTAAATAATAATATAATCAGTGTTTCTTTTCTACCGTTCGGTCGTTATTATATTACAGCGTCGAGGAGATGTTCACAGTTCGGTAAGTATAACGCATTACGCCGATTCTTTTGTTTTTTTTCCCTTTTCTTGCCGACCGCATCAGAGCGCAAAACTCAATTGCTCACAAAAGTGTTCGTGGCACATATGTATATTTTATTAACATTAGTTTTATTAGAGTTGGCGGAGAACTATCGAAAAAACAAGTCAAACTCACCGCATTAACCGAACTCAAAGCCCGAAGCTCAGAATCGTACCTAAATATAAGACTGTATCATATCAGCACTATTATGTTCCCAACGAGAGAAACGGGACCAATATAAAATTAATAATAATAATATAATTTGAATAGGGGCTCGCGTTGCAATTTGGGTATTTGATATTACATTTTTACGCCTATTGTTTAATAGATTGGAATCAAAACGTAGTCGAAAGAAATTATTATTATTAGGTGACAGATATCTATCGGATTATTATCATATAGCAAAATATATTAGGACCGTGATATAAATTGATACCGAAGGACTTTCAGAGCTGCGCTTAGAATAGTATAGTAACATCCCGAATTTATTTTTCAATGTGCGCCGCGAAACTCGCAAAATCAAACTGAATTTACAATAAAACGAAATAATCGAAAAGTCGCGATCAATATATTATCATATTCTGTTCAGAAATTCAGTGTTAATAATCGAGTAGGAATTTCATGTCATTGTGTCTGCAGTTTGGTTAAAAACAATTGTTATCCGAATTTCACACAGACGAGTCAAAAGAAGAAGTGTTATCGAACGCATTCCGCGCGATGACCCGCGATCAATCTTTCCGACCGCGACCCGACCGAGCAGAAAATGAAGTAAACGCCAAGCAGAGGCGGGAGCAACTTTCAGACCGGACTCTAGCATGCGACGAACATAATCTGGTGACATCGGTGACCCGCACTTGAGATACCAGCTGAACCCTCCGACCTCCACAATCCAACGTTAGCCACACACGCGGACTGCGCGAGCATATTTTTGATCGTTTTCAACACTTTTTATTATATTATTGTCATTATAGTTTTCCATTCCTATCAATAGACAATAGATTGTTGTAAAATGAATCGGATGTGTGTAACGCATAGTACGTTCGAAGGATGACCGGTATTCTAAGTGACTTTCGTTTCGTAAGAAAAAGTTCAGGAATGTCATAAATCCGGAGAGCCGCGCGAAATTCATCGTCGCGTTATCTGTGAGAGGAGACACCGACCTAACAGGTACGACGCAAATAAGTGGGTACAAATATAAAAGAGATTTGAGAACACAAGCTTATTCGGTGTCTGCAATCGATGTAATAATTATATTAATTCAGCTGCAGCATAAATAAAAATGTATAGAAGATACGTGTAAATAAAAATGGTCGATTTATTTTCGCTGTTTAGGAATGGCTGTGTTTTTATCTCAAAGCAGTGAAACGAGTCATTTAGATCGTTATCAGGTTATAAAAATATAATTACAGAACTGCAGGATGTAGAATGTGATTTTTAAGTAGCTACCCAAGTTATATATATCTTAATTAATAAATTGATTAAATATTATATTGAAGCAGTTCGTTATAGCGCGAAGAAAAGTAATAAACAAGTTATCGCATCTGACTTATCAGTCAGCTTACACAAACGGTTGATAAACCCGGTCGGTCAGAGACCACATTATAATATTAGTGCGGCCATCGGTTTTGAACGACCATAACTGCTGTCGTTATTTAAAATATTACATCGATCGCAAAATGAAACAGTCTGTATAATGTGTGCTTGTAAGTGTAGAGAATTTCTGTGTCAATTATTATCCGTCCATCTATACGATCGCCAATTAGTCAATTGACGACGTCATCCGCCCATGTCTGTTGTGTTGCTGTTGTTTGTTGTGAATGAATGGCGGTGGGGTCGAGGCTGGAGTGTGCCGACGCTCGCCGTTGTGAGATTCGAAAGACAAGAGTAAGTACCTAAGTGGTGCGTGTCATCAGAGAACCTGTGGCCTGGTCAAAATTGACTATACAAATCCGTTAACAATAGCATGAATGGACAATACATTATATTATTATATATTATGCGTTATTATTTAATATAAGGACCGATTGCACTGTGAATTGAACTACCTTGGTTACTATGAATGACATGGAACGCTCTAATTGTGTGTCAAAGAGAATCAAGCGAATTGAAGATTAAACGATTGGACACTTCCTTCTCAATTATCTACACAATACAACTGTAGCAATCACTACGCAATATTAAATGATTATTTACCACTGCAGCGTCACAAGTTATCGTCCACCGTTTTTTCGTAGTAGGTTCATACCTATTTTACAACAGTAGTAACTAAAATTAAAAATGCTGATATCGCTCTAATTATCCGACGAGACACCGAGGCGGTTAGGGGGTGGTAACTCAACGTACAATCTGATATCATATCGGAATCTACAACACGGGTCCGTTGCAGCATATAATATTATGCTATGGCTATGGCGTACGGACGGATAATTGACCGGCAAGGTCAAAAACATTGACAGTAAAACATTATTTACGAGTCGCGGACCGTGTGTCCTGCCTGAGCGGACCGACGCTACACAAATATTATTTCAAAAGTACGCGAGTCGCGATTGTGTAATAACGCAATACGGACGAGTTCGAATCTTTTCAGAGTCACAGCGTCGTATTAAATTAATTAATTAATTAATTATCGTTCCAGACTGGATATTACGATATTATAGCACGGTATCGGCACATCGAGAAGGCACGCTATATCGACGCATTCGTCTGTCATTTAAGCGACAGGAATACTTCAATTGGATCAGTTTATTTCGCCTACGTTCTGTGTACACATTCTCTAAATGATGTGCTTCAATTTACAGACGAATCAGAAATGCACATTGTTACAGTGGCGGCGACAGGACGAGGACACGCAATAATATATTAGACAGACAGACAGATAGATGGATAGACAGATAGATAGATAGATAGATAGATATATTATAGACTCTCAAGAGTTGAGGTCATTCACAATATGTGATTATTAATTAATTATTTTATTCGCCAGCGGTGATCGTCGATCGCGCGCCGGTGGAAGTAATGGGCCGATACGTCGCTTCCACCTTTCGAAATTCTATCTAAAAACATTGGTGAAATTATTATAACATTCATACAAAAGAGATTTTTATTGAATCGATTTTAACGTTATTAGTTTTGAATATAAACAGAAATCGTGCCAAGTGTCACAATGTTCAAAAATATTAAATAACAAATTTATTGTACCCCGTCCGACTTTAGAATTTTTACACGTTTGCACTGTGTCCGCATAGAACGCATTCATTTTAAAAACCATTTATGTATTATTATACAAATTTAAAATCGCAATAAAAAAACCTACAATTGCAGTTGACTTATTCCCACCTCTGCGTTTATGTTTAAAAATTGAAAATATGGTACGAATCATAAAAGTGTGATTTTTTGTTTCTCGTTTTAATTAATCGAATTTATGGGCGTGAGCGTGATTTAATTATTCAATTGTCTTGTCAATTACTATAAAATATTTTTTTTCTTTTTGACATTGTTCGCAGGAAACGGACATGCAATCCAAAAGTCGCGGAAGAGATCCAAACCTGTTCCTAAGTACTAGTGCCGCAGGAGGGAATTTGATAAAGTCTCCTGCTGCTCAAGTGCTTATCAATGGGTCCGCTGGACTTATCGACAACAGCTCTGTGTAAGGCGGCCCTCGTCGACTGAACACTGCATTTTATTATCATTTGTCAACGAAACGAAGGCAATAAATAAATGTGATTAGCGCTTTGATTTTAGAACAAAACTGTCGGCCCGTCCACAGTACACGAAGTAATAATATGGAGAGAAACACCGCCGTCGCTTTGGTGACAACGAATAGGGTTTCGACATTGTCATAGAACGAATCGAGCAAATCAAGAAGAAACAAAAAAAAAGCACTTACAGTTGTCGAATTGTAAACTAAGCGGCATCTGCAAAAAAAAGTAATTGTTAGAATTTATAGTGAAAATAATCAATATTTAGTGCAAAATATATCGCACACCGAATACAAAGCTGCCACTTAACAATTTTTCTATTTTAGGACAGCCATAATTCAATTACATTTTTTTTACATTTGTTTTAAATTCAGTCATCGGTGAACTCATTCAATTAATAAATACGCTAATTGAAAAGAAAATTACCTGCGACGTGTCTCTGCAAAGCTCTTCTCCCCATGAAATGGTTCTCGGAACTTCTAAGCGTGAGATGAAAACACTAACTACTTTTAAAGGGACCATTGAACTTAATTATTTTTAATAGCAATGTATAGGTAACTGATTTTTTTTTTTATTTTCCAGGCAAATGCAAGTCGCGCACAACACTGCTAGATATGTTATTTTATTATTATTTTCATCTGTCATAGAACTCTGTTAACCGCACTAACTAATTACTGTTCTAGTTTCTGTCGCCGGGAATCGAAAGCGACTCCACAGCAACCCGACGCGAATACGAGCGACCGGATTCATCAGACACAATCGCAGATCAAACAATATAAGCGATCGTTTAAGTTTTCACTCAAATTAATTTTCTGTATTTAAGTCACAACGAGTTTTTAAATCGTGTACCGATAGTTTAATTTACATTTCAACGACACTCGCGCACATTCTTTGTTACCGACGGAAAAATGTTTCACGACGCAAAGTCCGTACACTGCGGCTTGGAAATAAGAAACGGCGAAGACGGAATCGGTTTCAAAGTATAAATTTAATAAATAATAGACATACTGACGATTCAAATTTCAGAGCAGACCGGTCGTAGAGTATTTAAAATTCACACCTGCATCGAAAAAACACTAAGTTACGACTGGATCTGAAACAAAGTAGATTGTATTATGTCACAGATTCCTTTAAATACATAATAAATTATATTTGATCGGATTATCGGATACAGCCACAAAGATTATTTCTTCGTTTCTCTCAAAGCAACGCACTTTATTATGTAGAGATAAATTCTTAATAAATTAAGACTTATCTAGTTTTAATATTATATTCTTTTACTAATTAATTTTATATTCCTGCTGTTAAATTAATAAATACAAAAACAATTTATGTACTTACATTCTTTCTTTCCATGTGGTCACTGAATTCAATTGCGAGTTGTAGCTTGTTGCGTAATTTCCTACAAAACTTTATATGTAACCAGTCACTGAATTGTCCGCTGAGGTAATGTGGAATTAAACTAAAAAAATAAGCTTTCAAAAATTAATAATACACTAATTATTTATAAGTAATCTTATTTGTTTCAAATAATATGTCAATTTATGAACAAAGTTAATGACGATAATAGTATTTTTGCGAATCTTTATACTAGTATTTGATTTTACCACTTAACGTGCATCCATGTTTTAGACACTAAATAAGTTACAAGTAGCGCCAAAGTGAATGAACTAATGTAGTTCACTTATATTGGCGCTACTTGTAACTTATTTAGTGTCAAAAACATAGTGGTTAAATCAAACTCAGGAAGATTCCGTTAGACGGCACAGTACTAATATCCAACAAAACTGTTTATACTATGTAAAATTTAAATGAAAATGTCATTCATGTGCTCCCGTTTACGTAAAAATGATAAAATCATCATTCATTTCGAAGCTTTAATTTCATAAAAAAGCGTCATGGGCGATGGTAAAATACAAATCGCTGACGAATTTCAAGTAGCTTCATTAGCAGTCAATATATCATTTTGAATGCAAGGTTATGATACGACAATTGACTGAATTACGCATAAGTATTTTTTACTTTAAAATCGCTCATTTCTTAATATTCCGTTCTGAATTCATGTAGAGACCTCTATTTGAGTCTGGGATGTTAAAAAACGTTTTTCTTCGAACGCACAGATATGTTTTAAATTTTTATTTTATTAAGGCATTTTTCCCCTCTGAAATAATGTTTACACTCATAATTATTTCCCAGCAAAACAAATACTTATGTACACAAAATACAAGTAAAATACCCGTAATAATTATATTGCCAACAATGCAGTGTAATCGAATTTGGTCTTCGTTATAAAATTTCATTACCTAGAAAATCTCAATCAATAGTCAGTCGAACGGGAAGTTGTTTTCTCTGTTGTCATCTCGCACGCATATTGTTTTAGCCCGGGAGAATGGCGTAAGCCTGTACTTCGACCACTCCAAACTTCCTTTTACTCGGCTACTTTACAACAGTTATTTTTTACAACATGGAAATAATTGCACAAACAGCATTAACATTAGAATATAGAACTGGAACAGAAAATTTCACATTTATGAATACACAATTAATTTTGCTGAGAAAAAAATTACAATTTCACTAGTTTCCGTTTTACAATAAATATTGATGTCATTTTTGTTTCTGAATTAAGCTTTTGTAGTTTTTTTTTTTGTGAAACGTTTTTTACTCTACTTAAAACATTTTACAATTTCACTCGTTTTCTCATGCGTGCCACCAGCATGAAAACAATATCCTTGAAAAAAAAGACAAGAAAAATCGATTTGTTCTCCTTTTTTTTTGTACAGTAAAAATCTAGCAAAGTGGCTTTAAGGCAGTAATCGGTGCATTAAAAATAGACTTTTTAACATGTAGATTGTCATTGTAAAAGCTCCCCGTTTTAACCGACAAAAATAGTGGCTTCGACGATAGATTAACATTACAACAGAACATCGAAATGGCACAATCAACTTACAATAGAATATAAAAAAAAACAATTTTATTAATTAGCTTCAGCACTTTGCTTATTCGCTGCAGACATTGAAGCGTTAAATAGCTGACAGAAATATCATTTTTATGTATTATAAAAAAAAAAAAACGAAACAAATATACTTTCATTTACGACGCCAACAAACAACCGACAAGAAGCCAGTTCACTCTATCACAAATTTTTCTTTGCTGTATCGATAAAATATTGCAATTATTAAACGCGGAAAGTCATGCTGGTAACACGCAACATTTATTAACAATTGCGTAAAAAATATTCTATTAACGTTAAATAATAATATGTTAATAAGAAATAGTATGTACAAAGGTTTCGCTAAAATACCATAAAAAAACTATCTATTTTCAACAATATACTTTTGAAATACAATATTAAACTAAAGAAATTTTATATATTTTGAAAATAAAATATATTTATATACATTATGATCGGTGTATGAAACGAGCATCGATCAAAACAGTATGCAGTTGGATTTGATTGGATATACTTTGACTTTTAAGAAAGAAAATGGTTTCTAGAACCACGACAAAATATATTGAATCGTAATTCTCTAATCTGAAAATGCACAATTAAATGCGAGTATTTTGATTTACGTTCACAGATATTAATTCAATGACCTATTCAAAGCGTATATATTTAGTATTCACTAAAAGAACAAGTTGCAACCTCGACGGACTGTAAATCGAGGACCAAACAATAATCGAGGCGATGCCGGATGCGTCGGAAGGTCTAGCGTTTGATTAAAAAATAAAAACCAACAACCGACCGACCTACGCATTGCGGAATTTCTGCATATCAAAGCCGACTTTGTGCAATGAAAATCAACAAAAAGTCGCACAGGTCCCCGCAAGCGTCACTTTTAACAAACAAAAAAAATCTAAGCAAGCCGCAAAGTCGACTGATCTCGGAGTACTTTCTTTAAATTAAAATAATTTAAGGAACGGTCTGACAATTGGTTTCGGACAATTATTGGACCACACAATCAGAAGCACAATATTTACAAAACGGTACTTAATAATAATAGGTGTGGGATTTATATAAATTATTTACATAATATATATTAAATTGCGTTATTGTTTTAATAGTTTTTTTTTAACATTGTTTACAAACGTTTATGAAATTAAATTTTCAGTCATTCATTGTCGCTATTATGAAAAATATTTAACACGTCGACCACGGGTCTTGCCCTTAGAGTCAAGTAATAGATCATTATTTATAGACGGCACTCAATTTTATAACATTATGTTAGACGACGGGGTCTCTCTTCCAAAAACATAAGTTTTGTACGGTTCTTGTCCCTGGAGTCAAGTGTTTAAACATGTTCTAAAAACGGTCCTTAGCCCCGGCGTCAAGAATGCATTCCACTATTAAAAGAACCGTTACTATTAATTAGATATTTTTAACTTTTAACGTTTTTATAGCACAAATAATAAGAAAATTACGTACGTAACTAATATTATATGAAAATGAGCCCCGCGTATTTAAGTAATGAACGGTCACTTGACCCCGGGGGCAAGAATCGTCATTTAGGAATGGCATTGTACTCGACTTCAGCGGCAAGAACCGTACCAGAATTATGTTTTAAAAAATAGGTCGCGTGGTCAACGTGTTAAAGTGCACAAAAAAAAAGAAAGAGAAAAAATCGCGTCGACAATTTAATTACAATGTTAAAAAATACTATTAATCGATGGCGCTTCCGGCATTCCGCGAGACGCTTCTTTTGTTTGACGCGACGACGGCTCGCGAAATGCCGCCAACGATTCCGACATACGTACTAATTATTGTTATCCTTATGCAGCTAGGGTTTGTTTGTTCATTTATTTATTTAAATTTTTCATATAACAGCCAACAATCACGTATTGAAACGTCCGGGGGTGCGAGAAAACGAAACCGCGACGCGACGGTCGACCGCGCACGGTCGTCAGACGATGCCGACTTTGATGAGTCCGGCCTGACTGCTGTTGCCGACGCTGGAATCGTCCAACGAGTCGAGGTCCAGCGCCGACTCGATCATCGTCGTGTCTTGCAACAAGCGCAGCCTGCTCGCGCTCAGCAGGTTGTTCTCTTTCTCGTGCAGCGTCAAGTCGGCGTCTCTTTTGAACAGTTCACTCTTCTTCACTTCACTCAGGTTGGGGATGATGTGATTCTCGCGAACGATCACCGGATCCAAGTCGAGATCGCCGACGATCAAGTTGATCTCGTCCTGCGAGTAGCTTTTCTTTATGTCGCTCGGACGGGGCTGCTGGGACGAGGAGACGATCTCGACGTGGACTTTCGTCACGTTCTGTTTCGCGCCGTCGCCCGCGCCGTTCTGACAGCGCTCCGTCGACAGGTTGGGATAGCTCCTTCGCACGTCCGTTTTGTCGCTTTTCAAGTTGGGATACGTCTTCCTGGAGTTCAACGGCGCCGGCGCCGCCGCCGCTCGAAGCGCGCCGTCGTTTGGCGACGGTTCGTTTAGCATTTGTACGTTCGTGTAGGTGGGAGATGTGAATTTGTTTTGTCTTTGTAATGCGGTGTCTGAGTTTAATGGACGTATCACTGCTAGAGGGAGCTCGTTTGAAATCAAATGGTTCACGCTGGCATTGCTGCCTGTAAAAAAAGAACAACAACAACAAAAATCATCACTCTGACGACAAGCGCACGCCGCGGTCTTCTTTGAGAGCGCGGCAAAAAATCGATCTCTATCGTGCTAGATTGAAAAAGACAGCCGAAAGATTGCATTATTCAATAAAAACAAACAAACTACAAATTGATGAACACAAATCGTCAAGTCAAGGACAGAACTCACAACGCGTTACGGATTAATCGGATTATAAGAAAAAAGAGAGCGGTGAAAATCGCCAGTCGTGCCGCGAGAGCGGCAAAAGACAATCGCCTTACTGATTATTTATTTATTTCTATTAACAGAACACCGACAACACCATGCATTCTAAATTAAAAACTCACCGTTTTGTTTAAACAAGTAACTCCGTGATTTGCAAAATAACAGACAAAAATGCATTAATACAATATTAAAAATAATGTTTTTCTATTTACATTGTCGTCCGTCAAAATGTCTCATATTTTGATATCTCGCGTCAGCATTTACTCTGCAAGTCATCACTTTGGCAACTGTTATTAATTTTAAATATTTCGAACATAACAACTGTAAGGTTGCAATTATTTTTGGTTTCTAGTAATAGCATCGAGACTTTTAAGAAGAAAGGAAACATCTCTCTCCGACTAATTTACAAAATATATTTGGCTTTTAATAGTAAAATTCACACGATAGGTACTTTAAAATAGATAGGTACTCTTAAATTTATTGCACGGCATCGTTACTCGTCGTAAATATACATCTAATTAGTTTTTCCTTCCTATAAAAATAGTCGCGATCTTTAAAAATATTATCCTAAGCGTATTATTATTCTTAGTACGAGTCAGTCAATCACATAATTAGAGAGAACTGAAGTCGTCAAAACGACACGAGACAAAAGTCGCTCAGCCCGCGTTCTGGTGGTTCTGTACGTAAGTCTTACTGTACTCGGGTATCGGGAAGTGTCTCATCACTCGCAGGTTGGGCAAGATGGGATACATTTTGGCGTCCGGGATCGCTTCGTATCGGCCGCCGCACTCGTCGGCGGCCGCCGGCGAGCGCTCGCCGCTCGTTTCGCGGCCGACGTTCCAGTCGCCGTCGTCGTTCGCGTAAACGTTCTCGTAGAAATAACTGCTTCTCGGTCTCGGATGTCTCGCGCCGTAAGGCGGAGGCGGCGGAGGAGGCGTAGCAGGAGGAGGAGGAGGAGGAAGAGGCGGCGACGGCCGGTACTGGCGGCGGTCGTGAACGACCGCGTGTCGTTTCTTCTCCGGAGAATAGTACGTCTTCGGTCGCGGCAGCGTGTTCGAGTGGTGGCGCCACAACAAGAGGTCGGCGCCCGTGTGGTGCAGCGCCCCGGCGCACTTGCGCGGCGAACCGAACACGGCGTTCTCGACGCAGTTGCGCGTCGTCGGCGAAGGGACGGCCGTCGACAAACTGTCGCCGTCGTCGTCCAAGTCGTCGCGGAACCTCCGCCTCGACGGCAGGGATGACGCGTGGCCGTTGTCGGCGTCGCAGTGGAGCGGATGTTTTTGCAACATCAAATTGAAAGTTATTTTGTTCACGTGCTTGGACGAGGGAATGATCCGCTGCTGCGAGATGCAGTTCTTCGAGGCGATCGGAGTGCGCAGCAGAGAGTTGCTGCTGGCGACGCTGCCGTTCGACAACAATACGGGACAGACGTTGCCGTTCGCGGCTCGCGACAGCGAGTAATATTCGAGGGCGTTGCCGTCGACGACGGCGCCGCCCTCCTTGTGGCCGGTGTAAACGTGGCTGTGTCTGCGCAAGATGCGATTGTTCTCGAAGGGATAGAAGGTGGAGTTGGGAGAAATGTGAACGCTGCTGTTACTGTGCCTCATTAGGGAGTCGACACTGTTAGCTGTCGGGTAGACAAGGTTCTTCCCTGTTAAATAATTCATCGTCAATCAATCGGCTAACACTAACGACATATCTGAATATTATTACGTCGAGACTTACGTGCTTTCCGTCAAACGTCCGTCTAAAACCGACTCCGGTGCGGTGCGGGAAAATTTTGCCTGTCTTTGCACTTTCGTCAAATCGAAATTAAAACCGACAAACTTTCATCGTCTCGACTGATCGAACCGCGCTTTTAGCCGGCAAAGTGGGACTGCACTATCGAGTTAAATAAACTGTACGTACCGTTCGACAGTTCGTTGGTGTGTCTGTAAACGGCCTGGGTCGATATCACGGGACTGTTGGGCACTTCGCTGTAGGCGCTTATTTGCGAGACTCCGTTCTGAAACATCAAAATGACTTCAACGAATATTTGTAGAGCGGCGTTTTTTTGCACACGACTTACTATAAAAATCACACGTCAGTTCTATTGGCGACGACGCCATTTTAAATCACCGTCAATCCCGTTCGCTATTTAAAAAAACCTAAATTCTGTTCTCGGCAAAGTGTGGAAGCATTCGTTCACGCGACCTTTAAACAATATCCATAGTTTTCCGTTTGCAACAGAAAAGCTGTCAGAAAAGAAGAAAATCACACAACGTTTGTCATTAAATTGTCGATTGCAATTTATCGACAAAGCGCAACAAAACGGCTCACCTTGGCAGTTCCGAACGATTTGTTTGTCGCGAGCACCGCGCCGTCGTCGTTCGCCGAGCCCTGCGACATGAACTCGGCCCTGTATTCGTCCGTCACGATGCCTCTTCTGTCGATGAGAGACGGGGCCACCGGACCGCAAAGGACGTAGAAGCAGTTGGAGCACACGTCGCCCTGCGAATACGGATTGAAACTCTCCTGGCCTCGCTTCGAGGTGAACGATCCCTTTATCTGTTCAAAAGTTTCGATTGTTCGATTAAAAACGACCCGTCCGAAACAATTAACGCAAGCGCGAAACTCTAAGAAACGTCAAACACTCACGTCTTCGTTCGTCGTCTGATTGCTCGTCGTCAGGTAAGTATGGAAGCCGGCGAGCCCCAGGATGCTCCAAACGCTGAAGAAACAAATCACAGTCACTATCACGCTCGCCGGTGATTCTTTCACCGCGTCTATGAACGCCGTGTCCGTGTTGATTTTTGTCACTGAAAAGAGAAGATTGAAAACTTGTCAGTTTACAACGACGACAGTTCCAACGAACTCGAACTACGTTCGATACTCACACAGAACCAGATGCGTCACTGCGCACGCAAAAATGAACACCGCTAAAAACGCCAGCGAAACGATGAACATGTAGAAGAAACGATAGTTCCTCTTTCCGACGCAATTGCCGACCTGAGAACATAACAAAAGATACAACATCGGCGTACGAAACGAGAGCCTCGGCGGGCGACGTCCTTTCTTTCTTTGTTTCTTTCTTACCCATGGACAGTGATGGTCGAACCTGTCGACGCAATTGTCACAGAGACTGCAGTGGCTGGCTCGCGGCGGTCTGAATATCTTGCACGTGAAACAGTACTTCAGCTTGACCGTCTGTCCGTTGACGACGACTTCTTTTGTCCTGGGGGGAGGCCTGTACGTCGGGCTGTTGGCACTGTTCGGCACTTCTGTCGAAATGGCAAACACGAGCTCGATTTTAGACATGCACAAGAAGCGACGACCGATCGAACGTACCTATTTGTTTTTCGATGTAGGCCGCTTCGTCCGGCGTCGCTCTGGGGATGACGCCCGGATCGCTGAAGGACGTTCGCAGCAGCGCGGACATCGTGAACAGAAACAGAACGCCGCCCATCACCGGCACCAGCACCGACACGTGTTCGAACAGGAACGGACAGCTGCAATGAAAAGAGCGTTCGGTCAGAACGGATCGGTCTCGCCGACAGACAGACGGACGGACGGAGACGACTCACTCGAACGCAAAGAACAGCGCGCTGGTGACGGTCACGAGCGCTACCGTCAAATAAAAGACTCCGGTGTGCGGTGCTGTCATCAGTCTGCCGTCGCACCAGAACGTGTTTCGGCCGGCGAACACCTCCCACTTGCGGGTCACCTTTCGATTGTTTGCCCCGGTTCGACCCATCGTCGTCATCTCCACACCACTTTTGTCGGTTAGTTCGACGTCGAATGTACGGCTCGCGTCGCTATTAAAATATATGTCCGAAACTGAAATGAGTATAATTTATAGACTTTAAGTTCAGAAAACACCAAACAAATATTTATCTAAGCGAAAATTTTTTTTTAACAAGACTCGTTTTTTGAAATTTCAAAACTTTACCGTAATCGATTTTCGGTATCTCAGTGCTAACTAAATGATATTCGTAAACACTGCCACTCATTAGGTTTAATTAAACTAAAATAAATTTAAATCAATTTCTAATTACGATCACAAAAGACCTAGCCCTACACCTCAAAAACGTCATAATATTATCGTGATCGTGACACCACTTATGCTGACTTTAATTTGATTTTAACGGAGAAATGACAACACCGTTTGTTAATTATTATAAATTTACACATGTTTGACAATAAAATCAATCCGTTTTTTATTATTTATTCGATAAAACACCAAAAAATATTGCACTGAAGTTCTGTTACCATTTTTTTTGCACATGACATTATTATAGCTTGTTTCCAGTGTCGGTTGTGTCGACGACTTTTATGACTCATCGACAGTGGAAAATGTCCATTTCATTAATATCTTGCGTTCATAAAATTCCCGTTCGTTTGAGTTCAAGAAAGATAAGCTAAAAAAATAGATAAACGATTTTCTTAACCGTTATATAACTACAAGAATTAAAGTCGCTCGTGAATACCTGACATGTAAACAGATTTACCATCAACCCATTGGTTACCACTGTTTCAATTGAATCTTCAAGGAAGTCGCTTTTACAAAACGTTAGTTCTTTAAGTTGATCTGAACGTCCGATGACCATTGAATCGATCGAACATTTTAAATTTAAGTTTAAGAAACGAAATAGCTACACCGCTGCAGAAGCTTGCCGCACGAATAAACGGGAACACAAATATCTTTCGATATCAACATATCTAGTGTTTCCCGTAAGTTAATGAAATTAAAAAATCAAATTTACAAACGGCAAAACGCTCGATACATTAACGATCTATTTATTTCAACCGTCACGTTCCGTGGGAAGGAGCACAGGAAGGAATCGGGTGACGGGCGTAAAAGTTTCTTCTATCTCTGCAAAAAGAAAAAAAAACAGGAGAATTAAAGCGCACTTTTAAAGAATGCAAAAGTCGTTTAGTTCTTTAATATTTTTATTTGTTACACACTTCTATCCTATCACTAAATATTAATATACAATTTGAAACAAGAAAAAAATATATATTTATATAATATGCAGTCTTCTAATCAATAAAATACCAACAAAGCGTATAGAAAATGCACTGGACAATTAAAAAAAATTCGCTAACAACAACCTCGAGTTGTGAAAATTAAAAATATCACTAGTCATATACTGTATTACGTAGTCAATGTGATTTTGTTTTAGGCCGCAATATCTGTCAACGGATCTTTTATTTCTTCCGATTATTTTTGACAACGACCGCATTCCGGTTCTGCTAAATCACTAAATCTGGTGAATAATTAATATCGATTACACTTCTGGTATTTTATTTCTTTTACATTGGAAGAACTGTTAATTTGTGCTTCGCTTTACACTTCAATCTAGGAGCCGTTCGGTTGCACCGATCAAAAAATACGGGTCGTCGTCGTCGTGTTTCAGACTCGCAACGGGAAGACTCGATCGGAACGATACTCTAAGAGCGCGCGACAGTCGTTACGGGCAACGGTTAAAACACGAGAACAAAGAAGATAAATAAAAACGAGCATTTTGTAAGGAATGATTTAGAACATCGAACCGCGTTACTGTCGAAGATTCGTCGACAATCGGGCGCCTTTACTTCTCCTCTCGTAAAAATTAAAACGAGTTTTGGCACGCTGTGGAAACGGTCAATAATTTTAATTTATTCGTTCTGTGAGAAACGTTTGCTCGGATGAATTAGATTTATCGACATTTGAAAATCGAACACACTTTCGTAGGAAATATAAATAAAAATATAATATAAATATATTTATCTAAAATGAATACTCACGTTTCAAGTAATTGTTTGTGTAACGTAGAATTACCTCTATCGGAAACTTCATTCTTAAGAATGATTTGAACGACGAATGCGTTCGAAATGAACTCATGGTACATTTAAAAATCAACAATACCGAATGGATCGTTAACAAACAACTGACTAATATCACAGTACGGCCGGAGGCAACGGTGTCAAACTGACCTCTAAAGAGATCGCCGTTGTATGTTTTATTTCTTGTCGTTGTTGTTTTTTTTTGTGTGCTGAGACGACGAATGAAATATGCCACATCCCTTGATTAATAATAATTCAACTCAATCTTATATGTTAGAGATGAATCTTTCTAGACGTTTGCTAAATTTAGAAAATATTCAGACGGAAATAAAGATCTTTTCTAGATACACATTGTTTATGGATTTTGCCATTTCAAAATGGCGCAGTACTGCCAACTCGAGCGCTGACCGCAAATGGCACAGAACAACATTTCAAATTTGTACTATTCGAACGGCGCATCGCCATCAATGGGTGATGACGCCCCCCGGACCCGGCAAAACGGAAGGCTGTCCCCGAAGAAACTCGTCCACCTGCCTGGCGGCCTGCCTGCCCTCGGATATCGCCCAGACCACTAGACTTTGACCGCGTCTGCAATCACCCGCCGTGAAAATATTCTTTCTTACCTTGTAGCCGCCTTCTTTGGCCTCGATGTTGCCGCGAGCGTCCAGCGGCAGCACCAACTGAAACACACGGACGAGGTCAGAAGAAATCGAGACGGCGACGCGGCGGCCGCAGCCAGAGCCAGGCGCGACCTACCTGATTGGCGAGCGCGCGCTCCGGCCCGAGGAAGCCCATCGCCAACAGCACGAGGTCGGCCGGATAGACCTGTTCGGTGCCGTCGCGCGGTGCCATGTTCCATCTGCCGGTTTCGCTGCGCTCCCAGTCGACGTCGCAGGCGCGAATGCCGCTCACGCCGCCCCTGCCGTTGCCGACGAACTCTTGCGCCAGCGTGCTGTACTTTCGCGGATCCCGGCCGTACCGAGCTCGGACCTCTTCGTGACCGTAGTCGACGCGGAACGTCCGCGCCCACTGCGGCCACGGATTGTCCTTCGACCTGTGTTTCGGCGGCTCGGGCAAAATTTCGAACGCGGTCACGCTCGCGGCGCCCTGACGCAGCGCCGTGGCGATGCAATCGCAGCCGGTGTCTCCGCCTCCGATGACGACGACGTGTTTGTCTTTGGCCGGCGGCGCCCCTTGACTTGCGCTGACGTTGCCTGTCGATCGAAACAATAATAAAAGCGAGACGTTATCACTCTGAAAATCAGCTAAAAGACAAAAGCGACGGAGACCGTTACCGAGTTGCCGTTTCTGCCAACTTTCGAGAAACTCCATGGCAAAGTGAATTCCGTTCAGCTGCCTTCCCGGAATCGGTAGATCGCGGGGCCATGCCGCGCCCATCGTCAGCACCAGGGCGTCATATTCGTCGCTCAAATCTTCGGCGCTGATGTCCGCTCCCACGTTGACGTTTGTCTTGAAGACTATTCCCTCTTCGGTCATGAGACTGATGCGCCTCTGCACGACCTGCGTTTCAACAAACGGTGAGCCTCCGGTGCTCGCACCGGACGTTTATATATTTATAGAATAGGTAAATAAATAATAGATTTTTGGTTTTTAAGTCGATTTCGATATTTATCTGTTTACGTTATACAAAAGTAATGTGTCAATAAAGGCTTTACTGTAAAATCTTATGAATTTTTAATTTACCATCGCTCCCATATAGTTTTAAAAATTCAAAAAGTGAATTTTATTTGAAGACATGGGTAAATGACATTCGACAGAGTAGTCACTAGCTTCAGTAAATGTAATTGCATATAAAAAACACCACTAAAAATCAACAAACAAAGACGTTATTCAGAGATCTAGAAATTACCTTCTTGTCGAGTTTCATGGTCGGTATGCCGTATTGCAGCAAGCCTCCGCATCTGTCGTTCCTTTCGAAAACGGTGACCGAATATCCGGCTTTGTTCAACTGATGAGCGCAGGCGAGACCGGCCGGCCCGCTGCCGACGATCGCCACCCGTTTGTCGGTCCGCACGGCCGGAGGCGATGCTTTGATCAGGCCCTGCTCGAACGCGTTGTCTATGATGGCGCACTCTATGCTTTTGATGGCGACCGACGGGTCGGATATGCCGAGAACGCACGCCGCCTCGCAAGGTGCCGGACACACTCTGCAAAATGTATTTTTCGACGATTATTCGGGATAGAGGAAAACCGGCAATAAATAATAATAATCGAGCCGACCTTCCGGTGAATTCCGGGAAGTTGTTGGTCTGCAGGAGGTGCTCGAGGGCGAGCTGCCACTGGGACTGAAACACCAGCAAGTTCCACTTGGGAATGAGATTTCCGAGAGGACAGCCGTGCGCGTCCGACTGACAGAAAGGCACGCCGCATTCCATGCAGCGCGCCGCCTGAACGCGCAGTCCTTTCCGCACATGCGCGCTGTTGTACACTTCGTCCCAGTCGCGCATGCGCTTGTCGACCGCCCTGTACGGCATCTGTTCGCGGTCGTACTTCATGAAGCCTCGCACCTTGTCCAGAGCTCGCTCGGTGCGCCTGCTTTCGAGTCCCGAATCCGTTATCGCGTCTTCGATGTCCTGTTTAAAAAACTTTTCTTTTATTTCGGTTCAAAATACTTCATTCGATTGAAAGTAACAGCCGGACGACTTTGTCACGTGCCTGTATTTTCGGCTCGGAAGGCGCCTGTCCGTTGGCGACGTGGTTGCCGACGGGCGCCGCGGCCTGCGCCTTCAACGCTCGCTGATACTCGTACGGGAACACCTTGACGAACTGTTTGGCGGGCTCCGGCCAACGAGCCAGCAGATCGGCGGCGATCAGAGAGCCGGTGGCGGATTCAAAGTCTTTCAACAGATTTAGCACGAGCTCCGCGTCTTCTTTCTCTTCGAGACCCAACAGTTCGACGGTTTCACGATTGCATTTGGTTTGGAACGAGCCGTCGATGTCGAGGACGTAAGCGACGCCTAGAAAACGCAAAGCCGTTTCGGAGTTTGTGAAAAAGAGAAACGCGCTATCGAAAACACACCACACTCACCTCCTGACATTCCGGCCGCAAAATTTCGTCCGGTCAGCCCGAGAATAACGACGACGCCGCCGGTCATGTACTCGCATCCGTGATCTCCGACGCCTTCGACGACGGCGACGGCTCCCGAATTCCTCACGGCGAATCTCTCGGCCGCAATGCCTGGCCGTTTAAAACATACAGATTAATACGGAGTCGCAACCGTTTCGACGGACTTTAAAAAGCCCGCTCGCGTCGTACTCGCCTCGCATGAACGCCGTTCCTTGGGTCGCGCCGTACAGACAAACGTTGCCGGCGATCACGTTCAAATGACTCTCGAACTTGGAAGTGCGCGGCGGATAGATGACGACCTTGCCTCCGCTGAGACCTTTCCCCACGTAGTCGTTGGCGTCTCCTTCGAGCGTCACGTTGACGCCGCGAGCCAGGAACGCGCAAAAGCTCTGACCGGCCGAACCGACGAGACGAACGTCGATCGAACAGTCCTCGGGCAGTCCCGCCTCGCTGTATTTGCTGTGAACAAAAACGGCACGGTCGGGGGGACGTTTCTCAAAACGGTCGCGACTCTACTTACAGCGCTATGTGATAGCTCAGCGTCGAGGCGAACGCCCTGTCTTCGTTGTTGATGACCATGTCGACCTCGACGGTTTTCTTTTCGCCGTCGACGACCGGTCTGGCCAACTCGATCAGTCGGTTGTCGAGCCGCTTTTCGAGCTGGAAGTCCTGAGACACGGAACCGCCGACGATGTTGACGCCCGGTCTCATGTGCAAGGCGTTCTGCAGTATCGGAGACATGTTCAGCAGGCGCGCCTTGCCGACCGCCAGGTCGGTGGCCGTGCGCAGCAGATCGGTGCGGCCGACCAGCTCCTGTAGAAAAAAATTCAGAACTCGGAAACGTCGGGGCTGCCGATGTCGGAACAATAATTCAATCCTTGCTCGGCGTACGAATTACATACGCGGTTCGATAATTTAATTTTTCTAATATAGCGTCGTAACAATCGGTGTTTTTTAACAATAATAATATTGTAATAATAATTGTAGTCTTACAAACTGTACCGTAAACAAGCAATTTACTAATAACAAACTGTCGGAATGGCTAAAAACGAACAAAATATTTTCGTTGGATCGAACCTTTTACAGTATCGATATCAAACAGATTGAACGAACATCGTACCTGAAATTTGCGAACGCCCAGAGCCGCCATATATCCGCGAACTTCTTCGGCGAGGAGGAACAAATAATTGAGGACGTGTTCCGGCTGTCCGGCGAACTTTTTGCGCAGGATCGGATCTTGCGTCGCGATTCCGACCGGACAAGTGTTGAGGTGACATTTCCGCATCATCGTACAGCCGAGGGCAATCAGCGGAGCCGTGCTGAATCCGAATTCGTCGGCGCCGAGCAGAGCGGCGACGACGACGTCGAAGCCCGTTCGGATTTGTCCGTCGGCTTGCAAAACGACGCGCGAGCGCAGATTGTTCAAAACGAGCACCTGGTGCGTTTCCGCGACGCCGAGCTCCCACGGCAGGCCGGCGTTTTTAATGCCGGTCCACGACGACGCGCCCGTGCCTCCGTCGTGACCCGAAATGACGATGTGCTCGGCCTTGCCTTTGGCCACCCCGGCCGCCACCACTCCCACGCCGACCTGAACACAAATTACACGTTTCAAATTTAAATACATAAATAAATTAATCGGAGACGTCGCCGTTAACGACCGATAATCAATCAATTAATTAATAGATAAGCGCACGAACCTCAGAGACGAGTTTGACGGATATTCTAGCGTTGGGGTTGGCGCATTTCAAGTCGTATATCAATTCGGCAAGGTCCTCGATGGAGTAGATGTCGTGATGGGGCGGCGGCGACACAAGACCCACGCCGGGAACGGAATGTCTCGTTTTGGCTATTTCGGCCGTCACTTTGTAGCCCGGCAGTTCACCGCCCTCTCCCGGTTTCGCTCCCTGCAAAATATTCGAGGCGTTTAATAAAAGCTAATCGAAAGGAAAAAGGAAGGAATTTCAAAGCAAATATTATTGCACGAAATGGACGAAACTACAAAGAATGTGTTTGCATACTTTCCGAACGCACCTGAGCCATTTTTATCTGCAAGTCGTCGGCGTGAGCCAAATAACTGGCAGTGACGCCGAATCTGCCGCTCGCGACCTGTTTTATCGACGAGCGGATCTCCGGATCGAGATACCTCTCCTCGGTCTCGCCTCCTTCGCCCGTGTTCGACTTGGCTCCGGCACGATTCATCGCTACGGCCAACGCGCTGTGCGTCTCGGCGCTTATCGAACCTTCAAACGTTTCGTCGAGATTAATAAGCTAGCGAACGAACGAGCGTCGCGACAACATACCTAAACTCATGGCTCCGGTGGCGAATCTCTTGACGATTTCCGACGCGGACTCTATTTCGACGAGCGGAAGCGACTGGTCGAGCGTGACGAGTTCCAGCTGGCCCCGCAGCGTGCAGCCGCGCACCGAAGACATGGTCGCCTCGCGGAATTTGTCGTAGGCCTGCTGGCTGTTGGTCGTTGCCGCCTCGCGCAGCGTCGCTATGCCTGTTCCGACGAAACGTGTTCAGAGACGTTCAGTTTGTTTTGCTACGAAACGTCGGTCCACTCACCTGCCGGTTCGTTGATGTGTCTCTCTCCTCCCTGTCTCCAGTGATAGATGCCGGGATTCCGCAGCACGTGCCTGTCGACCTGTTTGCCGTAGGCCAGCGTGTGTCTGTCGAGCGCCTCCTGGGCCAGCGTCTCGAAAGTGACGCCGCCGATGCGAGACGGCGTGCCTTTGAAGCACCTGTCGATCACTTCGTTCGCCAAGCCGACCGCCTCGAATATTTGGGCGCCCTTGTACGACTGCAGCGTCGAAATTCCCATTTTGGCCATCACCTGCGTTCAGAAAGTCAAATCGTTTTAAACGAACCGCACGGCGAGCCTAACGCGTCCGAAAACCTACTTTGGCTATGCCCGTCTCCATCGCCTTCGCGTAACGATTGTAAAAGGTGTCGTCGCTCACGGAACCGTCCAGCGTTCCGTCGGATCGAAGCGCCGCGGCCAGCTCGAGCGTCAGATAAGGACACACCGCGTCTGCGCCGTAGCCGAGCAACAGACAAACGTGATGGACCTGAGAATCAATCGATTTTATTATCGACGGCTCGTCACTCGTTCGAACGCCGCCGGCGTACGAGCGCGGGCTTACCTCTCGGGCTTCGGCGGTCTCGACGATCAGCGCGACGCGCATTCTCCTGCGCGTCTCGATCAAGTGGTGGTGGACGGCGCCCAAACCTAACAAAATAGGAATCGGTATTCTTTCCGGGCCGGCGAGTCTAGAATAGCAACGTCACTCGTTATTTTTTAAACGGCAAATATTTTAAACTCAAATTGGAAATCTCCGCTTTACAACAATTCGAACGATTAGTTTACTCATATTTTTATTATTATCAATACAGACCGACCTGTCTGAAATAATCAGGAGTTGATTATCGACGCTTGCTGCTTCGGCGTCGGCACACAATTTGGCCAGAGCTGCGCTGAGACCCGCAGCGCCTTTCTCGATGGCCCACGTGGCGTCCAAAGTCTTAGAGCTCCAGTTTCTGTGCGAAGTTTTCTGAAAGACGCGCAAGTCGCTCGGACTTATTACAGGATTTTTCAACCACAGCCTGACATGGAATGTAAAACATCATAGTGATTATAATTTGGCGACTTGAACCCAATTAAAAATAAAAAAAAAGCACGACTCTCACTCGCATAAGCTCACGGCGGAAGTGAAACTTCTTTAGAGTTATGTACTCAGTTCATTGATGCGTTATGCATTTTACGCGTTACCGACATTTCTCTTTAAAGAAGTTTCACTTCGAGAGCTCGTATTCTCGTTCTCGAACAAGTTCAAAGCCACCCACCGATGGACCTGCCGGGCGCTCGGTTTGAGCGTGTTGGCCTCGGGTCCGAGCGGACACTGCAGCGACATGACGACTCGTTCTCTGAACGGGTCGATCGGCGGGTTCGTGACCTGCGCGAACAGCTGCTTGAAATATTCGAACGTGAGAGGCGCGAACTTCGACAGGCACGCCAGCGGTCCGTCGTTGCCCATGCTGCCTGCGAAAAAAACACGACCGATGACACGCGTTCGAACGGCGAGTCCGGCGAGCGCGACCGTACTTACCGAGAGCTTCCTTGCCGGTCTGCAACATCGGTATCAGCAGCATTCGAATCACTTCCGGAGTGTAGCCGAACAGCGTCAAGCGCGGGTCGGTCATGCCGCTCGGCTTCAACAGCTCCTCGTAGCCGTGTCCCGCTTCCTCGTGAGCTTTTCTCAAGTCCTCCATGTAAATCTTCGACGGACACGATAATTAGTTACGCGGATAACGATCACAGACGAATATAATTTGTTAGATTCAACTTACCACCTGGCCACATCGACAGAGCGAACGAAATAAAGACGGACGTTAGTCTTTGACGAGGCAAGTGCCGACATATCGATTTAAATTCATTTAAATTCATTTAAATGCGCGTACCTGTTCTTTAAGCCATTCGGAATGCGGCCGTTTTTCGGCGATTTCCTTCTTCAGTTCGACGTCTTGAATGAATTTGCCGATCTTCGTGTCGACGAGCAACATGCGGCCGGGTTTCAGCCGACTCTTCAAGATAACTTTGGCCGGATCGACATCGTAAACGCCGACCTGCAAGCGCGTCGAGAGATCAGAAAGAGTCGCGGGTCGCGGAGACGCGTCGCGGCGACAAACTCACCTCGCTAGCCATGATCAGCATGTTGTCGTCGGTGATGTAGAATCTCGACGGGCGCAGACCGTTTCTGTCCAGGATGGCGCCGATGTAGCGGCCGTCGGTGAACGATATGAGCGCCGGGCCGTCCCACGGTTCCATCGCGCACGCCGCCCAGTGGTAGAAGTCGCGTTTGTAGCCCTGCATCGTAGGATCGGCGCTCCACGCCTCCGGCACCATCGTCATGACGGCTTCGGGCAGATCGCGCTCGCCGAGCTGAACGAGCCATTCGAGGACGCAATCTGCGCGCAGAGAAACCGCGTTAGAAGAACGTCCGACGATCGTAACGCGCCTCCCGACGACAACGAGCACATACCTGCCGATCCGCTGTCCGAGAGGCCGGGCTCGACGACCGGATAGAGCGACTGCAGCTCGTCGACGGTCAACGTGTCGCATTTCATGACGCCTTCGCGAGCTTTCATCAGGTTCACGTTGCCGCGCAGCGTGTTGATTTCGCCGTTGTGCGCGAGAATTCTCAGCGGATGGGCCCTCTCCCACGACGGAAACGTGTTGGTCGAGAATCTGTTTTGCGACAGAAATGAAATCGAATCAAACACGGAAAAGCAACGCCGCCCCTTCTCGAAGCGTTACGACGACGCCTTACCTGGTGTGAACGAGCGCCAAATACGTGTCGAACTGCGGGTCGCTCAGGTCCGGAAAATAGTACCAGAGCTGTTCGGCGGTGAACTGGCCTTTGTAAACGATGGTCTTGGTCGACAGTGAACAGAAGTAGAATCTGACGCCGGCAGACGGAACGCTGTGGCTGGAGCGCTTGCGCAACATGAACACGGCCCGTTCCAGAGCAGCCTCCGCCATGTCCGGATCTCCAGGAACCACAAACACCTGAAATGCAAGCCGCAGTTTCGATTGTTTTCCCTCTACGAATCTATTTCAAAACACAGCGCGCAGTATTTGTTTTTGTTGTCGATAACATTATCGCTTTTGATAAGACTTTTCCTTGCCGTAAGGAAAGCAGTTGAGGAAGTTTCAAGACTGTTCGCGATTCCACAAATTCCAGACGAGAATTATCATCATCATAATAAAAAATGCATAACTGTAAGATAACTATAGTTTACCACAACCGTTTAAAAACATCAATTGTTATAACGTTTGAAAATAAATATTGCATTGTACCGATCGATGCTTCTTAGCAATTGTAGCAAACTATAGCTATGCTAACGTCGTTGATTCAGTCTTACGAACTATGGCGTAGTGAACGTTTACTATTAAAAAATAAACAATTCGAAGTTTCGACCGTACCTGTCTCATGAAAGGTTCGGAGTTTCTCGCCACCTGGCCGATGGTCGAGTTCCTCGTCGGCACCGTGCGCCAAGCGATCACTCGCAGGCCGAGCTGTTCGGCCAAACCGGCCACCTTGGCTTCACAGCTCTCGTGGTGCGCCTTATCCATGTACAAAATGCCCGTCGCGTATTTGCCGGGCTCCGGCAACTCCACTGACTGAGAGTCGCGCAGCGAGTTGGCGTACAGCGAATGCGGAATCGCCGTCAGCACGCCGGCGCCGTCGCCTACACAACAACGCACCGGATGAACATTCGTCGGGGGGGGGGGGGGGGCGAAACGCAACAGACAAACAGATTACATTAGTGCAACGCTACATTAAATAAAAAGAACGGACTCGATCGACTTACCTGTGCCGCCTCCGCCTACATGAAACAATTGAAAAAAGAAAAAACAGTTATAACGAGTATCGGTGAACGGTCTAAGTTTTCGTTGCAATAATTAAACACAACGCGACATCGACAGAAAGCCGATTGTTTACCTGTGTCGTTGTCGCAGGCGCAGGCGCCGCGGTGGTTCATCCTCAGCGACAGGGTCTCTGCGTCTCTCAGTATTTTGTGCGATCGCTTTCCGTCTATGGAAACGATGAATCCGACGCCGCAGGCCTCCCTCTCCTGCTGCGGGTCGTACAGACCTTCGGATTTGTCTTTCGGCGTCGTCGCATCTTTCTGCTTCTGAATGTTCTGGCGTTCCCATGGCGCCATGCTATCGAGTAACAGTTGACCGGCGTCGCGGATCAAATGCTACCGGCTTGTCTTTAGTCTGTAATTAATTAGTCCGATTTATAGTTGAGCGCCGACTCTCGATAGAGGTAAATACCTTTTCAGCTTTTTGGTTCCTGGATAAGAGAAAAATGTTTTCACAGACATGACCCAAAAGTATTGGTATTTGTAATCAAATACTTTTAAAAAGTATTTTTCACAAGTCTGCAAATTACACACTTTGGTTGGATAATTTCAATCTATCGTTAGAATTTGCATTTGAATTGAACGAGTTCATAATCTGTCCGTATTACACATTAATTAATAGTATGGTGGAAAACGTCAAATCAATTATTAATTATCGACGTATTACTTAAATTCATTATCTGACGACAGGGTAACCGATTGACTGACGTGCTAATCTCCAAAGTAAACAATATAATTAAAAACTCCGATCGAGAATGAACATTGAAATATGTCTCACCTGGCGATCTGACCCGTCGATAGCGACTAGATAATCAAACAACGAAACTCGTTCGCATAAACCGTGTCAAATATCGATAAAAAATAATTAATGTAATTAAAGGATATCACGAGCACAAATCACTAAACGCACAGCCCGACACCGACAGTTTATTCGAACGAAACTAATTATATCGATTGTAAATACCGACCGATCGACGTTCGATTATCGTACTGTTAGTGCCAATAAAGATTGTCATCGCCGTATCAGGGCGCATTCGCCAATAAACACGTTAAAAAAAAGACGATGAACTATTTATAAATTATATTCCATCAAAACAAAATAGTTAACGAACGTTTTCAAACCAATCGAAGAGTCGAGTCTGATTCACAATCGACCGAATAAAAGTGCTTCGATTTATGTCAACTTCGAACGTAAAATCGAGTCCCCGCACCGGAAGCAGTCAATCTCCACAATTCGTTTCGATTTTACTGTCGGAATGACACTGAACGATCGATTTAATTATGTTAATTGTCAGTTAGAGTAAAATGCACGCAAAGAATGTGGATCGCGCTTTAAAACGGCCAACTGACAGGCCATCCGTCGTCCTCATGGAAGCGCAGATGCCAGCGTTTCAGTGTAGTGGAGTTTGTTTCGCCGCCATATCACACAACTGATAACCGATAAATTAATAAATTCGACCGCGAGATTATTTCCGGAGATTAAAATAATTACGTTTAACCATTCGTTTATGACTTTACATTGGGTTTATTTTTAGACTGCATTTTTTGCGCAAAGTTCTGTCATTACAAAAAAACTTTATTTAATAACTAGAGTCTGACCGAATAATCGGCTTCAGCTATCTTCGGTTAAAAATTGCACCCTCGATACAATAATTGGCTTCTTGACTTCGGCTGAAAAAATCACCTTCGGTCAGACTGTATTAACAGCACCGGTCAAAATTTATACGTACGCAAAAAGAAGACATTTTATTAACGACTATAAAAATATTCAATCTTCAAAATATAAACGCTATAAATAAATCTGTTTACAAGAAAATAAACACTGATATGAAAAGACAAAATTAAGTTATCTATCTGAATCACACACTAAGAGAAATTATACGCACTGTGATAATTATAAATGAAACACAATTATGAATTAGTACGGATTACGGGACCAAAACAAACTATAAATAAAACAATAACCCGGTCAGTAATGTGAATTAATTAATTTATGAATTTTTTGTCTCTAAACCACAGTCTCGACGCTTCTCGGGCGACCAAAAGAGACAATCAAATTATTTTAAGTGCGATTGTCAACTACAGTACAATCGCGATAATATGAACATGCGCTCATATGAACTACTCAGTAATACGAACATAATTTTTTCACCATTGTAGTCGATAATTCGATAATACGAACAACAACAAACTTGTTATAGCCTTTTGGATTTTTGTTTCGCCGCCTAAGTTTTTCTGTTACGGTTTATTAATTTAGTGCGTGGAAGTGAATTTTAGTTTGGTGGTGTTCATCTTTGATGCTAAAGAGTGTAACATAGTTACTTAAATCGTACTTTATTTCATGCATTGATCAGTTTGAAATGGTCAAACTAAAAGGAAAATCAAAATGTTTTTCTCTTTCTGAAAAAGCAAAACTCATAGAAGATGCCAATAAAGGTTTAGGGGTGACTTCACTATCAAAAAAATATGGAATTGCCAAGTCAACAGTTTGTTCAATTAAGAGCACAAGTAGAAAACTTGTTGAAAGAGTAGCTTGTACAATAAAACCAACCAAGCCCTCAGCATAGCCATAGAATGGGCTAAGCAGAACAGTTTAAACATAACAGAAATCGCGAGTTTCAAAAACATTCGTGAAAAAGCCGTTTTAGCAAACAATTCTACTAAACAAACACAATCTAAAATAGCTTGGTTTTTTTCTTCAAAAGATTAGTATATATATTAAGTTATGGTATATATAGTACATAGTTTAGTTATGTATTAAGTTATATAGTACATGTAGTATTCTGTGTGCAATTATTAAATTATTATTATTAAAATGGTACATGTAAATTGTAATTCTTGCGAACCTCGATAATGTGAACATACCGCTAATATGAACTTGTCAGGGTTTTTTGTGTTCATATTACCGAGATTGTACTGTATTATCAAATCTCGAATTATTATCAAATCTCGGTCGTAAATACGGCGCTTCCCGTGATTTAAAACGCCAGCGCGGTTCACTGCAAAGGACCGATCGTTAAAAAATACCATTGAGTGTTTACTCGATGAATCGATGACGTAAATGACGATAAGACAGGAGAAAGTTTCCTCTGCACAGGGGCTCCACGTGTTGCCGATTCGAATCTCACCGTCGATCATTGACAACATTGACGAGCGCCGCGCACGGCGTCGAACGGCTAGTGTCGTCGAATGTCACGTGGGGACGGCGTGCGAGCGAAGGGAGTTTGTAAACGCGGAAAGCGCGTCCGTCGATTGCATAACGGAAAGTTCATCGGTCACAGGCCGATGCTTTCAGATAATCGACTTACGCAAATTCGCATATCTCCCACTTCTCGTCGAATTAAGAAAAGAAAAAAAAAATCATCCGACGCAAAAAAACAAGCATTAGCATATCTCCGCGATTGTGTGAATCGATTTCTTCTTTATTTCGATGACGCGTTTACCGACAGCAACTTGAAGTTACGAACATTCCTCTATTTTTACATATTTAATATTATACGTTCTAAAATAAATGTTGGGCAATTCACTTTAGTGCACGTTATAAATTCTTCAAAAAGATAATAAAACTATATGAAGTAAATTATTTAAATATTGTGAAACTAAGTCAATAAATACTTTGTTTCGTCAAATTTTCCACATTTGAGGTTTTCATTTAACTTGGGAAATCACTACTTTTCTATTTTTGGCAATTATTAATTTAAATAATCGCAAGATAATTATCTCTAAAGTACGAATTGTGAATAGTCATCATAAAGCGACTAATCTTTTTATTGCATTATTTATAAGAACTATGGACTGGCCGTGAAGTATTTTATGAATAGGTCAGAACTGCCGTAGTTTCGCAGTGAGTCGGCCAAGCTTTAATTTTCTATAAAAAAGTGCCCTCCGTCCTGTCCTTGATAATTAGGTATATAATTCTGTGTCATCGGCAATCAATTTTCTTTCCGAATTATACGATCGTTTAAAGACCAGTGCAGAGCAAATAGTTGGAACGTAACTAAGTCTGTTTACAAACACGTGCATCGTCTATTTACTATTCTAATTATGTAGATTGTAGATCATAATGCGCAATTTATGATCTACGATCTACATAAGCGACGAGTGGATCGCACAGAGAGCCCTTTCAATACTTAATACAAACGAATTTTATTATCATTTCGAGATAGTAACATAATCTAATAATTATTGCACGTAGTATAATCTATGTACTTTGACTGTAAACAACCGGTGAGGAAATCTAAAACACGGTTTAAGTTAATCTAGGAATAGATGCGAATATTGGAAATTTAATACGATAACAGTAATAATTCTATTAGCATTGATTGACGTATTTATATTTCAATCAAAGATATTAGTCAGTCTACACCAACGAAAAACAACAACATTTCTGTACAAATTCTCGCTTATCGATTTTGAATTCATTTCTCAGCACACGCATAAAAATAAAATCGGTGATAAAAAATATATTATAGGAGCCGGTGAACTGATATTATTTTAATAGAAGAAAAACAAACAAGTTAAAACGACACCTGATATGCATCTATATGCAAGAGTCGACGATGTGGACTTGAGACTCGAGTGTAAAATAGAGTCCAGACTTACATTATTAGACTAGGTCACTGCCAATCGCTGGCAATGATTTTATTCTATCAAATTAATCAAAGTACGCCTTTTACTGCATCGCCTATTTATAAATATAAAAAATCATAAATATACACAATACGAGTACGCCTGGGGGGTTTATAAAGTTCTATTTTTTCCCTGTGTAAAAAAAAACAAACATATTTAACTGAAGTAAACATTTTAAAGCATTCTACGCATTAGAAAAACAATACAACGAAACATTTACCTGGAAAATATGTATTTACGCTCTTAAGTGATATCCTCAATTTGGCTTTGAGCAACGCTAATGAAAATTAAATACGAACCACGTGAATAATATGAACACAACTAAAAATTATGTCTCTACTTTTAAATTCAAAACAGTTTTACAGCACGATTGTTTATTATGATAAATGGAATAAATTTAATCATTAAAATCTATTTTAAAATTATTGTCACTGGTTATTGATTTTTTTATTCACGACTAGTCTATGTTCACTCAGCGCCTCCCGCATCACCAGAATTGAACAGCTTGTCTTCTGTATGACAAATGGTAAAATGGTGCAGGCAGAGTATAAGTACCACGCGAACGCAACTCATAAACTAAACGATAAATGAATTGTGCAGTGATTCCGTGAGACAAAGTCAAGTCTCGTGGAATTACATAGCCGATCGCTGTGTTTACAAATAATGTGTGCAAGTTGCAATAAAAAATGTAGGTCGATTTGCTTTTAAAATTAGAACCAAGCTATAGAGGTGATTATTATTTTTTTAACGCCGAAAACCGCAAAATTATTTAGGACCTGTCAAGTCTGCGACCAGGTGTTTTTATGTACAATAATTATTTATGTTCTCATCATTAGACTTCACAGTCCAAAAAAAAGTCGAGAAGTGGACTTATTTAATTCCTTTAATTTTGAAAACATTACAAATACACACGCGTCAATAAAACTGACATCGATTTTGTAAGCTGTCAAAAATAAATTTATTGGATTCGAACGCCGTGCCATCTGGCGACCGATCGATACAACAATTATTATAAATGTCCACCTGTCAGTGATTTTATAAACCTAAAAAATTAAAATTTTACAGGTAGCGTTAATTAGCGTTACCTGTAATATTTTTACGTATCCATAGAAGCATGCAACTTCCAATACTAACAGACATCTTTATTGATCATTATGACGTAGAACTGTCATCAAATGACATTTACAGACTTTCTCTTTTTTATTAACCCACTTTTTCTTTTCCGTTGTTTTCTTTGTACCTGCAGTTATTTTTTAAATCCGTGTTTGTCGTGAGAGTCGTAGGCTAAAACTGAAAAAGGGTAAAATAGCCAAGTCTACAGTGACTCAAAATGGTTTTCTCTAAGCTGAGCAGTGCACAGACCGTACGGAAATTTAAGATGCTGGATGCAGTTCGGTTAATGAACAGTATTCGCCAACCGTTGTTTCATCATCTGCCAGCAGCATCTCAACGGACCGATCCGATATTGCAAACGAGTAGACTTTATTCGACTGAAGTTCAAAAGACTGAGAGAAAACCCGACTGGAACAAAGCAGTAAGCGAAGCGGAAAAGATTGTGGGCTATCCTACGTCGTTTCTGAGTCTCAGATGGCTGCTGAGTGACGAAATCGCGAACGTCGCGTTACACCTACGCAAACTCGTCGGTTCGAACCATCCGCTGTTAAAAACTGCAAAGAATCTATTATATAACGGCAAGAACAACATGCAAGCCTGGGGTTTGATCGTGCTGCTAGTCAGCAAGGCCGCCGGACAATGCGCTTCGGTACCGGACCTGGAGCAAGACAAGGCCGCAGGAGTCCTGCACAGCCAACGGGCGCTCGCCGAAGTCACGGAGATGATACGCACGAGTCATCTGGTTCACAAAGGTAAGCCCGTTTCGTAAACGACCCTTTCGCATATTACCATTGTTGTCGACTAATCGAAACCGTTCCAGGCCTAGTCAATCTGCAATCGGACACGAGCACGGACTCTCAGACGGTGGCAGACATGACTTTCGGAAACAAAATAGCATTGCTGAGCGGTACGTAAAACAAACTCACTTAGCAATAAGGCGGAACTGTAAAATCCGACGCTTTCGTTGCAGGTGACTATTTGTTAGGCAATAGTTGTACCGAACTGGCGAATTTACGCGACCAACGACTGGTCGAACTGATGTCGTCGGCTCTCCGCGATTTGGCCGAAGCCGAATTCGTCGGACGGCGAGACGAACAGAACAATCCGCTGCCGTCTCCTCCGATGACGTCCGAACCGGACACGCTGTGCGACAGAGAAGGCTCGAATCTGGAGCCGATGCCCGCTTCGAACAAAGGAAACGCCCAAGAAGAATGGACGCTGCGTCACGTTCTTTCGGCAGGTCAGTGTTTGAAACAAAACGGCGACCGCTTATCGATATAAACGCGCAAAATGTATTTTCTCAGGAAGTCTGTTGGGAAAGTCGTGTCAGGGCGCGCTGCAGTTGGCGGGACATCCGCCCGACGCTCAGCACCGCGCTTATCTGTTCGGAAAACATCTGGCGCTCGCGTGGCAGGCCTGTCTCGACTTGGAGCCGTTCACGGCCACGGCTTGTCCGCAGGCGAGCAACGGAAGCACGCCTTTCAGCCTGTCGTCCGCGCCGGTCGTGTTCGCCCTCGAAGACGATCCCAGCCTGTATGCCGAGCTCGAGGCGGGCGCGAGGTCCGTGCTGGACGTCGATTACAACGAGATATGGACGCGCGTCAGACAGGTAATTGCACTGCGTGAGGACGATGTGCAAAGACAAATGAATAAAAAATTAAACTTTCTGCGACAGGGACCGGGCGTGAACAAGACGAGAGATCTGCAAATGAAGCATTCGCAGGCCGCTATCAAAGTGTTGAACCACTTCCCCGAATCCGACGCCAGGAAAGCGTTAACGAACATCATCGCAGCCATGCAAGAACTGTAACGCGAATGCTAACCGAACGTTTCGAAAATCCGTCCAAATATTTTAGAGACAATATAATCTTTTTAAAAAGTTCTAGCATTATAATTGATAAAATCGGTGATGAAATAAAACCGATGAATCCACTTACCGACAAGAAAAAAGAGGCCAGTTCGTGACGATTGTCGGTCGAACGTCGGCTCTTTTTGTGATCCGACAGCTCGATGAAGTCGCGTCGTCGGATGCCGTCTTCGACTTCCGACGTAACGTTTATCTATCGTTAATATCATTCTTCTGTAATTTATCTACGTGCTCGGTTTACTTTGAGTGTTCCGAATAGATAATGTATTTCATTTTGATTCGATAGAAAATATAATATATATTGTATATTGCTTTGTATAACATTTTAAAAATTCTAAAAGAAAAATAAACATACATACTATATTTTTATACATTCAGTTGTGTTTAATTTGTTCTTTTTTGTACAGAAAAGCGATACGAAAAAACATTTTACGCGTCCGTCAATCGTCAAACAATTCTTTCATGACTTTCTTTTTATTCGTCGAAGACATAGACACGAGGTCTTGTATTTCATCGCCGTCGTCGATAGCTTTGAGCGCCGCCAGCAACTGATTTTTTTTACTAGAATCTATGCGACTGCCTTTCTTCAACTGATCGTTTATCGAGGAATTCACTTCGACTACTTTTTTAATTTTATCCGTATCGTATTTGATTCTTCCGAGCCTCTCGTCGTGTCTGTCGACGGCTCTGTTCGAGGCGCTCACGTCCGACAAGACGTCCTGACAGTACCGATCGAGTTTATCGTCCATTTCTTCGCGGTCCTTCTCCATTTTGTCGTGAAGCGTTCTCCACGATTCGTCCATTTGCTCCGATCGGTCGCGCGGCTCTCCGCCGGCCCGGCCGTCGCGTCTTATCAGTCTGCGATATTCGGAACTGTCGTCTTTTGCCATCGCTCTCGTCTTCTTGATGGAAAACGTCACGTCGGTTTCCGCTCTAGTCGAGTTCGCTCGATCCGAATTACCGCCTTCGCCGGTATCCGCTTTGTTACCGATCTTGAAGCCGCCCATTTTCTTCATATAGTTGCGTTTCAATCTTGCAATTCTGTCGGTCACGTTCTCTCTACTGTCGTAACTGTCGTCGCTCGAGTCGGACGAAAAAACCCCGCGTAAATTCTTATCTTCAGCGATTAATTCTTTTTTAATGTCGTCCAACTCCTCCTTGTCATGTTTTCGATTCATGTAAGAAAAGCGAAACTTCTCCCGCGCTCTCCGATCCGACTCCTCGGAATCCGAACTGGCACCGTCGTCGTTTTGACAGCAGATCGGCGGAGCGCACTCGTCGCTCTCTCCGATTAATTTGTGGTTCATGTTGATGTCCGTCAGTTCGCCGATGTCGATGTTGGCGATTCCTCGTTGGATGCTGTTCACCAAGTCCTTGTCGATCTTGCCCTCCGCGCTCGCACTGGACTCGTCCGTCGTTACCAAACTGTCCGAGTTACTTTTATCGGCTCGATTCCAACTTTTCGCCTCGGTGCTCGACGGCGTTTCCTCGTTGCTGTCGAACGTGACGGTTTTTGTTCGCTCTGTACTTTCGTCGGTCGAAGTGACGATTTTAGGTGCTTTTTCGAGTTTCTTTTTCGCTTTTCTGATCGGCCTGGCTTCGCTGCCGGTGTCAAAAGACGACAAGTGCTCATAGAAACCGGTCGAATCTTTTCCGCTCGTATCGTTGGCGTCGTTCGACAACGGATCGGCGATGTTTTTCAAAGCGTGGAGAACCGAAGCGCCTTTGACTTCCAGCTGAGGGTCGGGCTCGCTAATTCCCGTCAAAGAAACCGTAGAAGTCGCCTGTTTTTCGTGCGACTGCTTGTGATGGAGCGACATTCCCGATGCAACCATTTTTTCTTTCTGTTACGAATTTGACATTTCAATTCCAAACGACAACCGACACACAAACCGTACAACAATATGGACTTACTTGTGATTGCAGCAGCGACATAAGCTTTGTGTTTTCGTTCTTTGCGGCCGACAATTCTCGAGTGGCCATCTTTCTCTTGGCTATTTCGGCGTTCAGCGCTTGCGAGTGACTTTTCTGTTCCACATCTAGTCTACGGTTTAATACTGAGTTCTTTTCTTCCAATTCTTTGATCCGATATTCCAGTTCGTCTATTCTAAAAGTAAAGAGGGACTCGATAACTCTAAAATGTGTTTCGATCGCGCAGTCGCACGGCCGGCCTACGTACTTACGACCCTGGTCCGCCTTCGACTGCACGTCCGTTTCGTCCGCCAGCTTACGCAGGCGGTCGTATTGGTCCTGCAGCGTAGCGATTTCCGCCTCGCGTCTCGTCACGCGCCTCTGCAGCTCGCGGGCCGCGGTTCGCAACGCTTTAATGTGGCTGCGAAGCGCGCCGACTTCCGCCGCGTGATTTTCCAGTAGTCGCGGCAGCGCCCCGGCCGTGTCTTCATATCTAAGCACGCAACGAGAATTGTAATTCGATAATGTGTTATTGTGTCGAAAACCGAAGTAATACTCACTTGGCTAACGCTGAATCCTGCCGCTTTTGAAGATTTTTTAGTAATCGGTTTTCACTAGCAATTTCCTGAAATAAACATATAAACATTTGCCGATAAAAGAATTTCGATAATTATATTTCGTTCTGTAAGTGAAAACGGATCAAATTTTAAATAAACAAATTTAAATCAATTCAAACACGATGCTAGCGACACCGAACGGAAGTTTGTTGAAACTCTAAGTTCACGCAGTTTGGCGCTATTAATTTAGGTGCTTGTTTGAAGCTGAACTATAAAAAATTAAATACAATCGTCTGAAAACGAATAGTTATTTCAAATAGACGTTAATGCGTGTACCGTCGACTGCTTCGACGGACTTCACTTGTAATATAATCGACGCCGTGAGTATTTTGTCAAAGCACTCACATGCAACTGGTAACGAGCCTCGGCGAGTTCGTTCTGAAGCTGCTTGACCCGCAGTCTCTTGGCGGACAGAACGCGCTGCGCCACGGCTCCGCCGTTCCGCTGCTGTTGTCGAACCGCGCCGGAGCAACAGGCCGCCGAACGCCCGTTCAAACGCTGCTGACTTACCGACGCTGTCACGGTGGCGTAAGGAGTGCCGCCCGACGACGTCAGGGAATAAATCGTTTCTTCGCTCACGCGCCTGAACAATTCGCGTACAAAATTCAATTATTACAAGCAAACAAATGCTCTCGAGCATAGCTCCGCATTTCAAGGACTTCACTACGATAAGATATCATCGACAGTGAAACTTTAACGATGCAATGACATCGGCAAACACTGACTAAGCGTCGATTTAAAAAAGCAGTCGTGGAACAGTTGTAAAAAAAAAAACAGTGCGGCATGCATTTATTACATTTATCTAATTACCGCCTCCCGAGTCGACGCTGTCTCTCTTCAGGAATAAGTCCCAGCGCTGACATTTTACAATAAACACATCTGTAGAATATAGAAATTTAATATAAAATATATAAAAAGGTTCAACAGTAGTGAAAGATCAATTAACAAAATACTTTTTACTGTTAAAAAACTGACAGCAGTGTTTGTTTTGTGTTGTTGATTGTTGTTACCACGGAAACTGCGCAAATCAATAACTTACCGTGCGGGAAGAATATGAATTTAAATATTTCGGGAAATAGGGAAATCACAATTAACCATCATTAATGTAAATAATTTATATTTCAACATAATTCTATTTAAGATAATAATATATTTATAAATATATATTCATTCTGTAATTGTCACTTGTAGCGTTTAATAAAGAAAAAACAAATTCTGTAGAATCGATGTTCATTCTCAATCCAAATTAGTTTACATTTTCATAAACTCAATCTGAATTTGTGATTTCTTGTTTAAAATTCATGTTTTATAATATAAAAGTGTTATTTAATTTCGTCTATGTATAAAAAGCGTTCTACAAACTATTCTATGACCGGTGGTAAAATAAATACCATGAACACATTTTATGGTTTGTCACGAAATCGTCCTAGAATAAAAAATCACCGCTTGAGATTTTCCACTGCGAATAAGAGGAGCCGGCAAGACAACGCCTTAGAATTTTTCTTCCGTTTATCAGCTTCGAAACTTTAATGACATCGCATACATTTTATTATAAAGTAATGCATTATAAACAATAAAATAAAATTAGAAGAATTTTGCGTTAATGAAAAATCAAATTCTAGAATCCAAAGACGTCATAATGTGTCTTTGCTCTTGCGTATTTTGGTTCTGTCGAATATAAAAAAAAACATAGATGCAAATAATGTCTCGCAAACAAACGTTTTAATTATAACGACCGATAAAAATATTTAAAACAAACTGGATAGTCAACCCTTCAATAACAAAATAAGAAAAGGTATGTACATTAAAAACAACAATAATAAATTATCAAACTAAAAACATACTAGCATTAATTTCCCTCGTTCGTTCCGCCGACAGAAACGGAGACGGGTTTGTTTTGTTTGGACCAGAGCTCCGAATACAGGCCGTCGGGGTCGGTCAACAATTCGGCGTGCGTCCCGCGTTCGGCTATCTTTCCGTCCTTCAGTACGAGTATTTCGTCGGCGTCGGCTATCGTGCTGAGTCGATGGGCGATGCAAATGCTGGTGCGGCCCGACGTCGCGCGTTTCAGCGCCTCGAGAATGTTCTGAACGAGCAAGCGGACAATCATCGTCGTGCGTCTATTTCTAAAAGTCAACGACTTACCTGTTCCGTCGAGGTGTCGAGCGAGCTGGTCGCTTCGTCGAACACGAGAATCGGCGAATTTTTGAGAATAGCGCGCGCGATGGCGACTCTTTGTTTCTCGCCGCCGGACAGCTTTTGACCGCGTTCGCCGACTTTCGTGTCGTAACCTTCGGGCCATTTCGTTATCGAATCGTGCAGATCTGCCATTTTGGTCGCGGTTACGACGTCTTCCAGTGTTTTAGAACGGTCTCCGTACTGCACGTTATATCTGAAGGAAAATTTTTCAATGAAATCGATTTCAGATTCTGCCACGAAAACGAAAAAACTATTACCCGATGGTATCGTGGAACAAAACGGAATCTTGCGGAACTATGGCGATCGCTCTACGCAAACTGTCTAGATCTACGTCGTTGATGTTCTGTCCGTTTATAAGAATTTCACCGGACTGGGGCTGGAAGAACCTATACAATAATCGCACCATAGACGATTTCCTGCAAAAGAAATTATAAATTATAACCACTCCGATAATACAATTAATCATTATTTTCGTTTAACATTTACCCCGACCCGGAGCCTCCTACGATTGCGATCTTTTTCCCCGATGGCACGGTGAATGACAAATTTTTAAAAATCGGCTTCTGCGCTTCGTAGTGAAAACTGACGTTTTTAAATTCAATGTTCGCGTTTTCCGGCGTCACGGACAATTCCACTGCGTGAGCCGCATTCTGAGAAAAAAAGAAGAGCCGTCAATCGGCGGTCGGCGCGCGCTTGCGATTCCCACAAACCTTGATGTCGGTGTCCATAATCATCAGCGTAAACATGGTCTGCATGTCGATCAGCGCCTGTCTTATTTCCCGATAGACGCTTCCGAGAAAACTGAGCGGGACGCTCAGCTGGAACAGCAGGCCGTTGACGAGCACCAAGTCGCCTACCGTCAGAGTGCCGTCGACGATGCCCCGCGCCGCCAGAATCATGATGATGCTCAGACCGGCGCTGAAGATCGCGTACTGTCCGAAGTTCAAAAGGGCCAGACTCACGTTCGTCTTCAGACTCGCCACCTCGTACTTTCTCAGCGAAGCGTCGTACCGTTCTGCTTCGTATTTTTCGTTCAGAAAATACTGCCGTAAAATAAATTCATTCGACTTTTACGCGGACAAAAGACGACAACAACGCACGACGACATGACTCACCTTGACGGTTTCGTAGTTGATGAGCGAATCTATGGCCTTGTTGCCGGCCTCGTTCTCGGCTTTGTTCATATCGATTCTGAACTTTGTCCTCCACTGCGTTACGGCGAGGGTGAAGGCCGCGTAGACGCCGACGCAGCTCAGGGCGACGGCTACAAACACAGAGTGCATTGAAACGGAAGACTGCGTAAAACAATCGAACGCGTCGATTACAACTCACCTCCGAATTCGGAGCCGCACTTGAGCGTCAGCACGGTCGTCACCAAGACGAGCTCCAAAATTGTCGGAACGATGTTGAAGACCATGGCCGATAAAACAAAGTTGATGCCGCGGGAACCACGGTCGATCGTCTGCAAACGGAAAAAAAACATTCGGTTACTTACCGGAACGATAAACGCTCAACGCAGTAGAAAGTAAATCCGACCTTGCTGAGGGCTCCGGTCTGCCTGCTCAAATGGAAGGAGAGGTCCAAGTTATGCAAATGCAGAAACACGTTGCCGGCTATTTTTCGTATTGAATGTTGAGCGACTTTGGCGAACACTGCGTTGCGGAGTTCGCTGAACGCGGCCATGCTGGCCCTGGCTATTCCGTCTGCAATTCAATAGACGGTTATTTATTTATTTTTTCTATTCGCAGACGCGTTAGTCGAAACGGTCAACTTACATCCGACCAGCAGAGAAGTGGTAACGGTCAAAACGGTACCGGGCGCAGTTTCCATGTTGAGATTTCCCGCGGCGTTCAGGTAATCGACGGCGTACTTGAATATGAAAGGCACGACGATGTTCGTGACCTTGGCGGCCGCCAGCAGGGCCACAGAAAACGCCACCCTCTGTCTGATCTCCTTGTTGTCCTGCAAAACGGCAACTCGTCAGACAAAAGTCTTTCGATCGAATCGGAAACGCGAACCCGTCAACGAACCTCGGGCCAAATGTACGTCAGCATGGCCTGCAGCATTTCGGCGCTCGTCACCTTCTGCTTTGCGTTCAAATTAAACTGTTCTCCGATGTTGCCGGCGCCGGGATGAAAACAGTCCCGTTTCTGTTGGGCTCCGATCAGCGTCTTCCATCTGCCGGCCGGCCATCTGCCGGCGTCCTTGGACAACACGGCCGACAGTATTGCGGCAGGAGTGCGCTTTTGTTTCGCCGAACGATCGGCTTGCGGTTTCGCGCTCGTGCATGTCTGTGAAGACGAACGACCGACACCAATTTAAACAACTCGAAAGTTTAACACGATCGGTCGATGGTAAATTTTTACAAAATTACAAAATCTCTTTTGCTGACAGCTTCGAGCAGCGATTTAACAAAGCTATACATTCGTTTACATACGAAACACACAATTTGAAGAATTCACTCCCGTTTGCGATGTCGTTCATGAGAAACAAACGACTCTCATACTCATTCAACATACTTTTGATTACATTTTGCATCGCGGAATGAATCAATTCCATATCGAATTCGGAATACTGACTCGAAAACACTTTTGAATTCCATATTTTTATATCGTCGTCTGTCATTAATATGTACAGGGAATTTATTGCGTTAAAACTTAATCCTGCACGGGACAAGTAAATACTACTATTTAAGTTATTTTTTACAATGAAATTATATTTCGCAGTTTCCAAACTGATTCTAGTATATTTCAAAATGTCATCGAATGTAAAATCGATGACGTCGTTGTCGTTATTTTTAATTAAAAATCCGTACTCGGTGATCAACTTTAAATTATCGTGAGCGCCGTACGATATGAATATTTGATCGTACGAATCGAATGCCGTATAAGACCTCAAACAATAAGACGCGTCGTTCAAATCGGCTCCGTCGACTTCGCATCTGTCATCGGACAGAAATGCTTCCGTTCTGACGCCGGTGTAATGATTGAACAGATCTAAGAAGGGAGCCAGCGCCATGTCGGGCGAAACGTTAAGAAAGTTTCGCTTCGGTTCAGAACGAAACGTTAAAGTCGAAATGCATCCCGCGCGATCCCGTCTCGGAAATATCTGTTTGACGTCGCGCGCCTTGCCGGCCGGCCGGTCGATAACAGCCGGGTCGACGAACACCGATCGAGTGTTCGCGGCCCAATAAGCCCACAGATACATATCGTCCGTAAATATCTGTTCGAACGGAACGTTACAATGGAAACAGTTCCGTTGCATTTCGAATGAGGAACGAACGGCCGATAAACTATTAAAATACTTATTTCTTTGCGACAAAACTCTACTCTTAACAACGTCCGGTAAAATTGTCAATTCGGTTTGGGTACACAGCGTTGGATTATTGTAAAACGCAGGCAGAGAGTCGATGTAACTCTTCCAAGCGGATGTTTCGTTGCAATGCTTCTCAAAGACGAGAAAACAAGACAGCGCTTCGTGAATTGAAATTTGACAATCGGATTTTAAATAATCAAAAAGTTTCGAATGCTGTAAAGTTACCGCCGTTACCAACAACTTAAAGGGGATCTTTATTATTATATCGCTTTCGAATCGTCTACTGAGAGAAGCTACTCCTCTGCCCGAAGCTATAAATTCGTAAGGTCTTAAGCGCGTCTCATTGAGCCAGCCGTTGTATTTCATCCATCGCTGCAAATCGATCAGTTTGGGATCGTTGTGAAGCGATCTGCCCCCGCGCGTCTGTTTCCGTCTCCGGGCACGTGTTCTGTACGTTCGTCCCATTTTAAAGTAACAACTAAACAAGCAGTCGTATCAAAAAATTATCTGGTCTGGTTTCAAAACAGCTTCGTTAATTAACGTTCAATCTAAAAAAAAGCAAAAGAAAACAAAAAAAAAACCCGAATTTAATTTCTTAATACGACTATAGTCTCGTTCGTATGTTTAATTTATTACTAAACTATACGTTCAAAATCTAAGGAGTGAGTCATACATTATACTTTACAAATGTAATATGACTTATTATAAGCGGTATAGTTTCTGTGCATGGGGAGTTGTTTTATTACTTTGCTGCTCCAGCGAGCGAACCGTATTATAACGATGACTATAACTCTTTAAATTTCGATACCTTACTGCACAGAACAGATTTACCGTAACCGAGTACCCAAGTATAACCTACGACTAAACGTACTTACTCGTGTCAACCGCGAAACAGTCAAAAGCGATGGTTTCAGAAAACTATCGTAACGTCCCAATTTAGGATTTATTTTCGTGCCATAAGCGAAAGCTCTATAGTTTCGGATCAATTTAAATTGTCTTTTAAAACTGAAATTTACGTTACAAGAAGAACAAATAAGTGCAGCCATCCTTTACATTACACTGACAGCCGTGACACTGCAAAGCGAAAACAGAAGTCTAAAGTCTATGGTCGTTCAAACACTGCATCGACGAACAGTTCTTGACTTCTTGCCGAGTCGTTTCTTCTCCTTGGCTCCTCGTGTCGTGCTCGTTGTCTCTGGCGTGGTCTTCCGGGCAGGCACAGTGAATTTCATAACCTCAATTACTAATAATTGTGTTCTTAACAGCTAACAATAATGCCGAAAGTAAAATCAGAAAAGAAATCTCGGATTCACAATGAAGTCTCTAAACAAGGTAACTATGCTCGTTTTACAATACTATCGATCTATTAGAATTTTGTACTGACAATGCATTATTGTAGGAATCATGTTCAACAAGGACTTTGGCCAACATATTTTGAAGAATCCAGCAATAATTACGTCAATGGTCGATAAAGCTGCCGTACAACCGACAGACGTCGTACTGGAAATAGGTCCGGGTACAGGTAATCTAACGATGCAGCTGTTGTCAAAATGTAAAAAAGTAATCGCTTGTGAAATCGATACGAGGTACCTACTGCAAACCGGTCGACCGCGCGACACTAGCTCGATATTAAACGTTTGATTTTGTTTCTAGACTCGTCGCCGAACTGCAGAAGCGCGTTCAAGGCACTTGCTACCAACCGAAGTTACAAATTTTAATCGGCGACGTCCTGAAGGGAGATCTGCCGTTCTTTGATCTATGCGTAGCGAACGTTCCGTATCAAATCAGTTCCCCGCTCGTTTTTAAATTACTGTTGCACAGGTAACCCGAATCGACACGAAATTTAGTAAAGCTCGATCAAAATAGTAACATTTATTTGTCAGACCGCAGTTCCGATGCGCAGTGCTCATGTTTCAAAGGGAGTTCGCGCAGAGGCTGGTCGCCAAACCGGGCGACAAACTCTACTGCCGTCTGTCGATAAACACACAACTCTTGGCCAGAGTCGACATGCTCATGAAGGTACGTCGCCGATCGCGACCGCTGACGGCAGCCGAGCATTAATTACGATGAACTTTAAACGCATTCGTTTTCCGTTTTACAGGTCGGCAAGAACAATTTCCGACCGCCTCCCAAAGTGGAGTCGAACGTGGTGCGAATAGAACCGAAGCGGCCTCCGCCGGCCATATGCTATCCGGAATGGGACGCGCTCACCAGGATAGCGTTCACGCGCAAAAACAAAACACTGTCGGCCGCCTTCAAACACAGCGGCGTAACGTCGGTGCTCGAAACCAACTACAGAACGCATTGCAGTCTTCGCGACGAAGTTTGTTCAATTTTATGTGAGATCGGTCGAGTATTATGTTCGTTAATAATTATGAAAAATCTCCTTTTTAGGAAGTGCCGGAAAATTTGGACATGAAAGAAAAAGTGGAAAACATCTTAAAAAGTAGCAATTTTGACCAGAAACGAGCTCGCACTATGGACATTGATGATTTTCTTAGGCAAGTCACATCAGAGCAGTCGACTCGTTTACTTAATTAAACCAAAAGCATGTTTTAATTATTGTTTCGTTTCATTTTCAGTTTACTGCTTGCTTTTAATTCCAACGGAATACATTTCACGTGACCGGCCGAGAAACAAGAATACGTTGACGTTAAACTACAATATATCAGTACAAATATATAATAATAATAATAATAAATAACAGAATTACAAAATTAGTAAATAGAAAATAAATCACATTGCGTGTAAAAAATAAATGGAATTTTTCAACCTAACTTGGTTATTGCCAGCTCCATCGAAATATTATGTAAAAGCAGAAATAAATATTTATACGATTAACTGGTCGTTTTTTCATAGAAATAAGTCGGTAAGAATCAATAAGACGATTATTAAAATTTCATTTTTTAATAAAACGATAACTCGACAGATATTATATTCTACAAATTATCAAATATGAAAAGGCAATTATACGTTACATCATACATTTCTCGCAGACAGAAAAATGCACAACAGAGCGGACACTCGTGCAACAAGTTCGAGTGTCTTACAAACCTACAATCGATTCGTAACACGATTTTGTCATCGTAGAAAAGCACAAAGTAATTGATTAATTAAAACTGCACGAAATAAACTATTGAAAAAAGAAATAAAAACAACGAAATCAATGTGCATCTCTCTTTCCCTACATAATTCGCGCCTTTTACCCTTTCTTTTTAATTTTTCACTTTACACATATTTACAATACAATGTCAATTTATTGAAATCGTCTCAATTGAGATCCGGCATACTTTCGTTGACGATAACGTAATTCTGATTGGCGACGGCGGCTTCGTTCGCGTCCTCGTCGAACTCGTTCATTTCGGCGCCCGATTTCAAATAAACGGTCGCCACTCCGTCTTTCCTCGGCACGTTCAACACGTACGACACGTTTTCCGAGACGCCGGCGTTGCCGTCGCTTTCGAACACGTAGTTCTGCGTCGAACTGTCGTCGTGCACCAAGACGTCGCCGTCGCTGAAGTCCTGCACGATGTAGTTCCGATCTTCGGCGTCGTCCGTCATTCCTGCGACGACGACGACGCGCGGCCGCCCCTCCTCGTCCACTTCCGGTATGATGTACTGGTTGCCGACTTGGCCGTCCGTCGGGATGACGAACTGGCCGTTCTGCGTCTGAAGGACGTAGCGCTGAAAATCCTCCGCTTCCATCTCGGCCGGGCCCTGCATTTCGTCCGGGCTCGCGTTCGGATCGGCGTTCTGACCGTCGCCGTCGGCCGCGACCCGAGGAGCGCCTTCAAACACCTGCCCGTCCGTTTCGCCTGCAAACCAACAGAATACAGAAAATATTTTCACCCGCAGTCGTGGGAGCGTCGTTTCCTTACCTGAAATAAAGAACCTGGCCTCCTCGCCGTTCTCTCCGTTGGCAATGATGTACTGTATTTCGCTGTTCTGTTCGTATTCCGCGCCGCCGTCGTTCTCGGCCACAAAGTGGGCGTTCCCTCCGAACGTTCCGTTCCCTTCCACGACCGCGAACTGTTTCAGTCGTTTGGGATCGGAATTAGGGTCGGCGGCAGACAGTTTGCGTTTCCTTCCGGCCATCGCCGCCACCTTCTGCCATTCCTGGAATGCCACCAATTCGGACTCGTCGATTTCTATGGCGCCTTCTAGATCCGCGCTGGCCGCGTCGCCCTCTTCTAAGACCAAATGAATCAGGTCCGGCTCTTGTTTCATGGGCACGGCGTCGATGATCAATCGAGGCTGGTCCTGAAAGCGTTAAACGACCGAGTGTTATGAGACACGACCTAGTTCGCAACAGTGGCGACTTCGAGAAGTCTTGAATTCGCGGTTTATCCGCCCAAAAAAAAAACAACTTACACTGTCGTCCGACGACTTTTGTATACTTTGATCGATGTACTCGTAAGTAATGTTGTCTTCTCCGGCAATCATCAGTGCGTATTCTTGTTTCGCGTTCTAAAAAAAAATCAAACGATCGTTTTCAAACAAACACAACACTCTATCGCAAATCTATTTTTATTATTGTCGAATATCGAACGGGCAAACGCACCTTTCTGGAGGCGTTTCTGGCGGCCCTCGACGCCCTTCTTCCGGCGTGATGCTGCTGCTGCTGACCGGCCGACGAACCTTCGGTCGCGACGAGCGTCGACCGCTGCGGCGGCCAGCCGTGCGACTCGCGGCACGACCTCTCGTGTCTCCTCCAATCGGTGGCGAGCACGAACTTGCGCTGACAGACGACGCACGAATGATTTGCCTCGGTCGTGTGGGCCCGCGAATGCAGCTGCAGGGCGCTTCGAGTCATGAAGAGTTTGCCGCAGGACGGACACTCGTGCGTTCGCTCGTGGTGTTGGTCCATGTGTTGACGGAAACTGGGGAAAAACGTCGAAACCGTTCATTATTTTCAAAAGCGACTGTCGGAATCGAGCTCGAGCGTCGACCTAGACTTTCCGACAACGCCGGTACCGATAAAACTTACGTATTTTCGTTCAACGAGACGGACTTGCACTTTTCGCAATAGAACGGCTTGTGCACTCTCTGATGTTTGCGCATTTCAGCAGGCGTCGAGAACGCCTCGCCGCAGTCCTTGCACATCATGCGAGGGGGCAGCGAGGCGGCGCCGCCCGCCCCGTCTATCGATTCGCCGTCTTGCAGAGACGTCGACTGTCTTCGCGGAGCTACCCGCGCGCTGTTCGGACTGTACGGTCGATTGAATACGGCGTTCTCCATCGAACTGTGCCTCGTCTTGTGGGCCCGCACGTCGGCTATCGTTAACGCGTCGCCTGCAACCGAATACCGATCCCTATTACCAAACACATTCGATACGACATCGATGGTAAGTGAGCTGGGCAAACTACTTAACAAAAGTAGTTGAGTATAACTACTAACTACTTAAGTAAAAAAGTAGTTAAACTACTCGTTCTTAAAAGTTTTAACTACTTTTTTAACTACTATAATAATATTAATAATAATAATATTTATATCGTACAATCTGCACATATAATATATGAAAATTATTTTAAATAATAAAAACTGAGCAAACTAACAGACAAAATTTACTTATATTTAATAACAATACGTCGTTTCGGCCGAGATGTCGGTCTTTTTCATATGAATATAAATCATAAATTCTACAAAAAACAATATTAAAAATTAATAATCACCGAAGAAAACAAAAATAACATTAAGTTAAAAAACAATTTACTACCTAGAATGTCAAAAAACGATATTTAAAAAAATATATGTGTATATTAGTCTTAGTTTTGTAAGCTAACTAGGCCTGCGCACAGACTTCTTAAGTCTCTGCAGGAATTTTATGTAATTCCCTTTCACATACAATTTGTACCCCTACACCTGGTCAATAAAATTTATTTAATTTATTTATTTATTACTGTCAATTGCCATCGAGTTTTGTATATTTTAATCTTTCTTGTTAATTGTTTCTTAACTTAATGCTATTTTTGTTTTCTTCAATGATTATTATTTTTCGTAGGACCTTTTATTTATATTCATTTGAAAAGGGCTGATATCGTGGCCGAAACGTCGTGTTGTTATTAAATTATGCAAATAGCAACGATGCGACTACCAGTTTCACGCTCTATTTCAAAATAAAACTCAAGCAACTGATATTTCATTTAAAAAAATGTCTGACGTGTTCCAGAATCCAGAAAAATGCATAACGAATAAGAACTTGTTCTAATACGTCGGTTAAATATAATATACTAAAATATTCTTAAGTAGTTAAGATTCAAATTAAGTAGTTAGATTACAAAAAAGTAGTTAAACTACCTAAAGTAGTTAGAACTAAGTAGTTAACTGCATTTTTAACTACTTTTTGTGATTTCTTGATAGATATTCAAAATAACGGAGTAGGATTACTATGTGGAGAAAAGTAGTTAGAGTACAACTACTTTTCCAAAAAAAGTAGTTAGCTACTGCCCAGCTCTGTGCACGACATACAGAAATTACTTAAATACTGTCAAATAGAATAAAAGTTTATAAATTGATCGAACGAGATATACACGGACCTTCGTGCTGGAACAATTGATGGCACACTTTGCAGAGTACGTGTCCTTTCTCGACGTGGTACTCGAAGTGTTTCTGCAGGTTCTGCTCGTGCTGGTACTTCCAGTCGCACAACGGACACGCGTACGCGGCATCGTTCCGTTCGTGGCTCTGCACCCGGTGCAACTTCAGCTGGCGCGCCGTGTGGAAATCCTGATCGCAGTCGGCGCAGACGAAGACGCCGAGATTAGGATGCGTCGCCCTGACGTGGGCGCGCAACTTGCCCGAGAGAGGCGTCGCGTACTCGCACTGAGTGCAGGCGAGCGTCGCGGCACCGCCCGGGCCGCTGCGGCAGTGGCGCCTGTGCAGGCGCTGGCTCTGGAACGTTCTGAAGGCCTGGCCGCATCGGTCGCAAAGGAACGTCGCGCACGCGCTGTGACCCAGGGTGTGATCGCGCAGCTCGGCAGCCGTCGAACAGCTGAAAATCGACAAGAATTTCGCGTTGCTTTTCTGCCAAAACTTGAACATTGGACGAAAATGAACAATAACAGACCGGTGCTCGGTTGCAAAACGCATTGACAGTGATCTTGGCCTGTGATCGTATAATTATGTATTTATTCTTATTCAAGAACAGTCCGACGACGTTGTCAAACTTTTTGTTACGCAGAACATTGAATTGTGGTCACGGAATAACAAATGATGAAACATACACACGCGGCTTAAAAAAAAATATCGTTTCGATCGATCGATTTTCGAGCAGGAATGATTTAAAATTCTACAGTGCTTTTGTTACAGTCACAGTCCAAGATCATTGTCAAACGAGATTTGCTGACACAAGGACGTACATTTTAGCGCAATGAGGGCACTCGAAAGGCTTCTCTGAAGAGTCGTCGCCGACGTGCAGCTCCTTGTGTTTGAGGTAGACGGCCTCCTTGGCAAATATCTTGCCGCACGTGTCACACATGTACTCGGCGCCGTCCGTCGCTTCGTAGCCGTTCTCGTCGGCGTCGACGGCGATATGCGGATGCTTGAGCGCTATGTGAGTCGTGAGATTAGCTCGCGTGGCGAACACCGCCGAACAAGTCGTACAATTGAACTGCTCTCCGGCGTGTTGCGTCGACATGTGACTTCGATACAGCGGCCTGAATAACAAAACGGTCGTCGGTCGCGATTAAAAATTCATCTTTCGATCGCCGAGAAAGAAAATCACTTACGTAGAGCAGAACGTCAGCGAACAAAAGGCGCACTTGTAGCGATGCTGAAGCCCCCTGTCCGGCTGCGGTTCGCCGTTGTCCGCTTCCTGGGCATCGCGATCGAACTCTTCTTTAAAAGCGACGGCCTTGTCGTCTATTCGATTCCCGAGCATTTCCAGGAGGTTGTCTGACCGCGTCTGTTCGGATTCGCGATCGATATCGATTTGTCTCGACGCGTTCTCCATCATTCTGCAGGTGTTCGCGATGACGTCCGGATGCGACGAGGATTTCCCGGCCGCGTGAAGATCGTTGTGGCGCTTCGACAACTGTTTATTCTCGTCCGAATCGTACGGCAGTAACAGACTGGAAAGAACGAAACGTTTCGATAAAAGAGCGGATTCGATAAGCGCGATCCCGTTATAGCTGTTCTCACCTGCAGATGTCGCAGAGCGCGACATTCTTTCCGTGCTCCGCCCGGGAGTGTGCGGGAATCTGTTCTGCGGGAAGGTAGAGTCGGCATTCGAGGCATTTGAAATACATCTCGTTCGACGTCTTTATGCTCTCCAGTCGGCAGTGGGCGTACGACGCCGCCATCTCGCCGTAACGGCCGTTCGACTCGCCGTCCGCCGAATTGTCCTCGGTTCGTTTCTTTTGCGCCTCGCTGCGTTTCTCCGTCAAGTCTTTGACTATGTTGTCGATGTCGTACGTGCTGAAATGCTGCATCGGATTGACGCGCAGAACCATTATCTTTGTCGTCGATTTGTTTTGTAGTTCCAGTCTGAAAAGTGAACGAAAAACATTAACGCTTCCGAATCGTTCTCTTCGCTTCGGAGTTCACGTCCGACCGACACGAGACACTCACCTGTTCAGCAGCTGCTTTATTTCGACGTCCGATAATTTCCGGTCGACGCGGATGACTTTGGGAGCGCCGGTCGCGCTCTCCTTCTTTACCGTTCCGTTTTCCTGATGGCCGCGGCGTCTCTTCTGCTTGCTTGCGGACAAAGCTTCCACGATCAGATCCTGTTCTTCGTCCAAATACTCCACGACCATGTCGTCCTCGTCGCTCGGCTCACAATCGCCGATCGCGTTGTCGTTCGACTCGTTCCGAGGCTTTTCGATCGGCTGCTCTGATTCGTCTTCGCTCTCGTGCATCGCGCGTAGCATCTTTTCGATCTGGTCTTCGCCATCCGACTCCGCGGCGACCGCCTTCTCTTTCCCGACTCTGTTTCCTTCCGACGTGACGGCAGACGTCGGCGCAGAGCTGTCGTTAGCGTCGTTCATTTTACACTGTTTCCACTTGTTTCCCTGGAAATAAACAACAGAATCGTTTTGTTTCTTATCAGAGATCGCGATTTCTGAATGAAACGTCGCCGTTGAATTTCAACGGCGGACCGACCGACGACGTCGCCTACCTGTACTCGCGCTTCCTTGAGCACGTCGTCGACCTGCGAACAATAGCGATGAAACCGAGCCCAGCTGACCACATTGTTGGCGCAATCGTCGCAGACTTGTCGCGGCAAACCGTCCGATTCGGAAATCTGAAAAGCGTCACTCGTCAAGCCCTCGCATAATAATAAATAACAACAGTCCGCCGTTTGCCCTCGGACCCTACCTTGACCTCCAAGTGCTTGTGAATCTTCCCGAGCAGGTCCATCTCGTACGCGCGCTCGCCGAACAGCGGGACGTAGTCGCTGTCGCCCGAGCAGCCGCACAATCGGCACTGGTCCCTCGTCACCTTGGGACTGATTTTGGCCACGTCCGCCTTTGAATGCAGATGAGACGTCGTCACGTTGATGCTCGTCGGCGCGATTCTGGATTTTTTGTTTTCTTCTTTGTTCGGCGATTTTTCCAGAGTCTTCGACGGTGTCGCAGGACTGCTAAAAACAATTATTCAACGTTTGAAATTAACACTCTTAACAATTTTTATTTAAAAATAACTCTGTGACTACCTGCTGGTCGTCTTCTGGATCGGCGGGCGACCTCTTTTCCGTTTGATCTCGTGCGACTCTGTGGACTTCGAGGCGGCAGTCTTGTTTTCGTTGACGTCATTTCCGGGCTCGTCTTCCGGCTCCATTAGACTCTCTTTAGATTTGACGCGTATTTTAGCGTAGGAAGAACGAGTTTTTCGAGTGCTATACACACGACCGCTCGTATCGCCTTTTTTATACGATTTTTCGTCTGCGTTTTCTTTGGACGCTTTGGTTCTCTTCTCGGACGACGTTTGTTTTGTATCCGAACCGCTTCTGTTGGCGTCGTCTTTGGATTTCAACTTCAGCACATCGTTGAAGATTTGCCTGTTGTCCGACGATCTGTTATCCTGTTTCTGACCTTCGGAATTTTCAGCAGAAGACTTGTTGTCGACTATTTTCGTTACGACAAACCTGGTAACGCACTCTTCGATGTCGTCTTTTTGGCCGATGTCGGCATCCTGCGACTTCTCTTGTTTCGATATGCTGACGCTCGACAATACGGTGACTTTGGACTGCTCCTTCACCGATTTGCCTGCACCGTCGACGTAGTCTCCTCTCCTCGCGGACTTCCGTCCTCCGTTCTCCGTTCTGCCCTCGTATTTAGCGATTTTACCGCCGCTGTCTTTTTCGCCGACTTTACTTCCCGTTTTCAGATTCTCTTTTTGTAGTTTATTCTTCTGCTGATCGACTTTTAATTCTTTTTTTGCGTCGCCTTTTTTCAGTTCTGCTTTGGCATCGATGACACTTTTTTCGCGTCTCTCTTCGTCTTTTAGATGTTCACTTTCACCGTTTTTACTAGAGCTGCTCTTCTCTACAGGTTGAAAACTTTCTTTGTCGACTGTTTGGGAATCAGCTTTGTGTTCATTTTCTATCGATTTGTGTTTTTCTTTATTTTCTTTATTTTGCTGCGTCTTTTCGTCAGATCTGTTTATTTCTTTGTCTTTTTCGGATCGTTCAGCCAATTCGACGGCTGCACTCGAATCCGTCGTACTTTCCTTTAACGTTTGTGACTTCAGCGAATCTTCCTTCAAAGCGGTCGCTCCGTCTTGATTTTCGTCCTCGTCCGGACCTTTGTCGATCAAAGGCTTCAAATTTTCGTTACTTTCTTCGACGCCCTTCGACAATCCGACGGAATCTGTGCTCTCGTTATAATCTTCAACATTTTCAAAAATGCTAGTCAACTGTTTAATAATGTTATCGGACGAATTACTCGTCTGTTCGTCGATGTTTTCGGGACCGGGCTGCACGCCTTCCTCCGATTTGGCCTCTTCGGTGCGTTTCGCCGTCTCGGGTTGTTCGGCGAGTTCGACCGAGGGCCCTGCGCCGTTATCCTCGGCCGCCGCGTCGTTCTGTTCGACGGATTCAACATTATCGGCGGACGGCGGAGCACTATCGGCGGATGGCAAAGCACTATCGGCCGACGACGGAGCGTTCTCGTCGGCTCGGTCGTTCCTTTGCGCGGTTTCTTTGCGCATCTTCTCGCGTTCGACCACCATTTTTGCTTTATTTCGTAACGCAGTCAACGATATGGATTTTTTCGCATAAAACTCTGCGACAAACAGTCGTTTGTTCGAATCAGTCAGGAATTCGTTCTTCGATCCGATGTACAATTCGCCATCGGCGAGTTCGGCGACGTCGTGCTTCGTTATATGATGCGTCTTCAGTTCGATGCACTCGCGCTGAAGGATGACTCGAGGCACGATCGGCGGCAATATATATTCATCGTCGGGCTTTTCGTCGCTCGCGACTCGAGCGCTCGAGTCGTGCTCGCTCGGCCCGCGCCGGTTTGCCCGTCCGTCCGAGTCGCTTGTATTTAATCCGGGCTCGGGCAAGGCGTTCGGGACGACCGCACGAGGGGCTCCGGCCAAAGGAAGATTTCTGCCCGCGTGTTTTTCTGTCGTTCTGCACGGATCGGACGCGCCTTGAAAAATCGATTTCAACACTTGTTTCGTTCTCTCACTTTTAGGTGCGGCGCCGGAATTTGCGGCTTTCTCGTAATCGTGTCTTTCGACTATAATACTTTTGCAAGGTCGCCTGGCTGTTTTGCACTTGTTAATCGATCGATGACTGTTTTTAACAAACTCACAATCTTTACTTTCACCGATATTACGCGCAACCTTTATGCGTTTTTTGACGTCTTTCACATTTATGAACAATGGAAATTTAACACAATCGACCAGATTAATTTTAACGTCGACCGGAATAACGCTCGCAGACTGTCTGCGAAACCTTATTGGCAATGTGGGAACATTCTTGTCTGTGAAACAAAGACAGCAGAAGCGTACATAAAGAGTTTTCCTCGTCGGAATAATATTCTTTAAGAAAATGTTTCATATAAATAATAATAAATTCGACTTTTATCAAGCACCACTGTATCGAAATGCGTTCTTGCATTTAGCAAACCAGAACCGTTTAATAAAATATCGACTGGAACATTGTCAAAATTCAATACTACGCCATGTCATTATTTTTATGAAACATTGCGATCAGTTTTATAAGAAGCAACAAATTTATTACCGATTCGATTAGGTTTTTTTGCATTTGCAGACATCCTGAATAACAAAATACATAACTGAATATAATATCACTTTAAATTAAAACAAAACAAAAATCAGATTCCTCACATCAAATTTAATCTGAAAACAGTAAAATAAGATATTACCTTAACGGAAGCACGCATAAAAAAACTACTAAAATAAGTTCATAAGGAAGCTGTTATAAGAAGGTATTATATGGCAATTTACTCATTTCTGCACTTAATTTTCAAAAACTTAATACAAAACGTAAAAATTAACGTCAGTGAAACAAAAATTAATATTAGCTTGCGAACGTCGACGTTTTATGCCGTGCACTAAAAATATACATAAAAAGAAAAAAATGAATCAATGCGTCGTATATTTGGGTAGATTTTTGATTGATTAAAAGACTTTTACATCAGTTTTATACCAAATATCAAACGATAGTAATTTTAGCAAATGCATTAATAGACATGGGCATCGTGGCTAAAAATAGGCTTTGAAACAACAATATTATTAACGGAGCTTCGTAAATTTTGTTCTGATTAAAACTGAATTGATCTGATAATAAAAACCAATGAGCAGTAAACCGAAGAGTCGTTTTATACGCCACAAATATTATGCATGACGTACAGAGCGAGACGAATATAATATTATAGTTAATAATTACCCATGTTTTACCTTCAAACAACTGCTAATTTTAACACAGGCTCGACAATTTCACCCCAAATTATTTAAGAAACCAACACTTTAGATAACCTATCGCTTCGTTTGATTGACAGCAGTTGAAAATATACAAGAAGCACCTTTTCACGAAAAGAAAAATCACGACTGAAAAGTGAAATGGCGGACATTTCCAGAATTATTGCAAACCGTGGCGCTAACTAGTAATCGATCCGAGAAGCTCCGTACCAGTGGTACTCAAACTTGTCTTCAACTCTGTTTTCATTTTACGATGTCAATTCAACGGGGGAGCGAATTTTTCATACAAAATAAAACACAATTCGTTTATCCTTTTAAAAATGAATTACAAAAAATATTACAAAGATACTATATTCCGCTTTATATTAACAATTCGTTCGAATGTATCCTAAAACGGATCTATTAAAGTCGCTTGGCCTCTTCAACTGTTTCGGGCAATTGAGTCCCAAGAGTTTCCGGAAGACAAAGCGCCAACAGACCTGCCGTGATCGATACAGTTCCAAATAAAATCATGGGCAACACTTCGACATAAACACCCTGAAAAATAGTTCAATGTACAATGAAAATGCAACAAAGAATCCGTTTGAATCTATTCGCCCTATCGCATACTCACTAGCAGGGGTACAAAAGGCGCAACCATGGCGCCGATCCGCGCGACCGTCGACGCCGATCCGACGCCGCCGCTCCGTATAATCGTCGGCAGCATTTCTGCCGTGTGGACGTACACCAGGCCGAACGCAGACGTGACGCCCAACTTGCCGATCAAAAACAGCACGGTGACCAGCCACACGGTATCTGCGATAAAAAAACAATTAATGAACAATTACTGAAGAATAAAACTCGGCCGTTTTAACGCGCGAAGCACAATACCTGACGGCACAAATCCGGCAGCGCCGCAAGTGACGCCGCACAGAATGAGCGAAGCGGCGAGAGAGATTCTCCTACCGAAGCGCTGCATGCAAACCCACGCCAAAGTGTAGCCGGGAATCTCCACGAGGCAGATCAGTGTGAAGTTGAGGTATTTGTTTCCGCTCATGCTCGTCGAATTCACAGACAGGCCGTAGAACACAAAAGCGTTCGTCGCCCTGAGAACAAAATTTCATTGTAGAATAATTGCGCATAAGCTGCGAGTCTGGCCCGTTTCGACTGTCGCTTACCAAATAAAGTACACTATCATGAATCGGATGACCAATTTGCGACAAAGAAACATCTCCTTTATGGTCAAAACAGCCGAACACGATTGTTTCTGCTGAAAAAAAAAGGATTCGAGTATTTAAATATCTCGGTGCGTCGCCATCTGTAATATGACTCGATCGATACCTGAAGCGAAACGTCTTCGGCTTGCTCCAAATTGGCCATGAGGTTACTCGACAGAACGACTCCGTTTACTTTCGCCGCCTTTTGCATTATGCCTTTGGCTCGTTTGGTGTACTTCTTGGCCAACAGCCATCGGACTGATTCCGGAACAAACCTACGATTCGTGTTCAATTTACGGTCGCGCGTTCAATCGATGTAGGAAAATAAAAAAATGCATACCAATAGTACATGACAAAAATAATAGGCGGCGCGGAGCAGATGAGTTGTAAAATTTGCCAGTCTTTGCTTATCCAAGCAAACAACGCGACCAGCGCTTCGCCGACTGCATAAAAATAATTAAGTACGATTCCCGTCAAGTCTCGCTTCCGTCTGCCGACCAATTCCACACCTGCGACAAAAATCAGAATTCAGCCGTCCCTTCTCTCATTCGATCGGAACGACGCTCGAAGTGATTCGAGATGAACTTTACCGATTATAAAAGCGAGCGGATACACGCCGGAAGTTCCGAGGGCGTTGATGAATATGAACGAAATGAACACTGAATAAGTGGGAGACCACACCTGAGCCACGCCGCTAACGCACATCAACAGAATACACACGACAAAGATCAATTTGCGTCCGTACCTAGAAAAGAGCGAAACAAAACAAAAACAAACTGAAATTATTGTCACTTCGGTGTCCGAAGTGTCGGTTGAATTGTTGGCCCACTGACCTGTCTGCGAGCGCGCCGAACAGAGCCGAACCGACTACGATTCCTGCAAAATGCATCGTTCCGACGAGCGACAGCTTCCATTGATTTTCTAGGCAAGTGATGGTCCACTAAGAGTATTATTATTTTCATATCACACGCCTTTCTGCATGTTTCACACTACTTATAGACAATGATAACAATACGAATTTCCCTTTCTAAATAATCAAATATGCGACTGTTCTGCGTCAGTACCCGCAGTGACATCGTACGGAACAGAATCAAAGTATAGATTAGATAAATTTTGTTTGGTTTCAGTTCTATGTCAGTAAGTCGTCGACTGTCGAGCGTTAATTTAAATTTAAATTTACAGTTTCGTAACTCAAGGCTACGGGCTCTGAAGCAGCAAATGTCTATGAGACGTCTAACAAATCAAGAATCAAATACCTCTTGGACAATTGTATGGTCGTCGTCGTCGTCGAAAACCCAATCGTTGCATTTTATCTCCTTCTCGGTGAAGATGTCCGCAGAGCACGACGTCTTCGCGTCGTCTGTCGTCGCATTGCGTTGCGCATACATCGAGCACAGAGACGGTCGGTAGTTGGCGCCGGCAAACGAGGGTATCGCATACTCGGCCCAGGGCGTCGAATACTGCAAGTCGGTCGCGTTGTCGCAGTTCGGCACGTAGCACCTGGAACGATCGGTTGTTATAACGGCTACCGATTGCAAAACGATCTTTATTCGCGTCACCTGTAGTTGGGAATGCCGGCGGTGAAGACGTACGACAGACTGTTGGCGGCGGCGAACAACACCGGCAGACAAATCAGCACGTAGGTGGTGATCTGGAAGCGGCCCATCTCGCCCAACTCCTCGAGCATGGCGTCAAAGTCCATGGGCATTACGACGGTCATCTTGTTGCCGTTGAGCGCTGCGATGTCGACGCGTTCGTTGCGTTCCGCATCTGTTGACAGTTAATCGATCGCGTTCACGACTTCGTTCGGAATAAGAAATCAAGGCGGTCGGACGACAAACAAGACAAACGTACCGGACTTCATCTTAGCACACGCTCGAATGACAAACTTGTCAATTATTTACAACAAATTTTGATTCCTTTAAACATAAAAGACTTCCAAAAAATAATCGTTGAAATTTCTCACTATCTGATTTAAGTTTCCTAGGTGATTAGTAATTTTCAATATGCGAGCTAAGCTTGCCAATGCATCCACAACACAAAGTTTTGAACAAATTCTACGAAAAAAACCGTTATAACGGATCCACAAATCGGCTGTTTTATTTGCAATCCGCTCTTATCGCATGCGAATTCAAAACGATTCTGATTGTTTCTCGAAGCAGACAAGGCCGTCCCAAAAAAATAATAGATAGGTTTTAATTTTGCAGGCGTTACAAATATAAAGTCTTGTTTATATATTTAAGCAGAGTTCAATGGCAATAAATGATAATTATAGCTTGCACTGCCTGTCTTTATTATTACACAGCTAATTAAAAATAATTATAATGCGTGCCGAAGAACAGGGACAGATTAACAGATTTTGTAGTTTTACGCTTCAAAAGATTCGGCGCCGTTGTGTCAGTTTCTTTTTTGAAACTGACAGATTTTTCCAGCGAGTGAAAAAAACCCATGTATGACTAGCGGTATCAGTGCATTTTCACTGAATGCTTGAAAATCAGCCTATATCCAAAATTTACTCTAGCCTGCTATTAAAGTCGTCCCTGGTATTAAATAATAATTTGTTATTCTTGATAAATAAATAAAATTGGTTCTTAAGAAACTGACGTGATAAATAAAGCATCCTTTTTTAAACATCATAAAAAAAAAGTTATACAAAGATGTCATTATATTAAGTACAATAAAAATAAAATCGTATTTCAATGCACTAAAACTTAAATGTATATTTGTTCTTAAATTAATATTTACTTGGAATTTAATTCTTAATGTTTTATTACTTAACAATTCAATTGTCTACTTTGTTTAGAAATAATCATTTGTGATAATCTTAAAAAAACCGAAATTTAAAAAAAGAACAAAAAGAAAAACCCGGCACATTGTTTGATAATTTTACAACCGCAATGATAAAACATCCGTGTTACTCGTAATTTCATAACGTGCAGATAAAAAAAGAAAACAAAACAAATCATTTCTCAATTAATATTGTAATAAATATGTCTTACCGTTCAGAAGTGTGAACTTTGCCTCGTAATTCTCATTATCACTTACGGTGTAATCGACTGCTTGATTACGACCATTGTTTTCCATTTTTTTAAAACAATTGGAAATATCGTTAAGTATTTAAAAAATACACACTTTATTTCGCAATCCGTTCAAATTAAACTCGAATTATATTATTCGACAACAATTCAAACGCTACAATTTGCTATCGTTTACAAAAAACAAACATTCAAGCAAAGTCTAGAATACATTATGCTGGAAATTGATGATCTCAATTATTATATACTTTATTATTACTAATAGTTTTTATTTACTGAACAACGATCGCAGAAAATTACTGAGGAATCGTTCATTCCGACGAAAGGAAATAATCATTATTCTAGTTTTCAACGGACCAGTGGCGTACGGACATTTTATTTTTCTATCACGCGGCGACTTAATAATTATTTTCAACAGAAAACGCGACAAAATTGAAATTGGAAACTTTTATTGACGCGTCGTTTCTGGATTTCATTTGGCAGTCACGACATTGCGTTATTAGTGTTTTAAAATGGCACTTATGTAATTGCGTCAATTAAATCAATCGTTACATTGAAACTCGATATACAACAATAATAATTATGAATGCGTTTTTTTCTTTCTTTTGCTTCGATGGAAATGTTTATAATATTATAGGCGCTTTTTTACAGCATTTCTTTTCCTTATAGCTGTACACTGTTATAAAATGCGATAATAATCTAGACTAACGAAATATTATTGTAATAATGTTTATAAAATATTATTGCCAGTTTAAGATACGCAGTCGAATAATATACTGTTTGTAGTACTGATAAAATTGTGTTTAGAAAAACACATTTAATAGTTTTAATGTTGGAAAATCGAAGCCTTTTTAAAAATCGTTTCACCGTAACACAAATACGTTACTTAAATATTTTTTTCAAAGATTATACAGACGTCAGTACTTTTGGAAATACCACACGCACTGTGGCTTCCTCGAGTTATCGAGCCTGTTTATAAACAATCTAATATTACTTAAGTAATATTGTTATACTAAGATAAACATGATTCAGAAACATTTTACAATTAAAATAAATATTTGTTTAACTTAAACTGTGGAATTTCGAATAGTTAATAAACGAATAATATCAGATAACTTTAAGAATTTCAGTAAATTAAATAAATGGTATGTGATAATCACCCATTTAAAAAGAGTGGAAGAAAAAAAAATGAAAACGACAATAATGCTGTTTTGATATCTGTCTTCAACTGAAATGAGTTCACGACAATTTGCAGCAAAGGCCATGTCTCTATAATTAGGTATATCGAACGAAAACATATGGCGGTTATTTATAATTCTGCAAAGTGCAAATAAGTTTTCAATTGCGGTAAAGTTTCAAATTTGCATACAAAATAGCCGACAACCACGATTGGGAAACTACAAGCTTCACTAAAAACAATCCAGATGTCACAAGTACCATCACTTTTTTTTATTAGCCGTGACACCTTTCGGACGTACGTCAAAGTAGTCAGTTTCAGTTGTTTAGCGCTGCATATGATTTAATACCCACAAAATACATGTCTTCGACCTACGAGTGATAAATTGAATCACAAAGTATACTCCGTTAATTGAATTTTGATTACTCATTTGGCAGTTAATTAAGAGCGAAAAAAACAATGTCCACGGTCGGATTTACAAACGGTAAGATAATGCAGTTTGAAATCTTCAAACTGAAGCATAGCCCATCGCTGCGCCGATCTCAGCACAGAATATCTATTCTCGGGCGCCGGTCTCCGAGACATGTGAATACAACGCATTCGAACTCAAAGAATAACCATTTTTTTTCAATTATTTTTTACTTTACTTCTCAGGATTAAATTTCACTATATCGATTTGCTGATACGGAAGAAATTTCGACTGAGTACTTTAAATTAAGACACGTATAGGAAAAGTTAAGAAAGCACTTATTTAAAAAAAAAAGGTATATCCAACTATATATGCGACTTGGAGGGTGGCTCCGCCACACAAGGTATCCGGCCAGTATATCAAAGCTAGGTCTTAAACGACATCACAAAATATCCATGGCAGGATGGGAATGGGATTTGAACCCGCGACAGTTTGATCCAAAGACCGGCACGCCGATCATCACACCGCGCCGTCTTCGACAAAAAATACTTTACCGAGAAGAAGGTAATTTCTTAAAGCTAAGTCGTGATTAAATCAAATATCTTACCAAATTATCAGATAGTTTCTATCGCTAGACAAATCCTTAATTATTGCAACAATGTCCATCAATGATATTTCACTGCACACATTTTAATTAATTTTCTTGGTAACGCAGGTTACAAAAAAATCAGTATAAAATTTTTGAACAAATGTCAAGTAAAAATTTATCAGCACCCAATTAGATACAAATAAAACAATGCATTGCAGTATGTATTAATCTTTAAGCGTCATTATCTTAACTATTTATAGAAGCGTATTGCATGCACTGTGAGAAAATTATCTCGTATCAAATTTAAATACAGAGATATTGGCCGCTGACATTGTTCATTAATTTCACACTGCAACAACAATTATTTTTTCTCTCTCTCTGTCATTAAAATCGGTAACAAGGATGGATTTGAAACGTTCATTTAAAGACGCACCGCTCTTATGTCAATTATAAATTATATTTATCTACGATTTTCGAGGTTGTTTTTTATGACATACTTTCAGGGCTGAATTTTCGGTCGCCCAGTAACTGGTAAAACCTCGTCAGACGAATGAAAGATCGGCCCTTGAAGTATTGATTTTCATTTTCAATAAGGATGCTGTATTTTTGAAACTGCCACTGAATTTAAACGCGGTCGTAATATCATAATAACCAACACACGAAACAATTTTTTTTATGAACACCAATTCAGAAGTAGCACTCAGGGCCGTATTAAACTAAAATTTCTAAACTTTCTTGATTTTAACGGCCGCTGTTCAATGCACTTGAAACACTTGAGCGACGTTAAATTGATTAGAGTGAACGATTTTCGTCACACAAATGAGCAACGCAAACAAAGACGAATGGTAAAAGAATGACGCACACGTTCTCTGTCAATTAGTGTTCTCACCTGTCTTGCATTATTTCAAAGTTCAAGGTGAAAGTGACCTTCGCGCTGTTTCAAATCGCCCTGAGATATTAAATGTGATGTCATAAACCGATCTTTCATAATTTTTTAATTTTGCAGGACAATAATCAAATACAATGAAGATAACGGATCATCCTATGATAAAAAAAGCGAAAAAAAAACAAAAGAAAAACCCTATATTGGATTATTTACTCACAATGCGCAAGAAGAAGTTGAAGTTTGCAACGAAAACAAACTGCTTTAATTATTTAATTATTATAGCGTTGTTGGAAATAAATAAAACGAGGGGAACGACCTTGACCGAGTTGACAAATTACATTGATAAGAATTACAAAGTTAGTCGACACAATTCAAGTCATTCGGTCAGCGTCGGTCCGAAACAATAATTATTTGACGAATTTTAGTTTAATCGACCCGTCGATATAAAACGAGAAGTGAAAAATGCCCTCGCCAGAGGTCGTCGAATACGCTTCATTGTCAAAAAGAAATTTGACGACAGCGCTCGCTATTCACTGAATTTCTCGTGTAAGGTGCCCAAATACATTTACGTAAAACTGCCCAAAATTATAAAGCGTTGTAACGTGTCAAAACATTTTTATTAATAAATAACATTGGAAAATAGTGATAAAAATTTCATTAAATACATACCAAAGACTGAGATAAAACAGATCACATTTTATGCGCCGCTCACGGCGGTCCGAGGGACGCATTCCTCCCGCAAAAGCAGGCTCAGACGTACTTCAACTTCAGCGCTTCGTACGTCGCTCTGAACCAAATTCCGACGGCGTGAGCGCCGGGATCCGGATGTTTGCATTTCTTTTCAAAGTCGTTGCTGCGAAAACGTTTGAACGACGACAGGGGCTCCGCCTTCACGCGACGGACGGCCTCGTTCATGTCGATCGTCGCCCGGGCTCCGCTCTCGGCTTCCTCTGCGGCCGCCCTCAGCACCGTCAACGGGTCTTTCACCGCCACATCGACGGGAAAATGGTCGCAGGCGCTAGAGGCGGGACTGAGCGCGTCCAGCATGGTGCGGTCGCCGCGTTTCACGCCGCCATACCTGCAACATTGCACGGTGACGACACGACGACATGACTTCGTACGCAGTCGACGACTTACCGTTCGATGGCTCCGACGGACGACTGGAGCGCTTTGAACCAGTGAGACGCGTTCACTGACGCGTCGTCAGGAACGGTTCTGAAAGTGGAGGCGGCCGCTTCCAAGGCAACCCCGTACAAAGCGCCCAAAGTTCCCGGTATACTTTCTTCCAGCAGGTAGCTGAGTTTTAGCAGCACATTAAACGGATACGTGGTATTTATCTGGAAATGCGATCGTTAACGCGTGTCAAAATTATTGCCGATAATAATTACACCGAATGAAAGTTTAATTAAAGTACCTTTCCTTTCGCCAAACACGCTTTGATGGCGTCGGCGCCTTTCCGAATGTTGCTTCCCGTGTCTCCGTCGCCCAGTTCGCTGTCGAGAATATTTAATTGTTTTTCGCACGAAATCAAAGCGTCGCAAACAAACGACAAGACTACAATGGAAACCTGTAATGAAATAACATTCCGTTACGACGTTCTGGTAGCGGAAAATCTGCATAAAAAGAACTTCACCTGAGCCATTCTGTCGCCAATTTTCGGACCGATTAAAATCTTAGACGACTTTCGCGGCTGACTCGGAAATTTCATGGGTATTTTGAAACTTTCATCGCTGCTCGATTCCTCAAAGCTAAAAACGGACGGAGTAGTACTGACGGGCGGAGCGCTGAGCGTTTTCGGCCAAGCTATGGCCGACGTGGGAGCATCCAAATAGCCGAGTACTTCGTCGTCTACTATCTGTTGAAACGAAAGAAAAAACATGCACCGAACATTCTTCGTCCAGATGACATTTTTTTTAAAATTACCTTCAACAGAGAAATGCAATATCCGTTCGTGTCGAGCGACGTTACGAACTTGCCGCTAAACGACCTTTCCACGACGACTCCGAGCTGCGTTAAACGTTTTATGGTTTCGTGCGCCATGAAACGTTCCTCTAGCTGAGATGCACCGCCCAAGTTATTTACGATAAGGGCCACGCGGCAGCCGCTTTCTAGTTGCAAAGGCGTCGCCGATGTGCATATACTGTCTAGCATTTTATGAACCTACGAATTTTACAAACTGTGTCACCTCCCGCGGTGTTTTCTTTTTAAAAACTAAACCGACCTACCATATCTTCGGCCGTAGTGACCGTGTCGACGATCGCGGCGCCGTTTTCGCCGCGAAGACCGCAGCCCAGCTCCGCGTGCACTTTGACGGCGATCCGACTCGACTTGCACGAGCACTGATCGTTGACAACCGTCTTGAAGACTGCGATGCAGCTCGACAGGTTTTCGTTCGCTATGCTCTTGCAATACTGATATATCCGATCCAAGCTGGCTCCCTGCTCGGCCATCGCGCCGGCGATTTTATGAATAAAGGCGACGCCCGACAAACCTCGCCTTTGGAATAAAAATGCCAACAAAATGAACAAACGGTAAAGCGTTTAATGTAAATTACGGAGCGTTTTGCCCACCTTCCGGTAGCTCTGTCGATCGGTCCGAAGCAGTCCTCGCCGATGTTCAGCATTTTAACGTATATGTTCTCCGCTCTGGCCCGCTCCAAGGCGATGCCGAACCTCAACCGAACGGGGGCATCGTTGGCTATGATGATGAGGACGCCGGGCTCGTGTTCATGTCCAAATTCGCGCAGCGCTTGCAGTATTATGTCGGACGTAGGCGCTTGAAATATGTCGCCTGAACATCAATATTAATCGATTCAGTTCGTTTGCTAACAATCACTTACTCGACGCCGTCGCGATTCACCTTGTATAGACGCGGTCAACATTCCGGGTCCGACGTACGCCGAATGCAAAGGTTCGTGACCCGAGCCGCCGCCGGCCAACAGTTTGACTTTGTCCTTCAGAGTGTCGTGATCTCTTCTTACGATTACGCGCCCGCATTGAAGCAACGCTAGACCTTCAAAAGCGTACACAAATTTAAATGTCTATTCGAAGACTAGCTGATGAGAATCGATCGAACAAATTGAATATTTGCAATCAAACCTCTGTTTACAGCGATCAAGCCCAACAAAGAGTCGTCGATAGAATGTGACAGATTCGACAAAACGCGCTGCGATGGAAGGCCGCATTTTGAAGTGCTTGTCGAGATGTCGGACATTTTTCCCTTCTTTACTGAAAACAAATTCCTCGCCTACAACTGTTACAGAAAATTTGAACTCTTCACTTTTAATTTAGAAAATCTAACGTCATTTTTTATTTATTCAAATATCTGATTACAAGCATTGTCAAATAACTTAACCTCAAAATGCGTCAACTGTCATCTCTAACCGAACGTTTCTGCTTTCCTACGTCAAAACATGCAATTTGCACTAATTAGAACAATAAACAAAAACTCAAATATTTTATTGTTGCATACTCAGTAAAAATATACAATTCAAACCATTTCTCTTAATCTGGAACGGTCTTTAAAAATTGAAATAAAATACGCAATTACTAAACAGACAAGAAAACACTACATTCCTGTTGTTTTATTTAAAATATTTCATTGTGGAAAATTAACAAAACTCCATCGATCCGTTTTTATTAATTTATTAGCGATGACGGGTACATTCTACCGTTCCAAATCGGCACTTTGAACGACAATGGAATTAATTTTTTATATAAATAATGATTTACGCAGACGCTTTGACGAGTTCCTCGGCGACTTCGATGGCTATCTGTGCTGCGGCACGATCCTAGAAAATACAATTTAATAATGAAGCAAACCCGATCCGATTTGAGCATTATCATATTATCGACTGAATTTTAATTACTTTTTCCGTGGAGGCCGATGAAAGTTCGCTTTGCGCTTTATTTAAAACGTCTTTGGCTGCCGCAGGATCAATATTTTCTACCGGATGGGCTTCTTCAGCTAATACCTGAGCAAAATTACACATTAATTATCGACGATGCAATTTGCTTCTTGCTCTATTTCTTATTCGCCGTCGTTACCTGAACTGAGGAATCGTCGTTGATAGTAATGGTGCCGCTGCTAACGAATATCTTCTTCTGAGATCCATCGTTTTCAAAAACGGTTACGACTCCCGGCTTGAGCACGGCCAACGTCGGTACGTGATTTGGCAAAATACCAAACGCACCGGAGAACGACGGCACGTCCACTTGTCGAACGGATACGCCGTCGTAAAATACCTGATTGACATTAAATTCGATTTCAGTCGTTCGTTGAATTTGATACGATAAAGCGAAGTACAATAACGAGATACCTGGTTAGCTGCGGCAAAGGTAAAGCTCATTTCGTTTACATCGGCATAGCCTCGAGCGGGGACTCTTGAGACCAATGGTCGAAGTATTCTGGAAGCTTGACGAAGAGCCGACATTGTGCTTGCTGAAATAATTGGGAATTTCTCTTACTTAGAACTGCACATGAAATTAATCGATTGCAAAATGAAAATTTGTCAAATGAAATAGGGTTAGCGTGAATTATGTAATGATTGATTTGTTATAATTTTCAAACATGAACGATTTATACCATCCATTAAAGCAAAGAAATTGACACTATTTAATATGTTTTTTCATGAATATACTTACATTTATTAGAGAATTATACCAATAAATACAATGTCAATTTAAGGTTTTTTGGTCTTGCTTTTTAGTCTAGAATTAAATCTCCCTAGTCCCTACGCTGGCCACATCTGACAGAATTTTGCTGAACTTTCAAGTTCCGTTAGCTTAGAACAAAACCAATATAACCTGCAAATTAAACGTCATAATTTTAATTTTGATAAGAAAAGAACAATAAACGGAAGTATTAACGAGTGTAAAAGACATTTGGAAAACTTTTCATGATACAGATATATTGGAAAACGTTCAACTTATATATCTGTAGATATTTTTTTTTTTTTAATTTTAACCGTTAATACAATGAATAAAACAATATCCGTTTTAACAGTTATTCCTAATTTACTAAAAGAGCTGCGAATTGCGCTACCTAATCTTGTTTTTGAGGAAATCGATACAGGTTAGTCATCGACTCGATACCCGATAGTGTCTACTGCTCGGTGACTACGGTTCGATGTCAAAAATATTCTACTTTCACAACCCGAACTAACAGAATACGTTGAAATATTTAATTATATTGCCGGTAGCTTTAGTCTCGTTTTATAGCTGCAGAAAAACCAATCGATCAGCTGTATCGATCCGATATCGTTGTGGCCGATTCCGATCTACTGAAGCCGCATTTAAGGAACTTGAAGGCCGCAAAATGGGTGCAATGCACTTGGGCCGGCATGGACTCGCTGAACAGCGAGGACGTCGGACCGGAACCGTTGCCGTATACGCTGACCAGATTCTCCGGCATTCATTTCGGACGGTAAAATTGCCCTGCTATAGCATGAAGCAGGCACTTGTTTTTGCATTTTTATTAAGATTTAGGTTTTAAGTCTAAGTCGAAGAATGAAATTCGCTCGAGAAAAAGTACAAACCGCTACCCGTTACAATTTCAGACAAATGTCCGAATACGTCGTAAGCGCGATCGTCAACCACGAAAGACAGTGGAGCAAAATTTTGGAATGTAAAAATAAGGCTCGCTGGTACAAGGAACGACCAGACGTCTTTTACCGAACGATTTCTGATCTTACGGTCGGCATTCTGGGACTGGGAACTATCGGCAGCCACGGTATGTTTGTAAAAAGAATACGTTTTCTATTCGAATACGTTCGCATGAATTTCGTTACAGTCGCCGAAACACTGCATCACTTCGGAGCCTCCGTGTTGGGTCTGAGTCGGTCGCCGCAGCCGAACGAAAAGGTTCGGAACGTTATCGAAAAGTATTTCACGACAGACCGGCTTCCGTCGCTTTTGTCGAGCTGCGACTATATTGTTAACGTGCTTCCGGCCACAAACGAAACCAAATATTTCTTAGGTGGAAACGTACTAAGTCATTGTTCGAGTAAATATCGTAGAGTCGTAAAAATCCACATTAAATAATAAATTTTTTGAATCGATTCCGATTTTTAGACAAAATGCCAGTATTTATCAATGTTGGCCGCGGATCTATAATAAAAGAGACAGATTTAGTGAACGCGCTAAATCAAAAGTGGATATCGGCCGCTATTTTAGACGTCTTTGAGAAGGAACCTCTGCCGAGTGACAGTCCACTTTGGAAAATACCCCAGGTAAGTCTTTATTTACATAAAAAAGTAAATATCAGAAATTTATAGTACGCTATAAAGTAAATAAGAGATAACACGTTGTGAAATGTAAATATATTGCCGTTTGAATTATTATTCATTTCTAGTAAGGTAATTGTGGGAACTTATCAACTATTTATTTTTCTAAATTTTTCACCGCATATCGTTTGGCATCAAAGTAACTACAATTCGAATTTTGTCTCGTCTTGTATGTCAATATCTCTGCGAACTATTGACACAAGCCTACGCCCCATATATTAGTAAAAATAACAAGACCGGGTGCGGCTTAAACGTATTGATAAGCGATTTATATATAAACTCCCGCGAGCCAATATCACGCCATTGCGTATAACGTGATCATTTTCTTCCCGGTTCTAAAATGTAAACCAAACGTTATTTTCATTAAGAAATGGCCTGTTGCCGGCTCAATGTAAGTTCCTCTATTTCAATTATATTTATTTTAGTATTTGTACTATTGGTTTTTAATTATGTCGATTTTGTTTGTCGATAGGTTTTCATAACACCTCATAACGCGGCTGTAAGCCGACCCAAAGACATAGCCGAACAATTCGCCCTCAATTACAAACTCTATGAAGACGGACAGCCGTTGCGATGTGCCTTCGATTTGACCCAAGGTTACTAAGGTTACAAAGATGTTCGGAATAGAAATAGTGAAAATATTTGTCGAGTGATTCTTTTTTGATTCCATATAAATATTTGTAATCTTTCGATTTTTAATAATTCGGGTTATTTTAAAGAAATTGATTCCGAATGTATTCTTTTGAAGCTTGCCTACTGTTATTTTTTGTCATTTAATGTATAAGCGAAACAGTATCGACTTTTCTTTTGATCGACAAGCTTGAATCATGTCTTGCTACTCTTTTTACGATTGAGTTCTTAGTAATTTTTATTAATATTTTCTTCTGTTTATCTAAAAAAAATGTATGCAAGAGTCTTTTTTGTCGTTATTCATTTTAAGAGCTAAAGAATAACAACGTTAATGTTGACGTCATATTTTCTCTCTGATCATCTCTCTTCGTCTAATATTAATAATAATTAATCCGTCGTTTCATTTTGTTAACAAGGTGTCTCTACTTTGTTAAACAAACAAGATTTATCAGTCAGTAATATCATGTCATTGAGACTCTTTCCTTTTACGCAAGTTAAAGATTTGCTATACGAATTTTATCTAGTGAATAATATGTAAATCCAAACTGTTCTTCCTTTTGCAATCCAATTTTCCAATTGTTGTTGGTCAATTGTTACGTTTGTATAATATATATAAGTTGAAGTCTTTGTGTGTTGACACCAAAGTGCAATTTTTATAATCTGTAACTTAATACCGATTAAAAATAAAGATTTTATCAAATTTTCGGCTTTTTAATAATAACATAATTAACATTCCTGCATTAATTAGTTTTTATCTTTTCCTCGTTTAAATACGTAGGTATCAGCTTCCTGCTGAGTTGTATTTTTTTTTTTTTGACCTTGTATTTTGTTTTTATATCGTCCGCAATCAAAACTTGATATATTTCGTTAATAATTATAAAAGTTATCAATAAAAGGTGTGCATCGCCTGTCTTTTGATAATATTGATAATGGTGCGAATGAAATGTGTATATTATTTGTTATTAACCGTAAGTTTGTTGGATAAGACAGACTGTAAAGATTATTGTGACGTAAAATGTCATTCGCAGCCAGCACAGTCGCACACCATGTGCAAATATAAAGGGTGTCCCGTAGATCCCGACTGCGAACAAAGACTTCTGACGCCGCGAGAAAAACAAACGATCGTCGACGTTCACAATAAACTGCGCAATCAAGTGGCGATCGGCGAGGCTCACAATCAAAGAAGCGCCAGCGACATGCTCGCCTTGACTTGGAACGACGAACTCGCCGCGATAGCACAGTGTTGGGCAAATCAGTGTCCGCAAGCTCCGAACGCTCACGACCGATGCAGAAACACCAAGAAATATCAGGTCGGCCAGAACTGGGCATCGACGAGTCCCATAAACGAAGATTCTATCGAATATCTGATTCAGAGGTGGTTCGATGAAGTTTTGGAAGTGCCCGATTCGATAGACGAAAATCCGTTCAAATACGAGACGATAGTCGTCGGTCATTACACTCAGGTTTCGTGGGCCGAAACGTCGCAGATCGGGTGCGGAACGTCGATTTCGGATTACAGCATCGTTCTTGTTTGCAACTACGCGCCTGCCGGGAATTTCATATTTCAAAAAATGTACAAAGCCGGTAAGCCCTGCAGCAACTGTCCAGTCGGCTCGGCCTGCGACAGCGAATATCCAGGTCTGTGCAGCAATAACGCAAATGCCGGCGCAAAACATCACAACACAGGTAAAAAGTCTTGCGTGGGCCACGATAACAAACGCCTAACGGACAGTTTAGACCGCGCGACTGACATTCTTTGCTCGGGCGCAACTCCGACACAACTGAGTCACTTTGTGCATGCGTTTTTGTTTCTGCTAGTTCCTTTAATCTTTACATAAACTGTAAGATATGTTATATAACGATAATATAAATCTGTTGAAACGTTTTTATTTTTATTTCTCGTCTTCAACAATTAAGAAAATACCAGATGATAACCGGGTACTTCGAGGCCGATTTTATTCTTTTCGAACGATTATCCAATTTGATAAAAATAAACTATCGCGCCGAACGAACAATTTTATACAAGTGAATAATTCAAAACTCGGTGCGGTTCCTATGATCCAAAATCATTTTGTTTGAAAGATTTAAGTGGAATTTGTCCTTACGCTTAGACGAAATTGTTATAGGTACAAAATATGCACAAAAACGCATATATTTCCGAAATCGCTGATCGCTGGTCGGCACCAATAACAACAGGCCTGGAGTCCTTACCGAGGGACACACTAAAGTAAATCAAATCGACAGAAGTAATTATGGTGAACGAAAGAAAATTCCAGACAGGCAGACACGCAGTGATGGATTTAGGTTTGATGCCGCTCTAGGCCCCGTCCGATATGGCGCCCTTTTTGCTCTATGGGAAAGTGATTATTGAAATTAAATATCTAATAAAACCAAGGAACCGTCAATTCAGACAACGGATGATAAATTCATTAAATTAATGTTTAAATTTCAACTGTCCAAACATTGTTTACTTTTGAAATTTTGTCGTCTCTAAAATTTTGCTGCCCTAGGCCTGGGCCTCACAGGCCTAATGGTAAATCCGTCACTGCAGGCACGCGCTTTTACTGCGTTTTAAAGACGAAAAAATCAGAATTTTCTTATATTGGAGACGACATTTCGACCCATCATTATGAACATGTAAAACAGTCTACCGCAATATTTTGGGTAAGAAAGCAAAGACAAATAACATATTTTTCAAAGCAAGAAAATGTCAAATGGTATTTTTACGCGGTTACTGACCGTGCATATTGAGGCGTATTGTGAGCCATGTGTCATAAGCTCTCGTCACACACAGCTTCCACTTTTTTCGTACATTATAAAAAACCTTTTTAAAACTAATTTTAAAGACGCCATCTTCTCACACTCGTTATGCAATAGATTATTACTAAAAATTTTCTTAGAAAATACTTTATTTCCAACAGAAAAAGTATAATAATCACTTAATCTGTCATACAATAAATTGTAACAGAGCTGCTACTTACAAAATAAAAGTTATAATTTCATTATCATTTTTACACATTTGTATGATTATATCTGAAATTAATATATAGTTTCAAACAAACAAAAACTTCTCAGCAGACGACTACGAAGATTATTACCAAAAGAATGGAAATTACGAATACTGCAAATATTTATTTACACTTTGCAAAATTTTTACAATCATATTAGGTACTGATTTCACATTAAACTCATTGCGATTGCATAGATCTGAAAATATCTAAAATCAATAAAAAAAAAATGTATCGTGTTAGTCCAACAGTAAATTATCTAACAATAAAATAAAAAAAGCGACTTTTAAACTTAAAGTTCCAGTTCTTCGTTTTTCATTCGTCACAACCGAAGAAAAAGAAAACAGAACAGAAATCAAGCAAAACAATAAAACATAATGTTCTGCGGACTAACAGTCGTTAACACAAAGATTCAAAATCAACGCATCGGATATAACAGAGTTCCTTTAACGATTTACGACTTCAACGATCTGAAACGCTCGTTCAACGTCAGCTTGGGTCTCGCGCTCTGCTGCACGACGACCGTCGGCTGAATAACGGTGGTCACCGGCGGGCTGAGGGGCATCACGTTCAAGCCGTGAATGGCTTGACTCGGATTGACCGTCAGCCCCGGTATGGCCGGATGCAGAGCGCCCACGTCGATCGTGTTGGTGCGTTGGCTGCGACTCATCTGCTGGATCAGGGCGATTTCTTGCTGGAGTCGCGGATTCAAATCCGTCGACATGTTGTTCAACGTCGGACCGGCAAGGCCGTTCATTATGGCCGCGTCGTTCGCCACGCTGACGGTTAAATCCGACGCCGAAGACGAACCGACCGGCAAGTTGCCGTTCTGTCGTACGCCAAGCGTCTGACGATTGACGCGCATCTGTCGTTGTTGCACGTTTTTACGCGGGACCTGGTTAGCTCGGACCATCTGATCGCTTCTCAAGCCTCCGTAATTTAAGCGCTGAACGTTATTCCGTCTATTTAACTGAAACGAGATAATATTTTAACTAAATTCTTTACGAGACACGTAATGATAAAGATATGTAATATTTTTGAACAATTACCGAATTCCGTTTCGCATTTTCAATTAATCTTATTTTTTGCTTAATTATTTCTTGTCTCTTTTGAAATTCTAACCGTTTCTTCTTCAGTTGAGCAATGGCTACGCTGTTTTTGAACGCCTGGATAGTTGTTTTACTATAATTAGAAGGGTCCGTTACAAATATTTTTATCAAAATAATTACACACTACGATCGCTACATTATTACATACGTTCCCAACCGAGCATGAACGGGTAGTTTGGCGTCCGAAGCCGGAGCGCGGACGGTCGTTAAAGCGCCGGCGGCCGCTCTTCCTGCAGCACCGGCATTGCTGCCGTCTGTCGCCAATAAAGGACTGCGGCTCTGGAATCCATAATAAGCGCGCTGTGCGCGTTTCAACGGCGTCTGTTCAGCTTTAATCATCTTGAGATTTCTGTTTATGATAGTGCGGTTCGGTGCCCCTAAAATAACAAAAATATTTTAACAGTAATTCGACTAGCTAACCGGTCCGAGCACGATTTACTTACCCTTCGTAACGTTGGGTGGGTTATTTGGTCGATTGAGCCTCCATTGCTGCGATGTACTAAATCTAACTCTTTTGATGGCACCCTAAAATAATGTCATTTCAATTGTAATTGTAGACGAAAATCGAATTTAAACAAATTGTTACGAAACATACGCACTACATTATAAGATCATAACGTTAACGATTACCTGTGAGTTATTTTGCTTCCGTATATTGTTTCTCAATGCTGAATTTCGGTTCATTTTGAGCTACAAAACAAAGTCATCTTCTTATAAACGTATTACGAAAAATCTATTTAAAAAAACTGCTTTACGTGAACAGTATATGCATATTTAGGTCTGTTCTACTAGCGTACCGAGTGATTAGCAAAATAATCACTTGGAATAATCACGTTTGTTTGTTGTTTGTTCTGTTAAGCGACGCTTATCACCTCAGATGTTGAGCGTCTATAATCTACAATCACTCTCTGTTCTGCTAAGCAAACTGACTACCTAAACAGCATGCTCAACATTAGTAATTACAAACAGCGCTTATAAATTTTGTAGTGACTGAAGTTACGTAAGAACACTAATTAGAACAATAAACAGTAGAATATGACTAAATATGTATATTACTGAATATCATGAACTGTTTTAAAACAAATGTAAAACAAACCTTTCTCTTAACCTATAAACTTGCGACGTAAGACTATTTTCTTTTCCAAAACAGGATTTCAAAACTGTAAAGTTCTATTTGAACTTACAAAGTACGATGTAGGTGGTTTAATTGAATGTTTTTTTTTTTAATTTTTCGTCTAATATTTGGAGAAACTAAGCACAAAAAGGACCATGACATCAGAACTAATGAACTAATAACATGTCAAACCACAAAGTACGTGTTCTGTGTGTCAAACCACAGTGGTGTTTTGTGTCAAACATGTTGGTATTTTATAACATCCTTGATCCTTGGTTCAAACACATTTGTCTATGATTCAATTTAAAAAAAAACCGCTCAAATTTTGACAAAGAAGTCCAATAACACTTATAGCCTTTTTTTAATAGTTGTTATAGAAGTGAGAACATATTATTGTGGAATATAAATAATAAGCGAATCGGTTCTATTGTTTCAGATAGCATTATTTTTCACAAATAATTAAAAAGATACTAATATAATTTATAAATTGACCAACTGGAATTTCAAAAAAACGACCTCGTATTTTCTTGAAAATATAATATGAATTTGTAAGTTGTAACAATCTCATCATTATAGTTCGACGTTTTATAAAATTTATAACACGATTGGTTCAACATTTTTCAAATTAATAATAATGTATTTTGTAGCAACGAAAATTTGTTTACTTCAAACAATTATTCATTATTTCCGAATCAATACAACAAAATTTTTAGTGGTAATTTAATTTAGCGATGTCTCTTCTTCGACATGGGACGCATATTCCTGTAATCAGTTGCGATAAATTTATGACGGACGAAAAATTTAAGTCTACAAGAGAACTTTTAGAAGGTAAGTTTTTTCAAGACGAAAGTTCAAAACACAGTTGGACTCGAACAAAGAAAAAAAAAACAGATGACAATTAATTTTCATAATACAAGAATAATTCTTGCAGTAATTATTTGAAATAAATAAAAAATGTCTATTATTGTAATTCTTTTACTGCATCGAGTCGTGGATAAATTAAATAATTTTTGTTATTTCCGAGATTTTTTTTAATATGAAATCCTGATTATTTTTACACCCGACTTATTTTGTTTGTACAAATAAAAGCATCCGCTCAAAAATATTACTTTATTTACAGCGAAAGATCCCCTGAAATGGAAACGCATTAAGAACCATTCAAATCCTTCTGAAGTGTTCGCTTCCCATCCCCTAAGAGAAAATATCATCTATTCTTCGACAGGTGTACATGTGGGTTTATTTTAAAACGATTAAACTTTTACAGCCTAGAATTCTATGATTGTCGATAAAAAATCATTTCAAATAATGTTATAGATGCTGATAAACGCGCCCGGCTACACAAGTCAAGACATAACAGTGTCTTTGGGTGTGCAGAGTATCAACATTTTGGCCGAACATATCGAGCCCGACGCCCCCGCCGTTACCACTGGAAGTCAAACCGGGCAATCGATGTCCAAAAGCGTGACTATAGCCGACAAAATAAATCCTACACTCGCAAAAGCGTTTCTGTCGTCCGACGGCTTACTGATTGTTTATGCGCCTTTTGATCGATGACTGTAATCTGTTAAATTTACAAATAATTTATAAATACAAATTGTAAATGCATTAAATAAAGAATTTCGATAATCGTATATTTTATAATTTGAATATAATATGCAATATACAGAGGCAGACTAGCAGTCTTTGCCGCCCTAGACCGTTTTGTTGTAGCCGCCCTTTTCGGCTGATTTATTGCGTTCAATTCAACTTTCACTCGCCAGAAAATATTTACTTCTTACTTCAGGAGTTTTATGTTTATATTACTATTTAATTAGCCGTCATAGCTTCATTATTTACTGAGCTGAGATATAATATGGAGCTTGCTGCCGCGCCCTAAGTCCGAGCCTAGTCGGCCTTATGGAAAGTTCAACAATAAAAAAGATCTATTGTTGCATATCACGCGCAATAATATTTTAATATATTTTGAATTGTGTATATATATTTTGAAACAAAATTTCAATATAGAAAAAAAAAATCTTTAAAAAAAAACGAAAAAATTTGGTTAGCAGAGCGTAGTTTCGATCTACGGACCTCTGGGTTATGGGCCCAGCACGCTTCCACTGCGCCACTCTGCTGTATGTCTACACCAGCTTTATGCTGGTATTGTTACACAGTGCTTTATTCCATATCTAGACATGTGTAAATTTGGTGGCCTAAGTTACAGGCGTTTAAAATATATTATACAAAAATTACTAACCGTTTTTTTAATTATTAAAAATAATTAAAAGACTTGTCAATAATGTTTATTTAAGGATTCAAATAGGCATATATTTATCTTTAACGACAAAACACATTGTTTACACATTAATTATAAATTATTTTAACACCTTGCTTGTATTTATCTATATTCCATAAGGTAAACGGTAACGAGATACAAGACAAAAATTTAATAATTATTGTTAATTTTTCGCCTTATATTCTATTACCATACCTTTAATAAAGCAAGCACGCATCTGATACATGAAATTGTCTGAGAGTCGCATTTTATAAACGCAATATTTGAAATATAGATAAAATTAAAACAAACTTAAAGTTTCGGGAAGTCAGTGTTTCACAAGAATGCAATCAAAAATCTGTATCGCAGTTTATTTTGCAACAAATACTACATATTCATCTGCAGTTTGAGTTATGGCTTCTTACACTAATTAAAATATATTACTATAACATGCTGTACTTGCAGTTTATAATCTCTATTATGAGTAATTTATTAATAGAAAGATAAATCGTGTAAGAAAAGGTGAACGGTGAACAAGTTTGAGTGTCCGGTTCTGACATCATACGTTTATTCATATATTTAGACTCAATGAAAGATACTTACTAAAATATAATAGCGAATCGGCTGACCAATAATCATAATTGACCAATATTGCTACGCTACGCACGACTGGGTTAAGTCAACGAAATAATGAATTATTTTGAAAGTCGACATTTAAGATAATTAAACACAGGCACCACTCATCAGTCAATCAATAGAATAGAAGAATCGCAACATCTGCAGTCTACAATGCAGTTTTCTTGTCTTGCACAGAACTGAAAGTCTGGCCATTTATAATTTTTATTATGTTATCTCATAAATGATCGAGATTTGCGCAATACATATTATACGGTTACTGTGGAACATAATGTATTACATATAAGTTCGAAATACTTGATTTTTATTGTTGAAAGATTACTCGATATTTAAACTCAAAGGCGGTACTTTGTGGGGGACGTAGAAGCCACGTGCAACTAATGTCGCACACAATGCCTTTCTCGAAGGATCGTTTGTTCTGTTTGCAAACCATAAAAAGCATTATTATTATTATTAGCTAGTAAAACGTTCAACATAAATCATGCAACGGTTTCATCACATCAATATACAAGTATAACATATAAAAAACAAAAATTTACGACGTCTGAAAAAAAGTGGAGAAAAATTTAAAACTCCAACAATAAAATAAAAAAATTACATTATTGTCCGTTTTAAAAAAAACAAGTAATTATCTGATTACAATCGTGTATTAATGAAATGCACACAAATAATTTGCGACTGCATTCGTATTTTTGTCATTATGTCACGAAGGGGCACTGGATTCTGGGAAAAGTGCAGACGGCGCTTTTATAAAGAAACATTATAGTAGATAACGCAATAATGTACCTAAATTATAATAACACAAACATAAAACATCATCTCCGGTAAGACTCGAGGCAACGATTTACCTATACAACAATTTTACAGACTATCGAAATCAAAAACCGCTCTTGCTGCATCTATTCAAACGATCCACTTTTTATTATTTCTACATCGCCATGTAAAATATTGCATGAAAGCAATAATAATAATAATAATAATGCTTCAATTATTTTCTGCAAAAAACTAGAGAGTGATTATGAAATTATTCGATTGTAAAATAATCGTCGATTCTTTAGCTGACATCGGGAATATAGGCCGTTAGTAAATCAATCGACAGCATAGGTCAAACAACAAGTCTAACTTATTGTTTACATTTACTAATAATAATGAAATATATGCAGTGACCATAAACTTTCCGCGGACCCGAAAGTCGCCGCCCTCGCCTTCGATGCGCATCTCTATTTGAAGATGTTCAGCCTTGTGTTAATAACAGTTAAAGTATATTCATTTGTCTCTCGCTAATCATTCATGTAAGGTAATTGGTCAGTGGATCATAATTGACACTGATGTTAATCGCAACACACGCATCTCTGTCTTCAGTGAGCGCAGCCGATCTCTATTCATTCATTTATCCATCGAACGTATTTCCAATTATAGGGGTTTGACAGAAACGTTATTGTACTTTGAGCATGTCCCGTCAAAATCGGTCCAATCGTTCTCGAGTGATGCCGACACACAAAAAAAATTCAATCATAAGACTTTCGTCTCGTTTGAATTATCGGTCTTCTGATGGAAAACAACAAGACTTGTAATTGCAACAACAAAGACGACCACCGACCGCGGTCACTAAATTACGCAAAGCGTATTGCGGAGTGCTTAGAGAGATATCGGAGACGGTGTGGCGCGGTAGAGAAAATATTAAATAACTGGACGACCTCAACAAAAAGCGAGATGAGCCGAGCTACGGTTGTTTATGCGCGTTTTCATTCATGCGCGTAAATTTATTGCTTTATGGGTGTGCGACGTGAAACTGAATGTTGTACGCGGCGTTACGTCACGGGGGTCAAGATGTCCGTCTGTCCATAAAATGGAACACAACGCGATGTTGACTTTCGATGACCCATATACGCTGTCGCTGAGAGTGGGCCACGGATGCTCGCTCGACCGATTAATTAATTAATTAACATTACATCGCTACGAGTTGCCCCATGGGAACAGTTCATCACAATCGCATTATTATCGTAAAAGAATACAAAACATACGTTCAATGCTCTCGCCAAATGCAAATATAGATACTAATTTCCATAAACCGATGCAAATTAACGTGTGAATCTGTGCTCATACAAACACAGAATTGTTCACATCTCCGAAGGTACATCGAGATGCACCCGACGAATAATATTCAATTCTGATTGTAATCGCTTATCAGCTGTTAAACAGGGCCTGTATCCGTGTACGCCGAAAAAATCCAGATATTTGCCAAAAAAAGTTAAGAAAACATTTTTATTCAAGACTATAAAAATTTGAGCAATTTTTCGTATTCGGAGAATACACTGTGGCGCTCTTAATATCTGCGTCTCTATAGCATTTAAATAAATACGGCCATGACGAGGTAAGGTCGAAGGTAACATTGAAAATCTTCAATAATTAAAGATCGGTAACTTCAGACAAGAAGCAGTCACGGATCTAAATCATCGCATAATTCCTTTCCTATCTTTTTGACAATTTAATTAATTAGCATATTTTGCACGAATGTTGATGCTCTTATAAGTTTAGACGGCACGCAGTTCGTTGCATCGCGAGACGAAAAATAACGCCTCTTAAAGTACAGCGATCCAAATTAAACCGTTCAGCCGAGATGTCAGGCCTGCAGATTTTCAGGTGCTACAATGTGCCAGTTGCGTCGATCGCAGATAATAAATACTGCATCGTTGATTACCTAACAAGTGGGAGAATCTAAAAAAAAAAATAATTGACCGCTGCACCGGTCGCAGATAAGTAATGCACCGACGACAGACGAATTGCATTATAATAACACGTTTGTGCAGCGCAGCAATGTCCGCATTAAAATATTAATTAATCTTTTGCAACGCGTTCGGCTACAGCCATTATATTATTATTACATTACATTATTCAATTATAATTTGCAGTTGATACGCCCATCCTCCGCGTAATGTGTCCCGGACTTTATCTTGCTTAACGCTTTTATTAGTTGGAAATGTGCATTGCGCACACAAAAACACTTTGTCTTATTTTTGATGAGGTTCCGATGTCGAATCACCTTGTGCATTTAATTAAACAAGTAAAATAATAACTACAGGTCCGAATTTTAAAAAAGATATAGAAAACTGCAAAGCCGTTTTTCCTGCAATGGAAAGACCTATGGCGCTTCTCACTGACCACCTAATTTCCACAGCACTGATGAGTACTGACCAGAACCGGCCGAACTGTATGACAAACGACATTTCCGATCACATTTCACGTTGTTCGGACCTGCTTCAAGTTCCATTACTAGCACCGCTCGACATTATAGAAATATAAATAGTTATTATTTTTAACATTTTAAAAGTACGCGTATCGTGATTCATTCCACTCCACAAACTTTCCACGTGAAACAATCGTGTATTAAAAAATTGCCCTCGACAGATCTATTATTTTTATATGAGATTATAGGTGTTCGCCACGACTTCGCCCGTGGAGATTTGATTTCGATTTAATTTGCCCATTCGTATATTTGAATTTTGAGACAGAAGTACATTGACCAGCACCGTAGCCATAGGTCATCGTAATACTGGTTGCAAACGTAACTGCTTTATTTACATTTATATGTTTTTGAGGGCGCGAAAGCATAGTAAATTTTGGCGACGATGACCCTAGCTGCACGACACCGGTCATTACTGTTCATATTTGTTTTTGTAAAACAATCGAATAGCGAAGGTCGCACTTCTGGTGTCTCGGCGTGGGCAAAGCGTTAATCGCATCTCCGTGACATGCAAACAACGGTGTTCGCGGTGAGAGTATTTTGTTTGATGACAAATCGGGCACAACTCATACCGTATTAAATAATTATATATGTAAACATCACGAGGCACATAAAAAAGCTCATATAATCGATCAACTATCAATATTCTGATTAATACGCAGGTTTGTCGCCTCGCGCAGCATTGCAATCTCTTAACAAGCTCGTTGTCTTATCGCGCGTCGCAGTCTCTACTATACCTAAAAATGATACGGCTAGGCTAGAAGGAAAGTTATAAGTATACAGTAAATTGGCTAACGCAGTTTATAATTTCAAATATGCTCTAAGAGAAAAAGTCCTGTTTCATGATATTTTCACGTATACATTATATTTAACAAATAGTATACGCCGAAAAACATCCTAATTTTTTTCATAAGGTTATTAGTGCATTGATGTTACAAATCAATATGACTGAAAGCATGAAATATGATATTTAATTGTCTATTTAATAAAATGATCCACGATCCTTCAACAAACACGACTCTCGACATTGCCATTCAATTTTATGTTAAACCCATTTATTATACGGCGTGTTCCGCGACTCGAGTGTCATAATTTAGGGATGTTAAAACGAAAATACCTTATACACATTTTATTATGTCTAAAACTCATTTTCTTTAGGAATTATTGACCATATTAAATGTATAGAGCAAGCATAACAAATGCAGATAACGTAACGCTTTATTAAACAAAACAAAAAATAGGATAACAAATGTAGATATATTAACGCTTTATCAATACAAACTAGATTTAACGTGAAATTAATTAGGGTAATTGTTCAAAATGCTTGAATACAATTCCAAGCTCTTCCTATAATAATTGAAGATGTAGCTCCCTAAAGAGTATTTTTAGTTCAAACGAAACACTTATGGCACCACTTCGGTGTGCGTCCGTTCGTCTGTCACAGGCGATTTTCTAACAATGTTACTTGAAATTACATTAAGCCTCTAAGGCAGGGGTGGGCAAATATTTTGTTAGTCGGGCCACATTGCAGATGAAAATTTGACCTCGGGCCAAATTATAATTATATTTTCGAATAGGAGGCGCTGAAAAGAGCGGGTGTCCGGGAGAAAATTTTGGCTCCCATCGGCCCTGATAATGTGTATAAGTATTGCTTAATATTTTATCTAAAATTTTTTATGCACCAATTTATGTTAGACAAAAACTAATATTTGTGTTTTTAATAATAATATATACAATGCTTCACGGGCCAGACAAAATTCTACCGCGGGCCGGATTCGGCCCGCGGGCCGCCATTTGCCCAGGCCTGCTCTAAGGACTACCCCCTTGAGCTATAATATGTCACTCGAGTCGCGGGACATTCTGTATATACAAAAAGAAAACATATTTAATTCGGCAAGGTGAACAGAAGATGATTTATTTAATATTCCCATCTTTGTTATGTGTGTGTCATGAATGTTGTGTCTTAGGCATCCTAAGATTGTAAGAAAAGAAGAAGGAAAAAAAACAGCGAATCGCGTAAAACAAACGACCGAAACGAAATGGCGATGGCCGATGATGATCGGGGTGACGGATGCAGTGGCAATGGCTCAATCCCTCACTCCAGGATACGCTCAAAATATTGTATAAAAGCGGCCGCAATGAGATTTGACGCTATCAGTCGACTACCTACAATATCTTGTGTTTGATTGTTAAGTGTTCACTTCTCGCAACAATGAAGGTACTTTAACTATTGTATCGTATATATAAAATAAATAAATTAACTATTATGCTATACATTAGTAAGCATCACCATCAACGTAAAATTATTATATATTTTCTAAATTTTTATTATTTCAATTTTTTGTATTAAAAAAAAATATATATATATATATCTTATTATCTTATAAAGCATATTTTGAAGTCATATTGTGTCAGGATTTTATTTACTTATTGAAAGAAATACTCTTGTACGTTATAAAAATTCAAAAACGCGATTTTCTTTGAATTTATTGTTTTTTTTTAATCATTAATTTTCTTGTTTTATTCAACGGCAGGTATTCATTTGTCTGTTGCTGATAGCAGCTGCGGCGAAATTCTGCTACGGTAAGTTGGGCTTTTTTGTTGTCCTATGCCCAAAAAATATTCTCAAAATCGAAATATATTACTATTCGAATCGTGAGAATAAAAAATTAAGACGTTACGAATCGAGTTCAAGGCAAACATAACTAGCGCTGAGATGAGCCGCTGTCTGCATTTTCTTTTTGTTGTTTTCCAACACAATTACCTTGTTTGACCAGCCGCGGTAATTCAATTGTCAACCATAATTTGAAAATTACGTTAATCGTTAACTCTTTTGAGTGAGTTATCGCGTGCCTCAAGGTCATCGCAAAGACACATGACTTATTTCTATTTTAATTTTGTTTTTATTGTCCGCTCATCTCAACGAATTACAATGGATAAAAGCAATTAACGTAACGAAAGTGCGCTCGCGTTTCTGTTGCATCGCGCTCTCTGCCGGCATTCAATATTTAACATAATATTTAACAGAATATAGATAAATCACAGCACACCAGTTCACATGGCCTTTACACGACCCATCGACACGGACCGCGCTTGAGGCACCGGGCTGCCCTTTCTAAACGATGCAAAATGCAGTTTCGCGCCGCTATTATGTTATTGTTACACTTAACGCAATACTGCATAATATACAGCTCTGTTGCTTCATTGTTGAACGGATTTCAAACGCAATACTTGAATGTCCGTCGAGAACTTATTACGTAACTCAAACTCGCAATTCCTGATTTTGTACAGCCGGTTACTTGAGCGGCGGCGGTTTCGGCGGAGGTGGCTATAGCGGTGGCGGAGGTTACAGCAGCGGCTGGACTCCGAGCTTCAGCAGCGGTTGGAGTTCCGGCGGCGGCGGCTGGAGGTCCGGAGGCGGTGGATACGGAGGCGGGGGAGGCTGGAAATCAGGCGGAGGTGGATACGGAGGCGGGGGAGGCTGGAAATCAGGCGGAGGTGGATACGGAGGCGGTGGCAGCGTCAAAATCATCAGAGTACGTATTCCCTGCAGCGAAATTGAATATTTATTACAACAGATTCGTTCCGCCTATCAAAATTTCATTATTTTGAACAGTGCACATTATACCTCATATGCATGAACAAAGAACGTTTCGTTTTCGTGTCCTTCCTCTTAAATTTAGCAAATAAGAATTTAAAAAATTAAATTAATTTCAAACGGATTGTTCTATGTCTAAAATTACATTGAAAAATACACACTTTTGGGAATTTTCTTCTGGTAATTCTAAAAAAAAATTGTATTATCTATTTGTAACGATTCAAGCCCTAAAAATATGTAGGACGAAGCCCTTGTATAATATTTAACTGTAAATAAAATCATATATGTGTGTCGATAGATAATCAGCAGCGGAGGCGGTGGATACGGAGGCGGCGGCGGTTACGGAGGAGGCTGGAAGTCGTCATACGGTGGGGGCGGCTATGGTGAGCATAATTTAACAGCTAAGCGTAATTATATTTCAACGAATATAAATAATATAATTTTATTTCGCATTTCTAGGAGGAGGTGGCGGCTGGCGTTCAAGTGGAGGTAATTAATGTTGTCAATATTTATATGCAAATATTTTTTTACATATTGTGCTAATAATTTTTTATTTTACTCGTTCTGCAGGCTGGTGGTAAATCAAAAACATTGCGCCTACAATTCCAAAAGGGCATACAACCAGTCAAATACTTCATCTGCAGACGTGTTCGTAATAGTTATTTTTTTATAAGCAATATTTAAACAAATTGTAAATTATATTTATACACTATATACACGGTGAAAATATTTTTGTGTACTCATCCAAATCTAATGTATATTTTTAAAATAAATATTCTGTTTTCTTTAATCCGTGATTTTTTTTATTACAAACTCAATTGTTACGATAATTTAGGAAATATAGAACAAAATGTAATTCATATCGAAGGTCGCTCGAAAGTACAAAAAAAATTAAAAACATTCCTTCGAGCCGGATTTGAACCAGCGACCTATGGATTACTACAAGTTTGCCTCTACAGTCCACCGCTCTACCAACTGAGCTATCGAAGGTTGACTACCTCACGTCCAAATTTTACTATACCAATCATCAACAATCATCATTAACAATAACAATAATGATAATTTGTTTTAAAGATAATTTATAAAAAATATAAGTACCTACATAAAGAATATGATTATGAAAAATATAATAAATACACCTATTTGTATTAAAAAAGTCTTAAATTAAAACACGATCAATGTAGCAAATTGATTAAGCTACAAATTTAAATAAAGCTTCATAGATGACACTTATAAGACACACAACAATAGTTAAACCAGTAGCTACATAAAGTCGCCAAATAAACTATTTTCGTAAAACGTCAAATTTTAAGTCAAACGTTTTTAAATTTGTAAATTATTTTGATTTTTCACCACGAAAAATCATTATAGAATAAAAATAATCATGTGTATTTTTGATATAACATTCTATTAACTCTTAGTACTTGGTTATACTAGACAAAAGTGCAGAAAGGAGGCTCACAATACACCGCAAGTGTTCAATTTAAACATCCTCAATATAAACAGTTCCTATCTGAATTATAGAAAGAAAAAAAATATTAGCTCCTTTGTAAAAATGGAAGACGATGCTTCTTTGAAAGATGTTTCTTCAATTAGAACTATGTCGGCATCATTTATTAGTTTAGATCTTGGGGTAATCGTTTGTTGAAATACAGTCTTGCCACTGAACATTTTAATTAAAATTTGCCAATTTGCAGAAAATACGTTCGGAAAACTGCAGAGAGTGTAAAGAGTGCAAAAGCAATACAACTGCCCAACCACAGGCGGCCTATTCGCTCGGTCTGTGCTCACCGCGACACTATTTTTATTACTATCCATGTAAACACGAATCGGTTCACAAATACGAAAACCACTGCGTGTTGAACTACGACTTTATATTAATGCGTCAAGAAAATCCCTTGGTCATGTATTTCTTCGACGTTACGTTTCTAGTAGGAGAAACGGGAGAGACGGTAAACGGCGTTCGTTGAGCAAAATCAGCCCAGAGCGCATTTTCACCGTCGTTACACTTGTTATGTTTTCAGCAAGAAGAGTGCTTCGGAGTTCGAGCCATACTCGGCGCAAGAAATCGCGAATTCAAGAAAATGCTCTACAGTTTCGAAACGCCGAGGCCTAAATTGAGTGCACTGATACGGGTAAGGAACGCTCTAATCTAAGAAAAAAAATTACCATTGTGGTTACTATTCTATAACGGCGATAATTACTGCTTAACGTGCCGTCAGGTGAAGCAAACAGTGTACTCTATTGAAGATAAATTGGGAAAAACAAGCACGCGGTTGAAACGAGCAATATCTCAGGCGAGCAACACTGTTGTCGAGTGGGGTCAGGCCATGTGGAATCACTACGCGAATTTGTCGGCCAAATACAAGGAAGGTCTCTTGACCATAAAAGGTAACAAAGTATTTTTTATCTTTCCGTCGTCAGTTTCAATTCAACTGTAGAATATTCGATGATCGTAGCTACGGAAGACACGTCGCCAAAAAAAAGTCCAGATGCGAATGCGAGTTGCGACTCGTCCAACATCGATGCGCAAACAAAATCGGCCGATGCTCGCGAGAAAGAAATAAGCCGCGAAAGTCCGAAGGCCGAGTGTTCAAACGGTGGCGTGAAGAAAAAAATATTCGACGCGAACAAAAAGAAAAAATCCAAGAGCAACGTAAAGAAAAAAACATCGGATAACGGGGCAAAGAAAAAGTCTTCCGGTTTGGGAACGAAAACAAAAAAACTACGGAAACTCTTACCGTGGAAGAAAGCGGAAGACGTCGAGCCTCCGCAACTTCCGGACGTCTACACCGTAGAAGAATTCAGTCCGAGCGCGTTTCGGATTCTCCTCGACTACTTGCACACCGGTTCGTGCTCGTTCGGCTGGAAAGCGGTGCCCGAGCTGATCAGCCTGGCCGATCACTTTGACATTCCCGAGCTGGTAGAAGAATGCATGGCTTATGTCAAAAAGAACTTCCAGATGGAAATGGTAAGCCGAGTGCTGCGGCGTCGTTCGCGGAGATAAAAACAATAATTATTTGTCGCTTTTCTGTTTAGGTATCTTATATGCTGTTTGTGTTGGAAAAATTCTATTGGAAATATCCTGCGGCTGCGGAACTTCTAGACACGATTTTATATTTAATTAAAAAAAGAGGCGGCGGCTCCGTTTATATAGAATCCTCTTTTGTCGGCGGCTGATTAAATTCGGCCACCTCGGCAGAATAATAATCTAGAATCGCGTAAATTGTAAACGGAAAAAATTACAGGGGAGAATTATTGTCTTAATAGTTAACAAACTGGTTCTGTGTTGGTAATGATGTGTATGTGTTGTTTAGAATTGTCAAAACGCACGCCGAGAGAGTCGGGACTACGACTGATTTTGAAATTTGTTCGGAAAGTCATTGGACGAACGTGGCCCGGCTTTGTCGTTATGAATTGTACATTAATCGGGACGTCAGTAGATTTGTGTTAAGCTAACGCAATGCACCAAAGGCACCGGTCAAAATGTCTCAGGCAGACATTCGTGTTCATATTTCATAAGACTGAATACATATATTTTACACGTTCTAAAAAATTAAAAAAATCAATCTTATCTTTTTTTTGCAATTCCAATACAACGGTTCAAATGCGTTGCTTTCTAAAAGTTTTGGGAATTTATTGCAGCCAACACAAATAACTACCTCTTCGGCTCTTACGATTGTCTGTATAATATAATGGAAAGCATTTACTGTAGTGAGTTCAACCTTTGAAATTAGACTGTAATATTATTTAAAAAAACCTTTATATGTTTTTTTATATATCATGAATTGTATCGACGTTTTTTATTTACTGTATTTATTCAAAATATATAAATGTTAGCAATATTTTCATTGGTCATTTATTCGAGGTCTCATTTCTCAATCACAAAAAATCTAGTGAAATCTGTGAGATAAATAATTACAATGGCTGCGAGAACCGAACCGTTCGGCAATGTCCGAACAGAGTCGGTGTTCGCGACCGATTGTATTTTAATTTCAGTTACGAAATAAATTTATACCGAATGAAAAGAGAAAATATTAGCGATTGAAATGGAACTGAAAAACGGTCACATCTCTGTGTGTCGAACGTGTTTGTCGCAGGAGAGACTAAAATCAATTTTCGATAAAATTTGGATAAATAATAAGGAGTCTCCTCTTTTTGAAATGCTAATGGAATGCGCGGCCGTTAAGGTATGTTATTAACTAAATTGTGGAAGGCACTAAAAAGTATAATATAGTTTTTATAACGCAACATTTTAGGTCATGAAAGAAGACAATTTCCCGCATACGATATGTACGGATTGCGTGTCTCGTTTAAAGCGATGCTATATTTTTAAAAAGCAATGCGAAAAAGTCGATACGATTCTACATTTACGCGCCGACAGACAAGACTTTAAGGCCGATTGGTCTCCAATCAATGAAACGAATTCAAGCGACGATATTTGCCATATTAACGACTTCGACACTGTTGTATCGGCAGACAGAAGCGTCGATGACGATCGATGCAGAGAAGAACATTTTAAAATTAAAAAAGATAAAGTCTTCGCGAACGCATTTTCTAATATAAATCCACCCGAGAAAAGAAAAGCTCGATGCACGATAAGATGCGCAAAGTGTGGGGAAATATTCGCCGTTAAATCAGAATTCATCGAACACAAGCGACAGCGACATGGCGACATAAAAAACCAATGCGACAAATGCGGCAAGTGCTTCAAGGCGAACGAAAAACTGCTGCGGCATTCCAGAATCCACACGGGCGAAAAACCGCACGAATGCAAAACGTGCGGCCGCGCATTTTCGAATCCGGCGAACCTTCAACGTCACAACAAAATACACAGCGGAGACAAATCGTACATATGTCACGTGTGCAGCAAGGCGTTTATTCAGGGGCAGACGCTCGCGAATCACTTGCGGGTTCACGCCAAAGAGAAGCCTTTCAAGTGTAAACATTGCGACAAGTCGTACAGCGCGACGTGTTCTCTCTACGTCCACGTTCAGAACAAGCACGCGCCGAACAAACGCTTCGAAGCGACGGACTGTGCGGCCAAACTGACAGCGAAAAACAAAAAAGAGAAATGCAGACGAGAGTATCTGTGCTGCGAGTGCGGCAAAAAATACGTAACGAAAACGGGACTCGATTTGCACATCAACGTCCATAAAGGCGTTAAGCCGCACCGTTGTCTCGCCTGCGGCAAGTCGTTCTCGCAAATTCACAACTTGAAATCGCACGCGCTTCTTCACTCGCATGCCGTAGACTCGAAACGTAAACCGTCCGTCTGTCGAACTCGACAAACTGCTGATTCGAACGATCGATCTAAAGAATAGAAATGTGGAATCGTCCGAGTCGTATCTGCATACCGATATAAATTCTGATCGGGGAAGCTTACGTTAGAATATTATTTTTGGTGCATTCAAAATTTGGTACGAAGAACACGAACGGTCCTATAAAAAGTCACAATTTCGGCACTAATGTAAACTTTTACGCGGTTGCAATTTTAAAATTTTGCTACCAGTTGTGATTATTTCATGATATTTCTTGCAAAAGTAGAAACAAGCGATTGCGCGGAAATATTCTCATTTTTATCATGACTTTTTCTAACTTATGCAGAACTTGTTTATCGGAGGGTAAAATGCAATCGCTTTTCGATAAAATATGCATCAATTCAACCGAATCTTCTGCTTCTAGCGAGTATTGCCTCTCGGATATGGTAATGGAGTGCACGTCCGTTAAGGTAAAACATATCTGTCAATGTTATTTTACCGGTGCTTTTTCAAACGTTAAGAGTCTTAAAAATCTATTTTCAGATCGAGAAAATGGAAAATTTACCGTCTTTAATATGCGTCAATTGTATATACCATTTAAAGCAATCGTTTGCATTTAAGAAACAGTGCGAGAGTGTGGATACCATACTTCGGTTACATGTCGACAAGCAAGGTCCGCATGATACGACGGACGGCCAACACTTAACGGACGTTTCAGCAATCCTCGATGAAGAAATTACAACGGAGAGCTCGACAAGCGATGACAAGTTCGAACATATTTCAACAAATTCTATAAGAGACTTAGATTTAAAAAATAATCAAAGCGATACGGAAAAAGACGAAAAACATAGCTGTGACGAAAAAGAGTCGGACAACGAAGAAGAAACGATCCTTCCCGGTAAAAACAAACACCCGGTTCAGTGTGCAAAATGCAACGGAGTCTTCAGTCTCAAGTCGTTCGTGCGACACAAACGAACGGCGCACGGCAACACGAAAAACCAGTGCGACGAGTGCGGCAAATGTTTCAAGGTCAACGCCCTGCTCCTGCGGCACGTCCGCATTCATACGGGCGAAAAACCTTACCCTTGCGAAATTTGCGATCGCAAATTCTCCAACGCCTTCAACTTGAAGCGCCACGTCAAAATTCACACGGGCGACAAACCACACGTCTGCGAGATCTGCAATAAGGCGTTCATTCAACGCGTGACCTTGGCCGAACACTTACTGACGCACGCCAACAAATTCCCGCTCGTCTGCAAGGTGTGCGGCAAGACGTACAGACGAACGGCCAGGCTGCGCGCGCACGCCTGCCGACGCGTCGGAAAGTCCGAGAGGCCCGAGGGCGGCGCGAGCGAGACCTGTCCGATATGCGACCGAGTTCTGTCTTCCAAGCAGATACTGAAGCTGCACTTGAAGACGCACGGGGAGAAGTCTTACTTGTGCACGGTTTGCGGCAAGAAATTCGTCTTCAAGAGGAATCTGCAGCAGCACAGCAACATCCATACCGGAAACAGGCCGTACCAGTGCAACGTGTGCGGGAAGTCGTTCGCCCAGTCCTGCACGCTCAAGATCCACAGCTACGTTCACACGGGAGAGAAAAAGTACAGTTGTCGGCTGTGCGGCAAAGCGTTCAAGCAAAGTCAACACGTCGTCTACCACATGCGAACGCATACCGGAGAGAAGCCCTATCGGTGTTCCGTGTGCGACAAGAGCTTCAGCGGCAAGAACACTCTGACCGTTCACACGAGGACACACACGGGGGAGAAGCCCTACAAGTGCATCGTGTGCTGCAAAGGATTCATCAGCTCCAACAATATGAAGACGCACATGAGAAGGCATCGAAATTGAATTCTTGTTTGTGTACCAAATTTGTTTATTAAACATCTTATTAAATATATAATATATTCTATCATTTCAAATTGTATAAAATAATACTTCCTTTTATCCCCTGTCGCATATTATTTCTACGACGCTGGGTTCCATTAGAACAGGTTCCAGGCAACGATGAACTGCCGAACCCAGTATTTCATCCAGCAGGAAATGCACCAAACTGAAAATAAAAATTAATATAAGTGTTTTGATCAGGGCCGGTCCTAGGCATGGGCAAACCGGGCACTTGCCCAGGGCGCCAAGTTCGGAGGGGGCGGCATTTTCCAAAAAGCGTTCTTCAAGAATCGCAATACTTTCTCGAGATTATCGACAGCTTGTGCAATCTCCATGGCGAACTTCTATACTTGCCCAGGGCGCCAAAACCACTTGGACCGGCCCTGGTCTTGATAAACGCAAAACATCTTAAAGGTATTCAACACTTCTGGTACTAACTTTTCATCGGCAACGAAGCGCCATAAATATAGTTGCAAATAATGCGTGTCGACTTGTATTTGCTGCAATCCGTATTTGCTAAATGTTTTTAAACGCACGCATTCCAGGAACGTCTGAAAACAAAAAGAGCGCCATTGTCAAAACGACGTCTCCGACAAGCATTGCGACGGTTAAAAATTCTATGACATTCACCTTTAGACTAATTTTTATAATTCCCGTTAAAATTGAATTCTTTGAAAATTCGACAGCCGAAAATATTTCTATTCGTTCGGAAAACAGCTTGTGAATGTTCGACACGATGCTGGAGTCCAGCTGATTCGGCGTATACGACGACCAGTTCGATCGAAACTGATGCCTCGATACGCTGTAACTGAAGAACGTGACGTTTGAAGTTTCACAGAGACGCGTCGTGCAGGGTTCGTATTTACCTGTGAGTTTTCCTGCTCGAATCGCTGCTGTGCTCCGTTCTGGTCCCGTCTTCGAACAGCACGCCGACCGTAGATTCGACGGCCGCTATGTCTTCGACGACGCGTTTCATGACCGCTCTCACGGTTCGCGGTTCGATCGTATGCAGCCAATCACGAGTTTCCACGCTTTTTCTCAGCATCTACAAATAAAAAATACAGCTCAGTCGTTCGAAAACGCCGACGAGGATCGATAAATGCCGTACCTGAGAAACGTTCAAGCCCTGCATTCGGACGTAATAATTCAAAAGATCTTGGGCGGCCTCCTGCAAGTTTTTGTTTATTTCTGATTCGGCGGTCACGCTGCATCCGCTTATCTCGAAGAGTTCGTCCGTTTGCGATAGCTGAAAATGTTACACAAAATCATTACGTCGCCAAGGCTGTCTCTTTTTGTCGAGCCTTACGAATACAAACCAAGTAATGCACGCTGTTGCTCTGAAATTCCAGACACATTTTCGACAGCACGAGCAACAAAGACGGCGGACATTTCGGATCGTAACCCGTTTGATTGTCGCAAAAACCGCGCGCCGTCGCGATCAAATGATTTAGAAACGCTACGATGAGATTCTCCCTCAAGTTCTCGACGCAGAAAGATTCTCGAAACTGTTGTTTCAGGCCGAACGTTATGTCCGGTTTTATAAATACCTGTGCGAGGAAAGATTTAAAAGTTAAGACGACGTTAAAGGCAAATCGTACTCGTCGAATCTTACCAGAAGATCTTGCAATATGCCTTTGATTTTTTCAACGGTCGTAAGTACCAGCGACGTGAGCAAATCAGGAAGGGTACTCGAAGAGTCGTTCTCTTGGCTTATGACTTTAGGAGCGGCCAGGGCTTGTCTAACTCTAGTGAGCGCGTCGCTAAAATGTAATTTCAAAGCGACCAAATGAGCCTTGCACTGTTTCCGGCCAGCGTTTATTACGATGTCGGTACCGGTTCTAAAAAGAAAATTTAAGCAATCAAATTTTGCCGAGTCGTCGACTTGTCGTAGACGTACTTGGCAAAATCGGCTTCTTTGCAAATTGTGTTCATGGCCTGAAGCCTTCTATGAAACCTGTCCAACGCTCGCACGAGGACCACCGTATCTCCGACGTCTTGTTCCAAGTCCACCCGACTTTGCACGATGGCGAAATAACGTTTCATATTTTCGGCGATGAATTCATTCAGTTGTATCACCGCTTTGGTTTCGAAGTCTTCGCTGAAAAACAAAACGACTTCAAAAATATCCTTGCGACCTCCCGACATAAAATATATTTACCTGTATCTGACGTCGTCCAGTTGAATGCGGCTGATAAACATATCGTTGTACGAACCGACGACCAAACACAAATCGCTCAAAAAACCGGAAATTCCCAAATCGACGAACTCTATTATGTCTTTCTGTTCGCTCAAGTCCTGCAAGAGTACCAACTGTTCCTCGAGACGATGCTCGGCGTAATCCAAGAACTCCTTGCACAACTTGTCGGCCGGTTCGTCCAGCTGCAGCAGTAGATCGACGGACTCGGCCAGCTCTTTGGCTGTCGCGTGACTGCTTTTGAACTGATCCCGCAGCTTCTGTTTCAGTTCGGTCAATATTTTGTTGCAGTCTTCTTGGATTCCTTGAAACGACGCCATGTTTCCATACTGTTGCAAAACTCGCTGCGCGTGTATATAATCTTGTACGGCCTACAATAGTTGTTATTATTATTATTTTTATTTTTAGAATTGAAAAACCGACAGTACCTGATTATAATTTTTCTCTTCCATCATCGCTTTTAATTTTGTCGGAAGTTTAAATAAAAATTGCAAACGTTTCAGAAGTGAATGAATGCCCGACAGCTTCGTGATTTGTTGACGAGTGTCCTAAAAACATAACGTTTCGTTATTAATGAAATAATGAAAGTGCAAAAATAAACATCGTACCTGTAAAGTCGATGAAATTTGTTCCGAAAACGTTGTTATTGAATCCATGTTGGACGCCAACAAATCCATTTCATCTTCCATCTTTTTGAAATCAGTTTTCATCTAAAACAACGCCGATTATTTTTTATATTGCCATACGAGAGCCATTCGTGGTTTAAACGACAGCAAAACTAAATACCTTCCGCACTGTGTCGGTTGCTGAAATGAACTTATTATAATTTTCATATACCAGAGTCTGCATATCAGAATGTAAGTTTTGAGTGTCTTTTATGATTTCTGTTTCTTTATCCATTATTTGTCTCAACGAACATTCCTGTAAAACATAATGTACTTCAGTTACACAACAGATTGGTTTTATGAAGCATAAAACTCGAACTCTTAATTGTTATCGGTGAAGGTGAAACTGCTGCAGTCTTTTTGACGCAAACACATCAAAAAGGAAAGGTAACGTTTCATCGGCTCGAAAAAAACTTAACGCTTTTACCTTGAGTAATTTTTGAAGATACAAGTCCGAATCAAAATTCTGACCGTTTAGATCATAAGAATTTACGCCTTTCTCTGCCATTTTCTGGAAAAAAATCACTAGTATATTTTAAAAAGAGCACTCCACATAACTGTTTTCTGAACTGTCAAGTGTCAAAGTCAATGGTCTGTCAAAGCTGTCAAAATGATTAAAGGAGTGGGAGACATAAAAGATTTCAGTCACATGGCTGTAAACAGAATATTATTCTGTTATATTTCATACTTATTTTGTTGATTTCAAGAAACTCGATAGTAAATATTTAGCATGCCCTTATAAAAATGAAAGGGCCATTTCAAGACATTGTGCTGGATGAAATCAGTTTGGAAGGTCTCGACGGAATCACATTGGAAGGTTAGACCGTATCTCATTATCAGGGTAATTTATGAGCGCGATTTTTGTTTAAAATTTTCATACTTTCACATTTGAGCTATTTGATAAATTTTCATGCACACCAATTACCCGTCATAGGCTGTAGCACAGTCAAAGAACTAAAAAGTCGGTTCTTTAACCGTTCTGCAGAACTAAAATACAAGTATAAAACTATCGAACGTATTTTAATATAACGGGCTTTACGTTACAGCGCTATGGACTCGACTATCAGAGAGATTAGACATTCCAAAGCCGTTCTCTTTGGAAATCAAAACTACATTTTGGACGGTCGTCGTCGGCTTCGACTGCGTCGACTTCTACGAACTACTCGAGCCTCGTCCGGACCTGGTTTTGTACAACCGATATAACAACGTCGATCCCGATCTCGGCGTCATTTTAGAACCGGTAAATAATTTTTCTCTGTTTCAAAGTAATCGCTGAAAGTCGATCGACTAAATGCTTTTCTTCATTCAAAAGGAAAATCCTCCTCGAGACGTGTATCCGTACCATCCCATCGACGATGTCAACAAGGGTGTCAGGGGCTCGTGTCAACATTACTACTCGAGAAAAAATATAACGACCCATGTTAAAAACACGGACGTGAAAGATGTCGAAAGCAGGTAAGTCGAAATTTATAGAATAATTGTGTTTTGTGATAACTTTAAAAAACTAGATTCCACCGTTCTGAATTCCACGACTCTCACAGATGGGGATCGAAGCTCGTCGTGGTAGCGAGTCAGACGGAGCGATATCGTTCGCTGATAGACGCTTACCATTTGCCTTGCACAAACATTCCGATCATCCAGTACTGCATATTGGAAAGAATAGGTCGATCTCGATATCATGGCGAAATAACGCAAGGAAAAGTCTCGCTTCAAGTCATCGACAAGGATCCCAAGTCCTTGTCGTATCACTGTAAGAAACTGTTCAATTTAAAACTGACCACAAAACAGCTCTGCTACCAGAAGACCAACACCTGCAACAATAGCGGCAGGCTGATTCACTTGCCGAGATTTTATGTGGAAAGAAAACCCAAGTCGGTCGTGTTGGCGGAGAAAATTATCGAATTCCTACGAGCCAAGAAAAACTGTTGTGCGACGTACGAAGATTTAAAAAAACATTTGGGACCGAAAAAGAAGAGCTTGAAAAAATTGCTCAAAACTGCCGAAATGCAGCGCATACTCAAAACCGATTTGGTAAGTGAAATTTGGTTTAAAATGAACAATAAATTAGCATTATCTAATCGTTTGTAACACGCTATTGATTATACGTTTCGTTAATTGTTTCAGCGGGTATTTTACAGAGAGATTTTTCCGCAAGCTTCGGTGAGCGAATGGAAACGCAAGGGCTGCGACAAAGAGCGAACGATTCAGTGCGTTCAATTGCTCGACCCGGACATCAACACGAACAACATTTGGGATTCGGACGAGACGTTTGACGACGACAATGAAAACGGTAAGATGACGTTCGTTTCGACGCGTTTCCGATGTGAATTTATTATTTACACGTTTTGCGATGTTTCAGTTCATCTGAGTACAAAAAATCAACTTATCGACAAATCGATAATATCGCAAGTCTACACTTTCATCGAACATTCCGAGAACGAAGGGCTGAGTCAGCAGGAAATCGGCTTGAAATTGGGCCGCAATAAACTGCAAGCTCGATCCGTTTGTCGAAAATTGGCGCGAAACGGTCAAATAACCAGTTACATGGCTAACATCGGCCGCCAGCGCGTCACCAGGTTCGTGGCCATTCAGCACTACGATAAAATATCCCAACTGCACAGCGAACTCAACAAGATCATCAAGGAAAACGAAACGGCCGAGCAGTCGTCCCGCGACCAACAATCCGATCGGCCGAAGCGAAAATTAGATCACGATGAAGTCGAGGATTCGCGAAATTCGAAGAAAGCTCGCGTCGACGAAGACGCAAAGTCAGACGTGCCGTCGGATCAAAAAAGAAACGAGGGCGTTTCGGTTTCGGAAGCAGATCTGAATCAGATCACCACGAAAATATCTCTGATAAAAAGCGACCACGGTTTTTCCAAGGACGTCAAGGTTTCGCTGTCTTTGGACGAAATGAAATCGCACGGAGTGACCTACAGGCTGGGAAAGCGGGCGAATTTCATCATAAAGAGCGTGAAATCGCTTAAAGTCATTCAGGACGTCGTGCGAATACTGAAAATGATAATCACGGAGGAACGGAAGGAGCGGCACCCGTCTCAGATATGCAAGAAGTCGCTCACCAGACTGCTCATGAAGCTGTCGTATCACGGCTTTCTCAAAATGTACAAAGCCGAAGTGACGTCTCCGACACAGAAGATCGGTTTGACCTTCGTTTGCGATCGCGACGTGCAAGAGGACCATCAAATCATCAAAAGCGCCATCGAACAAGTCAAACTCAAATTGTGCTCGCTGATCATACCGCCGGACGGTAAGAATCCGAAAGCTCCGTCCTTTCCGACTTTTGAGGTCAAAAAGATCTCAAAGTCACTTTTGGATTACGACGTCAATGCCGGTAAGAAATACGGACTGGCTCCGAAATTCATGAGGATACGCCTTTTGCATCAGTTTTTGTTTTATTTGGTTTACGAACACGGCGGAACAGTCAAAGTCGAAGTCGAGGACGTGTTGGCGAAATTCGAAAACAGAGATTTCGAAATCGACGACGAAATCAGATCGCTTTTATCGAGCGTGCACAACGCGGACGAGTTGGATAAAATGTTCGTGCCTCCGTTGCCGCTTCACAGAGACTATCCGAAAGGCTGGTTTCTAGTCTGCGACGTTCTGCATCGGATGCCCCTGTCGCTGTTCGTTCAACTCGTCAACATTACTTACAGAGTCCCGGGGATCGAAAAATATCTCGACCACCCGATAAAGAAGCATTTCTTGATAAAACAGTTGCCGACTAAAATCAGAAGCGTCTTGCTGTACGCGAGAAAATACATCTTCAAAATCCACGAAGTGATGCAGAATCTGTGCTTCATAGGATTGGTTCAGTTCGGCGCTCAGCGCTTCAAGGACAAAGAGCAGGTGTTCGTTTACTTGAACAAGAGGACGACTGTGGTCGACACCACTCCGTCCGAAATGGGCTACCATCACGTGTCCGACACAGAGTACTCGTCCAAGTCGTACGAATTCTATTCGCGGAGGGACGTCGACCTCTACTGGTACGAAGTGGTGAACGTCTGCACCAACACCAACCTAGGTAAATATCCAACCGTTTTTTCCTTCAGTGTTGATGTAATTGAAATTGACATTTCCAAATTTTCGGTTATATAGGAACGCGCAAAGCAGTCATGGGAAAGCAAATCGAATTAGAGTCTGCGTACGCGAAACCGGCTCTGATGGCGGCGCTTAAATCGAAAAAAGGCGACGAGGCGATCGAACAAGACGACGGTTCCGTTCCGGGCGATCGCAAAGGGGCGGCGGGCTTCGATTCGGCTCTGTTTTCGCATCTGCTGCGCAACTGGCAACACGTGCTCACCGGCAAACAGGCGATCGAAACCTCCGCCACAAACCCCACGAAGACAGTTTCGACTAAAGCGAAACGCAGCGTTTCAAAAATTAAGAACGTTCCCGTAACGAAAAATCCGTTCGTGCACAAGAGAATCGTCGAAAAGAAGAAAGCCAAGCCGGAAGAATTCAAACTGCTCAAGAGCCAGAAGACGGCCGGCGTCGGTAAAAAGATCGTGAGGAGAGTGCCGAACGCCAAAAAGGAAATACGCAGACCGTATTACGACGAGTCGGACATAAACGCGCTCAAACTGATGAGCAAATTGCGCGTCGATTGGTCGGCCACAGAGGATCGCGTTCTCTTGCTGTGCAAGGTGGCGCTGTTGACGGTGTACGACGACATGCGAGCGCCCGACAAGAAATGTGTGTTCATTCGCGACACCATAAGACGGGTGATCCATTCGCACAACAAGACGTCGAGGGCTTGCCAACGTAGAATCAACTACATGATGAAGGTAAGACTTTGTTGAATTTAAAATTCCCCACAAAGAAACAAACAAACTAACAGTCGATGGTACTTTTTTCTCTTTAAGAATCCCAGCACGGAAAACAGCGTGATGCTGTGTTACGAGGAAACGAAAAGGATACCCGAAGTTCAGGCTTTGATGCGACTGAAGTCGAGAACGAACCAGCCGATAGTTTTCATCGAGTTGTTTCGAATACTGTACAAAAAATTCAGGGACGTCAATATTTCCGATCAGTTCACCGAAAGCAATTTATCCGACTCGATGGAGAAGTTCTTCAACTCGTACAACATTCATTTGTTATCCGACTTGAACAAGGACGCGATTTACGACGAACCGACCGACGAGATCGGAATCCAACAGACGGTCATCACTTCGGTGATACATAGTTCCATGTGCAGTGCGAAAGACAAGATCAACTGGAGCTATCACATGCTGTACATCTATCAGAAATATCCGGACTATCTGTTGAAAAACATGCTGACTCGGGTCCGTAGAATGCAAATGATTGCCGTTAAAAAGCGATTCAGCAAGAAGAAAATCAACAACGCGAGCAACACGTGGCCGTTGGGAACGAACGCCTTTTATCTGTCGTGTTATTACGGCAACAAATTGCTGACCAAGTATCCGTATTCCGTCTATCAAGAATGTTTCAGAAACATGTCTTGCTTTACCGAAAAGATTTACAACGGCGACACGGTTCCAGACTTTGGCGTCAAAGTGGTGCCGTCGACCGGCGGCGTCGCCGCCGCGGTCATAGAATTGTATTTGAATTTCGATTTGGAATTCAATTTAGAAATTCCCGAGCAGGTGATCATTCTCGACCCGAACTTTTCGGCGGAAGACGCCGCCTTTAAACGGATCAAAAAACATTTCCAAGACATATTCGAAAGCGTGCAAAACAACATCGCCATAAGCAGTGTCAGTTTATCCGACGACGAAGACGATAAACTCGACGACGACAACGTAAGCTTTTGTTTTTTATTTCCGCCGTTCGCGTGTTTTCGTTTAGTTTTATTTTAATATCGATTACAGTTGGCCAGCTTGGACGAAAAGCAATTGACGAGCAGTCGACAGAAAACCGCCGAAAGCACAAACGAAGATAAAATAACTCGAAGCACCCGACTCGCTCTTTACATGATGCGAGAAGAACAATCGACTGCCGTGTCGGAAAACGCGAACACGCAACACATGCATGACTTCTTTCTCGTCAACTCGAGTAAGGTTTACATCGACATTCCCGACGCGAAGGAAAAGCCGTTTCTGCCTTCGATTTCCGACAAGAAGGATTTTTTGCAACGGATCGTTCGGTACGTACATTATTCGTTCGAGTTCCTCGACGATTAATCGTGTCCCTTGGCAAAAATAACACAAAAATAAATTTCTGTTCTAGCGACTCGCAAATTCCACTCAAGACATTTACCGATAAGGAAGTCGAAGACAGAATAAGTACGACTTGGTCGCTCGAAGCGGAAGTTAAACTAGTCGACGGAGTTATTGAATTCGTCAAGAGCAAAGGTTCGCTCGGAGTAACAATGAATAGAATAAAAGTAAGCACTTCGAAATAATTGGAAAATTAAATTGCATTTTCAAATTACGTAATTGCGCATTTTCAGGAACGTTACAATCAAACGGCCAGCGAAACGCTGTTCGATATCTTGTGCAAGTTGGTCGAAATGAAAATATTAATAAAATGCGGAGTCTATCACGTGACGTACGTTCATCAGTCCAAAGCCAAATGTTGGTACGTTGAATCGTTCAAACTCAAAAGGCTCGACCGCGAGAAAATTGGAAGTTCTGCAAAGACGATCGACGTCGAAACTATAGCCGAACTACGAGAAGAAGCTGTGGCGGGCACTTCGGGAGTTTTGGAAGGTAGCGAAACGGCCTGTTCGGAAAAACGGACCGAAATTATTAGCGAACAAACGACAGTCGAAAAAGATGTTTCGGAACCTATGGAAGTAGAGATTTCCGGCGAACCTGCCGTCGGAACGAACGCAGTGAGTGAAAACACAACAGAACCGATGGAAATAGATTCAAATTTTAATTCTGAACGGTGTGAATCGGCAGAAGACTCGGGCGTTAAAAATTTAAATGTCGGTAACGAGAATGATAATTCGGAAGCGATGGTAATTGATCAAGATACCGAAGAGAATGTCCGTCAAAAAGCGGGAGTTATTGCGCCCAGCGGGTAAAAAAAATATCTCTCTTGTCGCGTATTTTCTTTTTGTTTTAATTTCTTTATGCTTAAGATTACTTTTTTGTTCCAGAGATGAGATAACATCGACAGATCGAACGAATAAAACCGACACCGTAGCAGAGAATGTTCTACTGAGTAACAGAAGGTATTGGTTTATTTTCAGCCAGTAAATTGTCACGAAACACATTGCATAGTAATCGATAATGATAAATTTAATTTCAGCCCCGTGAAATTCATCCCGGCGCCTTGGCTTCGAGTGGACGGAACGTTGAATCGCAAAGTCTTAGATCGCTATCTCGGAACTTTATTAAATCACTGCATGTGTCAGCCCAGCATTTCGGTCGAAAAGTTGTGTAAATATTTCATGTACTTAAAACACGTCGAAGTGTTTTTACTTGTGCAGGTAAATTGTACTGAAATGATTATTTCAGTAAAACAAACGCATCTCTGCAGACAAATTTCAATAAGATTTCGTTTTTCATTTTAGTACCTAGTTAAGTTGGGCTGCGTACAACTTATCAAAGTAAAGAAGGCCAAAGTTACGCTCTTTTCAAAACCGAGTGAAATCGAAATCGGTACGTGTAATATTTTTAACGTTTCAAATAGAATGGCAGTTCGATTGAATTCGCAAATAATACTATTTCTCTTTCTTTCAGTTCCGTCGGTTGGCTTTGAAGATTTCAATGAGATTTTACTGGAACCGGTCCATAATTGCTTATCGAAATTAAGTAGTTTTATCGGCGTTCCGGAATACACAGTCGAATTCCCTTAAGTTATAATAGAAGTAAATGTCGTTCATGTTAATAATTAAGATTAAAAACTGTTTTGTTCATTGTACATTTTTAAGAATTGTGATAATTTTGACTTTGTAAGGACGCATCAAAATAAAAATTTAAAAACGAAAAACGTATCAAAAACTATTCTGCTGACATCTAGTAGGCAGGCGTTTAATTATAAGCCCGAGATTTGTCTCACAAAAGACAAAAGTAAATGCGATTCGGAACTCGACTAGCGAATAGCAATCAGCTGATAAAAATGTCGATTTGACAGTACTGTTTATCATTATCTTTATAAAATTATATTTTATTGGTTTTTTGAAAACGTCAGAAGCGTTCATGAATTATATTGACCAAGTCATGGCTGATGTCAAAACATTGGAGCATCCTACGTTAAAGGTGCCTTACGAATTATTAAATAAGAAATTTCGTGCTGCACAAAAGGTCTTGGATAGAGAAGTGTCCCACGTCCAGCAAGCTGCTGTCGAAATTGAAAAGGAAATAAGCGCCGAGAAGGTGGAGGCCGAAGACATAACACGTCTGCTGGGCGGAATGGTACGTTCTATTTAATGGCGATGTCAAATTCCGTGTGCATAAATATTTCCAACCACTCCCTTCAATTTAATCGGGGTTAAATTTTTAAACCATCTGGTCTAAAATCTTCACATTTAATAGAGACATAAGATTTATTTGCGAACTGTCACCCTTTCCCATTCGCGAATTAGGCATATTTCAGACGGCGACATAAAAAATATCTTCGAAAATATGCAGTTACATAAGCCTTTGTCATAGATGTTCATGCTTTGGTGCGTTTAGTTTTGTTGACGCTTCTCCCACCAGTTCATCACTGTTTATAAAATACAGTCTACATTTAAAAAGATTGTCTAAAAATAATCCAACACATCCAAATAAACGTCTTAGGCGACGAGTGGATAAATCCAAATAAAACCACGCTTTTCTAAACAACAATTTTTTTGAAAGATGATAATTTATAAACAGGTCGAGAAACTGCAAGTACTGAAAAGGAAAGCCGGCGAGAGTTTTGCCGAGGAACTTCAAGCCGGCTACGTATGCAAGAGACGCCTCGACCACCTGAAGGAACACTCCACGCTGACGTCGACGGGAGAAGTGTCGCAGGGCGCGATCAACCAGTGGCGGAGGCGCCGCATTGACAGAATGCTCATAGAGTATTTTTTGAGGAACGGCTACTACGGTGCTGCTACTAAACTCGCTAACAAATCTGGCCTCGAAGAACTAACTAATATTGGTATTGCTTATTTTTCTAACGAGATACACCGATCCCGTTGTCTTAAATTAATTAAAAACGTTGTCGTGCAGATGTCTTCCTCGTATCGCGTGAAGTCGAGAAGTCGCTAGCAAACCACGAGACTGCAAAATGCCTCGCCTGGTGCCATGACAATCGCTCGAAATTACGAAAATTGAAATCGAACATGGAATTCAACTTGCGCATTCAGGAATTCGTCGAACTGATCAAATTGGACAGACGAGTCGACGCCGTCAAACACGCAAGGAAATTCTTCGCCGCTTACGAAGACGACCAATTATCGGCCATACAGCAATGCATGGCCCTTCTAGCTTTTCCCGTAGATACCGGTCAGTTTTCAGAGAGTCGTCGAAGCATCGACTCGCATATAATTAACGTCGTGCGCTTTCTGTTCACAGAAATAACTCAGTACAAAGTTCTGTTCGCGGACACGCGCTGGGACTCGTTGATCGCGCAATTTCGCCAGGAGAACTATCGTCTGTTTCAACTAGCTAACCAATCAGTGTTCACGGTCTGTTTGCAAGCCGGCCTGTCGGCTCTGAAAACACCGCAGTGCTACACGACCAACGGCGACGGCCGCAACGTCTCGTGTCCCGTCTGCCAGGAAGAACTCAACCAGCTGGCGGCGACGCTGCCCTACGCCCACTGCTCCCAATCCCGACTCATGTGCCAACTGTCCGGTCTGCCGTTGAACGAACACAACCAGCCGATGATGTTGCCCAACGGCTACGTTTACGGCGAGCAGGCGTTAGAGAAGATGGCGATGGAGAACAACGGACAGATCATATGTCCCAAAACCAAGGGAATATTCCCGTACAAGAAATTAGAGAAAGTCTATGTAATGTAATAAATAATATCTCGATAAGAAAATTGACTGCTTGTTTTTCATTTTGTTAAATCTATACTCGGATATTTTTTATTGTGTATTACTTTATTAATTACATATTAACGCTTCGATAATTTAAGCTGTACGGTTTATATATTGTTTTGTGTTTATCTAATAAGAATGACATTTATATTTTATCGTAGTATTGTTTCTTTTTTATAATATATAAAATAAAATTGACATTGCGGACATTTTTTTTTTATTTTCATCGTTAGAAATTTGTCGCATAAGAAAAAGTATTAACTCTGAACACGGTAAGGTGGAAATAAGGTAAGATTCTAGTTGCCTAAGAAAGTTAACTTAATGCATGACAAAATCTAGTTGTGAAGGTCGAAGTGAGGTTTCGATTGTGTTCTAATTTTTACTGATCGAAATAATTTCTTTAAGACGAACAGATATTTAATGTCTTGTAACTAGTTCCACGTTATGTTAATTTCTGTTCATAAGTTATCATTTACTTATTATAACGTAAATTAAAACAAAAATATTTACTTTAACGGAAGCTCATCAGCTGTCAACACTCAACAGTATCGCCAACTTTTTATTACATGTAAAGCAGCGGCTCTGCATCTTTTTAATTTTATGACTGGAAAATTCTTCGATTCAAAACGCGATGTTTTTGAGGAAAAAAAATACTTTGTTATAAAAAAAGCACTTAATTTTTATTAGCATTCTGAATTATTAAAATTATTTCACAAAGTATAATATATTAAAATGTACAATTTATTGATGTATAATGATGAGAATAAATATTTTGTTGATTAGAAAATTTACAAAGCTATGCTTTTCAACACTTTAATAGTGAAAAATTATTGTGATTTTTGAAGGTAGTTTGTTTCACAAATATCTGTGCAACGTTTCATTTGATTTTTGATCAGTTATGACGGTCAGGTACAATTTTTAACTACGAAACAAAACGAAGAGAAGAAAATGCCCACAAGGGAAGCATCGGCGAAAGCTGCATCGAAACACTTATTTTCTGTAGATTGTTCGATGTTTCGTATGCATAGAAAATAGCAAGTAGAAGCAAAGTGTATTTTTCATTTAGGAACAACACTGAACGTTCTACAGGCCCACAATAAACGTCCAGACTCGACGAAACAAAATAGATAATTTCCCGATTAATAAACGATTGTAAGTAAATTTTTAAATCGGAATAAAAAGTCATTACTGTTCAATACTATTTTCAAATAAAAAACAAAACATAAATATACATATTTAATCTGTTAAATTTCTTAGCACTTAATTATTTTAAAGACAGTAATTAAACAACACTAGTCAGTTTTCTTTCGCAGAAGAAAATAAAAAGTGTACATGATAATATAAAACAACTTTTAACAAAATCATTTCAACATATAAAAATCCACACTCAAAAACAGTTTATAACCCATAGAGCTAAAAATTAAACATTTCTAGAAATAAAATAAATTACTTATTTGCATACCTATAATTATCCTTTGATATTATCTTATGGTTAAAAAGTATGTCAAACTGCAGACAAAGGCAGCTGAAAATGAATTAGGTCTTTTTTCAATTACAAAAATGACCAACAGTTTAAGAATTACCGTGGAGAACTGTATTAAATCGGCGATATATTAAAAAAAATCAAAAATAAATGCAAAACAAATACAGAAAGTCAAAACTAATCATTTCGCATGCCCACGATATAAAAATAAATAAATAAAAAATCAGTCACATAATTTTGTTTACAATAGTCAAGAATTGATTGGATAAAATTAACTGATATGTATAAATCGAAACGTTTAAAACGCGAAATCTTATTCTTTTCGAAATAAAAATGTCTTTTTGAGAAAAATAACTAAACAGTGAAAATTCAAGAGATCCTTTAAACAATAAATAAAATTGATATTTTTATACAAAAGTTTAAATTTCACCTTCCGATGTTTACTTGCAGCTATGTTTTCGGCAATCGAAAACTCGTGATAATTTTTTGATACACAGGATGGGAATACTTTTTATAAAGCCAAAAAGAAAACTAATCCATTGTTGCTGCAAAAAGAAAAATAGAATCCCGTGACGAAAATACTTTTGGAAATTTCTTTCTTTATGTAAAATTATTGTCCCTTTGTTTTCATTAGCCGTATCACAATCTATTTACTAGCTAATTTGTGCAAAAAACACACACCTGAGTGCAGTGGCGGATCTAGGATCCAGGTCTGGGGGGGGGGGGCTCGAGAGTTAAAACCTCCAAAGTCCAGTTCAGTTGATTCATTGCAACTACATTTGAGGAAAAATTTGTCCTGGGATTTCTAGAAATGAATTTTTTTTACTGTGGCTCTGGGGGGGCTTTAGCCCCCGTAGCCCCCCCCCTGGATCCGCCACTGCCTGAGTGCATTCTTCATCCGTTTCAACAACAGAGAAAACGTCACTAGGACACAACACGAATTTCAAACCTCGCGCGTTCAGTAATAAAATAAAAGTACAATCGCTGCAGAAAAGTCGATCTGTGTTGGCGACGAATGAAACGAAATGAAGAATGCATCGTTTAAACAAATGCGCATCATAAAATACACGCAATCCATTTGTGCTCAGCTCAGCAATAATAATAGTTATTATTATTATTAACAAAATAATCGAACAAAACAATTGGCTAGCGCGCACGCCTTACTTTAGGGAACATTACACCCTGTTTGTCATGATTTCAAATAAAAAAATGGTACAATTAATACGAACAAGCATCATTCTATCTACTTATGCAATTGTGCGATCACAATAAGTTAACTATTTTATAATCAAGACGACATCATTTCGCAAAAGAAATTTACAGCCAATTTTAACGCTTTTCTTCGACTGTAAAAAAATCAGTCGAAAAGAATTAAAATCGGTTCTTTCTAAAATAAAAACAAACCAATAATAATATCTTATTATATATAAAAATTCTGTACAAATTTTATCATTAAAATGGTGTTTAAATACGAATGATATAAATGTATTATGTTTTCAAGTATTGAATAAATATTTTTGAATTATTTTCAACGCGATAATTTTATTGATGATTAAATCCACTCAATAGTTCTCTATTGCTATCGTCTTTAGAAACCTATTAGAATATTTAGATTATAGTTGTTTTTTCATTTTTGGTCGTGACGATTAAAAAACAAAAAACAACACGCAAACAGCGACTCGACCCGAACGTCGTCGTTGTCGAGTCGATGTTTGATTCGCTCGAATTTTTACATTTAAATAGAGTGTGTCGAGAGTTCTTTCTCTATATCTACATAATTTTCTCGGACTCAAGGCTTTTAAATCGTCGGATACTGTTCAGTGCACTGTTACGATCGATACAATCAAATTAACGAGAATGTTCTACTTGTTTTCCGTCGCTACGTCATTAATAAAGAAAAAGTACCGAGTTACAATCCTACTCATTGTTTTTATATAAGTGTATAAAATTTATTTGTTATTTTTAATTGTAAGCTTTAGAATTTATAAATGATGCTTTTACATTTCAAAACAAGCGAGCAATTTAAATCGTCGTATTTTTTTATGGGCAACGCGCCAACAACATTATTTCAGAAGCGTTTTGTTCTTTCTGTAGAAGCATCATTCGACTCTCCAACTGGAACATTTTTGCAATATGCTTTATATTAAACATTTGTACGCAACTCTGTGAAAAAATGTGAAAATAAATTAGAGTTATCAGTGAGTTCGTGAACCAGTGCAATTTTTCAACAACAACAACAACAACAACAAGAACAAAAGTCTAGTGCCGATCAAAATAGAATAATTTTCGAGTGATCGTAATTCTCTAAATCAATTACGAAAAAAATACTTTTACGCAGTCTCAAAATGAGTTTAGCCCCAGCACTAAGCCGAAACGCTTTCAGTCGCAAGAGCGCGGCTTCGTCTCAAATAGAGCAAAGTCGACGCAGATTGCGTTTTGTTTACGAGCCGCGTTTCAACCGTTTCCTTTCAAACGCCACCCGCCATCAGCGGTATTGTCGATAAGTTTTGTTTCTTTTTTATAATATTTCTAATATATATAACAAAATATATATTTCTATGTGTATCGGTGAACATTCTACGCGTAAGTTGGCACGTTTAACAGTACTTTTGGTTTAACGCTCACTCGTCGTCGACTAGCTAAAAACAGACCGAGTGAGAGTTATAAGACGCCCGCGTGACATAAAAGCCTCAAGACCGTCACTATCTGTTAGAAGATTGCCGGCATCGTCGCCACGAACCAGGGCAACGTCATCGACAGCAGGATGCCGCAAGATATGCCCGTAATCAGAGCCGCCGCGCCGAACATGCCGGCCGTGACCGCGTGTTGCGGTTCCACCGTCCTGCAAGAAATAAGCACGGTCGTCGCTGTCTTCTCTTTCAAAGCCGATAACAAAATAACAGTTTAATAAACTCACCTGGGAGTGTACATCATACCCAAAGAACTGAAATAGCCGCTGGTGAGGCCCATTGTGACGGCCGTCCCCCAGTAAATCCAATCGTTGGTTATCAACACTGGAAACGATCTTGCAATGTTTTTGGGTTGGTAATTGAATACCAAAAAGAGCGGTATGTACAAAAATCTTAATAAAACCGGTATCACCAAGTAATTGGGTTTCGGCTACAAACACAAACATTACTCATTTTTCGCAAGTGCGACTTGAAAAAAAATAATAACTAACGAAATGAAATTCCTTACCCAGGTAACCCACGATGACAAGAAGTTTCCCAGCGTCGCCCAGATGTTGAACGTTAGAAAACACGTTATTTTATCAAAGAACTGTTCGCTTATGAAGAAGTCCGGGTCCGACCTCTTGACGTCTGAAAACAAAAATCCGACGTCAGACGACGTACCGGAATCTCAACACGACGCGCGCTCAAACTTACCCGAATGCATGGCCGGAAAGATGGTCAACGTGACGAAGAAAATAAAGAATACGTTGAACAGTTGCGGAGAACACTGCTTAAAAATATACCAATAAGGTATGCTGGCCGTTCTACCCTGATTGTCTCTCTTTTTAGATTGTACTTCTTTTTGGTTCAACATCTCGTGATATCTGTAAAATCTCTGCAAAAAAAAATAATAAAACAGCCGTCAACTGCAACGGCAGTCGACCGGAAACAAGCGTTCTATACTCACATTTAACGGAAGAGCAAAGTAGGTGTCGAAACACAAAAGCAATATGAATAGGGCTGTGATAAAGTAGTAGATGGCCGCCGTTCTGACGCTGCTGAAAACGCTGCCGGACAAAATGTCGATAATGGACGCCAGCGTGCCGCTAATGTTCGATCCGAGCACGACGGCGCCAGTGTACTCGAACGGTAACTTGGCGGCCATGCCGAACACCGTGTTCTGGTAGATGCCGTTCGCCACTGAAACAAAAACATCGCACCTGATCAGAATCTCGAGTCGTCGGGGAGGGGTGCGAGGGGGCGGCGACTCACTGTTCAGTATCACGACGCTCGTCATCGTCGCGTAGAAGAAGCCTCCGGGCCACGACGACGTGTCCATCATCGCCAGCACGACCGTGAAAACGAACACCAGAACGGCAATCGTGATGCTCCACACGATTCGCTTCGTCAGGTTGCCGCTGCAAGCATGCGCAAACAGATCAAAATAAGTCGAGGCGTCGCTCACGACGTCCGCCCGTCGTTTCACTCACCCTATCCGTATGAAAATGTTGAGCCAATTAAACACTAAATTAGGCACTTGTGCTGCGAAAGCTACGTACGGCAAAAAGTTGGTCGCATAGTCCGATTTTTCGCCCGTGTATTCTTCGTTCAACTTGTAGCCGACAAAATACTGAAACGTAAAACGTTCGGTTAGCGGTCGGTCGACGGAGGGAAGTCGCACGCGTCGTCAAACGTACCGATTTGGCAGTGATGAACATGTTCCAGGGCATGAGAGCCCCGATCCCGTGCAAAACTATCGTCATGTAGACGAGGTTGAATCTGTCCCTGGGCGGGTTCAGCTCGAGGTGCGCCTGCTCCATCGTCACGGTCCGGAAGTTCAGCTCGTCGTCCGGAACGTTCACCTCTTCCCATGCCGGAGTCAGCCGGACCGGCTCGGTCAGGAAGGGCGTCTTTTCTCCGGTTACGTTGTCGCCCGCGCCTCCTGTTCAAAATTAACAAGTCGACGCCGTTAAAGTCACCTCGAGGACACATCGGTCGATATTTCCTAACTCGATATCTTTTGTCGACTTGTATGAAACAAACGAGATAAAAACAAAAAGCATCTGCGAATCTCCGGGGGAAAAATGGCGAGAGAAAGAACGCAATCGGTTTCATAATGCAAATTTTATTAAAAATATTTTATTACAAAATATCTAATAGTAGTATATCGTGCCAAATAACCTAAACGAAATTTATTAACTCAATAATTATAAAATTTCAGAACACAATATAGCGATTCATTACACAATTAGGCTCAAGATGTAAAAATATAACAAAACCACACCGAATTCATCTACAATCGGTGAAGAGCGTTACGCTATATCTGAAACCTACGTCACGCGAGGACATATTATGACTGCTTTTCAACCGGTGAAGACGGGCCACCTAAATACCGAGAAACAATTCATAATCGTTCGCATTTGGTGCGTCGGTTCCCGCTTCTGCGCAGAACAAGACTTAAAAACAGAAGAGTCGTGCGCACTAGACGAGTTTTAATCGCACCGGACCGACATACCAAACATACATGTATTTCAGTGTTGTGTTTGTTTACGTCTTTATTAAGAGATAATATTTCTAATAGAATACAATCTTTCAATGCTTAATTAAAATATATATTTTTATACGTTTGATATTTTAAATAAAGCTTCGACGCACGCGAACGTCGATTGTTTGCATGTTTCCTTTTTTTTACTTCAAAATCTACGAGAGCTCTACTCTACACTAAAACAATGATTCGAAAAAAAAGTTTACTTATTATTATTCATTACAATTTAATACTAAGAAACTATTTTCGCAGCTGTTCGAATATAAGCCTGGAAATCTGAACACGTATTACTTGGTTTTCATAAATTCATGCGTGCTTAAAAGGGTTCAAAACAAAAAACATGAACACACAATCGATGAATCAAAAGTTGCACAGCAAAGAGTATATTCAAGCTTTACACGATAACTATAATAAATGAGTCAGCATTAAAACGTGTTTCCAACATGTCAACGAAAGTCTTATTTTGTTAAAATTTCGGCCTTTTACTTCGACACAGCGACTCTAATACATTGCAATGTGTTCCGATTGTTTGTCTAAATCAAATACTTTTTTCAGAACAACGTGACTTTGCATCAGCATTTCGTATAATAATTAAAATGGAATTTTAAATATAAACAAAGTTAAGAAAGAATATATTTTTATTAACAATTCAATTATCGATAACTATTTCAGTTTGAGTATAAATTTGATACTTTTTGGGACGTCATCATATTAAATTCTAAATGCAATTATTGAAATGCTTACAAAATAAAAAATATTTCGGAAATGTTTGGTCGACGGCTGGATCCACCGACACAGCTCGATTAACGAAGCAATTCGTTTGGTCTGATCCAAAGTCAGCATTTACTAATTAAATACCGAGTTTTGATCCATGCAGACACAACAATCAATTTCCTTAGAAAATAAACTTTTTAATAACGCTCCGGTCAATAAATTTAAATTCATCGATTCGATACACAGTTTACAATTAAGTATAATTTACTTAAAATTATTAGCGATCGCTAAACTTAAAAATTGTCGTTTTAAAAAAAATCGAAAATCTATTTATAGAACACTGTTAAATTTCAAGATAATAAAAAAAACATATATAAATGAAACAATTCGTTGGAGCACTTTTTAAAATTAATGTTTTGTGACGAAAAATTTGTCGAAAAGTCATCGAATTAGTCGTCGGGCATTGCGAATTTTCTGGTCCACTCTTTCGCGTTTCTGATCGCTTCGACTTCGTTGACCTTCCACAGTTCGGCTACGTCGTTGGCCAACGGATCGTCCGGGTTCGGTGCGCTCAGTAAGGCTTGGATCGAAAGCAGCACCGTGCGAATCTGCAGCGCCGGACTCCATTTATCCTTGAGTATATCGAGGCAGATGCGACCCAGTCTGTCGATGTTCGGATGATAGATCTTGGTTATGAAACGCACTTTCGGCGGAGACATTGGATAATCTTCCGGCAGAAACAGTTCTAATTTAAATAAACCGCCCTCGAAGGGCGAGTCGTTCGGTCCTGTCACGATAACGTGAAAGTATCTAGCATTGCTCTCGTCCGGAACGGCGCTTATTCCCGGCACGGGTTCTTGCATCAGGCGCTGAGTTTCCTTGATGATTCTTCGCGGTAGCGCCGTCATTGTAAATCCGACGCTTTAATTTAATAATTCAACGACGACAATGAACAAAGAAATTTTACTCCCAAAGAACGGTCGGAAATGATTCTTCCTAAACAACACTCGTTTTTTAGAATTTAAGTCTGTAGTCTCGCCCAACACAAGCGACTTGCTTAGCAGTCGAATCGGCTTTCAAAACTTCCACATATTTTGTCAATTTTTCTCGAAAACTGTTTAGGAAACAATATTGACAATCGAATCCAAAGAATGTAAGCTTGTAGATTAGGTTAGGTAGAAAACGCAAGCAACATCGACTGCGCAAGCGTCACGTTGCGTAGGTCATTTATTCACCGATATGAATACATGCGGATTACAGACAGACACATTTATTAATACCACAACGCTTTAATTTTGTGACAACGCCCCGTTTCACAACAAATCACGTGTCAAATCAAACAATCCACCAAAAAAGAGTCACTGGCCAAAAATCGAAACGGTGTGGCCGCTCAAAATCTTTGTTTTCAAAACAACGGTCGTCGTTCTCTATCCCTTCGTAATAGAGATCAGTGTATTTATTCAGCGGTCTCAAAAATATTAAAATTTAATTTAAATAAATTCTTAACAATAGGAAAATGAACAATAATGTTCAAGATTTTTTCTCTTATTGGCTACGTTTCGTTAACAATGTTAACTTCATCGGGGCTCCATTTTCCCACAATTAAGAATTTATTTAGATAAATATTACGAACGGCAACATTGGAAAATATTAATTAAAATTTGTGTTTACAATTTTCAATAATACTTTTACGTTTACAACAACGAGATAATTTCTGTGGTTATTGTCACTCGTCAGAAGGCTGTTGATTGTTATTTTAGCTACAAACAGAATCGGAAATAATATTTTAACCGCGGGACGAAAACACCAACATTTCGATAAAAGCACGTTGGTATTCAACAAACGTATGTTTTGACTGCACCGATTAATTCCTGACCAACGGACGGTGTTCGAGTCATTCGCCGATCAAATTATTTCGAGTGCAAAGTGCAATTAAATAATTGCAAATGATTCACAAACAACGGCGAAATGTGTTTCGCTTCATTCTGTTAGTGAAGTTATTTCTGAAGCAAGGGCGTCGCTTGAAAAAAATAACAAGAAACGGGAATACAAAAAACAATTACTGTTCAAAATCGTCTGATGCACCATAATTTGATAATCAACAATGTATAAAGTAAAAGTGTAATGCAATGAATGTACGACAAAGTAAAGAAATGCCGGTGTAATCATATTCCGTTTTTTATATGTAATGCGCCATTTCGTTATCAACGACACCATTTATCCCCGGGAAAATAAAACAGCACTGAATCAACATTTTAATATGCATATGTAATATCAGAACGTGTTTGCACAAATAAATCTAGGGCTTGAATTTTTATAAACCTGTCCGCCTTTTTTATTTCATTCGCAAGTGGCAGTTAAATTCGATTTTCAGTTCGGTTACTTTATTATTTGAGCGTTAAAAACGAGTCTAGTTCACACCGAAGCTATAATACAATGTATTCGGCAACAATAATCTTCGATCGACTATAAATATACAACAGTCAACAACAAAAAGTACGCCAAATAAAAATATTTACGATTTTGTTTAAAATTTAATCGCCTGTGCTACAGGCAATCAGTGTTGCACCCATCTGCGAGCATAGTAGGCGATTTATTCATTTTTTTCTACTTTCGAATAAGTATTCCATTTTCCGTAACGAATAATCGGAACGAATGTAATCATTTTCAAGTAAAAGGAAACTTATAAAATATACTTTTAATTCAATGTAAGCGGAGAATTAATTGTACAAAATGCGTTCGTTAAGTTTAACTGATGTATATTAAATCAGATTTTAGACATTCAAGTTGCACAGGGTTGTAATCAGGCTGGCCAAATTATACGATACAAAATAAATACGACAGTAATTTTCACTAGGAACTCTAATTTTCATTGGCTATAAAATAAAAGTTAATTTACGATACGAACGACACTGCAATTGGACGTTTAACTAATTAATACAACACACTATAGACGAATGCGACGCATCTTTAAGTGCATCGCAATGAAGTGTAACAATTATAAAAGTGAAACACGACGTGTTCAGCAGGTCAAATAGGTCATTGGATTTCTTTCATTTGACCGCCGGGTCGCAGACTGGGGCATCGCCCTATCGCAATGAAAGATTGCAGAAGCGACAGTCTATCGGCGAAACGTTGAGCAGTAAAATGTTCAAAATTAGATTAGCATGCGTACATTATGATTGAGACAGGTAGCTGAGGGTAATATTATAAAATGGCGGACTTGACCACGCGCATAAGAATATGATTTGGTCACCAACTGTAGTTCCGCAAGTCTACTGCATTTTCTGGCTATAGTAGTTTAAAGAATCGATCAAAAGCGCTCGCTTTAAAGCTCTACTGACTGGTTTGAGATGCAGCGCGCTCCCGTTTAATCAACGCAACAAAAATAACTCATCGACGGTTTAAATTCAATGGACGACGAGCAACACAAAAATCGTTCACAGCGCAGTGACATCCCGAGCGTGTCGCTTATATCCGTAATAGATACTATATAGCCTTGTCTTGTCGTACATCCGGTATATACGGGCATTGTTAAAGATTAGAATCGACTTTGTAACAATGCACATGACTCAGACATGCATTTTTCTAGCGATCAATTACGTAATACAAATGGCTGCAAAAAATTAAATTCAAACAGGAGATTAATAAGTGGTTCCTGGTTAAAAAATCAGACAGAGATCGCGTACTATTTTGTTAGCACTGATTATTTGAAAACAAAAAACGATTTAATTATATTTTCAAAGAATAATCGATATCCTAAAAACGATCTAATTAGTTGTATTAGCGTATAGTGAAATTTTAATAAGTAAATATTAACGGATGTCATATTTTAAATAGTAATCAAATTTAGAGAAAATGAAATCGGCACGGGAGTTCAACTCTGGCCAATAAAAAGCGCCAACAATAGAGTTAATAAAGTTTAATCGACACAAAGTTAAAGGCTGCACGATGTCACGGATGTTAAAAAGAATGTCGTGAACTGCTACCATCTGCAGTTGACACAACAATCACTCTAATCGAATTAAATTCGATTTAATTTTCAAACTTGACAGCTCACAATACATTGCCGTAGAGTAGTCGCATCCCAAATAACAGATTCAGTCATTATTATTATTACGGTGCACAATAAATATCCAATTTATTGACTCTTTATCGGCGGTAAATTAAAGAATCATTTTTCCGACAAGAATGCGGGTTGCATATGACTCGGGTGATTTCATTAAAAAAATGCGCCGCGCTTTTATCGCTTCGACGCGGCTTTAGAAAATGAAATCATTAAATTGACACTGTTATATATATAATGGTAAATGGATATATAAAAGCAACGTCCAGAGAATGCAGTCGTTTTATCTGTGCAACATAAAACAGAACACAGATCGTTCAAAGTCAGAGATGACATTCTTTGACCCGTGTAAAACGCTCCAAGCGCTTATCTTGTCTTATCGCGAAGTAGGCACTTATTTTATTATTTAACAAGCACTTCTATTTTATAGTCATTTAAATTGCATATTATGTCAACTCTCTGTGTAAATAATTCAAGTGGGTTCCAAATCGAGGCGATAGATTAATTTATAGTCAAATTAACATTGAACAATTAAAAAAGCGAGTTGGCCCTTTGAAAGACAAACTAAAATAAATCAAAGAGAACGGAACATAAAAGGAACACGATACAAATTTTATCGTGAGAAAATATTACGGTAAAAAAAGAACGAACGGGTAAAGCGGCGCAAAACTCGGGGGATGATTGTAGACCGGAAAACGAAATTTCCGGCTTAACGAGTTGGACTCAAATGAAAATGAATAAAAATTAGCTTGAGAAAAAAAATTGATAATGGATTTTCAGTCGACTGATTTGAATGCTATTTTATTTTCGTGGAACGCAAGAAATTGTTGGGTAAAAGGTTTAGAAGTTTGAAGATTGCGATAACAAAAGAGAATAAAAAAACTGGGCCAGTTTCCTCTACATAAATATTTCCATTCTTTAGAGCGAAGAGCTTCACAATCATTAATTTACAAGGTATATATAGCGCATAGGACAGAGCTATATATGCATTTTTCTTTCAAGCTGTATTTTCATTTCTCCCGTGGAAAATTCTGCTGTGATGAGATTTTCTCTTTATGTAAAAGATAAATACGGATATATTCCAAATTTGTTTAGTCCAAAAAAAGTGTTCTCGCAAAACAACAATAATAAATTTATAATTTCAAATACAGAAGAAATTATACGCGTCGAGTTATCTAAGATCAGAGTTTCTATTTATTTTAATATCTTCTTATGTTACTACTTCGGCGTTAATTAAGTTATTTCTAGCACAACTAATTTAATTAAAACATACTGTTTGCCAGTTTTAACATTAATTATTATCAGTAGATAGGAGTGACTGTAGTCCGCGCCCGTGTCAAGTTACACCGTTCGCACTGCGCACGAAAGAGACATGCATACAAAATTTAACGTACCTACATTATATTATTATATCATATGTTAGTATACGACGTATGTGAAACGAAATGCAGGGCGCAATATCAAAGACATTCCGGAAAGGCTTTCAGCCGATGTCTTCGCTGAGATGCGGGCGCTCCGGGAACTACGCTGTTCCGGACGCATTATACTAAAATGCAAACGCGACATTCACAAACATTGCACATTATAGACGATCGACAAGTGAGGTCAGTAACTCAGTAGCCTTAGGCGTTTGTGGGGTAAACTGATTTTTTCAGGGACGCGAAAGAAATCGATACCACTGCATAAATTCTGTCTCGCTCGAAGGGTCAACAACAACAACGGTTCAAACTAGGTCGCCAAGTTCTTCAATTAAAACTTTTGACAAAACTCACTCTTTCAAAGCTTATAGGCACCTACTAATTGTTAAAGAGTAAATTAATAAATAATACGCTTTTGAAATAAATTGATTTTATCTCGTTTGTTCTTTTTCATACTCGTGACAGAAGAAAATTATTTTAGAACAGACGTGCAACAATAAAAACTGCATTTCTTACCCTTCTTGGCAGCCGGCGTAATGGTAGCTCCGTTCTGGTGACTTCCATCGCGGAGCAAAGACTGATTTTCTCCACGGACATTCTTGGTCAAATTGTTGTGACTCATCTTTATGCCGAATGTCTTGTCAATAATCGATTAAAAGAATTTTCATTTGTGAATGTCGTAAAAAAAACTAGTATTTATGATAGTCCTGAAAACAACGAAATCATTACAAACAGAACTGCACAATTAAAAAAATGTAATTTTTATATAGTCTTCTGAAGACATATTTTGTTGGAGTTACAGTTTGAGCACGTGGTTTTTCTAGTTCCAATTTAAATACATATTAGATAACCAATAGAGAAGCATTTATAATTTTAGCTACGTGTGATATGATTATGAATTATTACAAATTGGAAATCAACACAAAACACAAACCTTATTCGCTATTTTTAAAAATCAAAGCTTCTTACCAAAGGGCAAAATGAACGAGTCGAAAAATTAAGTTACAGGCATGCCAATAATGAAATAAATTTCGATAGTTTCCTAGGGGGTGCTGGAGGCAACATTCTCGCCACTATGTTACGACCATACATTACTATAGAGTTGTAATAATAAAATTAAGCAGAAAATGAAGAAGCATTATTATTTGATCTTTTACGATGGAAATTCTATTTTCGCAGATTTTACATAATAAATAATTTACTTAAATAAAATTGATTCGATGTACATTCAAACAAATCTTCAAACCTTCGCGACGAATCGATAACATTTTTTATGTCCGTTAAAAACAAAGACACGTAATAAATGTAAACGTTTTTTTTTCACAAATAATAAAGTTAAAATAAAATTCAATTGTAAGAAGGATGGAGCTGCGTATTATTGGAAAAGGCATTAAAGCTGCAAAAACTATAGATATAATAAAGAAGTCATGCTGTTAAAGTACGGCACCTTTAATTAAATAACTTTATTAATTAATGCTGCAACTTTTAAAAGCTTTAAAATATTAATTAGACTGAAGTACGCTTTATAAATGACTAATGCATAAATTCATATAGTGCTATTATAGTATCATATTATTGTGTTGGCCGTTTTTTAATATACACAATCTTCTGAAATAAATGATACTCAGAAGCAGTTAAACTATGATATTGATAACGTAGCCAAAGAAATTTATCGATGTGGTATATTATTATAAGTACTAATTTAAGTGGCAAAAGAAATAAAATCAAATCGTCTCTTATATTAAGACAAATTCATTCATTAAATAAACACGCCGTTATTTGTTCAGATAAAACAAATGTCTTCTTTTAATATTTCAAAAGATAAGTCCGAAGTTATTTATAATTTATATACATTTCTAAACTTGCGAACCGAAAACATTTGGCAAATCATGAAAACGAGAAATTACAGCATCAACCACAAATATTTATTTTGACGTACGTATTTTATTAAATTATAGTCTCGACGATTTATTTGCCTACACGATTTCCCGATTAGATAAACGCATCGTCGATTTTCCAGATTGTTAGACGAATCAAAACCCGATCTACATTTTGTAATTTACTTAATTTTATTTTTTTAATATTAAACGATGCTATTTTTAAAAAGGACTCACAACCACACTAGAAATCCTACAGGCGAAAAACTACGTAATTTTAATTTCGTTTTAAGTTGTATTTTCCAGGACTAGTTTTCCTTCAATTTTTCGCCTGCAGGATCTGTAGTGTGATTCTTGGTCCTTTATTTGGCGTTTATTCGAACCCTTTACGTTTAAAAATAGTGTCGGGAAAGCTGTAACCGTTTTCAGGCGAGGAAAAGAAGTTGGGATGACGAGATTTAGAGCGTTCGATGGACAAGTTTCCCTTCAAAGGAAGACCATAAATATAAATTTCGTCATTTTGAAGTCACATTTAAAAATACTTGCATCGTAAACAATTATAATTAGAAGTATTTTTTGCATTCTAACTAAAAATAAATACTGCATATCACATGTCAGCGTTTTCATTTTTGCTAAAACTGTAGAATTAACATAAATATTTGTGATATTATATTATTATGAGCTGAACGTTTAACATATTCAAATTTGTGTTTGTATACTTTATTTGTGAAATAATTTTGTTTGCATCTAATAATAAATATGGACCATCTACATAACATAACATAACAGATAAAACACTATCTGCGGGGCAAATTTATAAACAAGAAAACATAATAAAAATGTTTTACAGATTGTCAATCATAAATTTCATGTTTATTATAGGTACTTTTGTGTTTGTAAAAGTCAGATACAATAATTGATATTTTACTGGAAACATGCTATAATCCATGATCCAAAAATAAAATTGGTAAACATCCTTGGCACATATTTTGTCAATATTAAAAAAAAAACAACGCTGCTTAAAGCTGACTATAATTACTGGAATAATTACCGATGAATCATTCATAATTATTTTATTAGCCAGTGGATAAGGTGAAGTAAATATTCCAGCATTAAATTGACTCGTAGAACTTTAGTGTTTCGGTTGAAATGAACCAAATATAATAGCTATCTTATCGAAACATATTTTCTTCAAATACTGTATGTTCACGGAAACTTAATCATTTTTTATCAGCATCCTCTTTGGCGCCAAATTAGCACATGCCAGTAAAATTCGTGATAAGAATTGAAATTCTCCCTAAATTAACTAATAAAATGCAATTTTTTATATTCATGCATTATTCAAATAAGGCAACCTCTAATTAAAAATTTACAGAAGTAAACGCTGCTGGCCAAAGCATTCCAATTCCCGTTCTTCGTGCAGAAAAACATTTCATGACTGCATGTTACGTCATAATAATAACATTGTTTTTTTTTCTACTTCATAAATAAACAATTATTTTGCAATTAACATTCAATAACAAATACGGCCGTTATTATTTAGTAAAGTGCGAGTTTTTAACCTCACATTGTTTAAATAACTGGACTTTCGAGTTTGGAAACGCTTGACGAAATTTAAGCTCAAATATCAAAAAACTACTTTCAAGTCACGCTCTTCCGACTCAATTATAAATATCAACACTAATTCTTTGACAATATTTAACGAAGGGATTTTAAACCACCCTTCAGAATTTTTCCCGAGGGTGGATTCATACTTCAAAAATATTTTAGTGCCGTATGTTTTTAAAATAGTGAAATTCTTACCTTTTATCACATAAATAGCATATCCAATTTGGTAATTACATTTATAAATGTAAAAATACTTTAATTACAGTTTATTTTATAAACACGTGGTTCACTAAACGACACAAACATACTCAACAAACCGCGATCCCACTGCATCGGGAACCCTCCGTATTGTTTTATGTAGCCATTTCGGGACTGTAAATAGGATAGAAGGGAGAAAAAGTGACATTTGCTCTGTGCTGCCATCGACGGCAAAGTCGCAAAGTTTTACAAGTAGATTGGTTCATCAAATACAGATATCTTCATGATCGGCTTTACTGAGTATTGCTTTTATAGTGCAGCAGTTGACCCAAAGATGCCAATAACAAAAACCACATATTTAAACCCGAAAAAACTCCTGTTTGTCAATTTATATCCTCCTATAGCTGTCATTTCACATAGGTTATGTATAAATAAATGTGAATTTGAATTTTCAAATACGATAAAAATACTTTTTAAAGAAGTTTAAATTAAAACGCAATAAAATGAATACTTATCCCAACCGGATTGAAGAACTCCAAAGTTATTTTGAAAGTCATAATAAGATACGAGAATATCAAGCGCATACTTCGAAAGTGCATTCAGTAGGTTGGAGTTGCGATGGGCGCCGCTTAGCTTCTGGCTCTTTTGACAAATGTGTTTCGATATATACACTTGACAACGACAGATTGGTAACTATTACAAATCACAGAGACTTTGTCAAGCTAGTTTTACGTAGGTAAAATCACTTTCGAGACAGTTATTATTGGCATTTCTTCAATTCAGGCAAAAGAATGTACATTCCGCGGTCACGCAGGGTCAGTCGATCAATTGTGCTGGCATGCAACGAACCCCGATTTACTAAGCACGGCCAGCGGCGACAAATCGGTACGAATATGGGATGCGAGGACCCAAAAATGTCCAGCGAACATTCAGACGAAAGGCGAAAACATTAACATCACCTGGGCGCCGGACGGAAATACGATCGCCGTCGGAAATAAAGAAGACTTGGTCACGTTCATCGATACGAGGACGCATAAAATTCGAGCCGAAGAACAGTTTAGTTTCGAAGTCAACGAAATATCGTGGAACAACAGAAGCGATCTTTTCTTCTTGACTAACGGTCAAGGCTGCATACATATTTTAAGGTGACTTCGAATCGTTCGATAGAACAGTTCGGTTTTTCAACATCGAACGCTGTCCGTTAAGAAAATCTTTCGTTTCAGTTATCCGGATTTAGAGTTACAGCACGTATTGAAAGCACATCCGGGAACATGTATTTGCATCGAATTCGACCCGCAGGGCAGATATTTCGCTACGGGAAGTGCCGACGCTCTCGTGTCGTTGTGGGACGCGGAGGAACTCGCTTGCTTGCGAGTGTTCACCAGGTGAGTATCGATTGCCGTTTCGAGCGCTCAGCCCGATCGATAATATTTCACACGGACAATGACGTTCGCCTTTTAGGTTAGATTGGCCCGTCCGAACCATTTCGTTCAGTCACGACGGTCAGCTGTTGGCATCGGCGTCAGAAGATCTCATAATCGACATCGGCTTCACGGAAACCGGCGAAAAAATCGCGGACATACAAGTCGAAGCCGCCACGTTCACCGTCGCTTTTCACCCGAAGCAATATCTGCTCGCCTACGCTTGCGACGATAAAGACACGTACGATCGTAAACGCGATGCCGGAAGTCTCAAAGTGTGGGGCTTTCCTTCAGAGTAGTCGCGAAGAATGTGTCATGTGAATTGTACAAAGTTTTTTTAATAAACACTGTCGATTTTAGTTTGATTTCTTTAATTTTTTTGAAATACCACAAAGTTCACACAAAACCATTTTAGTTACAGGAATTAACACTTTATTAGAAAGATACGAAGTAAAAATATCTAGTTTTTAATGAAAAAAATACTTACAAAATCTACAAAATAACAACGTCAACTCCAAGTTTCGCTTTGGTATCGTCCCGTTCTTTCTAAATTTTCGATAAAGTTAAAAGCTTCATTTTCCATCATTTTACCTTCTGACCGACAGACGTCCACGAACGCTTCTCTAACGCCGGCGGGCATGTTTTTCGAACTGCCGGCAACGAAAATACAACCGTTCCTCTTGGCAAGCATCTCCCAAACGAGCTGGGAATTTTCTTTGATTTTGTGCTGCACATACCTAAACAAAAGTTAAACGGCGTTAAATACTTCGGCAACATCGGAAGCCGCCGTGACATTTTTCTTACGTTTTGTGATCTTGATCGCGCGAAAAAGCGCAAATCAAATTGAGTTTGCGTTCGCTTTCGAGCTTTAAGAAATCTTCTTTGAAATGGAAATCTTTGTCGCGATATCTGCATCCGAAAAATAAGACCAACCGATCGCTTTTCGCCGTGTTCCGTTCGCAGCGGTCCCAGATGTAATTCCTAAAAGGCGCTACGCCCGTTCCCGGTCCAATCATTATAACAGGAATGTTCTGGAAAAGAAGAACAATTTATTTTTATTCGTAAGTCACTGCAGACGTTGCCACTTTCAAAAACTTTGTTTACCTCGTCTTTTGGAAATCTGAAACTGCCCTTTTTAATCCACACGTGGACGTCACTGTTTTCGCGTAAATTAGCCAACCAATGCGAGCACAAACCTATTCGGTGTTTCTTCAACTTGGTTTTGTATTCGACGATCGAAACAAGAATGTGAACTTCGTTCGCGTGCGCTCGGGAACTGCTCGCAATCGAGAAGGCCCTCGGCCGTATCGGACTCATTATTTCGAACAGAACGTCCAAAGTTATTTCCCTAGTGGCGTGCGGGAAGTCCCGCAGGACTTCGACGATATTCCTCCTCGGCCTGTTGCAGTAATTGAACAGTTCGTCCTGACCTTCGGGCGACGTAAATTCCGTGCATTTTTCTCGTTCCAAATCGCTCGTCGTTATCTGGCCCAATATGTTGAACGCGTACCGTCGAGGGATCGCGTTCAAGTCCCAATACTGTTCGCACAATAGGCCCAAAGTCAGCGTCTTCTTCAGAACATCGGGGATCGGCATGTCCGCGTCGGTCTGACACAGTTCGACCGGCGTTTCCGGTTTCAAATTAACATTGTTGTCGGAAAGTACGTCGAAGAACTCGTCGATCTGTTCCTGGCAGTTACTCGGACGCACCATCACCACATCGCCGGGCTCATACGCGACGCCGGGCGTCGAAAGTTTCACTAAACGCACGTCCTGTTAATAGTTTCGTTAATAACAAAAAAAAAAAAACACAAATCAACATTAACTCTAGGCATACCTGAAAATGATCTTCTGTCGTTGTTCTACAGTTGCTTAAAACTTTACTAGCGATGATATTTTTTGTTCTTATTTCTACATCGTTATAATGTATATTTCTCGATAATGAAATGTTTCGACAGTTATCGGGAACTGTTGCTTTCCACCTAAGAAAAAAAATTATCGCTCAATTTGCATCACAAATATTTTTCATATTAATAGTCGATTCGATATAACTGACCTCGGAACGAACAAAGAATTTGTTTGCAGCGCGTCGACGCCGCCGGATAAGTGGTAATGCGTCGTCAATTTAGTCCACAGGCTTTGGACCCACGGATCGACGGTTCCGTCTATGCCGAGGTCGTGCTGATCGTCGGCCAAGGCCAGCGGAAGCAACGGCTCACCTCCCAGCTGTAACAGCCTTTTGTGAAGTCTCTTGGCGACAAAATTGAACTTCACGTAACTCGAGTCGCCGAGACCCAAAACGGCGAATCTGAAACGCGCACAAAAAAATATTAGACGCGCACAATTTAAACTTCCAACGTCTCTACCTACCGCATGTTGCGCAAGGAATCGCTGGGCAAGTTTTTCCTGAGCAAGAACCTCCAGAAAGTCTTCATGTTGTCCGGTTCCTCGCCCTGACCTGTAGTTGAGCAAACGAAAATGGTTATTTTCTCGTGAATCAGTTTCGTTACATCGTAGTCATCCATCGCTTTCACTGGGCCGGACAACCTCAGTCTTTTTGCGTCTCTCCATAATTTTTCGGCCACATCTTGCGCTGTGCCGGTCTGACTTCCGTATAAAATTAATATATTTTCATTCGGTTGCATAATCAACTTGATGCATTAAAAAGAGGTTAGATCAATCTGAAAAACAAAGTTAATAATAAAGCACTGAAATGTACCTTCAAAACTGTCGAAAAATGTGAAATTTAACTACCTTTAGCGCTGTCAGTCCGTCCAAAGTGCGCGAAAACTCCCGGAACCAATCGTACACAGTTTACGTCAGCTGTCAGAAAACATACCTTACAGGTGCTGCCTACGCGACAGGCGTTTAAAATCGTGTTTTATAGGCGTCGCGGTTTGCGACGTCGGGCGTCGATTCAGTCAGCTGACTGCGTCGTCGGCAACGTGACGCGCCTTTAGAACGACAATAGTGCTGTTAAAATTTTAAACGGAAAGTTAATTTACACGGAACGCGATAAAAAAAACGGCGCGGTTCGACGCGGCAATTCGCGACATTTCGAAGAGGTGACGTCGGTCGATGATTCGTTTCGTTCGTTAAATATCATCTCCAGTCGATTTTCAATAAACAAATAAACAAACTGCGATGTCGCATGACATGGCGTGTATGAATATTTGGCGAAGAACGGGTCGTCTCTTCGACACGCGATTTAAGTGAATACCCATGAACAGCGACCTTAAGGTCCCGTCGTCACGGGGGGCAGATTCGCGTGACGAGCGTGGCATGACATCAAGCTTGCGTACACACATTAAATCTAGACCGAGTTTTTTATCCGATTCAACAAACTTCACGCGAAAGCTGCTATATATATGTGCGTATATTTAAGTTTGCAAAAGTGCGCTCCAGTGGCGTGCAATACAAAAACTCACGGATAAAATTGAGTATGATAATTTTTTGAGGAAAATTTGGAGCAAATTTTTATCCAACACTTGATCGCACAAAGAATACTAATTATTTAAAATTGCATTTAATATCTACTAACATTTCTGCAATCTTAAATTATTATCAACATCGGATCTGTGCCACGAAGTCTTTCCTCTGAGCTTCTTTCTAAATTTAGTATTTTTTCCCGTTTTGTAAGATCGACCCCTTCAAATTTTTATTCATCTTTAAAGTTCAATTCCAGATATATGTTATAATAGAAAACGTTGCAATCAATGAGTGTTTAAATTGATTTATTTTCATTATTCTAATTACCCGTGATACTGTTTTCTATTACAAATTTTTATTGTTTCGAACCGTTAAAAAAGAGCATTAAACACAGATTTTGCTAGAAATTAAAAGAAAAATTAAGAGGTTCAGGCATTTAAAGGCGGTGTCGATTGTTATAATAAACCAATAGCGAATACGTTTTTAGACAAACATTTCTTCTGGAGTTTTTGAAGTAAAACTTCTTTAGCTAGGGTATCTGTTTGAAATATTCTGTGGCGTTTAAGGGGGCCGGTAAGAGAAATCTTAGTAACGCTTTTTTTTATTTCCAAACGAATAAGTTTCAGCGTTTTAATACGACGCCTCTGGATAGGTGTATGCAAATTTTAAACAATAAATTCTCAGTAAAATAGCTTTGGTAAAGTAAAATATCAATCTGTCAGTGGCGGAGATTTTTATAGAATAAACGGCGAAATAAAATATAAAACATCTTTAAAGTTCAATTCCAGAATATGTTATAATAGAAAACAGTATCACGGGTAATTGGAATAATGAAAATAAATCAATTTAAGCACTCATTGATTGCAACGTTTCGTCTTTATTCAATTTTTAATTGAATTGTGTAATGCGAAATTGCTTTTTATATCATAGTTTTATTATAATTTAAACATATTGAGAGCTTGAAAAAGTCTTGATTGAATAAAGACGAAACGTTGCAATCAATGAGTGTTTAAATTGATTTATTTTCATTATTCCAATTACCCATGAAACTGATTTCTATTATAAAATATAAAACATTCGAATATTGTGATGACAGTGCAGCAGACATTTGTTCCAACGAAAACTCTCTCTCTCTTTGGAATTTTAGTTACGTCACTGCGACCTACGTATCGACTGTGAAATATAAAATTTTAAAACAACGTATAAAAACTTTGCGAATTTATTTTAACAAAAGATATATATACAAAAATCTTTCAGATAATTTTCAAATCGAACGCTGATTTAATAAGCTAAAGAAAACCGCTCGATTTCTTTAAGTTTAATGATTCTCTTAGTCCCTGAGAAATCTCAAAGACCCGTAAATTCAAAATCAAAAGGGAGATGCAAGTGTATTGATGCGAATTGGGATGTCTTTCTACAAGCACGTTTAATAATAAAAATCTAAGTGCAGTTCCAACTATTATTGGTTTCCGGATTTGTAGATCATAGATCATTGGTTTTTCTACCTGACGTTTCGTCTACAACTACGGTTGGCATTATCAAAGACCACGGACGTATAGCGTAAATAAATGAATTCCGATTTTGGGAGTTAATTTTGCGGTTAAAAATCCTTTAGATTTTCGAACTGTACTTGTTGAAAAAAATACGCATACTTAAACAAGTTGAAGAAAGCTTCTCTACCTCTTTAAGTCCGACAGAAATAGGGGCGTTTAAATTATTTTTTCTTTCTTAATTTCCGCGAAACATTAACACTCGCCGGCTTTTACTTTCCAGCGCCGATCGCTTGGCCGGTCAGAAAGTGCGATAAAGTACGGATGATATTTATCATTGAAATTTACATACGGTGGTACAATTTGCACCGAATATTGATTGAGGCACCGACGTCTAATTTAGAACTCGGCACCACTACAACTCTATAATCCGTGTTGTACAGGGCGTCCTCTTTGCGATGGCTCACGGCTACCGTGTTTTCTCTCAGACATTCTTTTTAAAGTTATGACATTATGAACAATTTGCGAAACGAGAATTCGTAATCGAAATTTAAATTCTCTTTAATTTTGAAGAAACAGAGCCATGCTAGACGGAAATATTATAAGACTAACAAACTGTTTTCGTTAAACTAAAATGGAATGTAAAAATTACTTTAGTGTATAATGTGCTCATAAAAATAAAAAACCCGGGTCGCAGTGCCAAAACCCTGCCGACAATATAGTGTATTTGCTTGTATAGGGCCGTGTGGTTTTATATGTGAAATTAAGTTTGTTTTTGGGCAAAATAAAAAATTTAACCCCTTAATACACCCCTTAAAATAACATTTTTTTCTTAATTGTAATATTATTATCAATCTAACGTCTACACCAAATTAAATACACCCTTCAATAAATAAGTCACTATCTGCAAACTAGTGTTTTCATAAAATTTGTAAATCCGGTCCTGTCGGGCCGATTTTATTAAAATTGTGGGGAAACTTTTTAATCACTACCAAAGGGTTAAATTTCAATTTTGAAACGATTCGGAGAATTTTTTCGGTATTTTGGGGCCCAAAAACAGTTTTCAACCCCTAAAAACTACCCTTAAAATAGCCCGATTAGGCCCATTTTAAATAGGCTTCTTGCGGTGATGGATTTCAACATGTGGCCCAAATTTCGTTGAAATCAATTAACTCTTTCGAAAGTTATGGCGCGTACACATATATATATATATATATATATATACGTATATAAATATATATATATATATATATATATATATATACATATATATATAAACATTTTTAAAAATGGTGCCAAAGTGTTTAGGAGGTTATGAAACGTCGAGAAATTTTGGTCCGACCCCTAGGTCCCGCCATCCGACCGACGCCAATAGTGTATGTTGCCATATGGCAAATACACTAAAAAAATGATTAAAACGCATTTAAAAAACATTTTGAATTCCGACGAACCAGGATAAAAAACGAACAAAACATAATTTAAAAAAAATGAATAATAATATAAAATAAACCGCGACGTCTGACGACAAAAGCAAAGTCTCTTCATGTCGAGAAACATAATGAACATATCGAAATGGCTGCCACTAGAAACCGATGACACAAAAACTCTTTCGTTTAAATGCAAGAACCTGCGAACCGAGGCTGAACTGTTGATCCTCAAACTGGCTGACTTCATCAACAACCTCAAAACCACCGGCTTACTCAATCTAGAGGTACGAAACTATATACTAACTTTGTGAAGAACAGTCTGTATGTTGGTTTGTCGCGCATCATTTCAGATACCACTGAACCGATTTGAACAATTCTCGCAACGCTTAAAAGCTTCTTCCCAAGTAACACTGGTCATATATCGTTACGCTAAGACAAAATGGGGATGAGTAATGAGCGAAAATGGCGGGGATCTCGCGCGCTATTTCTGAATTAAATTGATATTATAACAGAGACACAATCTAAGCAAAGATTAGTTGCTGTTGATAACTGCTCAAATATAAACAAAAAATATAAAACATTATTCTCAATATTGTTCACGTCCATTATAATTAATAAGTTTTTTTTATTTTTTAACGGGACATTGGACATTCAAATTTAATATAGTTAAAGTAAATTAAAAATTTGCGACGTTTCGTTAAATGATTTCAACTTCTTCGGACAGAGCTTTAACTAGTTAACCATAACATTAATAAAATTTTTGATATTTAATAATACATATATTTACTTTAATAAATATTAAATAGTAAATATTTAGACAAACTGAAATTATGTAATTTTTATTTTTTTCTAAAACAAATTTCAAACAAATACTAAATATGTTTTATTTTTGCTAGTCCAATTTCCCGTTAAAAAATAAAAAAAACTTATAAAACATTATCTTCTCGGGCTTTGTTGTAGTCGGGCAAAAATAAGTCATCTCCGCGAGAAAATAATTAACAGCCTTCGGAAACGCGAAACAAAAACTTATGTCGATCATTTAATTATTATTCAAACGACTTTATGGCAAGTATTTTTCCGCGTATGACAGACAAGGACTCAACAGTCTATCTTCGTCTCTGTTTACTTCATTTCCCATATAAATAAAAATTAGGATGTGATTATGTGGGGGAAAACTGATTGTTGAAAAAAAAAACCCTACTTCTTATAATACAATAAAAGCGCCATCACGCGATGTCAAAGCGGAGAAGAGGTGGGCGAAATGTCGCAAATAAATCACAAGACGGCATTTTTTATAATCGCTGATGGCCCGTCAATGCAATCAAATAGGGGAGTGCCATCTGTACAGGGGTTCAACTGAAAGTTTTGTGTGTTTGTTTTTTTTTAATATTCGTTGCCAAAAATATACTTAAGTGAGATTTTGTGAGTCGAGCGGCGTTTCAAAGTGCCCCGCCTCCTTCGTTTGCCTTGCGCACGGAACGGATATGAGTTTAATTTCCCCCAGCTTTCACATTTCACAGAACATGTAATTTACTTGAACAGGAAGTCGAGATCCTGTCGGAGGAAATTCACAAAGTCGTCGAACAATATAGGACTACGACGTTCAAAATGGACGCGCAACCGCCTCTGAAATGCTTCAAACTCCGAGCTATCGTCAACATGTTGTGGAAGAGCAAACTGAAACTGAAATATCTCCTCCAGCAGCTGATCGCCGATCTTCTTACGCATTTCGGAAAAGACGGCGACAAACTGCTCGATTTCGCGCTCAGGTAATTTCCACTACTGTTGTGTTTCAATCGCGTGCAGAACTCTATGGCGACACAATCAATAATTAAAATTTAAATAAATATATAATTGGAGTTGCTTTTGAGCATTTTATGATAGTTGGATGGGAGAACGTATTTTCGAAATATTTTTTATCTAACTGTCCGATTCGAGAACCTCTGAACCAATTGACACTGTCACGTGGTACCCAAATTTAAACTATATAGATAAGGTTAAAACCGCGGGTACAGACTAGTAAATTAATTAAATTTCGCGCAGGTTGTCCAACGACTACAACGACTGCCTGGCCCTCGGTCACAAGTACAGCTCGTCGAAAAAGGCGGCGCTCTGCGTCAACAGTTGTCCGCAGCTGCTCTACCCGATGAGAAAGATTTCGATCACGAAAATATTGCAAGTGTTGGCGCAGCACCGCGCCGAGGCCTGCTGCCACAGCCTTATCGACTGTCTCCTCGACAACTACAAGCTGTACGAGATCAAAGACAACGGCGACTCCGCCCTCGACTCAAACTCGGACAACTCCAGTGTCGAGATTTACAAGTGAGTAGTACATACACTATAGAACCAGATCGACATTTAAATAGTTTCTCTATTTTAGACTTGTTCGTTATAGCAAACGATAGACTTTTTTTTTTAATAAAAAATAAACTTGCGTGTTGAAGAGCGTTGACCGGTCACATGACGCCGCCGTTAGAGCCGAGACCGACGACAGCAAAAGGCGACGCCGCGACTCGCACGAACAGCGAGTCCGAAGGCGAAGACGACAGTTTGGAGGCGCTGGAGCTGCTGATTGCTCACGAACAGAAGCAGGTCACGGCGCTGCTGAACGCCGCCATGACTGTGTCGCCCAAAATGCTCGGACCGGACGGAGTCAAGAAAATCAAAGCTACAGGTCTAAAATTATTACTTTAACAGATCTCGATAATTTTTTTCAAGTAATAAATGCGAGTTTGTCGACGTAGGCGAAACTCGCGTGAACCAAAAAGCAGTCACGAAGGCCATGGAATATTATCAGCAGTTGCTCTGGGGCGAGGTGGGGAACTACTTGGAGCACGTCGTGTTGTGGTGGGGCGCAGCGCCGATGGCTTCGAGACCGCCGCATTCGAGTCAACATCTCCGAGAGTGGATACTACAATTTACTTCCACAGGTACGAAACAAGACTCGAACGTCGATCGCGTGCAAAAATTCACAAAAAAATAAACTTATTTCCAGCGCGAGTGCCCCAGGAAATTCTCGCCGCGCTGCACAGTCTGGCCGACGCCCTCGGCTGTCACGTGACGTCTACATCGTGGGACGATCATTTCCGTTTGGCGTTGGTGTCGGCGTACGTCGGCGGCGACGCCGCCACCGGGCGACTTTTCGCCGACACGCTGCAGGATCTCGTCAGGCTGAGCAACCAGTGCGAGGTGACGCACGAGTGGATCGTCGGGGCGCCGCTCGACGAACTGCCGCTCGTCGAACAGATTCCCGTCCTCCATAGACTAGGTCGGTGCACACAACACACATGTTGTTAAGTATCAATTGCGAAGAAAGGTTCGTAATGTTAAAAAGAAAAATTAAAGTGTTGTCTTTAAGTCATAAACTTAAAATTTATCACCACATATTTGCTGTATTTTTATAGATCTCTGTAAGTGATATGTACCTCTATAAGATAGAAACTCGGGTTAATGAAAAACCTCCATAAGTGAAAAAGAGATCGCAGTTCCTTGAGCTCTTGCTTGTTGCAGGTTCGACTGTTAAACAATCAATTTATTAATATGACTTATTTGTGCAGATCACTCGGTGCACACGACCCGACTGTGGGCAGCGGCCGAGACCCGCAAACTGGCCAACGGATGGCACGTGGACGCCTTCTTCGCCGTCACCCAGACGGACATAGCTCAGTGCCTTTCGCAGTTGGACGGCGTGCGGCTGGCCGACCGCAGCGCCGACATCGAAAAGGGCGGCCTGGCCGTGCACGTCCAGGTCTGCGCCAAAATGAGAGAGAAACTCGTCTCCGAGGTCAGGGCGAACGTCGACAAACTCAAAGTAAGTCGTCGAACTACAGAATATAACATGAAATGTCTGATGTTTTTTGTTTTTATTTTTTCCAGCTGCAAACAAAAGAATGCATTGACGTTTTGGCGCGCATTTGTAGAACCGTGTGTTTGGCCAATCTTCAAATGGTTTTTCCCGAGCCGAAATATTGGAGAAAAATGGATCAAGAACAACCGAAATTGCCAAGTCCTTACGTTACCGTCTATTTAGGTAAATTAACGGGATTATTTATTTTTTTAAATTATTTACACAAAACTGTTTCCACTATCGAAACGACGCGTTTAAACGACTGTATTTTATTTTTATTTCAATATCACAAATAAGTCGTGCTAACATAATATAAAATTAATCTACCCAAATCGACATGGAAAAACGGGTTCGACTTAAACTGACTGGTGCGTTCATTTGCTTAAAAAAAATTTCGTTACTTTGTAAAGCGAGGCCCGTTTATATGTAATCAGAATAGAATAGATTATAGACGATCGACAGCTTAGACATGACCTCTCTGTCGATAATAATTACAGACAGGGTGCTGTTGCCGGTTCTCGAGGCGACGGACGACCACGCGATCAGCAACATGGTGTTGCGAATTATGTGCGAGTGCTGGCTCGACCACATCTACGCCAATCGGATCAAATTCACGGGTCGTGGAGCCCTGCAGCTCCTCGTCGATTTCGGCTCGGTCGCCGATTGGCTCGTCGGTTGTCCGATTGTAACGCGCGACGTGCGCAAGCACATGCTGCGCAACGAGGTGCTCCGACGGTGCGAAGGCGTCGGGCGTCTGTTGCTCCGATCACCGGGAGATCCGATACACATGGCGGCGAACGCGGCGAAGAGAGGTTCGTGGCGTTTTATGCGACTGAGAGGATTTCGGGACCGCGATTCAGACATTTTTTTTGTGTATTTTTCAGTGAGCGAAGAGGACGAAGCCGGCGGGTCGCCCGGCTCGGCCGCTCCGGAAATGATGCCTGCCGAAATGTACGTTCCGAATCAAGAACAGTGGCTCGAGCTGCGAGCCGTCAAGAAAAAATCACTCTTTCTAACGTCGCTGTGCTGTTCGACGGGTCTGGACAGCTGATTGCTCCAAAATATTCTTAGGCATTATTTTTTTTTCTTGCTTACTGTTAATACGAATAAAAGAATTTAAATTTTGATATTAAATAATTGAGCCGGCTTTAAAGAATACTGTATTAGCGATCTAGGTCAAGATCGACCGCACTGTTGGTTTGAAACAAGGATATTCAAGGCGGTCGAAACGTGAGACAAAGTAACCGAAAGAAAAAGAAATGCATAAGTGCTAGTATTTGATTACTCTAAATAAATTAATCGAATAAAAAAATATATAGTTATGTGGTGTGAGAAAAGGGTATAGTCAAGCGATCCGTTCCTACACCATAGCTACGCGATTTAAAAACACTCGTTTAAGCGGAAAAGTTTCAATTATTGTCGAAAATGAATCAAAGAAAACATTTTCTAAATGAAGCTTCGTTGTGAGTTTTTTAAATTCGTGTAGATTAGCCTTAATCATAAAAAAACGCATTTAATCTTATGAAATTGCCTGTTTATATTTTATAAAAACATAATGGTTTTCTAGAATTGTCTTTATTGTAAGCTATTTGAAAATTGTGAACTTTAAAAAAAAGAGGAAAATAGTTTTATAATAAATAGAACTGAAAAAATTCCAAACATTTTCAGAAATTGAAACACAAGAATAGTGAGAATGAAATAAAAATAAAACGTTTTGAACAACAAAGTATTTTCCTCATTTTCGTAAAGTTAATCAATCTTAAATACTTTTAAAATATTGTTTTTTATTGAAACGACAAGAAAGTTCCATATTTAAAAAAAATATGTCAATAATTAGACATTACTTCATTACAAAGAATTAAAAAAATACTGTTAAATAAAATACTAAATGATTTTAATAAATCAATTGTATTTGTAATTATATTTGGAATAAATTAATTAATATTAATTACGTTTTTGTTTACTTGGAAAATATTCTATTTTCGAAGCGTTTCCATGTTCCGCTCCGAGATTTGGTAAAAAAGTGTCGACTTGATTTTCAATTTATTGTCATGAAAATATTAATTGCAAATATAAGGCCCTAACTAAACTTGTCGCGAAAAATAAATATGTCGTCATATTTTTGCTAAGAAATAAAATAATAAAGCCTTAAACAACCTACTAATTTATTTATATCTTTCCATAGCAGACAAATTATTCGGTGCCACTAACCGCGGATTAATACGTCATTTTAAACAAGCACAAAATTAAATTAAACAAATCAGTGAGCTAGAACAAAAAACGATTATACAGGTTAAATAGAGTGTTTGTGCATTTTAGGGCGTGAATAAAAAACGATACAGGTGCGAGGGTCGAGCTGTACAAAAAGCGTTTCGAATCAGGGCTGAAGTCGGCCGCAGGAGAGACGATAATAATATAATGAATGTTTATGGCATTTCGAACGCGTTAAATAATTCATGTCAACGGCAGCGAGAGCCACTCGATGACCGTGCGCTGCCCAATAATGATGCACGACCGGTCAGCGTCCCGACGCCGTCGACGCGGACGCCGTGCACTGTTCGATCGGATGGTGGAAGAGACGGGTACGCTCAATTCGACACAACCGCCTGGCTTTTGTTTGTTCGACAATCGAGTTTGGGTTTGAAATTAAACTGCAATTAGTTTTCTGTAGGTCTTTTCTTATAAATAATAATAAACTATTGCGTGATCCCCGGACCCACGGAATAAAATATCTTTTCAAAAAATTCTGCGATCAAGTCGTTTGCTTAAAAGAGGAAATTTTTTGATGGTGGAAGTAACGGGTCTTTGTGATGGCGACGCGATGAGGTCCAGTGGACCCGATGACCTAGTCATAGCTGAACGTGGACACACACACAACACACACCTACACATTATATCTTACGATCTGCCTTTGTTGTAAACGATCCATAGATATCGCCCGAAGCGTTTCATAATTTCGAACCTAGCAACTTCCTTTTGTGACGTTCACTTGTCACGACAGTGTGTTGTTTGATTTTCCGGGATTGTATTCGCTGCGCATTTATGACGTCATACACACAACAAGCGCACTACAGCTCGAAAATCGCGATTGAAATATTTATTGCTTCGGCTTCTACTTCCGATTCTTTGATTGGTCAATTAAAGCCGACACTTTATTTTGTTCAGAGCTCGAATAAATGACAGCACCTTTCCCCTATTTTTTTAAATGAAATTTTAGACTTTCCAAACAAAAAAATTAAAAAAAAAATGTCACGCTTTTTCAATATTAAAAATATAAATAAATAAAGTTGCTTTGTCGTTTGTACGTAAATCAGTTTCCAAATTTTTTGACAATTACGAAATAAAAAAAAATCTATTCAGTTTCGGAACAAAAAAAATTAAGATTGAAAAATCGAAATCAATGTTAAACAAGTGGTTCGATCAATTTTTCAACACAGAAACATCCGAAGGCGAGCAGGAAGTGACACAGCGGCAGTATAATAGAGCTTGTTTCCGGTACTCCATATCGGGGAGGTACGAGAGTGTTTACTCAAGGCCAGGCGATGTATTATTACAACAACAATAAGTGAAAGAGAGGAGAGAGCTAATGGTTTCCGCGTACTCAAAACAATGACCGACCGACTCTACAGACTGGACCGAAATTATCAACTTGACATTTTTGCTTTAGAATCATTACTAAGACGGCCCTTACTTTTACAATTCTAACTCCACAAAAGTGCAGAATGGAACTAATTTACCTAAGTCAAAATTCACTTTTTATATCGTAGAAGCGAATAGCAAATTTCATATTTATTACTAGTCGTTATCTGCGTCACCCCGCGCGTTAACAGTATTTTGTTTATTATAATATTATCGAATCTCAATACTTTTCAAGTGGAAATGGTCCTGTCGCCCAATTGGCTGAACTTTTTTATAATTCCAAATTCTAACAATACGACTAAAAAGCGAATTGGACTATCTATTACAAGCCCACATTTAGCTAATCCGAGAGTTGTTAAGCGTTAAGCGTTTAAATTTTAAGTTTATTATTAAAAATAATGAATTGAAAATAACTTCAGTTTTCGTTGGCCTTAAAATAACGAGCAAATCAACCATCTATACTTTCGAAAAAGAACTGAAACTTCGAAGCTGAATTTATTTCATTGAAATTTCATCTTTCATGGAATTTTCACGATGTATTAGAACCCACACAAATTCAAAATCAACCTTCAAAACGATCTTCAGAGTTGAATCAAAGAAATCTGGCAACTCTATGCTCTAAGCACCGACATTCAAAAAACGAGTCGAACAGTTCGACGAAGAACAAATCTTTCCGTTCAAAACACTGCGCCGAACGAACCTTTCTAGAACACCGTATATGTATAGCGAATTCGTCTATATATACATATTATATAGAGGGCACATTTGGAGAAAGGCGTTGCTTCTCGTGTCGGCAGTCGCATATAATATGTATATCGCGAGTCAGTCGACACCACGCCACGAGCACGTCAGGGTCTCGTCGCGCTCCGTTCCGACAAAATAGACAAACCGACCCGACACGCAGCGCCTCTAGCGGCCAAATACTGCCTCTCTCACAGACGGAATTGTACAACATTCGCAACGCCGCCCCGTCGTTCGTTTGTTATCAACAAAACAAGGTCGCATAACAAAACAACAACGTCTCTCGACATATAAACAATATCGCTTCTCGCACAAACAACAAAAAACAAAATCCGCGTCACCTATGAACCCATTCGAGTGTTGTTGTGGTGAACGAGTAAAAAAAGTTTCGACTTTCTTTTGATTTGCTTTACAATTCTTGCCTTGTTGCGTTTATTATTTTTTTTTAATCTTATTTTTTTTCTGTTCGGTGTGGCAAGAAACGGAACGAAATGGCGATGTCCACTGTTTTGATTGTTGCGACAGTCGCTTGTTTCGTGACGTCGGCGATCGCCCTCAAGTGCATCAAGTGCGGTGAATATAACGACGGAGTTGGATCAATCACGCCTTGCATCAATTACACGAACATGCCGCTCAAGGACTGTCCCAGCCTCGACTACAAATATTGCATTGTGAGTAGAAATTATAATTATGTACCGGCCTGCCTGCCTTTCTGCTTCTTATTATTTTCTTTCTGATTTCAATCGTTCGACTCTCTTATAATACCCGATTGATCTGCGATTATCGATTGGGTCGAACTATCTTCGGACGAAACTCAATACAAATATTGTTACCTTCAGAAGCAACTGAAGTTTTTTTTCTTTAATAAATTCCCTTAGTAGATTTCCCGACAAAGAACTGAATCCAAAACGTTTAAAAAAAATATTAACTAAAAAGAGAAAAATAATGTTATTGTGAGGTCGGAGCCTCTTTAATTACCAAAACTTTTTAGTGACCTTTTTTAAGGAGGTTAATGTAAGTTTTTTTTTTAATTTTTTGCGAATTTGATTTAGCATATTTTTATAAAATTTCGTAAGTGCTCTATTTATAAATTATGAAATGTCAGTATAGAGACAGTTACCCTGGTGTTACAATAATTATTTAAAAATTGCAAATTTCGATTTGCAACCGGCGGAGATATCGTGGAGCATACGTAAAAACTACTGAATCGATTTAAATAGAATTTATGTAGGATCGCCCTAAAGGTATATTAAAAAGGAAAATAATCATTAAAATAGATTCAAAAGTGCTGGAGATATGAGATATAACATTTTTCAAATCGATTCACAACTTGCGGAACATAAAGCAAACAAAGAATACTCGTCGAATTGTACAACCTCTTTTTTTGAAGTCGGTTAAAAATCGCAATTGCTGTCTTTTTTTCAGGCTAAAATTCTATAATTTTGCCGAAAGCTTAACTTTACGAGGACAAATAAATCTACCCCACTCAAAAAATAATCCAAATATAATGTGTCTATCAATAGATAGGAATACAAAAATTATCCAAAATATAAAACTTTAAAATTTAAAAAAATATGTTAGACGCACAATAATATTTTGTTAGACAAACTTCGTTGTTTACATTCGAGGCATTTTTTATTTAGATGATAGTAATAAAAGACTATTAGTTATATTTTATTGCTTTTGCTTGATTACAAAAGACACATAATTATCTATATTTTAAAATTAATCCAATTCTGTTAAAAAAAATTTCAAAATTAGTAGAAAACACTAATTTTTTTTTATTTTCCCAAAGAGGCATTATATCTAAAAAACGTATTAATACTTTGGACGATATTTTTGTACCAAAAAAACAAACAAATCCGACGAAATGTAAAAAATACATTGACAAAATTTCTCATTTTCCGAAACATTAAATTTCTTTTTCGAATTTAATGTTTGTTACAGGCTATAGATTTCCCCACAAGAAGGTGAAATCATTAAAACTCTATTAAAATAGATCAAGGAAACTTTTCCGGTACATATTTTCCTGAAACTACCGTTTAAAAGAAAAGATTATCTCCAGAAAATAAACTGGAGATTACAGAACACTTTTATACAAGGAATGCAACAAATGTACTCAGTTTTTATAAAGCACTCTATTTGCACAATTTGTAATTCAAACGATATTTTTCGAAGACGTTTTTCCAAAACCTTTCGTTCAGGATACAATTTATTCAAATCGTTTCAAGTCTAAAGCATCATTTTTTGCAAAGAAATGTTTATTTATTAACGAATATTAAAAGCTAAACGTACGCATAAAAAACTTAATATTTATCTACGAAAAAATTCAGGAGCCCTAGATACAGAAACTCTTTTTTAGAACTGACAATATTTAAAACTAAATTCTACTCTGTTCATTTACTAGCGGTTTTAACAGAATAAATAGCTTTGGACTGGTAGTGCATCAAGTGTTATTAATGTCGGTTGAGTCGTTTTCCTCCCATCTAGGTGTCAAACAAGATATTTAAAAGAAAACCCACCATAAGGACGAAATTCCAGACAAACGTCCCGTTGCCATATTATAAATTAACACCGATTGACGAATGAATGTCCGTTTACTTCGAGTTACAGAGCACAGTCTTTGAACCACATTCGGTATATAATTTCTGTCGAAACAATAACATAAATAAGCTTGTCTCCGAGCTCGATAGATGGATGGCACAAACGCATTTATAGCAATCTCCGTCTTAAAGCCGGTCTCTTTATGCTAATTCGGGCGTCGCGGTTTCTTCCTGAAGGACGGCCGACTGCAGGATTTGCCAAGAAAATAACTCCCTGCAAATACCTAGACGACTCAAATGCAATTTATTTTTTATTACTATTTCTTAAATACGAAAATTCTTACAGTCGGTATTTTTATCTCGCAACGAATTTAAATTTAAAACAGGAATTTCGAATATTTACTTTGCTCTTCGGAATCGACCTATTAAAGTAGAACGTTTCTTTTTTATGAAAAAAAGAATCGTAAAAAAATCCCGACTACTGCCATCACAAAAGTACAAATGAAAATGAGTCGAGTCAAAAAATATTGAAATTTTATAAGTAGCAATGTTGAGAAGACATTAAACGCGTTTTTGTCTGACTTTGAACCTCGGTTTTTTTTGTTAGTACATTTTTTATTTTAGCTAAAGTTGAATATACGTGTGTTTTGAGTCTTTGTATTTATTTTTACAAGTCATAAGAAGATAATTATTTAGTGTTAAGAAGGTTGCTTGAAAAGTGAAGAAAATGATTATCTAATCGCATATTTATTTTAACCCCCTGAAATGGTTCTATATATTAAAAAAATGATTAGCTCAAAATGTCAGCTCGATTTATACAGTTTAAAACCGTGCCGAAATCGCAGAAAATTTTGAAAATAAATTACGTAGAAAGCAAATTCTGAAACTACTTACGGTATAAAAAATTAACTTTTCCTATGGATCTGAACAAATCAATTGTCCTCTTAAACACATCTTAGAACTTCTTTAAGATAGAAATTTGTTGATGATAAGTCATAGACAAAGTTACGCACTCGCACTACGGAACGTAATGCTAATGATAACCTATAACCGTTAGAGCGTTTTCGGCACGGGTTAATATAAATCATTCGTGCTGAAATTTTCAGAGAATCATTTTTTCAATGTAAAGAACCATTTTAAAGGTTAGCATGTGACAATTTCCATTTTTTGTCAAAATAACGGCCAGTCTATTAGACTGGCCCTTATTTTAAATTAGTTGGCATGACGCTAATTCATGAGTATATGCATTAAAGCTGTCAAACATATAATTTTTTTTCGGCGTTTTAGCACTGATTTCATCTGTACTATTAATTATCATCCATCAAAATTAAAATAAGTAGATTCTAGACATTGATTATATCTTCTAAAAAAAAAACGATAAATAGCGCGAAAAACCTTGACTTTTATTATTAATTTTGCTTCATAATTTCCGCGCGAAGGTTTTTTATCAGCAGCACGACTTGGTTTTAAATCTCAAATTTTGAATCGTAATATAATTGCAGAGGAAACAGTCGGTGATTTATGTGTTTCCGTTATCGGAAGACCTGCACGTCCACACGGCCTTAGCCCCCATCGGGCGCTCCGCCTCCCACCAATAATGGCCGTTTGACTTGTAACAAACGGCAACAGATTTCACAGCTAATTAGCCGGCTGGCATAAGTTCAAAAGTTTTTGAATAAATAGCCAGTCGATAGCTTTGTTCAAACTAAAAATACGATGGTAACCTTCTTGTAACATATTTTAATTCTTTAACTTCTCATTTAATCTGAAAAAAATCTTTGAAGTCCCCTAATTTCTGCTTGCGATAAAATAATCAACTGTGCGTTATAATCATCCTCCTTGCCCGAGCTAAAAGTTTGGTAGGATTTATAAGAAATCAGTGAAATTCCTGCAATAAATATTTCTATTTGTAACATCCAAAAAGGAAATACAAATCCATCGCCGATTGTGAATAATAGACGGTCGACAATTAAAGTTATTAACGAAACAGCCTCTCTAAATTATAGTTTGACCACTCCGCGTACATAATAGAAGTACCTCTCCGCATTATCCGTGTTCTGAGATAAAATAAAATATGTAAAGCAAGAGTTTTCCTTCGAGAAAATAGAAAAAAAAAACTTTGAATTTACATAACAATTCAAGATTCTACAAATTATTGACATCTGGTTAACGAATGGATATTTTGAAAATGTTTAGAAATAAATAAATCATTTCAACTATTATTGTATATTATTGTAAATCCGAAGAAACATACGCCTTATATACCCGTGACTTCCACCACCGGAATAGTAATTTTCTGCGGGAATAAAAAGTCGATAAAGTTGTGAAGTGTAAAATAGGTCGACACTCGTAATTAAAAATAAAACAATTAATTATCGTGTCGCTGAGAATAAAAAGTCTTTTCTTTACAATCGTCGATTATTTTTTCCTAACGAGTTAAATTCGTTTGATTCGTTGTCGATTCGAAAGCGACCGATTCGATTCGGCGAACAGATCGGTTGCGTATAAACGATAAATAAACAAATGTAAACAGGGCACGAGACAAGTTACGCACTGTGTTTCGCGAGGGCTGGGGCGATGCTTTATTAGCGTCAGTTCAGCGGATCCAAAAAGCCCCATCTGTAGGGGCGTGCGGCGCCCAGGTCACCGGCACATAAATTACAAACACGCGTACCTTCCAAACCGCTCCGCCAGCACATGTCGCACATACCGGGAATAATATTCCATTGAAAATACTGTTAAAAAATTACATTAAATTATGACTACCTACGTTGTCGAATTTTGGAATGATTCTTGTCAAAAAATAAAAGATATTTGTGTCTTTTGTATATATATATATATATATATACGTTATTTGTGTTTGTTTGCGCCAGACTCTAGCAAGAACTGCTGAATCGATTTTAACGAAACTATCTACCAGTATCCACACTTAATTTATTTAAATGATATAAATTTATATCGACGAGAGCAAAGCGGTAACAAAAATAGGGGTAGTCTATAGACTATATTTTAGACTGACCGAAACAAAAAAGTCAGTTTACATTTTTTTTGTCCCATCTTGTATCCCTGAGTTGAGCGTTAGAGCATATGCTGGCCTGCTAGCCAGGCGCATCTGCCCTGAAACTGTAGCTGAAACTACTGAAAACATTGCTACGTTTCAGAAACAGAATCACAACTTGAATCATAAATTAAACTGTTTATTATTTCAGGCCACGCGACTCTACCTTTTATTGTTTTATTATTAGCGGTAATTGAAATAGTTTAAAAATTATGTTACTGTCAAAAAAACAAAAAAAATATAGTAACTTTCATGTAGCGTTTAATTGCGCTGTAAAATAAACTTTGACATTAAAAAAGTTTCATCAGATTCAAATTTTTAAAAACAGATTTACGCGGCTACGAATATTTCCAAGTTTCAAACGCCACCTAACCTAGAAGTCTCCTTTCTAAGAATTTATCGATTTACAAAACGTTAAAAATGAGAAAATCTACTCGTTTTGTGTGTTACAGGCCATTGAACCGTGAAAACTAATACAAAAATGCACGCTTAAAATTTTCTACAAAATATAAAATAATTATTTACAAGCGACCAACTATTTAAACACACGTATATTTGCCGATTAAAGCCAACAAAACAATCAAACTCTCCGAAACGTGAGCGGAAGTTTAACTTCAAACTTCCAAATTGAAAACGAAGCCCGATTAAACACAATTAATTTTAATCAATTAATCCGAGCGGCTTTCAAAACTCGCGGCCAGGTAATTCCCCCGCATTCATCGACCCACAAATACGACGAATACGCGCGTTTGCTTACACACAAACAAACTAGCATCGGCCGCACAGATACAGAGAGAATGAAACAAATGACGATCGCCGTCGGCAATTGTTTGCTCTAAGTTGTCGGCATCGATTCAGAACGTATGTCAACTTTTTTTTTTATGAAATAAGATAAATAATTCTTTATCTATATTTCTGCATTAGTAAAAAGTGTAAGCTGGGTATATGAAATGTTATTATTAAATCGTGATTTTATTAGTTTTCATATAAAACGAATTCTAAAATAACAGGAACCCGTATTTTTTCGTCAACATTACCGCTAAGTCGTCGTCTGACCACTCATAAAGTTTTATTTTATTGGCAACGCAGTGTAGGTAGCTCTGTAAGACACAAGAAGCGTCCCTTCAAAAATAAATATGCCCATAAAATAGACGTCCTATAAAACCGCTCATAATATTTTATATTATTTAGGTAGAGTGCAATCGTCGTGCCAGGAGGACAGAGCTGTCCAGGTGGCACCCCGCAAACAATTTATGCGGGTACATAAAACACGCGAATAACGAACTGCAATTGTCATATCGCGTTCTACTGTTTATCGTTTAAAAACAAAACAAAACGTTTACCGTCTACCGTCTGCTAAAAACGGTCGTCTTATACCCGTCTCTTACACCATATAAATGCTAGTCGACTCGGAGAAAATAAACCAATTCCGTTTTATCACTAAATGAAAATACAATATATTTATCAAAACGTCGATAAATATTTTAGAGTTTTGGTGCGTCTGAATAAATTTACAATAATTACCGCCGCAACTTTCCTGAAACTTTTACGATACGTGAAAAGCGGCAGCTGTGATGTCGCGAAGGAACGCAGCAAGGACTTTGCTCAAAGGACATCGCTTCTTCGAACGATCTGCAATCACTTAAATTAAATTTGAATGTTGCTTCTTTCATCTAATGTGCCGCAACGCTGAAATGTTCGAATCAAACAACTGAATACGGGAGAGAGAGAGAGGGAACAGAGACTTTCTCTCTAAAAAATTGCCACTTTCTAAGATTAGATGCCGGATACTGAAAAATGAACCGTGTTTTGCATTTGAGTCGAAGTTTTATTTACGTAAAAAAAGTCGTCACGATTTTTTTGGTCTCTGAAAAACAAAAAGCGGCAATGAAAATGTCGTGAGTTGCAGATTTTTCGGACGAAGTTTATATACAGGGTGTCACTTTTAAGACAAGCTGCAAAACTGGAAGGAGGATAGAGAAAATTTAAATCTTGAAATGTAAAATCGTACGTCAAACGTTTGAGTCGTTCGTTTAAGTTTTTATGTAACAAAATTTAATTAAAAAACCTGTAAAAATAGGCCTTTTTATGTCAAATAAGTTCTATATAACTAAACGAAATGTAATAATTTTTATGACTTATTGTTCGCTGAATTTTTCCTATGACACGATACGTCGATATGAAAGTAAATTGTCCGTTTATATTAGTGTTCACCGATTTTCGTCGTTAAGCTTGTATACAGAGTTGGTAAGGTTGGTAAGGACTTTAAGGTCCAACGACTAGGGCTTGACGATTTTTTTAATGTTCAATTTTATTTTTATCCAACAAACACTAATAAAGAATAATAAAAATAAAGAACTTCCGTCAGCAATTTCGTTTTCTTGAGAATTTTGCTAGGTATTCTGCAAGGTCACTAGATATTTTAATTATGCTGTCTTCGGGTTTCAAAAAAAGGTCTGTAAAATCGACATTAATGTGAGTGAAGCAGCCGGGAAAAGCTGGTCAAATTTGCATGTAACAATGTTTGAACTGTAAGTATTAATGATCATACTGTATTATAAAGTGATGCCATACTGTTTATACGTCTTACAAAATGGCTTTATTTATTAGTACATAATTTTAACATGCAACGCTAGTATACATAAAACAATAAAAATAAAATAACATGAAATAAAACGATTAATAAGTCGGTTATTATAAATACAATATGTAGTGAAAAAAAAACAACATTTTTCTAGCCCTAAACGGAGGACGAAGGAAAAGTCCTGCAGGAATGTTTAAATTAACAGCAGGAATGTTCGTCCTGTCGTTGAGCTGTCGCCCTGTCAATGTCTTTTTTAAGCAAACTAATCGATTTTTTTTATTTTCAAAGGCTTTCCTCAGAATTTCGGAAAAGTAAATTATTCTTTTTTTAACGCCACCCTCTAACGGTTTAGATTTAAATAAGTACTGTTATTTTAAGTCGAGTTATGAACTTTTTGAGTCAGATTTTTAATAACCTATTTATATATCAAACTAGTTTCATTCCGGAGATATAGGCGTTTTAAAGTTTTCATTTTTAAATGATTTTAGCTTAAAAACTAGTAAAAAACAGTTCTGCACTTGTACTTTTTCAATTTAGCGGACTTTTTCTATGAAGTCAAATAAGTTCAAGCACATCCGCGACACTTTTATATTTTTCATAAATTTTAAAAAATTGCTCCGTGATTTTGGAAATCGTAGACTTCTTTTTGTCACTAAGAGCTTTCAGAGGCGATTAATATTTACCATACTTACAGAATAAATCACGCTGAATTAAACGACGGTTTAATAATTGTAAAACTCCCAGTAAAATAAATTCTACAAATGTTGCGCATTTGTATAATTCGAATGAAAAAAAAAATAAAGTGAAAATAATAATCCGTTTCTTGTCTCTATTTTTTATAGTCCATAATTAAAGTACATTAGCGTGTTAATAATTCACAATTCCGTGAATTAATAAAACAATACAATGGGAATTACAATGCATTAACTTAACACACACCGACATAAGCTTGCACCAACATTCGGCCGTATTCCAATTTTAAATATTACCGATTTAAAAGCCATTTAGATGGGAAAAAAATGGACGAATCATCACAATGATAAAATTAAAATAACAAAAATTGCGACTTAGAAAAAAAAATTACTTACAGCATTTAGTGTTGAAACTTGCCGTTTAAATGAAGACGCCGATGAAACAAATCGTTTTCTTGAGAAGAGGAAAATACAACAGTCGCTAGAATACCTAAAAAAAATAAATATTAATTGCTAATATTCAATCAACTTATTACCTACTGTATAAATCAACCAAGAATAATTTTGTTCACCTTAGAAGTATCAGTTCCTCTAATAAAACATGGAACCCGTAAATAAGAAATGAAAATTAACAATGTTACAGATAAATAAATAACCAAATTATCAACAACCTGCACTTACCTCTTAAATTGTGCACATTTAACGACCGTCAACTTAGAATAGGTCCCAAAGTCACTAACTATATTTATCCATTTGCATTCTCTGTAATTATTTCAGGCATCGCGACGCCGCACGACGCGTTTAATTATATTTACATGTAAAGTTCATTAAAATTACATTTTCATTTGCGACGCTACGTGCAAAAATGGACGAGATGTCCTTATTGCTCGACTCCGTAAATAAAATAGAGATTTAAAAAATCATTTAACTTAAAAATTAATACAGTTTCAAAACATCAACCTAGACCCTAGGGAACTATTTCATTAATTTATTTTATAACCTAAAAAAATACTGAGAATCGCATTTCCGAATTCTGAACAAGTTAAAACCGACTTGGAACGACAATTAAAATGGTTTGCCAGTCCCGTTTCAATTAACACTATAGCGAAGTAGGTAGATTACTTTTCCATATTAAAATTAACGAAATTGTTTTGTTTTTTTTAGTAGTTGCGTTTTTAAGCGTGCCTTGTAATTTCCCGCGTGAGAATTCGATCGATCGCTTTCCTAAATAATTATGAATAATTACGTATCGCATTAGATTGTTATCGTTTTTTGTGATTTATTACACGGTGTACAACACACGGGGTTTCAGAAATTTTACAATATTTTACGTAAATATGTAAATATTTTATAGTTTCCACTGATTTCTCACCCGGAACTTGCTTGACGTGATTGAAGAACATAAAAAAGACGCTTGAAATATTCTACAAAATTTTTCAAGCGTCTTTACTATCTGTTGTGAAATTTTGTGGTGGAAGAAAAAGAACGATGCGACTTAAATAAAGCTTCAACCGCTGTACTTTTGTTTTCTATGAACATTTTTAAAACCGACGTTTAAAAAAATGATGGCGGGAGTAACGGGCCTGCAAATTTTTCTACGATAAAAATAGATGGTGGGAGGAACGGGACGATAGACAGTTTTATTCATTGTTTAATTGGATTATAAGAACAATCAATTTCAAAACTGAAACCACGGAAGCAAATAAAAAAATCGAAAACAATGAAAATTTTGCTGTTTCGCTTTGCAACGTTCAGTGAACGTTCGAATGAAATTCAATAATGCACCGACAATGAAGAAAACAAATGAATATAAATCGTTTTTCGGCGCCGGGTCGACCATAAGCGCGCTTAATTAATTAACCTGCACGCGCTGTTCTGAACTTTCTCCTCGTCGAGTGGATTCGAAGAGAACGGAAGATAATATGTCGCGTTGTTTGCAAGGCGAAAGCAAGTAGTGCGAAGAATGGACGCAGCAGCCATTCATAATTTTAAGGAGTAATTAATCTAGAAATGTCTCTCCTTGTTTCCGTGTCATCCTTCGTCTCTGTCCTCCCGCGCCGTCTCAGCCACTCGACAATATTAATGATGCAACAAAAAAAACCATTTAATGATTAAAAAGAATTAATGGGGGTCGCCGCTGCAAAAACAAAAAAAAAGCTTCACACCGTGTTTTGTCAACGGTTTCTTATCGAACTAAATTACTAATTGCGACGGAGTTATGACGTCATTCGAAACGAACAAAAGAACGTATTCTTTACACTCGTTTTTTTTTTCGTTTGACATATTTCGCGAAAGAACGGCTGTCCCTTACAAGAAAATTTAAAATATGAGAGTTTTTTACAAGCATTGTTCTAATGAATCCTTCATTATTGTTTTTTTTAATAGAATAGAATAATTTATAAAGTTTAATATAACGTTCCGTATTATTAAAATACCAGAAGGAAACATTCGATCTTTCGACTGTTTTAATTTAAACGCACAACAAAGAGAGAAAACCTAAATGTGAAAAATCAAATCGGGTCTTAATTAACAGGCAGGTATTTGCAGGCATTAAGAGAAAGCGCGGCAATAATACCAGAGAGCTGAAAGCTCGATATACGAAGCTCGCTTAACTAGCTTCGAAGCTGCGAAGAAAACTTGCACTCAACGTCTCATTCATGTCTCTGAACAGTTTGCGAAATGGACGAGAAACATGTTCAACAAATAATTTAAACCCGAAGCTGTTGTGAAATAACACAATCGTTTTCTGGTAACAAATGGTGTTGTTGATTCGCAAAATTATGTAAAGTATTTAATCTACAAGCACCCTATACTAAAATTGTCTGAAAAAATGGCAACAGAATGTACCAAAACAAATAGTGAACAATAAGTTTATTTTCAGTTTTCAGTCTAAGCAGGGTAAGAATCATGACAAGTGCTGATATACTACGCTGTCAAGCGTCTACAATCTATAATATAATCCATAAATTTTCCAGCAAAAAATTCTACAACAGGATAATATGTCTAAAATCAACAGACTGTTTACCTCGAACTTGCAGATCTGACAAGAATTACGCGTTTTTCCTACATGGTCCTGTGTTGCGTAAAAGTTTTAAAATTAAGCGAATGTCGGCGGCGACTCAAATCGAGAGTCGAACGGGACGCGGTGCAGAGACATTCGGTTTTGTTGAGAATTAATAACGTCCGTGTTAAGCGGCATTACTGCGATTAAATTACCTGTAACGCGTTGTCGACGAGAACAAAGCAGACCGCCGTCGCTCTCTGCGAACGCTAATACCCATTGTTCTATGCGACGAACGGCGTGCGTTGCGCTCAGCAGATGGCTGCACGCACCAACACACACACACACATGGCGACGCCTTCTGATTAACGAAACACGAAGACGGAACACGTGTTCGAATAATTGTTCGTTGAAGCTTTCAAAGTGCTGCGAAGGACAGCGCTATTTTATTGTTTAGTCACACTTCGTATATAAATCTGCACTACTTAGCATTTACAATAGGTGTGTAGATTATAGACGCTCATCAATTTAAGTAACTCTGGCAGTTAGACGATGCTTTGAATAAAACGAAAAAATAATGTTCAATTTGGAAAATACTTTTAAAAGTTTCTCAAAAATTAAAAATAAATGCAGCGTCCTAAGCTTTTTAGCTGGAAGAAATAAGTACGTTTTTTTACTTATTGGTATCAGCGATTATTTTTCTGTAAGTGGAGATGAAATTGTTTTTGCAAGTTTCATAATTATTTAAGAAAGTCTCGAAGATATTTTTTGTACCTAAATGATCAATCTTTACAATTTGACAAACACGAAAAATAATAAACAAACCGACATTAAATCTCCCCGTCGGCTTAATCTCTTTGTATTCTGTAGTCACGCGATCGATTCCCGCGACAGTAGTCTAAAAGTCGACGGGAGAGTTCGACTAACTCGTGACGACGTCTGCAACGATAAAACTTTACTGAAACTGTTTTAAAATCGACGACCAGCTTTGAACTTGATCGAGGCACAGATGTAAAAGTGCACTCTCTGTCTCTCTTCTCTCTGCGCGATGGCCTCTCATTGAAAAACTAGTCCACACGAAGGCTTTTTTTAGTCGGTTCTAGATGTATAACAACAAGTCGAAACAATTTCTAAGGAATCGCATTTTTAAAATATTATTTTTCACGGCAAACTAAAAACCTAATCGAAACTTTCAGATTTTTCAGTTATGCACGAGGTCCCTACAATCTCGGCTACTTATTTTATTCACGAATCAGACTACTGAACTCTATTTTAAGAAACCAGTAAAAACAGTAATGCCAACTCAATATTCATTTAAGAAAAAACAAAACCAAGGTTTCAAAAACCTTATTCGAACGGTTTCGTGAAATAACTGATTTTATGGTGTGAGAGACGGGTATCGGTGCCCAAGGAAATTTTATTTTCGGTCACACAAACTTTTGAGGTATGGCGTTTGTTTTTTCAAGCAGTTTAGCCAACCGGAAGCGATTGTCGGGTTGGCAAGACTGCGGCCCGTTGTGTTCTGTCGCCATGAAAACTTTTTCAATAAAGCAACTACGACGACGGCCGGCGCTTCGCAACGTGATAAATTGAATAAGTCGAGGGGTTTTATTTATGATAGGTTAAAAAGTGCGTTGCGTCAAAACACCGTTTCTACAAATTATTTTTTATCTTTATGTAATAAACTCGCTTTTTTAACAACACTAAAAGCTTTGAAATAAGTCTCATATTAAATTTTTTTAACGAATATACCTATAAAATAGGAAAATATATTTTATTGAGTCAGCCAAAGACAAATTTATATTTTCAGACTGATATTATTTTTGATAATAAATTGAAAATAAATTTTCACCGAGTCTCGGACGGAACCTGGAAACTGGAAGTTGATGATAGACCAACGAAAACAACGGAAGCGTTACAAGACCGGTTATTCTCACGTCTAATGAACGAAACATGTTCAAAACATTTCCGAAGTTATTTTCAAATATTTAAAAATCACTTTTCAGCACACGAAATGTAATTTCGACAAGTATAAAGCGTGTGAAAAAAGAAATATATATAAAAATATAATAAATATATAACATGTGTATTTGCTAGCGTATGAGATTTCAAAAATAAATTTATTTAAAATTCAAAGATGCCAACTTGGCAGAAATGCTTTGTGAGATTCACTTCTTTGTGACAGGAGTATAATAGAAAGCATTCAATCATGTTTATTTCGGTTGGCGAGGAAACGACGTTGCATGTGCGTTATTTGTTTGCACAAACCGACCCAATTTATATTCAGATTAAGGAAAATATCGCCTTAGTACTGACATTTTTTTAAATTAAAAAATGTATTTGTTTAAATCGCAACTACGAAAAAAAATTTCATCCTTCGAAATAATACCATCAATGGCGTCGCTTTATCGATTACTGATTTTTCAATTTAGCTAACAACAAAATGCAAGTAAAGTAAAATAAATAAAAACATTATAGAAATAAACTTGCTTTAAATATGAAAAAAAACCAACAATAATTCCTTGTGAATGCAAAATAATTTATTATTTTTATACGTAATTTTCGCGAAACTAATTTGCTTTCTACCGAAGGAAACGCCGTACCGTTTAGTAATTTAGTTATATTTTTTAACAAAAGAGAGTGCAGTGTATTTATCGTATCAAAGGTCGCATTAGAGAGCTCTGCGTGGCGTGCAAAACGTAATGCGACATAAATTGGTGTTTTGCTCGCTTTAAAGCCGGAAAAAAATCCCTAGCAGGCTTATAAATTATTCACGCGAATTTGCTAATCCTTCTGTCACTTACAATAATTGTTGTTTTTCTGTGTAAACGCCGATTAATGAGAACAAAACGCAGAAGGCCGACTTCAGAACACTTTGCAACTAATTTTTTCTCATTACTTTTTTAAAAATTCTATCTACAATAATTAACTTGTGGGAAAAATACCAAGTCTACTTTTTTCAAAATGTATATCCGCGAATGTTGGATATTTATTCATTATTTTCAACTATTTCACAGCAATATTTTGAACCTTGGAGTTAAATTATGGTGCATAGAACAATCCAAGCATTTATTCCATAAAAAACAAAAATAATCGAGCGCATACAAAATAGCCGATTCAACGCAGTATGAAAGCTTTGGTATGTTAATATGCTTTCTAAAAGCTTTGACTATCTTGTGCCGGCTTGAGTCGATCTGAAAATCTCGCAGATTTAAGTTCTATACGTCGTGGAATCCACATCTTTCAAAATAAGTTCGAAACAGTCAACTATCTGTTTTTCTTTGACTACTCGATAGTGAACTGCACGTGGAAATAAACGCAGCAGAAAATGAGGAAGCTCTGGCAATTGTAAAGAAGATTAAAGCATTATAATAATTATAAAATGCTGACGCAAGGATAATATCGCGTCGGCTGGTGGGGAGGGGCTAAGACCCTTGCAACGAAATTATTGGACGATTCACATTTGTTAATGCAAGTTCGAGATATCTTTCCGATATCGTTAATCTTGCGTTATATCTGAAATTGAAGGTATCCGAATCCGAGATCCGTTACTCCCACCATAATTTTATTTTGACAAATTTTTATAAACCGTTTATTTTATTTGATTATGACTGATTGTTTTGTTCTTTCACAAAATAAAAGTTATTGTTTAACAATCTCAACACAAAATACATTTTTTTTCCAAAATTACGATCGAATATGGCACGAATTGTCTCTCTCACCACCCGCTAGTTTATTTTGAGACGCTCCTCTCGAAATTTCTGCTCGAATGATTCAGTGAAATATCACAGATTTTGGCCGTTGAAGTAACGCACAGTACCACGGTCAGCCATTGTCAAAATTATTTTGAAGTTTTGCGTTGCAGGTGCCTGTATTCGAATCGGAATGTTTACAAGTTCGGGTAGACTTGCGGTTTTTTATTATTATTGCGTGGCAATTTTAAATACTATAAATCATTGAACACAATATCATTCATAAGACTTCGAGATTGAAAAAAAATCCAATACAATTTGCTTCGAATCACTGCAAGGTTTCCAGATTTCAATAAAATAATAACATCGTCGTCTCTATCTTTCTCTGTCTGGCACACACACGTCGGACGTTTGCCTTAACGAGTTCCCGGTTCAAATTAGCATTGCTCTATCTATCATTCAATTATCTCCGTTTCGCTCCCTCTCTCTCTCACTCCATGTACACTGAATAATAATTTATGTTATCTACGTTTTTTTAATTAATCGACATTCTCTCCTTTGCTCCCAACGATAATTCGCTTTACAAATTATTATATTTTGCATAAAAGCTCGCGGCAAGTTCTACTACATTAAAAAAAACCCGTCACAATGAATAAAATAACTCTTCAGCACATACCGACTGTTCATAAATTAGGGAACTTCTTTTTTTATTCTATTTTTATGTTTCTTAAGAAATATGTTTGTGTGTGAACGTTACGTCAAAACTCGAGAAGCGCTAAGCTTAGTTAAAAATCCTATACTTTCATTTCTGAAAACGTGTTACGCGGAACTTGGCTCGATTTTTTCCCCGTAAAAACCGCAATCGAAAAAATGCGAGCGGCACGCTATGTGATCCGATGTAAAGAATGTCTGTTGTTTATTTATTTTCTTTCTGTGTTCTGTGCAATGTTTTTTTTGTCTTCCGTAAATGGTAGCAGATGTATTTTTGTTATTGCTGGCATTTATTCACGCGGCCAAATAAAACGGTCTTACAGGACGATCGTAAATTAATAATCACGCTTTATGAAAATGAAAAGTGTGTTGTATTTATCATGAATTTAAAACGTCCAAGCGTTTCTTTTAAAGTTCAGTTTTCTGCGTTATTTTAGTGTCAAGGAACGGTGACAAAAAACAGTGAATAATTTTAGATTTTCTTTGCGCTCCAAATATTACAGTCATCTCCTTCTAAAAACACGCTATGTTTAAGAACTACGAGTTATTGAAACGTCTTCTTTATCAGACTAATCTATCGTTTAGTTCCGAAAATATATCTGCAAGCACTCTTTGAAAATTTAAACGTTTCACTTGTATATTTTTTCGAAATACATCTTTGCAAACTGCCGTCTTTTCATATTTAAACTAAACTACCGGGGAAGTACAATTTTCAATGATCAAATAAAAGTTTTCTGAAAAAATATGACCGAAAGTTCAGAGCTATTTTTTTTTGTAAAAAAATGGATATTTCTTGGCGAGAGCGTTTATTTGTTCAATGCATTCCTGAAAATTTCGGCAAATTATCTGTAAGAAAAATAATAATAGGAATAATTTCGATCGTAACTAGCCCTTCATTGATGGTTGAATTATTATTGATAATTGTAATCGATATGATTTGGACGACGCGACGCCGCTCATTTACGATCGGACTGTATATGAAAATTCATACGAACACATCATAATATGTGCGCTTGTTTATATAGTCAAGTTTCATAAATTGGTCCAGGAAGGAGGAAATACAATAAATGGCCGTACAATATGTATGTACACTACTGTACAAACGAAACACAGTAGAGTTTCGAATTCGGCATTCCATACAGCGTGATATGTTTCGTTTACATAATAATAATATAATGTCGAAAATTTGTGAGGGTTTGACGTCATCCAGTGAACTATAAATTGATATTGCGTGGTCGATAAAAATTTCGAACGGTCTGGCGTCATTCCTTAACGAGGTAACCTGTGATTCTAATGATCTTGACCACTGTGGTAGCAAATCATGGCTTCCGCACTTAAAAAAATATCACCTGAAAAAAGAAGTATTCGGAAATAGGCGACTAGCACTCGAAAGAATGTTTTGAATTTATTTCTAGATTAGAAACCGCGAAAAGTATTTATTTGATCCATTTTTCAGTTAAGAGTTCTTTTTTTGTATTTTTCAGATTGGCCCAAATATTAAAAATATTATAATTTAGGAGAGACAGGTTTTGAGTTTTATTTTTTAGAAAATTCAAACGGTCCTATTTAGATATATCTTTGGTGTGAAGTATAAAGAATCAAACGAAAGAGATTTCGACTTAAGTTCAGTAAAAAATGAAATTTAACAATTCCAGAAATTTCATCGGTAGCCTCAAAGTCTCCAAAAGAAACAGCAGACAGAAATATAATTCCATTTCCCCGCTACTGTACACGTAACGTGTTTACGCAACGTATTTTCTCTAAGAAGCTTTTTGTCTTTAAAAATTCAAGACGGGTCTCGGCCAACGAGGTCCGATGTAAATATTCCGTTCAAAGTCGGTGCGCCTGCGTGAAAATTGCACCGGTGAAATATGAATCCGGCAGAGTTGCGTGTATTAAATAATAAGAGTATGGAAGGGTTGGCGGTGCGCTAGATCTGTCGGCTTACCGGAGCGCCTAATGGATGCTCTCGACCGATGCTCTAACGTCAAATCAACCGAAACGCTTATTTTCAACATGGCTGCCGACGCAGTTTCACTTGACTATATACTAATTTATTCTATATTTTTTTTTCAATTTTTTAACAATATTTTGTTCAGTACGATCACTGGTCGTTGCAAACCTTGGTGAAAAATTTTGACGACATACATTTCGTCAAAAAAAATTTCTTAGACAGAATTTCAATCGACGAAATAATAAAAACTTAAAAAAAATATATATATTAACCTTTTTCAAAAAGTCACTAAGTCACGAGAATTCTGTTGAGACGCAGGCGAGTTGATCTTAGACGCCTTTCTACGAAACTCATCCAATATTGGAGCGCATCTGATTGTAGAGTAGTGAAGTTATTAACTGCCTCTGGGCGCGCCGCCCTTCCCATCAAAGCCCTACGTTCTGTCACGTTCACACCGAAAGCCGTGTGGGGCTTCTGCCCTCGACTGACGGACCGCTTAAGGCACCGTCGTCCTATTCACAAAGACGTGGCCGAATAATTTCCCCCGATTCGACTGTCTAAACTTAAGACACTCAAACCGGATTCTAAATAATTATAATAATTGAACTGGCGAGATCTCTCGAAGTTTTTTTTTCCATTATTCTTTCGTCTATAAATTTTCTTTCGCTACATTTATCTTTTTTGTAAATATCCCGTTTTAATTAATTTAAAAAACCGCATTACAGAATTTAATATGCTTTGAAAAGATCTGAAAGATTTCTTGAAATCATGAAACATTTTTTTAATTATGTTTTGAATTTAATACGACTGAACTACGTATAGATTGAGAATTATTGAATTATTAAAAAAATAGGGAATATAGAGTCTCACTCATAGTTTACAGGAAAACCTAAACGAAAATCGTAAGTTTTAAAGTTCTCACGGAGAACAAAATGCTACGGAGCTCTCTGCTCGTGAGTTCGACTCGCACTTGACCGTTTTTTTTTTCAGAAACATCAATTTAACGTCGAAATTGGTTTCTCAATGTCGTCGTGTTTTCGAATAATTCTTCTACCCGGCATTATAAGCAAATTTAATTCTGTGAATGGCATCTTTAAACTATATTTTATAAGTTACTAAAGTGTTTAAAAGTAGGTAATCACTTCCATTTTGATTAAGTCTGCACAAAGGTTTTCTTACGTGAGCCTCGGAAAATGTTCTCGGCTCGGGAAATTAACCAATTAAAATTATCAAACGCCTTATATATAATAGCTTCGAAACGAACCTTTTGACAAAGCCTATATGAAATATCGCATTATATCAGTGCAATTACAGCCCAATTTTAATCAGTACATCGTTTTAATAAGCACAGCCAACTGAAGAGAGCAAAAAACAATCAGAAAGCTCGTAAATTCGCAATCGTTTCATTCAAACGCAAAGCTGCTGTCTTCTGTCCGCCTGAGAGGAGTACAAAATAAAGCGATGCGAAAATCGTTTCATTTTAAACTGCTTTTTTATTTACCGATTTGAAATTAAAGTCTTCGTCTGCCAGACGTAAAAAAGCCGACTTATTACTCCGTATTTTACGACAAGGACGCTAATATCTTTGCTTCTTCTCGGTTTTATGTCGGAATTTTTCATTTATTTATTTTAAAACTACGCCACGAAAAAAACTTCACTAACAGTTTTTAAATATAGAATATTTTAGTTACAATTAAATCGCCTGAAAAAATGTTCATAAAAACAATTTTAAAGAAAAGATATAGCAGCGGATGTAGACCATTAATTTTTAATAATTGTACACCTTTTTAAAAGTTTTCCGACAAATTTATTTTCGGTATTTCTATACCGTTTCTGCAATTTATAACATTTTAAGTTAAGTTTGCCTGTCATTGACATTTTTCAATTAAAACTACAGTCTATAATCGCAGTGTGCTGTGTTGTTTTACTGAAGCGAGTTTAGCTGAAAAGTGGAGCAATTCATGAAGCCTCTCTCACATCAGACAGAGTAATGTATCGCCGACCGAGCAGATACAACATCGAGGTAATAAATTCTTCCAATCGCATTTTTTGGTTGAATTTATTGTTTATCGAATTCTTTAAGCGCCCAGCTGGAGTAAATAATTCCCAATCGAAACACAATTACGTCCAGTGTTTCTCAACATCTTCGTTTTTTTTCACTTTATTACAAAACAGCAACACGTATTCAACGTTTCAAACATTCTTTTTGTTTTAAAATAACAATGAATTTCTGAGAAATTTTTTTATATTTCAGTAATTAAATTTAACTAGCTTTAACCGAAAAAAAATCCCCGCCGTTCGACAAGTTTGGGAACACTGGAGCCAGATGGATATTTGAAAAATCAATTGTTTTTTTTCTTATTCATCCGTGACAAGTGAATATCGCAAGCTGTGCTTTTGTTTTCGTTTCAGATTAACACAAATATTATATTGTTTTATATAACGTGGACCTGTCAATTTTTCAAAACAATATTTTTGTTGTGCATTTATGAGATGCCACAACACGCGTCATATTTGTTGTAAAAATAAATTATTTCTATTTTCGTAACTGCGAATAAATTAAAACCAACCTTGCTGCGTGGATTATTAGTAAGAGGCCGCTCTTTTGTCTTAGATGTTGATAAACGCTCGTTCGGGACGTTTAAATTTCCTCAGATTAATACAAAATAGAGGACCCGTGTCGTAAAGGGTTAACAATTCGGACAGCCAATGCATTATTTTGTCGTTTTGGCGAAGGACGACCGCAAATTCTGCGCTTGCTTACGCCGCGCGACGGTCGAGAAAATTAAAGCAAAAGAAAAGCACAGCTCAACTTTAAAAGAGCCGTTCATTTATTCTGTTTAGCTGAACGGACGTAATTCAGCTTAAATATGACAGCCAGCTATCTAGCTACTATAAAATGCACGGAGTATAACTCAGGACCACATAAATCGTCGCCGTGTACATTGTTATGCTGTACTCCTTGGTGTGCTGAGATATCGTTATTTAGGTGCTTTAATTTAAACAGCAGAGACGGAGATAAAAGCCGAGGAGGAGAGATTGTTGAGCTGAATTTATCGAGCGGGAAGTTGGTTTCTAGCGCCGAACGAGGACAGGATTTACGGTTTTTGAGGTGGCTTTGCGTTACGTGTTTTATTTCGGTCAAATTAATTGACCAATAAGCGGTTACAGAATAATCGACCAGCAATTCTCGATTATAGAACGATTTGTTGTAGGGATGTGCAAACAGCGCGACCGCCTCTTCTCTAGCGTCTTATATTTAATAATTACTCGAGTACAACGGCTAGAAAACAATGTCAATATATTTTTTTTTTCATTACGAATAAACATGTAAAATAAGACGTAGTTTTGTATATAGTCATCTATAAGCTCGTCTTAAGGGGTTCCTCGACGTTCGGTTTAAAATTTTGGGCGTCTGTTTGTGAAAAGCCTTGCGAAAGAACTTCACATGATGGAAACGGTTTTTTGTCTTTTATTAACACCGTTTGCGAAGGAACTACCTTCGCAAGGCATCCACAAACAGAGTCTCGAAAACTTTGTTCCGAACGTGGAAGACCCCCTTAAAACAAATTATTGTCGAATTATTTAGTATCCACGCTGACGCGATTAATACGTTGTTTATATTGTTTTCAATATTTACGAGTATTAGCATTCGAAAGCAGACATGATTGGTCAATTAAAGAATGTTTTGATAGTCTGAACCGAAGCTAATATCGCAAATCAAAAAAAGCAATTCAATATGTTATTGTTAGACATTTAGTAATATGCATATTAGATGTATTTCCGAGAAACAGATGTCGTAGGTCTCTCGCCAACATTCTCTAGCTAAACAGTAACGTGCCAACCGTAAACTGCAATCCGTTCTACGAAGTGGCACACGACATTCTGTCACGCTGGTTGAGCTGTACGGGGAAAAAATTCGTTCGCTGAAAAGTTCAAAATAAATTTAGATGTATACGTCGATGTCTTATTTATTAATAAATTTAAGATTGACAGTTGTATCAACCAGGAAAAGAAATCAAATTATTTACAACAGTCTTATAGGAATTTTTACACTAGCAGACTTAAAAGTTTAAATTACTTTTTTTCAATTATAGTTGTATTTTAAAGTGGTATTATTTGACGACAAAAGCGAGAGAAGAAACTGGGGCGACAATTCTCTGGTGTCAGGTACAAGGAACTAAAGTCAAAAAATTGTTAAATTCATTTTTTACTGGACTTAAGTCTAAATTGTATTCTCTTTCGTTTAGTCTTAACGGCTAAAAAAGAAGAATTTTCGACTAAAGTCCTTTATCACCAAAGGGGTTTTCCTCGAAACAAATTTTCGTAAAAAAATATATTTCTGACTGGCCGTGATTGTCAGTTGTTTGTGCCAGCCAATAGAATCGTCGAAATAGTTGAACTCGAGGGCATTAAAGCACAATTTACATTAAATCACTATTAATACATATTATATACAGCATGTATAAAATAATGTTGCAAATTATGTTAGTTTCTGTCGACGCTCGTCCCTAATGACTAATGACACGCTAATATCTAGATAATGACGACACAGAAATCATAACGCGACTCACAAGTCTGCAGCCAATGGGCGACAACGATTCCAATCAAAATTATTTGTACAGATATTCACAAATATCAGCAGTCAAATTATTACACAATCGAAATCTATTTCATTTCATTTCAGACAAATTTTTAACGCAGTGGAAATTCAAAGTAATTTTGTAACGAGGTATTCGAAAAGCGTCTCTAGGGAAAAAAAGTAATTGAAAAACAAAATAGTTGCGTTCAATTTCACTCGAAACAAATGCATGGCCGCTGGCTAAAACAGGCGAGTTTAAAAAAAGCCCGCAAGAATTTCATTTTTATAACTTTGATAATAAAAAAAAATCCATCGTCGATGTTAATACAAAAGCGTTTGTGTCTTGTTTTTTAATTATAGTAACTTTAAAGCTGACCGATATATTTTAATTATTAACAAAAAATACATTTTCATGGAAAGGTCTGCTCTGAAAATTAGGTAAAATTATAAGACATTAGTTATTCAACCTTTCATCGGTTTTCCATAATATTGATTTATTTAGTTGTATGAATTTATTCAAACCTGTATTGCAAATTAACAAAATACATAAATCAAATCATTTATACAACTCAAAATATAGTCTGGCTATATTTATTTTATATCGGAAATTAACATTGCTTTTAAAATTTCGTCTCTCTCTAACCTTCTAAATATTACATAAATCTATTTCGTTTTTCCATTCGATATTTTAAATGTAGAATCGACTCCTGGAATTTCGAAGATCGAATTTTTAAATTATTTGCAGTCAACAAATAAATCAACAATAAAGTTTCTTTTTTTTAAATAAAATCGTAATCTGCAATAATTTATTTAGAGGATTACAGCAATGCAAAAACACGTATGATTTATATTTATTGAAATTATATTTTTTCACTCTTAAAACGTCTGTACGACGCGGACAAAAATGTTTCAAATTTTAATTAAATTCAATGTCAAAGACTCGAGGAATTTGTTTGTTTTATCTGATCTCATTACGAACAGCGCCCAACACACGGTCGACCTTAACAGTAGATAGATGTATTTCTGATATGTCATCTCGCCTAATCAGCGATTTTAAGACTTAATTACAAATAACAGGTTTTACTTCATTTCTCATTTGTTTAATTCCCCAAAAATAGATAATTATTCATATTTATGTATATGCGATGCAATCGAAAAATTCGGAGGCATTATTAATAATTAATTAACAGTCACTGATATGTTAATTAATATTCTACATAACTGAATGAATTTTTATACCAAAATACTGTATTGTCAAAGGCAATGTCAAAATTAAAAAAAATTGAATTATGATTAGCCATATTTTTTTAATGTAATTCTCGATCAATAATTCACAGTGTAAAGTGAATCGTTAAAAAGATAGCTGCCTTGATTATGTATTAACAACGACGCTTTGACATCTAAGGCCATTAATGTTATTTAAAATTGTAATAAAGATAACAATAAATGCAATTGACATAAACAATGTTGGCTGCGAAACGTGCGCTGATTATTTTTAATTTAAATAATGTCAAGTATATAAATTTAACACTTTGTTTTTTAAAAGTAAAAAAAATCATTGAACTCATACATATTTTTTTTAATATGTATTTTTTTATGAGACTAACAAACGCGCTTATCTAATTAGTAATTTTTTAATTAAATTCTTAAAATATATAAAGTCCGCATTTCTGGTCGCCAAGCTACCCTTTTTTCTTTCTTTTTCGAGATTCGAATCGTTAAAGGCGTCGAAGTAATGCAGAGACAAAAAAATCCTCTGAATTTATGCGCTAATAAAAAACCATTACAGGGACAAAATCCGCCGCGTACTAAAATAGAAGAAATACGTTAAGATTATTTTATTTTATGGAAATAACTCCGATTATTATGTCATTCACCGTTCATAAAATCGGTGATTCCTGCCCCGCGTGACAATTATTATTAGAGAGTCATAGTGAAGCGACACTTTCGCGCACCTCTATTGTTGCAACCGCCTCTGCGACGATTCTCTTTCGCAGGCAGGATCCCCTCGACGCTTTAACCGAATTTCAGTTCGTCCCTTCTACTATAATATGCATTTTTGGAGAATATTTAATTAAGTCTATGTTTAAATAAAGGCCTCACTATAAAACCGTTCACTCGCTAAAAAAAGTGATTTTGGTTTCCACAGAAATATTCGATTTCTATTGAAATACTTTAAATATACATTTAGTGGTGAAAGTCGCCCGAGAAACCGGGCGTGAATTTTATTAATTAGTAAATATATTGCAACAATGAAGACAGAAACGACCCAAACGTCATATTAATTTTAAAAAAAGGTACGCTCGACCGAAGTAAAGCTTTTGTTGCGGAATAATTGATTATTCTAAACGTGAAAATTTATATGCAGCAATTTAAATAGATGGATTAGAATGGGCTATGACTAAATTAATAATTGATTTATTTAGGTTTTTATGGTAATTCTTATCACCAATTTTTGTTACTCAAAAAAGTAACACATTATTTTAATCGTCGAGGTTGTGCCGCCTAAGAAATTTTATTAAAAAAAAACTTATAAGTACGACTAAAGCATAACAAGTATTCCGAGAATAAATAAGCGTGTTGTTTTAAGAGCACCGTGCGATGCGGATAAACCGAGCTTCACTGTACGTCTTCTAAGCCGGTGACACGACAATATTAAATGTGAACCCGGATTAGAGTTCACCGATTAACAAGCGCTCTTTTCCCATAAATATGCTAATTTTCTATACATCGTTGTTTATCAAACTTTGGATCAAGAACTCCCAGACTCTGTTCCATAATTACACGTGCCCTCAAATAGGGTGCCGGCATAAACTTTTCTCTAGGTACGCCAAAAATATTTTTTTAATAAACTTCAAATCAATTTTTAATCGGATAGATTCATGAATTATCATATAAATGTGTCTGTATCTTTGGTGGTGATTTCAGCTATTGAGCGTCTATAATCTACAATCTATCTTAGTATATTACATAGAGATTATGGTCTATTTTAAGGTCGATGATTTAATGACATTTGTCCTAAGCTGGGTTAATTAAACAAAATAATAGAAACGAGATTAATAAAAAAAATAATATTTTGAGAACTGCCGGTTTGCAAACATTTATAAATAGCTTATATTTTTCCTAATTGTCTAGCAAATATGTTTGTATTTCTGTGTGGCAAGCGACGTGTGATATTCCAGCTGTTTTACAAGTAAAAAAGTTAATATAAATTAATAAAAATGGCCGATTTAATGATGTTTTTCGAATTTTACATTTCATATTTGTCAGATAAAAGCAATAAAGAATTTAAAAAATATAGTCAATCACCGGGTCGTGACGTTTCAAGAGAATTTACCAACAACGACGAGCCGCTTTGCCGCCGGCCAAGATTTTTTACAAAGATAATATTTTTCTACTGCTAATTAAATAAAAAAAATTGTTTCACTCGTAAATTTAATTAGTAACCGCCAGTGTTGCCAAGTCGTTTGTTTTTTTGGGTTAATTTCTGACAATTATATATTAAATACTCAAAAAGAAAACTACAGACAAATATTTACATATTAATATCGACTATTGAAATCAGATTTATTTTTCGATTGAAAAAATTGTTGCATCATTTTTCCTTGTCGAATTAATAAGACGTCTCACAAAACACAAATTTTATTTTTTTATTTCATTGAATATTAAAAACAATTACAACACACAACACCGTTAAAAATTAAAAAGGTTTCGCTAAACGTATTAGCATCATCAAAACTAAAATCTATACATTTAAATTCAGTAAGTAATCCAGGAACTCAAACGTGACAAGCTATTTAAATGTCAACGGTGGACAAGACAACGAACCCGTAACTCGTAAATTAAAGGCTATTTCACTGTTCCATCGCGACAAGTTATTTCTACAGTAGTGATGATTGTAGATTATAAACGTTCGACAGCTGAGGGCCAAGGGCAAGTCACATCGTTAAATCGCGATCGATTCCTTTCCAATTATTGCAATGCATTTCAGTCGACAGCACAATAATTGCGCTGCGTCGACGACCTTCAAATCTCGTCTGCCAACTTGATTTCTTTCGATTTTTTTAAAAAAGTTTTAACGCGGTCTGCAATCCCGTTTCGAGTTGCGTGTGAATTCAATGCTCATCGAACGAATGCAATTCCAGTACGCCAGTTTAACGCAAAGTTAACGCAAAACGCACCGCGACGCCGGACCTTCGACGCATTGCGTTTGTTAAAATCAAACTGATGTTAGAGAGGGTGTGTTTATATAATACGGTTTCGCTATTGTAAGCCCCCAGGTCACAAGCTCTATAGTCCGAGAACTGCAGGTGAAAGTGTCCACTGGATTTTTGATTTTGTTGTTACAAATGAAGCTGTAGGGAAAGAATTAATCCGAACTTTCGATGATCCGGTCCCATCAAATTCCGATTAACATGACTCTACTTTACTAGAAAAAAAAAACAGCGACTCATCAAATTATTGCGATGGAGTAATTCCAAAAAAAAATATCAATTAGAATTTGACCATAAATTGCAAACGATACGATTTTTTCTCATTAAATTATTTCGAAATGTAAATTGGTGTTACAAAGATAGATCAACGTTGCCTTGGATTATGTTTACGCCCCGGTCATTCGATTACAAGTATTCTATTGGGACAATGCTATGAGCGGTTTCTGCACAGCTTCAAGTGTATATAAATAGGATTTCCTCTCATCTTTTACTTCATTTTATTCCTTGTGAGTTTAAGCAACTTTATTGTTGAGTGTGCTGTTCGGTTTCTACCATATTATTAAACGAAGATGAATTCGGTAAGTCAATTTATTTTACGCTATTTTATAGTTTTTTAGTTTGATTTTTGGCTTTCGGTTGAGAAAAAAAGCTTGGCGGATCTTTGATAACCAAGGTTCTGCACTTTATACCACGGATAAGCAAAATATTTCTTACGAATCAGTTTTGAAATTTTAACAGAATTCTGTCTTCCCAGAATCGAGTAATATTTTGAAACCCGTTTCGAAATATTATAAAGATATTTTGTACGACTAAAACATCTCTTGCTCAGAGAAAATAATGAAATATTACAATTTATTTATTAATAGTCGATCAATATTTAAAGACTTGAAACCACCAGAAAAAAACCAGTTATCCTACATTTGCTTAAAATTTTGTGCAATCATTTCAATTTGTTTTATTTAATCGAAATTTCACATTAGAAGTGAACTTAAAAAATGCATTCGGCAATTTTAATTTTGGATACGCCTCTCGGGTTAAACTATATTACAAAATTATAATTGTTGTCGCGCGTCTATAATCTGCAAAACGATTCAACAGACTCTAACGCTATAACATAAACTCTCAATCGACATTTCTCTAGATTTTGGCATGCGTGTTGGTGACGCTGGCTTGCGCGTCTGGTCGACCCGGCGGCATTCGGAAAACCGACGGCAGAGACACTTCCATAGTGAGTTACGAAAGCAGTAGCGGCGCAGCGAATAGCGGCTACAATTTTCAGTACGAATCGTCGGACGGCAGCAAGCGGCAAGAAACTGGTGAACTGAACGGAAAACCGGGCGATGAAGACGCGGCCATAGTCGTCAGGGGCTCCTACGAATATTTGGGACCCGACGGCGTTCTCTACAAGGTCGAGTACGTGGCCGACGAAAACGGCTTCCGACCAGTGGGCACCCACATACCGAAATACTACGCCGACGCACCGCGCCCACCTGCTACCGCCTACGGGGTACCGGGAGCTACGACCTACGGGGCCTACGGCGCTGCACCGAGAAGAACGCTCTACGGTTGAAAATGGAGTATTAACAACTTACTGAATAAAATGCCGTATCCATTTTTTGATTTTCTTTAAAAATCATTATCAATTTAAACTTGAAAAGACGCTTTGTTACAAATAGCAAAGTTTTCCCAAATTCTAACACGTCGTTTTTTTCAAATTTACTATTTCATGGCTTATATTAAATGTTTATAAGGATTGTTACTTTAAGTATTACAAATGTTAGCTATAATGTATTGGTTTATTTTTAATTATAAATTAAACCGAAAAATTGCAAGGAAAATTGTGATTACAATGTATTTCATTTTTTTGGAAATAAATATACGCCACATTTTTTAAAATATCAATTAATATGACTTAAAGTTAAAATCAAAGACAATAGAAAATCGCATACATGACGATCGTCTTTTTATGAAACAATCGATTGAGAAATGTTTCCATTTTGTTTTAAAACTCGACAGAAAGAAAGCGAGAAGCGTTTAAAGCGCCTCTTCCCTGAACTTTTATCATCTTGAAATTGAACGCAAATATTTTTTCAACACAAAAGAAAAACCGGAGAAAAAAAGAGCGCGGAGCGAGCAGTCCTTTCTTAAATTAAACTTTTTCTCGTTCAAAGAAACCCATAAGAACAAAATATTATAAGTATATCACTTGACATTTAACGAAATCTCTATATAAACATTAGAAAAAAGAAAATATCTACAACTTGAAAAGTTAAAGAAATACGTTTTTAAATAATAAATTAAACTTTCTCTTCGATTCTTCATTGTTAAACATTAGACTATCAATCACCGCGAAACGTCAGATAAATAATTCAGTAATGCCAACATGAAGAAAAATTATATATAATAACCGATACTTTTTCAGTCTCTTTTTCTTCTAGTTCCTTTTTCAGCTGCGTGAAAAATGTAACAATAAATATTTTTCTTTTGGTTTTTGCGACTACTTTTTAAACGTTTTTAAATTATAAAAAAAAGAAATAATCCCGTAACAAATGTATGACAAAAAAAGCGCAATAATTCAGAGCAGAACGTTCGCTTAATAAATACCGGGGTCGACCACATGTGCCGGCGAAGAAGAACTCAAACAAATGAAGTTGAACTACGTTTTATTATCTGAAAAGTTTCGATTAAAATAATCGACTGCGATTAGTCCGTTCGGAAATTGATTTATCGACTATTTCGAACAGGTTTAAAATTAAAACCGGCAAAAATAAATGCACTGCAACTAAGCGAGTTAACTTTCACTAAAAAAACGGTGTTAAAGCGAGATTAAGTGGACAAAAAACGGAAAGCGGTCGGTAATTATTTTCAAAATAGTTCAAAACAGAAATCATCACCGCATCAGTTACGTAAAACACAGCGAATTTAATTAAAGTACAATCTGCTCTCTCTATGTCACACGAACTGAGCTAAAACCAGGTTCACACAATGCCACCATTAATACTGAGTGTTACTACGGGCTTTAAAATAGAATATTTTTCGTGCTTTTCGAAAGCTCACTGCGTGAGATGCGGGAATTCTTTTTTATGGAGGTCATGGACAATACTTAACATTATGCTTGTCGATTCGAATAAATATTTTCAGGAACAAATTCTATTTTGTGTAAAAAGATTTTATCGAATGACTGTAAAAATAATTAATTTGGGCGATTAAAATTTTGTATCAGGCGTACAAGGAAAACTCAAGTTAAAATGATTTAGTCAAAATAGTCGCTTGAAATCGGTTCTGCTTGCCAATTGCATATAAAAAATACAAATCAATAATGCTTATTGTCGTTTGAATCCGGCTTTAGGCAGATAATTTATCTGCCGTTATACACACATTAAGTTCCCCTTGAAAAATTCCACATGAAACATTATACAGTGGGATAATCAAAACCGGGGCGGGCTCCTGAAAACCGGGGAGGGGTCGTTAATTGTATAATCGCTGCTTTAATTACGACGCGGCTTTACTGCTCTCATTAATGCAATCGAAATTTTACAATTTAAAAATGTCGCTAAGTGGAAAACTGTTTATAAAACGTAACTTTTCAATTGACTTTCATGGCTTAACAATTCGTTTTTTCAATCTAAAAAAAAGAAAAATAACATGGTTCAAGGAAAATGTCGCACCTAAGCCAATTTTCATTTCGACGCTCGTGGAAAATGACAAGCTGTTCTATTCGACGCATGACGTAATAAAAGTAAGAGTTACCGTTATTAAACTTGGCGGCGATAAAATATCTAAGAAGCGACGCGATCGGATGGAAAATTATCTGGAGAATTGTGTCTGACAAAAGTGGGTGCATAAATACATTTATTGCCTTCTTTAATTAGTAATTTTCACAGTTCACCCGGTATATAAAGTCATCGTGTGAAATTAAAAGGATGTGTTGAACAGACCTCGACGACCGTTTTAGCTTCTCACAATTATTACTGCAGTTGTTTGGAAGTTTACAAGTTGAACAAAAGAAGAACACGAAATAACTAGACAATTACATCATTCGAAACTTATTCAAAACTTATCAATTTGTCTCACCTAACAACTCTATTATCTTTCTTTGTTTTAAAATAGTTTTAATAGAATAATAATTTTAATAGCTTCATAAAACTCATTCAACTATTTCAATCTAAAAGATAATGTCTTACTTTATTTTTATTTTTTACGGGGCAAGACATGGCGACCGCAATATTTCATTAAAATTAAAAGGAAAAATCTTTCGTATTTTTTAAAATAACTCACTTTTTACTAATTATTTTCGATGGTAAATTTTTTTACAGAATCTGTTGACTTGCTAAAATATCTTCTGGTTCCTTCGTAAAACGCTAGCGAAGTGGTAAAATAAGAAAAAAAAGTTTTACTTTTTAAATCGCCGTCTAAAAAGAGATCCAATTTTCAAACAAAGAAACTTTCAACACTTTCTAACAATGAACCAGAATTACTTTTCTCTCCTTCGTTTGAATTCACCGCCAACAACGCACTTTTCAGTATAATATCGTTTGAATTAGTGAACGCCATTTAAAATAAAAAATGAACCGATAAAATGGTTGCAAGCGTTGCCTTTTGTTAAGAAAAAAACCCCAACTACACGTTTTTATGTTAAATACATAAATAAGATATAACGCCGACAGCCAGACACTTTATTTCAAGTGGCCGTTATTTGATATTTCCTTTTTGTTTCAACACATGCGGCGTAACTTAAAATACTCTCTTTTTTTGAAAGTCGAAAAGCTATTTTTTATGTTTATACGAGGCGTGCAACAAACTTGAAACTTCCGTAAAATACAGGCCGTTCAAAATCTATCAATGAAATGTCTGCATGTCAACAAAACACAACAATTTCTTAAAAAAATATTGTAAATATCGTAATTTAATCAAAAACAAACAAATCCCTCTAAGCTCTAAAGAATCAGTTAAAATTACACTTTTTCACAACATACTGTATACGCAGTACAGGTAAACCTGAAAAAGCAAATGTCTGGAACATATCATCCATTATTCATTTTTAGTGAAAAAAAGGATAATATTATAAATCATTTAAAATGAAAATACATATGCGTTTTATCTGCAAACGTCCGTAATACAGGGTGTCCCTGAATAGTCAGATTTCGACATACAAACACGATAAGTTCGTAAAAAGAACGCATGAAAGATATTTTTTTTAGACAAGAGATATTTACATAATTAAAAATAAATAATTTAGAAAACTCCAATTCGTGTTTCTTCGTTTAACTAATGGTTATTACTATTTTACAGACATTTCATGAACTGCGCAGTTAGACTACAATTAGATGGTTTATCGAACTGAATCAAGCAAATGCGACTTTTAATACAAAAAGACGGTTACTCTTTTCGAACAGCCTGTACATGTTTATATTAGGAGAACTTCCTTGACCAGCAAATATTATTATGCGTTCGCTCCCAAGTTTACTGAAACTATATTATGGTACGTCTGTCGATGTGGGTGCGGTTTTTTAGACTACTTTCGTTTGATTTATCCAACAAAAATATTCTCCTTGCTTCTATTTTCACGCGCATTTTTCCGGTTTATGTTTTTTATAAAAAAAGTATCGAAAAGAGATGCGTTAAATAGCGACGTCGACGGCAAACCTTTTTAAATTCTTGTTGTACAAAAAAAAGTACAAACTGGTTAAAACGACTGAGAAAAACAATGTGTCGCGAAAAAATTAAAATTTTCTTCTCGGGAAGGTTTTGAGAAAAATACACTTTTATTAAAAACAAGCTAAGCCGCGGTACGGAAGGGATCACAGGAATTATATAAAAAAAAATAATTTAATTAAATTTTAATTTGAAATTATTTCTCTATCTACATGAAATTTTTTTTCGTCGTTATTTTTTTGTTTAAAATTTCGCTAGCACGTGATTTAGAAACTAAAATAGAACCAAAAAATTGAGACAACCAAAATCTTTCACCTAATACTAAAAAAAAAAAAAATTATAAGCATCGAGGACCGGGGTAGCAAACGTAGGGTTGTCCAGAGTATTACAGAATTTAAATATACGTCTTTGAAGCAAAGGTGTCCGATTACATCAGCTGTCAAGTATTAAAAATATCTAAATATGTATTCGCCCCACAGCCGTTCGAATTCCTTTCTGTCGTCGCCCTAGGAGTTGTAGGGCCGGGTTTTGGAGGATGCAACGTCGCGTTGCATCGCGAGATCACGAGGGGCTAACGTAGCGGAGAAACAAGAGATAAATGCTAAAAGTCTTATAGGAACGACGATACGCTTGTTGTCGAACGTCTATAATCTACAATCTAAATAACGCTACTCTTTTTTCGTTCGGTGTCAATTGTATTTGGGATGGATGCTCCAAAGTCCGGACATTTCCGTGAGCCAAATTCAGACAGCGGCCCTGCTTTTAAGAGTCTAAACAATTGAGTTTATGTACGCTAAAAAATCGCCGGTGATATTCCGGATATTTTTTATTACAATTTGTAGACGGCCTACAACTAAGGCTATATCAAATAAAATTAAACCGCATCACAAAGCATCCATGGGCAGACGTTACATCATGACGTCCTCGAAAACGTGACAATCCATTTTATCGAAAAATAACAAACACCGTTTTTATAATTATTCTGTCAAAAGTTAAGACGAAATAATGTCGCGGTGATTTTCAAGAATTATACACTTTAGCCAAGTTAAATTAAAAATAGTAACAGGACATCTGTTTTAGGTTTAATTTTTCACGGGTTATTCGAGATTGTAGATTATAGACGCTAAACAGCTAATATCATCAGCGACGGGCTATTCGAGATCTTTGGGTATTTTGTGGGTCTTTTATGGCACGACGTGTTTCCTGATATTTTATTTGTAAGTACAAAAATTACTCCAGAAGAGCACATTCTACCCGGTTTCTCTAGGGTTGAGAAAATCAAAAGACATCAACGCAAGTAAAGCCGCGAGTATTGTGCAAGAAAAAAAATGTATATTAAAAAAAAATAAACGATACGATAATTTATATAAAAAAAATGATACAAGTTTAAAAAAAAAAAAAACGATACGATAAATTATAAAAAAATAAAAGAAACGAAGAAGTTTAATAAAAAAATAAACGATACGATAATTTATAAAAAAACAAATGATACAAATTAAAAAAAAAATAAACGATACGACAAATTATAAAAAAATAAAATAAACGACATGTTTAATAAAAAATAAACGATACGAATCTGGGTCACTAAATTGCGCGGTCAGTGAAGGGTTTAAAGAACAAGCAAAACCGTCGTGAATTTCGGGCCGACCACTGCGAGCGCCGCCCCAACGGCTGTCAAAACAGATAGCGGAACACACAAGTTGTATTTTTATCAGCTTTAGCACTCATACACGACGTCACGTCAAGAGAGCGCTGCGCCCCCCGCCGCCCGGCCTCTGCCGCTTTTCACGACGTGATCTGAATGAAAACACTTGAGCCTCGTTCAAATCGAAATGTTATTGCCGTAGTTCAATTGTTAATTCACGCATGCGCAGCTCGTTATATTATTACGACAAAATATTATCAAAACTAAAAATAATCAAAATACTAACTGACTCGATGACTTGAATGTCGTTTCCTGAAGAAGAAAAAACGAGTTTCCACCATATTTGTCTTTCTGTCTCACCGCAGTAAAGAGCGAGGATTTGTAAAAAGAGACACACTAGGCACCGGCTGAGGGCATCGCCGCAGAGGATCACAAAAAAGGTTAATGTTTTCGTAGTTAGAACTATTTCGGTTATTAGACTTCTGATTAAAAAGTATATGTTTGCACGGAACATATAGAATTTATGACGAATTAATTATGACTTCAGAAATGTTTCATGATGAGAATTCTAATAAAAACTTATTACAAATCGCGGTGAAAATAATATTTGCTATTAATTGAGAAGTTATTACCAATAATAATAATTAATTAGTATGTTATGCGAGAGTGAAATTTCGCCTTCAAGTCCAAAGCAAAGGAACAAAACGTATAGGCAGATATGTTATAAATGTTAGGGCACCGTTCAATATAAAAATGTAGGGCACTAAAAAATTTTATCCGACGTCGGGGACATTATTTAGCCGGCTACTGTCGGGTGAAAGCAAAGTTTTGTGTCAAAAATATATCATTAAAGTGAACTAAGCTGCGGGTACATGAATTATACGACGAAATATGCAGAAAGATCTTTAAAATGTTTTGGTTTTAAACGGGTAACTGATATTAAAAATATTGCAATTCATTTTGCTCGCGTTACGTTGGTTTTGAAAATGTTGGAAACAGGTTTTTCCGTCTAAAGGTTTCGCAAAAATCCCGAAAATTACAGACAGACAGAGAACTCCCCGTTAGTATATCCAAGCCATCTTTGATAAATATATCTGGAATGTAATTTCGACGAGCTTTCGTCCTTAGAATCGAATTGTACGCGCAGAGGGCTCATCTATAACAGTGGGGAAATGTAGAGCAACGGTCCTATCGCGTCCCCAGAGATTATCACACGTCAGAAATTCCAGACGTATCTATCTTTTTGTGAGACGTAAACGCTTTCGCTACCGCGAAAACTAATTCCCAATCGGTCACAAATCCACGACGTTACCGTTTGAAAAATGTAAAGAATTTAAACAGATTCATCGCAACGAAATTCTTATATGTAACATGTATTTTTTTAAACAGAAGTTTAAAAAAAAATAAAAAACGCTAAAATGATAAAACAAAGGAAATAATCAGGTTATTTAAATAATACAAAAAAGTGCATAGCATTTACAATAACTATTATTATTTCTATAAAATAATATTCAAATTTCAAATTAACAATTCTGATTTCTGAAATATTTATAGCAAGATTAAAATTAACAATTTTAGATTATTTATAACAAACAAAGTAGGTACACAATTTGCAAATAATATTTTAGTAAAAAAGACAGCGAATAGAATTAATAATTAAAGATATTATAATAGTCTAAAAATATAGGAATTTTTCATAATCTACAAGGAAGTTGAAACATTTTCTTAAAAATTACGAAAGTGACTTTTTTAATTTAAATTTCGAACGATTAAATGTCAACTGTCATTTTCACAAAATAATATTAACATTACATAACAGTAAACATTAAAAAATATATGTATATTTTTTGCTCAGACGTTTCCGGCGTTGATTCGCACTGCTTCGTCCTCGGAAACCTCAAAATTAGGAACGTTTTCGATACACCCGACTGTCACTAATGCGAAAATATCTGCCAGCACTAAAAAATAAACGAATGACTTGTTAAGAATTGAAAAAAATAAATATTTTTTTGGTTTAAATGCGTGGCCAACTCGGAAAATCAATATTCAAAACTGATTAATAAAGTTTTGAGCTGTTGAACAAGGAATTTGATTGAAAATTTAATATTGCGTCGAGAACAAACCTCCAGCTAATAAGTGCTTTGAAAAAGTCCATACGATTTGTTACTGAAAATTCGAAACTTTCAGAAAAACGGACAATTTCATCAAAGAATGTAACTCGACAACTGTGAACACAATTTAAAAACGCTTTTACTAACTGTAAATAATAAACTAACAAATAAAAAAAAAAAATAAAAATTCTAGGCCAATTAAATATTGACTTTCCGGTATTAATATTGTGCAATAATCACCATGGAAATTATTTGTCGCAGGCGATACGAGAGATTGAAAAAAACACGGCACCTTTTTGGAGAAACAAACAGAAAAAGGAAAAATTAATTTCGTCTCGTAAATAAAATTAATGCTAAAAAAGTTTCCACAAAACATGTTAGCATCATCATTATTGTCAGCGTTTTTGTCATTTTTTGAATGATGCTCACATGCCTAGCGAAATGTTTACAACATTTTTTAGCATAGTCTTTACATTGAAAGATCGAGAGATTTGCATAAAATTGAAAATATTTAAGATACCACAAAATGATGAAATCGTCTTCTTTCGCCATCTGATAGTTTTCTGTAAACATACTATAAATAATTATGATCAAAACATTTAAAATTAATATATTTCATTGGAATTCCGTGTGTCTATTCCGAAATTTCGCTCTAAAACAGTATAAGACTACGAAAATATAAACGTGCTTAAGCCATGCTTTCATCGACAGAAAAGTCGCGATGGCGAAAATTTTGTGATGGAAACACTTAAGCGAATTTCACTAAGCTTAAGTCAAGTCAAGTTTAGTGATCTAAGCTTAAGCAGCGATGTAAATGTGTGGACTTTTAACGCCCAATTTTTTCATCAATGGACCTTGTATAGGTTCATACATTTTTAGGCTTATAGAGTTCTGAGTGTCAAAATATCAAATAGGATCACACTTTTAAACTGCAGGTACTTACCTTAGAAAAAACACAGAACTTATAAACGCGCCGTATAAAAAAAACGAAAAAAATTGCATAAAAACATATATTTAGCTAAACTTATAAATTAACATGCATGCCCTGCGCCCCCGAGGAACGGAGCCAATGCTGGTTAACCCTGAGCACGGACCGCCTTCCCCCGGGGGAGAAAATAACCAACACCACAAATACAATTTCGGGATCAACAGTCGATAACGGGGTGGGCCTGGGAGGAGGTCTAGACTACATTTTTGTTGTTGGCTAATCTAAAAACCGAGGGAAGATTTCAACGATAAACGAATTTTGATATTTAATTTATTTCAGATTAACTATTAACTACAGTTTTAAAAATTGCAAAAAATTTATTTCAGATTTATTATTAAGTAAAATTTTAAAAATTGCAAACAATTTATTTCAGAATTATTATTAACTAAAATTTTAAAAATTTCAAAAAATTTATTTGAGATTTATTATTAAGTAAAATTTTTAAAATTGCAAAAAATTTATTTCAGAATTATTATTAACTAATATCTCAAAAATTGCAAAAACTAATTTTTTTAAGTAAATATCATATAAAATTAATAAATGAATAAACTGATGTTCTTAAAGAAATAAAAAAAAACAGTTTGATTTAATTAAAAGAAAAACAATATACTTTAAAACATGAATTTGAAATTTAAATTTTAACTTTATTTCACGGAGGGCTTTCTGAGAGTGGACCATGTTGAGAAGATCAGATGTGCTATCGTTGGGCGTATTTTCAGTACTTTTTCTCTAAACGCGTTTTGACTTTTCTAGGCGAGACGAAATTAAGATTTTTGTCATTACGAAGTCTAGAAAATACCATTCGGCCCAAAATGATATTTTTTTAAGTGCTTACATTATAAGCACTTTTTTTATTTTTAATGAGTTAAGCCCGTTTTAACTCTACACAAATAATGAATTTCGATTAATTTTTCACGATTTTAAGTAAAAGAAGTTCGAAGAAATTTGGAAAACATTTTGAAAAAAAAAAAAAAAACTAGTGACGACAGAAAAAGACCGAAAATAACGCCATCTGAAAAAAATCATCAGAGCGAAATGAGAGTGAATTAGTTAGACTCTTTGTCTGTGAACAGCCTAAATCCACAAAACCTACCGCGGAGAGAAAAAACAATCACCGCCCTTCACAGCGTCCGCTGGTCCTCGCTCTGGTCTCAACAGCCGTACATTTATTTTTGTGACCGGACTCACAGCTGCTGAGGACAGGACGTTAGGTCCGCTGTAAGAACGAGATAGCCGGACAACCTTTTTCGTACCGGTACGAAGCCAGCGGTCCTGAGACTAGAGCCCTAGGTGCGGTCCAACGCGGATGTCCTATAGTAATGGGGGTCATGGACCGCGGAATGCGCAGCTAGCTAAAGAATAACAAAAGTGCACGACGTACCTGCAGGTGCCTTGCAACAATGCCTTGCGAAGACAGACGGCAAGCCGTACACTCGAATCCGATGACAAATAATAAACATGTGTAATGTGTTGTCCCTAAAAATCGCGATACGCAGAATTCCACCGGGAAAATTCGACCACCTTAACGCTCCTAGCGCGATGGAGGCTAGACCTTAACTCAAAGAAAGCACAGCGACCTTCGCTTATAGAAAACACAACCGATTTTCTCTAAGAAAAACACAGCACTTCGATTTTCGCAATAGAAAACACGACAAGTTCGATTTTCACAATAGAAAACACAAATGCGATTTTTACGACGGAAAACTCAGTTAATATGATTTTCACGGTGGAAGGTACAGCTATTGGCTTTCGCTTAGAAGCTAGGGCAGTCTCGACCGAGCCAAGACCTAAGACTCTAAGGGCGGACACCATCGCAGGTGGTCACAAATCGCGAAGTCCTGTCCGACCTACACGCGTAAGGACAAAGTTAGCCGAACGGCGCCCTACGGCTGCCCTAACAGCTAATGTTCCTAAAGGAACCTCTGTTGAAAGAAACCCTAAACACAGCAGTGCAAACAATCAAAAGGCCCTCCCTAAATATTTCATCGAAGGCTACAATTTTCCGACGTCAGTTATAAGAGACTTAAGTAAAAAAATTATTTAATTTCATTTATTACGGGACTTAACTCTAAATAGTATTCTCTTTTGTTTGGTATGAACGGCTTTTTGACTTAAGTCTTTATACCTGACACCGAATGATCTACAGTTAAACTGCTGCAATAAGTCTGAAGCTAGTTACGAAAAAAAAACAAACTAAAATGTGTAGTGAAGTAGTGAAATCACCTATTCTGTACCGCACTTCAAAATTTAATTAGAATGAAAAATGGTTCAATTTTTTTTCAACAGACGCGTTTTAGTAACCGTAAATATATTTCAAAGAAAGTAACCCCCCACTAATTTTCTATATTGAATTTCAGATGCGATACAAAAAGGTGACGTGAAAAATTATATACTAAGCAATGCATCACACAACGTTCTAGAATAATCTAGATTCTAGGTTAACTCAATTTTTATAACTGCTGTGAAAGAACCTTGTGTTTTACATTGTTTGTTCTTATAAACTAAAATATTTGTTGGCAAAATTGAAGAGCAGGGAATTAATTGGTTTTTATTTTACTATTGGCAAAAAAACATTAAAAAAAGTATTTCAATAAACGCGACGCGAACCGAAGGGTTGATCCCGATTAAATATTTTCAAAAAAGTGCTATAACAACGATCTAAAAATTTTAATTTACTTAAAAATCAGAAATTAATTGATTTTATCTTTTGGTTAAAGAAAAAAAATCGAAAGGATTTTTGTTCGTTGTTTTAGCTCGTTTTGAAAATGCAATTTACAAAAATATTGAAAATATATATGTAAGTGTTCACTGATTTGTGAAAATCAAATAAAATATTTTAAATTACAACGTAATTAATTAATAAAACAGGTCATAAACTTAATAACAGTGATCAATATTTTTCAATAAAATATTGAAATAGTTGAAAATTTTAGAGACAGTATATCAGTGACCACTTTTCTACCGTTTGAGCTTAAAAAATAATCTCGAATCCCAAAACCCCTAACCGGGTCAACTCTAAGAGACATTGAACCGTTAAAATGTTTATTTCAACAGACAATGAGTTTCATAAACACGGAGGACTTGTTGACCCGAGCTCATAACAGCAGACAATTTGAAAAAAAAGATTAAAACACTCACCGACTTGATGACTGGCTAATCTGTCAGCTTCTGGAAAAAGAGAAAAAGAGGTTAATATTCGCATAGACTAAAAATATTTTTTTAAATTGTCGTCAACCTCAAAACTTTGTTATTTTACACATTTCAGTGGCCATTTTTGAAGGAGGTTCATTTTTCTGTAGTTTCTTTTAAACATTAAAATAGTTACACAGTAACTCGATGATCAGTTGAGAGTTGAAGACGTATTTTTTTATTATAAATTTTCCACTGAATGTGCTTAAAAATAGCAAAATATGAAAAGAACTTAGCATACCTAGGACAGTTACTTGCAGAGCTGAAAATCTCCAACGACGAAATGCACGAAATGCAGAAGCGCGCACTATTTTTGACACTTTATTTTAAACGCGATAATTTAACTGAAAACTATATGAATACGGGTGAAAAAGCGCGCACTACTTTGGGTCTCTTCGAGATAATTTACTTAAAACTATACGGGTTAAAAATCACGCACTACTTTGGGTCTCTTCGAGATAATTTACTTAAAACTATACGGGTTAAAAATCGCGCACTACTTTGGGTCTCTTCGGGATAATTTACTTAAAACTATACGGGTTAAAAATCGCGCACTGCAATTATGTAATATTTTATTTGACAAATTCGCGACTCCGATTTGCTGCCAGCGGTTGGCTGCCACTTGCCCGAACTTTGACGTTCGATTTTTTTCTAAAGAATTTGTGTTTTGTTTAATTATATTGTTTAGTTATTTTGTTTAATTATTTTATTTATAAAAGTCCAAAATCGCCTTCATCGAGTTTTGATACGAGCATCCGTCGCCTTAGAGAGACACGTTATGTGCTCATCCGCATGACTTACGCAAATATTTCAAAGAATTGCAACCTTCCCTTTGCGTCATAGCACCGTCTGGTTTCCAGGACACAGCAGCACCTCGCTGTTCAAAGCTACCCTATTTTATTTCCGCCTTATCTATCTTTTTGACTTCCATCTTTGATGAAAAGTCATCCACGACCGCTGTAGAAAGCGACAACCCTTCAAAAATACTTGCGAGATGCATCAATATCAGGCACTACCGGTCTTATCAAAAAAAAGGAACGCGAGAGCCTGCCCCGGTCGCGGCGCACTGCCTGGCTCTATACGCGATTACCGAGCGATTCGACGGCCATCGTTCAATTTGCAATTTGAGTCCAGGAAGATTTGTAGACGCGCGACAACACAATGTCAACTGCCCCATTTAATTACCCCAAATTTTCAAACAAAGTGTAGCGAGGATTTGTAATTACGTTAGGTGATTGCGTGATTTTGGTGCAAATTGAACAATGTGTGAGCTCACTGAAAGTAAAGTAAGCGAGCATGAAATCATCACGGGAAGGAAGGATAGCAAGGCGGAAAACTATCTTTCCCGAAAAAATAATTCACATTAGACTGAAAGTAAAATTTTGTAGGTACCAACAGCACTAGAAACACGGAGCAAACGATAAAAAGGTGAAAAATGAAATGCTGTTTTTGTCATGCGTAAAAAAATTAACCATTTAATTTCCAATTGGAAATCGCATTCAAAAATTAGAAAATCTTTCTATTCCAGTCGATTGTTCCAGTTTTCATACTAATTTTGGGGACGAACAAAGTTGTGGCTCAAAGCAAATTAAAACTGGACATTAAATTCTCACTTCCCGTGGGACTTGAACCCACAAAATACATTCGACAAAGAACGGCTGCGCTGGAGGCAATTTGGTTTTAAGCGACGTCAAACAGCAATTTTATTTCGAATTTCAATTATATGAATTTATATCGCTGTAAGTATATCCAAGTAGAAGCGGTTTATAATTGTGATCGCAATACGCCGACTTCAGGCTTCTCGAATCACCGTGGCCCGATTACCAAAAAAAAAAATATGGAAGGAGAGGATTTCCAACCTCCAGCCATCGCAGGTCTCAAGGCGGTACGACCCTCGAGGGCGCCCAACCCCGTACAAATATTGCAACAGAACTCTATTCATCAACGTTCCTCAGCTAAGCTAACCACAAAGAGCAAGTTACCACTTATTACTTTTTGATTCTTCCTTATAAGATATTTTTATTTAAATTTTGGAAGATCAGTTAATATATATCAAGTATCCGCAATCAGACTGACTGGAGTGATGAATCGCCTGTCCGCAACGTTCACTAGCCCACCAATTACGATGAACTTCTCAGTGCAATGCCGCCCCGGAATATTCGCATATATGAATATAACAGCTTGCATCCCACCGAAAAGGGAATATAGCAGAGTAGAGACGCTGCTAAGACGACTGCTTCAAACCCTCAGAAGAATTACGAACGTTCAACGGCTCGAACAACGCAGCAATTCGAAACACGGAGAGAGAACGCGAATACAAACTGACTCAGTTGTTTTCCCCGCTGAAAGATCCCTTACTCAGTATGGCGAGCCGCCAAGTTCCATTGGGAATGTCGTAACTAGTCTTAGACCACTTCCTTAATTCTACTACGGAAATACTTGTTGACATCTTATTTAAATTTGCCAATGCAGCCATTCATTTGTAAAATATAATTTGGAAGCGAAACTAGATAAAATAATAAAGAACAGCTTACTCTAGCTTTTACGTAAACTAGGCAATTAAGTGAATTGAATTTAGAAGTTTTCAGCAACAGAATTTATACATATCCTAAAGCGGGGATCCTTTCAGTCTATTGTGAATAGGTACTTAGGGTCAATGGAGCCGCGCCTAGTCCATTACTGAAACAGAAAGAAAAAAAACGTTAAAATATGCACCAAACAGTACAAAAGCAACACTCGAATAAGGGAATAATCATGCGGGCCAGCACGACGCTTCCCTCCTGAAGATGTCACATTACAAATTTTATATAATAATAATAATAATTTATTTCATCCAAGGAGCATCCCTAGCTTAATGAAATGGATTCCCGAAGCACCTGAAAAAATAACAAAGTTTATTAGTAACAATGTTAAAAGTTAGATAATTATTATAAAATGGATAAAATTTATATTGAATTTAGATGGCAAATGATTTCAGTTAAAATTATTGATAGTTTTATACAGACTTCAAACAAAAGAAAAAAAAATAGAACCCAATAATATCATTAGAAACGAGCGTATCGTTTTGTCATAACGAATCATACCATTGGGTCGTGTGTGTAAAGTCGCCGCCCTCTCTTTACACCGTGACGGGTCCTATGATGGCTTCCCATCACCCCACAAATGTCCGGTAATAAGAACAAGAAAAAAATCATATTTCAAGTTCTCTTCAAATACAGTATTAGCAGCTGAGTTGAATTAAAACAGATAAAAACTATAGTGAATTTAGATATTAAGACATTATATTTTAATAAAGGTATTTATTATTATTATTATTATTATTATCGCATCCAAAATTATTACTATAATTCAATAATAAATCTCAGGTATTTGGATTAATAATACAAAACAATCGTGTTATTGTTAATCTTGCTACGTTTCGAAGACTAAATAAAGTTGTCGAAACGTAGCAAGATTAACAATAACACGTTTGTTTTGTATTATTAATCCAAATACCTGAGATTTATTATTGAAATTTAGATATTAAGACAATATATGATTTCAGTTGAAATTATTGAGAAAGTTGAAATTGAATATTTGGTATTTTCAAAAAATATATAATTGTCATTTCAAATGCGTTTAACTTTTTAATCACTTCCTTTTTTAATGTCCAGGATTCACATGCATATAATAATAGACTAATTGGGGGAATACAACGATCGCAAATAATATAAAAACCTTGAAACATTCGTCGGCTTCCACGCCGGCTCCACGTTGTTCTCTGAGACTGAAGAAATGCACTAACATACAAGGGGGCCGCGAAAGACCAGTGGAAATCCGATTTCAGTCTCGGCTGCTAGATCCATGCCGTGTCTTTGTCGGCAAACAAAGCAGGCCACTTTTCTATTGAAGTTGTAATTATCTGAAATTACAAATAACCCAGATTTACCAAAAAAATATATTCCCTTCGCCTAAAACACCAGACAAACAGCAGCAATTGTTGAAAACATCAATAAATAAGTGTTGCCAAGTTATTATATTCGGTTCCACTGATTACAATGGGCGTAAATGTACTTAATAAAAAATAAATTTACCAATGTTCAGTGATGGAATAAAAAAATGCATCTTGTTGTCGAATTCGCATCGGAAATATATTTGGTAATTTGAATGCTCAAACCTGGCAAATCATACATCAAATGGAAGATTAACACTTCGACTTCAACATTACACACATTTCACAATTGCCCGAAAACTTTTTATTTGCGAAAACTCGATGGCGTCCCCCGCGACACAACAATATGCCGTTTCACGGTGAAGTTGGAACTTGCAATGGCGCCAATCATTGTGACGTCACGGGTAGCGATGTAAACTTACGGGTCGTTTCAAACAGTAACTATTTAAGTCGGGTAATTAACCGGTTGATTGATCCGCTATTTATAAATTGGTTTGTGTCTCAGAACAATAGAGCAATTTTTCAACGGTAGAATCGAAAGAATTAATGCGATAAAATATGATAAAAAAATGATAAAATGATAAATAGCCGCGGTTATTTAATCGGCGACTTACCATTTTGCATCAATAGTCATGGCCGACCGTGCAAATTAGGAACATCCTTGAAACAATAACCTAAGATAAAATAGCACCAAAATTATCTTTTAAATGAATCCAAATAGGCATTTTAAACATATTAGCTGTCTCGAAATAATACTTCAAATTGAATTTTCACATAAATACTAATAGCAAAAATCTTACCAAATAAAATCATAAAATCATTGTTGACCGGTTGCAAAGCACAAATATTTTAAACAAAAAACTTCTCCCGACTTTGTTTTGCACTCATTGCATTGCAGACACTTTCAATAAACAATTTTATACATTAAACATAAATATTTCGGTTTAATTTATAAAAAAACACTATTTCTATAGTCTTCGATATCAATCTTGAATGATCCATGTTTTGTTTTATTGAATCTGACAGGCGAGTGGCACTCAAAATGTTTTAATAATAATTTTCGTACGAAAAAATTGTACCGATTTATTCAATAGTTCAACATTACATCCGAAATGACTTTCCATTTATGGTATTACGAAATTTTTAATTATTTTTGCACATAAAAAGTACCTCTAATGCTAAATTGTGTAAAGATATTTTCTTTTGGCCGCGATAGAAATTTCATATTCGAATTTCGCCTGTGCAAAGCATTGCAATCAGACGGGCGAATTTGGTTCACAGTTCTGTTGGTTATTTGTTGCTATTTATTCCGCCTGTTTTTAACAGTCAGCTACTGCTTTTTTGTACGGACGAAGCCAAGCTCTGATGAGTGTCATTATATTAATACAAATTCGTCTGCGAAGGGCATTATTATAAATTAGAATATTTTGACTGTACGAAAAGAGGGGATTCTGAAATCATTAATCAATTACTAAATTCACAGCTAATTTTATATAATATACTAGATGGAACAGAAATGTAAGGCACCAAAGCAAATCAATATGATTTATAAAGTATTTTACTAGAAACAAAATATCAGTTATTGACGTTATAGAATATAGACACTCGGTAACTAAGTTTATTAAGGTAGTGAACCAGAGAAGGACTGTTTTATATAAATTCACAAATAGATTCTGAATTCGTTTCATTAGTATAGACAGCTGGAGGGGGGAGGGGGGAATTAAGCGAAACGATCAATAATTAAGGAGAAAGCAAGCCCGCTTATACTCTTAAGTCTTAAAGGAAGACATCCTTTAAATCCCTTCGTGAATATACCAACAGATTCAATCTCTCGTTTCTCTTTTGAAAGACAGTTTCAATACACATGTCTAAAATACATACGCGACGGACCAAATTTATTTGTTATGGGAAAAGGAAAACGCACTTAGAAAAAAACTTTACACTTTCGGAGATAACAGAAAAAATATTGTAACTTATCTGAATCAATCTTCTATTTTTCGTCGACTTGTTTCTTCGAGCAATATCTACAATAAACAACAAAAAAAGGTACACAACGAATCTTAATTCTATAAATTTTATTATACAAAAACAAATATTTTCCATACAACTTAACGCTCAACGGATATTTTTATACATTCAAAGAATCGACAAATCGACCGTAACTTATATAAACAAACCGCGTCCGACTACACCTGACAGACGGGACGACGGCAGACGTCAGTCAGTCATTCGTGGGGGCGGAGACCCTAGGGAGAGACATCCCCGGTCCGCAATCCATCAGAGAAGGGCTCGACCATCTATCAGCATCTTTCTATATAAACCTTGTGAAGAATTTCGCTTCAAGCTGAACGCATCTGGTCGATCCGAAGCTATCACAAAGTACAAACCCGTTTTCACTCGCGGCACATTAAAACACACAGACACAAGTGGTCGACACTCAACCGCACAATGCTCTCCTAAATCAGAATCTCTACCGCATATCTACGTCTGTATCAAACCGTTTCAATTTATGTCACGTCAACGCATTTCATTTCGTTATAATATGATTTGCTGTCGAAAAGAATTCAACTTTTTTGGTCCGAAAAGGCGTTATCGCTCTAAGAGATCGAAGGAGGCCGCCGCGACCCAGATCGAAAGTGTGTTATCACTTTAAAAACATTCTCCTTAATTTTATTGAAGAACGGTCAATAAATAATAGTGATTCGCGGAAGGGAGCACCACGCGCCTCTTCCAAATCGGAATTGGAAACATAATATCTCAGCGTACTGCAATTTCTTGATTCGGGTGCTTCGCCCCCATATGACAAAGCGTATTAATTAGCGCTTGGTACTGGGACAGCAGGCTAGATTACAATAATATTGAAATGAAATTGAGAAATTTCTTAGGAAGAACCTAGATGGCACAGGATCGAAGAAAGCAAATGCTGAGTTTTGTGAATTGCATTTATTCTAACGTTTCGGCAATCTTTTTGTCGTCTTCAGAGAGTCAATGTTGCCCAATTGTTCAGTATTATTATTAATACAGCATTGACTCTCTGAAGATGGCAAAAAATTTGCCGAAACGTTAGAATAAATGCAATTCACAAAACTCAGTATTTGCTTTCTTTGACCCTGTGCCACCTAGGTTCTTCCTAAGGACCTAAGAAATTTCTCAATTACTTTCAAGGGTCATATTCACTCTAAATTTTGTAGAGTTATTTTTTGCATTGAAATGAAATGTTTTTGACCTCACAGAAAAAAAACAATCTCCATACATGTAGGTATGCATACAGCTCGCCCTTTTAAAGGTCGAACCGTTTGTATTTGATTCTTTATTGGATCGTTTTATCCGAACTTGCACGAGGACCTGTCGAGCATAGTATAGCAGTGCACCAGCAACGACACGTTATTTCAAAACTATCACATAAATTCACATAAAGCGGGGCACATATTTTTGTGCCCGTGTACATAAAACCGGCGACACTCTCTCGCGATATGCAAATTTCGATCGGGTGTAACAGAAAGTTGCCGACACGTCCAGTCGCACAAAAATAGTGATGTAAAACAATTAATTACCGGTTAAATAACCTCAGTAATCTGTTTAAAATAAATTGCCGCGGTTATTTATTATAATTATATTATTATACAAGGTTGCGCAGACAATTTTACACATAATTGTAATTAATTTTAATTGTATAATTAATATTAATATAGAAACTGTATTTAATTAATTCTTTCGATTCTACTATTGAAAGCTGCTCTATTATTTTGTCTTTTGTTGTTCTGAGAAAGCCATTTTGTTTTATAGATTATCGGTCAATTAATAGGTAAATTATTTGTTCAAAATGGTTACGATGAGCGCCGACTCTGGGGTAGAACGAGTGGAGCGGTCGCTCTAGGCGCCAGGTGGCAAATGACACCAAAAAGCCAAATGCGAAAAACAAGATTTTATTATTAAGTGACTTATTGAAATTAACACCAAATACTAATTTAATTATATCGCGGTAAGAACGTTCTTAATGTTAATGAAGCAGAAGTATAATAATTAAAGCTACTTAATTTAATTTAAAGTCAACAAGCGTTGATGTTTGCAATAAAAGTTGTTTTTTGAAAACGACGCTGAAAGACAATCTCGCTCCACCCTGATCAAGGGCTAGGGCCTACGTTGGTTACTATAAAAAATTACTGATAATTTTACACCACTCTCAGAAAACAAAGGTACCGTTATGCGAAACATTTATGCCCAAAGCGAAACCTTGAAGTTAAGGTTTCCCTTCGGCCATAAATTAAGTACCAAATTTTACAGTTCTTTCGCAAAACATTAAGTTCCATTTCATTTTCGAGTTAGCCAAAGCCGACTGAAACGTCGGATTACAAATACTTCAGTTCCAAAGCTTGTAGACGCTCGCCAAGAGAGGTCATCGAGGTAGTCGTTTTCATCAAACATCAGGCAAAATTATGGGATTGCAATTTCGACAACACGTAAGCTGTTAAAACATTTTTCCGCAAGCCCGGCCAGCTCGGCAACTTTCTGAGCGCTGACGCGTGTGAACTACATTATCGCACGTCTGTCTATTGTTTGCACGGTTTGCTATCAACAACAATACATTTTTTTCTCTGTTGGTTTTCATGAAAAAAATACACATTCAGGGTTTTTTTTTATCTCTGCGCGAAAAATACATGGACTTAGGCCGCACTGTGTTGTCACTGCATTTTTTTTTTTGTTAATTTTCTAGCTGCTGAACTTTGAACGGTCAAAGTGTTAAGTAATTTAAAATCATGTCATTTTTTCGGAAATTTGAATACGACGACAGAAAAACATGAGCAATAAAATCAGTCCAGATATGGTTAGCAAGTATTACATTCAAAATTGTATTTCGTAAACCAAGGGCCGCATTTTGTAAAGAATTAACACTGAAAATAATTACAGATCCGGCTCCAGTAAAATGGCATTTAATTTCTGAACATTTCCCGACGTACTGAACATTTTATACTATTTTTTATATAAGCTCAATACAAAGAAATTAATTTTAAACAATTTTTCAACAGTGCTATATTGGTCAGACTTTGTGTTTTTATAATTGTTTTGTTTGGACGAGTCTCTTCGAATGTAAACAAAACAAATGTCAAACAGAACAAATGCATTGACAGTGCAATTTAAAGTTTGTTTTATCTTAAAGATTGATCTGAATTTAGAATTTTGAAGGATTTATTTTGTTTCATTGTAAGACTTTCTTGCGAAATGTTGGTTTGGTGTTCTATTTTTTGAATACTTAAACGGCAATGTTGACCACATTAAAATTAAATAAAAAAATACAATCTTACTTTGAAACGACGCGTAGTTTTTTCTTTATCTTCTGGACGACAAAAAAGCATTCTTCGCTGAAAACGAGACGGCTGCATTCTTTTACAGGATGAAAACGAGACGACTGCCTCTTTTACAGGATAAATTTCTAGCGAATTTACCTGTAAATTTTAAAAATCGTTCTGTATTAAAATAGAACAAAAGGGTACACATCGTGCACGTGGAAATAATTCTCCACGGAAAAAGAATTTAAATAAATGTATAAACGGTTTATTTTAAAAAGTGTTACAATGTATATTGGGTGTCCATGGTTCACAGGTATTAAATTATATAAAAAAAAACATTCGAAGCAAAGTAATTTTCTAAGAATCTTTAGAATCAACTTCTATTTTTTTCCAGGTAGTTTATTAAAAATAGATACGGCTGGGTAGGCTAGGAATTTTTTTTCATAAAGTTTAGAGATTGTAGATTATAGAGGCTCACCATCATAATTCATAGTCCATACAATTTAAAGCACTCTTAAAGTGGTCTTTTTGATGCGTATTTATGTCGTGAATTTTCGACACAAAATTATGTTAATTGTAACGTGCTTATTTGTAGAAATATTTACCTAGATTCTAGAGATGAAACCTTTTCACACAAAGTAAAAAAAAACGTGTTAAATACTTGTAACATTTAGCATTAAATGGATTCTCTATTAAATTCAAAACTATGTAATAAATTCTCCTATGCAACATTTTCACAAATCATTCATACAATTACTTAATTTACCATTCAACCCATTTGTACACCATAATATTATTTGAAGCATTTTTTTTATTTGTGTCCGTGACCTTGCAATATTTTATATAAATAGTAGTTCATAACAGCAATTTTTTAATTGTGATTTTTCTGTTTAAAATAATGCAGTTGGAACATTTTTATCAGCATAATTACAATTTTTTTTAAACACTTGTTCGAATTGTGGAAAACTGGAACAAACCTACAGAGTTCCAATTTTGGAACACTGGAAAAAATGGGTTAACTAATCGTAAACAGTTGTAACTGGTTATAATGACGTCACTGAGACACAATATTATTAATGCCTATTTTGAAATTCGAGAACTCATGCTTTTGAGGTTTCGTATCCAAAAGTGGAACCCCATCTGTCTTTTTTTATATACGTAGCAAAAAGCAAGCAATCAAAAATAATTCTCGCGACAATAATTTATTTGATCAATCGCTTTGTAAAAATTCGCTTGGATAGTAATGGGTAAAAAATTGATTGCAAGTTTTGACTAGACACAGACAGAGTCTGAGCTGAATAAAATCGTGTAAAAAATACATTTTTGAATTTTCTATGCAATAAATTCGTCTATTAATTTAGCTTAAATGTTTCTGTATTTAAACACAGAAGGCCGTTCGAAGCCACAGCAGACAAAGACAATGATATATGTAATTATTAGTCGAATCATAACTTGTTAAAAACATGAATTTGTAGGACGCTTGTGCAATGGTCATTTTTATTCATAGTTTGACAAATTCAACGACTATAAGACTATTCGCACAGCTACAGTAACCCTTCTGTACAAACATGCCTGAGTTATAAAAACCGTGAGAAATGTTCCCGATACGCTTTCACGTGACCGACAAAATATTATAGATAAATTCGACAACGTTCCGTGTTATTTATTTTTAAATCAAAATAAGTTAACTCAAATCTGCTCTCAGGAGATGCCGGGTTCGATTCACAGCGACGAAATGCAATTTTTTTACAAATAAACTTACAGGCTCACTGCGTCCATTTATACGACCTGTTACCCAATCTCAAATTAATGGCATTTCTAAAATCTAACTACATTTATTTTTAATATATCTGAAAAATAAAATACTGCACAACGAACAGACCGCCGTTGGTTCGATTCCCACCGGCGCTCGCTGATATCCTCAATAAAATTATAGTCTGCAAAAGGCTGAAGATAATATCGTAAAATAGAAAATAATATTACCTTCCAGGTTCTGGGAGTTTTCTGATTTCATCGAAGACGATGCATATCCTTCCTTGAAATCTCCTTCCTGTTGTTTCAATATTGCTTGTCCTGGTAAACGCCAATTTTCTCAGTTGTCGAGCGTTTGCGTGTTTTCTTTCTTGCTTGTCCTGGCATCGGTGACAATTTTCAGCAGCAAGTTACGCAACTACCTATAAGAATAAAAATTATCAAAATTACTAAAATATTACCTTGACTTGAATAAATGTAATCACGAATCGTTGCATAACTTTACAAACTATCAAAGTCACTGAATTCACAATATTGTCGACACTACAAAAACATTTACTCTCTATAAATCCTGTCTAGAGCAGAGGGCCTATGCAATAGCCGCCCGGCAAAATCATCGTAGCTTCGTTCCACGAGAGATGTCTATAATAATATCTGAAATTTTCTACCGAGCAGATCTAAATGCATTTAAAAACGTTAATACTTACCATTTTTCATTAATTTTCACGATATTTCGACTTGAAAACACTTCAACAATACAAAATAACAATTCACAATGGACGCCCAATTATTTTGATTCCTTCTAGAAGGAATTCCTTCTAGAAGGAATCAAAAGCATAGAGGTGCTTAGGAGGTACTCAATTAATATTGGTAGCAAACATAAAATTAAAAAATTGTCAAAATTTTATGAAACGTCCCAAACACTGACTCTTTAACAATTATTTATTTAAAAGTTAAGTAGATATAATAAACTTATAAGCTGAATAAACTCCGATTTGATTTTTCCAATTTGTTTTCAGTTTTGTGTAAATGGGCTTTATAACGGGAAGTATAATATAGACCCTATTTACAATAACAATTGTAATAAAACATGCAAAATCGAAATAACACATTAAATACATTCTCTTTTAGAACTTATTTAAGCTATTGTATTACCGATTTCGCGATTTTGCAAAAAAAAAACATTTTGAGAATTGCGCAATTGTGTGTGTTCCATAGTGTTCTAGAACAAATTTTTTATTGTCTGATTGGCACACTTGTGTACTTAGTAGGTGTCAAAAGAGGGTTGATTTGTTGTGTTGCGGAACAATTAAAGTGTATTTAAGTGTTTTTTAATTCACTTACAATGCTTAATTGGTTTGCGGTGTGTGCTTTTGAATGTCAACAATCAGCGGATGGATAAGTCAACCGATTTTCCGGTGGTCGCGACTTGAACGTGTCTTCGGATGCGGAGGAGAATTTTCGCGGTTAAAATCAGCTTAGGTATTTATCTATTTAGTTCTTTGTTAATTGTTTAAAATGTACATTCAATTGATATTATCGGACTTGAGAAGTACAATCTGTGTTTTACAATATTATTTATCGATCTGCAAAGCTTCTTCGAATAATTATAACATACTAGAGACCGTTCCTTTTCGTATGATTTTCAGGAATGTTATACTTTCTAGGCAACTGGAAATTTTCTACCCCCATTGATTGTTTCTCAACGTTCAGAGGTGGTAATAGATACAGTCTGTTAAAACACGTCAAAAAACATGAATTTTGTCCACAAATGTTTGAAAACGTTTTACTTATTAACATTTAAAAAAACCAACAATGTACTGTCCATACTTTGTTTTTGTAGGGGGTGATGTTTGCCATTAAAACTTTACCTGGATCTCATAAACTTAAGTTTAATCCACCTCTATAGTCATAACGTCATTTTAATTAGGCCAAAAAGGCTACAAAGTAAACAAAACAATGCGACATGTTTTTATGCGATCAAATAGAAAAAAAAACCCGGGTCGCAGTGCCAAAACCCTGCCGACAATATAGTGTATTTGCTTGTATAGGGCCGTGTGGTTTTATACTTTTATTACGTGAAATTAAGTTTGTTTTTGGGCAAAATAAAAAATTTAACCCCTTAATACACCCCTTAAAATAACATTTTTTTTCTTAATTGTAATATTATTATCAATCTAACGTCTACACCGAATTAAAGACACCCTTCAATAAATAAGTCACTATCTGCAAATTAGTGTTTTCATAAAATTTGTAAATCCGGTCCTGTCGGGCCGATTTTATTAAAATTGTGGAGACACTTTTTAATCACTACCGGAGGGTTAAATTTCAATTTTGAAACGATTCGGAGAATTTTTTCGGTATTTTGGGGCCCAAAAACAGGTTTCAACCCCTAAAAACTACCCTTAAAATAGCCCGATTAGGCCCATTTTAAATAGGTTTCTTGCGGTGATGGGTTTCAACACGTGGTCCAAATTTCGTTGAAATCAATTAACTCTTTCGAAAGTTATCACGCGTACACATATATATATATATATATATATAAATATATATATATATATATATACATATATATATATAAACATTTTTAAAAATGGTGCCAATGTGTTTAGGTGGTTATGAAACGTCGAGAAATTTTGGTCCGACCCCTAGGTCCCGCCATCCGACCGACGCCAATAGTGTATGTTGCCATATGGCAAATACACTAATAAGATCAGATATGAAGTTTATTCATCGCTGATTTAGGCATCGGTGTCTCGTCAATGTGTCATCGAATTCGTGCCAACTTTTTTTTAACTTTTCTCTTTCAAATTTCATACTCGATCACACACACACGTCTTCACCCCCTCGTCCCGCGACGCCCCCGCGGAATTATCGACTACACCAAATTTTATTTTCATAAATTTCCTAAACTTGCCGCCTCCATCAACGTAATAAAACACACATTGACACGTACAAACGATCTACAAGTCCCAGCAGCAAAGACGTAAGAATATTTTATGAAATAAAACTTCTTTTGACAGGATATAGAGTGAAATTCATTCTTGAGATTACAAATGTAACGAACGTGTCGCAAAACCGCCTCTGGAACATTAAGCTAAGGTAACTGCGAGGTAGAATATTTGCCTCGTAACCTAAAGGTTGTAGGTTTGATGTCATTGTTTTTGTTGTTTTTTTACAGCTATACTAGTTTTACCTCTGTAGTGTGTAGTGCAAAATACACAATCTATTGTTTGCAGACAAACTGTGCTGTTATTAATTGAGTTAAAACTATACACAAATTTAAACCAGTAAAGGTATAATTTTTGTCTTGGGTAGCGATTAGATTAAAAGTGTAAGTTTGTAATGCTTGATCCAAACTGTCGAACCAAATAATTAAAACACGACTTAAAAATGTTTGCAGTGCAGTTAAAATATTATTATTGTAATTTAAATAGAACAAACCGTCTTGAAAGCAAATTTAACTGCGTTTAAATCGGTTTAGTTGTCGATATCTTATTTTTAAAATAAATAATTTTAGACACTTACCAAGTGTCCAAGTAGTTTCTGATCAGCAGTGCAGTGCAAACATGTCACTATGACACTATGCGATGTTGTGTGCGGGGGAGAAGTCCCCTCGCATCATAGTCAGCCCTTCTATCTCACGGCTATGTGTATCCCCACTGGGCTTTAGTATTATGGAGCGGGGGCGACGTAGAATATTCTGAAAATTTAAAAGGACGAACTGCCACTTTATATAACGGTTATTTATAGTCTTTAGATTACTTTGAAACCGACACCGCTTTTCCACTTAACCGCGTAGGAAGAAAATGTCGCGTGTAGAAACAATTCGAACGTAATCAGAGAACAGCGTGGCCGTTGGAACAGACTGTCGTGGGTTCGAATCCCACCTCTGCTCATAGATGTTTTAATTTATTACGCCATCATAACGTGGAGTGGCATTATTCCCGGACCAATCCGGATCAATCCGGCTGGCTAGAAAATAAATACAAAAATTTAGACGCGGTCCAAGATACAAACCTTTGAATAAATTTCGAGTATATTGAAGCATGCAGAACAAAAAACAGTTGCAAGTTGTGCATTTATTTTTACTCCGCTCGCTAACTCAACGACCGTCTATTTTTATCGAAATCGATACAGTAGATCCGTTCGTTATCGTCTGTCGGCAAGACAGGTACTTCCCCTTCAACTTGCATTTGTTTATCGTTATTGTTTTGTGCGTTCATCTGTTTTGCATGTGCAATTTAAATACATAAAACAGATTCCTTGTCATGCGATTGGATAGAACTTGTATTAAGATGCAGGGGGCCGGCTTTAAGGTTGCTGTTTATAAAAAACACAGACATTTTTTATATACCGATATCGAAACAGGTAACACATAATCACAGATTGGTAATTATAATATTTTTTAAGCCATAAGTTTAATTGAACCGGCACTCAATATATATTATTCTACACAAAGCACTTCATGACTGAGATACTGAAAAATATACTTTTTTTTTTCTTTTTTGTTGTATATATTATATAAGGCCTGTCACCAGTCTAACGGTTGACATAAAATTAATTCAAATTTTCATTGTACAAAATGAAAAATAAAATTATAATAACTCAGAATTAATTCGGATTAATACCTAGTATAAAAAACTAGAACGAAACGCTAGAGACTGTACCGTATTAGAACAGGGTGTAGATCATGAAAATGCCTGGTTGTTATGAACCATCCTGTATGCGTATAGTCGTGTAACGAAACAAAGCTTATACAGCGACATTAGTGGAGCTTTTAGCGGTGTACAAACAGAGCTTTCATAATGAATGTTGGCACATATTATCTCTTTTTCAATCGTATATCACAGTCTCTCTTTTCACTCAAGTTCTAAACACACCGACTCTACTGCGTGCGGTTTTGTGAAAACGCAAGGACGATGGCAAGGGTTTCAGCCGAAATCTGACGAATCTGATGTCTGAACGAATGAAAAGTTTTCAGAGGATAGTCATCCAATACAGTACGATTGGACGATAAAAAACGGACAATGTATTGTTTTTTAATGGACTATCAGAGTTTCAGTGCAAACTTAACTGTCATTTCAGTTTAGATATCGGAATTTTATCTTTACGATTGGCATGAGATATACGACCTAAATGATCCAGCTATAAGGAAATGAATTCTTTGATATCTTAGCGTGTGAGACTTATTTTCAGCAGTGGTCTTCAAAGATAAATAGATAGATAGTCCAAATTTACTTTTCTTCTTGGCGTTTTGATACGAGTAAACTTGACGAGTAGTTAAGTGAGATCACTTCGGAAGTCAACGCGTATAAAAGCGGGAGACTGCCATTTGTTTTCTGTAGGTATAATCTTTTTATTGCAGCGATTTCCTGTTACAAAAAAGTACCTGTCGTCGTTTTATTTAAAAATTATAAACAGGGCGCTATTCCTGCGAAGTCTACAAGTTGCCCGGAAATTGTTTCGTTACAGTAATTTCCTGCAGCGCAGTAGCGCATTTTATTTTTGTTTTTTTGTCGCGCCATCGCGTCAAAAACATTTGTTAGACTCCTTGTTGTAGAAGAGGAAGTGACGAAAGTTCTTTCACCGGCGAACCTTCCTGTTTCTCGACGTAATTACATCTCTTTATGTGGTGAATAATTTCCATTCATTATGTTGTCCTTTTTCTCGTTACTCAGTTGGCATCACTTTTGCCTCTAAACGTTCCCACTTTGTCATATATAATTGCTTTTACTCATTTTTTAAAATGTTACAAACCTTCTTTGATTTCTAGCCGTGAGATCTTTTATTTAAACGCCGCGACTTGACAGAATTTTTAAACGGTTTTATTCGTTTGTTTACAATAATATGGCACGTACACTATTGGCGTCGGTCGGATGGCGGGACCTAGAGGTGTGTGTGTGCGGGCGAAACTTCCGAAAGAGTTAATTGATTTTAACGAAATTTAGCCCACATGCTGGAACCCATCACCGAACGAAACCTAATTAAAATGGATTAAAATCAGTCAAGTCCTTCAAAAGTTTCTATAATACAGTCGTCCATTTTTAAGGGCACCAAATGTCGAGGCTAGTAACAATGAATATTACCAATTTACTATTGTTTTAAAATCAATATCTGAAAGTTAAAGGTGTATAAAAAACTCTAAACGCGAATCTTGCGTTCTCGACTATTCTCTACAAAATTCGTTTACAGCAAAGCGTCGAAATTCGGTTAGAATTTATTTCATTGTGCGGCATTGTGAGATGGTGAGTCGAACTATAGCCAGCACATAATATTTTCATTAACAATAATAACGCACATAACCCAATGTAAATAGAGTCCTCTCGTGTTTGGTTTAACAAGTTGAGAAACATAACAGCTCCGGCGCGATATAGAGATGTTTATACAGCTTCGGGGGCGGTGCGGCCGGCGATGTCGGGGGGCGCGCGGGCTTTATTACACGGAGCTGTTATTTTGATGGCCGTGTAATTTTTTACTCTTTTCTTTTCGTGACGGATTAACAGCTATGATTAATACACTGTAATTACATTATGTTCTGCTTCTGCTATTATTTTAGAACTAACCTTGATGGTACAGGGTTGCTCGGAAAGTTTATTTAAGCTCAACGCTTACGTAATATTAGACCGCCGACTGCTAACTTTGATAGTTTAAGTTCGTTATTATTTTTAATAATAATTGTCGGCAATCTAATTGATTAACACAGTAGGATAGCTACAATTTTGCTATACCATTGTTATAATAAACAATGCAATTTTTTAACAATGGTAGCAAAACCTTAGTCTGACGAGCTATACGGTTCCTAAACTTTACTTTTATTCTAATTAATAAAATAACTTTGAAGCGAGAAGCGACATTCAGACGTTCTCGGCAGTTCTCAAGCCTTCTAGAAATAAAAAAAATCTACCAATTACGAATAATGAACACGGTTCTTAATAACTAGTTTTATATATTGCGATATTAAAATTTAAGCTATTGGCCAAATTTCCTCGCGTCTTTATACGCCTTGCAGCATTCAAACAACGGAACATCGCAGATTAATGTCCGTATTGATCGTGTTGAACTTTTACTCTGATTTCCCAGTTGAGGTGTTTGCGGTTTCGTGTTGAAAAATTCATAGTCTCCGTGTATTGAAGACGAGCATATCACAACTCAGACTTCGCCCCCTTCCTAAAAAACAACAACTCAGACCGTACGGCCGAGGTGAATTATTGAACGGGAAACTGGGAATAGGCGCTCTTTTCTTCAATCCTTTACAGCCGTCCATGTCGATTAACACCTCGGTTCTTATACATTTCTTAGCAACGTTCTTTTGTCTGTCGCATTTCTGAGAGGGTCTTAGTAGTGAAATAACAACAAGACACCCCTGTCGATGTGTTTTTGTATGTTTTGTATGACACTTAGACGGAGAAACATGTTTTCAAAATGTTGGTCTATTTGTGCAAGTGTAACACTCAAGAACGGCTTGACTGATTTTGATTAAACTTCGTACTGATTTTAAAGTACATAGAGCAATTTTTATCAGACTGTTGTCAAACCGCGGGTAAGAGCTAGTTAATCAAAAGACATATTGATTTTTTTATGCGTTTTAATAATCTATATATGTGCCGCTTTGTTCAAACAACTCGATTTGTCAGCGACATAGAAACAACATTCTCGGAAGCTCGGCAGTCCGTACAAATATTTAGTTAATTTTAGGTACTTGTGTTTGGTCAGTAAATGGGAAATGATATAATATTATTGTTGTTTGTAAGTCCAGAAATTAATTCAGCTAATTAATATCCTGTGAGAATTCCCGAGAGCCTAAGAAGGAAGCCTCTTCAAACGTGAGCCGTAATCATTTGTTTATTTATTCATGGCAGCTAGCTTTGACTCTTAATTAAACAAGCGAAGGTCTACACGCGCTGACCGGCCGACGCCTCCTCGATCCTTCCACTTCAAAAAAAAAAAAAAACCCGGCTCGCAATTTAATATAATTGACTTCTTATTTATTATAAATCGTACTGACATAAAAATCAAGACGGCTGAGTCACTGCTATAGTCACAGACCTTCTTTGCCGTTCAGAATGAAGAATTGTCAACGTTAAATTTTTAATTCAGAGCCTTTGTTTTGAATCAACACTTTTTACACGGAAATTCATTGTACAGCTCTCTGACGTGTATTTGATACAGTTTTTAAACTGTATGTAAAAATAAATAAAACAACGTTCGCGAGAAAGAGATAAAAGTATGAATGCAATTGAACGCTGCAAATATTATGTAATAGATCTGAATGCCGTATAAACAAAAAAAAACAAGTGGGGAAAAAACCACAACTGATTGCAATCCTTGTGTATGAATGTCGATCGGTATGTTTGTTCGTGCGATTTTAAATGCAAGTTTCTATGGCAACGACGATTTTCAAAAACTGTCAACAATAATTATTTTATTAATCATTTATTTTTTAAAAGCCGGTTCGTTCAAAACAATTAACTAAAAAAAGGACCGTGAAATCTTTAGATTATTTTTTGACAGACAAGTTTTTTGATAGCGTGATAAACGTTCCGGAAAATTGGTCATCGCAACGTCCGTCTATGACGACGTATTTATTGCATGTTGACTGGACGCACGGCCCCAGCGGGACGTTTATATCGACTGTGGGACCGTCGCCGCGGTGCATTTGTATTGATGAACTGTTATCTGCGGTTCAGAACGACGCTGTTCGCGAGTTGTACAAAAATAAATATTATATTCTCGCGAAAAATGCTTCGTTGGAAAGTCGAAACAAAAATTTATTTAAGTCAAAATTAAAGCTCTCGGAACAAATTCAATTTTAAAATACAGTGCTATAATTAGAGGTAAATGGAAAAAGCTAATAAATGCCATGACTTGTCATTTTTTATAAGCGTTCATAAATTCAAATTTAACATCGATTATTTTCTCCGAATGCATATAACGTTTATGTAACTGACATGTCTGTCGTAAAGCAAGCATTGTCTATATAGCACTGATGCCAATATAATAACACCAAAGTTGTCAGAATTATGTGTGATATGGCCGTCGAGAGTGGCAGGTGTCGGTTGGCACCTCGTCTATCGGTTGTGAATTTTTATTGCACAAAAGTTGACACACAACTATCTGAAAAGCAAAATAATTATTTTTATTTAATCGAATTTTTAAAATGTTTACGCCGTGAACAAAAAAAATGGACCTTCGCATTTTTTCATTTGAAATTTAAATAATTTTTCCAAGCTTGACAAGTTGACGGCTTTGGTCAACCCTTGACACTGTCGCTTTGGCCCTGTTCTAGCGCTGTATGTTGTATAATATGCATGTATGGCGGCATCTGAGTGAGTTTTTCCAGTCTTGAGTTTTGTGAGGCGTGAATAAGCCCCCGTATAACACAGAACAAGTTGAGCATGTCATTCCGCTCGTCTATATATATATATATATATATATATCTCTCTCTCTCGCCCCGCGGTTTTGTTCACACAGTGACGCCTGATACATTGTTTATTTAAAAAAGAGAAAAAAATGAGCGCTTTACCTTTTGTTAAATTAATTACAGACCAATAAATGAAGAGCATACCTACATATATTAGTCATAGACTACTCGATCGTTTCAGATATTTATTGATATTTTTTTTTATTTTAATTTTACTGTTTCGGCATAAAATACGTTTACATTTTTTTTTTTAGAAACGTTCGAGAAGATGATTCTTGAGCATTGACTTAAAAGACTGTATTTAATTTTTTTGAAATGATACGTTTTTAGGGTTTCGTAGATCCGATGAAAAAACGGAACCCTTAGAATTAGAATTTATTGATCCAAAGACATACAAATATGTATAGGATTCGTCAAAAGATAGGATCACTTTCGCGTCTGTCTGTCCGTCACAGCTTATTATTTTTTTTTTTAATTTACACTTCGGTGCTTTTGCTAAAATAATTCGAAGACCGTGTTAACGAAGAAAATAAAATCAAGTTACTATCAATAAGAAGAAAAGGAGAAATTTTGGTCCGATCCCTGGGTCTCGCTATCCGACCGACGCCAATAGTGTGTGCCATATGGCATTATTACTTTCTTAATTTTAAACATTACTTAGAAAACTCAGTACTTATTGTGTATATAAAAATAGTTGATTAGATTTTATTTTTTATTTTTGTTTGCACGCCACTGACAATAGGCTGCACACGTTATTTTTTTATATTAAGTCGCCTGTTCTTTCTGACACGTGTAAACACAATGTTCACATATTTTAAAGCTCTCGCCGAAAAGAAGTGTAGGCACTACCTGCCTACTTTTTTTAATAATACAGTATCGACGATTACATTGGTTTTCGTTTCATTGCACAGCTCGCCTTTTAACGTACGCCGAGTGCCATTTTGTCGGTCTCATTTACAAGCACCGACATTAATCATTCACCGTGTTTACACGTTCGTTTTTCAAATCGATATATTCGAATCGAGTCGAACAATGAAAGTCCATTAGAGTCGGACTCTGTTCGCTTGAAAGGGCCAATAAATAATCAGTTTGCCGGATCAAGTCGACAAACGAATTAGATTTCTTCTATACGTGTATACAGAATGATCAGTATAAAGATTCTAGAAGCTTATATAACTTATTATTGATGGTCACGATCATAGAAACGACGCTTACAAGCCCTCAGTTTTAATTTCAGAAGCGACAGAAACGGCTACTACCGTTACGTTTTATCTACATCCGTTCGATGTCGCTGCCGTCCAAAGAAGTTTCACTTCAATAATAAATATTAATTGGTAACTAGGCCCGGATAACCCTAGCAGTTGGCGACCTTAAAAAATAATTGTGTAAATGATGCGTTCGTATAACGTTTGTTGGAACGACTTTTGTTTATATGGGGTATATACTCAAGTCGTCGGATGGCAATTTTGTTAAATAGCTTGTAAACATAATGCAGATATATCGTTCGTCGAAACATTTAACGCATGCGTGATAGTCGTCACCGGAGATTGCGTCTCGACGCGGACGCAATTCACTTTTCCGGAGCCAAGAGCCGTCTTTTGATTAAAATGGCGCCGTTCTCGTCAAACACTCTTCTTTAGAATGTTATAATTTTTGACGAAAAACATTGACCATGCCGCCAGGTTCCTCTCCGGAGCTAAAAAAACTAGAAATAACTCTTTATTGCGATGCTCGGTTATCAGTTTGGAAACTTTCTGAGAACTGTGAGGATGCTGAATTAATTTAAGAAACTGTTGAATATATTTTTTCTAATATAGATCTTACTTATTCCCACCCGCGTTTGCTTGAATAAAAAAATCGAATGCTTCTCGAAACATTTTTGTAAAGTGCTTTCAAAAATGAATATTTAATGGGCAAAGTAATGCATTTCCATGTACAGTTAGGGACAACGATGGCGTTTATTTTCTGCAATCTGGCCATGTTGAATTAAAAACGGTTTTGCAGATCGCTGAAGCTCTACCTCGGAGTTTGCCTCGAAGTCACGCGAAATCGTGAAGAAACGATATATATTAGAAGAGCGATCGCTGAAATCTAAAAGGCAGAATTTCGAATATTTGTTGACCCTCGATGTATATCTCGGAGTCGAATGGCTATTATCTAAAGTGTTCTCGTGACGCTTTGGGCATGCGCGTATGCCTACTATAAAGGATTGTATTTTTATTCTACGACGACAAGTTAATAGGAAATGGAAATATGGAAGAGCAGGAAGCGGCGGCCGTGTCAACGGAGATATTTATCCGAGAAATGATTAATATTTATTTGTAAAGGCGTTTCAATTTTTTTATGAATTGAAAAACACATTGAGGTTTTCGTTTTCCCATTTCACTATTATGCATAGTTTTCTTCACAATACCATCTATTTTTTTCAGTTCCGAAATCGCGTTTTTTCTCACACAGGCAGTGTGGCTTTATCATGCGAATTTATGTTTGTTTTTGGACAAAATAAAAATAAATTATAACCTAGTCGATTTTAGGACCACCTTTTGATTGATACTAAACGATTAAATCTTCAAATATAATGCCAGATTGTTCAGGAAGCTAAATGAAACGTCGAGAAATTTTGATCCGACCGACGCTAATCTGACAAATACAGTAAAAAAACTACAATTTTCCATGTAGGTATAATACAGCGTCTTTTCCTCCATCTAAATATATAAATTGATGACGTAAGCAGCTCAGATAAACAAACTCTATCTGATAGTCGATGCCAGGACAAGCTAAAGAGGTGCATCCACTTATATCTCGTTAATAATAAATGCCGCCTGCTTAACCTGTCTACAATGTAGATAATGAGGCTCACTGTATTACCGCCTTGACTTATTGCCAGTGCAGGACTCAGGAAGGAATATTTGCGAAATATTTAGTCGACACACAAATTTTTATATTTTTTTATCATTGAAAAAGAGATCTTAAAGTAAAGAAATTTTTGAATAAAATTAATTAATATTGTTTACCCGTCGTTTCGCTTGCTTTAGCACTCGACTGACAAACTGACAGACAGAAAAAAATTATAAATAGATGTTCTGTAAATTGTACATGTAAGTTATATCAAACAGTTTTGTTTTCATTTAATCTGATAGTGGATGTTGGTATAATAACAGTTGGTTAATCCACTAAAATAAAGCTCAAATACGTGCCAGCTTTGACAGTCGGTGAAAGATGCATGCGTGTTAAAAAGCTCAACTTGAGTTGTTTTATTTTTTAACTATCAGCGAAAAGCACAACAGCCGTGCTTTGAGAAATAAACGATGCCATCAAGTTAAAGCTCTCTTTTAAAATATTGCACTGGCTTTTTAGACTTAGTTTATATTTGAAAATGTAAAACACATGTTTTTGTTCTTCTAGCTGTTCACTAAATGCAACGTTTCGCTCTTTTTTATGTTAGCATTTAACCCAAAAAAACGCAACACAAAACAGAAACACGGATTTAATTTAAGCGTCACCATTGAATTTGTTTTTTGCACTTTACAGCGCGTTTAAAGCTAGAGTCCCTTTGTTAGACGAGCGCTTTTTGAAAATAGTTGTCCGCAACGACGTCATCAAGTACAACAAACACGCCACTCGGTTCCTGCGGCGTAATAACAAAGCAGTTCCATTAGAAACGGGCGGACATTAGACAATGTCAGTAACATTAGAGAAAGGTCGGTATAACAGAACGCGTACTTATAAAGCTCAACCGACGGAAAGGAAAACTGAAATAGTTGCTGCGAATTACATAAACTATCTGGACAGCGTGCAGCCTTCTAACACACGTCACTCGAGCACCGCTGCAAATGCTGTCCGGTACGGAACCGCACTCCGTTCCAATGTAATCCGCAAGGCAGCTGCCTCTTCCACTGCCTGGACCGAAACAACGCCCGTCTATTCCAATAAGCGGAACGCTACTCCCAGAAATCAGGGCCCTATCTGCAATATTTCGGAAGAGTTTTGTAGTGCTTTGATCGAATTGAATCAGTTTTCTAAGTTCTCCATCGCGCCATTTCGTGCGCAATAAATCTCATCAGTAGGTCGGTTAAGGAACACTAACGTCGGGCACTACATGTGTAGTGCAGGCGCACTTTAGTCCCGTCCCGAATTTATTCGAGAAAAAAAGAAGAACAGAGAATGTACGACGTCTCCTTGTTCCACTCGTTGAACAAATTACCTTCTCGAATTCTCGCGCGTCACATATTTCATCTTGCGATAGGTGGAGTTGTCGAGCCCGAGCTTTGTTAGAAGAATTGCGTGACTGTTCGTGACACGTAGTGTCCACAGGCGTGACGAGATCACTGAATCCAGTGGCGGCACTTTGCCTGGGGCACAGTCGACGCCCGTCGTCGCGTCACCCGAGCGGGTTAAAACGATGATCGAGGCAGTTGCAGAAACGAAAATGATATTTTCATTTATTTACATCCATACAGTGAGTGGGTTTGCCGATGTCTTTCTTGGGAGTTTAGTTTCTTTAGGTGTGCGCCGATGGTCCAAAATGCGAAGAAAAAATGGTTAACGTGCTTTTGTCGTCTCAGAGGATGATATTCTAATATACCTCTATATGTAGTTGGCTGTGCTTGTAAATTGCAAGGCCGGATCTCCCGCGCATAGAGAAGCAGTTTATAAAGTATACGTATGTAGTGTATATATGTAGATGTTTAACATTTATGTATTGTTGTAATACGCAAATACTCACGGCATGTTGTATTGAGTGTGGTTTTAGCAGAAACCATCCTTGTAGTGGAATAATGTGTGGCCGTAGTCGATCACAGACTAGACGGGCCGTTACGTCGCTCTCAGCAAACAGTATACTTCTGTATGATTTTAAAGGATGAGCTTTGTTTTGTTGAGAACTTTAGGACTTCATAAGTGGGATCCTCGAGGTCCACAGAGGACCAACTGGATGATCAATATTGAATATTAAATATATGTAGATATTTGACAAATTAGAGTAGAGACATAGTTTTCAAAAAATCCTAAAATACACCTTTTTGCAGTGTTTTTGTTTGAACCAAAAACCGTTTAACCCGATTTGCTTAAAATTTCTTACGGATCATATTATCGTTAATACATTTCGATGGGCGCTATATAAAGAAGTCGATTTAATTTTTTATTTGCGAGATTTCGTGTAAAAGAAAGAAATGATCATATCTTCAAAAATAGTGTAATGACTTTGAAACATTAAAAAATTTGATACAATTGTTAATTTCGATTTGCGGACCCTTAACAATAACTTCCCAGTGTACTGGCAAGTTAACGAAGAGATAGTTCATAATCTTCAATGTTATGTGAGTTAGAAAAAGGGAAAGCTACATGAATTTTGTTGTGTTTAGGTGTAACCCACATATAACAGGGATATGTACAACCGGCAGTGTTTTCTTCTTTAGCGACCGACCTGCTGTTCTCTGTTCATACAAAAGCTGTCCCGGAAGTGAATACTCATATTTCGTAATATCTTCTACATTCGGTTAATTATTTTCTTTTTTATTCAATATTATTAAATAATTTATTGGAAATTGTGGGTCCATTTATTGTAATCTTCCCGGTTGATATTAATTCTGATAATTTTTACATTCATCCTGTGTGATAATTTGCTCCCCAATCTTAAGTTTGGTCCGACAACGTAACCCTGCGGTATGCACAATTCAAGCTCGGCCACCAGTGGCTGCCGCTGTGATAAATGATCGCCGCCGTCTCAGGCTGGGGGCGGAACGGGGAGCGGCCGACGCTACACGTCTAAATTATGACACACTACTGTTGTGTACAATGAATAAAGAAAAGCACTCCTCACGGAGCGTCTCCGTTTCACGACAAAGCCGCCGTTGCCGCCCCCCTTCGTCCTTTCCGTCGCGCGCTTTTCGAATGCTCACGATACAGTTTGAATCTTTAGTGATTTTTTATTTCGTTATAAAATTGATTTGAAATAAAAGACGTGATTATTAGAATATATTATTTATAGTCTACTGCAAGCTTTTTGTTCTGTTCTGAGAGGTGCTGAAAGTATCAATAGAATATTATTAAAAACAATAAATTGGAAATTTGAATTGGTACCAATAAGGATAAAAATCAAAAATGTGGAACTTATGAAAAAGATTTCTTTTCTACACAAAAATACGTTGGTTGTTTCACTTTTTCTGTTGTGGATTTCGACATATTATTGTTATTATTATTATGTTACGAAAACATGTGACTGTGCTTTGATTTTCCATTCAACTGATGTTTTCACTTGACTTCACCTTGCGGCGCGCAGAGCACTTCAAAGCTGCACCGTGCTTTAAAGCGTGGTCGGAATAAGTAATGATCGCTAATAAACATTTATTAACAATATACAGAGCTTTCAAACGGAAAGCTTTCAAACGAACGCGAATTTTAATTTTGATTTTCTAGAACGAAAGAACTGTATACACAAACAGAAACCACAAACGGTGGTCGCCACTCGAATAAATTTATAACCTTTTTGAAAGTCGTTTAAAGCTTTGATTTTTTAAAAATATGAATTTCACTCGGTAATCTTTCAACTAAATTCTAGGCTGAATGAAGCGACGCACATGGTAGACCCTTGCGATCGGTTTGTCGGCGAACGCATAGGGGAAACTTTTTAATTAACTCTTCGATTCCGGTATGAATTATCGAATATTGTTTATTTGTGCCGGATTTCGAGAAAGAGGGAAATTATTCTGTGATATCAATCGTGTACAGATTATTCGACTGTGTTGATTATTTATATAGTTAATAAAATGCTGTATTTTTGAACCGATTCACTGTACAAACTCATCCGTTAAGCGGTTTTGAAATTTGGAAAATGTCTGGCGTGTAATAGAAGGACATAAATATTGTTAACCTGCAAATTAGAATCGATTCAAGTAAAAATAAAAATGTGCTAGTTTCACCTTGTTTTATTTCAAAGAAAGTGAAAGGTCTGTTTACAGCTTTGCGAAACGTTAATTCTAAATTACAATACAGAAATTTATATTCTAATTGACAGGTTTTATATACTTCTACTTACACTGTAGATTGTAGACGCTCGACAACACCTTAACTGTCATCGAAAATTTTAGTTTCGCTGACTTTTTTGTATAAGTATGTTTATTTTAATTTCTTAAATTTTTCTCTTGACTTTTTTCACGACGCTGCACATTTATATAAATTTGTTGTGTTTATAAAATATCGACATTTGAACATTCAGTTTATTTTTGCAAAAATATTCTAAAAAAATGAGCTGCAACCCTTTGAAGGATGACATTAACAAATCAATATTATGTTCACCCATGCAACATATATTCTGTTTGCCAATAAACTCTGATTCTAATGCGATTTTCACGAATCGGTATAATGAAAATATTTGAGAGGGTTTTAGGCTACATTTGAGGGGACAACGTCGGTTAAATATGGTCATTAAAATATATAAAAGGTACGAAACCTGACCATTTGACTCATTCTGTATTAAAACCAGTGAAAAAAAAAGGGAAAAATAGAAAATTTGCTAGTAATTTCGGTCCAGTCAATGCGTAAGCAGACCTTAAATTTTGTTCTAATATTACGTGGCAGTGTTCATCTCTGTGATAAAACGCAGAGGTTACGATGGACCGGCTTCATCCAATTATCTCTATAAAGAAAACTGACCACGTTCTGCAACTATACAATGTCTCAACGTAGTCAATATAATAATAATTGGAACATATTTTTTGAGAATTCAACTGTGCAGGCTCTCACGATTGGCGTTGTTCTAAATCTTCTTGGTTTCCGGGTCTATTGGTATTTCTACCTGTCATTTCGTCTACAACTGAGGTATACATTGTCAAAGGCGATCGAGTTGTCCTTCTTGGCAGCTCATAGGTAAGTGTGTTTTCTGCTCGGTCGTAGTAGGAAATACGGACTACGACCGAGCAGAGAATACCTTAACACTTACCTGTGAATAGTCACAGAAGACATTTCGACCGTCTTTGATTAATGTCTTCCGCAGTTGTAAACGAAACGCCAGGTAGAAATACCAATCGACCACGCCCCACAAGCCCGGAAATCGAGAAGAATTAGAACCGTTGACCAATCAAAAGCCGGTAAACGGCAAAAGGGGAAGTAGATAATTTTTAATTAACAGCCTCCATGCGATCAAGGACAAAGAAAGTTAGGTTAGGTTTAGACCGAAGAAGTCCACACCGGACCCTCGCTGACATTCATGGCAATGTTTTTTCGTGTTCACACACACAAGGGGAAATGGGAATCGGGGGGAAGGGGGAGAGGGTTGAGAAAAAAGGACTAAGAAAACACGCACAAAACGCAGACATATCGAAACGAAACGCGGAAAAATGGAAAAATCACCGATTCAAGACTTCAATTCGGAATTCGTGAGACGACTTTTCATAAATTCCTCCACTCTCGGTTCGAAACGTGAATTCGCTGATTTATTATAGTGGAACAGACATGCTATAATCTACGGATTGGCTCATAATTGTCGTGTGTTACAAAATGGCAATCAATAAATTAATCAATTAATTCATTTTGAATAAATCGTTTATTATTTATTTGCTTAAAACTACCAGGTTCTAGGTCTAGTACCAAGCAATATTTTTAATTTTGTTTTTAAAAGAAAAGTAATTTATTTAAATTTCTTGATGTCAAGTGGAACTTGGATCAAAATTAAAACGGTTATGTTTTTGTATTAATTTGGACCAAACAAGCACAAACACACAGAGAATATGAAAATGGCTGGAAATCCTGTAAAGCTTATAATGATATGATTTATTGCATTAAAAAAATTGATTTTAGAATCAAGTAGGTATTTAAATTACCTGTGTTCAAAAATATCGGCCGAATAAATAATTCCCGTGTCAAGTAAAAGACGCAATCCTTTCGAGGATAAATAAATTCAAACAAACAAAAGGGCGTCCCGTGTAGTGAGTTCAGGCGCAGGGAGAGCGTTGAATTCGATCGCAGGGCATCTCCCTCGACGGAGTCTGTCCCAGCGACTACATTGTTTTCTTTACTGTGTGTATTGCCGCCCCGTGTCAGATGTCTTATTCACCTGCCGTCCTACCGCCGGGACGTCCTATTCTTCTGGGACTCCGCTGCAGGTATTCATGTCGGTTCGATATGTTATTACGACGACAAGATGACAACGACTGATATAATGTTTTTTATACACTTACATATAATATTGTACTTCTGCGACCTCGTCTTTTCTTATACTAGAGCCTTTCAAAGAAACATTTTTTTTGCCAATATAGCTATAGGTTTATTTGGGCCTAGCACCTTTCAATATTTTTTTCTAAAACTTTGAAAATTCAGTTACCAGTTCTCGGATTGGAAGCTGTGAAATGAGGGCTTGTATGAGAGGAGCCGTTGTTACAAACATCGACTTTTACTACTGGACACGCTATCGCCATATATCGTAGTGGATTTTCCGGTTCACTGAGTAAGGAGGATAAAGCATGTGTGTGGCCATCTCTATCCTTTTCTACGGTTGAGGTTAAAGTACTATTTTGAGCGAGACTCTTTTTACACCGCATGTCCAACGGTTACCAGCTCGGCTATTCTCAACCTCCCATTTTTTCTTATTAATTTTCCATTTTATACAATTCTAATTCTGGATAATTCCATAAAAAAAAACAAACAAAACTATTCTGTTCCCGTCGCCCTGTGAATTTTTCGTCTCAAACAAAATTTGGAACGATTATTTCAATTAATGGACCGCGTGGCACCCCGTCTTTCATAAATTTATCTATTTCTGTAAATGAAACTTTCTGCTCGAAGTGTACCTTCGCGATTGCAAACTCATGACGTCTTTTGCAAAAGTCCTTTTTCAATAACAAACTTCAGACAATCATCTGACGCTAACTTCACGTAAGTTAATTTGTGAAATTGAAACGTCTGTAACAATGATAAATGTTTCTAACAATTAGAATGCATAAAGCAAGTTGCGTTTTAAAAGAAGGTCCAATTAGCTTTGAATCTTTCACCCCAAAGCATTCGTCTTTCGTCTTGGCAAAGCACTGCCAACTAATAAATTATTCCTTAATTGTTTTCGATTGATTTTGTCACAAGGAAAATCGGATGTCGACAATTAGGTTATAAATTATCTTATTTTCATTGTTTATTTAAGCCGGGCTTTGCTATGTAACATATTTTTTTCTTTCTAAATGAAAAACCGTAACATTTTAAGTCGAAATTTATATTTTTCCGTGCATTTTTCTTATCTCTAAAAGAAAAAAACTTAGAATAAAATAATCGTAACTTATAACGCTAAACGACATACAAATTTTCGCCTTTGGTTATTCTGAATAAGTAATACGTTAAAAAGACTAGATAAAAAAAGAGCTATTGTCAATAGAAAAGGAAGTTATTTCTGCTTCCTTTTTCTTCCGTCTCGATAGTTTTTCTTTCATACTATTTTTAACGTTTTTAGTTTTGCGGCAACTGCTACAACGTCACATTTTTATTCATCGACGATTTCGTATGCAAATTTTAATCGACCCCGATATCTTGTCTTCAGCTGAACTAAAAAAAAAGTGATCGAACCGCGTCGCAGATGTTCTGATTAAAAAATATACGGCCGTAACTTTGCTCGTGTTTTTGTCGCTTTGAACTTTCGAACACGGATTATTATTTTATTACAGCAGCGCTTCGATGTTGTTTTATGTTGATGGAATATAAAAAGAATCTGTTTTTAAAATTGATACTTTTTCAAAATTAAACTTCAATTTTTAAAGTCGACGTCTATATTTGAGCCGGTGCAGTTTTCGAAATGTTCAAATTTATTTCATTCATTAGCAATCGCACCGTGACTCGAGCGAGAGTAAAATATTATTTCAGTAAATACCGACATTACCGACTTAGTTGGAAATTAGAACAAGGCGTGTGATTCAATTATTTGAGACGCCACGTAAGAAAAGACAAACGATTGTTGAATAATCAACTTTAGAGTAAAATGTTTAGACGCGTCAAACAGTTCAAACGCAATGTAAGTAGAGATTTCTGTTGTAAATTATAGACGCTCAACAACACAGTTATTTAATTCATGTGTAAAACACGCATGCTGCTTTCAACAGTTAAAGGAATTTATAATTTCGCGTTTTCTTAATTTTTTTCCCATAAAAGTCCGATCAAAATATAATCTGAAATGTCTGTTGTTTTGAAATGTTTTTTTAAATTGAAATCACTGAGCCCTATTTAGTTGCAGTCGATTTAAGTCGGTTTTATATTTGCTCAAATAGGTCGCGAGAGATTTTTATAAAGTTGGCAAGCGACACGTCAAGAATGTAGAAACTTGATCTATAAGAGGACGACGAGTCGCGGAGTTAATGATAGGAGATAATAAATTGGATGACATAAAATGAAAACATAAAATTTTCAATTTCTCACTACTATTTTGAGAATATAAAATAAATGGAATATTTACGTTTATTACTGGGAATTCTCATTGAAGTTGAAATGAAGACACGCCATACGTGACTGTGAGCGTTTGGAGATAGAGAAAAGTCTGCGTTAAATATAAAATATTTCTTATCACAGTTGAAAAATAGAGATGGAGTTTCATTGACTATTTCACAAATGTCTAATTCACAGCTATTAACGCCTATAATCTAAAATATGATCCCCATCAGGCTCTAATCTGAGATTTGGATTAAACAAAACTTTTTACTGTAAGGGTGAGTGTTGCAGCCAGTAAACTGTAGTGCGTTAAGTTTCTTCAAAACAGGTCCAGCCAATTTAGAGTGATGCTAGCTTAGACAAAAAATTCTGGAAACACATTTTCCATTTAGGTATATAAAAAACTGTTACTCAAATATGGCATTGTAGAGCAAGTGATAACTCAGTCCGTCACGAAAGTGGAAAGTTTCGGGCTTAAATCCTGACGGTGACATGTTTGATAATATATTTTTCTAATATAGCATTCTAGCATTGGATGTTTCTTTAATAATTGGAGCAATTTATAGCTATCATATGAGAAACCTTAGAACGGTCTCATTTCTAGTTTATATAGAGAGATTATAGACGCTCGACAGTTGAAGTAATTATTGTGATCTACTGTGTTCATATCGATAACAATATATTTAAAAATATGTATCGGTACTAACCGCATATGGTGGCCTAAAAAAAAGTTTACGACATTATTTGTGTAAATAAAGATTGTTTCTCGACGAATGATACCACAAATTCTAATCCTAAGAGGTACGGAAGACAAGGGTCGCTGAATAAATAATGCGTAATTAGATTATCGAAGTCGATTGGCCATTCAACGTCGCCGCCCTGAATTCATGAATTCATTTCGGTTTACGTAAATTATTTTACTTTGGTACTTGAAAATGTTTGTTTTTTTAAAGCCGCGCACTGTTTATGGTTGCACTATTTTTATATTTTATTCATATCTCAGATTTTAGAGTTTTGTTCAAATTGGCGTATATCTATAAAGATTCCATTGAAGAACCAGAGCTGAATTGTTTAAGACGCGTATTTCCTGCAGGAACAAAGCCGGGGCGTCGGCGTCGGTCGACTGGGATCGGCCTTCAACTCGGGACGATCGGACCGCAGGTTTGCGGTTTCAGTGTGTCTATCGTTACTTAACTGGCCGCCCCATTTGCGTTCCGTGATGCCATTTAACTCGCACTTAGACACCAATTATCGGGCTTCTATCGATCAAGGGGACTTTACCGACCTATGAGAATTAAGCGTATTTCTCAATTTTTTCTGTACAACTAAAATTGGAACTAAATTTAGAAAAGCTGAGGAAGTTAGGAAGTTGTTATTTAAATACTTTTATTTCGTTGTTTTTTTTAAGTGAAACTTCTTTAGCTACGTATCCATTTGAAATTTTCCGTAACGATACAAGAGAAACCTTGGTAACGCAGAATGGATAACGCATCAATGAAACGAGTTCATAACTCTAAAGAAATGTCGCTTCCCCTGTAAGCTTATGTGGCTGAGGCTCTTACGTTATTTAATTTTAAACATTAATTACTTGTTGAGCGTTTGTAATCTACAGTCTGTCTCGTTGTTATACCCAAACAAAAAACCAATAGATAAAATCGTTTGATATTATTATGCTATTAAAAACAATATTAAATTAAGTTGCGATAAGAAATCTAATCAAATTGATTATTAATAATTTTGAGGGTAAAAAAGCGTATTTTTTGTTAGGTATACTTATTTTGCAAATCTAAAGTTAGATATTCTAGGTAATCGGTGGTCTGTAAAAATATTATCAATTCAACAGGGAAATCCTGAAAATAACTGATTAAATTGTATTTTGATTAATCTTCCGTAACTCTGAATTTTTTATTACGTTTGCGTGTTCTTTTGCTAGAAAATATTTTTTGGTGCGGAAATATTCAACGTGTGGTCGAATTAAATATGCACGATTGAAAATTGATTGCCTCTGAACACCTGTTTTTGACTGACATTTTTGCATAAAATATTAATTTTTCTATTTCTGAAATTTCCTGATTGCCTCCGGTTGGATATTTCAATTTCTTGTTTAAATCATTCATATATCAATTTTAACTTGAACATTAAATAATGACAGATCTTTTTTTTGTCAATTTTTAGTCGTGATATTTTGTGAAAAATCTACTTTTTTGCAGTTTGCAGTTTTTTGTTGAAATAAAATGAACTATTGAACCGATTTTGAAAAAAAGTCTTTCAGATAATGTTTACGTTAATACGCGTCGATTGACACCCTAACGTAGTCGATATCATTTTTTATTCTCGAAATTTCGTCTTAAAAAATGCCAACGTACGGTACATTCACACACAAGAAATACTAGCTACAGTTAAATAACCCAATTAAACACCGCACTTGAAGACATATACATTTCGTCAACTTTGAGGACTCTTCTTGAGAGAACCCTATTTCAGTCCCAAAGTGTACTTCTTAAAGAACTCGACCGGGTAGCAATCTAATTTCGAAAGCTGTGAATATTATTTGTTCTAATTGACGACGTTCTATTTTGAGAACACTACCGACTTCGGTATTGGCTGGTGCGTTACGCAACTTGTTTTCTGTCTCTCTGTCTTTTGTTTTGCGCGTGTCTTTGTCGCACAGCCGCATACCTGTCATCCGGCGCAATTAGTCTTTGTCAAGAACAATGTTGACTCTATTATAGTCGAAGCACAACATTCATTACTTATCGATGACGTACGCAAGGGTTGCACCCAACCACCCTCGTTCTATTCAGCTTTAAAACAAAATAAGACGGGCTACTATTTTTTTTCTTCTAGTAACAGCTTAAGAGAAAAAAATTCTTCAACTGTGAACTCTACGTTGCTAAGACGCACTGTATGTGATACTTTAACTTTTGTTACGGTAAATACTCGTTTATACACAGGTGAAAAATTTGATATTAAAAATCGATCCGTACTTCTACCATATATATACCCGTCCTCATACCATATAATATACAAAACGAAAACCGTTTGTTTTTTTACCATAAAATGATTTTTCTAAGGTTGTTATCTTTTTATAAGAAGGGTTCCACATTCTTATTTCAATATTAAAATCTCAATTACGTTTAATACTCGTATTAAGGAATATCTATATGTTACGTCACTCAAAATTAGCGGTTCTTAGACCCTTTTTTTCTGACGTTTTCTGAGACAGAAAAAAAGTAAAACGGCACCCCCTTACGAAAAAAATTCGTGTTTTTTTCAAATTAAATATTTCAAGTTCGTTGGACAGTATTCTTATAAACAATGTTGCGCTGAATCGATTTCGACCACACTCGCGTCTGTTTCTGAGATGTAGAAAATATAATTTGTCAGGAACGGAAGTCCTGACGGAAATGTGTGTATATATATCACAGAAAAAAATAGTTGACATTTTATTAATGATCGCTAGTGATCAAACGTAAATCATTATTATAATCATTTTTTTCCTTTATACATTGTGCAAAACTGATAATAAGTATGAATTTTAGTGATTGTCTAATACCATATTCGTCATAATAATGATCGAGTCTCCATTATAATAATATAATATGATCATACATTCAATGTAAAAAATTATGTAAACAATGAAATTTACATTGGTGCAACGACAAAAATGCATCTAGTTAATGACCACGAAGTGTTTAATACTACGTATCGGTAATTTATCACATCGCATTGTAATAATGCATAAGTTAATGGCCTTATGATTATATCAACGTAAAATTGTTCAGCAAAATGTTTAGTCAATGTATCCAGGCCTTAATATAATGAATACTGAGTTTAGTGGGACAAAACGGTACTAACTCAATATTTTATTTCGTTCCGTTTATGCTTCAGTACGTTGTGGTTATGTTTTAACCCTTGATATATCAATGCCATCGCCCCTCACTCCTACATAACCAATAAGACATCACACGATCACAGGTCGCAACAGGCAAAAATATTGTTGGCGGCTTTGTGCAAATGTAGTAATCGGTTGCTTGTGTCCGTGTTTTAAGGCATTTTTTTATACTTGTGCTTTAAGTAAAGAATTAAAAAGTGTGTTACAGATACAGTGAAATTACTAGTGTGCTAAGTTTATATATTTTTTATACACCATTGGCATGCATTATCTACACCTAAACCTAAAAGGCTAAAAGTTTTTATATCGGCCGAGAACGCACTATTTGGACAGCCTGTATAATTTACAGTCTACAATGTTAAGTTTATAATAAATTATTATGTTAACAAGTAATTAAAAAACACTTGAAAATTCTACAAATAATTCTTTATTTCTCGACGATCGTTTCGGACAATAACTCCATCTTCAGGAGTACAAAACTTATACTAAATTACATATTTTCATTATGCCTACTACCACGTGCCGAGTGAAAAATCAGTGCAAATTAATTATTATGTGTTTATAATATTATTTAACTGTACAGTGGAGCGTTTCTCAACCTTTTTAAAACGTGACCCAACATATTATGTTTTGAAGTCGTACTTCGATTCAATTATTTTATAATATAAAATCAGAAAAAGTTACTATATCAACATGATATGTATCATGGACTAATAATTTATAATTTAAAAGTAATTTTTTAAAATTGAAATCTTCAGTTAATTTCCCAAGTGTTATCTTTTCAAGTATAAGATATCTAATTATATTTTTATTTCGCTATTTTACCAGTTCCTTCGCGACCCAAAGGTTGCGAAATGCTGGAATGGAGTATGTATTATTTTTTTTGTATTTTTTTGTATTGAATAAATATTACAATTAAATCTGATTCATGTCTTTTCAAAAATGTACCTGTACGAAATATTTACAATAAAATAGAAATGACTAAATTAACATACAATTAGTATATCATATTAAAAATTATCACCGTTATGACTGAACGTCGATCATTTTTTAATATTATACACTAATTGTCTGTTAATTTGGTCATTTTTATTTTCTTATAAATATTTTCAATAAACCACCTTCCTTGAATCGTTAAGGCAATGCTACGCAGCCATGGATTAATGCCTGCCGTTCTTATATTAATGCCACTAAGCATTAGACCAATACACTGGTTTAATTGAACAAACCATACAAAATCATTAATACAATGGCCAACTATTGATGTTCAAGTGATAAAGTTGATGTTTTTTATCATCAATACGATGAATGCGATTGAATAATCGATGTACAGAAAACATTAAAACCATGATACAAAGTTAAAGCTTTATGGGATCATATTAATAATTGTGATTATTGACTTACAAACATTGTTCATTAATATAATGCAGTTCATTTTTAAAACTATTTGAAGAAATCAATGTCCCTCGGGCGTTAATATAATCACCTTAACCTTTATCAATCAACAATAGTACGTTACAATGATTAAGTCGAGCATCGGTTGAAAAATAATGTCCAAATACATTGTTTCAACGTCTTTTTTAATTATATTTACGTCAGTTTTTCGTTCTGTCTACGGGAGTCTACTGTACGTTCCCCGAGATAATTCAACAACTGAAACCGGCTTCTTGACTTGGCGACGTGGCACTTTAAGTTCATCAGACAATGTAATATCGCGGAGGCATTTTGTTATGTGAAACACATTCATATTATAGAGCAGACATTATCATTAATTATGTGACATTGTGTTTCGGAGGTTTACTTAATCGTCCGCCATTATTGCATTCGCCGTGTTAGAATAATTGCAATCCAACACTTAATATCTGATAGACGAGTGTGACGTCATCGCGACCATACCGCCCTTCACATTTTAGTTTCAAATCAGAATTTCTTCCACCAGAATAAATTATTGATATGCAAAGTAATTTTTGTAATTGATTGCAAAAAAAAATTATTCAGGATTTTTTATTATTTTTTCTTTAGAATTGAAGTGGTCTCTCGATCTTTTTAGAGAATCGTCAATAAATCGGTTGAATGGTTTTTTAATTATTGTTACTAAGTGCAGTTTATTTGGCGACAGCTTGTAAACTGTGCCCTCATTTCTAAGAGGCGGCGAACGTATGTGGTTTCTGATTGCATTCCAATTTAACTAATGAAATGCCGTCGCCTTGCATGCACTCAATTATGTACATATTTGTTGTTGACCCATTAGCGCCCAACGCGACGAAAATTACATTACGTTTACATTAAAATGTCGTTCAAAATATATCGACTGTCTTAAATGCTGGCAGCATTTTCTTAGTTTCAAAGACTACCAACACATTTTTTTTTTAATTAAAATTGTAATAGTTCAATTTCACAGATTCTTTACTATAATTTTTTTACAGAAAGTAATTTTTTTTTTTCACATTATTTAACAATTCCCTTCTTAATGCTTAATATTACTTTAATACAGTTAATCTTTTATATGTTCGCTATAAAAAGTCCTACAATTTAAGACGCCCAATCAAAAGTGGCAAATTTTTTATAGGTAGCTAAATTACAAAAGTTTTATTGGATTTATGTCAATAAAACTGCATTTTTAATGCGCTAAATGTAATAGTTAATTAATAGTTTGAATTTATCTAACCTATAATTAATAGTAAATTTTAAAATATAACGTTTAAAAAAGTTGATTAAGGACTTAAAAAATTTATTATCAACATAAGTAATCGTTTGCATCACATATATAAATAAAATAAAATAAATAAATCGCATTTTTAAAACTGGAAAGAATTTCCGTCGGAATATGGAATTCTTCGTTTAATTTTAACCACGGTGTTAAGTTGTTACACTTGGTTACATATTACGACGGCAACGACGACGGCGTTACGTCAGACCGCACTCCGCCATTAACCATATGGAGGAGGTATGCAGCTTGACATAACTTCTGGGGCTTAGCAGTCCTAGTAAGGTCTGTCGCCGAACTGTGCTGCGTCTCGATTCAATCAGACGTCATACATTGTACTCGAAACTTGTTTCAAATATCATTTTTAACAATACAGTCGACTCTCGTTTATGAGTCCAGTCATAAATAATTAAAGAAATTGACGTCCTTAATCGTGCTATTTTGCATATATGAATCGAAACTTTGTCTAAATAATTTCTTCGTGTCGCCTTTTAACGGGAATATGAAAGAACACGCTAAGCGAGACGGTCACCTAGAAGGGGGCGACTGTATTTCTTTGTATGTAAAATGATTCAGTTCGGACAGCGGTCAGTTAAGAACGGGCCCCGGTCTCTGGCTCTTGTCATTTTGTATCGTCTTGTTCTCTTAAATTCAATTACATTTCTATTACGGTCACGTTTTTAGCGAACATATTAACTTTCTGTTTCATTTCTTTAATTTTAATTTTGATAGAAAATTTTATCATTTCATAAAACTCTTTGCGGTTGTTACATTTATCTCGTTGTTTTATTTGTAATTTCGGCGGAAATATGTTATTTTTTCGTTATAGTCATTTAGTTTTTAAGACTGAATGTTTATTTCATCGTAGATAGGTAAATATTATTATTTGTTTCTTTGTTTATCTTATGTTTTTCTCATTATTCACATCTTAGACGCAAGTAAATTAAGAGTTAGCTATAACGAAGTAACTCTCGTCGAATTCACTTTTAAATAAAAAAGAAATATGATTTTTTACAAAAGAAATCTTTTAGATATAAGTACTTAAGTATATTTTTAAAGTTAAGTTGTGCTTGTAGAAGATACGCTAATTCCAGTGACCAAACGTAAACTTGATTGCAAGTCATGGATGTTCAAAGTTTCTCAAAAACTGAAACTCTTATTTGGATGTTTATAGCTTTTAAAATAAGAAAGATTTTCGTTTGCTTATTGGCGCTTCTGTCAGTTAAAAAAGGGTTGAATATTGTGTTTTTTTGGGATTTTTTAAAGAAATGAAAGAAATGCGTTTTTGGACATATTCTCAAAAATGTCTCAAAGGCTCCCACAAAAGACACGCTGAACCTGCGGTTTCGAAAGAACTGCAGATTCCGTGCCCCGAGTCAAAACTGAAAAATGGCACTCATCGAAGATAAAAAATAAGACGAGATCTTGATTGCCGACTGCAAATTAAACGCAGTATAAAAATTCAACAGTGCTATTTAGCCGTGCAGTTGACTGCAAATTGCGCCGCTCGTTTTCACTCAATTAGAGTGAAGTGAGACGACGTTTGAACAATTATTTTGTTACCTTCTTATTATTGAGACGAGATACTTTTCTTTTATATTCGCCTGTAATCGCCGATCGCGGAGAGTTCGGGGGGAAGCGGGGAGGAGACGGAGGATAAACTCGCAGTTAGAACAATGAAATTTCCGCTTGTCGATTCCAGAGACGATCGTAGCTAGCCGAGGTTTACGATACGTACTGACAGATCGACTTCAACAAAACTTTCTGGCGAAATATAGAAACTTTGTTTTTGTCGAACTTTGATGTTTATTCTGAATCTATTATTTAACGACGCTGAATAATCAAAATAATCATAGCGGCTAAATTTTCAGTAGAAAACGATATTTCAACTTTTCAGTTGAGAAATATTAATATCTGGAGTAGAGAGTTACGAGAGTTTTTTTAAATATTTTTTGACAAAAAATGAAAGACACCCCGGTATATCGGAGCTCTTCCAAACTCTGATGATGAAGCCTGAAGTTGGCAGAAATGTGTTAAAAGACCCGGAAACCATTTCTCATTTAAAAAGATAAATTGTTTTTAAAGCAAATAAAAAATTCGACCTGAAATAGAAAAATTTTTTGTACGCAAAATTTCCGTTTTAATCCTGTAGTTAAGTGAAATTATCTTAACGTGGCGATATATTCAAAAATCTCGTTTCGTTTTGTGCTAAGTCCTGGTCTGGCTCAAACTATATGAACTGCAGCTGTAGCGAAAACTTTAACAAAATGGCGGAGCGTATGTTGCAACAATAACTAAATTATTATATGCATAACTGACAGACGTACTTTGTACTGTAATTTGTAGAAAACTTGGAAAAGTTCTTTTCAAATTCAATTCAATTGTTATTAAAGTTTTTCATGAACTTTTGAGGTGACCTTCAACCCAAGACACGTTACGTCTTTTAAATTTTAAATAATATTTTTTTAATATTAAAATATGACGTCTTGTGTTTAATTTAATTTTTAAAAAAGTTGAATTAAAAAATTGCGTTGGACGCGTTTTAGCCGCGAGCAAACTTTCATCGTACAGTTAGGCTTCCATCGAAAGCTGTTTGTTGGGAAACCATTCTCAAGCACACAGAGAAAGCTCCGAGCCTAATATTAGAAACAGTAGCTATAAGGTATAGCATATATATTTATGACTAAACTAATTATGCCTTAAAAACAGCGTCCCTCCATTAGGCTTTGCTGCATGGAAACACCGATGCAGATACTCACCGGGTAAAACAGACAGTTTTTCTTTTATTAAATATTACACCGCGTCAATATTGTATCCGCGAACGAATCTAAGCGGTGTAAAAATTAACAACCGCGCGTTCCTTGTTAATATAGTTGAACTGGTAAGTTTAATTCAATTGAAAATCAACACTCTCTCACACATTTAACGAGACTTTCGGGTACACCCTGTGACTGCGAAGTACCTTTTAGTTTAATTAGCAACAACAAGAGCAATTTTCAGATCTTCTGCAGTACAAACAGTGTTCATAAAAGCTGTTCTTTTAATGCAATGCGCTAGTGATTTTTTCCTTTTTTTTTAATACATATTTACAACTAACAAAAAGCTTTCGTAGATCATTTTTAATAATTAAGTGAACCTATAAAAAACTAATTACCTCAAAATTTATTCTATTTAACTCTTTATTAAACGAATGTATCATCCAGTAATTATGTCTTTCCCTGACAGAAATAATAATATTTATGACTTTTTAAAGTTTGTGCAAAGAAACAAAATCGATCTAAACAAATAGTCGCCATAAGCACGTTTGTCTTGCGGTCATAGTTTATGATTGCATAATAATGCGGGACTGACGTTTGCTGCCGGTGATTCCAGACGGAAATTCTGGTTTGTATGAATATATGAAAGTTTGTTGTGTTTCGCAAATGCAGATGCACTTTTATTGGCGCTCACTGTTTAGAAACAAGTGAATATCTGCAAACGACGAGGTCTCCATGGAAATTAACTTAGATATGGAATTTTATCGAATTACCGCATCTCCCTGCGGCGCCGAATTTGACGCGCGGCTACTTTTTAAGAATTCAAAAGCATTAAATTGCTTTAGAGATACCTTGTTTTAAATTTTGCATTATTTCCACAAAATCTTGTCATCACAAAACATGAAATACCTACACAGGAAAAAAAGAACAACGTTCTCGCTGATTGGTCAGTCCGACTGTCAAACTTTTTATGATGATTAAAACTATAACTTTCTTTTGTTTTGTTAAGAAAATAAAACAAAAATGATTGCACCGCTACCTATGTGAAAATTCGCGAAAACGAATATTATATCTGCAGTGAAAAAAATAATTTCCATAAAATGTGTGTAAAAAACATAATTCTTTTATTATACAAGTATTACCAACTGTGCGGCAAAATGTTCGTACTTGTCATTTACAAGTCCCAGAACACCAATAGAGAGAACGGAAGGGGGCTGCGGAAGCGCCAGAGAATTAATGGCCGTCGGCGCGCGCTGTAAAGCTTTTCCTATCTCGTCAGTATTTTCACACGGCCTGTTTTTCATTTTTCAACATACGTTGCCTCACTGACAGCCGTTAACCCGGCTTTAAATTATTACCGCGCGCCTCCTGAAAACCGGCGTGCGTTCAAATTCGACGCCGCAGTTCGTCAATTATTTCGTTGATTTCTGCGCTTTCAATATTAACGCTAACTTAAATTAAAAGTAAGAGCTACTTATGCGAATTTTTCTTTTCGATGAGACCGGTCGCACCTAATATAGTTCGAATGATATCCGCTTTTAAATTTAAATTAATATATCTAAAGAAACATTTAAAAATGCCATAACTTCTAAATTAAATTAGGTACGGCCCTGGGCGTATTCTCGATCGATTAGCAGAATAATTTTTCGTCTGAAGTTGCACAGATAGCTTTGTTCGATTTGTTGGAGATATTGCAGAATTAAATTCGATGACGTAACAGTCGTATATGCGACAACCTTTCGAAAGCTAGGAGCGCGGGGCTATAGTCTTTTGTTTTTGGCGTCGATAATGTACCTGCCTGCATATATTTATACACATCGGTTTTGTTTTTTTTTCAATTTATCATTCTGGCTGACAGGACATCACATTAAAATGTGAAAATTATTTTTCAAAATTAAATTATTAGCTAATTGTTTTCAGATAATAATTGAAATGCAGCATTTATGGGGCGTATTTCAATTAGTCCCAATTTTATTTAATCATTATTAACCCATCTGCGACCACAAATTCAATTAAGGTCACTGGAAAGTTACGTGTTTGTTTTTTTGTTTTGATTCTCATTTGTAAATTAAATTTTACATTCGTCTTTATTAGAGATAATTCGCTAATGACATTCTCTTTTATTTAATTTATAAAATTTAGCTATCTATTTTTTATATTATTCTCGCAGATATATTCAAGTACGTAAATAAATACAACATTAAATAAATTAGTGTAGACAGAAAGACGTACGTCGGATAATTGTAACTCCATGCAAAGTGAAAAAAAATTGTGTCCCGCCACTGCGGAAATTAGTAAATCCTTTTTTCAAGCCATTATCACTTGAAAAAAAATATAAGCAAGCCGTAATTATAATATGATTTAGTTTATTTATAAAACACTTGACAATCCGGCTTATGCCGACACTTTTTTATCGTTGGTGTTTTTTTTTTCTTTTTGTTTTGTAATTCGAGCGACTAAATTCTTTAATGCTGCAGGATTACACGTGTGCCGGTGATCCGGTGTGCCGTGAATTACGTTCGCGTTCATTTGTCACGGCGTTAATCCAATCAAATGCAACGGATTAAAAACAGATTGCTTTCTGCTTTTTCTTGATGTCGAGCTGTCAATTGTTTGTTAATCTCAAATAACACGAAGCGATGCAGAGATAATGTTTTCAAGACCACCAACAGTTAGAGTTATTTGGGCCTAGAATGGCAATAGCTTTTGACAGAAACATTATCTAATGCTGTATACTGCTTCCTTTTTCATCAAAAATTCATTCCAAATAAATTTTGCCTGAACCACGAAAGCTGGAAAATGGCATCGCGGTGTAGAAGCTAATTTAAAACAAAATTTGCGACCCGTATTGACAATTGGCTTATTATATTATTGATGAACAGTTGGGCGGATAAAACCAGTGGCTGACCGCAGTAATTATGCATGGGGCAATGCATAATTCAGAGGCCGGTCCGAATCGAGCATTCGGTGATACTTGTTCCAGATTCAAGACCCGCTCGATACTCGATTTGCGAAAAGGTTGGCTCACACGTTTTTTTTTTTATCTGAATTCGCTATTAATTTCAGATGTAAGTAATTTTGAAAGACTGTGTCGCTAAAAAAGATCACCACAAGCTGGGGTTATTTGGGTCGCGTACCAAAATAAACGCAGGAGGTGGAGAAAGTTGAAAATATAACTTGGAAAGTTTTTTATTATTTTGTATTGTGAATCGGTCGAAATCTGTAAATTATATAAAAGACTGGGTTTGGTACTTCACCATAATTTCTTCAATTGTTAAATTAAGGATTTCTAAATGGTAAACTTCCATTTTTTTCTTATAACATTACACAAATAGATACAGTTTCAAACTCATATACGATAGTCTAAATGTATTAGAATTAAACATGTTTTTTGGGCGCGTTCCATTCTATGGTTGATCATTCGAGTTTATTTACACTTTTCAACCGCCAGAGGGTGCCGCGAGGTATTCTCGTAGCGTATAGGCCTAACCTGTATGACAACACAGCGCCCCGGATGCGTAGCTCTGTTAACAAGGCCCCCTTTAAACAACACGGCTGGATAGCTGTATTACAGCTACGACGTGTAGTACTTTATGTATTGCGGTCGTGTAGTGCTGTGTTTAGGGCCCTCCCAGGGCCCATTCATTGAGCCGCACGTTTCATTAAACTTTACGAATTGGCTCTATATATACTTAGGTACATAGTTAAGTATATTGCGTACAGACGGATCTCAATTATGTCAACTCTATTTTTGCCACTTGCAAATTTTCGTCTCAAAAGTTGTAAGCAAAAATATACATTTTGAAACGAAGCGCTCGACTGCTGAAGAATAAAATGAGACAAACGTCATGCGTCATCCAAATCATTAGATGCCTAGACGCGTCGCTTCTATCGGACGTCCTCCGACGTCACTTTTTTATCTATTTATTTTTTGTTGTTGGTAGGTACGTCTAAATGTCTTAGGTTTTTGATATTTGGTCTTTCAGGAATTCCCTTTCGAGCAGCTGAACTTCAAACTGCCTCGTAGGTCCCAGACTCGAGACATAAATTATAAATTAAAATTTACGCCAGAAGTATTTCGATTAAGATAATTACAAAGACCATCCGTGACACCCTGTATAATGTATGCATATTATGACGTATGGCACTTTGTTCATATATACAGACGTTAAGGGACTGCCCCAAAACGCGACCATGCATTATTGATAGACGTCTGAAGGGGTGTCGGAGTGCGGGGGGAAGCTTGTGAGACGAAAAATATAGGTGAAGCAATCAGTTCTCTTGTAGTTTGTCTTTGTTTTTGGTAGCTGACTCTTAAGGGATTGCAGCACCGAATACACTGGCGTGCATTATTGATGACGACGAACGGGGCACGAAATCGACTTGGGAATTGTAAATTATTAACGAGAAACCAGTGATAATGATCTTTTTTATGTTGCTTAACGAAAATTAAAGCTTTTACGACAAGCCATTCGAAAAGCTACAATTTTTCTTCTCGAAAGTGTGGTAAAAAATTGCTCTGATCAAACACGAACGAAGCTTCTAAATTTTCGGTAGTTCAATTAGCTGAGAAAAAATAGAAAAAAACTCCTTTGTTTAAAACACGTCTATAAAGTCTACAAACTAGGTTACAGGTTACCTCGTTAATGAAAGACGTCAGCTGGGAGACCGTTCAATATTTTTATCAACCGCGCAATTACTCCCCATTACTACTCAACGGAACGAGGTCACCTCTGTATCCAAGAACCTCGTCCACAAACTAAACGAAAAAGTCTGCGTCCATCTTTAATGGGTTTTTAACAAATACCGGTCGTGTTTATGTCAGCCTAAAAAACTTTACAATTAAATATTTATGAAGTGCTGTGCACAAGCAAAGGTATGCTGTCCTATATAGTACGCGAAGAGAGAAGAAGAAGAACGTCGAATCATAGTCTCTCGACGGCACGTGGCACCGCGGTGGCAGCACTGTCGCGCTACTTAACAAAACTTTTGATGGCTTCCATTGTCAGAAGAAAACTTACCGCAAACGAAATCTCAGTTGGCTCTGGTAGAGTCGTCTCTCTGTTCGCGGTGAACTCAAAATAAATGTAGAGACATTTAAAACAACTGTCATTTTGGATTCTACAATCGATTCTCGTTCAAAACACACTCTTTGGGGAACAACATTCCCCTCAATAATTATAATTTTTATTGGGATATATCAATAAATTGTTTATTGACTTGTTTTGCTGTCACCATCCTTCACTTCGAATTTCTTTTTGTAAATTTAGTAAATTTACGACGTAAAAGAAGTCATTGAGAACATCGCCAATGAACGAAATAAATTTGTCAAATTGTCACTTCAGTTCTGTGTGTAGTTTCGACGGGGCAGCTTTGCCCCAATCTTCCGAGATTGTTGAAAAAAGGTTGTCACGTTTAATCACAACAACACATTGTTGTGTTGGTGAACCTGGGGCGGAAGTTCTTCCGTCAAAGACAGAGACAGGAGAACAAAGTTTTCTCTTAATGTTGCGATCTTTAAAACGCAATTTAAATATTTGTTCTCGACTCTCGACGAATCAAAAACTTTGCGATATTTACAGAGTGGCTGGAAATTTATCGCTTAAGCAATGTTGCAAAATGATATTTTTCAATTTACTGAAAAATGGCTTCTATTTTACAGTTTCTGTATAAAAATAAAAGTTTTATACTTTATTTACGCTTTGAAGTAAATTTTGTGGCTTGTAAAAGCTGAACCGTTATTTAGAAATAGTTATTTCATTGAAAATAAAGCTATTTTTGCAAGGATTTCGCTATCATTTCACTGTTAAAAATTCGAAAAAAAAAACTGTAAGCAAAATTAACAAAAAATAAAAATTGCATTATAAATATTAACTTTACTCTTGGTTGATATTTTTAAGCCGCTGTTTTGTGTAAAAACAATAGAAACAGCGACAACCCAACGACGTCGGCTGTATCAAACTAAGCGACATTTTACTTCCATCGAATTAAATTCAAATATCTCTAAGAACTACTGGTCTTAATTGCTGTATTGTGAAATAATATTTTTTTTGAAATCTTAAGTATTATTCCAGTGCATCAGACATTGTGCTTTTGAATAAATGTCTTTCGAAAAAGTATCTACGCCACGTCATTCAACGTTGAGAACACATAAAACATATTATAGCGTCGAAAGCATAGTCCAAGATAGTAAAAGTTTTACAGAAGTGGAAATAATCATAAAAATTTCAAAACTTTCCATTCAATTATCACTCCCTTTCAGTCAAAATCTTGCGATAATAAATAAATACACATTTCTTTACTTTCTTCTGTTATTCTACAGGCGATCCATAACTTCCATGTCGAACTATTTCATTAAATTTCTTTCTTGAAACGATTACAATTTCGGACAGACTCATAAAACTATGGCAGCGTCTCGAAGCTGCCTACCTCTGCTATCACAAACCGGACGCCGCTAGCGCATTTTTTTTATGAAATCTGAATAGGATATTTGAAAAGAAAAAAATAGCAACGTCTTACAGGTAGTCGTTAATGACTTATTTCACACTGTTTTTATAAAAACACGGTTGACAACTGTGTCTTCTTTCTCTCTCTCGCTTCATTCGTATAATTGCACATAAAAAAGACAATGAAATAGTGCATTTAGAGTTCATGCAACCCCTCTTTTGACATTTAAACTTTACGATGTGGCGAACAAATTATGATGTCGCGTGTTTGAATGGATGCACCAACCTGTATTCAGCCACTGCATCAAGCGAATGATACAAATATGTTTTGTAATCAGCTTAGCTTAGCGGATCTTGTTATATTAAGTACGTTGCATGACGTCATGTGATGAAAAAGCTAATAGCATTAACTTTTAACAGTTGCGATGGAAGCAAAACTATCTAGTTATGGTTTTATAGTTTGGCGTCCGGCAGAGCCGTCCTTTCTTGAGCGCCGCTTCCTGCTAACATTTTTAAATCAAAAGTTTAAAATTTACTTCTCTTTCAGTTGGTTTCTGTTACGTGTTTTTTAATTTATTATTTTTCGTACATCTATTTTTTTAAGAACAACCAGAGCTAAAAAACTACTAAATAAACACGAAAATATGTCTTTTACTTGGATAATTGTCGTCTGTAACATGTGTCCTTATTATTTTTGACTTTTACGCGTGAAAATGTGCTCCAGTCCGGCCCTGTCCGAGACGACATACGCAATAAGACGATTAGAATCTGTTTCATATTTCCTTTTTTGTTTGACTGGCAGACGAAACTTAGTTAATTGAAGCGTCGTTATGGTTAAAGCTCCCGCAAACCAACTGGGGAAATATTTTGTGCAGTGTTTTATTTACTGAAAACACGGAAATTGAAACCGTTTTGTCATTAATTTCTAGTTGCGCTAAGCTACGATTTTATTTATTTAAGTATTCATTCAACTAACTTCTGTAAAATAACTCTTGCAGTATGTGGACTTTGTAATCCATTCCTACAAGATTATTAGATTCAGTTGACTGTCAATTGATATTGCGTGGTTGATAAAACTATTGAACGGTCTTCCAGCTGACATCATTCATTAACGAGGTATTCTGTGTATCTAATGGCCTAGGGTAAAAAATTTTACGTTATGTATAGAGCGCTGTACTGCATAAGCTGACCTAATACACCGCGCAAAAACAAGCTTTTCGTAACACAAATTCACAAAACGCACTTAAAGAAGTTTTACGTCGATAAAATATAATGCGAATCTAAATCTTTAATAAAAAGTTCTCAGAATGAAAATAATAAATTACAGTCAACTAGGCGACTAACCTGTCAAAAATACATAGCAGATAACCGAAAGTAATGAAAAAATGTCACTAACTTTCTCTCGCCTTTAAGTAGGTTTAGCCGAACGGGGGTTGGGGTGAAAACGGACGTCGGGTCGGATCAATCTCGGCGACGTCGGTTACGAACGCCGCTTCGTTGCCCGATTACTGCGCCACGTGGCACACGTGGTCGATTTATTGAACGCATTTCCTCGAAGTTCGACGCGCGTGGTCGACCGACACGTGCATCGCGGCGACTCGCCGTCGTTCTGAACCGACGTCGTGGATAAATAATAACGACTGCAGTCTATGTATGGACGGCAAGTCCTCGCCAACTAATCCTGCAACGTCGTAATCCTGGCCGGGGACGGCGATTCGCCGCGGCCGAGTGGTTTGGGGGCTGCGGTGGCCGTTTCATGAGGTGCTGCTTAACCGCACGCTTAACCGTCTTCAGACAAGCTTTGAATATCTTAGTTATTCTTCTTATGTACTGAGATTTGCGAAAGAAATAATTGTTTAAGTTGAAAACGAATGCGATTATATTTAACAGAGTTTTCATCTGATTTAATATATGTTTAGGAAGGATTAAGATAGATATTAGACTTAATTTCAAGGGCATTAAATACTCGGGTTACCTCGTTAATGAATGACGTCAGCTGAGAGACCTTTCAATATTTTTATCAACCACGCAATATCAATTGTCCAACGGAACGAGGTCACATCTGTAGCTAATAAGCTTGGGCTATGTAAACGAATGTTTGACCCGAAGGATTTAAACGAATGTTAATCAGTATTTTTCAATGAATTGTGTAATGGTTTATGTTATGTAAGCTGCGTACATTGATATTGTAAACATTGTAATTCTGTGTTGAGGCAGGATGGAATTCACATTGATTGTATTGCTGAATTCAATATACTTTATTTAATAATTCAATACATACGTCTTGTTTATTTATCATTTTATTTCCTAGAGATATTTTATAGATTCTAACTAGCTAAATGCATCCAGTCATATAAAATATTTTTATTATTTTTATATTTTCGAGCGACTACAAAAATCCGTCGTCTGAAATTTGTAAGCAGCTGAACTTGCTGCAGCGGCGAAAGAAACATCGAATTAGACATTCGTTTATTTGTCTGTCATAAAAGAATCAACTCCTTTCAGTGAGTTTAATTGCAATGCAAATTCGGTCGTCGTTTTTACGAGCCCGCCGGGTCCCACTTTACGACTGTCGTACGTGTATTTTACACACCGGCTAGATGTATCTTTGTTTATGACGAATTAAGAGCGGCTGTAGAATTTGTTGACAGAGATCTCTGATATCCTTGCATAAATTACTTGTTTAAGGTCTGTTCATACTTTACAGTCCAGCGTCAGGTCCGTTCCGTTGATGTTTTGATTCAATTATATTTCAATACTAAAATATAGTAAAATAGGAACGCCATGATTGCACAGAGTTCCGATAAAATATTGTAATTTTATCTTAAAAATACAACCTTTTGTTTTCTTTGACCTAGACGATGGAGTCAGTAGAGCGGGGAGCCTCTCGCTTGTGAATTCATTTTGGAAAAATTGCACAACAATTTTTTTCAAAGGTCATTAAAACTACACAAAGAACACTACAATTAATACATTAAATAATTCACATTTTTATAAAATATGTATTTGTAAAAGTTAAAAGTATCAGACTTCTCCCAAAATAAAGATTTTATTCTTGTTATTTTTATTGTTTTGAACAGGTTTCGTCAAAAAGGCTACCTGTACTAATTTTAAACGATTTTTAACGAATGTATTAAAAGTTAAAACTTTATGAAATCGTAAAAATATGACTCATACCAGTCTTTTTAAAAGTGTTGTGATAATTCTTTATTCGACTATTAAACATTTGTTAAGCCGTTAATCCGTCTTAAAAACAGCGAATATTTTTCAAGTGGCTGATTTTAATGATTTCCTTTTCTTTTGTTTCAGGTGAGTGCCTACATTCTTCATTCATTTTCAACAGTCTAAGGTTTGATTTATTTCGTAATTTATAAACTTTAAATCGCCAAATCCGGACGTAATTTCGGTAATTTCAGGGCGTTCGAAGCTCGCTCCGTCACTGAAAATAGTTTTTGAAAGGTTAACAATCATGCGCAGGCGTCAAACTAATTAATTAAAACTAAAATACGGCGCACAACACATTGTGTTCGTGCTCGGGCTTTGAACACGTGTCCTCCAACTTCTGTGAACATAACAAACTAAAACTATTGTCTGGTAGTTCATTTGCGGCATTCGACTTTGGGCACATTGGACTTCTTTTGCGAGTATTAATGCCGGACCTAAGTTGTGCCAAACGAAATCACCCAGTTGTCGCAAAACGGAGAATCATTACGTCATACGGACAATGTTAAAGTTCGATGTGATTCCGTTAATGTAAAAATCGTTAATCTGTAAACTATCCAAGAGCTTGAGAATATCATAATATCCTTCAAATACCGTTGTCTCACCTGTTCTCAAACTAAACCCTAGTGACTGGGGGTTTGTCTTAGACGAGCCATGGAATCGCGATTTAAACAACGACGCGCCTGGAATTGTCGGCTATTCATTTAAAAATAACGTCAAGTAATTTTAATAGTAATTGAAGTTGTTTCGTGTTTTTAGAAATCCGCGACACAAATAACTTTCAAACACGGTTAATATTTACTACACTTGTAGAAAAAATCACGCTGAATCCATTGCAACCATCTGCAGCCTTGTATCTCGTTTACTTTAGGAAATGGAAGCGCTTTTATAAGAGACTTAACGTAATTGTAAGAGTTTCCGATGCGGCTATCCGCTTCTATTCGCTGATTTCATTGGTCAATTCCCGTCAATAAAGGGTGTTCCCCGTTATATGGCGGTCGTTAATGTCGCATTAGGCGCCGTAAATAAACCGTTTATCAACACTTAAACTATTGGAAAACTGTAAAAGATGATCCCCGGTGACTGCGGTGACATCGCCACTTCCTCTTGACCTTTTAACGAGGTGTCGCGACAGCAGTGGAGAAAATAATCGAACGCAAACCGAAATGTTTTTTTCACCTCTTAAATTAAACGACAAATATTTGTCACAGTGCTGTATGCGTTTATGCGAAAATCGCAACAGCTTTTATTATTATCGCAGACACGTCGATACAATTATGAATCGAATTTATGACAGTGTAATTATTTCTGTATTAGAGGTAATAAATAAAACACGCTCTCTCGTTAAAATATATAAATAAATAATCCGAATCAGTAAACTAGTCTTTTCAAAGCCGCTTTTACACAGGGAAATATTTTAAATGTGAATAAATTAATATACAGCAGTGAGGCAATAGTATATTACAACACGCAAGGGCAGAAAGTTGAATTCACCTCGGATATCGTGTGTCACGCAGTGCAGGAATTTCAAATTTCTGGCCGTATGGTGTATACTGTTTTGCTTTATACCCGGTCGAAAGTATCTACTTTCGTATCAGTGTGCACGAGAAAACCGTTTCGGCCCGCTGTTACAGATGGCGTGCGAGTAATTCCAGCAGTGTGAAACCTTGTTAACGCAAAATCGGGTGATAACTCTAAATTATGTTTAAAAAATCTCTCAGACGATACAAAATTCGACTTGAACGTTTTTGGCCATATAGCTTTCGGTTGACACTTGAATTCTGTTTAATATCTGTGAACGCTTCGAATAAGCACCTTAATTGCATTTTGTTTAAAAAAAAAAGAAGAAAACGTCGAACGATAGAACGACGCCGGTTGACTCGAGGCGTCGGTCGACCCTCGACCTGATTCGAGTAGTGTACACACTCCGGTAGTGTACACAAAGTATTTGCTTGACCTACTCTCCGCCGACAGAAAGCGTCATTCTTTTCTCCAAGTCCTGAGCAAACAACGCGAGGTCGGAACTCTCACTTTTTTCTGTGTTCAAAGCAAATCATATCTTTAAATTTTTATTCACAAGCGGGTGTAGCCGAGAATCAACGACTACTCTCGAATTTATCCGATTGCACAGTATAGACGCTCGACAATAGAGATCACACAGTAGAGAGTCAATAGAAATATTCCAAAACAATATTTTGATATTTAATAAAAAATTGCGTGTTAAAAATTACACTGTATGATCTCGACACCAAGGCACAATGAAGGTTATTTATTAAAGAAATGCCACCGTCTTCCATGACTTTATAGGCCTAGTAGTATCTCATTTTTTCAGATTATTATAATTTTGTGATAAACGTGAAATTTGCAACGAAATTTGTATAAATGTTTAGCCGTTTCTAGTATAAACCTAGACAAATAGATTACAACTGCACCTGCAAAAAAGCGAGTGAGACGTGTTCATTGTATCGAACAAGCCGATAAATATTGTTTTTTTTTTCGCTGAACCGACGCCGTGACCCGCGGTGACCTGACAAGCTACGCCACTGGTTTTACTTTTGTAAAATCTCTCAACCGTGCGGCGTTCATCATCTGTTTTTTTTTTCTTTCATTCTTTTGTAAATACGATCCGTTCTTCTCGCTCGGCACGCGTTTTTCTGTATTAATATTTCGATGATTCGTTAAGTAGAAACGACGAAACAAAAACTCGCTTTGATGTTCATTTGTTTAACGTATTAAAACAAAGTAATTATTCTTTTCTTTTGTTTTTCGTCTTCAATTGTTTGTTTTTCTTTTAGACGTCGTTAATCGTGTGCATGGAGTTGACAATATATAAAAATGGCGTTAATGAAAATCTGATCGTTTGGCGAAAAAACAAAAAAAAAAGACTGCAGAATTTCTGTTTGAGTTTTCTCTCCGGCTTTGAAAAGAACGATCTAGTCGAGCTGTATAAACTTTATCATAGCACCAGATACATTATGCACATATTATTTGAATGAATGCATAAATCTTCAAGTTGTTTTGTTTCGCTTTTAGCCCATGTTTAACGCAGGTAAAGCTGCACCTTATAATCGCTTTCTAGCCTGACATTGGCCTTGCGAACTTGGGTGGGAAAATTTCACAATAAATCATTCCGATGAACAGAACCCTTAAAGAATCCACTCTCATGTCTGTTTGATCGTCAGTGTTCGAATCTACTGAACGAAACAAACTGTCGTGGGTTCGAATCACATGTTTTATAAATTTGTTTCAATTAATTTGATGTAATTAATTCCCGAGCATCTATAATGTACCTTAAACAAATAATCTACGAGGAAATCAAGAAATAATTTCTCGAACTCAGCATATAACATTACATCAATGCAAAAATACCAATCAGAATTATTATAAAAAAAAATTATTTAACATTGTGGCCTAGCAGATTAAATTACAAAACGAAATACCGAGCAAACATTAGTTTGTTGTAACGAGAAACTGAAAATTAATGAATCATTATTTATTGCTTTGTCGTAAGAGAAGTTGCCTAATTGCAGGTTGTTAATTAATTAATTGTAAGGAAAATGCATTGTTTTTAACATTTGTTTTATAATTTATCTTTTTAGTAGATATATCTTTATAGCAAACAAAAGCATTACATAAAGTGTTTGAAATATTAGTATTGAAGTGTTTTAAAAATGTATATTGTAGTTTTGATTGACCAAAAAGAATGTCGCATTACGTTTAAAAAAAACGCTGTAGTGAATCAGTGATTGCTTTGGTCTCTTTGCATGATTGCCACGATTGCATTCTGTCTTTGTCGCACTGCCTATTTTGTCTATGTCCTCCTTGTTGGACTCATTAATTTTCTAGGTCTTTTTGTATTTCTCGCGTTTCGTCGGCAACATCCTGGTCTGCAAATATAGTTAACTAAGTTTTGATTAATTGCCTTGACGTCAACTTGGCAACTTTCCCCTACAAACACAATATTATAAAACACACAAGCTACGGTTGATTTACGTTGTCTGGGAACTGCAGGATTTAATGTTCCGGGAAGGTGGCTCCGGTAACACAGCTCTAGCTCCGGTGGTCAACGCCGTCCTGCTGAGTTGTGATTTACACTGCCTGCAGCACGCCTTGCGGCCTCCTGGAAGAGCGAAGGAGCTGGCTGAAAATAATCGTCTAGAAATTAAATATGGAGATGCCAGAACGGGTGCTTAAAAATTTTCATACGTTGATGAAACTCAGAAATCATTTTCTCTTTCGTGAAAAAATTATTATTTGAAAATTAAGAAAAACATCGTAACATTTAATTTTTTTTTGCGAACACGAAATAGGATTATGAATTTTCTTCAGAATAGCTAGCATCAACAGGGATCGTTGTCTCCAGACTCGGTGTTTCTTGACAGCTGGTGGTCTTAAAATTCACTGAAATAATTATCCAAGTCGACATAAAATTCCACATAATTATTTGATTGTTGCTGCGGCTTACAGTTGCTACTAGCCGAGTGTGAACGCACCTTTAGCCCTCTCAGCCCCCTCCCCCCACTGTCCTGGCGCGGGTTTCACGTCGACAGAACACGGAATATGACCGCTAAGAATTTATTGACATTTTTTTTCTTTTCATATTAAGTTTTTCGTTCTTGTTTTGTTTTATACTTGTTTCCTTGTTTTGAAAAAAGGCCTTTTTTTCTAATATCAGACTTTCGCTGGCGGAATATTAACTTCAACTTTCCCACAGCTGGCTTGACTGCATAATAAATATGGGTACAGTGAAACCTCCTACGGACTGCGTTTCCTAAATTTTCACAGTTTCTACCGTCTTAATAGTAGCTAAGTTGATGGCAGGTTGTCCAAAAGAAATTAAAAATATTAAGTGTTCTAAAATAAATAAATACGCGCGTTTGAAGTTATACTTCTTTAGCATTATTAAAAACTAGTTTTTAATATACGTATGCAAATAATTTATTCAAATAAAACGTTCAAAAAACAGTACCTCAAATATTTTAAAACACTTTCAAAGTTTCTATAGATAAGAGAGTGTGTTGATTTCGTCCGTGATTTCAGTCTGAGCCTCTTATTGCCAACTTCATACTGTCAAATTTCCGTTAGCTGTGCGCGGGCGACTTCCTTTTTTACACTCAACGCGTCAAAAAAAAGTATAACTTCAAGAAAATTACGAACTAATTCAGTGTGAGAATTACAAATCCATTACAAAATGGTGAGCTGCCAAAATCAGTCGCTTTGGCCCGTTTCAAAGCAAGACAAACAAGAACCTATATCTATCTATCTATTCAATAAACTTGTTGTAGAGCTAACTTCATGGGCGTGTCACACGATCCATGCGACGCTTCACGACGCCGTCGCGGTGCCGTCGTCTGATATACTCCGTATTTCGCACTCGCGAGATCGGCGAAATCTCACAGATGTTCGTTCGAACATCGGCGACGTTCTGAACTGAGGCCTGATAATCCAACACGTTCCATTATCTGTAGGGTGCGGCACAGTACTATTCTCTCTTCACACTATTTTGTGAAGAATTAAATTTTTAGAAGTTCAAAGCTGTACTGGGAATCGAATTACTTGCTGGGTTTTTGTTTAATGTTTTTTTTTATATTGACGAGAATTGTCTGCATTAAAAATGCAAACGCGTTGATGAAGTTGTTGAGGATTGAATCGATTGCAGTTGAGACGCGGCAGAGTTGAGAACGGAGCTCTTTGAGCGTCTATAATTGAGTTAAGACGCGGTGAACAGAAATTGAATATTTGCATTCTAAAGTAGATATGTTCAAACAAAGATATCTGTTTAACTTAGAATTCGAGTCGCAATTATATAATTAATTATACGTGTTTTTATTAAACCATTATACAAATACTGTTGGTCAGAGCCGGATTTACCCTGGGGCACCGTGAAAAATGCCGCTCTATTACCTAAAGCGGTATACAATTTTCAAACAAATGAAATGATTCATTTATAGTTGAAATCTTTCTAACTTTTATAAATATAATTACACAAAAACATTCTTTTTCGTATTTAAAATCATAAATTAACAAAAAAAACCGGTTGCTCTTTTAGCAAATAAATATTTCTTTCGCCATATTTTGCCAGAGTATTATTGTTGTTAGTCGACACTTAGTTAAATACAAGGCTATACCTCGTTAATGAATGATCTCGCACTAATACATAGTACAACTTTTTTTTTTGACTAAAAATGTTACATCGATCGATGTGCTGGTCGCTCCTTTTAGACGGTATTTAATTGGAAAATTTTCAAATCCCCTCTCAAGGTAGTAAAAGCTTTGTTGGACGTCACAATGGGGACACTGGATAAAAGTTTTAGGCCTTCGTCTAAGCTTTTCTTGCTAGAAAATGAAATTAAATTTCAAATCTGCATCATAAATCATACTTGAATAGTTGCAACCTAAAGAAGACATTTTCATTAAACAAAGATACGTCTAACTAATGCGACAGAGTGAGAGGTCTAGTCAGGTTTAATCCCCAGAGAAACATTTCAAATATTGCGCGCTTATTGGGCTATATGTGTGGAAATTTGAAGTTTAGACGAGGTTGACAGTGGCGTTCGTCAACCGCTGAAGGGGCGCCTCACATCGTATTCTGTTACTCAAACAAAACCGAAAATTCAAATATTTCTAACTTTGAGATTATCGCATGCTACCTTAACTTATGTGAAACATAAATATGCTGATTGAAATGAAACGTGTGATAAATCGATCCGACGTCTCGCAATAGGCGTCGCGACGCTACTGGCCGGACGAGCTTGTATTGAAAGTTAAGAGTTTGTGTTTCAATACGGCGGTCTGATTTAGGGTTAGAAACTTTACGGGCGAAGGCGGAATTTATACGGGCGCATAATATATATAAAATAGAGAACTACGCTCTGCTGCCGAATGACAGGCATGGAGTATTCATTACAGCCTCTGCATGAGGAAATACGCCGAGTAGAGACGGCCATTGTGTTGTTCGTGACGTCACGTGTAGGATTCCCAGGTAATGCCAACATTGAGAAATCTGTCCGACAGTGGACGGTTCATATGATTCAAATAGCTTCGCATAAAACCTAGACTTCACACATGGCAAGTCTGACCCAATATTATGTAACAATTACCGTCAAATGTTCGAGGGTGGACGATATTGGAGGACTGGCCGAAGAGAACGACAAACACCGCCCCAGGTTCGAATCCGAGTCAAAGAAACTGCCTTGTTTGGCGATTCTGAACACACATTCGTCGATGATGTCTTAATAAAATCAATGAAATAAGTAAAACAACATACATAAACCACAAAAAGTATTTTGTTTCAATAAACATATTTTGAGACACGTATTTTGCATTTAGTATTTAAATACTAACACAGTTAATTTTGTACTTGAAATATTTGTATTTTAGAACGGTTTATTTAGCTTCCCGATCCGTATATTTGTTTGTTTGTAATTAGGTCAGTGTGTTGCCAGCTTGGAGTAGGGAAAGACGAGATTTTAGGCAAACATTAGCCAATGACTATTGGGTCAGCCTTGGCATGTCTGACGCCGAGGCTTGAACCTTATAAATTTTAAATAACTTCTAAGAATGTTTCTTATTTATAAAAAAAATCCGCTATATTTCCGTGGGGTGTTAGAAAACAAAAGTGCAATACTCTTCTTTTCAAACAGTAATTTTATATGCAAGTCTCCCACCCTAGCACTGGTTTTACTAACTTCTTCGGGTAATTCCCACCGTACTATTATTGCGAAGTGGTATTTTAAAACAGAATAAATAAATATATTAACAGTTTTTTTATTATGACTAAAATTTCTTAATCTTCACTTTAAAGTCTGTGCATTTTTCTCACGGTACGTCGGTTCGACGCCCGACGTATTACATAATGTATAAACGTAGGGTCCTAGAAACACGTCCCAGCAGGGCTGACTACAGCAACAACAGTATAAATTGCTTTTTACACCGTGTTGCTTCTGCTGTTTTCTTGCATCCAAAAAGCGTTATACGACTGCGAAAAAATACACCGTACACTGAAACTCCATTATTAATGCTCCGTCTCCGAGAATCCCGATCCTGGAGCCAAGTACAGGATGGTTATTAAGTCCCTGTACACTCGATGAGATTCAATTTACCCTCACATGACGCCCCTAGAACTTAATGATTAATGCATACGTATAAAAGCGAAACCTTCAGGACTATTTTTTAGTTTTTGAGCCTCAATTGAGCCTCTCCCAATCTTATATAAACTCTCAAGTTATACGTTTAAAATTATTACATAAAAAAAATACTTGAATGTGCCTCGTTACATATTTTAATTGCAAAAAACGTAAACCGTAGTTATTTTAACGCAGAAGGCTTCATAAATTGTAACAAGTTGTCTAATAGATTTCCTCGTATGCAAGTTAATAATGATTTTTCATTGAAGTCATCTTTTCTGAAACTTGTTACCTCCTTTTTCAATTGAACTGAGGCCTTCTGTCAAGCTTCCAACCGTCATTTGATCATTTAATTGAATCAGGTCTAAAGAATCAGATTCTTCAATGTGTAACTCTGGAGTTGCGCAAGATTTATTTAATTTCTTTTTAGAAAAACTATTTTAAACATTATGTATGTTTTTTCCGGCCGACCTGTACACAGAGTCGGATAATAACCGTCGACTTTATTGGGGCGTTATCCCTGAGAATGGCTGCACTTTTTCAGGCAACCTGCGACCTTCCAATTCGCACAGATCGTATAATCAGACGGTTTTGCTGTGAACGAGGGGTTAAACAAACACACCAAATGTACCACTTTATACATATATATATATACAGGGGTACAGTATAGCTCCGAGCTATGCTGTGTGGGCTGTGTTTACACAGAGGACTAATTAGAACGTGACCGATGGGGAACTCGGTTACCGTTCGCTAGTCGCTCGCCCCGAGGCCTTTTCAGACGCTGAAAAGCCTATCTGATTCACGGCACAGCTCTGCAGCTGTCCTCTGAGTGAGAACTGGGTGCTGCGGCGATGAAATATTTAATTATATTGATACAAATGAAAGTTTGGCAAAGTCCCAACTAACCGAGCGGCTAGAACTTCAATTAAGATTTTTTATGCTAAACTATTCGAGTAAAAATATATATATTATAAGGCCTCATGAACTTTGTTTATCTAGACTTAAAAATAATCATTTTCAAAATATTAATTTCTTCTTGTTGTTACGAACGACACAAGTTTGAACGAGCGACGAGAAATATCCGCAGCTTGGAAATATTTTCATGCTTCGAGGAAAGAAGGAGTGTTTTATTCTGTGAATAAACTTTTTTCGACTTGTTTTCCTCGGAGGAAAGTAAAAAGACGAAAATAGAAATAAAGAGTTATCATCGTAGATCTAAATATACTTTATGATAACAACAAAGCGGCACATCAGAGATCTTCTCTGCTAAAAAGATAATATGTATTGCCTATACATAGTTTATGGCCCACGCTAGTTCAATTCAGCGTACTTTTCTCCATAATTTGAAGTATTTCAGAGATTTTTATTTTTTTCAGAAACCATATTTTTCGCAGCTGTTTGCAAAACTGCGATTTTTTGGGGACAAGACCTCTCTGATACGTTTAATATAAGCCGTAATTATAGAAAAACTCACGCTGAACCCTTGCAACAACACGCAAATATATTTTCTTATAATTTACGCCTATAAAATCTTCTTGTAAGGTTTTGAAACGTAGGTAATTTCTGTTTAAAAGCTGATTTTTAATTTCGAAATACTTATAGAATCATTTCGGTGTCTATCCGTTCGTCTGTCAGTCGATTTTCTCTGAAACTAGTTAACATAAAAATTTGAAATTTGGCACAGTGTGGTGACCCAAAAACAGTCATGAAGTATAAATATTGAATTTTGATTCTGGTGGTTAATTTCAGGGGATGAATTGAAATATGTAACAAAACTCTTTTTCAAATTTATCGTCGTGGGTGTCAAATGAAAGCTTAATATATAACACGAATTCAACGATATACATAATATGATTAATTTTTGTTTGTTCGATTTGGACTTTGCGTAGTTCTGGACCGGATCGACAGAGTGCTGCATATTATTATATTCGAAATGGCCCGCGGAAATGCATCGATATCGAGTGTATAATATGCTCGATTTCAAATCGCTTTACCACTAAATAATATCCATTCACGAAACAATGAACCGTCTCCATAACAATGTGTTTGTTTTGTTTTGTCAAACGACATACATTTTCTTTAACAAAACAAATGCTATACGTGTTTCATTTGTTCTAGAACTCGTTACTGTTCTCCTGGTTCAGTAAAGTAGCTTTTGTTTTATCGATAGGTCCTCTCAAAACTGATTTACTATTTTTTTAGCGGATGAAAAGTTCTGTCAAAATATTGAAGAAATATAAAATTTTCAGCATCTTTTTTCCTTTCACATCAGACATATTTTGAATTGAAATTCGATACGGTTGTTCTAGTAGTCTGTTTTTACTTGCAATAAAACTGAATACAGCAAAAAAAGGCGATCTTCTATTGCAACACAACTTTTTAATATTTATTTTAATAATTAATAAAATAGTTGAGTTCGATATTCAGCCAAATATGTCTGCCGGCAAACTGAACGAAATATATTCAATAATTTATACATGATGGCACGTGGTGCGAGAGATCCCTTTCGTGTGTCCTAGGTATGTAGGCGCGCAAAAGACAAGCCCCCTCTGGGGAGTATAGGCACTTCGATACTGCCGATAACTACGTGACTCGACTTGCGTGTTTACTACTTGTACAGGCGGCCTTTAGGGCTTGTTTCTTCGAACACTTCCAGGCACGGCTCAGCCCCACCAACAACTCATTATTTGTCGGTTAAAAAAATATTACGTAAATTTTGTTTCTCTTCAAAATTTTGGTATTATAGCTCAGAGAAAAAAATTAATTTTGTAAATAAATTAATTTGTCATCTAACTCCAAAAAAAGTTAGACGTTTGCGACTTTGATAACTGCCCAAATGTTCAAGTCAGGCACATTAATTGCAATCCACAGTTACTAGTATTGAAAAATAAAATTGTACTTTTTATCTGACTTCAAATCATCGTAGCAAACGGACAACGAGAACAAAATTTGATTTTCGATTTGTAAATTTTCGGTTAACTAAATGGAAAATTTTAACACAAAACACGGCTCTGGCGAAGCGACTGAAAGCACTTCAAGACAGCCTCTCGAGATCTCTCTCAAAGTGGAAGAGAGACGGATAGACCTATGCGTTGTTATTGTTGTTGTTGTTGTTGTTGTTGTTGTAAGTCATACCAACTTGCGGCGGCTTCGAGTGGAGAATAAACTGTATTATTAGTCATACTTATTTAAACACGTAGTGCCAACCTTGGCGTCGGTAAATTATATTGCTCCGGGAATGAAGCAACTTGATAAATATAAATACACTGGCGCCGTTGACAAGCTCATTAGACTTGTTTCTAAACAAGTGTTGCCAACATTTACACTTTTATGTTTGTCGCAAAACATTTATTTTATATCCTTCAGTTCAATTTCGTACAGTTATCAAATGAATGAACGACGTCAGACTTTCTTAACGCGAAATTACTTATCCCTCTTCTACTTGTAGTTCTTTGAGAGAGGGACGTCCTGCGTATTAATAATATGTAAGCTCTTTTTTGTGACTTTTCGGGTATTTTTCGATGATAGGTACTTTTTGACGAGGTAATATGATTTTTGTTTGTTTGGGTGACGTGGGATAGATTGGTAGAAAATAATGTTCCACAAAAAAAAAATAAAACAGGAAATCGTGCGAAACCGCTGGTATAATTACGATGTTGCGAGTTCTCGATGACTCATTGCAGGGCAGAAATGGTGGCTGCACTCGTGGTCGACCGTCGAATACAGTTTGTGTGTGTGTTTGTGCAGAGCCGGGATGGACGGCCTAAGTAGCCAATCTATATGCAGGCGGGGGGCTCGGACCGGCCATTAGCACCTAGCATTATCCGCTCATTCTGACGGCGCACAATACGTCATTACGGTCGAACCGTACAACTGACGGAAGCCGTGATTGATGGAAAACGTGACCTCTAACCTCCCCCCCCCCTGTTAGGGTTGCATTGTCGCAGGGCTTGTTTATTTCACGAGCCTAAAAAATGCAACGCTTTCGGAAACAAAAAAAAACAATATCGGGTTGTTTTTAAAACATTTCAGTTTGCTGAAATAGTGCATGGAAAATTAAGTAGAGTTACAAAAATGCACTTACAATTCTTTAAGACTTAAGTCGAAACACCTAGTTCCTAAGTTCGAAAGAGAATACAATTTAGACTCAAGTCCAGTAAAAAATTAAATTTAACAATTTTTGACGTAAACCCTTTATAACTGACATCAGAGAATCTTAATTTTGGGCAATTCTCATGAAAATAAATTACTAAAGTAGTAACCTTTGACAATTATCAAAGGTTAAGTACTACTTTGTTAGTTTATAATTATAATTGAAGTCCCATTTGTTTGTGATAAACAAAACGCCATTTCATTGTTTTGAAGAACCGTCAAAGTTTCTCTGTTGTCGATAGTCATTTGTCCGGCAACCTTAAGAGTCAAGGTTTAACCATACATCAGAAGGCTAGAAGAGGACAGGCGACTCGTCGTCATCCTTAAGAGCGACGCGATGCGACAGGATAACAAACAAAGCGATAATTTACGACTTCGCGGTTCATTTTGTTCTCTTGAATTATTTATATCGACGTGTGAACAAAAGAATATCGGTGTGAATAAAAGAAACTTATGACCTTTTTTCTTCTTTCTCTGTCTCCGCAATGTTTGAACAAATGACTGGCGACACCTGGATTTACTGTTTCACTGATAAATCGTTCAACTGTTCTCTCAACTCGATGTGTGTTTGTTTTTGTTTCTATTATAATAATTTGCTTTGACGTTAAAATACAAATATTCTTGAAAACGTCTTGTACAGGTGACTCAAAAATTTACTCGCGTTAATAATTAATGCTCTCACCTCTACGAAAAATCAGTGGAAGTATGTTTTACCAAACACACTGTATATTAATTGATGATACAATTATTTACGTATCTCTGTTACGTTGGTCGTTTGAAAAATGTTTTCGAATAATTCATTGTGAGACCCTTGAAAAGGTAGGCCGTGCTTCGAAAATATCAGATAGGACCGAACTCTTATCCGAAACAACAAATGATATTTACGGCTAAAGAAATGCGTCGATACAATATTGTGGCGGGAGAGACGGGTTCACGGCACGTATTTCACTTGAACAAACTTCAATTGAAACGTTATTATGAAGTAAAAAGTAGGTATTTATTGGCTTGCTCTCTCCGCAATGGCACTCCACTATTCCCACAATCCCCCAACATAAAACTTTACGACGGTACCGTCGTCGGTCGGTTTATGTTGGCAGCACCTATGCGCCGACTCGTGCGCCTTGCGTAATGATAAAACAATATTTCAAACGATGCGGTGGAAGTAACGGTCGCCCTGCTTGAAAACGTATTTATTGCGCGCATTAACATCGCCCGAAAGCACTCTTTCGTTTATTTATCAACTGCTACTTCCAACAAGTCCACAAATAATCGGAAAAGAATGTTTAGACGCGAATGTGGTGGAAGATACAACCGTCCATTAGAGATTATATGCTTTGGTGTGTTGTTTTAAACATACTTGCAGATGAAATTTCGTCATTTTTTCGTTGACGGAAGCTTATTTATTCACCGGACAATAATTTATGACGACTGTTAGTTAAAGCCGGCATCGCTGTTACGTCAACAAGACTGGTGCGTAGTCATTTATTTTAGTGTTCGGATGAAAAAGTGTGACGTCAAAGTGTTTTGTAAAAAAAAATAGGGCTATAAAGTTTATTAATTCAAAAATAGATTATACTGTTAAAGTATATCTATCTGACACACAGTGCTTGAGGGCATCGTTTAATACGGTGCTTAAGGCTGTATCTTTGTTCGAGTCAACTGTATCTTAGGCAGGGATGGGCTTTCATTTCATCTCTCATTAATCGACCAATCATTGATTTCAGGCATTTTTTAAGATGTCGCATAAGCCGTTACGTTTCTCACAAATCTTTTATTTGATTTATTTTTAATGGAACTCTGGAAGCTTTTCATTCCTTGAACAATTTTCTCATAATTTAATTTTGTTAATTGTTTAGTGTTTAATTTATTAATTATATAATTATTGAGAAAGCCAGTAAACGCATAATTTGTAAATTAAAGTTTGTAATTAAAATTAGAAATATGAATTAAAACTAGCCCCGGGCAGATAGTTAAAAATAAAACTCTCTCACTTCCGCTCACTTGAATAAACAATTGCCAACTCCCGTGATATTTTTACTTGTCACTAGAGAAACGGCTACATCGGTTTGAAAAAAGTTTTACTTCAAAAAATATTGTCTTTATATATTTTTTCTTTTTTTACGAGTACTTCACTTTTTTGTCTGAAACAGATCTTCGTAATACTTACCGTTTATTTTTCACTTTAAGTTGAAATACAGTTGGTCGGATTTACATGGAATTTCGCGAATTAACACATCCCTAGGAATGGCAGAGAAAAATGATCGCTGTCATAGCCGCCTTCTGACATATTACATAAGAAAGATGTATAAATGAGTTAGAGCTGCAATAGCTCTATATATATATAATATATTATATACATACATATATTCGATGCTCTCTTGTCCTGTTCTCCGTGACTCTTCGGTGTTCCGAACATCCCGTCAGCCTGTTGGGAACTCCCCGTCCAAACATTCATCATCGTCTTTATAAATCGCTCAACGCATCTGACAAAACTGTGTCATCGATTTTTTTTCTCTCCGAATATGCGGCGGCCTCGATTTTTGCAAAATTCAACATACGTTCGGAGCTATGTTACAAGGAGGTGTCTGCTTCGACGTGGCGACACGAAGGACTAACTAATTTAAAAACAATTATGAAAAATGAAGGTTTTCGTTTTAATTTCAGGAAAAAAGCAAACAATATCGCAGTTTGTCACGATTTAAAAATATATTCCTTGGACGAAGTCGTACTAATTGCTGTCAGTTATTTTTTTTTTTCAGACTGTCAGGTTTATCTGGGTCTTGTATCGATTCAAAGTTGGTAATAATTTGAATCAGTTCTCTTCATGAACCATGGAAATACCGCATAAACAACGCCATCAAAACATAATCTCGAATAAATTTTTATATTAATTACCAAGGACAAACAAGAAAAAAAAAGTCAATAATCTAGAATATTCTAAATCCTTCGTTTTGAACTGACTAATAAGTTTTAAGAACTAAATGCTTCTTTGACAGCTTAACGTGAATTTAAAGTTGATTAAATATTAAAACAAGTGAATGTCGAAATAATTTAACGAATTTTGACAAATCTTTATAATAAAACATCCTATATTTTTTGTTAGATGCGAAGTGAGATAACACGTTAATAGATTTTTTTAATTTTTAAATTGAAAAGACGCATCTTTTGAACTGTATTCAAACTGACATAAGGTAGACTTGGGTAAAAATTCTGTTACGATCTTTCAATGCACAGGATCTGGGGATTTCCCTTACTTTTAATGCGAGACGAATATTAAGAAGGAAGAATACTAGCTTTATCTCGGTGACAGGCAAACGTCGACTTTATTTTTTTTTTTTTCTTCTTTACAATATTATTATATTTGAGAGTTCATAAATTGCTCCCATTTTATATTTTTATTTATTACTTTTATATAGTTATTCTGTCTGTATTATGTACTCTTGCCTTTGACATGTCTTATTTATATTTTATGATTTTTTTACAATTGACTTACAAAGGACTACGAACTCCATGTATATAAAACGCTTCCTAAACTAAGAGGTCGCTAGTGTTCTGTAAAATAAACGGTGGAGCCGACACCGATTAATAGAGCAGCATAATTTTCACTCGGAATTATTAATTATATTGATTTACTCAGTCAAAGGTCAATTGAATCAAATTGTAATCAATCTCTTATCAATATAAAATTCTTATAATCCAGTGAATATTTTAACAGTTTACTCATCTAAAACTTGCTTAATTTACGTCAGTGTAAATAAATAGATTTTCTTAAAAAAATAATAAATATAATTTAATTCTTGTGATCACTTGTTACTTAATTTCGTAATTTTGAAAGGTTCGCCCCTGTTTCTATAAAATGCCAAAAGCAATGAATTCAGTTTAAACGGCGTATTAGCAAAGTGGCAGCGCGTATGTCCGTCCGTCGGTGTGCCTTTTTACATTTAAATGGCCGCCGACCTTGCTTATCTCCGAACCCTCGTCAAACACCTCCAACAGTAGCTGCAGTGCAAACCCCAAGATACGCCGGAGACGCCCCTCGTTCTTCTAAGTTGACCGGTCGCTCGCCTTTTAAAGTACACATGAATCAAAAATTTTAATACCGGTCTGTTTTCATTAATGTCTTGTTATTAAAGGCGCAGCTGCTGAAACCTTAATACGTTGCTCTTTGATATTGCACGTGTATCGTCAGCTGTATGTAATCTGACAGCTTACTTATTGTTAATTTCAGAATATATATTCTCGGTTGAATATTCGAACAGCAGTGCGGATGCTTCGACAGCATTAAGATTAGATATTCAACTGTAATTAAGTTTGAAGACCCCCGACGATGCGACTGGTAACTGGCGTCGGATGTCCGGGACTTCCCAGATATCGTTGATGTTCACTTTCAACACGATATTAGGTCGGTCATAAAGACTTCTTCCTCTTGAAAGGCAAACAAAGCGAACATTTCTCTAATTTCTGTAATCGTAACTTCATTTGTATAATCGCTTTTACTCGCGGCTTCGCTTGCGTTAACGTCGGATTTTTGACTGCTATTAGTGCCACTTTTATTTCTTGATGTACAATAAACAAAATCGATCAGAATAAACGAACAGACGTCTGGACAAAAATGACTAATGTCCTTTAAATCATAGTTTCATAACGGGGGTCATATCGCCACCGGTAGGCGCTGGAGCCTTCCATAGGGGCTTTATAATTTTTAATAGATAAATTAGGTGCAGATAATATGCAAAATTATATTAATATTTCATATAAATTTAAATATTGTGAACTACAAGGCGCTGGATTTTTTTTTCTTCTAAACGAGACGATGGTCCAGAAAAATTTGGGAGCTTCTGTTTTAAACAAATTGTTTAAATAATTTTAAATAATGTTCTTAGTATTCTATTCAACAAAAAATCAGCCGCAGTTTGACTACGTATAGCGAATTGATTTGAAAGAGACCCGCTGGCCGAAACGTCGTCCAGTCCTGCCGGCGTGTTTTGGCGTCCCCGCTGCTGGGACGCGAACAATGTCATTACAGAGTTCATAAAACATTCACAAGTGTCTTAATGCCGTTGCTAATGCAGTTTGTCTGCTCCCGCTCAATCTGTTTAAATAATGTATGACCGCAGACGCGTCAAAGCGTGCTCTGGAAACGTCGCAGTTCGACTTTCGACGAAGCAGATTCGAGACTGCGTCGGTACTTAAAAAAGGAGCTGCGATAAAACAAGATAACTTTTATGAGAGAGAGAGAGTGATACACGGAGTAGCTTTTTTAACGGCGTACATTATAACACCAAATTGCCCATAATTCTGACGCTAACGATTATAAAGAATATTTATATGATACCGCTAAATGCTTCAATATTTCTGTCGTGGTATTGCTTTTGACCCGGTGTTGAACAATGCTCTTCTTAAAACTTATCAGAATTGAAATTGACACTTTTCAAAGTGTTTTATAATAATTTCTTCTAAGTTTGGTTATTTTTTTCTGAAAGACTACTCAATTTAAGAATTACTCAAAAATGAAATAACTGACCATTTCAGAAGTTATTTAAGATAGCTGCGACTTATGAAGAACCTGGAGGAGAGGTGTGGTTTTTTTTTTTATAAAAACTGCCCTTGGAAAATTTAGAAAAAAAACTAGAAGATAATTAATTAATTTTTCAATCTTAAAAAACAAAAAAATACTTACAATTCTACTTTCACAAGGCGAAAATTATTTTATTTAATATCTAAATAATCAACCATGAACGATATTTTTTTTAGTAGCTTTAATATTCCCCAAATCTTCCATTTGCAAGTGTTTAACCAATTACTTAATCAATTAATAAGTAGATAAAGCATTATGTTAAATAAAAAAAATACATATTTTTAAGACCGCCAACAAGTAGATTGGATCTAAATCATATTTTCATTATATTATTCATTCGGATAGGAATCTGGGAGCTGGGGGCTTGTAATGGACACGCAATTTCGTCGTCTAGAGATCGGTTTCAATTTGTCCCCGGTGCAGTTAGGCGTCGAACCCTGAGATATCGGTTGCAGGAGACGACGATGCGGCAAAACGTTTTTGTATGCAGTTTTCAATATTGCCGTTAAAATATGAGTTGAACGCGCTTTAATGGCCGCTTATAGCTGCTTTCCGACGATTGTCTCTGTTTTCTATTGGCCCTCCAACATCAGACATTCAGCTCCTAAAGCATCGACTTAGTCGAACAGGCCCCGGCATCAACTGTTCGGAAAATCTTTTCCTGCTATAATAATTAAAGAAGTATTTTATTTCAAGTTGGCCATGAATTGTGGAACGCCATGTCTTTGTTTTGTTTAACAACCTTAAACAAAACATCGTTCAGAGTAACGTTTGAAATAAATAATTGAGTCATTGATAAAGGCGCGCAGGTTTTAAAAACTTTTTGAGCGCAAGTTGTCACTATAGCTGTACCAAAAATTATTTTCAAAATGCATATTCTTATCGTGAAATTTTTTAGAACTACTTAACTGTGATTTATCTGTGTTCAGTATCAATTTGTTTTATCTGAACCGGAAAACTAGATGAATCATATTAACAACGACATATCGACAATCTTGGCTTTTCTAAACGAATCTATAGTAGCGCTTCATAAAGCAGTTATTTTAAGAGATTTTTACGACAAAAGCCCTAGAACTAATAATCTATGATCGGGCGATGTCTTTTCAAGCGACTTGATCGCAGGAAAAAAAGCCGCGCTTGTTTTTTGTTTAGTCAGACAAGAGAGTGAAGCTTCATTATATGCTATTTTTCCAGCACACAATAGTTGAGCCAGCGTCAATACGATTATTTCAACTTGTCCTTTTTCTATTTTTCTTTTTTTTCCACTTCGACGACATAACAAAAGCCTTCAATGTGTCCGCAGAACAAAACAAATATATTGGAAAAACGTGTTTTCCTTTTGTAAACAATAGTTTTTCTTTCCGGGAAATAATATTGTATTTTATATGCATTTTTTACGACGGATGTTTCAGGGAAAAAACTGTTACTTGATCCGATATGGGTTTTATTTTCGTGCTTGTTTCTTTAATGTCACCAACCGTCAGCATTATCTAGGTCTAGTACCATTTCATATATTAATGTTTTAAGTAACAAATTTAATATCCAATTGATAACGACTTTGTAATAGACGTACTAAAACGTAGTGTTTAAAAAATGGATCGCCATATGTCGATAATTCCTGCCAATTGTTTTATTAATTATTTATTAATTACTGCTGATTGTTTTATCAAAAAAATGTCAGTAGCGTGCTTTGATTGGCAGCTCTGAATGCAATCTGTAGTTTTATGTAATCTCTTAGCTTTGACAACTTATAGACATAATTAGCCACCCATAAAAAAACATTATTATTGTTAATACATACATTAGTTTTGTTAACGATACCAGAATTTTTTTAACCAACCTATTTCGAGTTGGGAGCCGTGTATACATAAAAACAAAAGAAAAATAAACGTTCGCATCGTTTTATTAATGAACGGTGATTTTTTATCAGTCGATAAGAAAATTTCCGCAGCCTATTTGAATTCTTCTCACATCGTTTCTATTTTATTATTAAATTTTGACCGATTCCGAATCGTCAACAGTTATTGATTGAACAAAACTTTTTTTCGGTTTGATATAAAAAAGAAATAATCAAGTTTCGGACTTCTAAAAATACATAGTTGAGAAAGTTTTTTTTTTCTTTTCCAGAACCGATCTAAGAGGATTCGTTATTTTTATGAACGAAACTCGAAGAGTAAAAGTTACATTAAAACACAACATTTTTATTGAGTTTGGATAATAACCGATATAGTCGGGATGTCATTGTTTACATGTCGTTTGAGCAGGCAAGTTAAAATACCGGAGATGGTGGAGGCGCCGGGTCGATTTTATGATGCATTGAAAAAGTCACTTTAAATCAAATACCTTAACAAAACCAATTAATAATACATAGTACAAAGAAAATTAACCAACATTTCGACAAAATGTTGTCCTCTTTAGTATTGTAAGTGGAGACGTCAAATCCAGCGGTCCCCATGAAAATATGACGTGGCACTAGGCCCAGATAATCCTGAATGTTGATGGATAAAATACATAACATTATAATTGAATTCATGTAACATTTAACAGGTTTTGTATATCGTGATCTATTTGTTCTAGTGTTGTAGAAATTAATTTTCCAACTCGTTTTCGAAACGAAAGCCATAATCTCCCGAATGAAATTCGACGAAGGAGAAATATTAGTATTGCTTAGACATAATACGAACCCAGCTTTCGTGTATTTGCGAAAAGTTTTCGTTGAGAAATTAAAGTGCTTATTTCGGCACGAAAGTACTTCAGAATAAAGACTAACACGAAACTAGAGTTTTCATTTATGAAAGACGAACACGGAACTTTTTTTAATAATTTAACACCGTCGCCGCTATGAAATAATTTAATTCTTTTTTCGTGCTGCCTTGGTTTTAATTTCATGCGCCAGACACAATGTTTCGACGTTATTTTTGAATAGTTTTTAAGTTTTAACTGACAGCTCTAGAAATAAGGCAAAATGGCTTTTTTCAGAAGGTATTTCTTTAATAATTTCGATTTCCATTTTTCGAAGCAATAAAAAGAGACAATTCTCCTAATCACATGTCTCGAAGTACCGCAAATAACAAACCAAACACGTTTTATTCGTTTTTCCTGCATCAATTTTCAAATACAACGCACCCAGCTGACGCATTAATGAACCGATTTTTAGCTACCGATATGATGTTCTAATTTTTTAACCGATTACACTGAAGTCATCGTAGCCTTTATAAACGTGTATTGCCTTATTAAGAGTTAAACACGTAGTGTCTGCGGAGTTTAGGCAATATGGTTGAATGTGAAATGTAACACATCTATTGTATCATGGCGCAAACATACGGAGCTACCTCTGCCTGGAGCCGTTATACAGAGAGCGTATGGCATGACAGCCCGGAGGGACGATGACACAGGAGGCCTACAGGCCCGGACCGAACCTAAAACCAGAATTTACAGTACAAGACATATTGTCCTGTTGACCATTTGCGATTTTTTAATTCGTGAAAGCATTTATATTTAAAAACAAATTTTGTGAACGTTTTAACGGTTTAATTTTTCTGTACGCATTTCTTAAAAAAGATATTGCGCTATTACAAAAATCCAAATCTTCTTGGTTTTCGGGCTTGTAGGCCGTGGTTCATTTGTAACGCTACCTGACGTTTCATCTACAACGGCGGTAGACATTATCAAAGGCGGTCGAAATGTCCTTCTTGGCGACTCTCACAGATTAAGCGTGAAAGTGTTCTCTGCTTGGTCGTAGTTCGTTTTTCTTACTACGACCGAGTCGAAAATACCCTCACGATTAGTCATCAACACACTTACCTGTGAGAGTCGCCAAGAAGGATACTTCGACCGCCTTTGATAATAATAGATTGTTGTAGACGAAACGACAGGTAGAAATACAGATGGACCATGGTCTACAAGTCCGAATACTAACAAGATCTAGAATAACGCTGATCGTGAAAGCCCACACACTTGGATCGTTTGAATAATATAAAAAATGATTCAAAATAAACAGAAAATGACGAATTAACGCTGTTTTGATGTCGGCCGATATTTGCAAATATCCCCTAGGTCCGTCACTCGCGCGCCTTTCGGACTTTTGTGACGGCTGGGAACTGAATACAACTAATGAAATTCAGCGGAACGAAAAGAGAGAGAGAGAGAGAGAGAGTAGAGGATAGAAAACAAGCCACGGTCAGTTGAATGGAGACACAATCTTTGTCGACACAGGATGATCCAATACTTCAATCATCCAATCCTTGCATATTAGCTGTTCCTTGCATCTACGACACTGGTTTTTGCGAGGTCGATCAATCGAACCAACGTTTGCAGATGCGGCATAGGAAATTCATATCTTCTGCATCAATACACTCCTGCATGATTTAATATTTTCCCTCTTCTCTCCCGAGGGATCGCGACTGGCCACACGTGCTCCCAAGACTACGTCATGCAGCTTTCGAAGCACTGCAATGCAACGAAGCTTTTTCGAACACGTGTTTCTTGAGAATAAATTCATTAACTTGCAAGATGTCGCGTTAAACAGTTTAGCTGTATACAGTATGATCTTTTTTAGTTCTAGAGTAGCGGAGCTTATAGCGAAGCAATAGCGTTTCCTTCTCTATTACAAGCCCTCAGTTTCCAAGCTTTAATGAGAAAACTGGCAAGAGTATCATTTGGATATTCAATTTAATATTTATATGAGTCGATACTGGATCCTAATAACAATAGCTGTTGGTGGGAATGAGTGTGCTTATGATCATACTGCAGCAGTAAAACTTTCTCACTCCCGCTCACTTATTATTCTTAATCAAAACTTGACAACTCCCGTTATTATTAGAAACGATTTTCCGTTAAGTGTTATCGATATCTGTTTGAAATCACTGCAAGTAAAGAAATTTCATTTCAAAAAGATTGTCAATTTTTATTAGCTTGATTTGGTGTACATTTGTCAAAATCGGTTCAGCATTTAAGGCTAGAGGAAACTTATATTAACTCAAATCGAATTCGTCTACATTTGCTTCTTCTTCGTCTGTATAGTCTGGCAAAAAGAGCGTCGAGGCGTCCCCTGTATCGACGCTAGTTTTGCTGTTTTGCGTCGGCTTTCGACGGGCGCGCATTGCGGACCCATTAAAAATGTTTCATTCGCAGGTAGCACTTCTGTTTCACAACGGTGGACACCGAAAGCTGCTTTACTAATTCGCTTTTTTAAAACACGTTCGATTTATATATTTATTTAGCTGCAGCTCTGAAAATGCACGTGTCTTTATGAATTTTCTACCATTTTCTGAAAATAACAAATAAATAAACACTTGAAAATTCTACAAAAATTATTAATAAATTATTTTTCAACGATCGTTTCGGACAATAAGTCAATTCTCAGGAATAAAAATCATATTACACCAAGTGCCGAGTGAAAAATCACTGTAAATTATATTTTCTGAAAATTTTAGACTATTTTATTCTCAAATTATTCACAGAACATTGATTCTAAAATTTTGGAAGCGTTAGAAATTTCTGAATATTTTTAACAGTGTACAAACTGCAGACTTTCAAGTATTTATGTTATTTCTTGTAGTAATACTTAGAACTAAATTAATAAAGTTAAGTCGTCTCCGGCAAACGGAGAGTTAAATAGGTTAAACAAAAGTACTTAAGCCGCTGAATAGTTTTAAAACGAAGTCGTTTTCATCCAAGTCGAGAGATAATCGCAGCTCTCGGTGGACGCACAGTTCAAACAGCGCAACGGAAAAGCAAATTACTGCCGGTAATTCAGTTATTATTGTTATTAGCCGTTTGGAACAAGGCTCAAGGTACGTTTTAACACGCGTGGGAACTTTTTTTTTCTCCCATCTATAACGTCATTAATCCGCGTATCGTTAAAAGCTTTGTTTGTTTAAAAGCTTGCAAAGCGACACGGATTTTGCAACGGCACGGAGAATCTGTTTGTTGTTTTGTTATTTTTTCAGCAGACATGTGTTTTCAGTATTTTCAGTTACGTCGCTGATTTACTGCTCAATTCAGACATCTGTCGGTATTTTACGACCGTATTAAGTTTATCGTCCCTTGCGTCACTTTTTCGCGTGCCGTAAAATCGGAGAACAGCGCTATTTCGATTTTTTAAGTTGACATGATCTTTTTTAGTAAAACACACATTTGTTTGATTTTTTTATTATTATAAGGCCACCAAATGACGCAGTAATCTGAACGTAGTACCAAATATGTCCTCTCACTTTTAAATGAGTTCCAAAGATCACGGCTATTTACACAACTATTTGTGTTATTTAACAGGCGTTAAAAAGCATTTCTGATCGCAGCTTTGAAATTTAAGCTTTTCGAATCACGCTGTGCCGAAAAGAGAATTGACAAAAATGTGGAGTGGAATTTTGGTTTATTTCTACGCCATTGAAAAAGCCCACAGAGAGGCCGCCGATTGTTGATTCCATTTAAAGTTTTATATTATAACTAAAACATTTATTCCCAGTTCGCATGTTGAACTTTTATTGTTCTGTGGGAAAAAGTTGTTTTCCAATTTTAGTATCGAATCAAAGTTTTTTTTTATTTTTAAACAGCGGATCGACTAGCGGTTTTTTTTATTAGCAACAATATTGTAGTGGGTTATATTTTCTTATACATCAAACCTTAACGCATCATCAGAAAACCTGAGTTATCTGTGAACTTAGAATGTGACCGTTTAACTGCAGTTTATAAAAATTTAGGAACAATCTAAAATCCTTGCCAAAATTTATTATTAAATTATGGAAACATTCGGACTTAAGTTCCGACAGTAAAATAATTTTTCTAATATAGCATCGTAACAATGGGTGTTAAGAAGAAATATATTTTATGAATTTTTAAAATAAATTTCATGTTTTCTAACAATGTGGTCCAACGTTTACGTAATCTAAAAAACAATTAACGAAATAATGAAAGTAATTTACTAAGGCTACGGATTTAAAAATCAATTTCACGCCGAACACAGATCTGAACGGGGTGTTGTTCAGCGTTCAAAGTGTTCAAAGAAGGGTTCGAAACATTGATTGCCGGTCGTGCAATATGTGTCCGAACACTTGTGAATGCGGCAGCCGACATGACACGTCCACCCGGGGCCCCCGCTGAACGAAAGTCTGTCCTGACGAGGGTCGAGCACGTGCGTGATGTCTTTTTTTTCGACTTTGCATTACATTTTGATTTTTTTTTCAAAAATCACTCACTTTACAGAAAAACTGTTCAGAACATGAAATGTGCGTTTCGTTGCGATGATTAAATTTTATTAATAACTTTTTTCGATGAGGTGTACCGTTAGTGAAATATTTGCATTTTGAACACCCCCTTGCGATTTAACTCAAAGATAGTGTAATTTAGTTTTGATTTTGTAGCGGTATCTGAAATTAGCAGTCGTAATCAGTAAACAGCCGGCCAGCTCAAATATTGATATTAATTAAACGCACGCTTTGTTTGCATCATTAACAACGCCCACTGCGATCGTTGAGTCTCAGATTGCTGAATTTCTAAATCGTTGCCCTTAATAACCGCATTGACCCAACAAGGTAAATTTTACATCAGAAAAAGGTTCAACAAATAATTCTTTTCAGACTTGCAATAAACTTGATTTTTATTAGAACGAAATAATTTTTCCCTCGATGAATTTTTCTTACTCTCTAATTTCTAAGAAAAATCTTATTGAATCTTTGATTATTATTTGTTTTCAACTAAATGAAGTCCCGCGTTTAGCTGAAAACAAATGACACCCTTACATCTAGAATTATTAAAACTAAGAGCATACGTTCTAATTCGTTTTTAGAAACTAATAAATATTGATTTTAATTCAAATAGAGTTCAGCTAAACTTCTCGAAGTTCTGTCTTGCCGACGTAATATTTTTTATTGATCGATTTCGCACATTTGCTTCTGTCATTCCAAATAATTACGCAATGTTTGATTAAACTTAAAGTACGCATTCTAAGGTTTCTGGTTCTGTATCTTCAAATAACAGACGAGCTCATTGCATGTTGCAGGGAAGCAACCCTGTCATAACACACACAATAGGTAAACACGCTGTACCTTTCTTCACCATACATTAACCGTTTGCGAGGGCATCGTGGGGGGCGGGGGAGGCGGCAACGGTGTGAAATGAAGCTACTTGTGCGTGTCGACGTGGCTATATCTACTCCTAATAGGCAATTAAACGCCCATTATAACGAAACCTGGCCATTATTGGCCGAGATATCGGTTATTGATTGCCGCTCTATTATTTAACGTTTGTTTTATGACGCCGTCTAAGTAGGCCGTGGCTTTTCAAGTGAACGTCCTTTGCCGGTGGCGCTTTGGTTCGCAGCTTTGATATCCGAACCTCGAATAAAATAGTTAATTTGTACAAGTTCATAAAAATAAAAAAACTGGGATTTCAGCAGGATTATATCGTCGGCGCCACAACTTCCTAGATTTTTGACTGGTGTAGGCGTCGTAATAGTTGGCAGCCTTTTAGAAAATTGAGAGACGCTTTGCGAATAACCGAGCACATCCATTATAATCAAAACTAATAACTGGTGAAAGTATCAACTGAACTTTCAGTTTGTTGCAATATAATATCATTCGAACACCGTAATTGAGTTCTGATACAACTTTCGTGTTTAAATTTAAGAACTAAATGTAGAAAACAAATGACATTAAATCTAGATTTATAAAGTTGAAAGTCGTAAGTTTGAGTTGAGTAAGTTGGACTTGTTGTCAGTCACCTGAACCCGTCGCTTCCACCATCTTTCTATGAAAACTGACAGTTTCGCAGTTCGCCTTTGTTTAACGGGGAGGAGGGGGGGATATTAAACAGGCCTGAAGGAACAACGCAGCACGAGATTGGTATCTGTATTTGCGTGTACGTTCTCTTTTTTATACAGGGTGAACAGAAAAAATTGACTCGGTCAGAAATAAATTTGTTTGGAAATTATTTTTTTCTATTTGTCAACTAAATCAATAATTTTATTTAAAGTAGTGAGAAGACGTATATTTGTAATTTTTTTCTTAATATTTTTTTGGATAACATCACGTGAGAACCGATTTTGATGAACTGTGGTACCCAAACTTTAATTATTGAGTACCTTTTAATGTTCCTGACATAAAAGCTAGTACTAAATACTTGTATATTTATGATTCAACTTATTTTAATATCGACTAAATTTGCCATTTATCCTTAGCTATGTCACTGATCTACGCGATGTACGTATTTTGCGAATCACCTTGTATATATTATGTACAACGCCTCGTGTTATAATTAACTTGTCAGTAAAGAAACAAACAACAACGCAGAAACAAGTGAACACCTATAACATGCGCATCCAGGCTTCTTCCCTCCCGTTTTGAATGGGTTAATTGATTCAAATCGATGCGTTCGTCGTTTGTTTTTGATGCTCACTTTATTAAATAAAGTTCTATCTGTCTCTGTCTTTTGACCCCTTCTTGAGCCCTTTGACATTTTTAATTTTAATTTGACATTTGAAGCCGGGAGAAAAGTGAAGCGTTCTAATTTATTGAACGAGAAAACAATTGGGTTCAACAACGCCTACGCCCTTCAACACTTGACGGAAGACCCTTTCGCTTACAGTTGTCTCTGTCTCTTTCTCTTAATCGTTTTGCAGTAATTCTTTCTCTCCTTCTCGTACCCTAATTAATTGTATAATTTGTCACTTTTCAATCTCGTTTAAATGACAGATACAAAAAACAAAAATGTGTTTCTTTCTTGAGATAATGTTTCTGTACCTGTTGTTAAAATTGAATAATGTTTTAAATTCACCAACTGTCAGACTTATCTGAGCCCAGTACGAATTCAAATGTATCGTTATCTTTAATTAAAAATCCAGTCAATATATATTTTAACAAAGTAGCTACCGACAATAGATCATTCAACATTTTCCTCTGTCTCGTAACTTCACCAAAGTTTGTCCGGTGGCTTGGTGGTTAAATCCGGCCCTGGACGATAATATAATAACGATAAATCTTGTAAGCTGTACATCTATCGATGTAATTCGAGTGAACTTAACGAGAGGAAAGGAGACATTGTTTTCGTCTAAAAGCCCAGTCACTTTGCGTATATATTCTACAGTCGCTAATTCCATTAGCCTGATACAAAGTCGGCTTTGATAATGTTATTGGCGAACGGATCAGAGAAGGATCATAAAACACGCGACTTAGTTTTAATCTTCGGAATCGCAGAGATTGTGTTTTGTTATTTCTCTGTTTTCTCTTTGATGCCGCGAAATTTAAATCTCCTTTGAATAATAATTGCAACACAAGCTGTAAAGGTGACTTTCAATGCAATTATTCTTCCAAAAATGGAGATGCTACTATTTTTTATCAACTTTAGTCGCCAGAAGCACAGCTTAACCAGCTTAAGTGTAAACCTAGCTGTGTTCAGAGTCTTAAAAATAATTCGAGTGAATGTGCTGGTATTTCTGTAAGCTGTGCAAGAAGGGTTTTATTTTTGAGAAATCATCGCTTACGCATTCTGACAAATATTCTACAAGCCAACAAGCTTATAGAGGATGAAATGAAACAAGTATAGCTTCATTAGGCATCTCCAGACGCTTGTAGTAATAATATTCCAATATGCATATCGCTGTTGTGTCTTTGTGCCATCCTCCTTGTTCCTATGCTCATTTGTTAATGAATAAATATCATGAATTTACTTGACCTAGATATTGTGCCACATAATAAATATTGATCAGCATTAATGTAACAAGAAATATGCTGACATTTTGAATCTAAAATATATCAGTCGTCGAAATACGTATAAAGTGTAAGTTTCTTAAGCGTGTGACAAAATACGTTATGATTTGTTAATTAATCATTTCCGATTAATGAATCGAGCTTTGACATTTGACCAGCTTCATACTTACATAGCGCAGAACTTTGAGTCATTACTGAGTTTGTTGATCAAGATGGCGTCTCGCCGTGACCTTAATTGGAAATAAGCCGGCCAGGAGATTGATTGGTGTTAACTCACTTGCAACATGAATATAGATTAGCGGGTGAGAAGCGGTGTGGGACGTCGGACGGGCCTCGACATCAATAAGTCGCAAACGAAAAAGACTGACGTTTCGTTATATTCACAATAAAAACAACGAAAAGATAGTCTCGGCGTTTCTTCAAGTTTATTTAGTTTCAAGCTCTAATTGCCGATCGTGAAGACACGTCAATGCTGTTTCTTTCCATTGTGCCGAAAAAAGTTTCGATCGAAGACCTCATCAAGTGTTCGTCGTTCGGCTTAGAGGCAACGCCTACTATACGATGCTGCCAAATCTACATACAACTCTGACGCAGAAAGGGTCGTTGCCTTTCGGAAGGTTAAGCTGCGACGGTAGCTAAGTCGCTATCTGCTTGTTTGTCGGCTGCTAGTTGCAATGTTCAGTGACGTAATCAATTACCTTTATTTGATATTGATGTTGATAGACAAAGCGCGTGTGTCGGAGCGAGACGGAAGCACTCGACTCACCAGTAGTGCGAGCGAGAGAAACGGAATATATATATAGGCGTTTGTGTTCGCCCTTGTCAGGATTGTAAACACGGCAGCACAAACGTGTTCTTAGGACGGGCTCAGAACTATATCCGGTGCTATTACAAACTATCTCTCGCCTCTATTTATGATTCAGTTTGCTCTCTCACATTCGGATGTGTAGAATCATTTGGCGGATTAATTTTTATCATTTTGGATAGTTGTGGTCTGTTGCGTTCGGCTGTTCTGTTTGTTTTTATAAATAATAAAAAAAAACACAACATCGATTATTCGTCCCGTCTCTTCCACCATAAAATATGAAACTATTTTTATAGTCAAATCTTTTGTTGCACCCTATAATTTAGGTCTTGTTTTAGCTAACAATAAGAAAATCGAATAAACGCCCTATCTCTTCCACCACAAAATTCAATTTGGCTGTAGCTTAGTTCAGCATCAAACCCCGTATAGTTTCAACTCCAGCAGGGAAACAAACTTTTGTGCAAAACAAAATCCGACCGTTCATTATTATGTTTATTTTAATATGTGTTTTAGTTGATTCTGTTACCGCTTCAATTAGTTTCATTGCTATAATCGCTTGGGGATTGAAAACACAAAAACTACACGCCCTGATCCACGACCGACTGTTACCGAATCCGAGACTCGGATAGATATTGTGAATTCTAGACGCTCGTCAACAGAGGTCATAGGCGTTTGAATTAAGGTTTCGAAGTTCACTTGGTCGACCCGCATACTTTAAGAACTGAAGCAGTATTGTTGAGATAATATAATTGCCATATCTCGGCGCTGCTGTTTGCACGTATAATTATGTACAAACGAGGATTTGAGCTTTGGAATGATGTTAAATCCTGCACAGTTCCAGCTTAAAAGTACACTGCTGTGCAAAGGAAACGACTAGAAAGCAAGTAATATCATATTTATTTATCTGCTAATCAATGTTCCTCGATTTTGATGCGAGGTTTCTATTTGTACGACAGAAAACAAATTTTAGAAGATTAACTTTTTAAACACAAAAAAACACCTCCAATAGTTAAATGCGGACCTGGGCTTGTATTAATTCTTTAAGCACTCAAAATGCTCAAAGCACTTCGCTTAACGCATTTTGTAATACACATGTTTGATGCTTAGAGCATTCGTATAAAGATTTCTTACTTAGTAAGCACGTAAGCATTATTCTTGATAATCATTCAACAAGCTTATTAAGTATTTTAAATGCTTAATAAGCACTTTCAAAACTTGAATCACTGTTTGCACTAGGTAGAAAAGAACCCTCGAACCCTTTTTTCACCTTATTTTAAATATTTGTGTACATTTTTTTCATATATTAAATATGTTTAGGAAAAGTTTAAGAAAGGTATGGGAGTTTAAGTATTTTTGCACGCCAGTGTCGCTATAGCTCTTTGTGAACATATGGAACTTCTGTCGCAGCCCATAAGGTCTCTTCAATTCCACTTTGTAATAGCTGTGCAGACGCAAGGGTTTCGAGAAGTACGACTTTTGCTTCGTGTCAAGTAAAACTTCTTTTGGCACGGTAGGGTAAAAGTCATTCTTGAGATTGAAAATGTAACGAACGTGTCGCAATGTAGGTACTTATACCGGCAGTAGAACATTAACTAAGGTGCCATTATTATTATTATTTTTTTTTTCATTAATTATACCAATTTTACTTCTGTGGTGTGTAGTGTAGTCTTTTCTTGTACTCTTTTTCAAACCAGATAATCTCTTTCTTAGCCAATTTTACGTCCGTTAATATATTTGAATATTCCTTCACCAATGTTCAGACTTATCTGGGCGCAGTACCAATTTATGTTTCTAACATTCAACTGAAAATTCGAATGATAATTCTCGGATTAAAACCGAGAAACTCCGGCAGTAGCGATTATAAATAACAGCTTCCCAAAGATATCCGCCATAATTATTACTCCATCTTTGTATTAATATATCTAACATATAATTTCCAGTTGATACTTTCACCAATTCTCATATTAAAGTCTAAGGCAAAGTTGAATGTCAGTAACCTAGCTATGTCGACTATTCTTAATCTTGGCTACGCCGAAAAGTCAAGAAGCACAACTGACTCTAAGGTTAAAAGATACCAAGTCTTATTTCTCAAATCGGTTGCCCTTACATTTCGAAAGGAACTCTTGGCCACTTTCCTAGAAACTTTGAACTGTAACAGATACAGACACTAATGCAACAGAAACGGGCTGCTGCACTTGAAACAGGTTTTAACAAGTTAGCGCCGCGTACAGATGGCGCTCGCGTGCCATTAATTACACAGTCTTTGTGTCGCCGCCATCTGCCGTCCCTCTCGCTCTCACTGCGCTCCCTTCCCGTGTCGTCGTCTCTGTCTCTCTCGCACTCGTCGGCGCACCGCGACGCCAGACGAGGACGGCTTCACTTTACACACGTGAAACGTTCGCAGGGCTCGGATTTATGCGGTTGACGCGACTTAAATTAAGGAAAATTGCCTCTCCATTGTTACAGTCGACCAAGCGACGAAATCCAGCATCTGGCCATTCAGCTGGTAGACTGTAGCAGGAATCCCCCGAAATACAGACGGTCTTTGACAAACCAGCCACGACGATTTTTTTAAGATAGTGCCTTTGTTTCGCTAAGCGAGGAGTTAATGTTGAAATTATAGATTTCAACGCGTGATTAAGACGGAAACCCGTTAAAAAGCTCAGCTGCAAACAATATTCACACAACTTCAATTAAACGTGACGTCAGTGTTTCATATTCAAAGCTCTGTTGATTATTTTATCTATTCTAAAGCTTCACACACCCCGACAGAACAATTTGTAAAGTATTTTATTTTAAACGTAGGTGCCTACTAAAAATTGTTATAAGTATAGTCGTTTCAAAAATATATGTATAAAAATTGTTTTAGGGGAATCCTCTGAAAAAAATCAATATTTCTATTTTTAACAGTTGATAAAACATTTTTACAAAATGCCAAAAAAACGTAATACATTTTTAAACACGATAAATGGATTAAACTTGTTTTGGAAAACATTTTTTATTAGCTAATTGTGATTGATGTGTTCGGTACTCCATCGGTGTGTAGCGGCACCTACTAGTTTAGAGCGTAGCACAGCAGGTGACGGGATCTCAAATTAACTTGGCAAGAGTAAAGTCCTGAAGGGATTGTCGGCCCGATCTTAACACTCTGCGACTATGAATTATTATTATCTACAGGCGTCGCCGCCCCCCCAGCGCCGCCTCCGTTCGCGAAGTACAGCTAAATGTTTATGGGGGTATAGAATAACGCTATTATGTTTCACTAATAGACAATAGAACAGGGCGAAACGTTGATACAGAGATTAGGCGCTTAGACAGGTCCGCATTTATCAGTTCCAAAAATAAATTCAAGTTATTAATTAATTAGTTTTGTTATACTAATTTTTTACTGAAATACTGTCACTTTTTCACGACACCCTTTTCGCTAACCATCTTAGCATCATCGACAAACGATTTAAACTTTGATACTAACAAAGCTTTAATCATTTAATCATTGATGAAGCTAACATGGTTAGAAAAATGTGTATCGAGAAAAAGTGATTAAAAATGTAACGAAACGTTGCAATATACGTGCACGGTATACTATAAAAAACCGGCTGTAGACGAGCTAGAACATTTATCCGGTAACATAAAGGTCATAGGTTCGATTATTATTATTATTTTTTTTACAATGCTATCAGTATTACTTCTGAGGTATGTAGTGTAAAATACACAATTTATTATTTTTAATTTTCAATATGTCTTCACACAAATAATTCAAGAGTTTCGTTGATAATAGGTTTTGCCTATTTTTTTCTAATTGAACGAACTGTCGAAGAAGGACACTCTATTGAAGAGACCTGTATATCATACATATTTTACAGAAAATTCAGTATTTAAAAGAGTTTTACATTTTTCATTCGGGTTGAATAAAGTAATAAAATAAGAATTATTTTTTGTAATTAAAAAAGAAAAGTTCTCATAATCAAAGCAATGGCATAATAATTTCAGCTCCAAGCCGCGTACGTGAAACTAATGGCCGAATGTAATGCGGGCACTAATGGGTTGAGTAGCGACGTGTGGCAAATTTTAATGGGTACCTACTTTGCCGGTAGTTACGTCATCATAGTACCGCAATGTTCATAATTTCAGCAGACGCTTTATGGCAGTTCATAAAACTCCCAAGTTACCCAGGTGTCAGCGCGCTCGAATCACTAGTCGTTTTCATTTGTTTTAAGTAGTTTCGCTGACTTATCTGGATTTCCTAACCTACCTAATACACCGTTTGCTATATAGATTGGTTGTAGAATATTATGCTAAGGTGGCGGCGAGGTACAGTGACTGCCTCGTAACGTTATTATGATTTTTTTTCAATTTCACTATTATACTAGTTCTATTTCTGTAGTGTGTAGTGTAAACTTGTGACGGTTGAATGTTTGTGAGCGCACTGTATTGCGAAAAAAAGAGAGCCCATAAACAACACGCTCTAAGAATCCATGGCCACGGGCAAAGCCTGCACATTTATGACAGTAAGTGATGTATTTGGAGACTATGTGTGTGTCTTTGGAGGTCGCCCTAACCTCACATTTCCGGTTGCACGACATGCACACAGCGAGTTTGGAAATGAAGACAAAAGAGCGTCGTATTACCCGGCGTTCCATGCGTCAGCCCGTCGACGTTTTTAACAAGTGACTGTCTGTTTAAACGCCACGTCACGTTCGCGGCTTTAGCACTGCTTTAAAACATGCGCCGATATACCGGCTGTTCGATCACAAAAGCGTCGCAGAATTATTGCTCTTTACTCGACGAATTTTCATTCAAAAATTCATGTGTTTGAAATGCAAATCAAAGAAAAGCGACTATCGTCGGGCGTTAATATAACGCGGTTCGATGATGTCGACCCGTCACCTACACCGTATACCCGTTACTTCCACCACATTGCGGCGTTTATGCCGCAGTAACTAAATTTTATGAGTTTCATAACAAGTGTGCAGTTAAACAATCTAAAGTTTTAATACGTGAAAGATTTTCATACGTGCGCTCACTTTCCGGTTTTCTTTTATTGTTAACGGATTATGACCGCTGGAATTGAGAAAATGAAGCGATGCTGTATTGTTTTCATGCGCTGAATTCGTGTAACGCCTTTGAAGAATGCCACGGTTGAGTTTCTACTGTTTTTCTTTTCGTTCGAGAAAACAATAACGTTTTTTTAATAAGAAATTTTAATTTCGTTTTGTTCAGCTCGCTTAAAGACTTTTAACCCTCCATCGACGCATACAGATCCTAAATAGTGTCAAATTAATTTCTCTCGCAAGTTATTTTAAATTTACATTATTTTTAAATTTATTTTTCAACTCTAGTCGCAGCAGGTATCCGCTTTTTTAATTATTTCTGCAACTTCTCTTCTTCTACACCGATAATACGACACAGTAGACTTCCGTTTATCCGAAAGTTTCCGCTTACGTAATTAAAATTTTAACGTATATTTGTTGAGTACCTTATTCGTTTGTTTTTATGTCCGCTTTGATCTCGGATAAAAGAAGCTTCACTGTGCGCGACTTTTGATAATTTTAAAATGAATTACACAAGTGTTTACCAAACCCCCGAGGAATAACAATTGAATAACGGATTTTGAAAGACGAAACAGTGCAGTTTTTAAACCACAGGGGGCGCTGTTTAACAAAGACGGTTTAATTATTTTCTGTTTCATTTGTATTTCTCTTCAAACTTCACACTCAATGAAAGAGCATAAATATTATTATTCAAAGTTCGCAAAAGCAATTTTAAACAAAATGAAACGCACACTGCTTTGACAAATATAGCTAAATTTTTTTTTTCTTAATTGGAATATGGCCGATGGTTCAGCCAATAAATCACAACTACAAACAAAAGACAAACATAAGCAATAATTTCGTTCGGCCGCATTTTGTTTTTAAATCCACCATCTCATTAATCATTATAATCTTCATGTTTGGAATTTCCTACTCGAAATACGTACGTATATTTTATTGATTCCGTTCTGAACTATCCTTTGTCCTAATACAATCAAAGCACATTTAACAACGAAGTTATTTTAATTTTTTTATAATTTGCAGTCGTTGAAATTGAGATGCATTTTATCATCGATAAAAATGAGTTATTTAATAATTATGCTCCGCATAGCGTTCTAAGAATACTGACTATATTGTGATATGAAATGAACCGCCACTTCCACCATATGAACTCGTATTCCCACCATCTTTTGAAGCAACATAGAAAAGCCTAGTTGAAATGCCAATTGAATTAATTAAAGACAAATGAACCGTAAATTACTAAAAATTCCACTAGGACACAACAAGCAGGCTAATTTAAATAATAATATTAACTAGTTGACCTGTGCAAAACCTTTTTGCAGGCAACTTAACACCGATTTCAAAGATCAATGTTTTTGGTATGGGTCTGCGGAAAATTTTTTTTTTTACAAAATTTTTTTTTTTGCATCCGTTTTTGCCATGGTTTGTAAAGATCACTGTGATTTGAATCACACCTGCGGCGCCAATTATCTTTAACGGGGTACGCAAAACTTTTTTAAATGTGTTTCTACAATAGTTTTCCAATATCGATGTGTTTAGAATCACGCCTGCGGCGCCAATTACCATTGCTGGCATACACAAAACTTTTTTGAATGTGTCTTTAGAATAGTTCTCCAATATCAGTGTTATAAAATTTGTCTGGGACCCAATAATTACTCGGCCTAACGGCCTCGCCATATGGTCCCAAAAAAATTCGTCTGCGATTACTCGGTCTTACGACCTCGCCGTTAGGCCCAAAAATAAATTAGGGCACAGCGGGCCTTCGGCCCGAAATAAATTGGTCTGCAACTCAATATCTACTCGGTCTTACGACCTCGGCATTAGGCCCTAAAAGAAAATAAGACACGGCGGGCCTTCGGCCCGCAATAAATTGGTCTGCGGCTCAATATCTACTCGGTCTTACGACCTCGCCATTAGGCCCAAAAAGAAATTACGGCGCGGCGGGCCTTCGGCCCGCAATAAATTTGTCTACGGCTCAATATCTACTCGGTCTTACGACCTCGCCATTAGGCCCAAAAAGAAATTAAGGCGCGGCGGGCCTTCGGCCCGCAATAAATTGGTCTGCGACTCAATATCTACTCGGTCTTACGACCTCGTCATTAAGCCCAAAAAGAAAATAAGGCGAGGCGGGCCTTCGGCCCGCAATAAATTGGTCTGCGACTCAATATCTACTCGGTCTTACGACCTCGCCATTTGGCCCAAAAATAAATTAAGGCGCGGCGGGCCTTCGGCCCGCAATAAATTGGTCTGCGACTCAATATCTACTCGGTCTTACGACCTCGTCATTAGGCCCAAAATGAAAATAAGTTTTTCTAAATGGAAATTTTCACTATTTTCTGAATAAATTAATTTTTCTGCACTACTTTGCCTCTTTAACCGACTTTCTATCTCCACTAACAACAAAGTTACCCGTGTTAGCCCACGTCGGTTGAAACACCCTGTATATATTATGTGTAAATAAAGTGAATTTGACTCCTCGCATTAATATTCAAATTTTAAAGAAATCGGGTATTTTTCGTCAGATTTTATGTATTTCTACACTTGTTAACTTTTTTAAGCCTGTGTACCGAATACTAACTTCATCGAATCAATGGCTTTGCCTTTGTTGAATAAATATTATTATTATTATGCACTACCGTCTCTTAACATTCCACGGGCCTCCCATTAGCGTCTAGCTTATACATGGCTGACTAATTTTGTACCACAGAACTCGCTGAATTAAAGCAATTTCGAACGCAGTTATATCTGTTTCGGTATTGAGAGCGAACTATTTTCATTATTTCAAAGGAAAAACATATTTAAAAAAATGCGTAATTACTTTAAATATTATCAATAAAAATAATTTTATTAACAATTGTCAAATCATAACAAAAAGAAATATTTACATAACCTCACATTTTTAAAAACATAATTCATGAGAAATAATATTATATATATGATAATATCGTTAATAAATATGATTATATTTTGCAACAAATCCGATTGACCAATGTAGTCTTCTCGTTTAAAATTCCAATCTTGTCATTCCATCAATTTCACACATTCGAATTCACTGTAGGTAAAATATTCAAAATTCTAAGTATAATAGGTAGAAGATACAGGAAATCAATTTGTAATCTGTTTCAATAGATCTGTAAATAAATTCATATATGACTAATTTCTATATTTTAGGAAACAAATTATTATTTTTCATATTATAACCAAATAATTTTCAAGGTTAAAAATGTTTTTTTTTTCTTAATCGTTATATAAAAAGTTAATAATATATAAAATAACGTATAAACAAACCGTTTTATAATTGAAAATATCCCAAAATACATCAATTTCCGTAGTAAGATATGTATTTATTTTCATAGATCTGTCAAAATAATCTCACGCCATTTTTTATTTTATCTGAACTGCTCATAGACATACGTCGTAATCGACATTACGCGACTCGATTTTATACGTCGTCTCTTTCTAACCAATTGCATATATGGCGACCTCTTGGCGGAATTATTTTTCGAAATATCTTCGCAAAAATTACCGGATTTGTTTCGAGCGTCTGTCAAAAGGTTCTATAATTATCAATTTGCACGATTTTGGCAAAAAGTTTACGTCCGATGGCCATAATTTCGCTAAATAATGTTAAAAACCAATTCAACTGACAGCTAGAAAAAATTCAAATTTTATCAATCATTTGTTTTAAATTTTACATTTCAAAATAGAATTGACTTGTTTCACGAATCAAAATGCAACAAAAAATAAACTTCTGTCCCCGTCACTTTCATGTAATTTAGCGACGTATGTTTTTAAAAAAATTTGATCGATTTGTCGCGTGTTAATTTTCCACTTAAGTTAGACTGTGACTTTTATTTTTTTTTGCTATTGCCCTAGCAAAACGACTGTTTCACAGTCTAAACGACAGAGAAAAAAAAGAGAAACGAATACTTTTATCGGCGAATTAAATACTTGAAAAAAGTCGCTTCGAACGCATCTTTTGCACTTTTCAGTTAGTCTTTTTGCTACTGAATCGTTTAAAACGCGTCCCGACGTCGTACGACCAAAAATGGCCGAGATATGAGCAATTAAAATTTCCCCATGTTAAACGTCCTATGGTGACTCTGCGCGGGTCCGAACTTTTGGCTTTGGCGGCCGAACCGCACGCTCGAATTTCGCGTTCGAAGCGTCTCGTAAAAATAGAAAAATGAGCGAAAATCGTCCCAAAAGCGCATCCTCGTGCGATTTTTTTTACTATTTTAGCCGTCGATTTCAAATCGGCCCAATGCGTTTCAAATGGGGCCGAGGGCCTGTTTGAAAAATCGCCCCGACCGCGCCCCTAAAATGCAAAAAAAGCCCACCCCCCTATACAATAGAGCGTCGCGAGCTCTACAACCGGTCTTTTTCCTGAATTTTTTCCTCCAAAAGTGTCAATTTCTATAGAAACATAACTTTTTGCCCCCAAATTTAAGCGTTTTAATATATAAGATTATTTGTACAGTGCAATCTTTTCTGTCAAGTTATTGATTCGATTTGCGGCGTCGTTAGTTAGGCGCCGACGTTCGCATTAACGTCTGTTTCCCGATGACGTTTTATACAGATATATGCATTTTACAAATTGCCTACCGAATTTGTATTCATAAACGGAACTCTGTATTATGACAAATATATTATTTATTGTACGTGCTTTGAGTCACAAAAATATTAAGCTTTTGACTAGATAAGCGGCACACTCCATCGAAAACAGTCTCATAGACGATAAGGCGCGCTTACACCGAGATCGCTCGTATGTCGTTGTTTATACGGCTTTATAATTTCTTTTAAAGTCGCCCGATGTCCAAACTCCAATCTAAACTGTAAAATTTAATAAATGTAAGAATTGGTACTAGATAAACCGAACAACCATCAGTCCTTATATATTTTGAAAAAGAAAGACAAATTAAGAAAGAGTGAGACATACGGTAAAAGTAAAACTCTCTCACTCCCATTCATTGCCAGCTCTCTTGTTTTTGTTATTTTTCACCCGTTCCGTCACTACATAGAAACATATGTCAAAAATACACAGAGATCTCTTTTAAATTTTGAAAATATTTAGGTACAAATGCACAGAAGAATATTCTGTTATTGTGTCATTCAAAACGGAGCAGAATATGACCTTGCAATCTAACCTTAAAAAGAAGATGTCAACTGATTATAAATGATGAAACCGCGTTCTATATCTCTATATCCCGTGTGCTAAATTCGCCGGTCGGACCTTTACGTGCAGCCCGGTGGCGGAGGGCGTCGGTGAAAGCGGAGCGGGAGGAGGGGGGGGGGGGGCTGAGAGAAATGTATGAATGTGTTTTGTGTTGTATAGTGCGATGTCGTGTGTTCCTTCCATTAGAGGCAAGTTTTTGTGCAGACCGTAATGATCTCTCAGTGGCTCTGTCTGTGGGGCGAAGTCCTGCAATGTCTCTGCCACCGACGCTTGTCGAAAACCGGAGTGCTTTTGTTAGAAGTGCTAGGAGCGTTCAAAAACTGTCGTCACCTTTTTTCTTAGTTAGTCGAGAAAACGCGTTTAAGAAATTTTACACGTTTCTGCTTATCTTTGCTACTTTAAAGGTTTTTAAAGATACGAGCGTTTAAAGACTTTGTATTTTTAAGAACGCTTAAACGTTCCGCAACTTCTAAAACCAAAAGAGGATCTTTTCGTAGCTTGCTGAAATCAGCGTGTCCTTTAAATTTGACTACGAGATCCTTAAATTTGTCAAAAAATATTTTTTAACGCCGTCGGTTATGTTTTGACTGATTGCCGAAGGCAAAATTTAATAAATATATATGACTTGTGAAAGATTATATATCTATTTTAATTGTACCTGCACTTCCACCATATAAATCCGCTCTCCCGCCATAATATGAAACAGCGCTGAAAACTCGAAAACTGGAATATTTTTTGAACATAGCTCGTAGCGGTAAACTACTTTACGAATATAATATTCTGTTTCGGTGTTCTTCATGTTTTAATCTGCACAAAAAGTCTTAAAAATAGATTTACATATTTTCTTCTTTCAGAGGGTTAAAAAATATTATATTTTAACTTTTAATAAGACTAACGATATCACTCTCGTGCAAAAAGCTTTGCGAAATTTCAACGTGCAGAAACTTATTATGCTTTTTTTTATTTTCCGAATCAGGTTACCGAAAACATACAAAAAAGTGTCATCAAAACAAGTGCTTAAATTCGACTTAAAGCTGTTTCTTTATTGTCGTTTTTATTTTCGTTTTAATTTTTGTGAACTAAAAGCTTATAGACGAGAAAATAAATTTCATATTTAATATTTTTTGTAGTCAAAAATACAATTTTCAAGAGTTCTCAAGTTGACACTTTGAATAGTTCAATAAAGAAAATCTAGACTTTTTTTAAACAACGATTGTTTAAAATATCAAATTTGAAAAACGCGTAAACTGCAAACCTAACGTTTCCTTTTCTTATGTGTATTAAATTCCAGAAAGATAGAAGACATCAAAAAGAAAATCGAGACGACTCCAAACACAAAAGTATATTTGGACGTTCAAATAGCATATAATTATTGTAACGAAACAGTTATTAAAAGTCTCGTTCAATTATTTTAAATGTAAAAGACAAAGATAGAGAGAGAGGGAAGAGATGGCGAGATCGGAGCTAGAAGAAAATCCTACGTGACGTCGAAAGTCCGCTATCTGAAATTGGTGTTGGCAAGCTGTCCTGCAGTTCTACTCCTCGCGTCTTATCCACTCCTTGTCGAACGCACAGCCCAAACAACACACCTTGACTCCCGTCAGATATTTCAATTCGATCCTTAACGTCAATTAAATGCATATACAGTCGACTCTCTCTAAGAATGCAGTCGCTATTTGATTTGAGAAATATTTACGGATCTTTATAAACCGGTGTTGGGTCTCCTAGTGACAACATTAATACTCTGCATTGTCGACCACAACATTGTTTTGTTTGAAGTTTCTATTAGCAACGCTTGAGAAACAAATTAAAATAAGAATAATTTTAAATCTCGTTGTGATCAGACGCATTAAAACTTCGTCTTGATTAAATCAAATTTTATTGTGTTTTATTTATTTATTTTTTATTTTTTTTTATATAATGATCAAATACGATCATTATACCGGCAACGCCTGTCTGAATCTGTTCAACCGATTTTCTTGCGGTTTTCACGGATAGATAGAGAAAATATTTGAGAAGGTTTTAGGCTTGTCTCAGTACGTTATCTTAACATAGGGTAGGACAGAACTAGAATCAACATAATTGAATCATTTCGAAAACCTATCTTTGTGCAATAAAAGTAGATATACGATCTATTTGAGATTAATCGACTTCAATACCGTCTGACCGATCACTATGCAAAATTGGAAAATATATGTGTTTTTCATGGAGACGGTTTTTATGCTGTCAATTTTGTTATAATTCGTCACTAGAAAGCGCCAGGTAGGGCCGAAGGATCCACTACTGTTTGTCGCTGCCGTGTTTTATCTTAATAGCGTGCAAAGCCGCGGGTACCGGTTAGTTAAATATAATATTCATTAAAAATGTTTTTGGCGTTAGACTTAAGACATAAGCAAGACGTCTATTTAAAATAATTACAATTAAAATTATTTGTCTGTTTTTTCCCGTCAACAATTGTTTATTAGTGTTAATATGATTATTAAAAAAAGTATATTATTTACACAAATATAAGTTAAGTTATTTCAACTGTACTTTTGACTGCGGAACGTAACGCCGTAAAACGCAGGTGATATCTTTTAATACCATTTAGATAACGACACTTTAGAAATATCTCTTATCTATCTATCGTTTAAATTTTACTGAAGAACTGTTTAGCATTGCGCAGCTGGCTTTGCTTCAAAACAATTTCGCACTGACGCCGTTCATTTGTTAACCAAAGCTACGTCGATTATTATTAGTTATCTCACCTGCTAGACGTCGTTATGAAAATTTCTTTAATGTTACCGTCGCGTTTTTTATCGCTAATAATAATTGTACAAAGTTTAATTTTTAAAATCGTCATTACTTTAAAATTTTTTGCTATAAGAGTTTTGATAGCTTTTACTTTAAAATAAGAAATATAAAAATAAACCCTCTTTACAGCTTTTAATTTGAGACTAAGCTATATTATTTAGCTGAATTTTCAGGTTATTATGATTGTATTCTCTGTCGATCTATTTATGTAGTTGGTACTAGGCCCAAATATCTCTAATAATTGATAGCTAAATATATAGAAAACCGGTCAAATTTTACAATTTTTTTTCTCCGGCTTCAAATTGCATATAACGCAAATGTCCTTTTAAAATTACCAAATCCTTTCATTTGAATTGGCTTTTTAGGTTAAATAAATCGACAACAGCGTCGATAATTTCTATTTTGAAAAAGGTGAAAGGCAAACAATGAGCCTCTCGCGGCTTGTAGTTGAAAATAAAATTACGTTGGGAAAAAAAGGTAAAGCCTTTCCGCGCTGCTGTCAAATTAAGGCGTGTGGACGAATCAGGTAACGGATAACAGCCAGACAGATAATAGGTGGCGTTGAAGAAAACCAATTCGCCGACATGTGTTGGGTTGCCACGGCTGTCGATCGACCGTCAGCGGAGCCCTACGGTGTCGTAGTCGGTCCGCGAAAAGCCTCTACGTCCACGAATCACGAAGTTACAGCGTCTTTCAAGTGGGAAGGTACTCAAGGACCGAGACTATTTGAATCAAGCAACAAGAGAAACGTTTATAGATTTCCAGCTTAAACCGCGCTTAAGACTTCAGTTGTCGAGCGTCTATAATCTACAATCTATCGATTCAAAATACTATATATTTTGTTGAGCTCGTTTTCAATTTTTATCTTGTAACCAACTGATAATTTTTTATATTCATAATAATTTACTGAAATGATTTTTTTAGTTCTGAAAGATAAAATGGCTCTTTTGTTCCGAAGTGCGGCCATGTTTCAATCAGCGCAACTGTTTCCGTAAAAACAAAACACTGTCGACTGACTGAACGCGCGTTGACTTCTTGAGCCGCGCTGTTCAATTCCTTGTCTCTTTCTGGAATAGAATTCGCGGCACTTTTTGAAATTCATGGCGCCATAAATTCGATGACAGGTAACCGGCATATGTCTCTGTCGTGTTTGAAGAAGGCGTTGGAATTGATTCGATGCGTAGAAGTCCTGAGGGATAGACCGGGATCGGGTCCTACATACTGAGAGTTTTTTTGTGCGACTTGATTTTGTCAAAGCCTGCCTAAAGTACACACAAAATACCGTGGGAAAAAGTATTTGTGTTGTTGCGATTCGACAGACAAGCTATTAGAACAACTATTTTTAGAATTTTTAGAAACTGCAGTGCTTTGCAGGACACAGTCGAAGCTTTGACATTACACATTGTCGAACAAACACATCACTTTTGATTTTATGTAGCCTTAACTAGCGACTTTGTTGCCGGCTGAAAAATATTCCATACTTAAAGTTTGGCTATCGATTGACAGTGTAGCAAGTTTAATAATCGGTTCAGCCGTACCCGAATGCCGAGGTATTATAAAAAATTGTCGAAGCACGTTTTCGTCAGACGTGCGTTTAAATTTACAGCTTGAAATGTTATTTAAATTATGCGTCGAAAAAACTTAAAAATTCGCACGTTATAGAATATTTTTAATTATTTAAAGTGTCTTCTGTCTCTCTCCGTTACAATCTGACTCGTCTTGAGTTGGAGAAGGACAGAGAAATCGTCGTCGTTCCTCCAGGACAGTTATTACAGCAGTTAATTTATGGTGGACGTGCCGGGTATCCAGTACATAAATCACGTGTCTTCCACCACATAAACCAATATTTCCTGTTCCTGCCACTCGAGTGCAGCCGTTCACTTTTCTCGGTTGATTGAACATCTCGATAGACTATTGATTAACTATATTATAGTTATACGGACTGTTCTACAAACAGGTACCTGCATGAAATACCTGCAAGTTTCTTTTTTTTTTATTGAAGAAAGAAAGAAAGCGACGAGAAATAAAATTAAGTTGGAGGACATTTATGGCTTCGTTCTCTTTGAAACTTTAATAATACTTTATATTTATATTATTACTTCTTTTATTACAATCGTAACTCGTAAAATAAGCCTGAAATTAAAAAATATCTTAAGGTGACGTTATAATAAAAATTACTGAAACTTATTTCCATAATTATTCAGAGTGTGTTTAATGAGTTTGATTTCTGTTTGCTGTAGGAGATAGACAAAGCTTCGAAGAATAGTGGAAAATGTCATAAAAAATTTTTTTAATCAAAATGCCACGCAGCTAAGTAAAAAAGTGTATTTCGAATTGTCCTCAAAAAACTACTGTTTGCCTCTTGGTAAGGAAAATTTCAAAACGATGAAAGAAATTGTGATTTTCAAAAATTAGCAAAAAACTTACTTTTTACCCATGCTAGGCAATAATAAAAAATTCTCTACCGAGGCTACTTATGACAATAAAAAAGGTATTCGAGTTGATTAAAAAATAAATAAATAGTGTCTGTATAATTCTCCTTTATCCGTTTCGTACAACAAATAAAAGGCAAATTCATTAAATATAATTTGAATAAAAATGAAAAAGGGTGTTTTAACATAACTATGATGTCGCGTCAAAGGCTTTTTTTTTATTACTCTTTATAAAAATAAATTTCTCTTTTAATTAATATTTTTAAAAAATAAATCGCGGAAGTAGTTGAACGCTGTGCGCATTTCGAATTCGAGTCGCGTCATCTCGCGCGTATAAATTAAGTTCTTTTTACGCGAAACAATAAACTGACGCTTCGTCGCGCCTCGACTCTGACTGATCTGTATTGCGTATTGATTTATGCGCCAGTGGCGTACCGCGATGTTTCTTCCGGCCATTGGCGTGCGTCGAATCTTCGACTAGAGGAAATTGGGTAACGTCCGCTTGACGACGGACGGTGTTCCTGCCGTTTCTTCACGACTCCAAATCGATCATGAAAGCCTTTTGTAGAAAATTAATTAAGATCGGTCGAATAAATAATTCTACTGAAATGTTTTAAGTTTTCAAAAAAGCCCAGTGAACTTTTCAATAATTAATTATATATAATAAACTGCCATCAGAACTGAAAAAATAGAAAGTGAAGAAGTATTTAAAAAAACGTTTTAAAAAAATTTTTAATTAATAAGACATTTTATAATCTACAGGAGTTTTTAAATGGTTAATTGTAATTGTTGACAGGTCAAGTACTTATGTATCGTTTGACAATATATTCAGTTCAATTCTACTTAAATAGGAAAACAGGTTAATTTGTTTTTAATTCAAAATGTTTGTTTATAGAATATAGTCAACGTTTGAAAACTGACGGTTAGTGCTTAACAAGAAGTTGCACTTTTAACGATGACTTTAAATACGACTCGATACTATTGCGAAACGAAACGATTGACTAATTTTATTGTCCTATCAATCAGTCGCACGCTCCATTGAAACGCCTTTTAAAAAAAATCAACAATTTTATTATTTAACGTTTTTTTCTTTAAATTGAAACCGCTTATAGAGACGCTGATGACCTTAGATGTTGAGCGTCTATAGTCTACAATCTATCTCGTAGAGATTCCCTGATAAATTTGCAGGCGCAACATTTACAACTTTTTAAAAATCGTTACCGAAGATTTTCTACAGTCACGGAGTCAAATATATAATAGACTTGCGACAGCTCTATTGTGCCGCTTGGCGAATCTGCGTTTCGGATCGCCTGTAGTTGTGCCGCACACCTGACGGCGTCGGTGCGAGGGGAATCAGCCACAGTGTCAATTACCGCGTCCCGACGCTATTACATAATTAGTTCGCAGCGACCCGCCGGGCAATCCGATTAAATTAGCCCTATCCATTATTTGGATTATGTTACAGCTTACGCGTACACAACCACACTCCACCGGGCGTGGGCTTCGGTTCAGGGCTGCGATTTTGTGACCGGCAGAAAGCCACGTTGAATTAAACTTTTTTCGACGACGCAAACAAATAGAATGGACATTTTTGCCGCACATTCGGTATACTGTGCAAATATGTATCCACACGTAATTATAATACATATTGTTTGTTCTTCAGCAGCACAATACATAAAACGTTAATTATTCTATTTGTTTTTGGTGTTTATTTTTAATTACTCTGTTTCATTAATAACATGTCTTCAGTTTTATGACTGGACTCGTGTTTTGCGCCTGCGCTCGACCACCCGGGTGTGTGATATTATGAAAAGCTTAATTAAAAATAAACGGGGCTTATTTGAAATGCAGATCGAGGCCCACCTGGGGGAAGGTCGACCGTTCTTTTATCGCGAAAATAAATCATCGGACTTTCTGAGCGGAATTTTTTTATGAGAAACTATCTAAGAATTGTCTGTTGATACTTTCACCAATTCTCGGCTGATAATCTTAGAATCAAGGGATCACAACATCGCCTTCGAAGAATCTCGGATCTTAAACAAAAGGTTTCCTCCGCGCAAGGTTAAATAAAAAAAGGCGTTTGTCCCGAAATTGCTTCGCCATTTTCATTGTCGAAGCATTGAATTTCTAGACATTTTTGGCGATGGTTATTTTAAAAGCAACTTTCCCCAGCAGATATTTTTATAAAACTGTCAGTAAGTGCTTCGTTCGTTGCTTAATTTAGTTAAATTAAACAATAAATTTATCAAAATGAATCATTCAAGTTTTTTATGACGCGGCCTTTCGAAGCCAAGTGAGAATAGAAATTATGAATTCAATGTCTCTCTTGACTTATAAAAGATGCTGCCGGCGGTTTATTATCTTTTTAATGGGCTTCCGTACACATTCAACCGGCAGTTTTCAAACATTTCACGCGATATTTCAATTCACTTAAGGTACCTACGCTTTCCATTTGACGTCTGTGATCAATAGTTTAGAAATATTGCCAACAAAATAAAAATAAAAAACCCTACTTCTTAGAAACTAATTAGTTAAAGCGTCAACTTAATTTTTGGCTTATTTCAAAAAGAATTGTTTAGATTTAATATGCAAGTTGGAAACTGATAGCTGTTGGTTTTTAAATATATTTATCCAAGAAAGTACGTGAGTTTGGGAGCCACTGTTTTGAACAATAAAAAACGGTATAAGAAATTCAAAACGACGCTGCAGTAACAATATTTTGTAATAAGACATCGTTTCGTGTAACAATAAAAAATGCCTTAACAACAATAAAGTACTGTACCTAGTTAATATTGCGTTGCAGTATTGCCAACACTGCATAACAAAAAACAACATTTAAGAAATTCCACAACGTTTGTATTCTGATTATTATTCATAAATTCAGTTTAGATCTATAAACTTTATTTTTTCAATTTTTTATTCTTAATATAAATGAAATCCAATCGATCTAATTAGTATACCTGTGAAATGGGGGCTTGTAATAGTGAAACTCCCTCGATTAACCCCAAGCTCTACTTTTGTTTATTGTTTTTAAGATATGAAATCAGAAATCTTTTTTAAAACGAAATATATCCAAAATAAAAACTTTAAATATTTTTTCTTCACTCATTATATGTTTTCGACGAGCTATAAAAATGCGGAGTGTACATTTAAAAAACTATATAATCTGTCAATAAAACTAGTAAACTTGAGTGTACATTCTTGTAAACAACCAATCAAAACTTCTAAACAAGTTCCCAATGTCATGTCTCCTGTCGGACGACGTCTTCGGCTCAAACGAGATAGAATCTGTCGTTTATTTTTTTCCCGCTCTATAAATTTGATTCCGGGTATCGCCGCAGTCCGGACTAAAACTAAACCGGACTTTATTGCTGTCTTTAGAAGAGGTACGTCGAATTATGGCTCATAAAACGTCTACTTCTTGTTCCACAAAACACGCAACGGCCGCCGTTTGAATATTATTTTCATTTTATTGCATCTAACAAAAACATTTTCAGTCTAATAACGTTATTTAGCTGGGAGATAGAACTTTTTCTATGGCCCTTTCGCGCTAATGCGTAAATAAACCTCGAAGCATTTATTGGCCTATTTGCTTTTAAAGGACCACTCACTTTCATAATTATATTAAGAAATGTTTACTCTGAAATTATTTCTTACGATCTCTGTATACAGAATGGTTTATAATTGTTAGGCTTTTTGAGTAAAAAGTCCATATGAAGTATATTTGTATCGCTTACAGGATTTCATAAGTTATGTTTGTAAATTATTAAAAAACAATTTAAAACACTAATTACGCAGGTTTCAATCAATTCAATTTTTTAACACATGTTTTAAATCATCCTGTACATTATCTTTCTTTGGCCTTGTGTTAAATAAAATACATTAAATTCTAGTTAGAAAAACTTTTTCAAGACGATTCTCAGTCTTTTAAATTACTTCAAAAGTTTCACAAAAAAAATGGCAAGACTGTTTGATCACTGCGAGGTGTGAGTGAAAGAGCAAGTGATGTTGATAAGAACGAGAGAGAGAAAGAGAGGAGACGTCAATTGCGGTACTCTTGGGGTCAATATTGAAATAAACAAGTAGTTGGTTTTGTGAACTTTCTTCATTTGCATAATAACCGTGCAGAGGGTGACGGCGCGAGGGGGCGGGGGCGGCGAAGGAGGGGCGGCGGTGTTCATCGTGATGATAAGCCCCAGAGGTAGTCTTAAAGAAGAGAGACAACGCGACAACAGAACTTTTCGACTGTCAGATGTCGCAATTTATTTAAGAAACACGGCTTATTTTGAATGTTTAATTATTTGTTAATTACTCTAACGCCCACGAGACGGGCGCCACTGAAGGTATATTTAAATTAGTTTTATTTGTCAAAGGGCCAGCTGTTTTTTTTTTAAATCTACGAGTATTTTTAATTTGTTACTCTAAGTCGTGACTAAATTTTACAGTATATAAGATAGTCACTTAGAAGGGAAGCACGTGACCTTTGCACCCCCTCGACTGCGCCTAAGTTCACATAAAATATAGTGCTGTCAATTAAAAACCGTATAATTATTTTGTTAGTAACAAAGCCGCATATTTTGAAGCTGCGTCCAATTAGCCGTATGACGTAATAAAAGATAATCGTTGTACAAGAGTCGCCTTCAACTGTTTAACCTTTGTCGAGACGCTCTTTCTAATACCGTTTCCGTTTTTGTTTTTGCAGAAATACGTCAGCGAAGGATCGACCGTGAGAGATTGCGTCGGCCATTGCCAGGAGAAGGGTGAGTCGAATATTTCCATTTAAAAAAAATCTTAAACATCATTACCTGTGTATTTATCAAAAACTGATTATTCCAAGGTTTGACTTTTAGATAACGTCAAAGATTATAATGAAAAAAAAGTTCACATGTAGTTTTGGGGAAACATTAATTAAAAACATTGTCGAAACAACTGCCAACTTACTTGTCGGTCAGATTTTAACTATATCTGTCTTTGTCAAATACATTATATGTAGACAAATTATGTCAAATGTTTAATTATTATTGTCTTAAATATTCGAAAATTAGATTTTGATTTATAAGATTATAATATTTAAGCACGAAATAATAATTTATAAAGTCGTACTTAATTGCAAAAAATACGGACGAAATTACTATTACCACGGTGCTAGACAACTAACCTTAAAAATAGGCCTTCAAAATATTGCTTTGAAGATGTCATTTATTTTTTTAAACAACATAATTAGTCCTTTGAACCTTTTGAAACAAATAGAAAACACATAAATCATAGAAAAAACTGACGAAAGCAAAGAATGAATTACTTTTTCATTAGAGCGCAAAAAAAATGATGAAATTGAATGAGCAGACTTTTTGATTAAAGAAAATATACAATGAGCGTTATGCGAATGTTTCGATCTGCGTTTGTTTTTACTCTACGCTCACTAAGATGGCCTGCAGGTATTTATGAAAGCACAAAAAGGTCTTTTTATCACGCGGCCGCATAATAATGAAAAAAACTGAAAATGTATCACAGAACTTCCTACCCCGAGAATGTTATATTCGTGTGTGTATTACATGCCGTCGTATGAATATACATTCGCCTTGCCGTCAGGGTTGGATTTGTGTTCGATTTGCATCGGCAGACTTACGGTTATATTTTTTTACCGAAGCGCAAAGTTAGAAACATGCCAGGTTCGATTATTAGACGAAGGGTTCTTTTTTTTTATTCCTTAGCTGCTTAGAAAAGGTTATACCTAGGTCACCTAGCTAAAGTTTTCCAGGGTTTTCATTAATAATCACGATAGATAGCTATTTCAAATTAATTTTCAAATATTTCGAAGACTTAAAACGGGCTAGGATCGTCGGAGCGTCACCGTTTATATAACTACCAGAGTAATTTGTTAGCTCTCGGAGAACTGATAAAAATCGCATTTCGACTTTCAGTTTATTATAAAAAATAATAATAAAATGTAAATACAGATTTGTACTAGGTCCATATAATCCCAACAGTTGATGTCGACACGACCGACGCGACGCCGTGATTCGTCGGAATATGGTGGAAGAGACGGGTATGCGGTATCAACACCCGGCGCTCCCACCATGTAAAAGTCCGACTTTTTTTCGATCGAGTGCGGCCCTGCCTCGCAGATTATGAGCTCCGGACGCATAAAACAACTCGTGAAACAGTAATGTGCTGTTGTACTGTTTATAGCATTGCTCCATTTCGAGTCCTTGTCTCGCTCATTGTTCACGCATAAGTGCGTCTCTCTCGAACGCGTGTTGTTTGCTGTTCTTACGCACATCTCGTCTGTGTCTTCCTTGCAAAGAGTCTGAGCTTCTCGCAATCCGCGTGTGGGATCGACCACATGCTAACGGAACGAAAATTGGCCATCCCTCGCACTTAACATAAGACTTCGTTCGGAAACAACGACAGCAGTTGTTTTAACGAGATCCAATATGGCCGCAATTTCAAATCACCGAATTTACATACCGTGTTGTTTTAAGGTTCTCTGCAGAGCTGATGTTTTGTTTTTTTTTTCTTTTTTTTTTTTGTCGAAGTAGATTAAAACAAAAGAACGCGAATTGAACGGCTTATTTGTTCATGAAATATTTAATGTCAACGCCTGAATAAAAACGCACGGGCGTAAAATATGTGTTAAGTTTGGTTTTATGAAATAACGCTTTGAAACTTTGAAAGATTTCACTTTTCGATAAATATTTCGTATGAATTGTAAATCGAAAGACGACGCGCAAACTTTGCTGTTAAAATTTTCAAAGATAAATTTCCTGCCGATTCCATGAACAACGATTGTCAGAAACACTTCAGAGATCGATATAACAGTTGAGAATCGGATGACGACTTTTCCCGTTCGGTTCCGATGCTCTTTCGAACCGGCTGTTCAAATTGTTCATTAAAAAGAAGCAAAATGGCCGACTATAATTAATATTTGCATATAATTAATTATATTTAATTATCAATTTAAAATTCAATTTGTATTTTAATATTTATATCAGACTAACACCTTCTCAAATCCTACATTTTTTAATACCTTTAAATATTTTTTCAAACCCTAGAAACTTTAATATAGTTTCCTGATTTCTCAAATCAAAAATAATGTGGGGATTTATAATAACCGAGAAAATGAACCATTTAATTTGCGAATTAGTGAAAGTATCAAGCGTTCAATTCATTATCTAAAATAATGATAAATTAATACTAAATAAATGGCATTTATGCGAGGTTAAAAATCCTGCACAGCGGTAATCAATAGGCAAAAACGTGAGTTAAACCGATTGAATTATCGCCCCATCTTTTTTTCACTTGTTCGTTACAGAATCAAGCCGTCCTTTTCTGCTTTATTACAGAACTTTTCTGAGTGGGAAAACGCTTTTTATATAATTTCACTTTTCGATTACTTTTGTATTGACGAAAAGAAACGAAACTCTAATAACTGAACCGCCTCTTTTGTTTGCCTCCTTTGATCTAAATTAGTAATTAAATTACTAATTAAAATTCCCGTTGACTTCGCTATAATAAATATTTCGAAACGACTGTATACAGACTAAATAAAACTTCTGTACAACTTAATTATAAAATATTTGTATATTTTGTTGAAAAATAAAATCTGACTTGAATTGTGCCAAACGACGAATTAGAACAAATTCTCTTTTTGAAATAATCCCACGTTCAAATGACATAATATTATCTGTCGGTTATTTTATCTCGACGTTAGAACATGATAGATTTGACACAAATCTGCACGATAAATATCTTGTCGTTTGAGTCGAATTTCCCGGAGACGAAAGAGAGCTGTTTGTTTGGGATAAGATGCAGAGACAGTTTAAATATTTCACTGACGGTGTATTTCCGTTCGATAGGTTGGCAGCGATGCCGAGATTACCAACAGCAAATAGGGTATTTTGTTTTATGTAACTTGTTTGCAGCGAGTGACATTACATAGGGGAAATCCCATAGTCGTATATGACTACTTTATTTACTTCGTGTTTGGGGATTCTTGTTTTATAGATTTGCAGCAATGATTTCCGTAAATCGGATGTTTTGTCATACCGAAAGGTTCTCGTAAAACTAGGTTAAACAGAGATTTTTAATCAATATTAGAATTAATAAACAAAAGACTGATTTGCCAACACATAAAAACAGTTCAACTTGAAATAGAAAAAAACAATCGAATTCACAGTAATGGCGGTTCATTTTAAAATAAATTAAACGGACGCCGTAACATTACACTCGTGTAATAATGTTGATGACGTCGACATAAGGGCGAGAAAAAAAGGGATAATAAGTAGTTTTAAAGCAGCGTCGAAATCTCTCTAAAGAAAAGCCATTTTCATCGGATACACGTATTGCCGGCCCCGAAAAACTACTCCGAGTTAGAAATAGCTCTCAATATCGCACTTTGAACCCTCATTTCGTTTTAGTGCGTTCAGATAAGGCGACGCCGCCCCTCGCCTCCTCGCATCACGACAGAGTCCCTACTCTCTCGTCAGATATTATACTCCTTGAGGTTTGTTTACCTGCAGCCAGGACGCAGAAACACGTCTCACTCGGAAATGAAACAAAATTTGTAAAGCTTGGATCAATCTCCAGTGACTTCTTAATTCATTCTACAAATAAAATAAAATTATCTCTCGAGAAACTTCGATCTGTGGTCGCAAAATTCATTTTTTACTGTTTTTGTTAGCTGTGATTAAGCATTAAGCTTCACAAAATTTAACTTGCTGCTTAAAGACGTGCTATTCGGTCGCTAAAATGATTAAAACACTCCCCGTCGAAATCAAAAATATCCGTAACCCCAATATATTTAAAAATAAACTTAAAACATTTCTTCCTTATAACAATGCCAACTTTAATCTAAAAGAATGCCGTCCTGTTTAAATTTAAATATTAGCCATGGCAGACTGCTTTTTTTCCAACAAATATATGTATGTAAATCGTGTTTGGTCTGAGAATGGTCGAGATCGTCGGATGTTGTTGTTTTTATCATGTTTCGTCTACTAACACTTAACAGCCTCCAGGTGCCATTTTTCAAATTAACATATCATTCGTTGTTTATTAAAAAAATAGGTATAGAGAAAGAGGGATAGAGTACTAGGCTCAGGTAATCTTAGCAATTGGTGGGTTTAAAAAATTATCCCGTCGATAAAAAGAACTCGCTAGAAATCAATATCAAATTAGATTCGAGAACTCTACAACTTTCTCTGACGCAATATTTATACAAATGATTCCGTAACGTGTGTTCGCGTACTATAATTGAACACTGCGCGATTGATTCATCTTGGAAAATCAATTTACAGAGGCGAAGAAGAAGAAGTGTCGCTTCGGGCGGCTGTTTGATAAAAGAAAACCGGCGTGAAAAGCGTAAACGAAAACAAGATGAATATTGATTGTGGATATGTTTTCCGCTCAGTTCGTCAACAAACGAAATCAAACATTTGAGAATCGTAAATCACATTTTGTGAACCATAACCTAATTGATTACATCAGCTGTTCGACGGCGGCCATCGTGACGTCACGTGACCGTCATGTCTCGTCTCCACCAATCATCTTAAATGAATATTGTATGAAATACGTAGCCCGTGATCGATATCAGCTGTTCGGTGCATCGGCCGGCATCTGTAATCGTTTCACTTATCGATCCGAGTAAAGAGGGCGGACGCGTCCCATGTCTGTGATTGCCCCATTCGATTCACGGATTATTCGGTTCAGGCTAACGTCGAGGAGGACGCGATATAATACGCAATCGTTCGCTCTCCAAACATTTCGATGACTGGTCCATGCTTCATTTGTTTCGCTGTACAGGGTGTCCGGTTTGGATAATTCATATTACTTCTTTGAATTTTTTAACTCACTGTTTTATGAATTGAAGATCCTGTAGATTATCCTCGATTAAGAAAAATCGCTCCCAGATACGTTTTGGATGCTACGCGAAGAAATATCTAAAAATCAAACGATACCTTTGCAGAGAAAAAATAGACCGATGAAAGGTTCGATGGAGCCACCGTCTCAACCCTAGTCGTAACGCGATACAAACACAGAATGTCCCACGTTTTATAATAAAGCGAATGTTGTGTATACTGTTACATACAACATTAATTATATCTGTCAAAATATCGTATTTCATCTCGCGGTACGCCTAATTGAAATTACTTCAAATGCGAACCCGTCGACTGTTGTCGACTGTCGACCGAAACTTTGTTACTACAATCATTATCATAATGGCTTTATCGCAACTCAGACCAACTAACAAACAAACTAGCAAGTTCCCTGCTAGAAATTTACCAACTGTCTTGTGGCTTCCTGTCGCTGCCAACTTCGTCATCGAAAAAACTTATAAACATTTAAAAGTATTATTTCGTATACAAACGAACCGTCGACAATACCTATTTATTTTTTAAAGTATTATTTAAAATAGAATTAATCGAGCAATCATTTTTGCTCAAACAAAGTTTTAATTGATGAATTTGTTTTTCAAAGTAACAACAATTTTTTTTAATAAAAACTAACACATCCTGTTATAGCAGATGTAATATTTTTTTGTTAACTTGAAGAATTTCGCAGATAGAATTCGCAATATATGTAGTTTTTAAGATTTATCATTTTTAAAAGGTATTGTATTTCAATTTTCCATAAGCCATAATTTTTAAAAAATGTTTTTTATTTAAATTTACTGCGCAGCTTCGCTATTCTTGTCACAGCTTTATACCGCCGATAAAGTCGTTTTCTATAACATCTTGAGATATCATTTATCCTCAAAAGGGTGATTTTTTTAAAATTTAGTACCTGAAACGGTTGTAAAATTAATATGCTTATTTGTATTATTAGTGGGGCAGTCGTTGATTTTTGTCGAAACTTTTTAGATGATACTCCAATTCTTGGAAAAAGATTGTATATTATAGACGCTCGACAGTAAAGGTCATCAACGTCTGTCTCAGTTGCATTACGAATAATTTAATTTTTTAAAATTCCGTAGTTCAATCAAAATCGGTGATAATTATAATTTTTCGTTTTAACAGTTTTTCAATCATTCTGTGTTGACTGAGAAAATAAAAAATAAATAAAAGTAGTCGACTAACGCAATCATGAGATAAAAGTGACACACCGATAAACCGAACTATTTTTGTAATAATGTTAGCTTGTCCTTTTTTTCCATTTAAGTTTATTTACTCGTCGCAAAGAAGTTAAGTGGACCGTTAAAACAACTGTTAAGTGCGATTGCACAAAAGCTCGATTACACTGCAGTAGTTAGCACCGTACATTTGCCAAACCATTTTGTTTTTGTTCTCGATAAAAACTAACTTAATTCGCGAAAGATTTTATTTTATTTTTTCGGGCTCGCCATAAAACAAATGTTAATTGATTAATACTAAAACAGTCGCGAGCGAACAAATGAATTTTTAAGATGAGTTTATTCGTTGTCCTTTTCTGCCGCCGTACCAATTTTAGCGAGTAAAACGAGAAGGAAATAAAAACGGGTCGTCTCGTATATAAAGACGGACGTTAAGTGAGTGAGTGGCCTTTTGTAAAATGGATACCTTGAGACCGATGGCCGATGACCTCTCTCTCTCGAGGGGCCGATAATAAAGTGACCGACGTGAACAAACATTATAAAAAAGAAAGAATGAAAGAACCGATGCGTTTTGTCTATTGAACAAATAACGACCTCTTTATCAAAGCGGGCGCTGGTTTTTCTTAACAAATAAACGAATTTCGACATTGCGAAGACGAAACTTTAAGATCGCCCCTTGAATTTGCGACATCTTTGTCCCGTTTGGGCCGGCCATAATGGATCGGCAGACATCTGAACATCAGTTTCTGGCATTTTTAACTACCGTCATTTTTCATAAGTAGTCGAGCATATTATCTTTTGTCATCGCGTCTAGTTATTCTTCATACATTCGCTGTCTCTTTCTGTCATGTCACAAGGTTCGTCTTCTTCGCTCTATCAATTACTTTATCGCGTCTGTTTCTGTCCTCGCCAACGTATTTTAACAAACATAAAGCTATCAAAAAAATTATATCAGATGTTGATACGAGGTTATGTTCAAAACTATTATACACCTGCAGTGCATTTCAAAAATACTTCTGGTTTCACAGTGCAAAATAAGCGGCACATCTTTTATACATATGACAGTTCAAAAATTGTTTCTATTTATGCTTATTAGTAACTAAGTATTAGTCACTGCCTACAATTTTCAAACTAAAAACGTCTTAAGAAATAAAGTCATGCGAATTAACAACCAAATTTCAACACATATGTATTGGATAATATACAAACTTGAGCTTTTATCTGATATACGAAGTACTTATTCCTGCAAGATTTCCTTTGTACTTAAAATAATTCTCAGACTTAAATTGAAACTTGTTTTAAAATTTAATATTTCGTTGACTAAATTTTTAAGAATGTCTTTCAGGAAATGAGTGCCTAGCAATATCGATAAATAGATCGAGAAAAATGTTTTTATTACTAAGTTTGTTAAAACATACGCATTTTAGCGACCAAGCTAGACACGTTAGAAAATTATATCGTAGTAAAGTTAGACGCAATATTAAAAAAAAGCAATATGGTGTGAGAGACGGGACGCGCGAAGTGAGAAACAGGATGTGGTGGAAGATACGTGCATCGCTTATTATACGCCTTGCGACAAAGTGTTGTGTAAAAAGACTGGGGCGTGACAATTGTTATTGCGTCAGTGGCGAGTCAGTACCGAGGAACTTCTATAGTTTCCCAGGGTCTAGTCTGAAAATAGCCCGTACAAATTCTAATTATTTGATACGTTGAAAATATGAATGCTTACCAGACGCGGATAAACGTTTTGTTTTGACGAGTCAACCCTGACATGCGCCGCATGAAAAAGAACAATTTGTCACCGAACTAAACAGTTGGTGGTCTGTTATTCCTGCTGTCCTGCTGTCCGCAGGAAGTTGCTTATTGTCAATGAAAACACGGGCGTCGTAGAAACTTGTAACACGAATTTTACCGGAAATTTATCGGGAATGGATCGATGAAGAATGAAAAAATATAATTTTATTTTTTATTTATTTTGTTTATTATAAAAGTTTCTTTTGTTAATTAGTTAGTCTTTATGTTCGGCATATTAGAGTAGAGTAGATAACTTTACAGTGTAAAGTGTACGTTAGGTTTACCAGATGTGTACACTTATAATAAACGGACTAGTGACAGATTTCAAAACAAGGTTTAGATTTAGGCTAAAGCTAGAACATAAAATTTTATATTGAAACCGATTTTAAGACACGATCACAATATTTTCATGTTTCCGACCTGACGATGGAGCTAGAAAATTGGGGATAGCTCTCGGTAAAAAACTTGTTTTTATTAAAAAAAATCTTATTATAGTTGACTAAAAGAAGTGTTACACTTTAGTGTATTCTTCATATAATGTGAGATCTTTCGAGGACTGCTAACAAAAATGTAATTTATTGACCGTGTAGAATTCACCCGCCGTTCATTTCTTAGTTTTTATCCGTTAAAAAGTCTCGCGCGACGCCAAACAAAAAAACTAAGTGCACGTTTTTACACTTCCGAAACATCGTGTCGGCGAACTGTTCAGACATTTTTTTATTCACAGTCAACTATTTTTCAGTCGTTGATTTGTCATAAATTGATTAACTCGTATTTTAAAAGAAGCAATGAAACCGTTTTAAATTTTTAAATCAAATTTTGCTAGATAAATTAGTTCGCGAGTAGAATTTCATAATATCAGTATTTATATCATTTATATGTTTTGTTCAACACTTTTATCGACTAAATATTAATTTGAATTTCCGTTGCATTTAACAAACGTATAGCGGTATAGTTTCTTTAGTTGTATATAAATAAATTCAATCTGAAATCGGTTAAAAAGAGACTGAATTCTGTTCAAGCAAACAGTTGGATCGTATTGCCTTTGATTTTCTATTTCCACTTTGCCCGTTCGGAATTCCCCAGCCTCCTCAGCTATACATTACGTTCCCAATCTCTCTCTCTCTCTCGCACTCTTTCTTCAGTCTACGTTATCAAATTGGCCGCAAATAAATTTGAATATCAATTTCTATATTTCTATATTTATTTAGATTTATTACAGTTGGTCTTTACGGTACCCTATATATATATATATATATATATATATATATACTGAAGGAAAAAAACAGTTGCTGTTATCTTAGAAATACAGAAATACAACAAAAGAAGGTCGAAACAAAATATAATCTGTTCCAATCAGATATAATTCCGCGGAGACACTTGATGATTCTTATGTTTCGCATTTATAAATTTAATAAAATCAAGTACTACGCTTTGTATTTTAAAGTCTAAAACTATTGCATGATATCATCTACTTTTCTTTTTACCCTTACACTACTCCTGAAAGTGTATATAAAGTCAACAACTTCTCCAAATCTATCAATGAATCAATAATTCATTAAGATAAAATAGTTCATGTAAAGGCAATGCCTATCTGTCGATTTGTTTGTGATAATTTTTTAGGAAGGAATTTTTTACAGAGGCTAAGAACTTCATTACAAATATATTATTTTTAAAGCTAGTTTAAAAAAAATATTTGGTATAAAAAACCTGTGTAATTTTATTTTGAAAATCAAATCAAAGTTAAAGAAATCTGTAATATTTAAATTAGTTGTCGGTTGTTTTTGCAAGTTGTGAAAGGTTTGCAAGCATCGCTATAAAATGCACAGAGGCTAAAGGATTATTGAGTGGTCTCCTAGGACTGTTTCGACGGATTTATGTACATATAAATTCTTTACAGCCGTATTTATGTTATAATAAAAAATATCAATGCGCGCTTTCCATATATATATTATCATTTCTCTGGTTTCAAACGGCGTGAAAATACGTTCTAATATAAAAAAAAACTTCGGGTCGCAGTGCCAAAACCCTGCCGACAATATAGTGTATTTGCTAATACAGGCCTTGTGGCTTTATCATGTGAACTTAAGGTGATTATTGGGCAAAATAAAAAAAAAAACTCCTTAATACACCCCTTTAAATTACATTTTTTTTAACTACATCATTATTGTCGATCAAACGTCTACACCAAAATTAAAAACAACTTTCAGGAAATAACTCACTATCTGCAAACTAGTGTTTTCAGAAAATTTTTAAATCCGGTCCTGTCGGGCCGATTTTATTGAAATTTTAGGAACACTTTTTAATTGCTATTAAAGGGTTAAATTTCAATTTTGAAACGATTCTGAGAATTTTTTAGGTATTTTTGGACCCAAAAACTTTTTTCATCCCCTAAAAACCACCCTTAAAATGACCTGATTGGGCCCATTTTAAATAGGCTTCGTGCGGTGATGGATTCCAACATGTGTGCCAAATTTCGTTAAAATAAATTAACTCCTTCGAAAGTTATTGCCCGTATACACATATATACCTATATATATATATATATATATAAACATTTTTAAAAATGGTGCCAAAGTGTTTAGGAGGTTATGAAACGTCGAGAAATTTTGGTCCGACCCCTAGGTCCCGCCATCCGACCGATGCCAATAGTGTATGTTGCCATATGGCAAATACACTAACTATACGACATTCCTTTAAGGCGTAGATCGCAGGTAGTGTGTAAGAAAAGAAATAGAAATTTTTAAACTGTAAACGTCCATTATTCTCAAACAAAAAATGACACAAAAGTATTCTTCGACTTGTTGTATTCAACGGGTGGCTTTCTAAGCATTATATTTTTAATTTGAAAAAAATCCTGAGATATTTTCTCAAAAATAGAAAAAGGTACTAAGTTCAAGCTTTTCGATCTGTTCGACTTCTTCTTTCGGTTTAGAAACTACGCAGGTTTTGAGTTTTCAAAGATTAATATTTTGAATTCAGCGAGTCATTTTCTACAGCTGAACCAAATTTAAAAAATAATAATTACCGGTTTGATATGTTACAATTCGTTTGTTATAACAAGTAAAATAAAACGAGTGAAGATTAATTAGCGAACGGTGAACAAACTATCAAAAAATGGCGCAGATTAACCGAAAGAGAATTGAGTGTGGCTAAACTAGCAAACTGTGAACGAAGCACATTCGAACGGGCCGGTGTAATTTCATTTTTTTTAAATGTTGTTTTTTTAACACTCGTCTTCCGCGTAGACGTTTTTTTTATTGTAGTAGAGTTTTATTGTTTCTGTAATTGAAAACAAAGTTAACGCGGCTCTCGGGAGGCATTAGCGCGGACCGGAGCTTCGCCCCAGGTCTTCTCTTGTCTCACCTTTGCGGGCGCCTCGCCGATTCCCAAAACATATTGCGATCCTCACGGCCTGCTACAATTAAATATTTACTCGGACGGTAAAAAATAAAAAAGCGCAAACCGTTTAAACGCTACATAACTTATAATATCATAATGGAGACGGACACTGGCAAACTTTACCGCTAGGGGCGCCAGCTATATAACGACCGCACATATTTACATTGATCTATTCATTATTTCAATCACGCAACTAAGAAAAGAACACGTAGATTTGGTTTTTACTATAGTCCAATCCTATCTTAGGTCATTATCATTGACACTACGGACTAGCCAGTCGGCAATTTTAAAGCTAAAAACCGCCTACAAACCTTGCTGCTATTTTCATATGGATTCATTTGATACACGCAATTATATTCATTTTTTTATTATAAAAGTATTGTACAAATTAAATTACGTATAATATATAAGGCTGAGGCCAGACCGGTATAGATTTTGAAAACAAAAGCACTAGTTGAAATTTTTAATCGTGGCTTTCCGGTCAGGCGAGTATAGGTAAGCCATTCGTAACTCAGTCGAGTTCAATAGGGCTTTTCGAATTCCATTAAGTAGGCACTCATTTGCGCGCTGAGGTCTTCCTTTTTCTTGAGCAAAAAAGCCAGACATAGCGCTGCTACAATGTCCAATAACTGTAAATAATTATTATATTAATCACTTCAAGTTTGAAAAGTCCATAATCATATTCAAAACCAATCTCAAATCTCTGCACTACTAGAATAGAATAATCGGTTTACTGGTTCTCATTCATTGCCTCCTTTGTTATATTCAGTATCGGTAGATGATTTTTTAAAGAATTTAGTTACTAAAAACTTATGTACCAGTACAACGCTGACAACAACGACAACTTTTCTAATTGTGAATTCAATTTCGTCAACAATCGACTGCACGTGCTGCAAACAACCCATCTTGTTGTGCTCCTGCTCATAAAAACACTGCCCTGCTTTGTTCTCGCTCTCGTCCTGCTGGAGACAGCAGGACCACGGCAGGATTGTTTCGTTGCGACGTCTCCAGTACTCAGGACTTTGTATCCCGCAGCATTTCAACTGAAGCAATCAACAGTTATATAATTATTTTGACCGAGAACTGAACTTCCGAAACGAGTACACTGTTCAAAAAATATGCGCAGATACTAATGTGATTATCATTTTGTCTCTTTTCAACTCACGTCGGTTTGTAATTGATTGACAGACGTTCTGGCTACGTTATAATTGTCGTAGTTGTCGAAGGCCTTTCGCATCATGCCTTTGGTGGAAATTGTCAGCGAGCCTTGTTGATGCGTGTTCAGGGCAGCAAAGACGCCCACCGTTATGTCTAATACGACGGCAATCACTATGAAAACGGAATACTGGAACAATAATACAATTGCAAATAACTATAAATAACTATAAAAATCAGAAACTGGTCGTCTATAATTTCGTTTGCTTGCGGACTTTTTCGGATTTTCAGCTCGCAGCTGAACCTTGCCTTTGGGTGATTATAATTAAGTGACTAATATATATTTCACAGCAGGATAGCTCCACTTTTGCTACCATTGTTAAGAAACAACCATTGTTACAATGCAATATTAGAAAAACTTATTTTCAAACACAGTTTCTATATTGCATTGTAACAAAGGGTGTTTTCTTAACAATGGTAGCAAAACTGGAGCTATTCTATTCTGATTAATTAGTCTTACGACCAATACCGTTGCTAAAACTTTCCTATTATAATAAGTATTATTATTTTGTTCAGACGAAAAGACGGGTCCCGTTTGAGTATATGTTTGTACCAGAATCGCTCGGGAACCGATTTCAAGCGAGCTTTGCACTTAATGTATCTATTTTTTTTATAATATCCATATCAAGCCCATCTTAAAACAAGCTAAGCCACGAATAAAATTAAGAACTGCTCTTACAATAAACAGCACATATCGGTTCTCCTTTAAGGCGCCGTAGAATCCGAAAAATGACGTTAAGATTGCCACCAAACCCAGGATCAGGATGAGAGTTGATGTGATGCCGAGATGGCCTTCGAAGTAGTCCGAAAACAGACTCGAAACTATTTTGAAAATGACGCCCAGCAACAGAAGTAATATTCCGGTTACCTTAAATGCAAAAATATACTTGTCAAATATTTACAGAATTTTCGTAGGGTCTGTTTGCCGATTTGAATTTATTATTTTTTGAATAGAAAATCCAATTGGTTCTTTTACCAGTTTTCAGATTAGCAATTGGGTTTGTAATAGCAGAGCCATGTAAACAATAGCATCCCTACATGCCCGGCTATTCTCAGACCCAAGTAGTAATCAGTTTTCTGTTTAAGCCTTCAGTCGACCGAACGGATATATTTTTTATTGTGAGCGACGTAGCTCAAATTTGAAATTATATAAAAGTGAATGTACTTACACCGAAAATAAAATTCAACAGGAGCACAAAAAATTTTGAGATGACTTTACAATAGTTCATTTTAGAATCACATTTCTCAATGGGAAATAAATCGACGCTGTTTTGTTTTTTCTCACAGTCAAATGTTCCTCAATTCTAGTGCACTATGATCGGTTATCAGCTTATTAATAGCAGATAAACTCTGTATCGATTACTTATCATATACCTACATAATAATATATTTGAATAGCAGATACAGATATTCTGTATTTGTTTACTATTTTAGAAATGTATAAAGAATATTTTCTGAAGTAGAGCTCAACCGAGGGAGGATATAGTAAAGTGGAGCTCCAATATCCCCACTTTTGAGTGATTTGTAAATGTGATTTGAGGTCGACTTGTTCGAATGGATCGATGTCCCTTCTTAGATGTGAGAAATGTTAAACAATTAGAGTTTGTGACTCCGTTCACTCTGACGACACACACACACACACAGAAACACTTTGTATTTTATTTGTTTTTCGTTCTGTTGCAGAAAGTTGGAGCACAAAGACGTATTGCTGCGACGAGGACGGCTGCAACTCGTCCGACAAAACGCACACGAGCGTTCTGCTCGTCTTGGCGGCGTCCATTTTGTCTGCAACCGGACTGCGGGTAATGGCGGCACCACAGTGAACCGCTGCGCGCGCGCACGACACTAAACATTGACGTCATGCGGCACTCGGCCGGTTTCGTCGCCAGTCGAACCGCGTGACGCAGAAAAATATTCTAAATCATCATTCCTAGAGTCTTCCTAAGTGTAGCATTTCATTAAAAATATCATTAAACATTCGCTAACGAAAAAAAAGGAAAATTTTAGGTGTTTTCAGATAAGCACTTCTTATTTAATTAAATCAATAACAAAACAAAATGGTAAGTAAATATATCTAAGGGTCATTTATGTGATCGAGTGCGCATGTACAAATTAAAAAAAGAAAAAATACGTCTGGACTGACGTTTCATTTGGAAAATTTGGTTTTCAATTTTATTAAGTCACTAGTTTTTTATGTGTGTTGTTTACAGTTTGCCTTTCAAAATTTAAATATACTTAAAACCGTTTAATATTTTCTCTTCTGACGCGTGAAGCTACTTTGAAATCGCCTGTATCTCGCAAATAAACAACAAAATTGTATGCACTGCGAAATTTTAAGTTTTCATTTTTATTTTGAAATGCAATAATGTGCTTTCCAATCAACGAATCGAATTTCAATAAAAAATTCGCGCATCAGTAGAGATACAAGCTCTTATTATTGATATTTTTCTGATCTATTTATCAATTTTCGTGTATTTTCTAAAGTTAGGAAAAAAAGCTACTATCACTTATAAAAGACAAATTCTAAAAATAAATCGCATATATATTTTTTCATCCTATAACAAAAAAAAAAAAATTAAATCCCTCCTTGCATCGTTCGTGCTTTTTTGAGCTTATCGTATTTTTAGAAGTTTTCTAAAACCGACGTCAGTGCTATGGCGGATGTCTGCATTTGTGCACTGTTCCAAAAAAAAAAATAATAATAACATTTGCCCAAATCTTGTTAAACATGAAATTATTGAGCTAGTGCTGTTAGATTTAGATTTGATTGTTTTTCGTTTCGTCTAATCGATTATTAACTTGACCAATATCTGTTAATACTGCTTGTTATGTAACCCGGTTAATACTGTTCGTATTTTCTTCTAATTGTTTAATGAAAAATAATATTAATAAAGAATGAAGAATTTTATGGCGCTATTTGTAGAATTTTTATATGAATAATGTTACGATTTTTCGTAGACGCCGTTTAATATCAATATTAAGGACGAGATAATGCTGAAACGCCGCGATGTCAGTCCTCTAGTGGTCGGTGTCTACTGATTACTTAACAATAGAATCAATAGTATCGTTTAGATGTTGCATACTTTTATAAAATAATATAAATAATTTTAGATGTTAGAGAAATTAGATATTCGTTTCTAATAAATTGTGTGTTCTTCAAATCAGAAAATCCACTTATTGTATAAAGTTGTTGCAAAATATTGGGAATGTATTTCTTTTTCATATAATATCTATTCCAAAAAATCGATTGATTTCGGGGTCTCCAGTACATCCATTGTATAAATCTAACCAAATAACTCTTCATATGTGATCGAACATAGAAAATCTCTAAAATGCATTCGCATTTCATCGAAGTAACAAATAAGCCATACGAAACGCAACAAAACTCCGAACTGTGGCTCAGATTTATCACCAATAAATGTGAATGTTGAATGCTACATTAAGCACTAAAATGTTACAGAAAATTAATATCAAATAATCAAAGCATTTGAATATCAATAAATCATATGACTGATTTGTTACTCGAAATGTTTAGTTAACCATTAAAAAAGTCGAAATAATCGAAAATAATGAAATAATATATTTTTACAGATACGTGTCGAATCTGTCGTTTGTTTTGTCGTCGGTGTTTTGTTTAGGATGCACGTACATATTATATAGAGCGTTAGTGTTTTAGAACTAGAATACGTAGGAAGAATACTCATGTAAAAAATTAATCCAACGTGTTTTGTTTTAAATTTTCGGTTAGTTAATGTTTGCTCAATAGCGATATTTTTTGTTTTGTTTTATAAACAGGTTTGCGTTCTGCAATTGTTTGTAATTTGCATAGAAGCTACATAGTTTGTTAATTTTGTTGAAATGAATGCTAATTTTTTTCATTTTAATTTTTAAACAATACTATATTGCCCTCGGGAAATTATTAAATTCAATTAATATCTATCAATAATTAATAGAGTTTTGTTGAAATTTGTGACTGCAATAAATGGTTAGAGTAATGTTTATTCCAATAATATTAACTTTGACCTTCTAGCGAGTCAATATAATATGGTCTTATTGGAAATTTGATTGCGTGTAGATGTTATAATCACGCCTGACAAATTTTTCCTGTTTTTGAATAAAATATACAAAAAAAATATCTAAAAATCAAAAGAGCGATGGGCTTACGCTTTCTCTAAGCTCTTATGTATTTTTTTTATTTTCGGGAACATAAAAAAAGAAATAATTAGCTCAGCATAACTTCGGCTGAATATCGACCCATTTCATTCAGGTTTGCGTGGCTGTAAACTGAAACGAAAAAACAGTGATTTATTTTTATTTGAAAATTAAAAAAAAATATGTTTCTTATAGTTTTTTCATCAATTTCACGTTTTCATATCGAGTTGTGAACCCATTTGAAAAGCTATAGATAGTAGTTTTTCAAATGTGTTCCTTTCCCGTAATAAATGACATAAAAAAAACCTTAACAGAACTTTCGAATAATTTTTATTTGCAAAGTGAAATTTTCATATTTTTCATACAATTATGATCTACGTCAACATCGAAAGGATCATAGAAAAACAAACGAAAATAAAATCACCAACCGGCAGCTTAAAGAGAATCAAATATGACCCTTTTGAGTGTCTATTTGTATGAAGAAATTGCCAATACATTAAAATTTAATAATTGCAGTGTTGAAAGGTAGGTGAAAGCTATTTAACCCATCCCTATTTTGTGTCCCTCTTCAGGGCGTCTCACATTCCCTCATCCTTCATTTGTGTTCCAAAAAAGGAACGTCGTCTTTCATCGGCCCTTCAACGCTCCAGTCTTTAAATTTACACATTTTGAACGTTCAAAAAAATTACGAAAAAGAAAGTTTTTTTTTTTAATTATATTTTTCCTGGTGAACTGCAGTCGTATTCGATTTTGAAAGGTAAAAAGCTTTAAAATGTTAGTATTTTTTGTTCGTTTATTGATTTGTTGACAAAATTAACTGTAATTTTCGAAATTTGTTCAGTTTTTTTGCAGCGTTTTATTGAAAATGGAATGAAAGTTATAACGTATTTTTAAATATAAATAAAATATTAAATTGCGATATTTAAAAATTAAGTTCAAAAACGGGTCAAATAGTGACACGAAATCTATTTCTTGCATTCTGTAGAAAACCTAATAGCAATTTTTGGGCGTAAATTAAAAAAGAACTACGCTTCAGTAATATGACGATACATTTTTTACATATGAAAACATTTAATTAGAATAAATTATTGTGTCTCTTTTTAATAAGTACCTACATTACTGTAAATGCACTAGAGAAATTGAAAGAAAAAGAACTTGTCGCTTGTGAAATGACGGCGAATTTTCATTATCTACCCACGCGATCGAAAATTTATTTTAGACAATTTTTTTTTTAGAATTTCTCAGTAGTTGACTTTGTATTGTTAGTACCTTAGTAAATATGCATTCTTGAATAAAACTTAAACCTAATATATTAATTATTAATATAGAAGATGCATATATATTGTAAATCTGACATCGTAGTACTTATAAACTATAAAGTATCGTCATAGCACCGAACTCTTTTTGACCTTTTTATTAACCTGTGTGCAAATGCAGACGCCATTAAAGACAGACAGCAATGTTCTGCTAAATGAAATAATTCTAAATGGTTCTTATATTATATTATTGTATATCGTTGGTGTTCGCAACTCATCTTAGATTCTAGGTGAAATTTATCGTAGTTTTAAGATAAGTTTGTGTGGTTCAATTCGAACAGGCTGCCGTTGCAGTTAACAATGAAAGCGTTTCAACCATTTTAAATCGTACAAATCGAGATTTCATTTCGACTCGAACGCTTTTACGGTTTTACAATGGCGGCCATTTTCTATTATAGAAAACAACTGAAGGCGTTGCGGCCATTTCGAAATCGGTTCTGTGTTTATATCGATTTGAAAATCGAAATAATTTGTTTTCGAAGAGTATTTTGAATTGCTTCACACAAATACCAGTTTTGAATAGTTTTAACAATGCATTGCATAAATGACCTCTGTAATAAAAATGAATTAGACTATCACTAAAAAAATTATAATATAATAGATTACTAAGCTTCGATCATCTATTATAATTAATATATATGCATTTTATTATTATATAAGCTATATTATTATTATTATAAATTATACCTATTGGATATTTGAGAAGCACTTATATTCATATATGTAAAACATGCACAAAAACAAAAGTAATTTTGAAAAGAGACAAACGCGCATCACTCTCGTCGGGCAATAAATACATAATATTATGTTATTGATGAATCTAATATTTATTAAATAAAAATTATTGTTTACTGACCTATGTGTATTTATTTTACGGCCTCGATTATCCGACCACAATATCCTGTTTTATAGGCTCTGGATGCTACGGAGTGGACGTTCGAAGGATAAGCTGTTTAGAAAGACCTTCTTTTGTAGCCCCGGTCTGTTAGTACCTACTCTCTCCCATCGCAGCCGCGCTGAAAGTCAGAAATTCTTTCATCCCATCTTGAAAAGACCACCGATAGCAAACTATGGGTTATTTTCGAATTAAAAATGTCATTTTGCATTAGTCTAAAGCTGTCTAAGCCTTTGGAAGCCAAAAAGCGACTTTGAGATTTTTGACGAAAATCGAGATTTTTGACGAAAATCGAGATTTTTGTTTTTTTGTACAAAAATGGGAAATCTCTTGGACCCTTTTCAAATTCGGTATACTCGTACAAAATTACGCGCTGAATACATAGATGTAATAGATTCAGACATCTGGGTGCGCTCATTAAATTTAGAATGTCGTTTTCTGTTAGCGTGCCAAATTTAAAAAGTATTCGATATATATTTCAGAGAGTTCAGAAAATCACTTCGAAGAGCTCTAACTACGAAACGGAGAGTGATACAGCGGAACGGATGGGCTCGTTGAAATCAGTGCGTCATTTTGTATATGTATACCGAATTAGAAAAGGATCCAAAAGATTTCCCATTTTTGTCCAAAAAAAAACTAAGGCTTTAGACTGACAGAGAATGACATTTGAAATTCAAAAATAAGCCCTAGTTTGCTATCGGTGGGCATTTAAAGATTTTTTAAGAACCTTTTTCGGATGGCTCTATCTTCGAAACGGTAATAGATACAGACCTCTGGGTGCGCTCATTAATTTTAGAATGTCGTTTTCTGTCAGTATGCCAAATTTAAAAAGTATTCGATAGATATTCCCGAGAGTCCAGAAAATCAGTTCGAAGAGCTCTAACTTCATGACGGTGAGAGATAGAGCGCAACCGATGGGCTCGTTGAATTCAGCGCGTCATTTTGTATATTATGTATACCGAATTTGAAAAGTATTCAAGAGATTTCCCATTTTTAAAAACCGAACCCTTGCATAGACAAGTCCTAAAGAAATGATATACCTTGTATGATAATTAACATGAGGGTCATAGGACAAAGTATTTCATTTAGGACATGTCTATGAAAAACGACTAAAGCGCAGAAAGGTGTGAACTAATAGCTTTTAAATTTTTCCGTCCGAGGGCAAACTAACTTTTACAAGGGTTTTACTATGTGCTTCAAAATTTTTCCGTTTGATGGCAACTTAATTTTTATCAAAGTTCTACTCCTTACTTTAAAATTTTCCCGTCCGAGGGCAACTTAACTTTTATCAGAGTTTTACAACTTAATTTGTAGCGACATCTAACAAAATTAAGCTAGAGTTTTTAGTTTGACTGTTTTGGCGCTGCATATACTTTATTTTGTTTCTAAGATAAGTTGACAGCTGTCAAATATATTATTAATGTAATTTGTACCTTTTGATGTCCAATTCCACGTTTTTATCAAATGTAAGTGCCACAAGCATTTTAAAATCAATTCGGCTGCTGTAAAGAGTTATCCGCAACCGAAGTCAACTCAAAGTTTGCTATCGGTGGGCATATTTAAGGATTTTTTAAGAACCTTTTTCGGATGGCTCTATCTTCGAAACGGTAATAGATACAGACCTCTGGGTGCGCTCATTAAATTTAGAATGCCGTTTTCTGTCAGCATGCCAAATTTAAAAAGTATTCGATAGATATTCCAGCGTGTCCAGAAATCACTTCGAAGGCCTCTAACTTCGTGACGGTGAGCGATAGAGCGCAACGGATGGGCTCGTTGAATTCAGCGCGTCATTTTGTATATGTATACCGAATTAGAAAAGGATCCAAGAGATTTCCCATTTTTGTCCAAAAAAAAACTAAGGACTATGTGAAAAATCTCGATTTTCGTCAAAAATCAAAAAGTCGTTTTTTGGTTTCCAGCGGCTTAAGCAGCTTTAGACTGACAGGGAATGACATTTGAAATTCAAAAATAAGCCCTAGTTTGCCTCCGGGGGCCATTTAAAGATTTTTTTAAGAACCTTTTTCGGATGGATCTATCTTCGAAACGGTAATAGATACAGACCTCTGGGTGCGCTTATTAAATTTAGAATGTCGTTTTCTGTCAGTGTGCCAAACATAGATATTCCAGACAGTCCAGAAAATCACTACGAAGAGCTCTAACTTCGTAACGAAGAGTGATACAGCGCAACGGATGGGCTCGTTGAATTCAGCGTGTCATTTTGTATATGCATAGCGAATTTGAAAAGGATTCAAGAAATTTCCCATTTCCGTTCAAAAAAACACTAAGGCCATAACTTATACACAAAATTGAATATAAAAAATAACATACAATTAAACCTTGATATTCACAATTATAAGACGCAAACTTGCAACGACATACGTATAGAGCAGATCGTACAGCAAGATATTATAATATACAGCAGGCGCTCAGTAATCCGGCGCTCGCCAATCCGGCACACCCAGTGGCCAGTAGTCCGGCACTTAGCAACTCAGGAGACCCGCTCTGTAATCCGGCAGTTTACACAGCCGAATGCCGGTTTACAGAGCGGGCGAGTATTATTCCATTATTATTCGAGTAATTTCGGCAGTAGTCGGCAGTGCGGGCCCAACCTTACAGTCGCGCTAACCAGTGTTTTGATTTTTCGTGCATCAAACAAAGCGTCGCTTGACAAAATGGCGGACAAAATAGATACATACATATTACATAAATGTAGAATATTGTCTCATATAGATCTCTTATTTCCCATACAAATCCAATAATTCGGCAGTACCAGCAATCCGGCTGAGGAGAAAAAAATCGGGTGCCGGATTACCGAGCGCATACCGTAATATAATTATAATATAATATAATAAAAAACTCTGGTCTAAGGAAACGTGACGTTCGCAGTTCATCAATTTTATTTTAATTTTAAAATGAAGAAAAAGGTACTTTAATGCCGATTGATAGTTTTATGACGTTTATTATTTTAGATATAAATATTGTATCTTCTGGCTCTATGCACAGGTGTAACCCACCTCTATAGATTCTAACCAGAAGTAAATAAATAAATTAAATTAAATTAAAAATAAATAATTTAAATTATAAATATTTGTGTGCTGTTATTAACCGAAACAAATTATTTGTAGGGCGGCGTCCAGCTTTTGCGATGTTAAATTTGTCGGGGGGTTCTAGAACTTTGACGCAGCGAGACGTCGAAACGGGAACGGAGAGTGGTCCAAAGAGGCGAAATTCCGCGTGAAGTATTCTGTGAACGGCTCCTTTGGAAAAAGAGAAAATCAAAGTACAAACGATTCAAACTCATTCAATATAAACATATATTTCAACATTACACGAAATGTAAGAAATAAATATATTAAGAAAAGAGTAAAGTGTATATAAGTATTATGCAAAATAAAAGACGCTCGAAGCGAACAAATGAAACGCGTTTAATACAGAGTCAGTAAAGTGTACAGAAAAATTTCAGTATTAGTCCCGTGCGTTCAATCTAAAATTTATTGTTTCTACTATTTAACCTTCAACTAGTTCACATATTTATCAATTTATGAATTTGCGTAAACCGACAGGTCGGCTCACACAACGCCTCAACTCGGTATTTTCTCGTCCGCTTCTTCGGGTATACTTTCGAGACTCATGCTTTCCACGTCGAACGAAATGTTCTTTTCTTCCTCTTCGTCGTCGTCCTCTTTTTTTTTGACGGCGTCGTCGCCGCCTTTATGCACGACGAGATTCTTCTCGACGGCCGCGGCCGTTTCGGTTTTAGACAATTCGTATTCGAAGTCTTCGGGCTTCCTCTTCATCATTTTCGCAACGTTCTTTCTTCCGCCCGACAACTGCGAATCCCTGATCGCCAACGCTCCGAACCTGTCGCTTATCGGAGCCGTCTTCTGTATGATCGATTTGTGTTTCGATTCGTACGATCTCAGCGCCTTCTCGATCGCATCTATCGTCGGCTCGTTGACCCTTCTGCCGCGATGCAAGACCGAAACTTCCGGAACGGCCCTGCTCGAGCCTCGGCTGTCGCTGCTGTAAGTTCAGTAAAAAAAGCCTATAGAAAAGCGCTCGCCCGTGGCTAAAATTAAAAAGTGCTTCCTATATGAAAAGTTGTCGCGGAAAAAGCACATAAAACTTCAGTGCATACGACGAGTACTTTTCATACATGAAACTCGTTTAACCGTACTCGATTGTTTTACTTTTTAACTGTTTTTATTCCCGACACCAGACTTTTTAAGCGCCGTAGTCACGGTCCGTAACTCGAACCGAACGTCGCAGTAGAATACAATAGAATATATTTATTATCCGAGATACAACGGAAGTAGTTTTAATAATTATAATTAGTCGAATAAAATTCATTGACTGAATAAATAAATATAAACAAGATTTAATTAGCAGCTAGTCTTCAGCTCTCTTTTAAATTTAAGAAAGGGCAGTAACTTCAGCTCATCAAGAAGAAGGTTGTGAAATTTGAAAGCTGAATATTCCGGGCTATTGCAATACAGATTCAGGTTCGGTTTAGTTGTATAACAGTGTAGGTAGTACTTCCCAAAATATTTCTGAATATGACGAAGCGAATAAAAAATGTAGATAGGCAGAGCAGTTAACGTTTTATGTTTTATAAAATGACTTTTGCAGCTGTCACGATATCCAAGATTGAATATAATTCGCATGGCTTTCTTCGATAAACTAATCCCCCAAAACGCGCTTGCATATTCGACATACCGGCACGAGTAGGCGTAATAAATAATTCAATAAAAATAGGCCGTGACGTTCGGTTACTTATTTAAGAAAATGTGACGTTTAGTTTTGGCGCCAGACCGCTACAAACAAAGCATCTCTCTCCTCCTTGGCGACGAGTTAAAACCGATTTCCGTCACGAATCGAATACGATTTATTTGACAACAAAGAAAGAGTAAGGCGAGCGAAACCTGTCGTGCTGAACGGCGGTCGTCTGATAAACTATCGGTTCGGTGCTTCGCACAGTGTGGCTGCTTCCGGCGATCGAGTTGGCGCTGTGCTCTTGAATTCTTCGGATGTAAACTAATCTTACTTTTCGCATGAAACACAGGAAGAGAACGCGACGATGAACAAACAGAAGAGCCGTTATTTCAAAAATCAAGACGCTAACGTCGAAAAATAATCAAAAACACCTACCTGAGTCGACGGCGTGGACCGCCAGCTGAGAATTGCCGCCTTTCCTGAAAATCTTTCGGCATCGATTCATGAGTCTAGCGAGACATGAGCGCTGTGGGTCGTTGTCCTGAGAATCTGCACTTAAACTACCTTCCCCACTTTCTGACATTTTATGCTGGAAAAATGCATTTTTTTGTCTTTTTGCATGGTCTTGGAAATTTAAAAGTTTCATTGTTTTATTGACAAATCGCGGTCGTCACGGAAACCTGTCGACGTCGGACGGAGAGGTCATCGCGTCGTCTCGACAGCGACCGATTTATTTGTTTGTCGACGGGCTAGAAATTTATCGGTCGACGTTTGTGTAAAAAAATCCGTACGGAACGAGCGCAGAAATGTACCGTTATTAGGATTTTTAGTGTTTTAAAAAATTCGTATATTTGAACCCGATTGACAAATGTCTTAGGGAACATTGTTGGATACCAAAGCTGAAAAAAAATAATGTCTACATTCATCTTTTGTACAAAGGAAAGATACGGGATTTCGAGGTACAGAAAAACACGCAAAGTCTTACAATACGGATCTTTGGTGATTTTATTTTTGTATATCATAGTATAAAAGTATTACAAATGTCGTAATATATTTTCTGTTCATAAAAAAAATATACATAAATACTGAAAAACATTTAAAACTATAAAAACAACACCAAAATCTAAAAAAATACATTATAATAGCCATTTTTTTCCGATCGGAAGAAAATTAAATGCAATCGTAGCGACTGTCGTCGAAGTTAAATAAATTCTTTTTCATGTGATCATGTGTATACTTTATGTACTCCTAGAGGATTTTGGAAATATATTATTATTATTATTATTATACGAGTGGACAATAATATCGAATGTTGAAAGACCGACACCAAAAAAGCACGGAGCCTTTATTCCTCAACAGGGGCCATCCACATGAATTACTTCACGCGCCAAGAGAGTGGGAGAGGTTCAACAAGGTGTCACACTGTATGACAATGGGTCAAAAATCATGAAAATCGCGTGATGTAATTTATGGATGGCCCCCCATAAATAAAATTCTATTATATATTCAAAATCGGTCGGAATATCTGAACACAATATAAATAGTTAAAAGTAATATTGTTTTAAGTTTAAGTATTTAAGGATTTGTACTCGAAATGTTAACAAATCATAAAAGTAGTAATTTTGTACTTTTCTTGTCTAGCAATTTGAAACCTTCACGAATAAGGAAATACGAACAGAATAAAAACTGACAAATGGCACGGCAAAACTCAAATAATATTCGCTTACAAATATTATAAACTTTGGTGTAAGTTAACATCAAATATAATATCTTCTAAAAATAGCTTAAAAATCTACAACAGCGCACATTGTAAATAAACAATAAAATCTCGATTAAAACAAAACATCTCAAGTCTGCACTGCGAAATAAAAGAGACGATTCAAAAGAATCAAATCAAACCTTATTCTAAAATGGACACTTAAAATAGCTATAAAAAAAAAAACACTGGACAATCAAAACGCGTCATAAAACTTTTCAGTGATGGAAAACATGTGATGTATTAAAACAAAAGACGGTGAATTTAACTTACGTCAACGAACGGCAATAATTAGAGTTTGTTTGGTCGTTCGCACGACGGCCACGTTCTCATTGGCATTTCAATTAATTTTAATGGGGAAATTTGCTCTGAGATACGAGCAAATCGACATACGAGCACGGTTACAGAACAAATTAAACTCGTATGTCGAGGCACCGCTGTATTTCATATGATTTATCGATGTCTTTCGATCAATGTCGGACATCTGAATAAATGTAAAAAATATCTCTTTTTGTAAACGTCATTAAAAAAGTAAAAAAAAAAACTATTATATTTACACGTCAAAAAGGCACTTTGATAAATTTATTATAAGCTTTGGCACATCAATGATCTAAACTAATAATAAGGGGGGGCTCTCTGCCCGGAGTTGTAATTAAATCTCTTGCAACCCGCTGGAATATGGGGGCACATTTATCATGTTAAGCTTTATAAAAAAAAAACAGTGTTAAGCACCACAAGTAACTAATCGTTAAAAATGCGACGAAAAGTGAACACTTAAAACCGTTCCGATAAATAAGAATTAAATTCTTGCCGCTCGATTTAATGTGTCATCTGAATTCTAAACAACAATATCGATTGTAACGTAATAATTTGTCAATAAGTTTATTTAGGATTCCGTTTATGCCGAGAATCGAGGACTGATTTATATTCGAAGATAAGCGACACAAAAACAATTTCATTTTATCATCGACTTCGAACGTATCGGCCGATGAAAAAACAACGTCGGTCGTTACGTCGCTTAGAATTTAACTTTTACTTAATTCGGTAGCTACGGTTAAACTTAAAATAGGATAATTTATTTATTCCATACGATTGTACTATAAGAAAACACAATCAAACGGTCTTTTTGGGTTTCGGCGGAGGCTGTGGCGGTATTCCGTTGTCGTAGTCGATCGGTTCGGGCGGCAGCGGTTTCTGCGACAGGCGCGGCGCGTTTCGCCCCGACGCAGGCACGCTCGGGCTCGTCTCCGGCAGATTACAATAGTCGGGGTCGCGCAGCTTCAACGGAAGGGGCGGAGGCAACTGGTCTTCTTCGCTCGCGGTCGAATCGGTCGTACCTAAGTTTCGACCATTAAAGACGTTCTTTTTATTGACCGTTCTAAGTTCTTATCGCTAAACTATAAGCCCCACGATCTTCAACGAAATTACAGTCGTAAATTTACTTAATTCAAATAAAAAAAAATCGATCTGACGAGTATAATACTCGCCGCGGTTCTAAAAGGTTCTGAAGTTAGTCACAAACAGCGTTGCAAATGCATATTTTGGTTGTTTTGTGGGAAAGGAAGACTCCTACCACCTCCCAGTTACCGGCACAGTACGGGCACTCGTCAGTGATTGGTTAACATTCGTTTCGCTTTCCCGCTATAAAGTACAGTCCAGTACGCCCCATTATTGTTTCTTTGATTTTTCAAGATACAGTGAATCAGATGATAATTTGTCTGCTGAGAACCCCCAAAGTCCCGCACCAAGTACGAGCAGGATGAATGGACTTTAGTGCAAGGAATTAGACGTTTAGATTAAAGAAAAATTAAAAATAATAATATAGCGCGAGTTCGTAGTTTTCCAACCGGCTGTACCTGCGCAAGCCTCCATTTGCATCTAACTTCCGAGCCTTTCGGATCCATGGCACTTACTATACACAAAACGATTCTCAGAGAGTCACAGAAGAAAACGACAAATTCTCGAAAGCGAACGACCCGCCCGATTTTTATGCGAGAACGATTTCCGAACAATTAGAAAAAAAACAACAGCGCGCAAAACACCGCGAGAAGATTCAGTACATTGAAAACAAATTTTTTTTGGAACAAACAAAAATGTGAAAAACTACCGATCTAAACTACTCCGACAGCGAACAAGTCATTTGACAGAAAAACGCTTACCGATTGAATCTCGATTGCTGCTGTTGCTCGATTCGGTGCCCCTTATGACGACCAGAGCGCTCGGCGGTCTCGAAATATTACCGAACTGGCCGCTCGAAGGACGGCTCAATCTCCTCTCTTTTTCTACTTCAGATCGGAGCGGTCGATGGGGAGTCAACTGCCGACAGAAGAATACAAAATGTCAGCAAGAAATTACGACTCGTCTAAATTTCAATGCGTCGACCGAAATTGAAAAACCAACCTCCTCTCGAAGCTCAAACACCGGAACGTTGCCGAGCGTGGTGATCGTAGACGTGGAGCTTAACGATGACAGATCACTGTCGCTCGGAGCGTACCACTGCGTCGTACTCTCCGTAATCGGAGAAGCTATCGAATCTCGATCGGTCTTACGGCCGGAGCGCCTCTTCTCTTTCGACTTGTTCGATTTTGTCTTGCCGCCAGAATTGACGCTCGCGATTGAAAGTTTTGAAGTCGTCGGCGATATAAAAGAACTCTTGGTGCTTTGATTTAAGCTGCCCCTAAAAATTACAGTGCTGTTGTCAACGACGAAATTAATATCGAAACACTTTCTATAAAAAATTGAGTATTTGAGAATTTTGCGAGTTATTATTATTTATGTTATTTTTAGAAAGGCATAGCTGAAGATTACCTTACTTAAACGAAACATATACTCAATTTTTTATGCATGTGTTTAAAATACGATAATAATAATATAGACACAATGACTAAACTAGCAAAGAAGTTACAGTAATAGGTACTGCCTACGAAAACAATTTTAACATTCAGATCTCATTAATAACAACAGTTTCAAATTCCAACTATTCTATTGATGAGATCTGTAGACATTACTCAACACACACGAACACAGAAAATCAGTTCTACGTCGAGAAACACACGATATCGGCATGCAACGAAACATAAAAATCAAAACGCTTTAGTAATTTACAATTCCGGGTCAGTTTTGCCGTCTCGGTTATGTAGAACGTGCTTCGTTTGTTTGTCGATTATAATTAATCCGCAACGTTCTGGAAGGGAAGAAGAAACAAACCTCCTTGGACAGGGTTTTTTTTAACAGTGAAAGTGAGGAAAGCGTGGCGAAAAAGACAAAGCGAAAGTTACACCTCCGCTAGCATATTCTGTAAGCTCAAGTCATTTATAAATACGTCTTTCTTATTCAAAAATACGTAACAAAAAACAATTGGGGGGCATTTTGGGGACTGAAACGGATTAATGACATTTCGATTAATTTAAATGGGAAAATTAGCTTTGAGATACGAACAAATCGACATACCGGCAAGGTTACAGAACGAATTAAACTCGCATGCCAAAGTACCGCCGTAATTTTATCGGTGCGTCTTTTTGGCTTCACGCAGGAGAGTTATTACCTGTATCGGCAGTAGAATAAAGTTCAACGGTCGACGAACTACGAAAGACAGTTTACAGAAACGACACACAAGATAACAGAGCGGTACAGAAATTAGAAGCGAAGCGATTTAGAAAAAAAATTTGATTTACCGTGTGCATTTAAAGTGTTTAAGTTAGTTTCAATTTTGATTCTTTCAATCGTCAAAGGTATAGATTATTATAAAAAAGAGAATGCATTCTTCGATGAAGAGTTAGTAATTACAGCACCCATTTTTTCATTTCTGAAAATATTGTTTAAAACAAATCTGTTAGTAAAATAAATATCATACAAAATTCAATCAAACGCAAAGATGCAGACGCCCCAAACTCACCTGCGGGTGTTATGCCCGGTATAGTTCGTAACACTAAATTAATAAACAGTGTAATGGCTATAGTTTGCACTCAACTGACCCAATGACATAGATAACATATTCTGTGAGTTAGGTTTAAATTAACGAACGGAAAATTTAATCTGTTTCACCTAAAAACTGTCACTACAGTGAAGGTTCGTGTCTAGCGTTACCGAAGCTAAAAATTAACTCTCGCACGATGTGAATTCACTGTTACAATTTGCTTTATTAGCTGTTGAGATATGGCGAGTACCTGATAACTCATTCCGCCGCGAAAGTGGAAAGATTCGGAGGCGACAGCTGTTTGGAAATAAACTTTTCTAATATAGAATTGCAACAATGGGTTTGTCTTAACAATTATAGCGAACAATAGCTATTATACTGTTATAATATTGCAAAGTATTACACTTTTGTCACCCGGCAGACAAAAATTCCCAGGCAGAAATGTTATAACGTGCACCTCGGCACTCTGCGTTACGCAAACAAACCGATAAGCCCCCATTCATACCGCACAAACAAAGAACTAGAAATGCAAATGATACCAACCTCGAGAGATTAGCAGAATTAGCACCGAAACTGAAAGTAGCCGTGAGTGACTTCAGCGTATGAACCTGTGCCCTCGTCAGGCTCGACACCCGAGGACCGTTACTGCCTCTGCGGAAAGCGACAGAATCGGAGAGACAGTTGCGAGATGCCAACGTGTAACGGAAAGCAAAACAATAGCAAAAACAAATGAATACAAGTGGCACGTTTTCGACAATAAACTAGCTTGTGCAAAAAACAAAAAAACATGGCAAGCGATATTTACACGGCTAGTTAAAAGTGCAATCTTTGATTTCATCGGAATTCAGTTAGTTCTCGCGATGAATCCATGACCTTGAATCGTTTTTTATCGGGCCTCTTTTACACACAGATACTGTACTGATTTTCACTCCAAACTGTGTTTGAATAAAGTTATTTGAGTTAGTGAATTGACTTCAAAGTTTCTGTTTGTTTAGAAGATGATTACAATTTGTTTTAAGATTATTTTAGTCCGTTTAGTTGTTTTATTTTACCAGTTATGAATTCATAAAATATTTGTAGGTTATTGACTTTTTTTCTTTTTTGTCCTTGGTAATTAATATAAAAATTCAATTACAGTTATAAAGCTTGAAAAAGTCCCAATCAAGGGACGAAACGTCGCTATAAATAACAAATAAGTCCTTTTTCCCGACAAATCATTTTTATATTTGTAGGTTATGTTTTATAGTGACAGAAAGAAAGTCTGTCAAAAACGAAATTTGTTTTCGAAAAGAGATTCGACAGTTCATAGTACTTACTTACTTACTTACCAAAAAGCGTGCTACTTTGTAAAAATAATTTTGAATGACGGATTTCGAAAGATGAATTTTAAGATTTAACTGACTTAGCATTTTCATAATTCTGAAAATAAACAACGAATAGCGAAATTTTATGAACGTTCGGCAGAATAAAACCCGTCACAAAGAAAAACAACAGACCCTTCGAAACACGACGAAGAAAACGGCGCATGCGCAAACGTAGACACAAAAGAAACAAAACACAGTCTATGAATAAACAGACTTCTGAATACAAATATTTCATGAACGACGCCCACAAGTACCGCAACCACCGATCGAAACGCGAAACAAAAGAACGGCACTTACTCAGAGTTCACAGATACTTCCGACAGTCTACTGTCATGGCTGCCGCCGCTTATGCTAAACTGTCTTCTCATCGTCACTGCGTGCGGGCTCTCGAACTTGAAATCGATCATCTGAAACACGCAAAACGCGGCCGATGAGCTTAGACGTCGAGCGTCTATAAACTACAATCTAGCGACGCCTACCTTCTTGCCGTACTTGTCTTCTACGGCGCTGCGCATATCCCGGAAGCATTCCTCGAGTCGGTGATGGAACGGAGCTAGGCTCGGAGGCGCGCGTTGCTTGTGGAGCTGGACGCCCAGTTCCAGCAGCGGGATTTGTTCCGCTATTAATTCTTTCAGCCGCTGAATAAGTATGTCGTCTTCGGAATGCTGTTCTTCGTACTCGGTCGTGAAAAACGCTTTTTCGTAATTCGCTATCCCGCCGTTTACGGCCGCGTCGACGATTCCTAATGAAAAAATAGACAAAACGATAAGCGATCGTATTTTTAACAATTTACTAGCTAATTGTTGAGCTATTATGAAAATTTAAGTAGATAACACTCTACGCTTTTTACTGTAAAACTAATTTTGTTGTCAAATTATTTTGCAATTTTTAATTCATAAAAGCGCGTTTGTGTTTTAGTTTTTTAAACTCCAATTTTATTGTTTACGCAATAATTATAAATAATTATACCGTTCAGCTTCAAACTCAACGGATTCAACGGCAAATTTGGATCGCTCTTGTGCGAAACGATCAGCTCTTTCAAAGACTTGTTCGTCGTCTCCATCGTCTCGATTGCGTTCCGAAGCGGCGAGATCAGATAAGTTTCGCTGGAAATGACCGGGAACCATCTCAGTATTCCCGGAAGGGGATACGTCGTCGCCAGAACGGTTCTCTCGAGCCACAGACTGGCGAATTCGTTTTGATCGCAATTCGTGCTGTCTTTGCGCTGAAACGGTCTGTTGAAACGGAACTTCTGCACGTCGTTCACTTTGTAGTATCTCAATATCTGATCGTTTATCGGTTTCCCGGAGAAACGATGCTTCCGTTCGTCCATCACCGGCTCCACCTTGTTTATTTGCACGTCTGCGTTTGAGATTCGTTAAGGAAATCACCGCACAGAATTTAGCCGACATAAAATACAACATTTGAATCATAATTTACGTTATAGTGGCTAAACTTTTCATTTTAAGAAGCCGCATAATACTGAAACAGCGTTAACCGAGGTCTTACTGTACGAAAATAAAAAGGATACATTGATTTGGCGATTCCGTGATGTCTTCGCCGGGCGGCGTTAACTTATTCATAAGTTCGGCGTTCGGAAGTTGATTCAACGTCCTGGTGCTGAAGTCGCTGAGCCGTTCGTACTCTTTGCCCCTGTAAACGAACACCTTGTTCTGTAAGAACGCCGGAAATCCCTTTCCGTAATACGCGACCCTGAAGTATTCGGGTTCGGGTCGAATCTGTTTCATGATGGCGTCGTAGAACAGCGACATGCGTTTCAACAGATCGCTCAGGTGAATGTATTCGAACACCTCCTCCTCGTACTGTTGAATCAGCTCCTTGCAAATGCTCAGCGCGCACTCCCACATCTGGCGGAAAAACCAAACAGAAACACTACAAAATTCGCATCCAAGTATCGAGTCCAGACACTCAATAAGGTCTACGGCCGAGGTCGTCGGCCGTAAGTCTAATCGAATCGAAACCGATACCTTTCCCTTGTCGAAGTAATCGATGATGTGATAGTAGAGCGCCTCCTTGAGTTCTCTGTGCGTCTGGCAAGTCGGGAATTTGTGGCTTTTGAGCAGCGGCGGTAGAATGACGTCCGACCAGTTCAGCAGGTTGCTGTGCAGCTTGAGAGTGTAGGCGGCCTCGGTGTAGTTGTCGCATTCCAGATGAAGGTCACACAGCTTGTTCACGTACCTTATGTACATCTCTTTGCGACTTATTTCCGAATAGAAGTCCTGTAAATGCATTTGGCCGTTTAAAAACAATCGACGAAAATAAACTTACGGCAAAACAGCCGGGTTTTTTTAAGGGCTCCGCGGAGCTATAAGTTTGAGAAAGTCTGCTCTAGCATGAAAACATAACTTACGAGTAAATTGACCGTGCAGCTCATTCTATTTTCTTTGTTCTCATCGTTGATGATGCACCGATATTCCAACAATCGTTCCATCAACCTCGTCACCGTCTTGACGAATATTATGCCTTGTTCCTTCATCGAACTGTGATTCTCGCAAAGATTTTTCATGATTTGGAAAAACAAATCCTTATAGTTTTCGTCCCCGCGACCTCCTTCGACTAGAATATCCAGCTTGGCTATCATTTCGTTCTCGAACTCGTTGAAATTGCCTCTCGTGTGAGTCGGGTCGTATTTAGTGTCTCCGAAACTTTCGTTCGTCAACCGGGAAGAATAGAACTCGCACTGCATCATGTCGAAGAATATCGGTATCGTCGCTTTGCGTAGCTCGATTTCCGGTATGAGCGTCATCTCCAAGAACGGTCCTACGAGGCTCGGCACGAACTGTTTCTTGTACTGACCTACGAGACAGAACGGAAAATGTTCAATCGACACGCGGTCCCGACTTCGAGGACGGTCGGCCACGTCGAGTCAGATATAGAGGATTTTTTATGATTTTAAAAGTGTGCAGAGCACGACGGTAATTCAATTTCACTCGTCAGCGCCGTCTGTCGTCAATCACGGGTACTTATCGATCAATCCTCGCGGTTTATTCGCCGCGTCAAAGCAATTTTTTCACCGCCGCGCTTAAACCTCTCATAATATTACGCTTCGTGGCCGAGCGATTCGAAGAACCTTACCTAAATTGAACCACATGGAAAGGATTTCGAAACCGGTTTCCCGCCTCATGTCTTTGTACCTCGACACGATTCGGTTTCGTTTCGTTTGCGAGAACGCCTCAAGCTGGAGCGCCGGCTGCGTCAGAAACGCGATCGCGCAATGGAAGAAATTGTTCCACGCCTGGCCGTCGAACGGTTCGAAGAAATGGTCTCGCGTCGTATGGGAAAAAAATCGGAGAGATTTCAAAATCACCGAGTTCTGCAACATTATCATTTCGCACCAGTCGGTCGGAAAGACCGTCTTCGACGACACGAGATCTTTGAACACCATGAAGATTTCCATGACGAAGTCCAGCAGGTCGAGCGGCGCCACAAAATGACTGACGTACATTTCAAAATGGTGTTCGGTCATCTGACGAAATATCGATATCACTACGGCGACGACGTTGCCCTACGAAACAAAAGACGGCCGATTAGTTCTGCTTACGGCGTATATCGCAGCATAGCGAAAAGAGCATGTCTCACCACTAGCGGATTTTCTCTGTCCATCGTTATCATCGTTTGTATGACGGTTCGCAAAACGATCAACATAATTTCTTTGACGTCGTTCATTGTTGATCCGACGTCCAATCTAAACAACAATTCTAAAATGTCGCTGAGTATTTTCACGCACAGTTCAACCTAAAAAACAAACGAATCGGCCGTTCAGTAGGCGAAATACGCCGCTCACCCAACGGTTAAAAAGTATTTCACTGACGCTATCTCGCGACAAAAATCGGATCTAATAATGAAATCGAGTCAGCTGTCAAAAGACACCGCGTCTTTCGTACATTGTTGTTTCGTAAGATTTGTGTTTGTTTTTTTAATTACCTCGAAATACATAATTATCCGACAACTGACTCGACTTAAGGTAGTTGTCGTGGTACAATATTGTCAAAAAGTTATAGATTATACGTGCCACAAAAGTATACTAGCTTGTAGCTAAGTGATCCATAATTTGTACGCAAGACTGTACCCGTGGAAACGTAACCCATACAGTATTCATATGCATGTATACTTTTCTATAAATTGTTGAACTTTAAACCGTTATTTATAAATAATTAGACGGTCAAAAATTTTTTCTTATTTTTTTTTAACTCATAACAAATGCATTGAAAGACTGTCAGTTTTTGGAAAGTTTCTGACAGTTAGTTCTTTTTTTATAAATAAGAAACTGGTTCAGAACTACAGAGATCGTACACAATCAATGTTAATTATTCAATTTTTAATTGAATTTATCTCGGATTATATACGGTCGATCGACTTCAAATTTTCAGGGTAATTGTATTATCATGTCCTTAATAAGTATACAAAAATTAAAAATTTTCTGACGGTGTGCCTTAACCACGACAACTACCTTAACAGTGTAAATTAGCCTTAAGTTCAATACATAAAGTGTAACGACTACTTTGAAACAAAACAAAGATGCAAAATAAGAAATAGCTACAGTTAACACAGCGCTACAATTATGACGGTAAAAATACCTCTTCCGAGTAACCTCGATGCTGGTTGAGCCGATGTTTGCTAGCGCCGAGAATCCGAGCGACTTTGGCCACCGACCGAGATCTGCTGCGTCCGTCCACACCCTAGCACACACGACACTCGCACTCGTTATCCCGCGCGCCAGACGTCTTCGACGGGCGCACGGGTCAACTCTCTTAGCTCGGTAAACGGGGAAGGGTTGTAACGACGACCGCCGTATGTGTTTCTATTTAAATCCTTCTGTCGAACTCAAGTTTCGTCTATCTCGACCGAATTGCAAATTAAACATCGATAATACTTTCAAAACAACCTCGAAATCGACGATGAAAATTTTATAAACATCACAACCATACGTTGACGCAAGATTACTAGAATACTGGTCGTAAAACGCTATAAACAAGGTCACGTCCGTGATTTGTCGAGTCGATTGCTTACGTCACTGGATGTCGAACGACCGTGGCTTTTTCACGCGAGACTTTTCTCTACTGATTGGAAGAAGCCTCCATATGACGTCACAAACCTACTTCCCCCGTCCTCTCTCGCGTCTCGCACGACAAAAAAAATAGGATTAGAGATATTTCTTTACTCTTAGATAAAGAAATATTTCAGTTGAAATGAGAAACACATACGGCTACAATCTCGAAAAGGAAAGGAAATTTAACTAAAAACGATTAAATAAACTTCTACCAGAAATTTAAACTGCTAATGTAACGTTTTTAGTAAGCTTTTTAAATAAAATTTGCTTTTCAAAATAAAAGTATACAATATAATCAAATAGGAAACCCTACAACAAAGCAAAAAAAATATACCAATTAACACAGCACACAATATATATATATATTATAATAATAATGATACCCGAAAAACTAAGCATCTACGGTCAACTGAACATCATGCAGATATCAGAATTACATGCAGTTTATTTATGGAAATTTATCACGACAATATTATTCAGTAACTCATTAATTTTAGTAAATCCAAATTTTTATTATTATTATATGTCACCGGTACAAAACGGATTAAATAAAATAATCAATTACGTGACAGGCAATTACAGTCAAACCTGGTGATTGAGAACTGGAAGTAAGCGAGAAAACGCTCTACGTGAGAGTAATTACCAGGTACCGTCTTTGTAACCCTCTAAAACCTTTACGAATGAAGAACAGAAACCTCTATAAGACGGACCTCTATAACTGAGACTTCAACTTGCCTGTACCTCTACAAGCGATAGTATTAATAGTTCCACGAAATTTAAATAGCCAAACTAACTAGCATTGTTTTTGTATCATCGGTTTTGTTTTTCGTGTTCTATTCAAATGGCAAAATATTAGTATAAGATTTTTTGTTTTCTTTTTTAAACATCTATGTCGAATAATGCATGCAATACTACATACTTGCTGTGTTTTTATAGACCTCTTTAAGCTAGAAACTCGGATTTGTGAAAAACCTCCATAAGCGAAACATAGATCGAGGTTCCTTGAACTCTCGCTTATCCAGGTTAGACTGTAGAACAAAAACTATGGCGAATTAGAAATAATACTCAATTAAAATTACGTTTGACGTTAGTAAATAAAAAAGAATGGGGAAATTATAAAATATTCCATAGAAAACAGTTTTATATAAGCGTCTACTCTGTCACCTATGCTGAGTTGCACAAAGTTTTGTCAAAAATTCTGATTTGACGATGACCTTAGATTGTGATCACATTATTACAGTTTCTATCATGTAGAACATTAGATTGTATTCACAAAAAAACAAATGCTCGATCTACACAAAGATCGCTTTCCAAGTTAACAACTGCGGTAGACATCAAACTGATAATTATTGATGTCTACCGCAGCTGTAGACGAAACGTTAGGTAGAAATACCAACGGACCATGGCGTACAAGTCCTGAAGCCACATATACAATTTATTTTAAATTCGTTTCGATCGATCATTTTTCGAACGGGATCGATTTGAAAATTCTACAGTGCTTTTATTATGGGGAAATATGTGTGGCCACAGTCTAAGGTTGTTGTCAAATCAGATTTTCTATGACAACGTTCTCTGCAACAGAGCATTACTAAAACCAAATGCTTCATGCAAAAGAACGAGCGAATTTATTTGTCGAAACCAAATCAAAATGCAAAAAGAAGAATCAATCTTAAGGTAATGTGGACAGTGGAAACGTACGAAAAGAAAAGTCAGTTCGTACGAACGGCTTAGCTTTCCAGCAAAAGGTGAAGAAGACAGCTGTAAATAAATAAAGAGAGCGAGAGAGAGAAAGAGAGAATGAAAAAGGACCCGGTTGCAGCGGTGCTTATGTGCATACGAGATGTTTCGGAGACACAGCGACCACAGTCGCGGCGGCTTCTGTCGAAAGTACAAAAGTGCAGCAGAAACAAATGACTGAAAGGATACACAAAGACAGCGCGAACAAACAAACGACTGTCGACTAGCAAACATCTACGTCACAAACAAAAGCTTCATGTCTGGCATAAAAAATGAATTAGCGAAGATCGTTAATGAAAGAAATTTAATCTGTTACATGTTTTTATTAATTTATTACTTCCGTTAACGATGCCCGATGAAAAAAACACCACACGTTATACGTTTTTATGTAACTCGAAACAAAAAACAAATGTAATACAATATTCTGCCAAGGATGGACAAAATTCACAATAATTTTAAACATGCATTCAAATTTAGACACTCGAAAACTATCTTAAAAATCACGCGGTTTCAAAAAAATTAAACGAAGACCATTCCTCGGTGAAATTTGAAAAACGTCAATCGATCAAAATGCTCAAGTGATGCAAAAAAAACAAAACACACACACACGCACGCAAAAACAAAACAACACTAAAATAAACAAACAGAAACTTACCTCCTCACTGTTCTCCAACAGGCCTTTGACCTGTTTGCAAATCTCCGGCAACAGTTGAGCCCTGCATTCGGGATATAAAAACAACTGACTGTGCACTATATCGTTGATCGTCATCATCTTTTGTTTCACCAAACGATTCATTGGCATTCTCATCAAAAGATCCGTTATGATTTTGCTTCAAGAAAAAATCATTATTACACTACTTTGTAGGTTAAACTCAGAGCTGGGCAATAAGTACTTCAAGCATATAGATTCGGTGCTTTTCCCAGCTCTGACTAAAATTTTGAAACAATAAGATCAGCTTATGTAAGCTGTCGATTGTTTAAAAACATCTACATAACGTAAAAAACTGTCGTTTAAGACTCAACAGACATGACAAGCGTAAAATAGATGGCAGCAGGTACATAACGACCTAAGTTATGATTGGTTTTCACTATGGACTACAGTAAAAACTAAATCTACGCGGAATTTTTTAGCCCCTGGCGATAAAGTTTCTGTCATTCCCGGAGTTATTAAAATTAAGACTGACCTCAACTTGACGGCGTCGAACACCCGAAGGATGTCGGGAACGGTGCTCGGCAAGTACTTCAAGCAGGCGCCCTGAGCCAGCAGAGTCGAATCGGTCGTATAGCACATCATCCGGACCGTACTGTTCAGCAACGACGTCAGACTATTTTCAAAGTTGTCGCGATCTTCGCCGTCGTGCAGCTCGGAGAACAGCAATCGAGAGCGCACGATGAACTTGACGCAGTACTGGAGCGACTTCATCGTCTTCAGCAGAATCTCCTTGTCGGCGCTGTTCGACGAGTTCGCGTTGTCGATATGATATTTCAGCACGACGATCAGTTTGCTGGAACATCGAAATCATTTGTCAAATCGAGTCGCGGGACGGCGATTCGTTTCTTCGATCGACTTACTCGTAAGCGAGCGTCGCGCTGAAGCTCTCTTTGATGTAGAGGTCGAGCACCGGCTGAAAGTGCTGGTATTTCCGATCGCTGACCAGGCCGATGATGTACAGCAGACACTCGAAGACCGTGTTGTCGAACGCGTCCGAGTCGCAGTTCTGCATCAGGATGTCGAAGAGGGCGTCGAGAACGTCCTGGAGGAATTTGACGACCTCCTCGCCGTCGACCTTCATCAACGCCTGCAGCGATTCCTTCAGCGTGTCTCGGTGCGTCACCCAGTTGAGAAGGCCCAGCAGATCGACTGTCCAGAAAGAGAATGGCGCCGGTTGGTATTTCTCCCTGACGTTTCGTCCTTAACTGCGATAGACGCTATCGAAGACGGTCGAAGCGTCCTTCTCGGCGACACACGGTCAGACGCCAGTCGTCGATACACCGACCTACGAGTCGCCGAGAAAGACACTTCGACCGCCTTTGATAACGTCTAGCGCAGTTGTAGACTAAACATCACATAGAAATACCAACGGACCACAGCCTATGATCCCATAAACTAAGAAGTTTTGGAACGACACTCAAATAACGTTCGAGTCGGCCGAGAAAACTTACCATTTTGAGTCAACTTCGTCGAACAAACGTTCGTAGCGATGACAAAGCTGTCTTTGGCGCTCAAGCTAAGTCCAGGACACGACGGCTTCGTCTTGTCGGTCAGTTCGCTCCTTTTGGCGGGCAAATTTAAATATTCCAAGTCGTTCTTGTCGTCGAACTTCTTGTGGTCTATTTTGTAGACGAGCAGTTCGTGCGACGTGTCGTGAAGCGTCGTTCCGTTCTCTTGCATGAGTTTCACGTACGACATGGCGAACGGTTTCTCGCTCTTGTCCTTGGCCTCGTTCGACGACCGATGTTTGAACGTGAACTTCAAATGGCTGGCCTTGAACTCGTCTATTGGGACGGCCACTTTGAAGATTTCGTACCATTTCGGTTTGTCCTCGTGGTAGTATATGACGGAGCGGTATTCGTCTAGCGGTTGAGCGCCTCCGCCCAAAGTTATGACTCCCTGAAACAATTCGAGGAATTTGAAACACAATAAAAACCCGCTTGACGCGAGACATATGTTCCATAAGTTCTGCGCTATACAAAACAGCGCTAAACGAGGTTATCTTAATACGTAGATAATAGGTTTAAGTGAAACAGAAATTTGTTAGTTTTTTTTGTTTAATTGTATAACATTTATTGTTAAATACTTTTTTATCACATTAATTATAGATTTCTTAATTGATATTATCGATTTTTGTATGTTATAGTGGCTAAACTTTTTTTTTTTCAGAAACCGCGCAATACTGAAACAGCGTTAAACGACGTCTCGTTCGAATCTCTTCTACTTACCGGAATAGCTTGGCCCTTCTCGTTACAAACTCTGACGGTGACTTCGACGTTCTTATCGGTGCTTTTGTTTCCTCTCGAGAACTCTCCGGATATCAGCGTCAGGTACAGATCGTTCCTGACGTCGCCGGGCAAGATGACTTCCGGAAAGCCCATTTTCCTGGCGATCGCCACGTTTCCGAGAACCAGGTGCGGGTTCTCCTCGCGGACCTGTTTGATGTCGCCGTGCAGCAGCTTCACGCTGATCCACAGACCTTGACCTTTGTTGTCGCCCTTGCCGATGTCCTTGTTCACCAGAATCTTCTTCAGCGTGCCGTCCAGGTTGTCTCTCTCACAGCATCTGGAAGAATACGAGCGCACAAACAAGTTCCGTTCTTTCGTAACCCGGTGCTCGAGCGAAATCAAAACAAAACAACGTCGGTCTTACTGTACGAACGGCACCAGGTGATGTTCTTCATCGTCGCCTTCGATTTTGCCGCACATGTAGAGCGTCACGTCGAACGCCGATACGCCGAACGGCCGACGCATGCCGTCGGCGTAGCCTTTCCGATTGCCGCAGCCGGTTTGCGCGACAGAGTTACGCCGAGGTTCGATCTCGCGAGCTTCCATTCCGCCGATGCGTACCACGTAGCAGACTAAATAAACCTTTTCTCGATGAAGATCGCGGCTTCCCAAGTCCTGTATTAAAAAAATACACACAATGTTTCAGACAAACGTTGCGTATTTTTTATCGGAAAATCATAATTCGTGATAAAAATAGATGTTCCTATTAAAAATGTCAAAGTTACCCTCATCCCTGCGTAGGGGTTGAGGGTGGGAGGTAGATTTTGTCTCAAACTGAACAGCTTTTGTCTGAAACTTTTTTTTCAACAACACAACCGTTTCGAAATATTTCCCCGGTGAGATTAAAATGGATCGGGCTCTGTAAATATGTTCACAAATAAAATAACTATCTATAAATTCGAGAAAGCTCGATATTGCGCCGCGGCGTCGAGTTACGAAAATTAACTTACAGTAAATAGCACCCGTAAATTGTGGAGTTGATCGATATCTCGGGTCAAACCCGCTTTCGACCACCTAACGACGTAATTCTCGGTGATGGCACGGTTCTCTTTGGCGTCGTACAGCGTCATCAACAGCTCGGCGTCTTCCGACATTTTGCACACGAAATTTCGCACGGAAACAAAAAATATATGCGAATAATGAACGACCGATCTTGAAGGTTTCTTTTTCAGCTCCGACTGTCAAAGAAATTTCGATTAAAAAAGCTAATAAAAACAGTAATAGAACGAATAGTTTAGTTTACAGATTTATGACGCGCGAAACAAAAGAACACTTACGCACGCCCGTTTGATTCTTTCCGTGGCCAGTTTGTGTTGGTAGTAAAGTTGAATTGTGCTCGTGACGTCCGGATTAAGTATGTTGCCGTGTTCGTCTCTGACGACCATGTCGAGGCCGAGCATCTTGTTGCCCATGTCGATCTTCGACGTCACCAGCCTCTTGATTTCTTTCAACTCGTCGACGGGCAAAGTCCCCGACAGAATTTTGCTACGATGACGTATCAGCTCGTAGATCTGCTTCTGGATTTGCTCAAAGTGTTCGCTGTTCGTCTAAAAACAACCGTTGCTCACATGTTTCTCGATTTACATGCTTTATTAAACTTTGAAAGGACTCATTAAGCAATTTCAGAGTGAAAATAACGATTCAATCGACTTACGACGTATAAATGTTTCCAGTGGGAGCCCCATTCTCTGAGAACGGAAGTAATTTCCTGCACGATCTGCGGCTGCTTCGAGTCCGTCGGGCCGTCCATGATGTAGATATAAGACACGGGGAATATTCCCCTGACGGAACGGTTCTTCGACGAGTAGCCATAATACCATTCCTCGGACTCTGACAAGATGTGAACCGTCTCGCCCACGTTCAACTTTAACCTGTGTTGACCTTCGTCGCGCAGAAAGTTGTGAATTGCTGCGGACGAATTTTTATTCTTTAATGCAATACTCAAACGAATAATTTATTCTGCTATTCGAACGGTTCGACTGACTTAACTTTAAGAGGAACAAAAAAAAAAAATATTAATAATTCAATTTTCCGTTAATGTTATAAAATATCACCTCGCTCTGATCAGATAAATAATATTTTACAAGAAGTAACGAAATCTTTCTCGGATTTAAATGAAATATTTATTGCTTCGACGTTCTTCTATTGTTTTCGTTGTATAATAAAAACAAATAGCCATCACGAACACGAGAAATAATATAAATGGAAACAAATGCATGACTCATAAAAAACAAAACGATGTAAAAGGAATATTTTAACGTTAATTAATCTACAATCCAGTGCGGTTTCTTGCCATTGCAACGAAAAAGTGAGTCATCCGCCATTGTAGGGCTGATTTTTCTATTAGTATTTTTTCTGTATGCTGCAATGAATTTATTTTTTATTCGAGTCTGTAATAAATCGATAGCACATCGGTGATTCATGTTTCTACAAAGTATGAACGACATTCGGAAAATGCAACTTTTGCACTATTTAAAGGTGTTTTCTACACGCCTGGCTAATTTTGTTTTAAACAGATCCCTGAAATTGGTCGATTGAAAAAGAAAGACGCAAAAGGAGCGAACAAAACAATTGAATGGAACAATTTGCAACAGGTGCGACTTATTAACAATTGAAGTCACGCGCCTGCAAGAGAATTTGCGACTGCGTGTTGGCAACGTCGAACGTGATTCGCTGTTTGGATTTATTTTTTTCACGAGAGAAACAATTCAATTGCGCAATCGACTCGTTTATTGGTATGCGTATCAACAATTCATTACTTCCTATTATTATAACACATAAATTAGGATGCAGTCATTTTGTGTCACTCGTTTAAAATATTATATTAACGATAAAATATTATCAACTAGCGGTTTTAATCTGCTTACTTCACTAACACATTTTAAACTGTGTTCAGTCCGAGTTTAAAATGCATTTGTAAATAAATTATACGGATTTAATTATATAAAAAAAACCAAAGTCGCGTGGAGAGGGTTCCGTATCGTTCCCTCTTTTCCACAGGACACTCTGGGCAAATGACCAGGGCCCCGCGATCGATGGGGCCCCCTAGTTCCTACCAGATCAGCATCCGATAACCGATACTGTCGACAAATATATCGATATATTTTTTAATAATGTATTTATTAATCATTGATTTGCTGAGCAATTACGCTCTATTTTAACTAATAATATTCAAGGTTATTGAATAAAATAGTGATTATGTATTATAAATAAGAAAGATTGCCTGTTTTATTAAAACAGTCCTCTGTAATAGTCATAGCGGCCACATTATCCTAAAGTGCCCAGGGCCTCCAATAGATTAAAGACGGTTCCAATTTTATTTTTGCACCGGGGACCTTGGTTACGTAGCTACGCTACTGCTCGAACGACTTCCAGGGCATATTCTTCAAGAAGCGTTTTCAGATTCAAATGCGACTTATTAGACGATTCCAGTCTCTTATCAAATACCTACATAGATAATCTATATTGACTTTGTACTTATTTAAATATATCCACAAAATACCATAAAATTGCTCGATCGCTTTAAATTGATTACATATTTACCTAGTTTATTTATAAACGCCGAAACTGATCCATTCCAACATTCCGTTCGATTCATTGATTATTAGCAATTTATTTATTAATGTCAGAAATGGAAATACTGGATTGTTGTAAACAAAATCAGAACTAAGTTTACTGGAAAAAAAATTCTTTCATGTCAAAAAAGGGCGTAGAAATCTCGAGTACACTGTTCTAACATTAACGAACAGTAATTATCCGGCGTTAATTGCAGAATAAAATAATTAAGCAATTAATGTTACTAATATGGGAGGGGCAATTCAAACGTGCGAAAATGATGTTTTCATGAATAACAACATTATAGGACGTACAAAAGTCGTCGCCTAACTATACAGAACAATTTAAATGTAATGGAAAGTAATTAGAAGTGAACAATAAAAAATCAATCAATCATTAATTAAATAAATAAACAAAAAATAAACTTAGTCATCGAACCCTGCTTGCATGAAAGCAACAAGTTATTCAACGTAAATCAAAATTTAAACAGACTCACCGACGCCGTATTGTTTGTGTTGGTCAACAGCTTTCCACACTGTCATTTTAAAACGATTTCATTAAACCATAATAACACAAAACTAAAAGAAAAACAGGCACTTCAATTTACCCCATACCACGACATTCTGTCACTGACAGCCATGTTGACTTTGACGGCTTGACGCCTGTGCGGCGGCGCTGCCTGTATCGCTAGCCACATCTCTCAGGATTAAAAGTCCATTGGGTTTCGAAATGTCGCGGTTCTCTTACGCGTATCCATGGTTTTTTAAACAAAGTGTGTTAAATTTATTTTGTGTATATTTGAAAAGTGAGTATTGATTTTTATTTGTGTTATAGGTGGTCTATTGATCAAACGAACATCGGTTTAAAATTGCCCACATTAAAAATGTTTATATCGTTGGAAGTAGACAATGTTACGAAAAACATAATCAACGAAATCATAAGGGAATGTTCCAATCATTCGGTCCATTTGTCCGACGAACTGGTGACCTATCTGGTGAGTACCTGCGATAAAGCGTTCGCTTCGACGAACTGTCTTATTTTGGAACTTATTCGTAGGTGAAATTATTGTCGTTGGATCCGCTGTGGGGTCTGTCGTCCGGGACGTTCGTCAGTCGAGACAAGGTGTCGAAGTTCGTCAACAAATGCGTGACGATTTTGTGCAACCAGTGCAGTCCGGCTTTCCTGGCCTTGAAAATGCAACTTCATTTTTACACGCACATGGAATCGCGCTCCGAACATATCAAAATCCGACGCCATCACTGGAAGTCGCAGCTCGAACCGCTCAGCAAAGAAATAATCGAAGCCGTAAACTTTTATTGCATCGAACTCGACAATTTTTACGACAAGATAGTCATTCTTATCACTTTGATCTCGGGCGTGGGAAATCCGGCCGAGGAATCGGTAAGTGCGCTCCGTTTGAAGATACCGACGTTTGTTCCGTCGTCTTCTTATTTTCCAGGTGTTCAGCGAAGCCAAAGCGGCTTTGCTTAGCATTTTCCCGAAGAGTGAAGTCGAACAGTTCATAAAACTAAAAAGGAGACTCAAAAATTCGCAGTTGATCGAAATGGCCAACTTGGTAAGCGGCATTCGACTGTTTAACAGAGATTGCAAGCGCGGCGGCGAGGGCATCGAAGATCGTAAGCATCTCGAGATATTTATGTGTCGTCGTTACGAGTCGTGCGGCCGATAATGTCGTTTCGTTTCAGTGCCTAAAGCTTTGAACGATTTTATCGATACGACGAATTTTCTTTTGCAACAAGACTTGTTGGCCGTCATGGACCGTGTCAACCTATTGACGACCGCCATCGATTGTAGCTATCATTTCGACGATCGACAAATCGAATCCGATGACTCGGAACAAGGTTTAGACGAAGCCGAGACCGGCGAGTTTCTCGAATACATTAAAGATCTTTTGATCGTGTTCAGGCAGGACGAGGTTTTCATAAGGTATGCAACAAAACAATTCAATACGAAATATAAAAACCCAGGTCGCAGTGCCAAAACCCTGTCGACAATGTAGTGTATTTGCTAATACAGGTAGTGTGGCTTTATTATGCGAACTTAGTTGGTTTTTGGCAAAATAAAAAAATTTGCCTCCTTAATACACCCCTTTTAATAACATTTTTTTCTTAATTGCAATATTATTATCAATCGAACTTCTATACCAAATTATATACAACTTTCAGTAAATAATTTACTATCTGCAAACTAGTGTTTTCATAAAATTTGTAAGTCCGATCCTGTCGGACCGATTTTATTGAAATTTTAGAGACACTTTTTTATTACTACTAAAGGGTTAAATGTCAATTTTGAAACGATTCTGAGAACTTTTTCGGTATTTTGGGGCCCAAAAACATTTTTCAACCCCTTAAAATAACCCGATTACGCCCATTTTAAATAGACTTCTTGCGGTAATGGATTTCAACACGTGGGCCAAATTTCGTTAAAATCAATTAACTCTTTCGAAAGTTATTGCCATAGTGTTTAGAAGGTTATGAAACGTCGAGAAATTTTGGTACGACCCCTAGGTCCCGCCATCCGACCGATGCCAATAGTGTATGTTGCCATATGGCAAATACACTAAAAACTCGATTCTTAGTGCCAAAACTGTGTCGATATAAACAAACTTGAATAACCAAGCCATTGGTGACGTAAGCAATCGACCAACCAATCACAGACGTGACCATGTTTATAGCCTTTTACGCCCAAACTTCCAGTATTTTAGTAATCTTGCCACCATATTATGGCAAATACGCTCATAAAGAAGGTTTTGTTAAACTGTCAACGGCTTCTAGAAACTTGTTGGCCGCAACAGACACCATTCAAAAAGAAGCAAACGCTTTGTATGATCACTTGCAGACGCTTCTCCTACAACTTCACAGCACCGTGCGATTCAGAACTGCCATTCCCACTGCGCAAGTCTTCGTAAGTTAAATTTTTGTCGCGACGAAGTTTTTAACGAATTTCTTGACGATTTCTTTACGTTGACTTCAGCCGCTCTTTTTGGAAATTGCCGAGACTTGGTATAAAATTCAAGACGAAACGATTTTATTATCAAACATAAATGTGATTGCAACTGACCTTGAAGAGTTCATGAAGACACTGAATATCAACGAAGACAAAATCAGAAAAATAATTAACGGAGCCGAAATATTAACCGATGCCCAGAGGATCGAGGCGACGACAGGAATGTCGTTGGAACATTCCAAAAGTTCTTGCACACTTCTCGACCCACATTCCGTTAAAGACTATGATCAGATTCCACTCCAGGTAACAAAACACAATCGCTTGCGACGGATCAAAAGAACTATACGGCGGTACCTCGACATACGAGTTTAATTCGTTCCGTAATCTTGATCGTATGTCGATTTGCTCGTATCTCGAAACAGATTTCCCCATTTAAATTAATTGAAATGTCATTAAATTAATAGCTCCGATGCACGACAGGTTCCAACTTTTTTGCGGTGTTTTTTTTCCAGGAACTGTGAAACTCTCTCCCACATTTCCGAAATCTCCTTTCTCTCACTTGTAGAGATAACCTCCTCCGCCTCTGGCGTCTCCTCGAAACGAATTTCTTACAGAATCTCTGTATGCTGCTGCCACTGTAACGGCTCGGTGGTCAGTTCCTAAGAGTGCTCCTCGATGAGCTCGTTCACTTCCAGACCCATGGATTTTCCCAGAGACACAATCTCCTCCCCCACTGACACTTCGGGTTCGAATCCGTCAAAGGTCCTTTCGGCAACAGCCTTAGGCCATGGCTTCTTCTATGCAGAGGCCAAGGTCCTCGTCGTAACACCCAGCCAGGCCTGATCAATAATTCTGAGGCATATCGCGATGTTAAAATGATTCTTCCAGAATCTGCAACACTAACTGAGGCCTCGTGTCTCAAAAAAGTCTTATGTTGGGGCACTTGTATGTCAAGGTACACTGTGTTGATTAATATTGAAAAACGCTTTCATTAATTATTAACAGATCGATAATTGTACGATGTTATAATTAATATATTTTGTCGAACAGCATTTGGGTTTCTGCGTTTGGAGTTTTGTTCAAACGAAAGGTGGATTAATTCCCGGAAATCCCAATATGGGAGTGATCAAATGGAAGAATATGTATTTTGCGTTTTCGAGCGTCTATGCCGCCAAACAATTTGCCGACAATCCCGAAAGGTTTGCCGAACGGTTAAGAACGAAAACGTCGACACGTTTCTAAGTTCCTTTGTTTTTTAGATATGTTTACGAATCGTTCGAAATCGCTCGAGGAAAACCGCACGTGATTATTTTACTACAACTCGCGGAACATTTGAATTCCGTTAAAGACATCACCGAGTGAGTATCGTAAGCAGCGACCGCGTAGAACGAACCGTTAAACATTTCTTGTTGTCGTATAGGTTGTTTGTCAGACCGGCAGTCGTCATAGTTAGTGAAGACGTCGAAATTCAAACCGATTTACATCCAGTCTCGAGGCAGATCGATCCCACTTATAAGTGGAACATTTGGGACCTAAAGAGATTTGCTATTCTCATGGTATTTCAAAATTTAGAGCCGTTTAAAAACGTACTGATAAACTACAGTCGACTATTTCATATATGTTTTAGACGAATGTTGCCCAGTGTCAAACTCATTCGATGCAGACGTTGAAGAGTCACTTCAGAGCTGGAGTAGTCGCTCAGACGAACCCATTAAAAGACAAGAACCTCCAAACGAGAACCGATGATTACTCGAACGTTCCTACAGTGAAAAATTTCATTTACGGATTGCGCGGTCGAACCGACGATAATCCACACGTCATCGAGCTAACTAGACCCGTCGATGAATAATTCTATTTCTGTAACCGATCGTTCTCGGCGTATTTGATGACAAATTAAAACGTTCGAAATCTTTTGATGTTTCTTTTTTTATATCAAAATAAACGAAATCCACGCCGACAAAAAATCCCTGAAAATGCGTTTCCTTTTTTTCCCCGACATGTTTATCCTGCGTATGTTTTTTTTAAATTCGTAAAGGTATTGGGAAATAAAAACAGCGAAATATTTTTATTGGTTTTTAATATAAAGTAGTAGGACTTAAAAAAATTCAAAGCATATTTATGTACTGTTATTACAATATTATAATTGAAAAAACATAGTCAAGAATTGAAACGTAACGTTACGATCTAAAAAACGAACTGAATTTCACAATATTCTACCGTTGCACTCTTGGAACATTTTACAAATGTTTATAAACAGTAATAAGTATTATAGTTATTATTATTATATCTAAATACATCGAAAATATCTACTCGAACAAACATGTATGGATTTTATGTTTACAGAGTTAAAAAGAAAAAAAAATGATAGTTGAATTTATTATGTTCTATTTTTCTTACAATTATTAGCATTTACTGAACAATATTAATTATGGCGAGACAAATTAAAGGACTGACGAATCCGCAAGTACGAAAATCGTTTCGCAAAAAATAAAGTAATGTTCGGGTAACGGATGTTTCTTTGTGTGACCACAATACGTCATCTTAATAAATAAATGTTGTAAATGATCAATCGATAAAATGGGTTTTTAAATATTTCATCATTCCGAATGTTCGGAATCTTTTTGTTCCGAATACTTTGAAAAGATCGTCGTCGCAAATCGCGAACTGTTTGTTCTTGGGATCGTACAGATTGCGTTCTTTGATAATTTGCCAGATTTTCTTGACGACCTCGTGGCGTGCCATCATGTCTTGACCCATCAGCTCCGCGAGCTCCGGGGACAGAGTGTGGGCTTTTGTGTAACCGCCGCCTCCTCGTTTAGCGCCGCCGCCCCCTGCCTGTAACCGACGAAAAAATAATCACGCCGTTAAGTTTCACAAAAACAAATCGTTTTGGAATAAAATAAACCGGATTTAACCAGAACGGTATCTTATCAAATGACTAATTGCATTTTAAAAATAATAACAACAAGAGTTGAAAGACATGACTATCGAGCGATTGATGTGAATTTACCTTCTTTGCGGCCGGTTTTTTCGCACTTTTACCCCAATCTTCGTCTGAGTCGCTGTCTGATCCCTTCTTCTTCTTGGGGGGAAGTTTACGGGACTTTGGCGGCTTTGCCTTTTTCGGAGAATAGTCCTCGTCAGATTCGGCCTCCGAACCTTCGCTGGCGTCGGAATCGGAAGTCGCTTTCTTGGCCTTCTTTGCCGGCGGCGTTTTCTTAGCGGCGGCGCCGCCCCGTTTAGCCGGTTTCTTCTCTTCTTCGGACTCTTCTTCTTCCTCTTCCTCCTCCTCCTCCTCGTCTTCTTCTTCCTCGTCCTCCTCTTCACTGTCGGCCGGTTTCTTCTTCTTGTTCTTGTTTTTCTTGTCTCTGGAGTTCACGTAGTCCATGACTAGCTCGTCGACTTCCTTTCTGCGGGAGGACAGGTCTGTATCGAGTTTCTCCTCCAGCTGTTGTCGGACCTTCTTGGCCGACGTAGCTGTGAGATCCGCATCCTTAAGGATAGCTGTAAAGGATTTAAAAGTTTGCCCGTTGAAGAAAATCAAATTCGTTTTAAAGCGTTTCTCTATTTTTATTTCTTTTAAAAATTATATTTAATGTGGGTCGAAATGCATTTCTTTATTTATATACAACGTCCAGTAAACACAATTATCGACATTGATGCAAATTTAGTGAACAAAGAAACTAGGTGGGGTTCAGTTTATGGCGAAAAATACGAAGTTTATTTTATTCTGAATCCACTAGCATATTTTTTAAAATAAGTTTAATTCAGAACGAAAGAGAATTTCGATACGTTCAAAATAACGAGCCGATGTGATTTCAACTGTGATTACATACGCAGGGCGAGTATCATTGGAGGGAAACTCAAGTTATGATGCCTGCACATTGGAATCTAAAATGGACGCTACAGCCATGTCAATAGGGACCATGACACATTGCAAGTTCAAAACCACATTTATCATAATATTATCAAATTGCAAACATTGCCACCGAAACGTATGAATCTTGATCTCGATTTTCGTATAATAACTTTTTTGATGACGATGCTTCAATATACCGAAATTTATATTTTTATAAAACTCGTCCGACAATGAGACATCTTTATTTTTTAAAAAATTATAAATAAATGAAAACCAAGAATAATATCCGGGAGAAAAGTAGACAGGAAAATCAAAAATAAAAATCTGAACAATATTTTCCTTTGGCATTTTGAATATCTTCGCGTAAATTCAGAGATATTTAAAAAAAAATCATGTCGTTATTAGTAGACATTGGGATTCGGCGTCACTTGGCCATTGTTTATATACGAAGCAAGCAATATTTTAACAGTATATCACAAGAGTAAAATAGCATATTTTGCTTATAAACACGCAAAAATTCATATATAAAAAAATTACAGAATTTTAAAACAAACCCACTTTTGTATGTTTCGAGTCCGTAAATATAAAAACTGAGGTAAAAATTGCACTTACCGGCGATTTCTTTGCGAAGTCCGTCTTTCGTGATGTCTGCCATTTTCACAATACCAGCCAGCAGAGCGCTTGTAGAGTAATAAACAACCCACTTGAACTGTTGAATGCTGCTTTGGCTTGCATCCGTTGTACTCTTTTGGCCAATGGTTTGAAAATTTGCTTAATTTTTACTTTTTATTCAAGACAAAATTATACACTTGAAAGATATTCTAAAAACGAAAATTCATAGGAAAATTCAAAGAAAAAATAATACGAATTTTCTAGTGTCAATTTTTTCTATATTTTTATATTAATTTATTTCTTATAAGGCAACTTGCAATACAAGACTGCAATGAATTTGTATACGCAAAGACCTTTAATAATTATTTTCTGTATTAATGTTAAATAATATTTCTTTTAAACTTATAAGATAAAATACGTTAATTTTAATGTTTATTTATTTATATTATATAATATTAAGTTAATATAAATGCTTCTGAGTTTGTTTTTAGAATTGTAAGTCGAACTACTTTTCGCTAGAGGACTCGACTAATTAATCACAGCTGGAAAAGCATTGTCTTAAAATATTTTCATTAGTTGTGTTATAAATATAATTTCTTTACTTTAAAAATAATTATGCAATCGGTTTTTGCAAGAGTTCTATTACAAATATGGTAAATTTAGATGCATTTTTAAAATAATTAAACATATGTTGTTATAACATACATCTATGGTTAGGTAGATCTGTCAGTTGGTAGCTGGAGCGTCGGCCGCTAGGCGGTACTACCAGTAGTGCTAAACATTTTTATGCACCGATGCATTTGAGTTGCATTCGTTGCACTTAACCTTCAAGATAAATGCATACGAAGAAAAATAAATGTTGTTTGAATAAAGACAGATATATCGCATTGCACGCTGTAAAAATGACGAATGCGCAACACAGGACCGGTTTATTGGTTGGTTCTTCTCTCCGTTTAGAGGTTGGGACAAGTTTTTAGTGAATGCAGTTTGCTGCTATGCAACTAAAACGATTTCGTTGTACCACCACCATGACCCGATTTATAAAACTGCATCGTTTATACTAACTGTTCTGCAAACGTTTGCCAATAACCAAAAATGCAACGAGGAAACATCTGTCGACCAGCCTCGTTTCTGGGTTCATTAAAACACAGTACCTAAAAACGCTATAATTAAATACCCAAAGTATATTTTCAATTTGCGAAAATTCGGTTGTATTTTTTCTTTTTAGCGTAGATATAACAGATGTGTTATACGAAAGTTGAAATGCATTTTTACGCCTAGATAAAACAGCAATATATTTTCTGTTTTATAGGTAATTGATTTAAAATGCATTTCGACTACAAATCCTTGAGAGACGAGGTTTATTCACGTTTTCTGTTATTAGGCATGCCTATTATATCGTCTTGCTATATCTTTCAATGAGTCGTTTATATTATATTCTGTTCAACGCACTTGTAAAGACATAGTATGCAATTATTGATCTTTTGACAGTGCAATAAAAACGGACTTGGCGATTCTAAACGAATAACGCGTCTACCTAAACTCATAAACAGTGACACAAATGTTACATTTTATTTTATCTTTCACATTTATAGCAGCTTTGTCCCATCCATTAAATAAATATCAATCATATATTATTGCTTCTCATAGCAACGAATTTTAGCAATCGAAACTGTGGCGAAGATATTGTTAAGTTAATTATCGATATGTATGCAGGATTTCTGTTTCGAATTGCAAAATTAAAATTAAATGTTGTATATCTTAAGAGCGAAAATATTTAAATATTTGCATATTTTACTAGCACCTGCCTATGTACTTATCTTGAAATTTTAGATGGCATAAATTATAGTTCCTTTTTGATACAGTACAATAATTATTTATTGAATAACAATTCTAGATTGTTGAGCAAATCTTTATGCAAAAAGTTGCGAGCATTTGAAAAAGTTTGAGGGCCACTGATGTCACATTTGGTTAAAACAAAACACAGTGCAATGAACATTGCAACAAATAGTTTTAAAAAGTTAGTTTAAGTAAGAATTGTGTCAAAATATTAATTAAATGTATGTAAATATGTTTTAAAGGGTATCTGGAATGCAATAAGCGTAACGAACAATCAGAAAAAGTATTTTTTTTAACTTCTTAAAATATATTAAACTGTGCAAACGGCCGTAACAATAACATTATCAAGTGGTAAGATTTTAGTTAAAAGTTTATACAAAACGTATATTCGATGCATTATATGCATTTTTTATTAAATTTTCCTTAGCATAAGTTTTTTTTTTTTGATTTTGGGTTATTATTTCAAGTGTGTTCTTAATTCGCACGGTCTACAGTTTATTCACCCCTATGACGTCACAATAATTGACGGCTAGTTTCGATGTTCAATTGTTATTTTGTGTAAATTGTATTTTGGTGTATCACGGGGGACGCCATCGAGTTTTTGCAAATAAAATGTTTTGGGGCAATTGTGAAATGTGTGTAATGTTGAAGTCGAGGTGTTAATCTTTCATTTGATGTATGATTTGCCAGGTTTGAGCATTCAAATTACGAAATATATTTCCGATGCGAATTCGACAACAAGATGCATTTTTTTATTCCATCACTTAACGTTGGTAAACCTATTTTTTGTTACATTTACGCGCATTGTAATCAGTGGGACCGAATATAATAGCTTGGCAACACTTATTTATGGGTGTTTTCAACAATTGCTGCTATTTGTGTAATATTTTCAGTTGTTTGGCTGATGTTTTAGGTGAAGGGAATATATTTTTTGGTAAATCTGGGTTATTTGCAATTTCAGATAATGACAACTTCAAGAGAAAAGCTGCCTGCTTTGATCAACCGGTTAATTACCCGACTAAAATAGTTCCAGTTTTAAACCGCCGGTAAGTTTACATTGCTACCCATGACGTCACAATAATAAACGCCATTGCAAGTTTCAACTTCACTTGCAATTGTCTATGAAACATATATTTTGGTGTATTGCGGGGGACGCCATCGAGTTTTCGCAAATAAAAAGTTTTCGGGCAATTGTGAAATGTGTCTAATTTTGAAGACGAAGTGTTATTCTTCAATTTGATGGATGATTTGTCAGGTTCGTGCATTCGAATTTCGAAGTATATTTCCGATGCGAATTCGACAACAAGATGCATTTTTTTATTCCACCACTTAACATTGGTAAATTTATTTTTTGTTATCAGTGGAACCGAATATAATAGCTTGACAACACTTATTTACTGGTGTTTTCAACAATTGCTGCTGTTTGTCTGGTGTTTTAGGCGAAGGGAATATATTTTTTTGATAACTTTGGGTTATTTGCAATTTCAGACAATAACAACTTCAATAGAAAGCGGCCTGCTTTGATTGCCGACAAAGACAGCATGGATCTTGCAGCCGAGACTGCAATCGGATTTCCACTGGCCTTCAGAGACCCCGCGTGCTGCATTTCTTCAGTCCCAGGGAACAACGTGGTGCCGTCGTGGAAACCGGCGAATGCTTCAAGGTTTGTGTACCTATTTATTATTATTTATCCTGCCACAATGAGCTCGAGCCAACAACAGTCCTCCATTTTCATTGTAATATATCTTGAAAACTGGCTCGGTTAGAGGTTTTGGGTATCTAGAATTATTAGAAGCTCACGTGACAGACGAAGTGATCACATTTAGAAGTTTTATATTTACAAGAAAACTGTTTGAATGAAATACGAGTCAATAATAATCAATAATGAGTCCAAAGTTCAAAAAATAATAAATAAAACTTCAGTTTCTAGTTATCACTTTTAAGTTTTAACATATTTTTCATAGTTTAATCGGGATCAAACTTTCGCGATCGCACTTTAATTTTCTTATTATGGATTTAAAAGTAAAATCTTCCAATTTTTTGTGCCTTTTAGGGTCTCCCTTTTTAAAATTTTGATATAAATGTAAAACACAACGTGTCTTATTTGGATTATTCATTTATTAGTTTTATATGATATTTACTTAAAAAAATAAATATTTTGCAGTTTTTAAAACATTTATTAATAATTAATCTGAAATAAATTGTTTAAAGCAAAATCTAACGACAAAAATGTAGTCTAGATCACTTTTCAATCCTCCCAAACCCACCCCGTTATTGACTTGATCCCGAAATAATAATTAATAATTAAATAATTTTATAATAAAATAAATAACCGAGCTGTGTAGAGTAGTGGTGACAGCACTAGACCAGCATTCGGAAGGTACCGGGTACGAATCCCGGCGGGGGCAGATGTGGCTGGGATTTTTTCCTACTGCCTCTCGCCGAGAAACGGTCATTCCTGTGCCGGCCATCTTGATTGAGGTTTCCCATGGTTTCCCTCAATTAATTCCAGATAAATATCGAGATGGTTCCTTATTTGAGGCCATGGCCGATTACCTATCAAACTCCCAGTTCAAAAATTACCTACCTTATCCTAATTTCCTATAATTCCTTCATTCGCCCATTGCTATTACATAAGTTAAAATAAAAATAAAAGAATAGAGACTTCTTACCACAACAGATTTATTTAGTGGATGTACATTTCGAGAGCTAAGCTCCCATCTTCAGCAAAACACTAAACTTAGTTTAGTGTTTTGGGAACTTAGCTCTCGAAATGTACATCCACTGAATAACTCTGTTGTGGTAAAAAGTAACTATTCTTTTATTTTTATTGTTCCAATCACAGTGCTCTTAATATTTATACATAAGTTAAAGTTGTAAAAAATGTAGAAAATAACGGGAGTGGTAGATGAAAAAATAGTAATGGTGTGAATGGCGTTTGTTATGACATAAAGTCGAGAAATGGACGTTAAACGCATTATTATTATTATTACTATAAAATAAATATTAATAATAACTTACTTGAAAGGAGAAGTAATTGTTCTAAAAGTATTTTACGTTCTATCAAAGTCGACATTAACATGAGTGTAGCCGAAAGCATCGTTAAAATGCGAAATCGGCTCCGGCTAAATTACGCCGCATCCAATTGTCGAATCTGGCTATGAATTCGGCAGACATGTGATTCTTGAAGTCGCCGACGGCACCCGATCGCATAAATTTACCGCCTTCCGGGCTCAGACCGCACTTCCGTTTAATCGCGGCGCTAGCCTCGTAATTGACGGCGCCGTTGTTTTTCATCGACTCGAAACTCAGATGGTCGCAGAGTACGCGAACCTGGTTTTCCTGCAGATCTTTGCCCAGAAAACGGCCTACTTGACCGACCACTTCGGCCAGGTTTCATGTCTTCGTATTTTATGAACAGAACGTTCGGGTCGTTTCTTTTCCTCCAAAAAGGTCAGAACGTGGTCCTAAAAAGGCGCGTATCAGGCTGAAAATTATTGCAGGAGTCGCTTGACAATGCTTTTACCACAATTATAGCGAGAGAGAAGAGAGACATTATCAATTATAGATGCTTAACAGCTGAGTACAATAATTACATAAACTTATTATATTATATTATTTTACTACGGGTTTTTCGAATATTTTGCCGGGAAAACATGTGTCTAGTTTTTTTGTCGACCTGTCTGTCTATATCAGCCTTACTTGACGACGACTGAACCTATTTTTTTAAAAAGAAATTCGAAACATTATCTGCTACTATCCAGATAAGGTATCTATACTTTTTATCCGACTGTAATCGGATTAAAAGTGACATTCACGCGAGCGAAGCTGCGGGTAATAAATTAATATTGTTCATATAAAATATTAATTCATCAAAATCAAAAATTCATTTGAAAAATAATATAACATTTCTTATAGTAAAAAAAACTGAATTATATTTAATCATGACAGCTGTTTATTGAGGTTAAATAATATTGCATTAAAAACAGTGTCTTTTAGGCGTTGGTACCACTGCAGATTATAGACAAAAAAGTGAGCATCGGATTATATTAGTTGTCAATTGTTGCAATATAGCTGCGTTGTTAATTATTGTTTTAATGTTAAAAAATGCTAATTTTAACAATGCAATTGTTGAATATTGTTTAGAAACGGCCCCTTTTCACGTGTGTTATAAAAGTTTTGCTGTGTTTTTTGTAAAAATGTGTTTTTTTTTTTCAAAAAACTTTCGTACCATAAGTGCATATCTTCTGCCGTGATTCAGCTATGGATACCCTGCTGGTGCAGAGTCGATACTATAATGTAAGTGATTTTTAACAAATTATGCTCTTTTCTGTGTTGCTGGAGGGCGCATTTTTATGGATTCCTATATTATATTGCAAAGTTATTAAATACAGAGGTGAACTTGTTTCGTTGGTTAGTAGTGGGGGGATGACGTCATCCAGTAGACTATCAATTGATATAAATATTGAACGGTCTCTCAGTTGACGTCATTTATTGCCGAGGTAACCGGTGTATGTGACTTTGATTGTACAATTTTTAAATGTTTTTTTTTTTTAATTTTCAATAAGATTTTGTTTTTACGCGATACAAGATTTCATGCTACAAAAAAATAAAAATTCATATCCGAATCTAAAATAGTTAATTTTACATTTCTCTGTTGTTCTGCCAAAGGTCCTCAAATCACTGCCGTCTTTTATAATTTCTCAAATTAACTCAACCCCCTGAAGGCTTAAACGCAAACCATCAATAGCTTTAATAACAAAAGCCGACCAGTTCATTATTGTAAATAACTAAAATAAAATATAGTGATAAAGAAACCCACCGGTCATTCTATAGCGTGATTTTGCAGTGACCAAATAGACGCTGATGACCTCAGATGTTGAGCGTCTATAATCTGCAATCTCTCTCTCTCTCTCTCTCTCTACAGTGACCAAATATCGGTAACAACCCTGTGCTGAAGAACTGGCAATACTAATAATAAATTACCTGTTAATTAACCGGTTAAATAACCGCAGTAATGTATTAAATAATAATATTAATTATTATTATACAAGGTTGCGCAGAAAGTTTTGCGCATGATTGACTTCCGGTGAATATTTTAATTTTAGTTTTATAAACAATTTTCTACTTATTGTTAAATATAAATATACACTATTCAATTAATTCTTTCGATTCTATGATGTTGAAAACTGTTCTATTGTTTCGTTTTTTTATTGTTGGGAAACAGAAAGCGGAAGCATTTGGTTTTATAGATAGACGCTAAATTATCCGGTCAAAATGGTTAATATCGTAAGTAACCGTTAATTTTACATCACTGTAATCACGATCAATTTTCCTGACTGATCTTTCGGTGCACGGAATTAGCGCGGTCGCACTACCTACTATCATTGCGCTTCAGTTATTTCTGTAAAAATAATTGAGGTAATTTCTTTTCAGTTTCAAGCGGAATCCAGTCCAAAATTCAGTACATATGCTGTGCAGAACTGAAAGATGGCAGTCGACTTCTACACCGGTGGCGTATTTTCAAGCCCGCTAGAAGAGATCGAAAAGGTCAGTGTGATTATTTTTTAATTTTAATTTTTTTTTCTCTGTTCATTTGTAGAACTTTTATTCTAAATGTATAAAAGATCGACCGCCTGCAATTTGTTTTATAGTTAGTCGGTTAATCAACCGGTAAATTATCCGGCCAAAATGGTTACTTACATAATTAACCGGTAATTTTACAGCATTACGTTTTAATACAATAATTTAACGTGTGGCTAACCCACCAACCGTCGCTGGAAAATCTCTTTTTATATAACTGATGCAAATATTGTGCGTGGCGAAAAAAAATGGCTGTAAATCTTGTATATTTGAAACATCAATTCATTTGACTTGTCAGTTGACTTCAGCTGTCGAGCGTCTATAATCTACCTGCGCGTATCTTTTGGCCAACTTTGTACCGGCAATTTAACATTAATAACCAGTAATTATACATCACTACTTTCAACAAAAAAATCTCCGTCGTGTTGTGTCATAAATTACCCCCCTTGCCTCCAGATTTTTGTAAAGAAACGCGTTTCCAGCTTGAATCGCTTATATATTTTGTCTACGTCTACATCGTTTACCCATCCCTTGACATATAAAAGAATAATAATATTTGTAACGACCGAAACATGACTTGTCAAATTTGCATTGATTCGGCGGGGGCGATCGCTCGCCTCTTAACTCACTTCTGTCCAACAAGAACAGCTCGCAGAATTCATCGAGCGAGTCGGTGAAATTCTCGAACAATCGACAGTGGTGATAGTACGAGACGCACGAGTCTTTGGGATTTCGAGCCACGTATATGATCTGAAAAATTGTAATTTTATATTTCAGTATTGTTTTAGAGAAAAAAGGACGTTAATAAACTCAATTGTCGAGCATCTACTATCTGCAATAGTTAATTAGCTTTTGAGAAAACAGACCATATTATTCAAGTGTCTCGTAATATAATATTTGAAAAATTCCCCTCTATCGTTGAATTTTTTTTATAAGCGGAACAAATTTAAAATTGGTTAATATTAAAACGCGGCCTGAGATTAGCCGAGATCATTTAAATGTCCTTTGTTATACGGTGTCTCCGTATAGCTCGTCCATAACAACCTTTCAAATTCTAATCAAATGCATTTGTTTCTGTAATGATATTTAGAATACAATAAGAACTGGTGAAAGTATCAACTGGACTTGTAATGGAAGTTCGAAAATATTTAAATTAATTTTGTGTTCCTCACGATAAAGTATGCAATTTTATTTTTCATTACCATTGACTAACAAGGTTATCTGCTGGCATTGTACTAATTCACGTATTGTCAAATAACAAAACACTTTAATACTTTCGCCTAGAGCCTGGGATCTGGAGGTTTGTAACAGACATCTGTTATTGTGGATTATAGATTCTCGACAACTGTGTAACAAAATTACAACTATCTATATATATAAAAAAAAATAATACATCAAACATTATCAGACAAGTTGAATTAATTAAACTATATCAATGATTAAAACTGTACTAGTCACATGGTAACATAAGTCCAAACTTGTCTGTCTTGCATACTTACATTAGTTTCGTTAATAATAAATACAATTTCAATTTGTAAATTCAGTTCATTCAAAGCGAAAAGATAAAAATATTAAAATTTATCCAAGTCAAGTTATTTGTATAATTTATAAATATGTTGGCTTTTGCGTATTTATGGTTATTTCTTGTAGATTGTACATTACCGAAATTATTACAATTCTTTTAACTTAATTTCAACCTGCTTTTTACAACTTTATTTAATACACGTTCGGAACCAAAGTCGCTATAACATGCGGTCCATGTATTTCTTGCAATAGATTAAATTTCAATGCAGAATTTTAATTTTCATATTAAATTTGCACCCGAGCAAAACTGCTATTACTTATAAAATTGTAATTTTTAACCAACTTAAAAAAAACTCGGGTCGCAGTGCCAAAACCTTGCCGACAGTATAGTTGATAATACAGACATTGTGGCTTTATTATGTTTCCTTAAATTTGTTTTTGAACAAAATAAAAAATTTAAACCCTTAATACGCCCCTTAAAATCATATTTTTTTCTTAAACATTTTTGTCAATCCAATATCTGCACCAAGTTAAATACACTTCTCAGTAAGTAAATTCAAATACGCAAACTAGTACATATTTTCATAAAATTTATAAGTCCGGTTCTGTGAGACCGATTTTATTAAAATTTTAGCAGCACATTTTAATCTTTACTAATGGCTTAAATTTCAAATTTGAAACGACTCTGAAATTTGCTTTCGGTATTTTTGGTGCCACAAAACATTTTTAATCTCTAAAAGCAATCCGTAAAATGGCCCATTTGGGCCCATTTCAAATATGGTTCCCGCGGTGATGGATAACAAGGTAGGTACCAAATTTAGATAAAATTAATTATTTTGAAAGTTACTGCCCGTATACTCATATATGTATTATAGCCCAATGTTTTTCACGGAAAGACTCGTGATTTTAAATGTTACGCCAAATTAAAAAAATGTTTGTAACCTACCCTGTATGAAATAAGGTGTTAAAATTGCAGTATTTGAGAATTTTTTCGTTACAGGAAAAGTTTGGGGAACGCTGCTGTAGTTTATGAATGCTACTGCGAAATCTATAAGCTATTTGTATTTGGGAGAGTACTGTAAATCGGTTAAGCGGTTTTCGAGTTTTAAGACAACGTACGCGCTTCGTACAAACATTTTCAATTGAGTATATTATTATGTTAGTACCCTATATAGATTAATTTAAATAATGTTTCTGCAACAAATGATATAGATTTTAATTTAATAAAACGCATCAACGTTTTTTAATGTATATCAATAAAACGCACTTCATAGTTATTCTAATATTTTTTATAAAGTTTTATCAAATTTTAGGTAAATTATTCAATAAAATCTGATTGCATAAGTTGGCCGTGACCAGATCTGTTCACGACACGTCTTTCTTCGTTCTCTCTGACCGCGTTGATTTTACAATACCGTCTGAATATTGTGTCGTCTCTTTGGAAAAATATAAAATTAATCACTTGAATTGTAGAATTATAATTACTTGTAGTAATAAATAATTTCGGTGTTTGTCGTAGATTATTTTGATATAACTATCTTTTCGGGAAATGTAAAAAACGAGTGTTCATTATTTTCTTATTAAATTTAGAAGCATTCGGCAGTGTTGGGTAAGTCTGATTTTGAGACTTTAGTTTTACGTATAAATATTTCGATAAATGAATATGCATAATATATTATTTTAAAGAAAGCGTGTGCTTTAAAAAGAATTTTAACATTACTTTGTTCGGTTTTAATTCTTTTTTTTTTTGATCTGACAAATTTTGGTTATGCAATGCAATCTATTTTTTTTGCGTAATATAATTGTAGAATAGTCTAATAGCACAAGATTCAGTGACTAACAGGGCGTAATTTTTAGCTGATAATAATCTTTAATATATGTTCTATAAATCAAAAAACCCGATTGCGTTAAAAGCAAACTAAAAAGATGGAAGCTAGTGCAGAAAAAAATATAATGACACTACTTTGGAGATAGTATGTTATTGTAGTCATTTTCATTGTACTTGGTAATAGCCTGCATCCAAGGCGCTGTTCTCAATAACATTAGTTTCATATCTAACCTGAGATTTGCAAACGCCTTATATAAATAGTGTACCATGTTCCATAAAAATCATTTCAGCTATTCTCGAGTAATGATGATACAAACTGACAAGAATCTGAAACGACTTGTTTCTGTCTTTCATGCAAAATACCCCGAGAGTCCGTAAGAAAACGTAATTACCGACAAGGGGTTCATAGCTATTTTACATATTTTGTATTGGTTTCTAGCTATCATTTTTTTTTTATTTCCAGATATGATCACAGAGGCTGAGTACGCAGGATTAGGAAGAAATCTCCACCGCAGTGGCAGGCTGAACCAACTAAGAAATGAACAGAAGACAGCTCGAAGCAGTAGACAGGAGGACAGGCCAAAGATCCCCTGCCCTAGTGACCTGTTCCAGCATATGGGGCCCGCAAGAATATGGATGTTTGGTGATTCAAATGCTCTGCTGATGTGTCTTACGAGATTATTATTTGCTGCCGATAAGGTGGGAAATGTTGGCTTTTTGTTTTTACTATTAATTTTTGGCCTATTATTACATAAATATAAAAATATACGGAAAATAATTTTTTATAATGATAAAAAATAGTATGCATTTATTATGTTTGTCAATTAGTTTACCTATATAATTTTAATTTTTTAAATGTTTCTTCAGTTAGTTATATTCAATAATTTCAATAATCAGTTTCAAACAAAATAACACATTCTTGTTAGTTATAATATTACAATAATATTAATTTTACACAACACAATTAATTTATACATTTATTATTTTATTGTTCCGAAAACTAAGTATTGCAGAAATTTTCGACATTAAAATTGTTATTTAAAATCCATGGAAAAAAATGCAACCTAAAAGCTTGCTCGTCCAGAAATTTAGAAAATTCTAAATAATACAATATTACACTTTAAGCTTATAATGTCATTTAGGAATTCGACATCTGGACCCATTATCTTAAGATTAGAAAATGTACGCTTTGGAGATTTCAGCTTACCATAAAATTAAATTCATTTCTTTAAATATAGCAGAAGAATCACGTTTCTACAATAACACACACCTTTTTACAAATCTAAATCTTAAACGGTCCCGAAAATGATATTAATTTTTTTTATACAAACGTTCCCACATAACCAACGCATTACGGGATATTTACGGGCTCAAATCCCACCTTTCTGATTTAATTTTTTTTTCTTAAACGTTCTGTCACAATTCATCTCACTAAAACTGAAATTTAACTTTTTTATGCATTAATTCTCACACAAACAACGATCCTTTAGTGACAAATCGATACATTTACGGTTATTTTTTCGTAGCCTAAATACATTGTAGATGCCTCTAGGTTTTCGTGATATTCGAACTTATTTTAAAATTTTAAAAACGCCTGCCATACGATAGCTCCGCCAGTTGTAAACCAATAAAGACAAAAGACATATTAATATGCTTTTGAATTTTGTACAACCGCTCTTAAATATTCCAGTGTCATGATTTCGAAATCATTATTGGTGTATTGCGATTTTCGGGTCTCTCTAAAATTGCAATGGAAGACAATGTGACGGATTCCATGTCTGTATTATTTAAAAAACCCAATATCACACATTATTCGTACACTTTAGGGTTTTCAGGTTGCCATGAAATTATACCGATTTATTATCGGATATTTTTTCATAGTTATAGTAAATACAAAACTAAGTAAAATTAAACGAGTAATATTTTTTGAAAATACATATTCAATTTCAACTTTATCAATAATTTCAACTGAAATCATATGTCTTCTATCTAAACTCAATATAAATTTTATCCATTTTATAATAATTATCGAATTTTTAACATTGTTACTAATAAGCTTAGTTATTTTTTCAGGTGCTTCGGGAACCCATTTCATTAAGCTAGGGATGGTCCTTGGATGAAATAAAGTATTTTTATTATTATTATTATTATATAAAATTTGTAATGTGACATCTTCAGGAGGGAAGCGTCGTGCTGGCCCGCATGATTATTCCCTTATTCGAGTGTTGCTTTTGTACTGTTTGGTGCATATTTTAACGTTTTTTTTCTTTCTGTTTCAGTAATGGACTAGGCGCGGCTCCATTGACCCTAAGTACCTATTCACAATAGACTGAAAGGATCCCTGCTTTAGGATGTGTATAAATTATGTTGCTGAAAACTTAAAAATTCAATTCACTTAATTGACTAGTTTACGTAAAAGCTAGAGTAAGCTGTTCTTTATTATTTTATCTAGTTTCGCTTCCAAATTATATTTTACAAATGAATGGCTGCATTGGCAAATTTAAATAAGATGTCAACAAGTATTTCCGTAGTAGAATTAAGGAAGTGGTCTAAGACTAGTTACGACATTCCCAATGGAACTTGGCGGCTCGCCATACTGAGTAAGGGATCTTTCAGCGGGGAAAACAACTGAGTCAGTTTGTATTCGCGTTCTCTCTCCGTGTTTCGAATTGCTGCGTTGTTCGAGCCGTTGAACGTTCGTAATTCTTCTGAGGGTTTGAAGCAGTCGTCTTAGCAGCGTCTCTACTCTGCTATATTCCCTTTTCGGTGGGATGCAAGCTGTTATATTCATATATGCGAATATTCCGGGGCGGCATTGCACTGAGAAGTTCATCGTAATTGGTGGGCTAGTGAACGTTGCGGACAGGCGATTCATCACTCCAGTCAGTCTGATTGCGGATACTTGATATATATTAACTGATCTTCCAAAATTTAAATAAAAATATCTTATAAGGAAGAATCAAAAAGTAATAAGTGGTAACTTGCTCTTTGTGGTTAGCTTAGCTGAGGAACGTTGATGAATAGAGTTCTGTTGCAATATTTGTACGGGGTTGGGCGCCCTCGAGGGTCGTACCGCCTTGAGACCTGCGATGGCTGGAGGTTGGAAATCCTCTCCTTCCATATTTTTTTTTTGGTAATCGGGCCACGGTGATTCGAGAAGCCTGAAGTCGGCGTATTGCGATCACAATTATAAACCGCTTCTACCTGGATATACTTACAGCGATATAAATTCATATAATTGAAATTCGAAATAAAATTGCTGTTTGACGTCGCTTAAAACCAAATTGCCTCCAGCGCAGCCGTTCTTTGTCGAATGTATTTTGTGGGTTCAAGTCCCACGGGAAGTGAGAATTTAATTTCCAGTTTTAATTTGCTTTGAGCCATAACTTTGTTCATCCCCAAAATTAGTATGAAAACTGGAACAATCGACTGGAATAGAAAGATTTTCTAATTTTTGAATGCGATTTCCAGTTGGAAATTAAATGGTTAATTTTTTTACGCATGACAAAAACAGCATTTCATTTTTCACCTTTTTATCTTTTGCTCCGTGTTTCTAGTGCTGTTGGTACCTACAAAATTTTACTTTCAGTCTAATGTGAATTATTTTTTCGGGAAAGATAGTTTTCCGCCTTGCTATCCTTCCTTCCCGTGATGATTTCATGCTCGCTTACTTTACTTTCAGTGAGCTCACACATCGTTCAATTTGCACCAAAATCACTCACCTAACGTAATTACAAATCCTCGCTACACTTTGTTTGAAAATTTGGGGTAATTAAATGGGGCAGTTGACATTGTGTTGTCGCGCGTCTACAAATCTTCCTGAACTCAAATTGCAAATTGAACGATGGCCGTCGAATCGCTCGGTAATCGCGTATAGAGCCAGGCAGTGCGCCGCGACCGGGGCAGGCTCTCGCGTTCCTTTTTTTTGATAAGACCGGTAGTGTCCGATATTGATGCATCTCGCAAGTATTTTTGAAGGGTTGTCGCTTTCTACAGCGGTCGTGGATGACTTTTCATCAAAGATGGAAGTCAAAAAGTAGATAAGGCGGAAATAAAATAGGGTAGCTTTGAACAGCGAGGTGCTGCTGTGTCCTGGAAACCAGACGGTGCTATGACGCAAAGGGAAGGTTGCAATTCTTTGAAATATTTGCGTAAGTCATGCGGATGAGCACATAACGTGTCTCTCTAAGGCGACGGATGCTCGTATCAAAACTCGATGAAGGCGATTTTGGACTTTTATAAATAAAATAATTAAACAAAATAACTAAACAATATAATTAAACAAAACACAAATTCTTTAGAAAAAAATCGAACGTCAAAGTTCGGGCAAGTGGCAGCCAACCGCTGGCAGCAAATCGGAGTCGCGAATTTGTCAAATAAAATATTACATAATTGCAGTGCGCGATTTTTAACCCGTATAGTTTTAAGTAAATTATCTCGAAGAGACCCAAAGTAGTGCGCGTTTTTTAACCCGTATAGTTTTAAGTAAATTATCTCGAAGAGACCCAAAGTAGTGCGCGATTTTTAACCCGTATAGTTTTAAGTAAATTATCTCGAAGAGACCCAAAGTAGTGCGCGCTTTTTCACCCGTATAGTTTTAAGTAAATTATCTCGAAAAGACCCAAAGTAGTGCGCGCTTTTTCACCCGTATTCATATAGTTTTCAGTTAAATTATCGCGTTTAAAATAAAGTGTCAAAAATAGTGCGCGCTTCTGCATTTCGTGTTGCTGCGTCGTTGGAGATTTTCAGCTCTGCAAGTAACTGTCCTAGGTATGCTAAGTTCTTTTCATATGTTGCTATTTTTAAGCACATTCAGTGGAAAATTTATAATAAAAAAATACGTCTTCAACTCTCAACTGATCATCGAGTTACTGTGTAACTATTTTAATGTTTAAAAGAAACTACAGAAAAATGAACCTCCTTCAAAAATGGCCACTGAAATGTGTAAAATAACAAAGTTTTGAGGTTGACGACAATTTAAAAAAATATTTTTAGTCTATGCGAATATTAACCTCTTTTTCTCTTTTTCCAGAAGCTGACAGATTAGCCAGTCATCAAGTCGGTGAGTGTTTTAATCTTTTTTTTCAAATTGTCTGCTGTTATGAGCTCGGGTCAACAAGTCCTCCGTGTTTAAGAAACTCATTGTCTGTTGAAATAAACATTTTAACGGTTCAATGTCTCTTAGAGTTGACCCGGTTAGGGGTTTTGGGATTCGAGATTATTTTTTAAGCTCAAACGGTAGAAAAGTGGTCACTGATATACTGTCTCTAAAATTTTCAACTATTTCAATATTTTATTGAAAAATATTGATCACTATTATTAAGTTTATGACCTGTTTTATTAATTAATTACGTTGTAATTTAAAATATTTTATTTGATTTTCACAAATCAGTGAACACTTACATATATATTTTCAATATTTTTGTAAACTGCATTTTCAAAATGAGCTAAAACAACGAACAAAAATCTATTCGAAAATTTATTTTTTTTTTACCAAAGGTAAAATCAATTAATTTCTGATTTTTAAGTAAATTTAAATTTTTGGATCGTTGTTGTAGCACTTTTTTGAAAATATTTAATCGGGATCAACCCTTCGATTCGCGTCGCGTTTATTGAAATACTTTTTTTAATTCTTTTTTTAATGTTTTTTTGCCAATAGTAAAATAAAAACCAATTAATTCCCTGCTCTTCAATTTTGTCAACAAATATTTTAGTTTATAAGAACAAACAATGTAAAACACAAGGTTCTTTCACAGAAGTTAAAAAATTGAGTAAACATAGAATCTAGATTATTCTAGAACGTTGTGTGATGCATTGCTTAATATATAATTTTTTACGTCACCTTTTTGTATCGCATCTGAAATTTATTTATTTATTTATTTTTTTAATTTAATGACGTCGGCCATACAATGTCAAACAATATATTAAATCAAAACAATAATACTATAATACTCATAATTGAAAACTTCAATATACTTATAGAAAATTAGGGGGGGAGGGTACTTTCTTTGAAATATATTTACGGTTACTAAAAAGCGTCTATTGAAAAAAAATTGAACAATTTTTCATTCTAATTAAATTTTGAAATGCGGTACAGAATAGGTGATTTCACTACTTCACTACACATTTTAGTTTGTTTTTTTTTCGTAACTAGCTTCAGAGTTATTGCAGCAGTTTAACTGTAGATCATTCGGTGTCAGGTATAAAGACTTAAGTCAAAAAGCCGTTCATACCAAACAAAAGAGAATACTATTTAGAGTTAAGTCCCGTAATAAATGAAATTAAATAATTTTTTTACTTAAGTCTCTTATAACTGACGTCGGAAAATTGTAGCCTTCGATGAAATATTTTGGGAGGGCCTTTTGATTGTTTGCACTGCTGTGTTTAGGGTTTCTTTCAACAGAGGTTCCTTTAGGAACATTAGCTGTTAGGGCAGCCGTAGGGCGCCGTTCGGCTAACTTTGTCCTTACGCGTGTAGGTCGGACAGGACTTCGCGATTTGTGACCACCTGCGATGGTGTCCGCCCTTAGAGTCTTAGGTCTTGGCTCGGTCGAGACTGCCCTAGCTTCTAAGCGAAAGCCAATAGCTGTACCTTCCACCGTGAAAATCATATTAACTGAGTTTTCCGTCGTAAAAATCGCATTTGTGTTTTCTATTGTGAAAATCGAACTTGTCGTGTTTTTCGTAGTGAAAATCGAACTTGTCGTGTTTTCTATTGCGAAAATCGAATTGCTGTGTTTTTCTTAGTCAAAATCGGTTGTGTTTTCCGTAAGTGAAGGTCGCTGTGCTTTCTTTGAGTTAAAGTCTAGCCTCCATCGCGCTAGGAGCGTTAAGGTGGTCGAATTTTCCCGGTGGAATTCTGCGTATCGCGATTTTTAGGGACAACACATTACACATGTTTATTATTTGTCATCGGATTCGAGTGTACGGCTTGCCGTCTGTCTTCGCAAGGCATTGTTGCAAGGCACCTGCAGGTACGTCGTGCACTTTTGTTTTTCTTTAGCTAGCTGCGCATTCCGCGGTCCATGACCCCCATTACTATAGGACATCCGCGTTGGACCGCACCTAGGGCTCTAGTCTCAGGACCGCTGGCTTCGTACCGGTACGAAAAAGGTTGTCCGGCAATCTCGTTCTTACAGCGGACCTAACGTCCTGTCCTCAGCAGCTGTGAGTCCGGTCACAAAAATAAATGTACGGCTGTTGAGACCAGAGCGAGGACCAGCGGACGCTGTGAAGGGCGGTGATTGTTTTTTCTCTCCGCGGTAGGTTTTGTGGATTTAGGCTGTTCACAGACAAAGAGTCTAACTAATTCACTCTCATTTCGCTCTGATGATTTTTTTCAGATGGCGTTATTTTCGGTCTTTTTCTGTCGTCACTAGTTTTTTTTTTTTTTTTTTCAAAATGTTTTCCAAATTTCTTCGAACTTCTTTTACTTAAAATCGTGAAAAATTAATCGAAATTCGTTATTTGTGTAGAGTTAAAACGGGCTTAACTCATTAAAAATAAAAGAAGTGCTTATAATGTAAGCACTTAAAAAAATATCATTTTGGGCCAAATGGTATTTTCTAGACTTCGTAATAACAAAAATCTTAATTTCGTCTCGCCTAGAAAAGTCAAAACGCGTTTAGAGAAAAAGTACTGAAAATACGCCCAACGACAGCAGATCTGATCTTCTCAACGTGATCCCTTCTTAGAAAGCCCTCCGTGAAATAAAGTTAAAATTTAAAATTCAAATTCATGTTTTAAAGTTTTTTTTTCTTTTAATTAAATCAAACTGTTTTTTTTTATTTCTTTCATATGATATTTACTTAAAAAAATTAGTTTTTTTCAATTTTTAAAATTTTAGTTAATAATAAATCTGAAATAAATTTTTTGCAATTTTTAAAATTTTAGTTAATAATAATTCTGAAATACATTTTTTGCAATTTTTAAAATTTTACTTAATAATAAATCTGAAATAAATTTTTTGCAATTTTTAAAACTGTAGTTAATAGTTAATCTGAAATAAATTAAATATCAAAATTCGTTTATCGTTGAAATCTTCTCTCGGTTTTTAGATTAGCCAACGACAAAAATGTAGTCTAGATCGCTTACGACCTCCTCCCAGGCCCACCCCGTTATCGACTGTTGATCCCGAAATTGTATTTGTGGTGTTGGTTATTTATATTTTCTCTCCCGGGGTACAACTCGCAGGTGTAGTTTAAAACACTGTGAGACTGTCTCCCGGGGGCGTAGGAGGTAAAATTAAGTATAATATTTATTTATCGTAATATTACGTGATTTTGATCTTGAGCAAAAAATTGGTTTTTCGATTGATAAACCAATACATTTTTTGCATAAAGATTCAAACACGTAAATCGCGAATTCGTGAATTTAGTGAATTCAGTGCAGTGCAAAAAAGTTATAAGTGCGTGATAAAAAAATGATTCGAATCTTCAAATATTCTGTAAGTATTTCTTGATTAATAATTTTATTTTAAAAGTTTCGACACCTACTAATTGTCAGTTCGCATCCACGAACCCCAGAAGCTCCTTTTCTCGACGTGCATTCCGCTAACCTTGTTAGCATAATCAGAAGATGATTAATAAAACGCTTAATCACTCAGGATGTTAACACAGTAAGCGAAACGTGCAGAGTGTTTTGTGGCTAGTTTTTAATAGTCAGTGTTTTATTTCGATCTATCGTTAAACGTTTTTGTTTAAATTTATTTTCATCAAAAAGCATTTTAAATGTTTCTATAGGCAAGCATTTGAAAGATGTTTTGTCTTTTTGACTTTTTTTGACACTTTTCTGGTGAGGTAAGGCTGCGGTACGAGGGGTAGTGCACGCCATGCGATCGTATCAGAATGGAAGCTTGTTATGGAGGTCGGTACCGGGGGTTCGCTTTACTTTGAAGCGTTCCCAAAGACAATATTTTGTCGCACTAATAATTAAATAGACGTTGTGTCGAAAAAACTCAAAAGAGAATAATATCTTTCCAAATTTTGATTTTGATTCATGTTTTGTGTATGAGAGCAAGCTTTAAAGCTTTTGTCATTGGGTTCTTTGAAAAGTACGTGTCGACGCTTAAATAATTCTTAACATTAAATAATTTCTTTTTAGGTTACTCTGTCTGTGTTGTTTTAGGTTTGAATCATTGACTGACGGATTTCATAAACAAAAATAATAACATTGATCTACGACCGATGCAGCATTTTTCAAATGAAAAGATGTCAATTTGAAACAAGAAAAAATATATTTTATTTATTAATTTAATTAAAAATACAATAAGTTGTAATATCTTTAAAATCTAGATATACTCATATTTTATTTTGTTACGAAATGAAGAATTGTAATATTTCGTTGTATCTAAAAAGAAGTGACCTTTTTCAATAAGTTTATGGTTTATTTTTTTTCCACAGACGTTATTTTCAATTTTTATTTTTTTCTTGATGATTTTGTTTACTTTGCATTCTGCTGTTTTTTTTTTGTTTTTTTTTTCAGTGACTTCAAGGTCTTCTCACTGCAGTATATACGAAAGATGATATTTTCTTCCCCTTTGTAAGTAAAATTTCCCTAATTAACCGAAGTTTATCATGAATGCGCACATTGTACACGTTTAAGAGAAACACAAATGTTGGTTGTCTTCTTATTAGATTATTAAAAAAACAAACTAAAAATTATAATCACGTAAGCAGATACATTTTTATCCAATCTATTAAAACTCTGTAGGTGAAACGTTGTTGAGAATACGAAAAAAAAATGTATGCCTCGACAGCAGAACGTCGTTTTTATTCGCGAAATTATTTATACATTTGTATTTTGATTCGACGTCTAACCAATAAAATATATGTTAACGGTGATTTCTGAACGCTTCACTTGTCATAGCAACTGCAGCCGTTTTAGTAGAGCTGTTCTGTTTAGTTAGCATTTACAGTCAAACTGGGTAAGCGAGAAAACTCCCTACGTGAGGGGAATTGCCAGATACCGTCTTTGTAACCCTCTATAAAACCTCTTAGAAGTGAGAAACAGAAGCCTCTATAAGCGAAACACGTTTTTCACTCATGGACCTCTATAACTGAGACTACTTACTTGCCTGTACCTCCATAAGCGATAATCGAACGTATTAATAGTTCCACGAAATTTAAGAACGAATCATAAATAGCTGAACTAACTAACCTTGTTTTTGTATCATTGGTTTTATTTTTCGTGTTCTATTCGAATGGCCAAATGTTCGTGTCAGTATTTTCGACATAAATTTGTTAAGAACTTCAAACTTCTAATTTGCCTTCCCGTAATTCGAAATCTCGTAACGTGCTGTAAAGAAATATTGACGAATATAATGTTTTTTTAATCAATTTGTAGGACAAATGTTTAATGCTTAATCACGACAGTAATAAAATGAATTTTGCGACGACAGTTGGAAATTTCCCGAGAGCCTATTTTACTAGCTGTGAAATCAATCACCTTAAAATCGTACAGTTCGTCCGGCGTCGGTCGTCCCGCGTCCGTTGTGCGTTGTGCACGAGTTGATTTGCGCCTTTTCGAACCTTTTGATAGTTGCGTATTGCAGAGACGCACAAAAGTAGGTAAAATGAAAGAAGATCTCTCGCGAATCAGACGGACGGACGGACAGACGGATCGCCGCCGACAGACGAATGAAGAGTATGAGTGAACGTGGTCAGAGGGATGACCAAAATAGCTTAAGTAGACCGCGACCTAGCCCAACACGAAAAATCTGTCTGTTGTTTTTTTTTTAAATTGGTGACGAAATACCGTTTCTCTCTGAGACAAACGCATTGAAATCGGTTCATCTGTACAATGCCACACTCAGACAAAGGCTTCAAATTCAACACTCCTCCTTTTTTGCGTCGGCCGTGACAAAATAAATTGAACGCTACGGCGTTTAAGTTTTTCTTTTTGAATCAACGACACTTCCCTGCATCTTGCAAAATCTTTTTTTTTCGCGTCTGTATGCATGCTTGCGAAAAACCGCTGAAACGTTCCGTGTCTACAAGAATTTTAAGTAAAATTTAGGTCCGTTTTTTACAACTTGTTCGTAAAATGAAATTGATAGGGAGGAGGGGCGGACCCTTTGTGTCAGCCCTGCGTCGTCAGAACCTTTACACAAATGTTTTCTGTGCGAATAGTATGTACGGCGTATAGAGGAAGGTCAGTAACCGAACAAAACATCACTCAGCCGTCTCTGAATGTGTGTGTGTGTGTGTTTGACTGACAGAGATGACAACAGCGAAAACACGAAAAAAAGTTTCGAATATGCATCGTCCATGTGTGCGTTGCGACTGCATGCCTTGCATAGCGGCGTACAATGCATTTTAAATCTATATGTCGGTACTAGTTCCATGGTCGGTACCTATAGTGAACGCCCGTCGTTTTAAAAATTATTAGTTTTGCTGCGAAGCTATCTTGATTCGATTATTTAAGTCATCGGACATCTTGTTTTTAAAAAAGAAAAAAAAAATTCCAGCCAATTTGGCGACAGGGCCATTCCAAGTTAAAAAACTCCAGAATGAAAGAAAAATGGATTTTTTTTTTATTTTCAAAATATTTCCGAAACTATAATATAAGTTTGTAAAGAAAAAACTTCAAAATGTTTATTGCCCCTAATTTGAAATCCCGTGACGTACTATAATAAGAAATATTGATGAGTATCAATTTTTTATCGAATTTTTAGGATAAAAATATGTCTGAAATTTTTAAGCAGCAAGCCAAATTTTGTGAAGTTGAACGCTTAATCACAGCTAATATAAAAGCAGTAATAAAATGAATTTTGTGACCACAGCTCGAAATTTCCCGAGAGCTTATTTTATCGCCTTAACAGTCTACTTGAATGTATACTAGGCCCAGATCAGTCAAACAATCGGTGACTGAAATTAATACGTGCTGTTTTCCTTTGACTATCCAAGAGCTAAACCGGCGTAGAGTTAGCCTCCCCAAATTTTTAAAAAATATATATTTATTGCAATCGTTTGAGAGTCGTTTGACAGACGTAACAATTATTGTTTGACAGATTTTTTTTAGTACATTTGCGATAGGTTTTTTTGCGAGTCAACTTGACATGCTGAAATTGCCCTATATAGTTCTTCCAACGGAATTCCACTGTTTCAAAGCAGCCTGTATAGAGGAACTCTCGCAGCACATGTTATGTTGGTATCAGTGCGTGAACACACACACACACACTACTATACGTCATATACAGCAATGCCAACGTAACAAACACACACTCTTCTGCAGTAAATAGGTGGATACAATGGCAACATATATTATGTGTATTTCCATACAGTTAATAATTACACCATTTTAATTTCAACAAAACAATGCCAGTTTTCATGTTTGCACGCTTTTGTATGTCTATTCGTTGTCATGGAAAGCTCACATAGGGGGTGCTCCTTGGGTTGGGTCGGGGGGTCCGTCGTAGAAGGAGGAGTCTTCTCTCTGCAGACCAGTTACGGGATTCAACCGAGTTGAAAGTTGGCTCAGCCGTTTTACTCTTCTGACGCCTATTAATTTTAAAATCTATTTATTTAGTTCCTTTTTCAAGTCCGCGATTTATTTGAAAACCGCTGAATCGATTTCAGTTTAGTTTTCATGCTAAGTCGGTACCGCACTTAGCTGCTATCGAATAATATAATGAACCGTTTTGACCGCGGTCCGTAGAACAGAGCCAGATTACACTTTTTGGTAAAGGATGCTCTAGTATTCTACCTACGCAAATTTGTTCCTTTGCTTTCAACTTATATACTATTTGTTATTATCATTGGTAATAACTTCTCAATTAATAGCAAATATTTTTTTCTCCGCGATTTGTATAAATTGCAATAAGTTTTTATTATAATTGTTATCATTAAACCATTCTGAAATCGTAATGAATTGGTCATAAATGCTATAAGTCCCGTGCAAACATATTATAATTTAATAATAGTTCTAAGCAGATAGAAAAAGTAATATCTTTTTGTGGTGCCTCCTCCATGGTGATGTCCTGGACCGATGCCTAATGTGCCTTATTATAAATCCAGCACTGGATCAGAGATATACTAAAGTCATTAATTATTTTGTAATATTCATAGAAGCCTCTTGACCTCTGTTAACGAGCGTCTGCAATTACTATATTGCTGCAATTATTTTGCAATGTCACTGCTCAGCTGATTATGTCAGGTTCAAATGAGCGGTCGTTTGTTACTTTTTGTGTTAATTTAATAAATTATTGGCACTTTGGACAGATATATTATTTATTATCCTGCATCAGTTAAGTGTCGAAGATATCGGCTTCCATTCAGGGGCGGATTTGAAGCATTGGTACCCTAGTCGCCTTTTTTATTTTAGAAGTATTATTATTCACTTGAAAAATATAAAAATATCGTATGAAATCATAGCAGGGGCGTAGCTACCGCCGTATCTGCCGTATCAATTATACGGGGCCCCCGAGCCACGGGGGCCCCCAACGTGCGTAAGCAAAAATTCCCAATTTTTTTTTTATTTCAGAAATGACAAAAGTCAAAAAAAGCAATTTCTTTTTTTCCCGCGTAAAGCGTGCGTTCAAAAGTTGGCAACATCCTACATCGGTTATCGCGGGCTGCGGGATTTCCTCGTTTAAGCCATTTACTTCAACGGGGGAAGGGCCCCCAAACTAATTTTTATACGGGGCCCCGCCAAGGCACGCTACGCTTCTGAATCATAGACTGACTTATTTAGGACATTTTTGAATATATGACTATAAGTCAATTTATTTTCTTTCACGGTTTATGATGTCGACCTCCAAATCTGACGCCCTCTAAAATCTGCCGCTCTAGATCCAGGTCTACTTGACCGTAAATTCGCCACTGCTTTCCAATCTATCGGCCGAAGCTAGTTCATATATTTTTTGTGCAGCAATTGACCACGAATCGAATTGACAGATGTCTATTTAACTCTATATATATGTATCTACAGGGTGTAATACAAAATACTGACGAACTTGCATCTCGATCAACGAAGCATGCATTGTTACTTAACATACTTTTAATATATTATCGTTGTTAATTATAGACGACAGATTGTTCTCGAATTAGATTGCAAAAAACTATGGGCTTGAAATGGAAAACTGCAGACGAGTCAAATCATAAAACGTAGTCTATAGACAATTTATTTTATTCTAAGTTTTATAGCATATGTTAATGTTAGTTTGAAACTTTTAAAATCAATTAAAAGCAAATCTAGGTTATTGCGAAACTCATTAAAAACACTAATTAATTTAATATTACTGCAATGTAAAATTGCGGACTTTTCGCTTCAAATAAAAATTATTTAAGTGTTGACAAAAAAAATATATATAAGAATTTAGTTTTCTTTCGTTCCGTGTGATTTATTTCCAAAATTTCTACGAACCGTATGAATTTGTTGTTTGAACTTTCCGATACACCCCGTATACTTGACGACCAGTTTTAGAAATACAAGTCTTTTAGAAGATTAATACGCGGTTTACAAAGAAACAACCGGGAAAAAAATCTTCGGATTACTGCGTACCTTCAGGGTTGTGGAAAAGACTTTTTTCAAGGTCGATTTGTCTTTTTCTACGACGCGTGATCGGTAATAATCGGAAGTACACTTTTCCCCTCTGGATGTCATGCCCGAAAAAAACACGCGGAAACAAAATTTCAGACAGACGTTTCTCTGTTAGCGTCGATTCCAAGACTTGTTTTGTTTCATTTTCTTGCCGATAAAGATCGCAGAGCTCTTGGATCGGAGCAGGCGAAGGCTCTTCTGTCGGTTTAACACATTCCTTGCAACGTATCATCCGAGTTCATTCGATATATCAACAGTAATATGATAGGTCTAAATAATATAACCAGTTCAACTCTCTGCCGCGTTGACGGCCGGGTCGTTGATCTTGAATGCATCAACAAACCCGAATATAAATGCTGAAAACGTCGCGCATGAGGTCATGGCCGTACGCAAAATCTTTTTCGGAGAGCGGGAGGGAGGTGGGGGCAAGAGTTATGAGAGGAAATACGGACGGCTGTGTCAAAACCTTATCGACAATAAAGTCTATTTACTAGTACAGGCAGTGCGACTTAATTCTGTTAACCTAAATTAGACAAAATAAGAAATTTAATCCCTTAATACACCTCTTAAAATAATATTTTTTCTTAATTGTAATATTATTTTCAAACTAACATCAACACCAAATTAAATACAGTACGTAAATTAATGTCAGCAAACTAGTGTTTTCATAAAATTTATAACTTCGGTCCTGTCGGGTCGGCTTAATTAAAATTTTAGCAGCAAATTTTAATCTTTACTAAAAGGTTACCGTTCAATTTTGAAACGATTCTGAGAATTGTTTCGGTATTTTTGGACCCAAAAACATTTTTCAACCCTTAAAAATCACCCTTAAAATGGTCCGATTAGACACCGATTTATATAATTATTGCATTGGATAAATGGACCATACTTTCAGGAGGACAGTGTCTTAGTACCTATAGCTATGGAGGAACTGGCGAAGTAGCTTTATAACTATTTTGTTAAAACCACCAACAGTCAGGTTTAGTTGGTCCTTGTACCAATTCATATTGGTAATTAAATTTTTTTTTTTAATAATTGAACATTCAATTAATTTTTGGTCAGTTCTCGGATAAAAACTTGGGAACTGGGGGCTTGTAATAGCGGAGCCAAGGCATCGCTAAATGCTCGACTATTCTCAAGTCTTAAGATTTATTACCAAATTTTCAAAAATAAATTGTATAGACTTTTTTCGTACGAAAATTGATTTTCGAATATTTTCATTTTTAAATGCAGTACGCATGCTTGGACTATATTACATAGAGAAACGGTCGCTTGTGGTTTTTCTAAGCCTATGAACGTATTGAAATTATTTTATGTAGTGAACTAAAATGGGGTGAACTTGCAATAATTAAAAAACACTCGTAGAAGCGGTTACAGTTGTAGAAAATAGATTATTTTTTTTTGTAGATTTCACGCTGATAAATAATATCGGCTGTGGAATGATTAACCCTTCATAGATTGTGTAATTATTGTGATCTGCGCGGCCACTCGAGGGTTAAAAATAATGAATTTGCGGAAACAAATGCTGCTTTTTAATTAAAATTATGTAAAATTGGCTATGAAAAAAACGATGTAGAAAAAAATTCTAGTGAAACATAATCTTGATTGTCGTTTGCCATTTGCAACTAGCATAAGTACATATTTTTCTCGTTAAAACGGGGTTAATTTTTACTTTTTTTATAATAATTATGGAAGCAAAAGTAATTATTGAAATAGGTGAATTTTTCAGCGGTTGATAAATTTGCAAGATATGACGCATTGACTCAATTGACTTTATGGATTGTTCAACTTCAAAATAATTTTAAAAAAACTAGAGTTTAAAAAAACTACAACACGCTTTTAACTAAAAAAATGCAAAATAAGTTGACAACAAAATTAGCTTCACTGGAAAAGCACGTTAATATTAAGCCCTCGGTCGTGAGCACAGGATGATTATTATTACAACATTTAGTAAAATTTATTAGTTTTGTATTCAATTAATTTAAGTTTAAAATACATACACAAATACAAAAAAATGTATCAAGATTTGGACGCATTTGTCAGAAAAATATATAACGTTGATTGAGCTTCTTTACATTGAGGGAGGGCCCCATCCACTGAATTTGCCACGAGCCTTAAACCGGTATAATTACGCCACTGTCTGAGATATGTTAATATTTTTCCAAATATTGTGGTGTGTTTTTAATCGGAACAATGTATTTAGTAAAATGAATGAACCGACGATTGTCGAAAACCGGATTATATTATAAGAATTGCGATCCAACAATTAAGTATCGCTAATGAGACAGAGCGATCACACGAACGTTTGTTACGTAACATTGTAACAATACGTAATATTATTTAACACAATAATTTATTTTAATGTTAAGAGTTAACAATCTACAAACAGATGCTGTCGCCTTATAATTACTACAACGAAGTGCACAACACTCAGCAGTTATTATTACCTGCTATGGCATCGCGTTTTGCGACCTAAACAAGTAATTTCATTTAAAAAAAAGCAATTTAATAATTACACCTGTGTAGGTACTTACTGGATAATTTTGATGTGTGTATTTTTTTCTGGGACTTAACCCTCTACTAAACGCTGCTATCAAATTTAGATAGTATATTACACCGCAAGGGCCAGGAATTTCAACTTTCTGGTCGTGTGGCGTATACTATTTTTTTTATACCCGGTCGAAAGTGCGTACTTTCGTATCGGTGTGCACGAGAACACTGTTTCGGCCCGCTGTTATAGATGGTGTAAATGTTAGGCTTTCTGTCTTAAAATCGAAGCCGAAAGTTCGTACTTTCGACCGGGTATAAAGAAAAAGCTTTTTAGTGTATTTGCCATATGGCAACATACACTATTGGCGTCGGTCGGATGGCGGGACCTAGGGGTCGGACCAAAATTTCTCGACGTTTCATAACCTCCTAAACACTTTGGCACCATTTTTGAAAATGTTTATATATATATGTATATATATATATATATATTTATATACGTATATATATATATATATATATATATATATATATATATATATATATATATATATGTGTGCGGGCAATAACTTTCGAAGGAGTTAATTGATTTTGACGAAATTTGGCCCACGTGTTGAAATCCATCACCGCAAGAAGCCTATTTAAAATGAGCCTAATCGGGCTATTTTAAGGGTAGTTTTTAGGGGTTGAAAAATGTTTTTGGGCCCCAAAATACCGAAAAAATTCTCCGAATCGTTTCAAAATTGAAATTTAACCCTCTGGTAGTAATTAAAAAGTGTCCCTAAAATTTTGATAAAATCGGCCCGACAGGACCGGATTTACAAATTTTATGAAAAAACTAGTTTGCAGATTATGAATTATTTACTGAAAGGTGTATATAATTTAGTATATAGGTTCAATTGATAATAATATTGCAATTTAGAAAAAAAAAATGTTTTTTAAGGGGTGTATTAAGAAGTCTAATTTTATATTTTGCCCAGAAACCAACTAAAGTTCGCATAATAAAGCCACACTGCCTGTATAAGCAAATACACTATATTGTCGGCAGGGTTTTGGCACTGCGACCCGGGTTTTTTATGCTTGCGTACGGCCAAAAAAAAACAGAACCCTTATAGGATCCACTCGTGTGTCTGTCCGTCTGTCACAGCCAATTTGCTCCGAATCTACTTGAAATTTGGTACACATATGAATTTCTGTAACCCAAACACTGACGCGTGACGTAAATAAACGAATTTTGAACATGGAGGGCAGATTAAGAAATTATAATAAAAAAGTTTTGTAAACTGTACCGTGTGCCATATCTAATGAAAGGGCTTGTAGTAAGGGTCTCAAATATATATTTTGATTTTAAAGTTATTTAAGAAAATAGATGAAAATTGGCCATTCCCCCCTTATCCCCGAAACTACTGAGCCTAAAATTTTGAAAAAAATACGGATAATAGTCCTTTACTTATAGATTACAGGAAAACCTACAAGAAGTCTATGTGCAACGTACGGAACCCTCAGAATGCGAGATCAACTCGTACTTGTCCCATTTTTTTAATAAGTTTAAAATACTTAATTTAATTAAGTCTCACAGAATTTGATAGCTGTTTTTATTTAATAGTTCGAAAAATTTAAACTCGTAAAATTTTCCATTTCACGTTAAGTTTCCTGGAACAGTCGACGTTATTTTTAAAGCTGGCTTCTTTTTATTCGAGCGTGCAGTAAAGGGTTAGGTTTATTTTTAAAACGTGCGGCCGGCATATATTAGCCTCCGCACATTTCGAGATTAATAAAAAAGATAATAAAATGAACGTAAATATTCGTACATAAATAATATACAGAAAAAAATAATAACTCGAAACAGATGTCCGGCTTGTCTGTCTGTATGACACGTGCTTGGGGTAGGCTGTAAGTCCAACGCCTGTGCGTAAGACTTCGATAGACATTTTTTTTTCTGTCTTTGATAAAAATACGAATTTTAACAATTAGTTGCGTATATCTCTTAGTTTAGAAGACGGGTACTATTAAACCAAATGAAATATAGAAGCGCGCTAATTATTTTTTATCTCTAAGGAATTCTGACATCCCTGGCGAACGAAAGATTTGGTGCCTTTGGCGCCTTTTTAAATTTCTAAACAGCGTTTGCGCATCCCTACCAACGTCTAAATATTTCTACATTTGAAAATATCTGAAAGAATCAATATTTTGTTAAAAGTTGCAGTCTTTTCAAACATTCTATAAATGTGTGACTCGCCGATAGCGAAAGATAACGTCTGTATATTTTTTAGTTTATAGAAAAAAATTAAAAATAAATAACGAAACGAGTTACGGCGTTCGTTGAAGGGTTGAAATAAATTATGCAAATCTGAAAAGTTTTAAAACGTCCAAATCTGCACATTTTCACGCGACCAAATCTCGCACGAAACAGTCGCCCGTCACGAGATCGCACACGTGGTCCGATCCCGTGACCTACGACAACGCGACGGTCCGTGGAATTGTAACGCGGCGCGAGGCCTTGCCTGCCTGCCTGTTGTTCCCCTTTCGACAATAAATTATGGCAGTTCAGTGGACTTGATAATTCGGTAACAAAACGCATATAGCGGGCGTTCGGCGAAAATGGACACCTGGGCTATTATTCAGTTCACTAGTAGTATTATACATGGCCGTGGGAAAAGCTAACGAACGAATTATAGACGCTCGACAACCGAGGTCATCGTAGAGCTAAATTTACTTATTTATGGCGTACTCTCTTTTATAAATAAATTGGACTCTAGGTGTGCATTAGACGTTGAAAATTAACGGCGACATATCAACAGCTGCACTTCTAGCCTGTCGAACAGACGCTAATAATCACAGTTGTTGAGCGTCTATATTCTACGTTAATCGTGGCAGATTCAGAAATGGAATTAAACAATTGTTGGCTTTTCTAAGCCCTAACGTCTTCCTCCTTGTAAGTTGTATTTATTTTATCGAACTCTATTTTTTTTTTGAAAAATAATATTTAACAAATGTTGGCTTCAAAATAATTTTGCGCCTTTTTCTTTCAAGCCTTCCGTCAGGGGCTCTTGCCTACTAAGTCTATTAAATTATGAAAGTCATTAATATTGATGAAACTAGCGTCTTTATTCAGTTGATCCCGAACTTAAATCTCAGTTGCCAAGCGTCTATATTCAACAATCTATCTCTTATTGAATCACTTTCGATTTCGATAATCGTAAGTATACATAGAAAACATATTTTGTGAGGCCGCTCCATGAAATCCTAATTAAATATTTAGAAGTTGCCACGGTCAATTATTTTCGAGGCAGTTGCCCCTGCTGAAGGTTAAATGTAATAATAGTTTTAAAAATGTATGCCTTTTTTTTGAAGTCGTTCGCTTTAATTCGCAATCCCGCATGGATCAACACTTCGCCAATCTGCTAGAGGAGACATAAAAAACAAACAATATGTTGTATCAATGACTGGCCCACACGAAACATAGTTCAATAAACTCACTGCATGGTCTGTCAGTGTGTGTGTGTGTGTGTTTTGTGTGTACGGCCGACGTACTTTTTGTAGTGTGTGCGAATGCAGGGACGTATCGACGTCGGCCCGATGCGTCTCCGTTCCAAAACACGATTAAAATAGAATGGGCTGATCTATTGGCCCAAATGCACCACATCCTGAAATGATTTTTGTGCTTCCCTTTTTTACTGGATCTAGTCAGCAAATAGTCTGGATCTTCTTATGAGCTCCAGAAGATTGGCTCCTAGATTGTCCTGTGGAACTATTCCATCCTCATCAATATAGCCAAAGATGATGGGGTGGTCTTTTGGCCCGAATGCACCACATTCTGAAAGGGTTTTTGTGCTTCCCCTTTTCACTGGATCTAGTCAGTAAATAATCTGGATCATCTTATGAGCTCCAGAAGATTGACTACTAGATTGTCCTGTGGAACTATTACATCCTCATCAAAGTAACCAAAGATGGTTGTTCTGTAGGTTAAAACCTCACATTCGAACACGATACGGGTTGCTGTTTCATCCTCCATTTTGCAAAATCTATATAGTTTTGATTCCTGCTGTATCCCCATCACATGTTTGCTTATCCAAATCACGATTTGGGTCAAGGTTATTAGATACAGAGGTGACCTCGCTCCGTTGGATGACATCAACTAGAGGACTGTCAATTGATATTGCGTGGTTGATAAGAGTGTCCAAGTAGACGTTCCAGAGTTGCTTATAGACATTTCTGCCTGTTGATACTAGATTAATGTTAATGTTTTTAACTTGGTTAAGAAATTTCTTTAATTTCGGCATTTTTACACGCTTTTTAATAATGTAATAGTCACAAGCACCAGAAATACAGCAGCTAATTACTACATCTATCTCTCTTTATGTATGAATCAAGTTTAAGAGATCAACTAGCCAATCAGCAGAAGCTGTCTACCGATAACGTATCTCCGTAGCGGCATTATTTTGTTTGAAATTGCACTGAAAACTACACTTCTGCGAATTTTTTTCTTGTAGAAAAAATCTTACGAAAGTTCTCAGAAAAATTGTCTTGTTTTTATTAAGTATAAAGCAGATTCTAGTCCTAAAAACAAAACAAACAATTTACCCTAAGATCCGTCGGGCAGAATTCACTTATCTGTTTCTACGCTGCGATAGGTCGGGAACGGGCCGGGTCGAGTCCGGTCCTGGACAAAAGCGTACATCACGCAGCAATACAGTCAGCATGGTGTGTGTGTGTGTGTGTGTGTGTGTGCAGAAGGGGGCCACGCGAGACCGCGCCCCCTCGCCGCGCCGCGATAGTCTTCTCTGACTCAATACATTCCGCGTTGGGCTAGGTTAGTGACGGCCGAAACACGTTTTGGCAACGCAAACAATTTACTATGCACCGCGTTTGAGAATTATTTTTATATTATACGCGGATGTTGTTTTGTTTTTTGACGCGCGACCGGAAACGGTTCTTCGAAGAATCGAATCGTTGATATACGTAAGTTCGATTGCTTTCGATTTATATTGCTAATTTTTGTTTTGACTCGGGGCTACTTTTTTATGTAAATGTGTATTGATAATCAAAATCGCAACCATAAAAAGATCAGAGATGTCTATGACAGGGTTTTGATAACAAGTGAATCAACACACCTTCCACCTAGATTACTTGATCTACTTTGAAACTAGATATTTTCCAGATTTCTGGTACGACTTTCGGTCTTAGATCTAGATTTAAAACGTCGTTTGTTTTTCAGTTAAATAAAGATCTCAATTTAGTGGAAAAAACCGAGTGAGCCTAACCCGCATAAGTTCACGACAAGTGAAACTTCTCTCGAAATTATTTAAAATAGCTGAAATGATAACGCATCCGCTGACACTAAACGAAATACACGCATATGTGTAAATGTGTATATGTATATACAATATATAAACACGGTATTAATTATTTATCAACAGACTCATTTTTTATTATATAATAATTCGATGTATATACATACAACATTATAAAACCCAGGCAAAACTATTGAATAAACCAACCTTGCCACATATGTTACACACGTGTAAATGTGTATATGTATACAGTTGCCCCTTTCTTTTTCGCGCTCCAGGCCACTCTTACATTTTTTCGCTGTTGAATTATTTCCCTCTAAGGCTGTCGGAACGCTCTGAATTTAAGCCTCACTACGAGGCTTAAAAATGCTATTGCAAGGGCGCCGCTGTCAGTTGATTACTCTAATTTTTGGAAATATTTTGAAGCCTAAAAACACTTTTCCGCAAAAGGAAGAGTCACTTTAGGTTGGTGATGGAACAATTTTGTGAAATAAGTACAAATAAGGTCGTAGTGTGACATTGAAAACGTGTTTTTTGGCACAATTAATGCCAACTTTTTTCTTATAAATCGTACATAAATTACAAAAGTAGTCAATTAGAGACCTAGATTTGTCCTTTGTCTTCCTTACAGGGAAATAATTTTTGCAAAATGTTGACGAATAAGTCTACAATCAGCTATCAGCGGAAGCCCTATTTTTGGCTTAAATTCAGAGCGTTCCAACAGTCTTAACTTCACATAGAAACGTTTCAAACATATACGTCGGTGGCAAAGTTTGACTTCTACATATTCAGATTTAAAGTAGGAATCCGATCTCAACGAAATTTGAATAGACCGTTTGTGTTTGGTTTATTCAGAAGATAGTTCTGTTGAAAGCGACAAATGGAAAATACAATGTTGAACGTTTGTCGGGACACGCGGTATATTAAGAACGGGTATTTTCTATGATAGAGAGACTGGGAGCGCGGGTCTGCTATCTCATGAATAGAAAGGTTTTCCCCTCGTTTTGCGTTCGCTGCATTTAATTAAATGGACAGGGTAAACAGGATAGGGAAGTAGAAAACCCTTTTTCTATTCAAACAGGGAGCTTTGTACTTCCTGCTTTCATAATGTGTGCAATATTAACAACAGTGCAAATTTTTTATAAATTACTGCCTCATTTGTGAGAACGGAATTGTGCGTTCTTATAATGCGATTCGTTATTTGCTCCGAATGCGGATTTTTTCCCTGTTTTTCGACATTTTACACTGTTTTGTGGAATACGAAAAAAAACTCGTAGATCGTGTCTAACCTAAGAAGCCTGGTGATTTCTTAAATATTAACGTTTGATGTACCAACAGATAACTATAGTTTGCTATTATATTATGAAACACCCATTGTTGACGTTACAATGTAATTTATTATTCAAAAAATGTCACTTTCGGGGCTCAAACCCGAATCTTCCACTATCGCGGCGGCTGAAATATCATTTATTCTACAGTGAACACATCTAAACAAATCAACATTTCTTATAATAAAGCATTTTTGCATATTTTACATCCTCTGAAAGCAAATTTTTATCTTAGGCATCATTAAAATATCAACGTTCACTCAACCGAGAGCTAAGTCTAAGAGTGAATTTTTCCTATTAAAAATCTTTGTGTAAGTTATTTTATTATTTTAAAGGTCCTACAGCGAACATTTCTCGTTCGACCAGCAACGCTTTGAAAGTAGCTTTTAGCACCGAATATTAGCTATTACCTTCAATACTCGAAGTAGCCTCTTTTAATATTCTACTTTAAATCGGGTAATCTTTGATGATTTTGATCCCAGGAATATTCAGATCTCAAAATCGCTCAACTGAAGTCCTTTTTGGAGTGCAAGTGTTTCGTTATGGTCTTCAAAGTTGGGTCTGCAAGTTTCTTCTGCGATAAGAAAATAATAGGCGAACCGCGCGAAGCCAATTTCTTACACAATTAGTGATAAATTAATTATTCATTCCGGTAATTAATTAATTAGGAAGTGCGTATAACATGCAGTTGCATGAATTACTTGCGCAAACGGTTCGACATATCGCATCTTTCGTCTCTGTTTCGCGCATTTCTTATTACGTTCTAAAGCACGTTCTCACTCACTCACTCGCTCGCAGTCGACCGAAAAGCTGCCAGATTACATATCGATTCGAAAATCTCTTGTTAGATTAATCTCAATGCCTCCATTTTTTATCTAATACTAAAAAACTATTTGCAACGTAGAGTTTCGTGAGTGCGGCAAAAATAATTGATATCGAGATTCGAGAGTGTAGTAAGAATAAAACTTAATAGAAAACGAACTCATTGTCGACGAAAATTAAAACCATTGTTTTATAAGAGACCGCTGATACTTGTCAAGCACAAACCAGCAATTTTTAGTCCGCGGGTTCACGCACGACACATCACTACCACTGCACTAGATCGGTCCAGCACAACTTAGACAGAAATTGTGCGTTGTTCGAGGCGACATATTTTTCAAAAAAAAATCTAGTCTGCAGTTCCTGCTGTCAGGCTGTCAGCGCTAAACAAGCGAACGTAGAGAGTTTCTCGAAAGGCCATTTTAAATTTAAATCAGTAATTATTATGTTCAATGTGAAACACCGGCCTACTGGATACATAATATTTATACAAACATATTTTCATAATTAGTATGTATTTTCATTATATTATTAACAGAGTTCATTAAAAGACACGGTCTGGTAATTTCTGTTCTGTTTAATTTTTTTCTTTTTTTTCATATTTAAACAGATATGTTGTGTGTAGTTACACGAAATTCGTTTGTACAGTGGAACATCGTTTTTTTGGCGTCGGTCGGATGGCGTGACCTAGTGATCCAACCAAAATTGCTCGACGTTTTGCATAGCCTCCTAAACACTTTGTCACCATTTTTGTTTTTAAATTACGATTATAGTATCTCAGGATAATTTAAATCTAATACATAAAAATTAATGTTTGTTATGCGTTAACCTATTCCATTCATCCGATTACGATGAAATTTCACGCGAGTTGTTGTGTGCGCGCCTGCGAAGGTTTCTGACCCCCCAAAAAATATTTTTCGCATTAAACTAATGTTTGTTTGCTCCATTACTGTTATCGCTACCGAGCGGTCTAAATAAAATATTATTTCATCTCAATCGCGTGCAATTTCGCGGGCAGCAGCGCCAGTGTTCAATTCCTGTCTTAATTCATTTACTTGTCTGATTTTTTTTTAGTTTTCGTGTATTTTGATGCTTAAACGGGAGATCGTAGTTTCAAAATTTAAATAATTATTGTTATAAATGGACCGCTTGAAACTTGATACACTATAAATTGGTTTATTTCTTAACTGACACTGTCGGACAAAGATATCAAAATCTAGTGACGACAATTTTAATATTTCGTATTGCCTAAGAAAATATGCAGTCTTCGCAATCTTTGATCTGTGAAGATGAAACGGTCCTTCGATTCATGATACCGATTCTAAATAAAGCAACTCTCAAATAGTAACGTAGGCTAGGTTACCGGACGGAAGACAAAACACAGTCGGCGTCGATTTCGCTTGTCGAAGTTTCCGCTGTATAAACGATTTACGATTCAAGTTCTATGAACTTCGGTTGTTTATTTTCGCCACGGGTTTAGTCGAGCCGCACCACCGTGAAAATAGTGGTTTGAATTATTATTCTTATTTATTATGCATTCGCATCGAAACGATGGCAAGAACTATATTATAAGAACGTAACTCGATGCATGTTGTGCTAGGTCAGTGTACTTTTTTTGTTTGGATGCATTATTTTTATTTAGGAAGTTTGGATGCCCCGTCTACCTGCTGTTGGCGACATGCAAATAAGCTGTTTTAACGCACAGAAACACGCTAAGCTCTCCACCAGTGCATATACGAAATTATACAATAAGTACTTTATATACAATGCCTCTTACAATATTCTCATGTACAGGTCCGGACTTGGCAAAAAATGGCATTCATTATAGTCGCTATATTTTGATATTTTCTGGTTGGAAATAAAATGATGAAAGCAATAAGATTCAGTCTTGGCAGACCCGTGAAAAAATATTATTGTGTCAGGGTCGTAAAATTATTGTACAATATAAAATCATGTTCAATTTTAATCTAATAGATTTAGTTTTTAAAAAGATAGCATAAATATTACCATTATTCCTGAAATTATTCAACGAATTTTTTTCCACATCATTATGTCTACCGCAGTTGTAGACGAAACTGCAGGTAGAAATACCAATGAACCAAGGCTTACAAGTCCGGAAACCAAGAAGTTTTACAATAACGCACTGCTAATATTTCTACGGTACAGTGTCGTAAAAATTAAATTCATTGTTGCAATGCTATAATATTAGTAAAATTTGTGGGACTCAAACCCGAATCTTCCATTCAATGTTGAACTAAAACAGAATGAAATGCGCCATTTTGTAGAAATGTGTCGACAAATGAAATCGCTGCAGCACTGATTAGCTCAGCGTCATTGTTGTTTAAAAACAATTTGAAGCTCTAGTTGAAAATATGATCGAGGTTATCCACGCCAAACAACAGAAAGTTTTGCCTGCGACGTTTGCTTCAACATAGTTTCCATGTTTGCCGGCTACCGGCATTTTAAAGTTATCTGGTGCATCAAATCGCTAATGGATAGTTAGCTACCGTGTCTTTAAATGTGAATTTTTTAAAGTGGTTTCGGTTATAGTTTAAACGATGATAACTGTCATTTTGATCTGCCTTCGAGCGGTGCTCGCCATTGTCAGCGCAAAAAGTGTGTCGTCGACTCGGCGACGGGAAAATAACGACTTAAATTAGAAAACCGGTCGATAAAAATCTCTCGAAAAGATTTACCTATTTTAGAATAATCGGTTTAGCATTATTACTGCTAATAGTCGAGATTGTCGGAATAATTAAAATGTGTACAATACCTCTTTAGTAATATCCGAATAAAAAAACACAGACCTGGCTGAATGGTAACGAGGCTTAACCGACTTAACCGATTTTAAAATTTTTGCGCAATAAAACATCCTTGAGGCATTTTGAAATTTTTAATACCTTGAAATTTAGTATTTAAGGAGTAAAGCCAGATTTTTTAATCGGGTCTAAAACTTCGCCAAGTGTTTGCAAAATTGTGTTTTTTAAGCCTTAAAAAATATATTTAAGGCACGTTGAAATTTAAACAGAGTAATATTGGTTACTAAAAATAGATACAGTACAATCGCGATAATATGAATATGCACTCTTATGAACGAAACAGTAATATGAACATAATTGTTGTAGAAATTTGACGCTCTACAAAAAAAAAAGTTTAAACTTTATGCTCGGAAAACTTTTGAACCAGTAAACTTAGCGAAAAATCACGAGATACCTTTTTTGTAAAGCGTTAAATTCTTTACAAAAATATGTATGTCTCATTTTTGTAGATTCATTTGTCCCCAAGTTTTAAAATTTGGAAGAACAAAACGAGTTTTCCACATGTTATTTCCCAAAAGAAACTTTGGTTGGAATGAGGACTATCTTAGAGTTAATATTAAGAGCTCAAATTTTTAGAGAATTTTTTTTATCAATTTGGAAACGTTTGACTCCCTGGGAGCATAGAAATTTGACAATACTCCTGTTAAGGACCGCCCTAAGGTACATGTTTCTTGCGATACCTCGATAATATAAACATACCGCTAGTATGAACTCCTTAGGATTTTTTGTGTTCATGTTACCGAGATTGTACTGTATATTCAAAAAGACAGATCATTTCAGTGGGACATTTTACCTGCCAGGCAATCGATGTGTCTGATAAATCGGTTAAGCCCCGCTACCGTTCAATCGGGTCTGTGCTTTGGTATTCGGGTATGTTGAGATGTTGAAAATACCTGAGCCATCTAGTCCTGACAGATTGAAAATACATCAGTTCTCCTGTATTATTATTGCAAAATGTCCTGAACTGAGAAATGGCGAAAGTATAAACTGTATTGGGGCTTCAATAAAAATAATATAATATAGAAAATATGAACTATTATGGGGTTAGCAGTCGCGTAGCTGTTATACAAAATAAAATATTATGAAAAGCAGTACACTTTGAGTGGTCACTGACTGTGTATTGTCGAGCGTCTATAAAATCATGCCTGATTACAACGAGGTTTTGTAAACTCAGTTGTTTCCAGAGAGAACCTCCTCTATACAAAAACATATCCGGCAAAGTGTTGGATAGGTATGTGGCAAGCCTGTAGGTAATAATAACAATAAAAAATATGCGTTATGCAGGTTTATTATTTTGTAGTTGGCTTCAAAATGACTGATCTGCTTTATAATTTATAATTCAAGGATAGGTCGTTTTGTTTATCGATTTTTAGGGCATGCGTTTTTTTTTTTCTTTCTTTTTATTAAAGAGACGCACAGTTCTACATGTTTTAAATTAATTTATTATTCGTGTTTACTCAGACTATTTATACTTATTTAAAAATAAAAATCACCTATAGACGTACATTTTTGCAAAAAAAAAATACACTTGGAAAATCTGTTAGATATTTTTTTTCAGTGTACCGCTGAAAATATACTTATGCTAGCGTCTCCGTTAGGGTGAATTTTTTCTACAGACGCTGATGGTCTTAGTTGCCGAGCGTCTATAATCTACATTTTTCTCTTGACGCAAGTACTTTATATCGTATCTCGAAAATAGCTGAGTAAAAATAAATAATCAATAAGTATTTTGACTTTGGTATTATTTTGACCGTGAACCAAACTTCACGATAAAAATAATTCATGCACTGATACCCTAATCGTTGACCATCTTGCTTCGGTTTGTCAACTTGCTACGGCCTTTCGTCAATTTGTCGAATATTTTTAAAGAAATCAAGTATAGAGTTGTCTTTTTAGATATTTATTGGCTTGTGCTGGGCTGCAGAAATCTGGTTTGACAGTGACTTTAGATTGTGATCATATATTTCAGTTTTTTATAAAGGAACAGTCTAATGTCGTTGTAAAACTCCCTGTCATGTAGAACATTAGATTTTACTCACACAAAAAACAAATGATTGATCTACATAGAAAAAGATCAGTTTTCAAGCTAAATTTTTATCAACATGCGTAGAAAAATGTTACGAAGCGAAATTGTAAAAAAAAAACTACGTTAAATATATTTATATACAGTTTAAAAAGAATTATGGTTTCATTCGATCAAATATTTTACTTAAAATTCTTCAGTGATTTCTTATAGACAAATATATATGCTTGTCAAGTAAGATTTTCTGACAATACTTTTCGCAACCCACAGTTTAATATAAAAGATGAATGACGAGATATGTAAAGTCGCAGCTTTGATTGCCTTGAACCATATTTGTTGAGGTGAACCACCCTGTATAAAATAAACCTGTGTGTTATGCATTGACAAAGCGGTGTCTTTGGTTCGACCCTCGGACGCCGCCTGGCCAACGCACCTTGACACTTAATTCATGCAAATTCACCCAAATATTCGTCTGCATTGTTTATTGAAATGTTATTCAGTTTTTACTTTTTTTTCCTTTTCAGACCGTTATAATTATTTATATAAAATTCTCGGTTCCATTATTCATTAATTGCTGCCTTTGGGTTTTAATCGAATTCATTCCGGAAAAATAATTATTGAAAACAAAGCAGAGAACTGAAGGATTTAAAAAAAATATGTGCAATTTTGTAGATATTTTGACCCAAAACAGCGATTGGCAATAATTTGGTTGGTGGGTCGCGTGAAAATTTCGTAGGCTATAAACTGATTTTTGGACCTTCTTTACCCGAATATTGACCTCTTGCGGCCGTTAATAAATTATTGTCGATCGCTAAAGAAGAGTTGCATAATTTAATTCTAAAAATTTCGTTATAAAAAAAGTAAAAACGAAAAGAAAATAAAAATAGATTCCGTTGTTTTGTTCAACTTAGATTTGAATGTTGTGCGTTGATAATATTTGATGCGCTATTTCCAGCCCAAATATGACGCAATCAATTAGTTAAACTCTTCAACTGGAATATTATGAGCGACCTCGAATAAACTGAATGAATTATATAGCATATTAATTATGATAATTGAGGCTCTACTATTCACACACACACAGAAACGTTTGTATTTTAAACAGAACATAGAATCGAGCTGTTTGAAGACAACTCGACAGATGTTTCTTGTTTGGATAGTAAGTTTTTCCCACCGAAAAACAACTTTAAAGCTATTTTAAAAACGCGCAAAGACTTTTTTTGTGTGAAGATTTGTGTTAATTATATGCAACTGAAAGGATTACGACTCGGTGATTCACTCGTTTTACGCGACTCACTGCCTCAAGTTTTGCTGGAAAAAGATAACAATTTTAGAAAAAACTTTTTTTTTTCAGTTCCCAAATAAGTCTAAAATTAAACCTCAGATTCAAAATTCAATGTTTTATACTTCACGTCTGTGGTTGAGCCAACACGCTCTAGCTTTGTGCCAAATTTCAAAATTTTACGTCAAATAGTTTGTGACGGACGGACGGATACCGAAGTGATTCCATAAGTGTTTCGTTTGCAGGGAAGACTAAAAATCAATTCAAGAAAGCTTTGTTGATGTGTTGGAATGCAAAATGCACGTCAAACGTATTTTAAAATAAAAATGAGCTCGGTTTTATTCTTTGTTGACTGCATCATGTATTTATTTATGGATATTTTTCAAAATGGTTTTCGAACAACGTACATAAAATTAACTTGACTTAGGTTATGTTTTATGATGCTGCGATTTGCATCTGATACATTTTGTTTATCGATTGATTCGTCTGTATTTTTTTTATTGACTTTTTTATGAATTATGTATCGTCGGGGTATCGACTTAGCTGGACGTATAATGATCCAGTATTTACTATAAATAATTCAACGTTCGGCAGATTTTTGTTGCGATGCTTCCATAATTTGTTTAAAATGAGAGACAGAAAGATATTGCAGATTATAGACGATTGACAGCTGAGATCATCAGCGTCTGTTTAAATTCATAATGCGTACAGGCCGTTTCGATGTCAATATAATAATATCTAATAATACAGTAAGACCTCGCTTAACGCTGTTTCAGTAGTACGCGGTTTCTAAAAAAAAAGTTTAGCCACTATAACGTAAATTATGTATCAGTTTGTACAAAATGATTCAAATATTGATAGAAGCTTAAAAGCCAAGACAAAGTGTCGTTGATACAATATCTTGCTATCGACAAGAGCTTGCTGAATGAAACAGAAAAAGGCAAACGAATTCACAAAAAACAAAATATGTCAAATGAGGAACCTTTCTTTATCACAAACGATAACTTCTTACTTGAACTTTTATTTGATTTTCATAAATGTTTTATGAACAAAAATAGATTTTAGCATCTTTAAAGTTCAATTCCAGATATATGTTATAATAGAAAACAGTATCACGGGTAATTGGAATAATGAAAATAAATCAATTTAAACACTCATTGATCGTCTTTTTTTTATTAAGACTTTTTCAAGCTTTAAAAATTTTTTACAAAAATTAACATTCATATAATAAAAATATTGAACATTATGGATTAAATAATTTACTAAATTGTTTCTTTTTAGTAAATTATTTAATCCATAATGTTTAATATTTTTATTATATGAATGTTAATTTTTGTAAAAATTTTTTAGAGCTTGAAAAAGTCTTAATAAAAAAAAGACGAAACGTTGCAATTAATGAGGGTTTAAATTGATTTATTTTCATTATTCCAATTACCCGTGATACTGTTTTCTATTATAGATTTTAGCAATTAATAAATCTATAATTAATGTGATAAAAAAGTATTTAACAATAAACGTCATACAATTAAACAAAAAAAAAAAACTAAAAAATGTTCTTATTCTCGGTTCTGTTTCACTTATGCGTATTATCTACGTATTAAGATGACCTCGTTTAGCGCTGTTTCGTATAGCGCAGGAACTTATTGGAACATTAAGCGAGGTTTTGCTGTATTTTTAATTGATATTTTTTAAATTATTGTACAAATGTTTTCGAGTTGGATTCGTGATTCTTTTTTTAATCAAAATTGCCACCGTAAACTCAAGTTTATTTATTAATTATAATAAAAAAACAAGTCATTTGATATTGAAAATATTATATATGAATTACGACTGAGGAATAAATAAACTGTTAAAATTTGACGAGTTCCGATATAAATATATCAAATTTGAAAAGAAATACAAATTTTGCAAAAATCGGGACATACAGGTCGCTAAATATTTGTTTCCTTGTAAAAATACCTGTCGGTGTACAAATAAAAAAACATTCGCAAAACGCAAGGTCTTTCTTTCTTCAGAGTCCGTGAACCGTGCAGATTTCGTCTGTGCTACACGCCGAAAAAAAAAACACAGTTTTTAGTGAATTGACCGTGATGACGTCACGGCGTACACGAATTAAAACACGTCCCGCGTTGTCCTTCAGAAATTCCGTCCGCTTGAAACAAAACGCGGTGCAGCGATCGTCGTTTGTTGCACCTCTCTCTAAAAATAACTCTTAATAATTTTAAGTCGAGTCATCATCTCTCTCCGAAGAGCGGCCGGCTACAAAAATACACATTGACGAAAAAAGTGTGACCTTCGCCAACACAACAAAGGTCTTTAACACCAGGTGGTTGTTCCGCGGGCTGCGTGTGCAACACAACACAACCTGCCCCAAGAACAACGGACCGACAGACGGACGGACGCTGCGACCGACCAACCAACGCTCGCTCGCTACACCTCAATATTATTTATTCGGAATGAAAAAAACGCCGTGCCACGCTGCACTGCGTTTGCATGTACGAAATATATTTAGGGTTGCCAACTCTGTTGCTGAGTCGCACAAAACATTGTCAAAAAATTGGATTTGACAATATGTCCTCAGAGTGTGATAATATAATTTCACTTTTCATACAAGCAAGAGCAGTCTAGTGTCGTATTCAAACTCCCTGTCATGTACAACATTAGATTGTATTCACGCAAAAATAAATGCTTGATCTACCGAGAAAAATATCGTTTTTCAAGATAAATTTTGATTTAAATCCGTAGAAAAATGTCGTTTCGAAATAAAAACCATGTTAAATACACGTATAGACAGTTTAAAAAAAATATGTCATTTCAATCGATCAATTATTTTTCGAACAGAAGCGAATTAAAATTCCACAATTATAGAGAAATACCTGTGTTCACAATTTAAGGCCATTGTCAAATCAAAATATTTGACAATCCTTTCTGCAACCCAGCATAAAAGCCCGATCAATAACCAAGTCATATTTTTTTTATTGATTACTATATTAATGTTTATTGAAACTATAGTTCTTTTGTCACGTTGAGGGTGAAATTTTAGCTGGCAACGGACAGCTAACTAAAATTCGACAGTATGAAGTTGGCTGCAATAACGAATTACAGTCTTGCCTTGCGTGACTGATTTAATAAGAATGAATTCCGTAAAAAAAACTGTTTCAGTTTTTCCCGAATTTTCCACTTTTTTCTTTCCCTAAAAACCTTATCCAAACTATATTGTGAACATTAAAAAAAATAGCCAAATCTCAAGACATGCGATTACCAACGAACAGCATTATATTTTTATTTATGTAGATCTGCCCTGCCCTAGCACTGGCCTAAGTTGGACAGGAAATCCTAAGCCACAAATGTCTGTTATCTATCTATCTGTTATTAATTGGAACATAAAATAAATAAATAGATGTCTGGTCGATTGGTAGCCCTGACCTTAAACAACAAGAAGATCGCCGTCGCATTTCGGGTAGGGCTTCTACATAACATTAAGTTGGCTGACTCGCGAGGCACTGTTGCAGTCCGCCATGTCTGCAGGAGTGACCTTGGCAGAGTACAATGATTGCATTCGGGCCGGTCGGGAAGGAGGAGGGAGGGGGGGTGACGGTTCGTTCTTCTGCTGCAGTTGCGAACGACGTCAACAACCCGAAGACGCGCGGTCCTTCCTCAACAACGTACTGCACTCTCGCGCGCCCTCCGCCCAATCTTCCCCTCCCCCTCCTGCACCTCTTCTCTCTCGAGAGAGACTTGCGGCGCAGAGAATAATGCCCTTTCGATTCGGTAACTTTATAGCAGAGATCTTTCGTGTCTGATAACGAAAGCGACCGCTGCGCGCTGTTCAACAGCGCCGTAAAACGCATACCGTTCGCCATGACTGTACAAGTCGAAGCTGTCACATTGCATATTAGTCGGGACGTCGGGTCTGTGTAATCTCAAAGCCACAGTTACTTGCCAGGAACGAATCAAAACGATGCTTAATACGTTGACGAACAAAAAAAGCTTCACCTATCTTTCACTTGTGGCCAACATTTCCGCTCCCATGAAGGGTTTGGCTAGACGTCAAATGAAGGACCAAGATTCATACTTATAGATCTTACATGCGAAATAATGAAAAAAAATTCGCTGGAAGGGATCCCTAATGTGTTCTTTGCTCTTCATTTGGCGTTTATCGGAACCCTTTAGTTTTAAAACTAGCGTCGGGAGAGCGGTGATCGATTTTAGCTAAGGGAAAAGATTTGAGATAAAATTTGCAAGAAAGTATCTATTGAGGTTTTGGTTTATTCTTGTTGTATCTAATATTGCGACTTAACTAGCGTCTATTAAATTTTCTTCTGATCTGAGAAATACCGAAATTTATTTACAATGCTAGCGTCATTTCTTGAAAATATTAAGACAGACTTGTCAGCTAAAACAATCTTCAGAGCGCAAAACTTGTAGAGCTGTACCGCTACGTCGACTCGGTCGTTCTCGGAACCCGACGTGTTTGCAGTTGAAACCGCCGACAATCCATCGTATTAGTCGAGACACTCGCTCGATTCCGTGGCTTTTTGCGCTCACAGAAGTTTTTTTTCGATTTCGGCTCTCCGTAAACTCGTTGTACGTTTGCGGTCACAAAGACAAAACAGCTTAAACAGTCTACAACAATTGAATTTAATAACAATAACATTATTACAGACGCCATTTTACCACTCTTTCCGTTATTAAGACAGAGTCATTACATTCGATGCTTTATTTCGCTGCTAGATTCCAAGCCAACTGTGGCGCCGGATTTTGTGTAAGTTTTGATACGTGCGCTGGGCAGTTGTCGTGGTACAATATTGTCAAAAAGTTACAGGTTATACGCGCCACAAAAGTATACTAGCTTGTAGCTAAGTGACTGTACCCGTGGAAACGTAACCCATGCAGTATTCATATGCATGTATACCTACTTTTCTATAAATTATTGAACTTTAAACCGTTATTTATAAATAATTAGACGGTCAACAAATTTTTCTTATTTTTTTTAAACTCATAACAAATGCATTGAAAGACTCAGTTTTTGGAAAGTTTCTGACAGTTAGTTATTTTTTTATAAATAAGAAACTGGTTCAGAACTACAGAGATCGTTTACAATCAATGTTAATTATCCAATTTTTAATTGAATTTATCTCGCATTATATACGGTCGATCGACTTCAAATTTTCAGGGTAATTGTATTATCATGTCCTTAATAAGTATACAAAAATTAAGAATTTTCTGACACCTTAACAAAAGTGAACGTTTATTTTTCTCTGAACAGAACACATACTAAGACGCCATGTTTATGACCTTTGTTCATATCGCCCACGTGACAAGATACCGTTTTCTGATTGGTTCTTGCTCAGCAGCTCCAGTTTCTAATTTTTGAAATCCGGTTTGTAACCACGCAGCCGGAGCCTGCAGCGCTGTCATTTCAATTTTCGCAGCCAGCAGAAATTCCAGCAGCTATTCCAGCGGCAAACTAGCCTCTTTACTTAAATGATAACTGAGTTATGAGAATTAAGAAGGCTTTGTGAGGATATTTTGGGCAAGGTAATCGGTCATGACAGCGTAAGTCGCTTTTCTCAAAAAACAAGACGGCCGATACAGAAAAAACTCGAGGGAAAGGTTGAAAGAAAATACTCTTGCGAACCAAAATATTCATTTGGTGTCTGTATTGGTTTCCTTTCTCCGGACTCCCAGCCACCTCTTCCGTAACGCTCTTTCCATATACGATCGGAATCACTGCTACCTATCGCGCCCTGAAGAAGATTCAACTCGGAATCAATCTATATATAAAAAACTAATTCATATGTTAAAAGCCACCAAGCCGTTTAGGTTACAGAGCGAACCAAAGAAATAGACAATACATACACTTCGGGCGCGGTTCGGTAAAAGTTGTGAAAATTTCGACATAGACGCTTTTGTCTCGTGGCCCTAGATAAAAGTACTGCATAATACATCGCACACACAAACATACACACAGTATATATAAAGCAATGTAATACTATAACTATTATAAAGTGCAGTGCGCTCAGCTTGTTTGGGGGGCTTCGGTCAACAGTCGGCGCCAAGGTCGCCCAACTAGGACCGGTTCGTTCGATACACACCACCCTAACCTAACCTAACTATGCACACACACACAACACACACACATACTTAGGCGCGCGCGAATACGCGTTTCGCGACGAATCTATCGCACAGGGTGGGCCCTTGGACGAGGCAACCTTTTAGCGAGCCGTGCGTTCCTTAAAATTGACAGCCGGATAGATAGTGTAGATTATAGACGCGCTAGACGGGCTTGAGGGTGGTCGGGATATTCCAAAGGCTTCGATTATTCGACTATTTTTCTTAGAATAGGTTCAAGTATCATTTTTTAAATTGTTCATAAAAAGTGTCAAAAGATTTTCAATTTAATGTTAAAAAATATAAAATATGAATTAGTAGTTAAGACGAGAGGTAGTCTTAAAAAATCAAAGTTTATATAAATGTATAATAAACATTCTTCAGACATCATGTTGATAAATTGATTGCTGATTATGAACGCTCGCCAGGTTAGGTCATTAGCGGCCGGACATAAAAGTCAATCGAAATAAAACAAAAAATAAAACTGTGAAAAAAATCAACGTACTTTCCCACGCTCCTCGGACGAATTTAGCGAGTGAGAGCTTATCGGCATCTTTTTTTTTGTTGGACCGGTCGATAAGATGCTATCACGGCGATATTGTCCGCAGCGTCTTTTTTCCGAGAAATTGCCGCGTTCCGACGACTGCGCCGCCACTGACGACACGGCGCGGTGTCGAGTCACAAATTTTCTGAGTCAATGGCCATTGCAAGGCTAGCCAATTATTATATATTGTTGTTGTTTATAATGTTGTTTAAACATTCCACACATTCGGGCTACAGTCGACTCGCTTTTCTATAGCGAAACAATTAATCACCGCGATCGCAATTAATCAAATCCCTGCACGAATTTACGTCAGAGTGAAAAAAATGTTCAATGTTTTAATTGGTAATTAAGATACGAAATCGGAATTGATCGTTCATTTACGCTATATATTCGTATTTCTCATAAAGAGCCCTTTCATTTGATACGTCACATGATGCACTTGAAAAATAATTTTAATTTTCTAATTTGCCCTCCAAACTTAACCCCTACAATCGAAATTAGTGTATTTACGCTATACATCTATAATTGGGTCATCTTACTCTCTATAAGTACCAAGTTTCAACTTTTTTCGTTCAATAGATTCGAAGAAAATAAGATAAAGACAACAGACAACAAGGGTTCCTAAAAACTGTGTCGGATTGCGAATTTGAAAGTATCCGAGATGCCAATTGATTTTGCAATCGCTCTACATTAAAAAAATATCATTATTATTATGATTTTATTTTATATTAATTCCCAAAAAAGTCGTGGTTTGTATATTTACTTGCGTAATAGCGGGGGCAGATGTGGCTGTGGGACTTTTTCCTATTGCCTCTCGTCGAGAAACGGTTATTTCTGGACCGGCCATCTTGGTGAGGTTTCCCTCAATTAATTCTAGATAAATATCGAGACGGTTCCTTATTCGAAGCCATGGTCGATTACCTATCAAACTTCCAGTTCAAAAATTACCTACATATCCTAATTTTCTATAATTACTTGATTCATCCATAGCTATTACTTAAGTTGAAGTTATAAAAATGTACAAAATAACGAGAAGATGGAAAATAGTAATGGTGCGAATGGCGTCTGTTATGGCATAAAGGCGGGAAACGAACGTTAAATACATTATTATTATTATTATTATTATTATTTTTATTATTATTATGATTAATCTCAAAACATAAGAATCAAGTATGCACTATACTTGATTCTTATGTTTTGTAAATTAATTGATAATTTTTTTCGCCACAGTTTGGAGACACGGCTGTAGGAGAGAGAGAGAGAGGGAGAGGCAGTGATTTTGTTGTTAAAAGATACAGAGTCAATTGGCCGGGGTCGATCGTCGGACTCCGTCGCTGCCGCTGCTGCGGTTATCGCCAACAAAGCGAAACCGAATCGCACTTTGTTTGATCGCTGCAGTTTTGTTGCAAATTCATTTACATGAACACACGCACCTGAGAAGAACTACTTTATCACAATTATGTTCACCCGGCTCATATTTAAAAAAATCAAGGTCCGACAAAATTATACCCACTTTATTTTGATAGTAAGACCTCGCTTAATGCTGCCCCGCTTAACGCTGTTTCAGTATTACGCGGTTTCAAAGAAATTAGCCACTAAGTTTAACGTAAATTATGGATCAATTTATACAAAATGATTCAAATGTTGATAGAAGCTTAAAAGGCAAGACGAAGTGTCGTTGATACAATATCTTGCTATCGACAACAGTTTGCTGAATGAAACAGAAAAAGGCAAACGAATTTGGATGACTTCTTCACAAAAAACAAAATATATCAAATGAGGAACCTTTCTTTATCACAAACGATAACTTCTTACTCGAACTTTTATTTGATTTTTATAAACGAACCAAAATCGACATTGGCAATTAATAAATCTAAAATTAATGTAATAAAAAGGTATTTAACAATAAATGTTGCAAAATTAAACAAAAAAAAACTAACAAATTTTCTTATTCTCGGTTCTGTTTCACTTATCTACGTATGAAGATGACCTCGTTTAGCGCTGTTTCGTATAGCGCAAGAACTTATTGCAACGTATCTCCAGCGTTAACCGAGGTTTTACTGTACTGTCTAAAAATCAAAGTACGAGCCGAACTCGTGTTGGGAGAGTTCCGTATCATTCTGTTGTCCGTGAGCAGTTTGAGACTTTTCGTTTAGATTTTCCTGTAAGCTATGCGTGAGGTCCTATGTTCCCTATTTTTCTTTTTAAAATTTGACGCTCAGTACATATTTTGATTGCGGAATTAAAAAATATAGTGTAGGAAATAAAATTATAAAACCAATAAATCAACAAGTATGTATTGAATTATTAAATAAAGTGTAATCATTTCGGCAAAACAAGCAATGTGAACTCCATCCTGCCTCAACACAGAATTACAATGTTTACAATGTATGCAGCTTACATAACATAAACCATTACACAATTCATTTGAACAATAGTGAATAACATTCGTTTAAATACTGTGTGTCCAACATTCGTTTACAATAGTTATTAATTATTATTTTTTGTATATCTGTTCGATTTTTCATTGGCAACAACCGATTCGAACAGAGTGTATTGAGCTCGTTGGGCGACGTCGTTTACCTATTTTACCCAACCCATGAATGCGCCGTCAATTGTATGCATTGTATATTAGAGGGTAAATGCGTCAATTCCCCGATCACCTTTAATACTGTTACGAAAAAATAAAAAAAAAAATTAAACACAAAACTGTTGTGATTCAGTAACTTCTACTTAACCGATTTTGATATTTTTTTAAATCGTATGACGCATACATTAATAGCCGTGGTCGGATGGAAAGATCCAGGACTCGGGCCTGCAGTTGTCGACGTCTCACACCCTCCTCCTAGATAAGTTTTTTATTTTAGAATGTCCATGACTTAATACGAGATACGTTCACAATTTTTAATCCATATACAAAAACAAGCGTTTCTTGTAGCATATCATAATTTATATGCAACTAGCGGCCCAGTCTGGCTTCGCCCGGGTGTAAATGTAATATTATAGGATATAAAAGATGAGAATCAATATCATTAAATTCTCAACGTGTATTGAATTTGCGCGAATTCAATCGCTTTTATTTGTGAATGTTCAAAACTCGAAGAAAAATCTTATTTTCCAAAAAGAAATTTAAAAAATTCTGTTGATCCGATCGCTACCAAACTTCAGAAGATCACCCGCTGGGCTAATCTAAAGATTGTCTGAAAATTTCATCAAAAATGGTCTACCCGTTTGGAGTGCATAGATTACATATACATCGTCTTTTATCTATGTAGATTATTAAAATGTAAAAAGTGGTTATTGTGACATAACGATAATAGTTGGACATATAGTATCGCGAAGTTTTTTGTAGTTATTGATATGTCCTTTAATATTGTAGAACATACTTTTGTTCTATCATCAATAGTTTCCGCAGCGCATGCGACGAAAAATGTTTTATGCCATTTTTTTTACACCTTGGGTTATGTTACTTAAGTTTTAGTAAGAATCCCTAATATTTTCTAGCAATAAATATAGCCTGTGTTACACAGGGTGAATGTAGCTTTCTAATGGTGAACGAATTTTTTAAATCGGCACAGTAATTTTTGGGTTTATTCATTACATACACATACACAAAAATACAAATCTTTCCTCTTTATAATATTAGTAAGCAATAAGCAATATAGCATAGGCATGCATGTCTGTTCAGGTAATGTGACAAAAGACATAAGAAATTATTTTCTCCAACGACTTCCGATTCGATTTCTTATACCGGACGCCAGGCGGAGACAAACCACCTGCTTAAAATTGTGTCGGGAACTTATAAGCCACAATGGTAGCCGATTAAAAATCGGTTCATAAATATGTTGTCAGTAAATAATCAACTGTGTCAGTTGTAAATATAATTTGTGGTCGAGCACAGGCGGTTGGGGGCGACCGACAATCGGTGCCTTCGCCCCATTCTAGCTGTCTATACACAGAGAGATAGCCACACATTGGCTCATTGGCTATTCATGCGAGCGAAAACATTTTACAAACACATTCAGGTTTTGTGTGGCGCGTTAATCTGCGAATTAATGCACTGAATGTTAATCAATTTTTGCATGCGTCCTTAGCTCTGCTGCCGTAGCTCTCCCCCGCCTCCCACCGCCCCCGACGCCGTCGCCAGGAACCCGGACCGCGACTTTTATAGACATATACGTTGTAGATTGTAGACGCTCGACAGCTTATTAGCGTCATTCTGGAATTTTATATTGTCTTCCACGCTAACGTAATAATTAATAATTCGAGTTATCTTGCGATGTGGTGTTATCTAAGGGTTAAATTAATTATTATCTTTGACAATAGAGAGAAGAAAGATTATATAGACGCTCGACAACTCATTAGCGGCCTGCAATTTTTTTAAATGGTCTTCAACACTAACGAACGAATATTATTTTCATTAATTAATTAATATTCAGAAATTTATTTAGACTCTTCAATTGTGCAGTCAATATTGTACATTTAATTAGAACAAATACCATTTTCGTTAATTAATAGTACTGAGTTTAGACTTTGTTTAAATGTGCAATTTAAAAATACTACATTATGACGTATGTGAACTACTTTACGAAAGCCAACAATTTTAACCAGGTTGCTACAAGATGGCATACGGATCGAATTGGTTAAAAGTACAAAATATCAGTCAAAACATTTCTGACTAGCCATTGTCTCGTGGGTGCTCTTTATTTTTTGTGCAATAAATTAACTGTTACTATATTATTGCGCTATTCGGCAAAATGGGGTCTGAGCAGTGAACGAAAATAGCACTTTCCGCCCGGACTCGGCAGTCGGTTAAAAACAAACGGGTTAGTTGTCTCCTCTGTGTTTTTGTAACCGAATATCCGATAAAATATTAAACACCGATTCGAACAATAATTTGTCGCTGTGTGTGTTTTATCGTTGCGTAATCGGTCTGAATGAGTCGATAAAGAAACACGCTGTAAAACCGTATCGCGAGTGCGTTGACATCGGTCGGGCCGCCCCGTCGCCCGCTCCGACGGCGGCCGTGAAAATAATAATTAATATTCGTGTGCGACAAAACGCGACGACGGGGCGCGGAGAGGAGAGGAGAGGACTGTGTCGATGGAACTCTCAATGCAAAACAAGACGTGGATGATCTGTCTGTGCCGTAACATCCTGTGAGTGTTTGTGTGGATCGACCACCTGTGCGCATAGACCGCGTCGTCGCAACTGATTTTTTGTTTTGTGCAGCCCTGAAAAAAGTAAAATTTGTTGAAAGAAGCCCGTAGCTAATACAAGCCCCCAGTTCTTAAGTTCTAACCCGAGAACTTCAGAAAAAGTATCAACAGTTTAGGTGTCATCCATAAATTACGTTACGATTTTTAAGATTTCTAGATCATTAAGATTACTAGAAACTAAGGTTGAACGTTGGCATTGTTGAAGATGTGTTTGGGCGAGATGCGAGAGAGGGCGGGGGAAGTAGGCTTGTGGAGTCTTTTTCCAAACAGTTGAGAGAAATATAAGTTCAGATTCCGATTGGACAACCCTTGAAACGTAAAGAATTGTGAATTCCCACGCGGCTGTCTGTCCATTGTAAAATTTTAATTCATTCATGATAACTTTTGTAAAAAATGAATCGATTTTTTTAAATGTTTGGTTCGAAAAGGATTCCAAGTTTTTGCTACCAATCAGATCAGTGGATTTATTTTCTACTAGGGACTTTGTGGTCAATTTTTCATATTGAAAATTATTTAACAAAAATAATTTCGAAACAAGTGAGCTCATATAAATTTCCTTAAACCACAAATTCAGTTGACTTTTTATAAGAACAATAAATTAATCAATGGTCCCCACTTTTGGGCACCCAAATTCTATAACCATTTCCGGACAGTATAAAGGCCTTACCGATGAATATTTTTAAAAACAGAATTAAGATTTCGTTGCAGAATATGTGTTTTGTATAATTTTATAGATTTCTTTTCGTATAATATACAAAATTATTGTATTTTTATGTAAGGCCATGTAAAATGATTTAGTTTTTTCTGACGCTTTTATACCAATATTGGTCATTAATATATTTTTAGTTTATATAAGTTTGTAAGACGAACGAACGTCGTCTAAACAACGACGCCCCGACAATCTCGACTCGTCTGTCACTTGATATCGAATAACATTAGAAATTCCAAGTCCATAATCAATGTTTGCCTAATTATAAATACGGAAAGAAGCCTTATTAGGCAAATATTCATGCCGTATTGTGTTTTTACACACACACAAACACACATGCATGCATGCATTAATATGCATTCAAGAATTGTGCATGCCGTGACGGCTCTCGCTTCTGGGACCCGCGTCGTTCTCTTCTTATCCGTGCGATCGTCGTTTAAAACACGAACTGGCGAAGAAATTTAAACTGGTAAATTTTTTAGTATTGGCAATAAAAAAATAATAAAAAAAACCTATAAAGGCTTAAATGGACATTAGCAAAAACAATAAAATGTCCGTGTTGTTAATAATAATAATAAAAACCCGGGTCGCAGTGCCAAAACCCTGTCGACAATATAGTGTATTTGCTAATACAGGTATTGTGGCTTTATTAAATGAAATTAAGTTTGTTTTTGGACAAAATAAAAAAAAAATGAACCCCTTAATACACCCCTTACAATAATAATTTGATTAGTTGAAATATTGTTATCAATCCAACATCTGCACCAAATTAAATACGACCTTCAGTAAGTAAATTCGTATACGCAAACTAGTGTTTTCATAAAATTTGTAAGTCCGGTCCTGTCGGGCCGATTTGCTTATAATTTTAGGAGCACTTTTTAATTGCTACTAAAGGGTTAAATTTCAATTTTGAAACGATTCTGAGAATTTTTTCGGTATTTTTGGGCCCAAAAACTTTTTTCAACCCCTAAAAACTACCCTTAAAATGACCCGATTGGGCCCATTTTAAATAGGCTTCGTGCGGTGATGGATTCCAAGATGTATGCCAAATTTCGTTAAAATGAATTAGCTCCTTCGAAAGTTATTGCCCGCACATATAAATATATATATATATATATATATATATATATATATATATATATATATATATATGTATATATATATATATATATATATAAACATTTTTAAAAATAGTACCAAAGTGTTTAGGAGGTTATGAAACGTCGAGAAATTTTGGTCCGACCCCTAGGTCCCGCCATCCGACCAACGCCAATAGTGTATGTTGCTATATGGCAAATACACTAATAAGTTCATTGTCATTTGCGTATAACATAATAACATTTTTCTATCAGAATTTTCTTCACTGTTTTTTTTAATTTTTAATGTCTAAGTCTCTGATTTCATTTGGCAATTTATTAAAAAACTTTATACCTTAATAATATGTTGATTTCTTAAAAAAATTGTCGATAAATTTTAAGACCTGCTGAGAGTGGTTGAAAAAATTTTTGATAAAAGCGAATTGAAAGAATGAATTTTTAGTAAGTACTAGGCACAGGTGTCTTCAGACCAGTAGACAAAAATCAAATGCCATGCGTTCTTTCAACATAATTATATTATTCGGGTTGCAAAATGCATCGCCTGCAGAAAATCTCGGTTGACAATGATCTTAAATTCTGTCTATCAAATAGCAAAGTTTCTTTAGACGCAGTAACAGTCTAAGGATGTAGTCAAATATAACAGATCAATACAGAAAAAAGATCAATAAAACTGGCCATGTCCGATTGGGTTCTGTACCATTTCGTTTTCCGGGATAAAATTAAGACTTAAGATTTTCGTTTAGGTTTTCCTGTAAACTATGAGTGTGGCCCAATATTCCCTATTTTTTCAAGATTTTGGACTCAGTAACTTTGGTGATAAGATGCTGGATTTTTTTAATATTTTTTAAAGTATGCATTTTAAAATTTAAAATTTTTCGTGAGACCTTTAAGACAGAATTTTCGTTTAGGTTTTCCAGTAAACTATGAGTGAGGCATTATATTCCCTACTTCTTTCAAAATCTTCGGCTCAGTAGTTTCAGAGATAAGGAGAGGGAGGGGTGCTTTCTTCAATATGCATTTTAAAATTATTAAAAAATATATTTGTATTCGTCATAACGAACCCTTTTATTTGATACGTCACACGATGCACTTGAAAAAGAATTTTATTTTAATTTTCTAAATTGTTCTTCCAGATTAACCGCCAAAATCGAAATTTGTTTATGTGATTGGGTCATATAACTCTATATATGTACCAATTTTCAACTTTTTTCGATCGGTACATTCGGAGAAAAAAGCTGTGACAGACGCACAGACAGGCATCGAATAAGGGTCTGTCATCAATAAGGGTTCGTTTTTTGCACGGAACCCTAAAAGCTTGACACACAAACGCTTCAGGTATCGTCGTTGGACCTGAATTAAAGTTTCGTTGAGCGCAATTGTCTTGAAAATTGTGACTCGGCCTGTAGGAAAGGACGGGTTGCGTTTCGTACAGAGGTCCTACCCCAACACGGGGAACGTTGGTATAGTTGAAGTCAGTCAGTCATAGAGTCTCTCTGTCTTTGTCGCACACACACAACAAACACACGCGTGTGTGTGGCGGCCATCTTGGGTTCATTCACCTTCATCCGTCCGCCAGACGACACGTTCGTTTGCGTGTGTGTGTGTAAGGAATAGAGAGAGAAAGGATATTGAGAGAGAAAAGACATGTGGACGGACGGAATGAGGCGCAGGGACGGAGTGCCTCACGTCTGGAAGATTAGCCGAAATCGAAATCTAGGAACGCGAACCGCGTTTGTAGAACTGAAATTATTCCTGCTGCACAAAAGGTTTGTCGACTTTGTAGGAACGAACTGCGTAATGTGTGTAGTGCTGAAACCGTTCCGCTGTCTAAAAGTTTATCTGAATTTGCAGGAACGAACTGCGTGTGCGTAGAACTGAAATTGTTCATGTAATGGTTCCTGCTATGTGATGAGTTTGCAGGAATTGTGATTTTATTTGTTTGCAGAAAAAAACTGTCTCCTGTCGTATTAATAAACAGCAGGAGTGTGGTTATATCCCTGCAAAAGTAAAGTAAAATTTTTGCTTTAGGCTTATTAATATTCCTGCAGAATAAAGTAAGTTCTTTTAAATTTAGTTTGGAGAAAAGAATTAATAAGTTAAGTCAACCAGTATAAGTAGATTTCCTGCAGAAGTGTCACAGAGTATTGGTATTATATTGTCTAAAAGCTGTTGCAGGAAAATTGAGTACACACGTTCCTGCTAGACAGCAGGAAAATCTAAATTAACGTTTGTATCATTGTCTCGCAGGACGCAGCTCATTCCTGAAGTCGAAATGGTGAGATATTTATAGTGTACGATCCGACAGCAAGCGGACGTATAATGAAAGCTGTCAGATTACACACAGACTGGGCTAGATGTGAGATGTCAGAGCGTGACACGTTTATTAAATTAAGATGTTGCTGACGAAATATCTAAATTCATATTTTTCGGTCGCGTTCGTGCCGTCCGACTACAACCCTGGCGGCACACGCATGTGTGAACGTTTCTGTATAAACATACAGCAACACATTGGGCCGCTTCGTTTCGTTTGTAGAGAGGAGTTTGGTTCATAGATAGGCCATAGTCGTACGTATTATTATAAGTTGCACGAGGCGAAGGGTTGCGCCGTCGCCGCGACGTCCGTCGGAACGCCTGTCTTCCCCCCCGAAGGCGCAGGGAAACGGGAGGAGGCCCTACAATGTATAAAGTGGGTGGCCTCGTGATTTATGTCCGTTCCATACATCGCTCGAAGATAAATTCCATTTTAAGGAAGCATTTAGTCTTTCAGACCTCCCAGTTTGAAAAGAGCACATCAGTTGCGATTTTTTATACTTTTGAAGGACAATTTGAGTCAGCAAAATATATCAATGTAGACGATAGACGCTCGACAATCGAGGTCAGTAGCGTCGCACCACTCTGACATATTTTACATTGATAACATTTTTTTGACTCTCATATAAGCTGAAATTAACTCGAAATGGTAGATTGTGTTTCTAGTGCGTGATGACATATATTATGTGACATTATCTTAAAAATAAACGCCAGCGAGTTTGAACCTTAGTAGCTTCACCCACGAGAGACATATATGGTAATATTTTTTTCACTTAATTTTCAAAATTTTTGACAGGTAACTCTTAATTTATAGGCTGCATTGGATTTTCACACTTTTACTATGGAAATGGTAGTACTTTTTGCACTAATGCGAAATTGGTCATTTTACTACCAGACACAAAAAGCAGCTACTCTGTAAGGAATCGTGTAAAAAAATAGTTTTTTCAAACTATTATCTTGTGAATACTTAAACAGGTCATCATGCGGTGGTCTGGAACAAAAAGAGACAGCACTGCTGACTAATAGTAAGGCGTATCTCGATCTGTAGAATGGATTATATCCCGCGGGACTTTTTAAACACCTGACATTTAAGTCAATCGACTGCGTTCGGTGCCGTGTGTCGTAACTCGGGTCCCGACGCTGAACCTTGCAGCACACCACAACCACCCAAGGTTTGATGACTCTGTTCATGCGAATTGCAGCCACGAGAGAATTTCATAACTCTTCACAAAACACAGTTTAGCGTTGATACATCGTATATTTAAGTGGCTGCACGCAGTTTACATATATTGTGTGCGCATGCGTGAGTGTGGGTTTTTTCTTTTTTGAACCATTATTATTTAGAATGCAGATGAAAATAATGACGGGGACTCCTCTCTCTCCATAAGCTGCAATTATTGTTGTTGAGGTATGGCATTTTGCATAGTTTTTGTTCAGCTCGACTGCGCAGGGCATTTTTTTTCCCTCTTCAATGCGCGGCTCGAATTTCCTGCTTCCTATTTGAATTTTCTGTGTGCGTTGACAGTTTTTCAATTGAAATGCTACGCGTATTCAAGATATTTTAAGTGAAACTTGTTTATAGATAAAGATAAGACGCAACGAAAGTAATACGCTTTTATTAGCTCACCTGCTTGTTTATAACGGAATCTTTGAACGTGAAATTCACCAACTTCAAAACGTCAGATTAAACTAAAACCTGGCTCACTTATCAAGGACCGATGACAATACAATAATTTAATAAGTTTGTACCATTATCCTGACCAGGACCTTCAGGCTAGAAAAACTTGAAAAATTACAGTAAGCAAGCTAACACGCTGTACAGTAACGTACGTTGAGGTGCCTGCCTCATTGTTAAATGCAGTTTGTTTTTAGTCTTATAATTAAAATTAGGGTTTAAAAAGACTAAAACAACACGTTTTTATGAACTAAAAAATGCTAAATAATTTGACAACAAAATTAGTTTGACTGTAAAAAGCGTGAGGTGCTATTTACTTAAATTTTCATAATAGCTCTATGCGTTAATAATTAGCTGGCAAATGAAAAATTTATTACCATATCATCCAGTGAAATGTTTTCAAATCAATGGAAAGAAATCGACTAATTGCTATAAAAAAAGAAACTATAAATTTGCGACGTTTGTTTCCCAGCGGACTCAAAAATTCGACAAAACAATCCCGCAGCCGTATCGCAATTGTTTAAAAATAACGAAACCAAATGACTGTCGTTTGTGCGAACCAATAATAATAATAATGATAATTACTGTCGTTTAGTCGACGCTGTTTTGTTTATATTCCGAATCACGTACGCACTCTTGGCTTTTAATAACAATGCCACTTGTTCTGTAAGCTTTTGTTTCGAAAAAATGTCTGAAAAACATACGCGCACACACATGCAACGCATTCGATACACTTTCTGTCTTTTGTTTCGCTGTTGCCAAGTGCGCCTCGATTTTAATTTTTTTTTAAGTTTGGCGTTGGTTTTTTTCCTGCAGTCGTCGAGAAAGATATCTGCAGCTTGCAACCGGTGGCAAAAGACATATTTATATAGCCAGCTCTCCTGTATTAATTTTTGTCGGATTTGCATAAGGACATTTGGGACCCAGGGATCCCCACAACCTGATGCAAAATTCAAATTCTGAAAAAATATGTAATAAAAAAAATAAATACATGTTCACTGGTCGGTTAACGGTACCTACTGATAATGAATTTTCAGTAACAATTTGCAATCAATTTTCCAATTTACCAAATTGCATGCTGTGTTTTAATATTTAGCCAATCTTGTCCTTACGTAGGAGTCCCTGCTGCCTCTGTGCTTGCGCCCTGCGTTTCTTATAATTTTGGAGATAAATATTTTTGAATTATTATCCTACGAGGATCGGCTTGCTTTTTTCTATAGACACGAACGATTACCAATATGGAAAAACTAATTATTATTATAAGAAAATCAGAATCATTCTCCAAAATATTATTGATCGAAGTTCGAAGAGATCAAGAAATCAAGTTGCCCTGAGCACGAAATTGCGTTATGCAATGCCGGGCCCATCCCACCAATATTAAACAATGCTGTCCCCCTGTCCGCCCGCCCGCCCCCCGCGCCCTGTGCCGAGTACGGCTTCCCCTCGCGAACCGGCCGTTGTATAATCCCATGCACACATATTATAACATGTATTGTACATACGTTGGGTGAGGTCAGTGAAACGACTCAAATAATATTTTTATACGGGCTGGTCGAAAACCTGGGCCCTTCGGCCGAGGTCGAACTGTTCTTTCCATGGCTCCTCTATTGCAAGCCCCCAGTTCACAGATTCTCACACAAGAACTATGGTAAAAGCATCAATGTGATTTGTAAATTTAAAATACGGATTGGCGATAGGCCCAAATAACTTTGTCAGCAGACGGGTTTAAAAAAAGGAAACATTGATTTTTCATTTTTTCTGAACATATATTTGTAATTTTTTTTAAGGAAAAAAAGACGCGATTTTCTAGTTTTCGTTACGTAATTGACTGATCATTACATTCGAAATCGTAAGAAAATATACTATTACAGTAATTCAGCCATATGGCTTTGTTGTGCCCTAAATAAAGTTATTATTATTATTATTATTATTATTATTATTATTATTATTATTAATACCCCGAACTTACACAATAGGTGAGACCAAGCGATAACCGTATAAGTCGAATTCGCGTAAGTCGGAGTACAGTTTTCTATATAAATATTGTACATACGAATTATAAACGTAAATCAAAGTTACTTCGACGTAGAACAATACATAAAATCTAACAAAGTCGTCTAACAGATCGACGATTTTTTCTTCTAATAATAATTTTGCGCTGGAGTCGTACGTTTTCCAAAATTTCTAACCCTTTTCCAATTAAATTGAGACCTTGTGTCAAGTTTCAAACCGTCATTAGATCTTTAAATTGAACTGGATCTAAAGAATCAAGCTCTTTAATCTCTTCAAAAATCGCATAATTCTGAATCCGCGTATTTGCTTAAGCAATTAAAAATTCTGAAGCAGGTCCAAATTAGTCGCGTCTGCAGTGCATTAACGAATTAGATTTTACATTTAAAAGTAGTCCAGCTGTTTTTTTTAAGCTGTGCCCAAATGTCCTCACTTCTTGTCGATTCTTCTTCGGACAGTTCGTATGTGAAACCCCGCGCAAATTGTTGCCGAAAGAATTCGGTATCTGTACACGTGGCAACAATGGTTGCGTCCCGACTATATGTGTATTTGCTGCATGCATTGTTATAAGGTTGGTACTGTTCTGCGGTGGCACGTATCCACGTCCATGCGTTCGAATGGTTCAAGCCGCGTCGAGTTAGGCTAGGTCAGGTCTGGTGCGTTCTACATTTGAACGAAATTGTTGTTATTTTTTGGTAACAACTATTAAAACGCAATACTGATAATTTGAAAATAACTACATGTTATCAGTAACTGTTAAGACATAACAATATATCCTCTCGAACAGTGGTTCCCAACCTCTAGAAGTTTGCGGACCGCACAGCCTGATATTAAAACCATACGGACCTCCCACGCAATATCCCTTATCAGTTGTAATCAAATTCAAAAGTGATTAAGTAGTAAAACATTTTTTAAAACACGGATATATTCACCCAACCTCGTTCAGCGCATATCGTTTTCAAAATTTCCATTTAATGGCAACTTTATTTATGTGTGCTGCCGGGTCCTTCCGCGGACCACTTTCGAAGCTCATGTACCACCTGTGGTTCGCCTACCACTGCTTGGGAACCGCTGCTCTCGAACATAGAAATTATAATCCAATACGTCGATGCAAAATAGGCTTCTCTGATCAGACGAAAAGACGGGACTCCAGGAAACGGCGGAGGCGTCTTGATTTGCAACTTCTGTATACTTGCAGCGAATTCTTCTTTAGTATCTTCTGCCGTATTATTATTGTTGTGTGTGTTTTCAGAGTCATTGCTATTTGCTAGACGACATGTATATATATAGCGACGTATATTTATAAAGCATCGCGGTTTTATGAATGGAAAATATGGAAGCGAGCCAATAAAATGTATGTTCTACGTTCATTGTATATTCTATATATATGTTATTCTATAGTACGATGAATTCAGGGTCGACTTAGAGCTTAGTTCACACTAGCCGGACGCCGGAACCGATTTTTTAATCGGGTGCCAATGTGATTTATTAGTTCTCATTGCATAGCTCACATTTATCCGATACGATTAAAATTCTTACCCGGCACGTTTAACCGGGTGGCTTGTTAATCGGATCGAAAGTCTTTTATCTCTGTTCACGCTTGCTGGACGCCGGAACCGATTTTTTAATCGGGTGCCAATGTGGTTTATCAGTTTTTATGGCATAGCTTACATTTATCCGACACGATAAAAATTCACCTCCGGTACGTTTAAACGGGTGGCTTGTCACAGCCTGCCGTCCGACTAAACATCAGATTGGAAGTCTTTCATCTCTGTCCACACTTGCCGGACGCGTGACTACTGACTGTAAGAATTCGTTTACACTAGCCGGACGCCGGAACCGATTTTTTAATCGGGTACCCTTGTGTGAACAAGAGGTTTCCGGCACCCGATAAAAAATCGTTCCGGCGTCCGGCGAGTGTGAACGAGAAATGCACGCATCATCGTATAAATTAGATGACTTTAAGGACGATAGTCGTTTGACGATCAAGAAGAAAACGTTCTCGAAAATTCCGCTCTCTCTCTCTCTCTCTCTCTCTCTCTCTCTCTTTCTCTCCCCCTTCTTAAGACATATTCTTTCTTTATCTGCTCATTTAATTGGTAATTTCAGAAACTGATTGAATATTTTGTAAAATGACCAATTACAAAGCAAATTAATGCAACAGCGTTGACACTTATCACCCATATAAATTATACATTATTGTAACTTTGTCCGTTTTAAACGTTTAAGTTATATTAAAAAAAAATTATCAGCCTTGCCGATATTAATGGAACAATTCAGTGTAAGAATTTACAGTGCTGTTAATTTTTTGATACTCTCTAACAAATTTAACGCCACATAAGTTAGAGTGAGACGGAAGTTTAACAGCGTTGTTAATTTTGACATTGACTGTACAGAATAGCGCCATAAATTCAAACAGACTATATTTATATACCTACGTTTATGTTCTGTCGAAATATATTTCCTGGCTACCTCAAAAAGGTCATCAGTCTTGAAAATTAGCCAGCTTAACAGAACTATTTGTTTTAATATTTTATTATATGGTAGGAGAGCTGTCACATTTTTGGGTAGATATTTGAGGCACTGTGAAAATGTGTACAATACTTCTTTAGTAATATCCGAATACAAAAACACAGACCTGGCTGAATGATAGCGGGGCTTAGTTGAAAAATAAAGAAGCCAGATTTCTTAATCGGATCTAAAACTTAGTGTTTATTTTTGAAAAACTAAAAAATATATTTGAAACACGTTAAAATTTAAACAGAATAATATTGGTAACTAAAAATAGGTCCATTAATAAAAACAGGTCGTTTCGGTGGGACATTCTACCTGCCAGGTGATAAAAAATTTGAGAGTTCGCTACCCTCCAGGCAGGTCTGTGTTTTTGTATTCGGATATTACTAAAGAGGTATTGTACAAATTTTCACAGTGCCTCAAATACTTACTCAAAAAAGTGTAACAGCTCTCGTGCTAATACTACAACGTTAGTTCGACTTATGCGGTAACAAATCTCGTGGCAAATCTTACATGAAACGAGTTTTTTTAGTAAATTTTCAAGCAACGATTTTTATCGCTTACTAAATAGATTCTCAAGGACTTTCTTCGAACGGAGCGCGAGATAGAAAAAAACTGTAAATTACTACATAAAAGCTGTTAAAAATGCATTCAACGTATATAAATTGGTATTAAATTTAATGGACGCGAAGGTTTATTATAAAATTAAATTAATTTTTACAACTCCGAGGTATGCACTATGATTGTGTGCGTTCGTGTTGAGGTTTGCTTGTGTGAGAGAGTGCACTGCGAAATGCAGTTGTAACCAAATATCCTTGAAATAATATTCACAAGTCAAAAAACGTGATACCATAATTAGGTGTTAGAGAAAAGTAGTTTTAGTATTTTATTAGAAAGCGTTTTTTTTTTTGCTTTAAAACTGGTTGGTGGAAAGCCACAGTTTTATAATTTATTCGCGGGGTCAAAAAATAAGACTGTGGTTCTTGACCAGTTTTTATTTTTATGATATTGAAGAATTTTTTGATCATAAATTTTAATGTGTAAATTGTTATTAAGGCGCTTCTGTGGAAAAATACTTAAATTGCATTTTTATTGAACTTAAGTCTAAATTATATTCTCTTTCGTTTGGCGTTAACGGCTTAAAAAACTAAAATTTTCGACTTAAGTACCTGACACAAACGCATTTTGACGTCACATGTGTTTTAAAATAAAATCTAATCTAATCTAAGATTGATTCCTGGTTTGACTGTAGTCGAGTGTTGTATATCGTGCAGCGCGATGTGGCTGTTACAAGCCCCCAGCTTGCACGTGTTAATCCGAAAACTGGTTGTAGTATCAATTGAATTTTCCTGCTGGTGGCTTTTATATTATTCATTGTTATTTTGTGTTTTTCCGTTAAATATTATCTAGTATTCCGAAATTTTCTTGTAAGTTCCAAAAGAAGACCTAGTCCTAAAAAATAAATTAAAATTATATATAATAATATAATATATAATAATATAATAATTAATATTATATATAGGTATTAACCACGTTTTTTTAAATATCTTTTTTCACCGGAGAAAAATAAAAATCCATAATCCGTTGTTTCGCGATGGTTTGATTTTTCCCAAGAATGGATTCTCATGGGAAAATCGATCGCGAATTGAATTTTTCATAGCGGCATCTGTATAGATCTAATGACGAATATGCGGAGTTGCTCGCCTTGGTTGGAATATAACTGTATAGCCTCGATTATACACCACATTCTTACGTTGTGTATAGCCTAGTCCGATGAACAAAAAAAAAAAAAAACACATGAATACCGACGTCCCATTATTTCAGTTTATGCAGTTTTTTTTTTTTTTTTTGGAAAAAAATACTGATAATAAATCTATTTTGGCAGCCTTTTATAAAATTAATTGGCGTCAACAGCTAAGTGTACTTAAGTTTAGTACCAACTAATATTTTCAATTTATTATTTTTGGTGATTAATAAGTTGATAATTTTATCAGAGCTCTCGGTAGAACCTGAGAACTGGGGGCTTGGAATGGCGGACCCATGCTATGCTGAACTCCCCTTTCGGACGTTGTTGAATGACAATCGTCGCTCTACTGTACCCTTATTAGTTATTCCGGTATTACGGAATCCGTGCTCAACAAATGCCGCGTACATTTTTAAGTTCTTAGAAACTCTAACAACTTTTGATTAGAAAACAGTTTTGATAAAAATAAATCGACACGAACGTGGCGTTAGGAAAAAAATGCATTTTAGAATTTTTTATTTGTGAATATTAATTTGAATAATTAAGTTTTGATTCGTTAACATTCTGACACTAATTACAATATCGTATATTATTATTTTATGCGCATGAAACAAGTTGCAAAAAAAAACTTTTGTGTTGTTTTGAACAAAACATATGTTGCGTCACGCGACCAACTTATTTTCTAAAAAAATATTATTTTTCGGTGCATTAGCTGAAATTTCTGTTGTGTCATAGTTTTGTTTATAGTTAATGATAGTGATAAATTTAGTCATGGTCTATTTCGAATATAAATTGGTCTCATTAACGGAGATAATTTTTATCAATATCTTTTCTTTTTTAGCTAAAACGTAATCACAAATATTTTTGGTCTTGGAAACTATTAATGCATTAGACTAGAGAAATACTAGACCCATCCAATCCTGACACTTGACCGTCTCATATTTTTCCAAACAGAATTACGTGCAGTTTGACTTGTGCAAATTATTTTTTTAACAAACCAATCACGATAGCAATTTTAACGAAAATAATAGGGGAAAAACACCAATTAAGAAATTGACATGCAATAGAAAAAATAACATAAAATTACAATCCAATTAAAAACATTAATTATATGCACATTAGTTTTATTGCCATTTGCATAGCATGATGGTCATTTGTTTAAACATGTCTGTCAGGTAACTATGATTGGCGCTGCTGATTTTTTTTTTGGAACAATTGACGAACTTAGTTCTAACATAGTCGAAGTCGAGACACAATCTCTGCACACAAGGTCGTAATATTGTGTAAGTTTGGATACCAATGATTGATTACAATTGACAAACAGACAAAAAATCGAGATATATATACTTTTGTAAAACAAAATTTCTGTTTGGCGTTTAATAGATTTTGCATAATAATTGCTTACAAATTTTTTAGGTATTTTATAATTTTTTTTTGTATTCAAAACAAAAATGCATTCTAATTGCAATTATTATTTAACTTTCTGCCAAACCCTGTAGTATCCATATCGATAATAATTAGGGCTGTGTAATGTCAGCAATAATTATCCAAAACTGGACTTGACCGAAAAGGACAGTCTTCTGTTATGCGATGACGATTAAAACCTTCCTAAATATTTTTTGAGTCGACCGTATGAAATCAGTTGAATAATTTTCAAAATCGCGTTCAAATAGACAAACAGACGTGACTTTTTAATACGTAGAGACGCGTACCAGTCAAAGTTATCAGATTGCACATATCATCGGCACACAAAAACTCTCCAACGATGAAGTTCTGGGCGATTTGAAATTTACACAGTTTATGATATTTTCAAAGCATTTTGTTATATTAATTTCGTAAATAGTCGCCCCTCTTGGCCACCCATTCGCCTCTGAATCCGCTACCACCCCCGAGGCAAGTTCCAGCGTCCACTGGGGGGCGGTACCGTCCCCGTTAGGAATCTATGGCTTATTTGATGGCCTACATTGGGAGACGGCGTGCTAAGAAGAAGAACGTCACAGCTCGCAAGTTTGCTGAAGAAAAAGCCCGTCCCTAGAATCGCCAGAGTACTGTCGAATTTCTCTTATCTATTTTATAATATATATTATTTTATGCAAAGTGATATGTAATTTGGACCTTAAAAATGTATTTGTCTTTGATAACTTTTCAGTACGTGTTTATCGTTGAGCCGTGAAGAAATGCATTTGGCCTTGAATTTTAATCAAAAATATGATAAACTCTTTTTTTCATCATTATTATTCTTTTTTTGATGTTGTAATTTCGTCAATGCATTTTTCGACATTCGAATTTATCGCCACAGTTTTTTACCTAAATTGCGAAAAATAGTCGAATAACAGTATTTGTGAGCGGTTGACGTGTTCGGTATTTTCGAGTTCGTTTGGTTTTTTAAACGTTTCGAAGGTAAGATTTTGGACATTTTTGAATTTGAACTTTGATTTGTGTTGCGACACCCATTTTTTAAAACGTTTATTTTTTTGTTGAAAAACCATTGATAAAATATATTTTTAAGATTATCTTGATTGTAGATTACCGAAAAATATATTTATTTTTGAATTATTCGTTTCAAAATAGAATTTTCTAAAACATAAACGAGGTAATAAATTATTAGGTTAAATGTTTTTTACATTAACTTAAAAAAAATGCATGACCTACTGCCTTTACTAATATGTCTACAGCAAATCAGAATATTCTGATTCGAAACCAGACGCTGACAAAAATATATTTTCTTAGTAAAAGTCCGTTATAAAATTTGTACGTTTTCAAGTTAAATATTTTGTTGTTATTAATAACTGTTTGTTTGTTAATTATTTTTATCATCTGGGAACTAGGAATGATTGCAAACAAGTCGTATAAACAACGACTTTGTAGCAATCTCAGCTTTGTTGTAGGTGTCTGATTTCTTCAAAGTTCGTAAAAAACTCACTGTCGCGCGGTCAGACATTTAAAAATGACAATTTTCGTTATTTATTCTAAATTTTAAAATCGTTCTATTGAAACAAAATATTTTTATAACATGTGTCTGCTAATAAGTTATTTTTGCGCAGTCTTTAAAAGATTTTTTTAAATTCTGAGTTTAAAAACAAGCAGAATAACTAAGAATTAGAATTTTGTGCGCTCAAGTATTTAACAATTTTTGATATCTACTTAATTTGAATCGAAACTCATTGTAAATAAACCACGCTTTTTTAAAACACTTGTAGATATTTTTGTATAAAAATGCACACGTGTTTTTAGATTACAAAAATTAGAAAAAAAATGTTAAATTCAAATACAGTGCTAAAATTTTGATACCGTGTTATCTGAGTCGAATTTTTTTTATTACTTAGAAACATGACAAAAACCAATTACTCATTTTTGGTTTGAGAAAATTGTTCTTTATTCTTTGTTAGATAATATTTGGATTATTTTTAATTTATAATTTATAATCTTTGAAACATTAATCATATGTAATTTATATATTTGAACAAACAAAAATTATGACTAAGAAAAACTATTTCTCAGTTTGAAAACTTTCAATGTCTTTTTCGAAATAATTACCGTGGAAACTGTAACGCGAATTTCAAAGGAAATGCTAAACATTCGAATTATTGTAGAACTGTCCTTGCCTGCTGTTAAACGTCGACCACTTGTGCTACCGAACGTCTATAATAATTTTTTATTCGAGTCTAAAATAGAGTCCGATCTTGCGTTGACAAAACGACCACCGATCGGGAATAAAATACCACGTTTTTCGTCCGGAGTTTTCTACAGATTTAGTTTCAGGAAATCAAACAAAGAAATTCAAGGACTCTTATAAAATACACAATAATTATTAAACCAACGCAACGTAGAATCAGCTAACGGAACATGTCCAAATTGTAAACAGATGCAGATTTATTTTACTTCTCGACAATAAATCTTATTATTTTATTAGACAGAATATTGCGAGTCAGGGACAATGCATATAACGAAAACCACCGTTTGCTATTGTTTTATTAGTTTCAGAGCCATGCGTCATAAAGCTTATGTCTCTCCAGATAATCGTTAGTCTGTAACGGCATTGGCAAACGTAAAGCTTGCTTCATTTACCAACCACCCAAAGCTCATTCTAGTTCGCAACTTTAAAATTAATTAAAATTTTCAAAAAAAAAAATAGCATTATAAATGTCTTATTTATTAAAATACATACACAATTTTAAAAAAAATGTGTCAAGACTTCGAACGCATTTGTAAAAGAAAAAGATATAACTAATAATATTGACTCTACCAACAGTAATAGAATATTAAACAAAATGAAATTACTTGCAATTACTGTTCAAATGAATTTTTTATTTATAAGACGTTTTTAAAAAATTGAAAAGGACCAAAATGGTTGGTCGAAACGTCTTATAAATAAAAAATTGATTTGAACAGTAATTGCAAGTAATTTCATTTTGTTTAATAAAAAAGATATAACGTTGGTTGAGCTTCTTGACATTGAGGGAGGGTCCCATCTCAAATGATATAATTATGCCACTGGCTATGGTTTGCTACAATTATTAAGAAACACCCATTGTTACAATGCGCTATTAGAAAAAAACAAATTTTAAACAGTCGTGAATATCTGCCTGGCGTCTCCCGACGGCTCACATTTTTTATATCGATATAAAATAATTGACTACTTAAGAATTGACTCTGTTTCTTGAAATTAATTTGTCTTCTGCATCGCCAAAATAATTTTTCCGGGCGATAATTTATAGTTGAAATGTTGTGAGATGGCAATTTAAATTGAAGTAAATAAGTCGAGAGTCGGGAGATGAAACGAAAGCCAGAAATGGTAAATGAGTGTTGCGAGAAAGAGAGAACAGACCCAGTTCTTTCTGTCGTCAAATACGTGTTTCGCTTAGAACTTGAACAGTTGGGGTCAAAACTAAATGCCAACGAGATACGATCGCAGTTTCCATTTGGATCTAAACATGCTGTTCACAGAAAACACAGAAAAATGCACATAATATACCGGGTGTCTGTTATTTCGATGCCCCAATTAGACAATTTCAGTTTTTAAAAGAACTGGAGAATTGATTGCGAGTTAGACTCGCGCGCCGAGAGTTTCATATTATATTTTTTTTGAATTAGAGATTAGGTGATGTGGTAGCGGGCGAAGTGTATTTTCGTTTTTAAACTTCGGTTTTTCTGTATTATTAAAATCGACGTCAACATTGAGTAATTTATTTTGTCTTTTTGTCACCGGTTGTACTTACGCAAGCCACGCACCCATCAAACCTCTGGTCGCCATGTTCTAGCTGTGATATTGGCCTAGTTGTTACATAATCTAGGTTTGTAGATCGGACAGGCCGCGGTTTTTTTCATTCACATTTTGTATTTTTTATTCACGTTGACAAATAGGACAGCTTACCAAATATTATTCTTGCTTCGTCGAGTGATGAATATGGACGCTGTTAGGTGTGTTCTGTAGCGTAGAGGAGATATCTACATTGATGAGGACAGTCTTGTAGCCAATCTTCTGGTGCTCATACGAAGATCCAGATTATTTGCCGACTAGATCCAATAAAAAGGGGGAAGCACAAAAATCCTTTCAGAATGTGGTGCATTTGGACCAAGAGACCACCCAATTCTATTTTAATCTTTAATCGTAGCTCAGTAAAATTTACTCTGAAAAGTGTACGTTAGGTTTATCACATGTGTACTCTTATAACAAACGGACTAGTGACAGATTTCACAACAATAAGGCTTAGCCTTTCGCGGTTAGAGTTTAGAACAGTGAAAAATGTACTTCGTTTAACAATTGTCAAATTCAAACAGTAAAGCTAATTCTCAATATTGTTCACGTCCATTATAATTAATAAGTTTTTAGTGTATTTGCCATAAGGCAACATACACTATTGGCGTCGGTCGGATGGCGGGATCTAGGGGTCGGACCAAAATTTCTCGACGTTTCATAACCTCCTAAACACGTTGGCACCATTTTTAAAAATGTTTATATATATATATGTATATATATATATATATATATATATTTATATATATATATATATATATATATATATATATATATATATATATATATATTTATATATATATATATATATGTGTACGCGCGATAACTTTCGAAAGAGTTAATTGATTTCAACGAAATTTGGGCCACGTGTTGAAACCCATCACCGCAAGAAGCCTATTTAAAATGGGCCTAATCGGGCTATTTTAAGGGTAGTTTTTAGGGGTTGAAAACTGTTTTTGGGCCCCAAAATACCGAAAAAATTCTCCGAATTGTTTCAAAATTGAAATTTAACCCTCTGGTAGTGATTAAAAAGTGTCCCCACAATTTTAATAAAATCGGCCCGACAGGATCGGATTTACAAATTTTATGAAAACACTAGTTTGCAGATAGTGACTTATTTATTGAAGGGTGTATTTAATTCGGTGTAGACGTTAGATTGATTATAATATTACAATTAAGAAAAAAATGTTATTTTAGGGGGTGTATTAAGGGGTTAAATTTTTTATTTTGCCCAAAAACAAACTTAATTTCACATAATAAAAGTATAAAACCACACGGCCCTACACAAGCAAATACACTATATTGTCGGCAGGGTTTTGGCACTGCGACCCGGGTTTTTTTTATTTTTTACCGGGAAATTGGACAATTTAATTTTAATATGGTTAAACTAATTTAGTTTAACTATATTAAAATTGAATTTTCCAATTTCTCGTTAAAAAATAAAAAAAAACTTAGTAAAGCTAATGTTGTTGTCAAATTATTTTGCATTTTTTGGTTCGTAAACGCGTATTGTTTTAGTTTTTTTAAACTCTAATTTTAATTATAAGACTAAAAAACACTATCGCATTGACTATGAGGTAGGCAACTCAACGTACGTCACTGTATAGCGTGTTAGCTTGCTTGCTGTAATTTTTCAAGTTTTTTTATCCCAAAGGTCTTGGTCAGAATAATGGAACAAATTTAACAAATTATTGTATTGTCATCGGTCCTTGATAAGTGTGCTAGGTTTCAGTTTAATCTGACGTTTTGAAGTTAGTAAATTTCACGTTCAAAAATTCCTTTACAAACTGGTAAAGTTAATAAAAGCGTGTTAAGAAGTGTTAACACTTTTTGAACTGAACTACGATACCAAGCACACCTAATATTTGAAATTGATTAAATAGACTATCGAATGATCCACGTGAGCGGTGAAGGATATATGAAATTCGTTTATGATTGCACGCATCGACAAATCGTGTAAATAAAATTCATTCCATTAACAACGAAACTTATTAGAATTGCACATTTGAATGGAAATTCAAATTAGACTTCTTAATTATATTCTAAATGTGTTTTTTTCCTTTGAAGAATGCACGTTTTGTTTGAATTGTTTTGTGGATCAAGGTTGGCGGTGCATTGCATTTATTAACCAATGATTAGATTGCACTTGTGTTCGTTGTCTTTTTAACCTCTATTCGTCGATATTTTGGACGACCCTGTCGCGACTATTCGAAAGATTATTGTTTTCCTATAGCCTATTTTACTCTTATTTTAAAAATGTCTTAGAACCGATAACTCATTCCGTCGCGACAGTGAAAAGATTCCCGACGTTGACAGCTGTTTGAAAATCATTTTTTTCTAGATTGTATATTATAGACGCTCAACATCTGAGGTTAAACGATATATCTATTCTATTGTTTGTTGTCTTAAAACGTTCATAACGTAGTATTAGGAATTTTTATTTCGCTTAAATGTAATCGTTTTATATAAGATAAAAATAGCACTCACAATTTGAAATATATAAGGTGGCACGAAAACACGAGCCGCCACGTTTACCTGTTATGACATCATTCTTGTAGTATACAAACAAATACCATTCAGACTCGACATCTTTCACTTGCGGCTCCATTACTTGTGTTGCTGTCGAACGAACCGTAAAACAATTTTTCATCTCGGTCGCCTGTTGAAGGTCTGATCGGTTGTTCTGCTCTGTTAAGACTTTGAAGCAACCAATCAGATAATATAGACGTCACAGAAAATGTCCAAAATTGAAATCGGAAGATACTGGACCCCAGATAAACCTGACAGTTGATGGTATTTATTGAATTAAAAAATAGAACGCGGATAATTACGCTTCTGCGTGATATCATGCAATCACTGTATTGCAAAAATTGCGAAATGGTGGTTTTAATATTTTAGTGCACTGCTTTAAGACAATCGATCATAGTCAACTATGAAAGTGGATTTTGCTAGAAGGATAATAATTGGTTGGTTTTTCTTTGAAAATCGATTTAAAAATGCACTTTGATTATAGGCTTAATTCGAAACGAAGCACAGTGCTTTTCAAAATCTTTGAACTCGAACACCATAATCGCTTGGTGGTCCAGGATTGTTAAAATTAATTCAATCTTTAAATTAGTGAAGTATTTTGACTTATTTTTTTTATTTGCTACAAAGTTTTAGAATTAAATTGTCCAAAAAAATTATTAAAAGACATAGCAATAGTTTGTCTTCTTGTTATGCGAGTTTCGTTCGACGAATAATAAATGTCACAGTTTGAGAACCGCTGCGACGCCTGCGCTATGCATGTATCATGAGCTGTCACCGAATGACATTTACGCATTTGTTATTTTTCTTTTCTTTTTTGCTTTTTGTTTAGAACGCGCAATTTTCTTCCGCTTAACGACCACTTTGTGAATACATAAAATTTGTGTTCATCGCATTAACACGACCCAGGGCCGTACTTCGACATTTTTTCTCCTTTGACTCAGAGCAACGACAGCCCGATTTATATTCTTAGAAAACCTAAAAAAAACGGTGTTAATATTGTTCTGCGTTCTGTTTTGGACGCATTGTACATTCGAAAGAAATAAAACTTGAAGGTCTTTACATATCGATGCCGCCAATAAGTCAGAATTTATTTTCATATTATATTGTAATGATTTTGACTGAAAAAAAAATGTGAAGCATGACCGATACATTACCGCGGATGACACGCGAGGTTTGCACCACGCATGCGCGCTCAAATGTCTATTCAAATTCATAGATTCTAAACGAAGATATGGCGACTCTGTTGCAACTGGTTTTGAAAGTTCTAAAACAAAACGCGCGCGCCTATTGGTTCAATTGTTTTATCGGCGCATTCGATCGATTTCATAACGCATTCGTTTAATAATTGAAGACAACGGCTGACTGCATGATTTCGTATCGAAGAGCTCTGTGAACGATCGCGGCCTTCTTAAAGTCTGTGGTTGAGTGACTATCGACACTTTTCAAAAAATCATAATTTTTACAACAGATCTATGAAATAGGAGAGACGTTAAAATTTTAACAGAGCTAGAAAAATATTTATGAACGCGCGTTAGACGCCATAATTTTTTGGCGTAATTAAAAACAAATTTTAAGTTACTTGCAAATAATTTATTGAAATAAACTTATAAAAAAGACTGGAGTTAGATTAGCATGAATACAGCTATTAGGCGCTACGCGCATGCAAACATGGTCCCTACCTCTATTCAGTCGGTGTCCATTGGACAGATTCCAATAACGTGTTTTTTTCTGATTCTTCAACTTGTAAAAATTTAAAACTGTGGTCGCAAAATTCATTTTATAACTGTTTTTATTAGCTGTGATGAAGCATGATCACAAAATTTGCCTTGCGGCTTAAAAATTTTCGCCCTAAAAATTCAATCAAAAAACGTGATCATCTTTCTTTACAACACGTCACGAAATTTGGAATTACGCAAGGGCAAATTAATATTTTCAAGTTTTTTCTTTACAAACTTATATTAAAAACACTGACAAATTTGGGTTGATCTGTAATTTTTTTCAAACTTAATTTTTTCTATGCAAAAGTATGTGTAAAACTTATACTAAATTTCTCATTTTGATCTGATTTTAAATCGTCTATTTATGGATCAAATAAACTGTAAAAACTTGGCTAAAAGTCATATTGGAAGAATAGTACATATTTCTACTTTATTTTGAAGCATTAACATAAAAGATTTTTCATAGAAATTAGAATCGCATCCAACAGCTGATAAAGAATGACCTTAAATTGGAACTTTTACGTATAATTGCATCGATTTTTCAGCGCTGATAAATCGAATTGTATTTTTAATCGCGCGAGAACAATATCACCAAGCAACGATTAAAATCTTTGAACGGAAAAATTGTGAAGAGTCGCTATTATGAATATAAAAAATCATGTTTATTTTTATTTTTTTAAGTACGTGATATTTTTAATTTCAAGTGCATGGCCATATGAATTGCAGCAATAAAAAACAAGATAGCAGCGCCGAAATAAAGCCAATGATAAGATAATTTCGAATGTCTCACATTTTTATCTGTGCAACCGGTCGACCACATCGAGTCTTGGTCGCGTCTGTGCAGTGCGGAAGTGACGACGACTCGACGCGGTCGACTGGACGATTTTTCGGGTGCAATGTCCCAATAACCTACCTCACCGAATAATACTATTTTATTATTTACATACATAAATATTGTAATCTCATTTTTTTCAATAACATCGTTTCGTAACTGCGTTTTAGTTTAACAAAAATGTGTGTTTTTTATTAATACCTCAACTTAGGACTACGTGCAGTCGGTCGCGAAATTTGTTTTGTAATTTCTTATCGCGAATACGTTTTTTACTTTTCTGCGTCAAAAACAACACATGGAACTACTGTTCATATTTTTTAGCCGATAGCTTCTTCCACAAACATTTATTACAATATCACCCGCAACTCTAGAACTAACTTTGTTCTTAAAAATTTTCATTATGCAAACGATCAAAATAATTAGTAACACTTTTTTGCGTAAATGATAGACGAAATATCAAACAGTAATTCGTCATTTGGTTGGTATTATCGTTATATTTCGATGTAAACATTTGAACAATGTCGGGCGGCCGTCAAACTCCTTTTTCATTTCATGTAGTCAGGTCAACAGCCTCACGGATAACAACGCATTCAGAGCTACAGTAAAGCACCGTTATAGTCAACAGAAAATATTAAAACCTTTCTGTTTTAGTTTTTAATTTGCGAAAAGAAACATAATGTTTAATAAAGATAATTTTTAAGCAGTGTCTCAGACGAACAGGATTTCGCAATTAAAAAAGTAAACATTATTTATCACTATATATGCAAACAAAAATTTAAAAAACAAACATAACAACAGCTTAACGAGGTTTTTTTATTTCATTACTAAACAAGCATTATTATTTTGTGTACAGACTAAAGGAACCATTATAGCGAATAAACGATTTGTTGCGTTTATAAACGTGCTTTACTGTACTGGTTCGCGCTGCAAAACACAACACGCAATCAGGTTCTGAGCCAGGCCTACCGCACCAAATATTGCATTATCCGTTCTGCGATAAAGACAAAAAATATGTCAAAGTGATATGAATGAATGAACAGCCACGATAATGCCGTTTCTCGAGAACCGCGCGTTGCGTTTGCAGAAGAGTTGATCGCTCGACTACTTAATTTTATTTTAGATATAAATAATATATTGAAAATTTAAACTGGTCTACGAACGGCTATTTATTAGAGGTTAGATTTCTCTTTTGAAATATTTAACTGCAGCTAATCGATTTTAAATTAATGAGGTAGATGCATTAATTAAAGTCGGCGATTGTCAGATTTTAATATTTTCAATTTATAGCCTACTATGTGTCCCCTGGCATGCGAAAAAAAATAATGTGAAGCCGTCACTTTATTTATTTGAGTTTAAATTTTACTCAAAACATTTTAATCTTCAAAATTAATAACTATTAGAACTTGTAAATATAAGCTGTGTTTGATATGATACTCCAGTTTAAAAAGTTACACCAGATTAAGTTTGTACCATGTAATTAATCTGATGTGATTTTTCCAAATTTGAAAATTATTTTTTGTGTACACTAGTTCCATGAGACCATGAGACGTATAAAAATACATTGTACACGAACGATATGTTGTCCGGACCTGTTTTTGTACCCTTGCTTTATTGGTCATGGGTATAAATCTATAATCTAAAAATCATCTTCAATAATAATGATTTAACACATTCGATCGATCCCCCCCTCTCTGTTTATCTTAATTGCGATTAAACTGTGTGTGAGAGAGAAATACGCGTAACTTTTAAACGGCAGAAACGAGATTTGTTTCTTGCGGTCATTGAAATAAAAAAAACTTAACAAGGCAACGCACATGCGTCTAGAATTGCTGCAATGCTCTAACAGTTTATTGCAGCACAAAAACTTGTCAGTGCATCCGTTTTTGCGCGTATTGAATTATTGTTAATTCTCAATTTCTTTGTTCTTAAACGAACGCTCGTTTGTCGACAAAATGGTGGCGAAACAAAAGCCGTCAGGTAGGTCGTTTATTGGGACTCGATCAATGCGACATAGAACCAACTCCCCGGTATAAATAATAATGAATATTTTAAACAAATTAGACTCGAGAAATATTTTTTTAAAAATTCTAAAATATACTTTGCAACAGTCTTTTTGCTTACACAAAAAACGGCTGAACCGATTTTGATAAAACATTGACGTTCATACGCTTCGATTAACATCCTAAGTCTTATCATTTTTTATTCGCGAGATTTTACGATTAAACTCTACTTTTTTGGAGAATACTAAAATTAAAAAAAAGTACGACTGAACCGATTTTGAAAACACTTCTTCGTCGATATTATTTTTTTCTCGAGATTTCGTCTTAGAAAGAAATGACACGCAAACATCTTTTAAAAAACAGTTTAAAAATAGTATAGTGACTTGGAACATAAAAATTTGGTAAGAATTTAGACATTCGGCCCCATTACAATAACCTCCGAAGTAAATAATTGTTTTTTATACAGCTATTAAGGCGTGGTATTGCGTTGAATTTTAACAAACCTGTGTGTTCTGGTTCGTTACGATGTTTAAATAGTTTCCACCTGAAATAAATATCCGTTGTTAGTTTATAATTGATTGATTAAATTATTATTGATAATAATGTAAGAGAAAAATCTATTTTCATAGACGCACGTCGAATAAAACGGAAAATGCGTACGGAAAATGCAATTGCATCAGCCATTTTAACGACCGATCGGTCGCAAAGGTTTATTATCACTTCCTGTGACATCATCGCTAAGTTTACTTACAGGATGGCTCGTTTCTAATGTTATTACAAAGAGAATAAACATGCGAGTTTTTGGGTCCATTTTTTGTTGGCGATTTAAATTTGAAAAAAAATTTTCCGCAAACATGGGATCAACGATTTTTCGCGTTTACTTTTTTGAAAAAACTCTCAACTCTTTCTTAGATGTGATGTGCCTGGAAAAAACAGCTGACATTTCAATGCGCGTCTGCCTTATTATTTTTTTAGAATGTCTGGAGTCAAATTCATAGCAACCGATATTTTGAATTTAAATGATGTAAATATATTCCATATCTTCTTGGTTTCTGGACTTGTAGGCCGCGGTCCGTTGGTATTTTCACCTGACGTTACGTCTACAACTGCGGTAGACATTATCAAAGGCGGTCGAAATGTCTTCCTTTCTGCTCGGTCGTAGTAAGAAAAACGAAACTACGACCGAACAGAAAACACTTTCACGCTTAATCAACGACACATTTACCTGTAAGTCGCCAAGAAGAACACTTCGAATGTCTATCGCAGTTGTAGACGAAACGTCAGGTGAAAATATTAATTAACCACGGCCTACAAGCCTGAAAAACCAAGAAGATTTGGAACAATGCCGGTGGTAAAAGCCTACACACTTGAATATATAAAATATTTTTCAATTTTATATATTTGTACGTAAATTAATAAAAACAGAAGCTTTAAAAAAATTGCGTTTCGAGTAAACCAGAAGAAAAACCCCCAAACATGTGTTTAAAAGACCCCCCGTAGAGAATGATTAAGTTGCTATTGGAAAAAAAAAGATTCCGCAATAAAAGTCCGAATTGTCCGGTGTATTTTGTGCACATTGTCTCGCCGATGCGTAAACATACCCCGGCAAAGCACGCTTCATCCGTGAAGCTCAATCGAAAACTTCACTGAGCCGAACTTGGCTGCAGTTCAGTTGTTGAATGGCGGAAGTTCACTTGACGCGGATGGAAGCTGCTTTTCTATTTACAGGCAAATATACAGGGTGTAACAGAAACGCTTTTTAAAAGAAAACTTCTATTGGTACAGTACGGTAAAATCGATTCGTGAGATCGAAAATGTAACGAAAGTCTCGCAATATGCGTGTATCGTTTACTATATAAATCGACTGTGGAACGTTAAGCTATAAGTTGGCGGCGTTGTAGAACGGTTGCCTCGTAACATAAAGGTCGTAGGTTCGATCCCGGCAGTCGGTGACATTATTAGTTTATTTTTTTGACAATAATACCAGTTCTACTACTGTAGTGTGTGGTGTAAAATACATTGTGTCTTTTTTATATGAAACGTCGACTCATTTCATACTTAAAAAGATATTTTGTTCGCCAATTATATATTTTTTTGTTTGTGACGCTTCTGCTGATTTCGTTCTTTATTTTTGATAAGATTAAAAAATGTCATAAATAAATAGACATGTTTGCGTACCTACATTCATGATAAACTTCCGTTTTTTTGTTGTTGTTATTTTTATCAATTTTGTTTGTTTTCTATTTTTAACAATTTTTTTCTATCTTTCCAGGAATTCCGATGAACCGATTTCGTGAAATGTGAAATAATTACTCATCTGTACGTGTTTTTTTTTGTAAGTATTCTTTAATGCGTTTATTTATAAAACAAATTCAGTCAATTTTGATATTTCGAAATACACTGAAACTTCTGTATGTCGATAAGTCGTGGTTTCACTAATTTGTAAACAAATTAGTGAAATGCCAAACTTATGAATTGTTCCATCATGATAGTTCTAGAGGTGACGAATATGACATGTTTTACTATAGTAGTCGTGTTCTTAAAATATTGCTTACCCTGAACTCAGAAATTAAGAATCTACGACACTCGAAATAATTCGATTGAAAAGAAAAAAGTCCTTCGTTATCGATGGGACGTTTTGAACAGTGCAAAATTGCGTGACCAAGTAGGTATTAAAAAAGTCAATACAAACCGCACTCAAAAAAATTATTATTTATTTATTAATGGGAAACGTTATCACACATAAAAATAAATCACGAATTTTAGCCTAGAATTTACTGAAACTATCGGGCTACACTTAACCTAATGGAAATTATTATCTTAAAACACAACATTCGAGATATCAATCAACTAATACTAAATTATTTAACGATTCACTAAATATATGAATTATTTATGGCTGAACAACGCGGAGCTCAACAAAAAAAAACAACATATTGTATTGAACTGCTTTGAAATCCACATTGCATTTAAATTTTTTCAACTTTGCTATCGTCGATTGTCAATCGGTTTCTTTTAATTTAATTTATCGATTAATGCGCTGTAAGTTTTCGAAAAGCTTCACAAACACTTATTTAACATTTGGAATTCGAAGCAGTGACATCTTAGTCATTCAGGGACTAAATTTTAATTAACTAAAAGCTTTGACATTTATTTAAGCTTCGGCTAGCCTATTTGAAATTGAATAAAATTATAATATATAAATACTAATAAAAAGAAACTTGACCGGTGACAACTTTGTGAACGAAAAAGTTATCGCAAAAAAATGGCAAAAAAAGATTTCGTCGCGAGGGCTAAATCGTTCATAAATTTCACCAACTTGGTAGCCGCCGGTCAGTGTGGCATCGAAAATGGACGCGTCGTTCCGAAAACCCGACGTCAAAGGTGGCACTCGGCGTTCATGATAGCCACAGTCATCATCACTTACCTGTTGTACATTTACGGGTACGTCAGGTACTTGTCGTCGATGATGAACCCGTTGACTCAAATCGTCGACTTTTGTCTCGTCACGACTTACACAGCCCTGAGCCTCGGAATTCTAATCGGCGCGTCCGGTTCGAATTTCGACAACTTCAAAAAAATCATCGATCTAATTCTCAAAATTGACGAGGCGCTCGTTTTGTCGAAACACTGGAAAGTCATGTTTGTCGAAAAATGTCTACCGTATGTCGAAATTTTTTTCCTGTTGGGTTTTACGTGCGCGTTCGCCCTGATCGATTTTTTCGGTTTCGTCTACGCGATCGGTTTCGAACTCGCCAAATATTATATCGGTCGATACGTCTGTCTGGCCGTGATCGTCAGTTACGGCTGTCAGTGCGGTTTTCTCATGCTGTCAACGGCCGATCGATACGTCGTCTTGAACGACAATTGTTCAAAACTCGTCGAAAAATATATCGACGACGCGCAACTCTGTTCCGCGGGCGGAAAATCGCGATTGGTTAAGTGCAGTGTCGATTTTCAGGCGATAGAAGAAGAGACGACGAACATCACCCGATGTTATCTGAAGATATACGATCTGGTCGAATCGTTTAACGACACGCTGGGCTTTTTGCTCGGCTTTTTATTCATGACGATGTCGCTTCTCGGACTCGTCGGATATTATTATGCCGGTCAAATTTATAGCGAGATATTTTACTATCCGTATTCGACGCTTAGTTTTGCGGTGGCTTGTTTCTGGACCGCGGCGCCCGTCGTAAGTATAGACTAAATATTCATATATTGTCACCCCAAGGTTACTAGAATACTAGAAGGTTGGGCGCAAGAAGCTATAAACATGGTAACGTCTGTGATAGGTCGAGTCGACTGCTTACGTCACCGATGCCCATGGCTTGGTTATTCAAGTATGTTTATCCCAACTGTTTGGAAAAAGACTCCGCAAGCCTACTTCCCCTGCCTTCTCCCGCGTCCAACCTTATTTAGTACTGATTTAAATTTTTCTAGATTTCGATTGTGCTTCTCGTGTGTTGCGGTCAAATAAACGAATATGTGAAGGGCAAATGTTGCTCGTCGATCGGCGAACAGATAAAAAGAATTGAAAGCTGGGCGGCGTTCGGCGGAAATCGAGGATTCGAACAGTGCGTGGAATCGCTCAGGTTCTTCCTGGAAATCACCGACACGCCGATTTATTTCGTCGCCATTTATAAACTGAGCGTTATTCTTGCATTCAAGATATTTTTATTGTGGCTGAACTATGTCATTATTTTGATGCAACTCACCTAAAGAGTTTTTTATACACGTCGACACGCAGTTTGATTTTGAGTACAGTAGAGGCACGATTATCCGATGCTCTTGTTATTTGATGTGTCCAGTCAGGGAGGGATGTAGGTTTTTCAGGGTCTAAGGGTTATTGAAGTCAAACGGAGACATATTTTCTGTTAGATTAAGAATCATTAAATTGGGGCTTCAAATCCATTTTTAATAACATCAAAATCAGATCTGACTAACATTATAAATTCACCCAAAAACTTGTCAAAATTGACCCGAAAAATGTCAAAATTCACTCAAACAATTGACAAATTTCACTAAAGATTGTATTAAAATCCACCTAAAAAAATTACCAATCGTCCATAAAAGTATTGAAAATTTATGATGACAAATCAATTTTTGTGAACATTTGAGAGCTCAAGTCTTGTTAGTCCTTATGTAGAGCCGCCCCTGTATTCAGTTCGGGCATCTTATTGTTAGACGATATTATGAGCAAGTGAATCTTTTACTCTAAAAATATTTGTAAATAATTTTTAAATTAACAAAAAAAAAAACATTATTTCTAGCTTGTACTGAAGTTTGATTCAATTTGCCTTTTTTTAAATTCCACGTCTCTCTGTCGCGTTTATATCGGATAATCGAAACTCTACTGTAACTATTTAGTTTTTATTTAGCTTGTTTACGTTTTGTGCAAAAATGAATTAAAATTAATTTAAAAGTTGAAGCAGTTTTTACAGTAATTGTATTTATTTTCATTTTAAAATAATTAATTTTGTCAATTAGTGTGCTTTGCTAAAATTCAGTAGCGAGTCGTCGGCGGCAAAAAATAATAACTGCTGTATTATCAACGTCATTTTTTATTCTTTTTGTACGCCTTAAGCCACGAACAGCTACTGAAACATACATAGAATGGCAGTGAATATTGTAATTTATAACACCGTGTTTTTAAATGAATTGTATTTTAAAAATAAATATTTTATTCAGTTGAAAGTGACGAAAATTATGTTATCTACACCTCATTTTAAAATAATACAGGAGACTCTCGTTTTTACAGTGAATACAATTCACATATATAAAAATCGATGTATGTTCCCTATGAAAACGAAAATGGAATTTCCGTCACTAAGGAAATTTCACTTCAGATAATTAGACATGGTAATGTTTTGTAATATTTATTATATCTTGAATAGAGAGAACGGTTTCAGTAATTGCGTTTTGTGACACCTCGTCGTTAACGGTTTGGGACGCGGCATATTTTTTGACGTGTTGAACCATCGGCTGAACGTCGACCGAACCACTCGACACTCTCTCTCTCTCTCTGTGTCTCTCTCTCAGGTGAAATATTTTATCACCAAGTACGCACTTACCAAATAAGGGTGACGCTGCTTTTCAAGAATCAAGTACGGATACTCATCAACCGCGCTGCAACGCTGCCGCGGACGCGCGCTTTCAATGTTTAAAAAACCCCTTCCATCGCCCCCACCCCACCTCTCTTTGTCCGCCGTACACTCTTGACAACTTCTGAATGTCCTAAAACGATATTTGAATTAATTACAAGCGGTTTTTTATCTAACGCATAAAAATGCTGGAAAGTAAATTAAACTTCAATTTAGGGGAGCTGTTGAACTAAAGTTCTTTTTCTGATGCGAAATTTCTTTTGACACGGTAGAGTGAAATACATTCTTGATATTTATGGAGAATTAATGAAGTTTTTTACGATTTTTTAAAAACATAGCCGTGTCTGAAAAAAATGTTTTTTTTGAGGAAATTTGTCGCCTTTGTAGCACTGCTTAAAATTAAAAAAAAAAGGTTAACAGGCAGTATGCATTATTTTCTTTAAAACATTTGTAGAACTTCATCGAAGTTTTTCACTTTCGGTTTTAACCAAGTCCGTTCACACCGTATTTTTCGGTTTAGGCCTGCGACATCCTTCTCTTTCTCACGTCCGGAAATTTCGTCTCCGTCCATCTCAGGCCAGACGCAATACGAGCATCTCACTCGCACCTTTCTTAATACTCGAACGTCCGTTTCTGATACTGTTTCCGTCTCCGTCCCGCGCCCGCTCAATGCCATGCGTGTCGTTTCTTTCCCGCGCGCTTCCGCATTTTTTCGGCACACTCGTTCACTCTCTCTCTCTCTCTCTCGCTCTCACGCCGTACGCACAGACAGCGCAATCGTACTTTTTTGGACAGTGCATCTGATGAGACATGTGTTTGTGTGTGTCTGTGTGTTGCGTTTTGTATATCTGCGGCCAAAAGACAAAATCGCCTACGACGAACTTTTTGCTCAAACTTAAACTGAAGTGTCCAGTTCACTTAGCATCATAATTTGATGTCCCTGTTTTAAATTTAGATTTCTTGTCCTTTTTACCAAAATTCGTTGACTTGGAATAATTTAGACAGACGTCTATGAGGCGAAAAAAAATTAGATAACTCTCTCCTCCGTAGCTGATCTGAAATTGGAAATCCTTTTTTTTTGTTTAGAATTTTATTTAGAGACGAAATGCGCTTCTGGAGTTAAAAAAAACGAGTGAGCCTCACCCACATAAGCTCGCGGAAGAAGTGAAACTACTTTAGAGTTATGAACGCGTTTCAATGATGCGTCGTCCATTTTGCGTTATCAAGCTTTCTTTTTGGAATCAATTCCCCTTTAATTTTGCATTACCAAGATTTATCTTATTTCCCTGTCGTTGAAATCATTCCTCCTTTAACGTTACAGACAATTACAAACAGATACGTCGGTAAAGAAGTTTCACTTCAAAAAACGTGTGAGCCTCACTCACAACAGCGCACAGGGGAAGTGAAACTTCTTTAGAGCTAGGTATGAACTCGTTTCAATGATGCGTTTTTCATTTTGCTAAATATCTAAATATTCCGCTTTTCGGAGGACGCATCTATTCCGTGTTCTAATGCAGCAGCAGAGAGAGTCTTCTCACTTTGTAATAATGCCTGGACCGACGCGCAAAATCGTCTTCATGTGGATTCTGTAAAGTCAGAGCTACAAGTTAAAGTAAATTTTTCTTATCCATGCAAAGATTTTTACAATTTTGTACTTAAAAATGAAATATCCTTAAAAGTGCCAAATGTCAAGAAAAATACTCATTTAAAAAGTAATTTATAGTTTTCATAATAAAGTCTAAATTACACTATAATTGTTTTTTTTTAGTAAATATTGGCTATTATTAATCTAACAAGGTGTTTTATTTTACATCTCATCCTGATTTGTAAAGAAAATTTCACGTTTTTTTGTATTCTAAATAAAATTAGTTGGATCCTGCTTTTTAAACCCTTGTCTCGCACTTGAAATCATTATTTCCCGCAAATTTGTATTTTAAAGTTGGCAAGCCTACTTCACACTGAAAAATCGAGCTTCGTCATGTCCAACTAGACCTCGGAAGAAACAGAACTCCTTGTCCTGTTTCTCAAAATCGTTTGTATCGTTTGAACTGTATTCGTGACACAAAAAAGCGTGACTAAGAAAATTGTCGAAAATTCGTAATAAACGGTTTTGGCCGTTCGGTCGCGCGCGTTCACTATTATTATTATTATTATGATTCGTACAATAATTTTCGCTGTGTTGGTATCGCGATTTGCATATGTATGGCCGTCGTCAGTGTCTCAGTTGTACAGATTTAAGAGTGTCAGGGTCAGTCTCTCTCCGTGTGTGTGTTATAATAATAATAATATGCAACTGCATTCGGTGCATTGCAACAGCGAATATAGTGCAGTGCAATTGTATGTGCATGCCGTAGAGTCCCTTTACTCGTTACACCAATTATCTCGAAACAGCTTCGAAATATTCTTGGTTTACTAGAGTTTACTAGAGATACCTTCCTTCGTACCCAGGATTCTAGATCTAGATAGGTTTTGATGAGTGAGACATTATCAAAAAAATATTTTTTTTTATCTTTTTACTGCATCGAGTTAGAAGCAGTATAGACTATTTAGATTTTGCGAAATGGAGGATGAAACAGCAACCCATATCGTGTTCGAATATAAAGGTCTAACCTACAGGAGGACAACCATCTTTGGCTACATTGATGAGGATGGAATAGTCCAACAAGACAGTCTAGTAGCCAATCTTCTGACCAATTTTCTCAAAACATCTAATGCTGAGTTGCACAAAACATTGTCAAAAAATTGGATTTGACAATGACCTTAGATTGTAAACATTAAGAGCATTGTGGTTGGAATAATAAAAATAAAAGAATAGTTACTTCTTACCACAACAGATTTATTCAGTGGATGTACATTTCGAAAGCTAAGCTCCCATCTTCAGCAAAACACTAAACTAAACTCAGTTTTGCTGAAGATGGGAGCTTAGCTCTCGAAATGTACATCAACTGAATAAATCTGTTGTGGTAAGAAGTAACTATTCTTTTATTTTTACCTTAGATTGTGATAATATAATTACAGTTTTCATACATGCAAGAGCAGTCTAATGTCGTATTTAAACTCTGTCATGTACAACATTAGACAAAAAATAAATGCTTGATCTACAGAGAAAAAGGTCGTTTTTCAAGTCAAATTTTGATTAAAATGCGTGGAAAAATGTCGTTTCGAAAAAAAATTATGCAAAAAACTATGTTAAATACACGAATATACAGTTAAGAACAAATATTATTTCGATCGATCAATTATTTTTCGAGCAGAACCGAATTAAAATTCTACAATGCTTTTGCTATGTTGAAAAATATGTGTTCACAATATAAGGTCGTTGTCAAATAAAATTTTTTGACAATGCTTTCTGCAACCCAGCATAAATCTTCTTGATTCACTTGTGCTATGAGACATCGTCCTACGTATCCAAGATTCTAGATCAGCGGAAAAATACGTTCTGACCAATCAAGTGATCTATGAATCCATTACTTTATCATTTAATTTTTTATCTTTGGCATGAACAATATATCTTAAATAAGCAAATAATGTTTTTATTGATAACTGAAACGTTTTACCGCTACAATATCTTATATGACTTATTTCCATTGTATACTAATAACAAGCAAAATACATGTATTCACTCAAAAAGTGAGATTTCATGTTAACGCCAATGCCCTTGGCTGTCGAGCGTCTATTATTAATAATATTCCATTACTTTTCTGATTATGACGCCAATATGGTGGAAGTGCAGGGTATCGATTTTTAATAAGATTAGAAATCTGTACCTCCACCATGATTGTGCAATCAATGTTGATTACATGCCTGTGAATCGTTTTACTTTGGGTGTTGAAATAATTAAATATAGTTTTTGTACGTTTTAGCATCGCAAAGGTCATCACAAAATTATGTTAAACTCTTTAACCTAAAAAGCTGTAGACCGTGTTCGTGACATACACTTTGCTTCCACCACATTGTCTTAAAATATTGCATGTGCGTCCTATCTGCTATGTAATTTTATTTTTAACAGAGAAACAGTAAAAATAAAAACCCGGGTCGCAGTGCCAAAACCCTGCCGACAATATAGTGTATTTGCTTATACAGGCAGTGTGGCTTTATTATGCGAACTTAAGTTGGTTTTTGGGCAAAATAAAAAATTTGACTCCTTAATACACCCCTTAAAATAACATTTTTTTTTCATAATTGCAATATTATTATCAATTGAATCTCCATACCAAATTATATACACCCTTTAGAAAATAATTCTCTATCTGCAAACTAGTGTTTTCATAAAATTTGTAAATCCGGTCCTGTTGGGCCGATTTTATTAAAATTTTTGGGACACTTTTTAATTACTACCAGAGGGTTTTTTTTCGGTATTTTGGGGCCCAAAAACTTTTTTCAACCCCTAAAAGCCACCCTTAAATTTATCCGATTGGACCCATTTTAAATAGGCTTCGTGCGGTGATGGTCCGACCCCTAGGTCCCGCCATCCGACCGACGCCAATAGTGTATGTTGCCATATGGCAAATACACTAAAAAGCTTGCGTGATAGCTCTATGTATTAAGGTTACTGAGTACCAGCTGTACAATATACTCCCTTTTTCACCTGCATAGCCCTATCTTAATGCACTTGCATTTCGAAAATCTCTAATTTCTATGAAAAATCTTAACAAATCTTTGATATTAATGCTTCGAAAAAAAAAGTTTTTATAGACACAATATCTCAAAACACTATTTTTCAGGAATATCTCAGTGTAGCTTTAAAGCTACGTTTAAAGCTACACTGAGATATTCCTGAAAAATAGTGTTTTGGGATATTGTGTCTATAAAAACTTTTTTTTGATGGTCTTCATACCGCTACACTGGGATATCAGCTCCTATTTAAAATATAAAGTAATCAAACGAATTATATTCCAGTCTATTTCTAACTAAAATTTACAACTATGCTACATTGTAACAGTGAGATATGTATGATATCCAAGTGTAGCAGTGAAATTTTATTCAAAAATGATATGGGGAAATTATACTACAGTGAGATATTTAAAAATATCTCAGTGTTACAAAAACAAGTTGGCAATGTTGCACTATTTATTCCCGCGTATTTATGTTAAACGTCATAATATTATTAGTGTATTTGCCATATGGCAACATACACTATTGGCGTTGGTCGGATGGCGGGACCTAGGGGTCGGACCAAAATTTCTCGACGTTTCATAACCTCCTAAACACTTTGGCACCATTTTTAAAAATGTTTATATATATATGTATATATATATATATATATATATATATATATATATTTATATACGTATATATATATATATATATATATATATATTTATATACGTATATATATATATATATATATATATATTTATATGTGCGGGCAATAACTTTCGAAGGAGCTAATTCATTTTAACGAAATTTGGCATACATGTTGGAATCCATCACCGCACGAAGCCTATTTAAAATGGGCCCAATCGGGTCATTTTAATGGTAGTTTTTAGGGGTTGAAAAAAGTTTTTGGGCCCAAAAATACCGAAAAAATTCTCAGAATCGTTTCAAAATTGAAATTTGACCCTTTAGTAGCAATTAAAAAGTGCTCCTAAAATTATAAGCAAATCGGCCCGACAGGACCGGACTTACAAATTTTATGAAAACACTAGTTTGCGTATACGAATTTACTTACTGAAGGTCGTATTTAATTTGGTGCAGATGTTGGATTGATAACAATATTTCAACTAATCAAATTATTATTGTAAGGGGTGTATTAAGGGGTTCATTTTTTTTTTATTTTGTCCAAAAACAAACTTAATTTCATTTAATAAAGCCACAATACCTGTATTAGCAAATACACTATATTGTCGACAGGGTTTTGGCACTGCGACCCGGGTTTTTATTATTTGTGTTTAAAAATGCTTTGATATGATTGGCTAACGCGATAAGATGAAAGTCGAAATACGTACGATATTTTAAAAAGAAATTTCACTTCGATGTTTTTTGAACACCGACCGGAAGAAAAATATTCTTTTAGCTTAACAATTTCATTCTTTTCAAGTTTATAAATGAATAATATGTTTTTATCAATGAATTCATTGCAGTTGTTGTTCAAATCCCGTGATCTGACTTTGGCTAACGCTTTTTTCATTTGACAGTAGAATAATATGTGTGAGCTATTTTTACATAATGTCACAGTTATTTGTGTAAACAAGCCTGGATAATTATGTTCTGTTTGTTTATTGTTTTTGTTTAATGAAAAATATTTATTGTAATGCTTTTATATACGATTATAACATACAAAAATACTTCCTAAATGTGTCAAATAAAATATACGTTGGCTCAATAATATATTTTTAAACTCTTATTGACACAAAAAATAATTCAATATAACACGTAAAAAATAATCAAACACGACACGAGTGAAAAAAACAACGCATCTGAAATTAGTGGATGTGGTGGGAGCGAAGGGTGTTCTATTATATTTCTGATATTGACGACTGTTTTAAAATTAATGAATGAAAACGTTCTAAATTTTAACTATAGAACAATCAGTCTTAATCAAAATGTTTACCCTTTACACGTGGCTGTAATTGTTCCTAATTCTGAAAAACTGAAAACCGAGTCTTAAATCTAGTTTAAAAGATCTAAGGATTCGAAAAATGGCCGTTTAGAGTTTATGGAGACACTTTTTGAGTCGATTATTGTTAAATATTTATATATTTGATTTTTTAAATATACCGTACTTAATCATTAAATTTTCGTTGTAAGAATATGTTAATTACGGAAGTATTTCGTATTAATAAAATTTCCATATGATAACATAGGTTGGCTATTAGCCCCTATATCTGTCTTCGAATTACGTATTGTATTAAGGTAGATTGATGATTTAATAATAATAAAAAATGGAAATTTACTTGATTCATTCATACTCCAGCTACTGTGATGATTCGTGTCTAGAGATATTTAACGAAATATCAACTCTCGCATGTAGTGAATTTAATGTTACATTTGCTTTATTACGAAGAATTAACTGTTAAGATATCGCACCGTAGAGTAACTGATTAACTCATTCCGCCGCGATAATGAAAAGATTCGGGTTTGAATCCCGACGGTGACAGTGGGAAAAAAATAAATTTTTCTAATTTAGCAATGTAACAATAAATGTTTACAACAAATAAATTTTCGTTTATTAAAAATATGTCTTCGTTATTTTTAAAATCACAGTATATCATGTTTTAATGAACCACGTTTTTAAGTGGTAAAATAAACGAAACCTTCACAATACGAATGCATCAGATGAAATTTCCATTTTAATAATGGCACCATAGAGTAACTGATAACCCATTCCGCCGCGAATGTGGAAAGATTCGGCAACAGTTGTTTGAAAAAATATTTTTTTTCTAATATAGCATTGTAACAATGAATGTTTCTAAACAATTATAGCAAACGTTTATTAAACTGCTTATGAATGAAATCTTATAACGTATGAACATTTACTGATATAATTAATGTTTTGAAGACCGCCAACAGCCAAGGCTATGCGGGCCTAGTATCGGCGAGAAGTTCGTCGTTGCTACGGGTTCGTTCTTTGAATTTATCTGTTTTAATATTGTTTTTGTCGCGTTATCAGCAGGTGTCGCGAACGAGCCAGGGACTCTATAGGAATCATTACACATCTAGTACTTATGTATAAATATTATGAATACATGCTTGCATATTATACGCACAAAGCCACACACACATTGACACAGGAGTGCTGTAATATAAACGCAATGTGTACGAAACGAACGGGTGACGGAGCGGTCATTCATTTCCGAACACGCTGTACATTTCGTGTTTATAAATTTACTTACATGCGACCACTCGTTTAATTAGTGTGTGTGTTATTTGAGTATTAATTCAACGCCGCTGTCAGATTACACATGCTTTTGAACCGTTTATAAATAAATGAAAATGTATTCTGTCAACTAAGTTTTCAAGTTCAAGTTCTTTTCTAAGCTATCGACGTATTTTTACAGTTTCGTTTTTTGTGATTGCTTATTTTATCTGTATCTGCAGGAAATATATTTTTGCACGATTCTGTACCCGCTTTTCATGCCTATATAGCTGTAGGAAAATAATCCATTTCGCGCTAGTGCGTAAAGTAAACCAAAATAAACCAAGTTATTTAAATCCGTATAATCAAAAGAGTCAGCAAAACAATCCAGATAGATTTTAGTATGGCCGAACTGTCAGGTGTATAGATATATACCTATTAAGAAATTAAACTATTTATAGGAGGTACGTGCAAAAAATGTAGTATGTATCTCGATTGTAATGCTTTTATGACTCGTACGTTGGTCACTCGTTATAAAATAATGTCACATCTCATACACAAAAACTACATTTACGTTGTAGATACATAATCTACTATTTTGTTCACGTTTAAAAATGGCGTAATGAAATTTCAAAAAAAAAAAAAAAAATTGGCAACGCGAAAAGTGTCATGGGACGCACGTCTGAAAAACACTTTTGTGAAATATTTTTTTTGGACTCTTGGGGATCGCTCTCAAAACCACGTAACTCTTTTAGGGGAAATCCAAAAAAATCTAGAAAAAGAAACTGCGGCAATTTAAGACGAATACGCGATATTTCTCTGTGTGCGGATCCAGTGTGCCGTGATTTGTGAACAGTCGATAGACGGGTGTAGATGCTTGCACCGGTGCATGCGGTGCAGCACACCGGTGCACAAATATCGCGGTGCATTACTGCACTTTGCAGTGTACATTCACGTCGCTATGTCCGTACTCCGTATGCTTCTTGTGTTTCTCTATCTGCTGTTGCTTCAACGTTTTGTGTGTTGTTCTCTGTGCGTCAGTGTCAATCGAAAACAACTGAAACACGTCAACAATTGACCGTCGATTGTTCTCCCTACATACACCTAGTATATACGTTCAATTGTTTGTTAACTCTGCACAACTTCTTGTATTTATCAACGCGGACTTCTTTTTTTCAACACACAACGGCTAAAAAATATTGATTTTATATTTTTGTTAAAAAAAAAATAATCGACAAAGTGAGTTTAGTGTTATTTATTTTATTTTTTTGTTGTTGTTGCTGCTTAGTGATTTTAATGTTCGAAGTGTGTTTTTGTTTATGGATGATTGAGTTTCGCTTGTTTTATTTTACGAAACGACGATTTTGTTTCTGAAATATTATTTACGCGCCAAACGCCTCGTGATAATACGCGATATTTATACATAACCTTTTGTTTTGTACGTATATATAATACTTATGTATATAGTATAATATATATTATATGTGTACAGGGTGTCCAAACTTAGGTGTTCACATTGCTAATATTTGAGATACGACTTCGGTTAGACGAATATTTTTTACGTTGGTAAAATAAAAACAATTGGTTTTGAGTATTTCGAAGAAAACTGAATTATTAAATGTAGCACCTCTACATTTTTGCATTTTTTGAAAAGGTTACAAATTCTGTACATAAAAGTGTAGTGCATTTCTATTCTAAAATGGAAAATAGCAGTTCTTCACTATTAAAATTTAACAAGTTGCCTATCATGAATAGTTACATATTATTTAAGACACAAGAAGGCCATGGAAACATTTCATAGCGTCACATGCAAACAAATAGTTTTTGTTTCATTATTTTTGTCGTTATTTTCTGCTCGTGGATAAAATGTATCTTTGAAATTTCTAGAGTTTCAAGTGTGACAGAAAAATAACGATTATAATCAGTAAAAAATTATTAAATTAGAGATGAACTCTTTGTTTGTATTCGACACTATCGAATGTTTTCAAATAGATTTTTTATAAAATCGTAACTCCATTATCAACAAATACTTAACATCGAACACCCTGTATAAAATAATATTATGGTATAGATATTTTATATAGGGACACGTGTTAATTTTCATCTAAGGCAGATTAAATGTTTCACGGTTCTTTGGACAATTTTACCGAAGTTATTTTTGTATTTTTCATCCTTTTGCGAAAATTTTATATATCTTAAAAAAGCAACGCTTCGTAACAAAACACGGCGTAAAACACAGTGAAAAAAAAGTATTTTGCTGAAGTTTGGAAATCTGATGCCAGAATATTCGATTCATCGGTTTTTTTCTTATTTAATACGTTGTCTTATTAATCAAAAATATAATACTTTTTTGAATATTTTATTCAAATATGTCTACGCGTAATTCAATAATATATTTTTATTTGTAACCAAATTTATTTGATTAGTCAAACAAAACAAAATGGTAATTTTAACCTGATATTTGATCGATTCAGAAAAAAATCAATTATCAAACGACCGTGTGATTGTGTTCTGTTTTTTATGTTGCGTTCAAAGAACCTAGAAAATGTTAATTGTGTTTTCGACTGAGAATAATTGTGGTGATTATTTTTGTGATTTTATAAAATTTATATCACTTCGGGGATTTTCGTCCTCTCTTAAAAAATTATGAATTAATGTGGTGAAATTTTTTGAAGGTGTTCAATTCTACTAATTATATTAAGTCTTTGGTTTGGCAGTGTTTTTTTTCTGGGTGTAATTCGTCACCGCTATGTCCTTCTCTGAATTCGTTTTCGCGTCGAACCAATAGTTGACTAACGAAAACAGCACGCCATTTTTATTAAACATGGACAAGGTCAAAATGTCTCCAATGGAACGCACGAGAGAGACAGAGAACGCATTAATAAGTAAATAAGGACAGATGCATTTAATTTCATTATGGCATCCCAACTTTTTCTCGTTCGGTAATTTTTAGTTTTTTTGTTGTTGTCTTTTCGACGTAGAAAACTTCGCGACTTTGTGTTTTTTGAAACGGTTTTGCGAGTGAAAAATGGTGTTTGGCTTCGGTTTGTATTTTTCTAATGTCAAAATTACTTTTTCTATTTTCTTATCACTTCCTTAATTAGTCTTTATTTTTATTTTTTTTTTTTTGATATCTCGACGCTTACAAATCTCACAATGGCTTGATAACTCGAATATTTTTTACGAGTTTTCGATAACGTATTAAAATTTTAATGCATTTATGTCTAAGAACAATTTTTTAGAAAGTTGGAAAATGATTTATAATTAATTGCAGATATACATGATTTCTTATGCTTCGCTATTAAGTAGCGTTATTTAAATTGCTAAATTGTATATTATTATAATAAAACTAAGCAGGTTTCTTCTTTCTTTTTTCTTAAAATCCGAAAATTTTACTCTCTAAAACGTATCTAAATTTTTCTAAATATTTTAGGTTATTGAATTTTGATTACAGACCAATTTTTTACCTCACCTGGTCTTTTAGGCCTTATTTTTACCTTTTGCGATATTAATAAAAAATGTCTGATTTCTCTCATGCGTAGGCCTAAATCTCGGCCGATTAAAGTATGAAAATTCGACGCAAATGAATTTTCATATCGGTTTTTCAAAATAATTAAAATATGAAAGTTGCATTTTTTCGATAATGTTTTAATTTTTAGCTGTGCCAATAAATAATGCAAAATTTCGGTTCTTTGTTTATTTTATATGACAAAAAATAAATATATTCAGTTTATTTTTTCACAAAATGCATTCCAGATGATTTTTGAATTTATTTAAAATAAATAATTCTATAAATATTCGATGTTTAATTTCCATATTTTTTCACTTTAATCTTTTGTAACGTTTTATTTGATTGCATTTTCCAAGATAACATTTTTATTTTTAATGTTCCTGTTGTAATTTTTAATTAGGGCGGGGCTCGGCTATTTAGATTACGTCATTATATTGTGAATCATTTTGAATAGCAAATTAAAATTAAAGGTTTGGTACCGTCGTCTCGAAGTTGGGTGGATTTTGTGTCGATCGTAAAAAGAAATTCAGATGGTTTCGGCTCTGATAAAAATAATTTGGCCGATGTGATTATTTTTTTTTGGAAGGTACGTCAATTATTTTCAAATATTCTGAGAAATTGTGTCGATGTGGAACGAGATATAGATTTTATTGTATTGCAATACCTACTTGATTATATTTCAAAGAATTTGCTTCGTAAGGATTCTAATTCAATTTCATATCATAAAATAAATTCGTTAAAAAAGATTTCAACGCACATTATTTTTCTTAGTAGAGAAAATTCGTTTTATAAAAAAATACAAATATTCACAAAGGATTTCAATTTAATAGTTTGCTTATTTTGTTATTTACCTTTCGAAAAAAATTGAAATTTTTGCTCGTAGATTTCTGTTCATAAATTGACGTGCTATTTTTGAAGCAAAATCACAAAAAAGTATAAATTTTATAGATAGAGAGAACAGTTTTCAATAATCGTATAGTTCTGTTGAGATCTTTTCTAAATTTTAAATTCATATTTGCCCCGGCAGTAATATTTTTAAACTAAGTAATATTTTGAAGTTGATTTTTTCAATAATTTTATATAACAAAAACTTGCGGACATATGTAGGTAATTATGATTTTGGTTAATTTAAGAGCTTTTGCAAGGCCAAAATAAAAATGTTTTTGGTGTCAACTAAAAATTATCGAGTGCTCTGATGGAAGCTTTCGGGTTTTAGATTTCCACAAAAACGAATGCTAATTTTATTTTAAACATATTTTAAATAAAGTTCTATCAATATTGCATTATTGTCCAACATTTAGGCCTAATTTTAACCAATGTTCTTTATTAAATCTAAGCATCGTTTTGAAATAAAAAACTTTTTTAAATGAAATATTGTCAAAATTACTTATCAAATAATAAATAAAATCACAACCCTTCCTTTTGGTTTTGCCGTAGTCGGGCAAAAAATGCAATTATAAAAATTAATTTTGATTATCAATTATTTTCAATAATTTTCGCTTACATTTTACCTACATTTTAATAGTTTATTGGTTCATTGCCTATTTTGCTAGGGGATTTAATCCAAATGTTGTCCACAATAATTAATTCTATTCCAATGTGTTTTTGATGTTCCCTGATGATTAATAATGACAGTACTTTAAAAATGTTTGATTTGCATATTTCAACAAATCGATACTTCTGTTTCTTGATAGGAAAAATAATTTTGGGGACGACAAAGGAAGCTATTATTTGTGCCATGATCTTTCGATTTTCCATTAATTTTTACTCTTTGGTCCAAACTCAGACATTCGTTACAAATTGTCGCGTTATGGCAAAAACGCGCTATCCGAAAATTAGAAATACGATATTTTTTTAAGAAAAGATAAACGAACTTTTCTAGCACGAATTGATTGTCGTTTCTTAGAAAAGCGGATGATTTTTACGTGCATCCGAGACTATAACCGCTATATTGTGTGTGTTTTCTCTAAGTTTTTATCTAAGCAATTCAGCTGATAGTAGCGACTTTTTAATGACAATGGTGGGCGCTGTCCGATAGCGCGCTATCGCTTATCGCCACCGTTAAAAGTATCACTGATTAAAAGACAGCAGTCAAATAAAGTCAATACCTACCTCCGTGAAGCGCTCTTTTTGGCGGTCAAATTTCTTATTTTCATTCAGTTTATGCTGGGTTGCCGAAACTATTGTCAAAAATTTTGACCATTATCTTAGTTTGTTAACATATAATTACATAATTTGCAGTGATTTTTCACTCGGCACTTGGTAAAACATGATTAATAATAACAAATAAATAAAAACACTTGACAATTCTACAAAAATTATTATTAAATTATTTCTCGACGACCGTTTTGGACAATAAGTCCATTCTCAGGAATATAAAACATTTTATTCCTGAGGATGGACTTATTATCCGAAACGATCGTCGAGAAATAATTTAATAATAAATTTTTGTAGAATTTTCAAGTGTTTTTATTTGTTTGTTATTTAATTACAGTTGTTATATATATATATATATATAGGAGCAGTCTAATGTCGTTGTCAAACTCCTTGTCAAAAACAAACTATTGATCTATATAGAAAAAGATTTATCAAAATGCGTAGAAAAATGTTGTTTCGAAGTGAAAATTGTACAAAAAATACATGTATCCACAGTTCAGAAAAAATATCGGTTCAGTCGATCGATTATTTTTTTAGTAAATCGATTGATGTGTTTTCTTATGAAGAAATAACGGTGGTCACAATTTGAAGTCATTGTCAAATCAGATTTTCTCTGACAATGCTTTCTGCAGTCCAACATATCTTTCCATGAAGCTATCTTTTTTTAGACAAAGAAAAACAGCATGAATAAAATAAATTTTCAATTTTAAATATTAGTTAAATAGTAATGCAGAGACTTGTGTGAGGTGCCTAGTTTGTTGGAATGTCGTTGTTTAAACATGAAAGAGAGATGTTGTAGATTAGAGATACTCGTCTACTACTTGTAGTTGTAATCAAGTTCTAATCGGAAAACTGGTGAAAGTATCAAACAGATTTAAATATTAAACTGAGAATAAAATAATATTTTGTTTACGTTTAAAAATACTATTATTTAAGTACAAATTCGATTGTGAATATTAAATTTTTTTCGTCGGCTCTTAATTTTTTTTTTATTCTGTCAAACATGTCGTAAAGCAGCAAGTTGCCGACGCATCAATTTTAGTCACTTAAAACACAGCATTAATTATCTTTTGTCTTTTTATTTCGCAAAGGGTGATGTTCATTCGTTATTTTTAAACTTACGAATATCGCAGGTCGCAGGGCATCCAACGTAATAATATATTTGTAAGGTTTTGAAACTCTGCTACGACCAAACAATTTCTTAAGTTCGTATAACACTTGGGAGACTTTTACGTAATCAATACATTTAATTGAAAGACAGGGGTCTCTTTTTTCACTGGTCACTAATTGATATTTTTTTTAAGTTCATCTTTAAAGTTCAATTGTTCAATTCCAGATATATGTTATAATAGAAAACAGTATCACGGGTAATTGGAATAAAAATAAATTGATTGCAACGTTTCGTCTTTATTTAATTAATTAATGTTTAATATTTTTATTAAATGTATGTTAATTTTTGTAAATTTTTTTCAGAAGCTTGAAAAAGTCTTAATTAAATAAAGACGAAACGTTGCAATCAATGAGTGTTTAAATTGATTTATTTTTATTCCAATTAGCCGTGGTACTGTTTTTTATTTTTTTAAGGTTCCGTTCAAAAGTGTACCCTGGACGAAAAAAGTTGAAATTTGGTACATATATAGAGATAGATGACCCAATCACCAACGTATAGCGTGAATAAACCGAATTCAGATTTTGAGAGTTTATTTTGGGGAACAAATTAGAAAATTAAAACAGACGGAGGAACGTTCGGTGCCGAGCCGCGGTAGACGCGGCATCCACCCCTTTTATATTCGGCGGTGTCATCTTTCTGATGAAAAAGTGCCCTCTTTCATATATAATACTATCCCCGTCTGCTAATATGCAGATGCCTTGCCCTGTTTTTTATTTTATACAAGCGTTTCTTTTCACATTTTAACACGTTCAGCTGTTTTGTTATTTTTGCGACTGCAGGGAGTTTTTTTCTTTCTTGTCAAAACGATTCGTCACTCGCGAAGCTGTCAGATCGCACACGCGATGTGTAATTTTAAAGCGTTCCGTTCACAATATTTTCAACGCAATAATCATTTGCTTATTATTACAAGCCCCCTGTTTGCAAGTTCTAATTATCGATCGGGTTTTCAATTTGTTAAAAAATAAATTGAAAATTTAAATTGACGTGCAAGTCTCAAAATATAACCTTATCTGACATTTTCAACACTTAGGTATATCTGAGATCGTTGGTCGGTCTTTGTTTCTATTGCAAACCCTGGTAATTTTTCGTTTGAAAAAATTATAATTTCAAAAAACAATTTGATAAGACTGTCAATTGATACCATTGAAATAAATACAAAAACAATTCAAAGGAATTACTTTTAAAGCCACCAACGGCCCGGTTGGCTGGGTCTAGTACACATTCGTGTTGTGTTGTTACATGCCAATGCTGGCCCAATAGTCATTGGCAAATATATTAGCTTCCGAGGTTGACTCTAATTAAATGATTAATTAGAACGGTTGTGATGCTCGATGACTCTTTGAGAAAGTTGGATAAAATCCGTGGCGCAGGATCAATTAAGAAGCAATACTGCATTTTTACCGACGTGTCGTACCATCTTCAGAGTTAGACAGCATTTGAAACGTTAGCAAAAATGCAATTTTAAATTTAGTATTGCTTCTTAATTAATTCCGTGCCATAGATTTTATCCAAATTTCTCCAATATATTGGCTTCTATTAAAAAGGACATGGAAATGGCACAAAAACTTAATCACCTTGAAAATAAATTTGTAGTAAAAAAATAATGCGTTACTTTATGACTGAAATTATATGTGCAATGTGACAATGTGTAGACCGACAGCTTCGATAATATGAATTATTAGGAACGTGTATTTGTAAAGCAAATAGATTCATTAAAATGTCAAAACGACTTAATTGATTAGTTGGCGTCCGTTGAATTTAAGTTTATAGCTTTACCTGCGACCCCCACTTTTTTTGTTGAGAAATGATTTATTTTCAAACGATTGTTTGTTTCGAAGCATTTAATAAGCCCAGTAAATTCTCAATACAAATAACAATTCAATTATTGTTTATATTAATTGTTGCGGCTAAATTAATGTGAGCCGACCCACCAACATATAGGTGTTGTAAATAACAATTAGATCGAAGCTACGAGTGGCCGATAAAGTCGCGTACTTTTTTTTTTGTTTTAAAGTTATCGACTGAAAAGTTTGTCTGGGTGTTTGAATTTTGTTATCAACGTAGAAAAAAATTAATCGAACTTTTTAATATTGGAAGTTTAAAGTTATCAGCTGTTCAATAGGCTCCAGTTTTCACCACACGTTTCAGAAATGTCTAATTTCTATAAAAAAATCTTACTCAATCTTTGATTGTAATGCTTTAAAATAAACCAAGAATATGTACCGTTCTTTCCATATGACTTTTAGCCAAGTTTTTGCAGTTTATTTGATCTAAATAAACGACTTAAAATCAGATAAAAACGAGAAAATTAGCATAGAAGTTTTACACACACTTTTGTACAGAAAAAAATTAAATTAAAAAAAATTATTGAGCAAGTTTGTAAAGAAAAAATTTCAAAATGTTGATTCGTCTTTCCATAATTCGAAATCTCGTGATGTGCTGTAACGAAATATTGACGATTATCACGTTTTTTGATACAATTTTTAGGCCAAAAATATATGTTCTTTGAAATTTTTAAACAGCAAGGTAAATTGTATGAAGCTTAATGCTTAATCGCAGCTAATGTAAAAACATTAATAAAATAAATTTTGCGACCTCAGTTCGAAATTTCCCGAGAGCATATTTTACAATCCGAACGACCCAGGCCGATTTTTTACTAGATTGGAAGTATATAGGAGCGGGTGCCCAGTCGAATTTTTTTTGTCGTAGGAGTAAACGCGTCATAGAAAAATAAACAAACGAATAAAATTTCATCAACAGTCACTATTCTGTCGACATATTCCCGGGAGTTCTTAACTTAATTGGGTTAGTATATTTTATATCGGAAAAATATCACTCCTCAGTATAATCTAACAAAACTTCACGGTGTATTCATTCGACAAGAAAATATGACGACGGCCGCCTCCCCGCCGCCTCTCGACGCTCCTCGCCCGCTCCACGCCCCCACCCACACCCGCCAACGTCGATCGCTTTTTATATATTGTCGACAGTGGCGGCCGTGCTTTTGCACTTTTCACTCGGGTCACAAAGAAAAATGCCTGTCCCGACATTTGTAAATGTGTAGATGTAATGCTTGAATATAGTTGTATCAGGAAAATAATTATAACCTCATTTATCAGATATCGATTAAAAATTACACATTATTTAAAACTTAAAAATATAGAGACTGTGTATTTTACATCCCACACTACAGAAGTGATCTAAAATTGTGAAAAAAAAAATAATGGCATCGATCGTTGGGATCGAACGTATGACATTAAGGTTAAGAGGCAAGTGTTCTACCTCGCCGCACCTTTGCTTTAATATCAACAGCCGGTTTTTAGTGTATTTGCCATATGGCAACATACACTATTGGCGTCGGTCGGATGGCGGGACCTAGGGGTCGGACCAAAATTTCTCGACGTTTCATAACCCCCTAAACACTTTGGCACCATTTTTAAAAATGTTTATATATATATGTATATATATATTTATATATTTATATATATATATATATATTTATATATATATATATATATATATATATATATATATATATATATATATATATATATATATACGTATATATATACGTGTGCGGGCAATAACTTTCGAAAGAGTTAATTGATTTTAACGAAATTTGGCCCACGTGTTGAAATCCATCACCGCAAGAAGGCTATTTAAAATGGGCGTAATCGGGCCATTTTAAGGGTAGTTTTTAGGGATTGAAAAATGTTTTTGGGCCCCAAAATAACGAAAAAATTCTCAGAATCGTTTCAAAATTGATATTTAACCCTTTAGTAGTAATTAAAAAGTGTTCCTAAAATTTTAATAAAATCGGGCCGACAGGACCGGACTTACAAATTTATTTTATGAAAATACTAGTTTACAGATAGTGAATTATTTTCTGAAAGTTGTATATAATTTGGTATAGAGGTTCTATTGATAATAATATTGCAACTGAAAAAAAATGTTCTTTTAAGGGGTGTATTAAGGAGTCAAATTTTTTATTTTCCCCAAAAACCAACTTAAGTTCGCATAACAAAGCCACACTGCCTATATTAGCAAATACACTATATTGTCGGCAGGGTTTTGGCACTGCGACCCGGGTTTTTATAATATATTATACACGTATATTGCAACGTTTCGTTACATTTTCAATCTCATGAATCGATTTTACCATATCGTGCTAAAAGAAATTTTATTTCGAAAACTATCCTCCTAAGACGGGATGCAGTTTAATTATTCAATTATTTCAAAATCGCGTAAACTGTCCATTGACGCATCTAAAATATTTTTCAGTTGTATTTTATTTTATCTAAAAGCCAGTTGAAATACCTAGTAGTTAAGTGTTTCGCAAGTTTAAAAATTACTTGCTTTGATTTGATTTCAGTGCAACCATCATAAATAAATTTCCTGATTGAGACTTGTAAGCATTTTTAACACGCTTTTATTAGCTTCACCTGTATGTTTGTTTGTCTGTAAAGGAATTTTTGAACGTGAAATTCACCCACTTCAAATACGCCAGATTAAACTGAAACTTATCGAGGACCGATGACAAAACAATAATTTAATAAGTTTGTTCCATTATTGTGACCAGGACCTACAGGATAAAAAAAATTTGCAAAATTACAGCAAGCAAGCTAACACGCTGTACAGTGACATACGTTGCGTTGCCCATCCCATAGTCAAATGCAATAATGTTTTTGAGTTTGATAATTAAAATTAGAGTTTAAAAAAACTAAAACAATATGTTTTTATGAACTAAAAAATGCAAAATAATTTGATAACAAAATTAGCTTTACTGTAACTTACTTAATTACTTAAGTTTTTATGGTAGCTCTACGTTTACAATTAGCTAGTAAATGAAAAATTTATTACCGATGTTAAGCTTTTTGTTGTCAAATTATTTTGCATTTTTTAGTTCATAAACGCGCGTTTTGTTTTTTTTATTATAAGTCGAACCTTAAATTTCGCTTCGGTGAAACAAGGCCAACATCTTATCGAAACCCGTCTATAATTACAGCGCGCACGCCACTGAGTTGATCGCCACGCGCAAGTATTAAGCTCGAGCAGCAAACCAAACCAAACCCCATTTTTCACACAGACACACCGACGATAGACACGTGGGGCCAAATTACTTTATGTTTTTATATCCCCGAAAAATCATTAGGGGTTACAATGAAATGAAAGGTTCGTCTTTCTCTGTCGGCCCCGCGCCGCGGCCGGTCGCTCCGTCTCGCTCGACCCACCGCCGCGCGCCTGGCGAATGGAACGCACACAAACACACACAAACACACGGACGCATGCGGCACGGTGCGGCGCGGAGCGGTCGCTGACCTATCGAGTTCTTTTTATCTGAAAGGGTGCTCGTTCTACCCTCGGTCATTGAGCGTCGTTATAAAAGCTTATCTGGATAACGGAAAACAAAAAGCTCGCCTCGTTTTCAATCTATCTATTATAATCGTTGAAAAATATTATATATAAATCGATTGTCTTTTGTTTCCGACTGAAGCTTAGGCTTCACACATGCCAAGGCTGGCCTAATAATCATTGACAAATATTTGCTTCAAATCTCGGCTTCAAGCTGGTTACATACTGGCCCAATGTTTCTTGGCGAACACAACACTTAACCTCAATTATTTTGCAGTTGATAATGATAACACTATATAATTATTAATGCCTTTAATAATAATCATTTCATCAAATTCCCAACCATGAAGATTTTGCGGCTTAGAATTAATTACAAACGCATATACGGAACGTGAAGCTAAGTTAAACCGTTTAAAAATGCAAATATCATCTTGATTTTCTATTTCAAATACAAAACAGCCATGTAGTTCTGTTAGTTTTTAAAAACTAAATGCAAAATACGTAAAATAAATAATTATGCATGTTATTTCACATTGACTTTATTAAAACATCATCGACGAATGTGTGTCCAGACTCATTGAAGCATTGTCTCGCCTTGGAAGCTGGTCGATATTTGTCGTTCTCATCAACCAGCCCTCCAATACTTACAATATTTGACCGATCATTGTTACTGGTGAAGCGGCCACATAATCGTTATTGGACGACATTGGACCAGGCTTGCCACGTGTGAAACCTAAACTTAAACAATCGCAAAGCTCAGTCAGTTGTTAGCGGTAACTATGGAAACGGTTATGCCTGTTTTGCGCCGAGAAAGGAAAATTACTAAAGTAAGCATTGAATTACGTTGAAGAAAAAAAACAACGCGTATAAACCAAGTCAGGTTACAGCAAATTGAATAAACGCCGTTGTTAATAAATTATTATGTGATTTATTCAGCAATTTTAATAATAATCGATAACCAATAATTACCGAACAATTAGTGTAACTTCAACTCTGTATGTTTAACAGCTCAGTAATTACTTCAATTCATTGAATGTATGTTTTTAATAATCGCTCTTTAATGTAGAAATTATGTTGGAACGCTTCAATTTTTTTTTGACGTTGTTCTTTTGGCATGCTAGGGTAAAATTAATTCCTGAGATTGAAAATGTAATGGACGTATACCGATTTTTATAAAAAAACTCCTGTAGAACATTAGGCTAAGGTGATCTAAAGATCGGGGGATCTATCCGTGTGGTTGGTACCATTATTCATTTTTTTACAATAATTATGCAAGTTTTACTTCTGTAGTGTATAGCGTAAAATACGCAGTCTGTTTTTTGTTTGTTGCATTTATATATTGCATAGTTTGGTGGCGTATTTCGTATTTTCGTTCTGGATTTTTAATAAAACGACATCGATCTCCGTCTATCTGGCTGTCTATTGAATTAATGACAAGGAAAATACTTTGTTATGATATGTCAATTATAAGCTGTAAAGTTTATTATAGGCGCTATCAATATTTGCGTATGCTAATATAAGATCTAAAGAGCGCATTCACTCGGCTATTATTGTCGATCGTTCTTCAATGATTTGTAATCGCTTGTCGTCATTATCGCGTACAACTTCTTAATGACTAATTATTTGTATTAATCACTTAAACAGTTGCATTTCACGATAATAATCGTTTACGTTGTTTATTATAAACAAAAGAGCGGTTTTAAGTGATCCAGGAAACCTTGGAAATTAAACAGAAGAACAGCGAGTCTTCGTATGATAATTTTTAAACGTTTTTTTGACAATATATTCTACGCCATTTTTTAAAGTCAAGTTTATCGCGCTAATGAAAATTCGAAAGTGTGAAGTTAGCCATAAGAGACCCAGACTAAAATGACAGATGGATGAAATCGATGCATTTTCTGCCATCTGGGCACTATAATATGGTGTTATACTAGACGACTATAACCTTTGATTACAACCAATTGTCGTTTTAAGTGTCATCCAGTAAAATTTGTAATATCGTATTTACTCAATTGATTGATTATAAAAGTAAAAACGAAAATAAAATTTTGAAAGTGTTCTCAAATATTTGAGGTGAATTTTTTGTATTATTTTTAAACTTTATTTCAATAGATTATGCATCTATACCTATTAAAAATTAGTTTTTAATCACGCTAAAGAAGTATAGCTTCAAACGCACCTCTTTTTACCTGTTCTTGGAATAAAACCTGGAACTTTGTAACAGAAAAGTCATCGCTACTACACGCTCGGCTATATAGCTCCGAGTTTCTCGCATCCAGTGAAGCTGTTTAGCCCACTGGCCGAGTCTGTACGTATTTTGACAAGGGGGCGATCGGTCCTGAGTCCTCCCGTCCGCGCGCACCCCCTCACGGGGCCTCCGACGCCGCGCTCTCCGTCCGGAGACACCGCGACACAGACGGAGAGAGAGAGACAGAGCGAGAGATACGGTAGGAAAGTGAGAGAGGCGATGGTTTGAGGAACCGCCGCGATGATGTTGATGATGATGATGACGACGACGACGACGACGATGACGGCGGCGGTCGGGGGTTGGGGGGGCGCGCGCACTCGGGGGTGGGTTCGTGTAATCGCTGCCTCGAATTTCTATTCTATAAAGTGATCGTCACTCACTTTCATCTTTTTAGTATGAATATAATAATATTTGTGGCTGGTTCGGCGCTCTCTCCTCTCTTTTATACGTGTGTGCGGTCGGTGGCGAGTTTGGCTTTTGGAAAAACGTTGGCCGCGCGCGACATCCGAGAGTGCTCTATCCGTTCGTCTTCTGTTTGTGTTTTAAAACTAAACTTAGAATGTTGTCATAGAGTGCGCTTCCGTTCTTCGCCGTCTTCTTCTTCTTCTCCGCCGTCTCACGTACGTATTTTGTTCTTGGAAAAACGCATATGGTTTCGGAACTGACATCTATTGTCGATGAATAAAGCACAACTATATATAGTCGCAGTGCAAGCTTAAAAACTTTTCACTACTAGAACCACAAAACTCTTACAGTTGGTCTCAAAATATTTTTTTTTAAGTATGTACTAGATTGATTTTTATTAAACAAATTCGCAACTTTAAAATCTTTTTAAAGGGAAAAAAACTTATTTACGCACGTTTTTGAAGTCATACTTCTTTGACGTGATTTTTAATTTGCTTTCAAATAATTGATTAAAATAAAATCTTCAAAAATTAATATACTTTCTAATAATACTTACAAAATATTACTTAGAAAATTTTATTTTGGTGTTAAGTTTTTTACATTGCATGACACTTAAAACAACTATTAATAATAATAATAATAACAATAGCCTCAACATTCCCACTGCAGGGAAAAGGCCTTCTCCAGTTTCTTCCATTCGGATCGGTCTTTGATTTTCCTTGTCCAAAGAGGTCCAGCAAATTTGGCAAGGTCATCTCCCAACTTTTCTTTTATTATAAATTTAAAACGACTATTGGTTGTAAACAAAGGTTATAGTCGTCTAGTATAGTTTGCAGATGACAGAAAATGCATCGATTGCGTCGCATCTGTCATTTCAGTTCGGACCTCTTATGGCCAACTTCATACTGTCGAATTTTCCTCTGCTATTCTAGCGCAACTCCTGTTGCCTATAATTTTTACAGTTATAACGGTCTTGAAAACAGCCGAGATTGTCGAACTGACGTTGTTTATACGGCACATATTTGATTTGAGTTTTGTTGACTTGAAATTTTATTGAAAATCAATCTTTTGATGAAAATTTAGCTATTAGCAATTAATTAATTATCGTATTTACATAATTTAATAGTAGCCTATTGCCTCAATCAATTTTTATAACAGTTTAGACCGTATCTTAATTAGATTAGACTGTATATATTTTACGAACACCCTGTATATATAAAAAAATGCGAACCGATTTTAAGAAGAACGTAAAAAGTGTGTACTGGAAATTTCCACGGAGCGTTCTTTCGAATTCATTTAAATACATTCACGACATTTTTCGGACAATGTCTTGCAATATTACACGCTGCAGAGGGGCTTGTCATATTGTTTTGTTCCGATTTAACCCACCGGTGGGAGGGCAGGTCACGTGGCAGTCTATTTTTGGAATCATTAGAAAAACAACGATGCACCTATATAAATTGTCGTAAGCCGCGCGCCCACTGGAGGGTTGGAACGGTAAATAAAATAAATTATAATCGTGTCGTCGGTTTTGTGTTTTTTTTTATTTCATTATTTAAAGGTACGGTGGAATTTTCCGGTGCAGCTTTTAAATAAATTAAAATAGCTGTGTGTGTTTTTTTAAAAATTTATTAATATTTGTATCCGTGATCTATTAGCGTTGATACGGCTTACGTAATCAAGCGGTTTTATCAATTTTAACTATCTAATTTGTATTCAGTTATTTCCAATACTACATTTATACAGGCTGTTCTACGAAAAAAACATTGTTTCAAAAATGATTTGGATGCAAATTTTAAAAAAGAAAATTTCCGATTTTTAAGACTTCTTGACTTCCGGGCTTGTGGCCCGTGGTTTATTGGCATTTCTACCTGACGTTTCGTCTACAACTGCGGTAGACATTATCAAAGGTATAGCGGGCGAAGTGTTCTTTTAGACTGCATGCCTGTGAAAGCTCAAAACGACACTTATAATGGGTGACATTTTTTGAACCCTTCAATATTTTTTTTAATAATTTGTTATCAATTTTCAGACATATTATATTATGATTTTGGCGTCCCCTGAAATTGCCACCCGGGGCAGACGCCCCGGTTTGCTCTCCCTCTAGATTCGGGCCTGGTTTTTAATGCCGTTTTTAATATTTTTTGTGTTCGAGATTTAAAGAAGGGAAATTTGCGAATGCAATTATTTTTATGCAATTATAGATAATTTATTTACTTCTAAATATTTCCTAGTTCAATAATCAAAAGAAAGTCTGGACAAAATGCGCATTCGATAAATTGCTTGGCATTTTTATCAGAAATGAAATAAAATGTGAAAGTTGCATTTCATACGTCGGTACATTAAAACCTTCGAAACTGTTGTTTTGCACGGAAAAAAAATCTAATTTATGGCTAATTGTTTCCTCGGAGCAGCGCTCATAATATTTTAAAGTGAAATAAATTGTGAAATGCAAACGTAAAAATACATAAAATTTCCGTAGAATTTTACGTTGTGGACACGAAACAACACGAGAAAGAATTTTTGTCCCCACTTCGTTATGTCCTTATCTTGGTAATGCATAATATTATGCACTTAGATGCATTGCGTCTATACAGCCTGTTTTAGAAAACGAGTTTTCCGATTTTCTTCGGTTCATTGTTTCGAATACAATCTATCTGTTTTTAATAATTAATTTTTCGATATGGGAGCGTCCATAAACCACGAGGCCCTATTTCAGCCTCTCTGCAACCCCTCGCTCTCTTCATGTAGCCTAACGTAGCCTTTTCTATGCCCCCCCTCATTGGAACATAGCTTTTTTATTTTAAAGTTCAGAAGACATTTTGTGTTTTCTGTTAACAAACTACAGTACAATCTCGGTAATATGAACACAAAAAATCCTGAGATCGTACTAGCGGTATGTTTATATTTTTATATTATCGAGGTTCGCAAGAAACATGTACGTTAGGGTGCTCCTTAACAGCAACCAAAGTTTCTTATAAAAAAAACATGTGGAAAACTCCTTTTGTTCTTTCAAATTTTAAAACTTGGGGACACATGAATCTACAAAAATGAAACATACATATTTTGTAGAGAATTTAACGCTCTACAAAAAAGGTATCTTCACTAAGTTTACTGGTTCAAAAGTTTTCCGAGGATAAAATTTAAACTTTAATCTAGAAAAACTTGTGAACCAGTAAGCTTAGCGAAAAATCACAAGATACCTTTTTTGTAGAGCGTTAAATTCTCTACAAAAATTATGTTTATATTACTGCGTCGTTCATAATAATGCATATTCATATTATCGCGATTGTACTGTATTTAAAAAAAATTGGTTTAAAATGAACAAGACTGATATTCGTTATAATATGTAGATATTAAAATATAGAAGTACCTATATGAACAAAGGATGATGCAAAATCGTGTTACGTCTCAACGTACACTTTTAACAGTTCACCCGGTATACAAGTTGCATATAGGTGCATAATGTAGATATAGGTAAGTTATTAATTATAATTTTTCGCTGGGCAACAATTGCGTGATCGAACCGAAGTTGGCTACGGAATGAACTTAGCAACCGACACATACAAAACAATTGCGTACGTGTTTAGGGCTCCGTGTCTTTGGTCTATAACGGCGCTATTTATGTAAAAATGCATCGCATTTGTGGGTTCGTCCAGCGGGCCGTGCGAACAATTGATATCCGTCGGTCGCGATTCCATTTTTAGTCGCGTAAAGTTTTAAAATTAATTTTGAAAAAAAATATCGAATTTTAAAAGACATGAGAAGGGTTGACTCATTATTTTGACAGCTAATAATTCATTTAAAGCTGTCCGAAGAGGCCACGAATCGATTTTAAAAGTTTTTTTGGACGGTCGAAAAGATGGTTTTATTTATTTGCGTTATTAAGGTTGAAAACTGAAGCCTGGTTTTCGAACGAAATAATAAATAATGTTTTGTACCTAATGAATTATTTTGAAATTTATTAAATTTATACCGAGTTTACAAAGTCAGACAGAATTTCGAATAATATAAATAAAATTATTTTTAGACACAAACCAAACAGAAGAAGGTATCTAATAATCTGAACGGTTTGAAAATAAATTTAAAAATTCACTCTTGTTTCCTTTGAACCCGTCAGCAATTTTTTTTAAATTCAAGATTGGAAAAAACTCGCTTAAATTTCGTTGTTTCAAAGCCGAAAATAAAGTTAACCTTTCGGTTTGGCTGGGCTATAGTTAGTTACCGGCCCGTTGTCACGCTGTTAAATTGTACACATGATACAACCGCACAAGAATACATTGGAGAAGAAAGAATATTGTGAGGTAGGTTGTTCTGTCCAAACGGGCCTTCGTTCAGGGCCGCATTCATCACTTTTCATTCGGGTCCACTCTGAATTTCTCCAAGCTATTGTCGAAAAATTACATCGAAAATAAATTGCAAGATTAAAACATATTTAACGGATACAGAACCGTATTAAGTCACTTTGAGTTCTTAAAATATCAAAGAAGATTTAAACTTCTATAAGCAATCGAAGGACTAAAACCCGAGTAGTGGGCTGCGATCGAACTATGTTTCCCTCAATTGTTTTCGGCCGGAAAAACAAACGAGTACAGCCACGGCATGCTAGATAAGAGTTGCATTTCTGAGTATGAATATGCTTCGATACGGCTTAATTACACTAATTGCTTTGAAATCTTCATTAATAACTGTATTTTGTGCGGTGCCAATTATTATTTAGTGTTAGAAAGAAACACGAATTGTATATGAAATATGTCTGCGCGGCCAGGAGGGAAATTAATTATATATAAAAGCGTTGTGCATAATGAGGCGCGTTCACACTATTAATAACTGGCGTTGATAAGCGAAGCGCAGGACCGGACTAACCCTTCATTTTTTTGTTATTTTTAAGAACGACCCGAAGGTATAATAAAAATACTTTTACCACGTTTTCATGAGCTCGCTTTCGTGTCTGTCTGTTATTTCGCTAAAATTTTGCAAACGATTTTTTTTTAAATCACTTCAGTAGCAAAACTTCGACTAGAAGCTAAATGCGTTGATAAAAATATTGAACGATCTGCCAACGAACGACGTAACATGTATTCTTCTAATGACCTTGCTCTATAATATTAGCACGCAGTTTATATAACGCATAAAGCATTACACAATTCATAGAACAAGGCTCATTCAAATACTGAAGGTTAAACATTTGCCAACAGTAACAAGTTTCTGTTGCCGATATATTTATCTACAGGATGTTTTTTAAGTTGATACTTCTTTTTTAACAGCCTGTAGAAATCAAATAGACGAAGAAACATTTCATGTAACAATATTAATGATATCATCCATGATTATTAAAATAAAAATATAAAATTATCAGGAATGTGGACAGTATAGATTTTAAAAACGCAATCTATTCCGCGACGTTTCGACCATTTTATTTGGTCTTCATCAGGCGTCTATAACATACAGAACAATAAAAATTACCCCAAAAAAAGAGGGTCAGTACGATATGTTTATCAAAAGAAATCACCTGTTTATAGTTTGACCCGCTGCTAAATTTCCGGGCCGACGGTCCGACCCTGGCAGCCCGTATCGAACGTGTGTGTGTTGGTGCGAGAGTGTTTATATAACAGGAAGTAGTGCATGTTTGGAGACCGGATATGCAATTCGGTGACATTTGGCTCCCGTGCAGTTTGTACTCTCGTCGCCGTCGTATATCGCAGCAAGCATGCGTTGCTATCATATTAATATGTAGGTCAATTGTTCGAAGCGCGCTCCGATCTCGAAACGGAGCCGCTCTCTTATTTTTTTTCACCTTTCTTGTTCGTTTTTGTACGCCCACCGACTGTCAAGGCTGTCTGGGCCGCGTACCAAGTCGCGTTTTCAATTTGTTAATGTTATTTTAAATCGACAAGTCCGACTAAAACTTCCGTCAGTTGGTAAATTAGACGCTTGGAACTGCGTCCTTGACTCGTCTAAGTTAAATATAGGGAAAATATGTACGATTTTTTAAAATTTTGAACTATTAGTAAAAAAAATTAAATATGCAACAAAAAACCGATATATGTTTAAAAAGAAATAAATTGCAGGAATGGAAAATTTGATTAGATTATATTTTTTTTAATTTATAACACATTGTCTTCTGTAATGAGATGCTGGGTGACTATTTACTATTTGTTGAAACGTGTTTTTTTCAATATGAATAAAAATAATTCATACGAGCAAATTTGAAGCGAATATTTTTGGAACGAGGTGTATATTAAATACCTGGCGGAATTTTAAATATGCAATTACTATATTATATGCATATTTTTTCAATTTCCTTTCTATAAATACCTAAGTACAATTGATGGGTTTGGTCACCCCTTTTTGTTATTGCATAATGGCAGACAAACGATTCTTACTAACGATAAAATAATACATGTCTATAATTTAACACATGACTTTAATCGTCAAAGTTTTTATGCTTGATTTTTGAAAGACGGATAATTTCATAAACGTTACGTAACGAAATTAGCGGTCGCCATTTTTCACGACAAAAAAATAAACTCATCGCGAAAATGCCATAGCTTCTTTCAAATATTCAGCGTCAAACGAGGTCGTCTTTACACGTATATAATAGATATAAGTGAAACAGAACCGAAAATAAGAAAATTTGTTAGTTTTTTCTTGTTTAATTTTGGAACATTTATTGTTAAATCACATTTATTCATTGCTAATATCAATTTTTGTTCATAAACCATTTATGAAAATCAAATAAAAGTTCGAGTAAGAAGTTATGTTTGTGATGAGGAAGGTTCCTCACTTGATATATTTTGTTTTTTGTGAAGAAGTCATCTAAATATCGTTGCGTTTTTCTATTTCGTTCAGCAAACTGTTGTCGATAGCGAGATATTGCATCAATGACACTTCGTCTTGCCTTCGAACTTCTATCAACATTTGAATAATCCATAATTCACGTTATAGCGGTTAGACTTTTTCTTATACTGAAACAGCGCTAAACGAGGTCTTACAATATATTTTAAATGTTTGTAAAAATTAAAAAAGTAGCTTCGACTGTTCTGCTATCTTTTGTCGAAATGTTTTATTTTATAATCGCCAGGGCGGCCTCCCGTCCGTTTAGAGATCATTCTCTATATTATCAACAAATTATTGTTATGTATTTATTTACCAATTTTTTTCGAGAATTGTATAAAAAGGAATTTGTTTGTTCATAAAAAGGGTTCAACAAATGACCTCGTCCCAATCGTTAATCGAAGGTTAAATGTAATCTTTTTTGTTTTCGTCGCATATCTGTTACGGACAATCGAATAAACGAACCGCCGCTGACAAATCTTTCAAGTTCGGAGTCGTTGACCGTAACGTGTTAACCCTGTTGCATCCACTGTTGTTTCGCAGACAAGTTAATTTACGGTAATTTGGCTGAGGTTTATTAAATATTTAGAGTTGCTCTTTTTATCGCAGTGACGAACCTCTACTTAAGGGACCTGCATAATAGACAACATATTTACATTAAAAAAATAATAGTTTGAAAAAACTAAAAAAACATGCTTTAATAGCAAACCGAACTAAAAAGTAAAAAAATAATATAAAAATGATTTTTCGGGAAAAAGGACTTTATAAAGTCATCGGCCCTTGACAAGTGTGCAAAGTTTCAGTTTTAATCGGACGTTTTGAAGTGGGTGAATTTCACGTTCAAAAATTCCGTTACAAACATACAGATGAAACTAATAAAACTGTGTTAAAAATGTAGAATAGTTTAGGCAAATCGCGGTGTCGTATTGAAATTTTTAAACAAAATGTTTTGACAGTCTCTGATACCGGACACCAGAGTATTAATTTTAGCATTAAACTGAATATTAAATCATACTTTCACTAATCTTCAGATTAAAAGCTGAAAACAAGAAGCTCGTAATATATGTACAACGACATCCTGACAATCTCAGCAAATCCCTTTTGCATTCAATTATCAATTCGCTAAATAAAATAAAGATAATATTTTAGTGTTTGTTTAATATTTCTCCGAATCAGTCTACAAAAAAAATCGTTCATTGATTGCTTGCTTCCGGTGATTTATTTGATAATTTACAGCTATGTAAATATTAATTCGCATTAAACATATCTCTTAGATAATTCATAAATTTATTTCTGGACGCTGTTTTTTATTTATTTTATTTTTTAACTTTCCAGTACATTGGAAAATCGAAATCAAAATTTTTAACAATTTTTGTCTAATTAGAAAGAGAAAAAAAATATAAACGTGCTTCAATCTGAAGAACACATTTTTGTTTCAAGGCTACTATACTGTTTTTAGACTATTTTTGAAAAGAAGCCTCTTTTAGTGTGATATGTATGTAGGTGGTCATTTCTTTCTAAAAAACAATCTCGAAAATAAATAATGATATCGACTACGTTAGGCTGCGCGTATTAACGTAAATATGAGTTGAAAGAAATTTTATTAAAATGGGTACAGCCGTTTTTTTGTTTAAACAAACAAATTGCACAGAAATATTTTTAGGATTTTTTGCAAAAAGACTTCTCGGGTCTAAGTTGGTCGGATCGAAGGGCTTGTTTATTATGTAGCGAGTAAAATTTTACTTTAGTTTTGTGATTGGACGGTTCTGTTAATGGTATATATTTTTCCAATTTTTATTTTTGACAAAATGACAGTAATTTGTACCCAAAACTCGCGACCGATGACAACCAAGATTGATGTGGTGAACGGCGGCCCGAACGCGAAGGGTCGCCGGGGGGGTCGACTGGAAATTAACGACGATTTGACAACTGAGGCCATTCCAGTTTTTGTGCGTAAATTATGACACGTGAATAAATTTTATTTACGTAACAAATATACCGAATGTTCGTTTTGAAACGTCTTTCTAGCGTCAGTTGGAAACACTTTTGCTCCTGGACACGTCTTCGCCATATATCGTTGTAGTGTGGCCGTCTTTATCCTTTTCTCGCACGGTTAAGGTACTATTTTGAGAGAGATAGAGATGGGCCACACCAGCTTTCTATCTTTTTTTATATAGGGAGAACACTTGTTACACCGCTAGACATAAGTAATCGATTAAAAATGCAGTTGAAACCTTCAAATTAACACCTGGAATTTGGACGTCCCTGTGAGCTCGGCTACTTTAAACCTTAAATCTTCTTTGAATTTGTGTATAGCTTGGGATATTGTTTGTACAGCATTTCTGTGATATAGAGAATATATTATAGACGCTTGATAACTGAGGAAGACATTTTTTTATGTTAATAAACAATCCGTAAAATATCGCTCGAATTTATAACTAATTGTCGACGACGTATTATTATTTCACTTAAACTTGAATTCAGTTTAATCCGATTTGCACGCCCGGGCGAATCCGGTCCGAGAAACTAGTAGAAGTAAACCTTCTTCAAGAAATAAATTAGCCCGTACGGACAGACAAACAGACGCCATCCGAAACTTCCCTATGTATAGATTTCGTTTAAAAAAGCTGCACATAATAAACTCATTTTGCTGCGTCCAGAAGGTCTGTTTTTTGGCAAACACCTTGTATATTACTTTCACAGTAAAGAAAACAAACAACCGCGTGCTTTGGAAAAGTACTCAACAAAAGAACGCCTGATGGCAAATAAAATAATTTTGACATTTTCAATGCAACACGTGTCCTGTTTTGTCGTCCAGCGCGAGCGAAACTGTGATGCCGCCAACGGAGCCACCGAACTGTCTACGTTCTGGCTCCGCTGGACACATCACAGTACAGCACAAAATGGCGCGTTTGATGATTTAATAAGTCCATACAAATCGAGACTGTGCTTTGAAATTTAAAGGTGGAAAAGAATGAAATAAAATAGGTCCGTTTTTATTTTAACAGAACGTTTGTTAATGTTTTTTTTAATAGAAAATTCTCTTTTTGGATAAAAAACAATTACTGACCGCTGAATAAATTCTCGGTAATCGATTATTCCGAAGTAATTTGTTACTTAACAATAATATTAGTCACATGTCAAACCTAACCTGAAATGTTTTCTTTTTTTTTTTGACAAACAGCAAGTCATATTAATAAATAACTAGCTGAAACAAGCGAGAAGCGACTATAATGGACGACGTGATCAATTCTGTTTATTAAAAAAAAGTCGCCACACCCCGACGCCGTGCGCTCTCATACCTCTGTAGCGTTAGTGTTTTGTTATGGTGTTGGTGTGTTTTTCGGCACGTCATTTGTTTTATTAATGGCCAGCTGCGACGTCGACGACCGTCTACTGTTTAGTTTTCCACAGCCGACTTCCTTTTAATTCGGTTTCGTGTTTTGTGGAATTATGAACAATATGTCTCTGCTTTAGATTTATCGATAGGCATTATTTACACTGCCAGTTATATTAATAATCGATACTTTACATGCAATGCACAATATCTATGCGACGGTCGCGCCTCTCTAAGCGCCAGATAAGATGGCGCCGACCAAAAATACTCCTATATACGAAAAAAATACATACTTTTAACAGCTGTAACTATTTATAGACCTATACCAACCGGTCGTCTTTTAAATATTTTATTCTTTTAATAATACTAAAGTACCAGGTTTCTGATTAAAAATGGTGGCTTGTAATTCAGATATCGCTACACGCTCGGCTATTCTCAAGATCAAGATACATTTTCTTGTAATATTATCTGTCAGTCTGTTACTTTTTCATGTCTAAATCGCTCTGAACAGATTTCGATAAAATTTGGCAAGGAGAGGATGTCTAAAAAAAGAACCTGAAGGGGATTAAAGTCCAATTCAATCGCGTGAGGATCCGCAGGTAACGGCTAGTCTATCGTAAAAATAAACAACTAAATTAATGCTGGAATTGCTTTTATTAAATATGTTTCTTACCCCACCGTTGAATTTCTTTTTTTTTGCAACAGACGAAAAAAACAAATTCGCGAAATTAACTTCGGAGCTGGAAAAATGTTGGTAGGAGATATATTTTGGTTAAAAGAAAGTCAGAGAAAATTTCCGTATTTTCTGCTGCTTGAGAGAAATAGTAATTGCGACGTTTGTCCGCAACATATAGATCGCAAGAACTCCGCCTTATCCTGGGACCCATGTGTGTGAGTGAAAAGGGTTGTGTTTTTTTATATTATTTTAAATTTTCCCGTCGAAGCGTCTGCGGCAGGAGGTGGGGGGACGGCAAACGCGGGCGTCCGTAGCACGGCGACGGGGGGTTGGGGCGGAGGGGGGAGGGGACGCGGGCGCCACCGGATGGGGTACCTCGTTTATGTATTGATCTATCATATTATTTTATATATTATGTGCGGACAAACACAAACATTTACTGATTGCAGTGGCGTGCGTCTTAACAAGGAAGTGACGACACTCGAAAATTCGTTTTTTAATATCTCATCTCTTCAGGAATATAGAATCAGACACTCAAGTTTTTAAAACGGCGGAAAAATCAATGCATTTTATAAATGATTTTTTTTTTTAATCCATAACCTCAATTGTCGACCTTCTATATTCTACAATCTCTACATTTTTCTATTTAAACTAGTTCAATTTTATTAAGTATCATAATTGTATTTGTTTCCCTTGTTTTATATTTTTATATAAGATAACAAAAAAAAAAAAATAAAACGTGTTAGCCTCACCCAGATAAGCTCATGGGAGAAGTGAAACTTCTTTAAAGTTATGAACTCGCTTCATTGATGAGTTACTTCCCCGCCGTTGAATCATTTCCCCTTTAATGTCACAGAAAATACGTCGCTAAAGAAGTTTGACTTCAATAAAAATGTTTGCAAAATCTGTTATTTTTAACTATTTAAAAAAACTATTTAAAAATAATATTTATTTAGTCGTGATAATTGATATGGAAATCAAATTTGCACTAATGATATAAAGAGATAAAGCTTGTTTATTTGTTTGTCCACGCTAATCTTAGAAACTGCTGAACCGATTTGAAAACATATTTCACTGTTTAAAAGCCACCTTCTTCCTGAGTGGTAGAGCCTCAGTATTATTACGCTACGATGAAAGAATTAGAATTAGAGTTTATTTCCATTTAGAAACATACAATTATAGTTATAAATTAATTTATAAATTCTACATAATATTAATTAACAAAAAAACAAAAAAAATACTGAGCAGTAAGCGAAAATACAAAGCACGCGATTTTTTTCTGAACTTGAAAATAAAATGATGTATGAAAGATTTCTGGATTATTCGCTGTCCGGGCGAATACGGTCCGGAAAGCTAGTCTATAAATAAATATTTGTGCAGTGGCTTGCGCCGACCAACTGTTGACAGTCGTTGTGTTTCTCGAGTGGGGTTTAAATTGACGGGTGTCAAAATAAAGTTGTTACAAGTTCCTTGTGTCGTTTGTTATAACGTTATTAATAAATATTTAAGCAGCGAAGCCTACGCCCACTAAATCACGCAAGCCACTAATTTAATCGACGTAGGAATCGTGATACAGATATAAATACATACACATTGTAGATTATAGACGCACGACAACTGAGATTTTTATCGCTGAATTTTGAGGTGTCAAAATATAAAAATATCAATTCTCTCAGATATACTGCGTGTTTAAAGTTTGTCAAAAATACGAAAAAAGAAAAAACAAAGTTGAACGTTTATTGGTTTCAAACAAGCCTTCGATTGTAATTTACTCGACGACCGACGTCGAGTGAGTGGCGGGTTTGGACAATGCGAATTGGTCGAACTGTACGTAGTTGGCGATTTGGATAACAATATTTATTTTATATAAAATATCGAATATTAATTATTCGATTGAATGCCCAGAGGGTTTGTTCTCTGCGTCTCGTTGAAACGGACGCCGATAAAACAGAAATTTAAATGTACTTTTGTTTCTTTTGTCGTTATTAAAATTTATTTAAAAATAAATAAACCGCAGAGGGAAAGAGAACTGCGTGTTTGTCGTTGAAAAAATATTAAATTTTAAAATGATTTTTAATCGTGTAATTTTTTTTATACATAAATGAGAATTAATACATATTTTTTGTTGTCGTCAGAAATAGTGTAAAAATAATTTTAAAATTAACGAAAAAAAACATTTTCATTTGTGAGAGACTCTTGTCAACTAATACCCAATTTCTTGTGTCAATAAATTCGATTTAATCCGGGAGATGTTTTTCGTGTCTGATCCACTAATCGCTAGGCAGGTTGGTGTTTGAAGCATTTCCGCGGTTCGAGCCAGACATAACCTGGTATGAACCCGTGAGAAGATCCTCACACAAACACACACACACACGTGTAATAAACATACATTCAGAAAACAAGTTTATTTCACATACTGGACATAAGAATATAACATCGAAAAATGTTTTCACCGCAAAATATAATATAAATTACTAACGTCTAAATGAAACAATGCTGTATTGTCCACTCTGCAGCGACAAAAGTAGTAGAGCCGTCGGCTCAACCGTATTACAGTCTTGTCGCGCGCCAGCTACAATAGTAGTAAAGCGATCAAACATTAATTAACTAAGAATTTTTTGGATCAGAAACCTTCGCAGCTCAACCAAAGTTTCATCGTAATCGGATGAATGGTATAGGAACACATAGGAGACGAACAAACAAGCAAAACATACATTTAAATTCGGAAAAATTATGCACGTGCACTGGTTTTAATAAAAAAAAATGGTTTAGTGATATTACTTGATAGTGATATGGTAAAAACTAATGCATTAGAGAGAACCGTTTTACTTGAAATGCATTAATGTTTTTCATAACCATCAGATAAAAAACAACTCATGTGATTTAACCCTTAGTAGGCCGTGGTTACATTAGCAAGGTATGATTCAAGTGTGTTGGTTTCCATACCGTAGTCCATTGGTATTTCTACCTGACGTTGCGATGGACATTTTTTAAAACGGTCGAAGTGTCCTTCTTGACGACTCACAGGTAAGTGTGTCGATGATTACGCGTGAATGTGTTCTCTGCTCGGTCGTAGTCCGTATTTTCTACTACGACCGAGCAGAAGGCACTCGACTGGACATCAATCATCGAAATGCTTATCTGTGAGTCGCAGTTGTAGACGAAACGAAAGGTACAAATACCAACGGACCACTGCCTACAAGTCCGTAAACCAACAAGATTTGCAAGATATGATTGCTTGGTATGACACCTTACTTGGTTAGCTAAGGGTTACATGTTTCTGACGATCGAATTCTAATTTTGTGATGCGGGAGCTAAGATGTCTGGACTCGTTTAATGAATAATAAACTTTTGAGAAGCGCTCTGCGTAGATTGATGAATAAACACTTCGCCCAACGCGGTTTATTTATTATTTTATCACGAAATCTCTTCACGGAAAAATCGCCTTTCTTTCAAACGGACAAACATCAATATTTTCCACTTTTGCGTTGGCCAAACAGGAAACTAGGTCGGTATCCGTTCTGTCCGGTCCAACGAGAGAATATCGCTGGCCGCGAGGCATAAACGCTCATGGCGATTTTTTCTTTTTGTGAATTGCTTTTTGTGCCTATCTTTTAACTCGCTTAACGGTCTGTGAAAACCTTACAGATAAATAAAAACACTTGAAAATTCTATAAAAATTTGTTATTAAATTATTTCTCGACGATCGTTTCGGACAATAAGTCCATCCGTAGGAATATAAAACATTTTATTCCTGAGGATGGACTTATTATCCGAAACGATCGTCGAAAAATAAGTTAATAATAAATTTTTGTAGAAATTTCAAGTGTTTTTATATTATATCTATTATTATTAATCATGTCCTACCAAGTGCCGAGTGAAAAATTAGTGAAAATTATATTAAATCTCTACTTTTAAAACGTCTTGGTAACGTTTCGAGTGGCTGCGTGGATCGTTTACTTGTCTATTTTACACTGCTATGTAAAGAGACATTTACACAAGCATCGCGAATGACGAGTCGAACGAAATTCATTCAGTACCGTGCATATTTTAAATTTGAACAATATGTCCATGTGAACGCAATTGCCATGTTAACAATTTTAGTTGAGAAATTCACAAAGTTTTTAAGTTTAGAGAGCTGAATTTTTGGCAGAAATGGAACTTGAAACTACTTGCAATTAGGAAAACTTCTTTTTCGATTCTCTGTTGAAACATTTCGAAAAAAATATTTTATTAATTTTGCATTTTTGTGTCTTAGACGACTTTTAAAGGCCTCTGTTTCGCGCCTCAGTGACCCGGGCATATCTCAACGAAGTCAATTGTTTGGTCGGTAATTCGCAGGGTGCGTCCATAATGACGTCGATTATGTTACAGGATGGTTAAATAGTCCAAAAACTCGCTTCACGACTCAACATGTATAAAATCCGAGTTTATTAACGCGTTCCGGACCCAAATCGACCCGGCACGTTGTAAACAAACCCGCATTGTTTCACTCGACGCTGGAATTTATGCATCCGAGATTCTCTTTGCGGTTTCCAATTTTTTTTTTAATTTTCATAACTGAAATTTGCAACCTCAAATATCTAGTTTTCAGCTGAATTCTTAGCTACTTTTAGTTGAATTATTTGGTTGTGGAAATTTAACAAATTAAAAAAACAAACACGTGAAAATTGTTAGTAGACATGCGTGTAAAAAAAATTACAAAACACGTTCCTGTAAGCTTTCTTCAGACGGGTATTTTTGTAGCAAAGCAAATTTTCAGTTAAAAGAAATCGCCTAAAAATTTCTCACATCTAATTAAGTATTCGTTTTTAACGATGAAAAATGGGTATTTGGTCGAAAGTAAACGAACCTCGCGAAGCGCCAGGAGAACGAGAGAGCTGCCGGGAAGAGTGTGGGGTGGAGGGGGGCGGTCGAGATGAAAAACTGACGATCGGAACGGAGCGTGGGATGGGGGGTGGCCACGGGGGTGTCGAACGAAAGCAACTTGCGACACACAAGTCTCGCGTCCATATTTGTCCATAGATACGTACGTTTGTGTGAGTGTATAAAAATCGCGTACATAGAATAAACGGGCCGCCGAGCGTTCGCCTTTGTGTGTGTGTGTGTTGGGTGGGGAGGTGTGGGACGTAGGACTTGCAACGGGTGGCGACGGCACAGTCCTATAGTAGCACCATTTTTCGTCATTTCCTTGTTTCGCTGCTTCTCTTGTGTGCATTGTCTCATTATATAGTGCGGCGCCCCTCGACGACGCGAGCGGTCGGCGGGCGCCGCGAACTACGACGCTCGCTTTTTCAGTGCGCGCTTTACGAAAACAAGGGTTTTAACTATAAGAAGCGGTAGAAATTATTGATCGCATTTTTTGGTACGTCGATGCATTTCCCTCTGCTTTTGCTGCGTGTATTTCAACGTGTCCCCTCCATCCTCTCTCTCTCACACAAACTCTCTCACACACACACACACAGAGGCGGTTGGAGAGAGTACAGTCTCAACCGTACCTTCTACCTACCTTCCCCCCCGTCCTCCGACGGTTCGGTCCCGAGCGACTCGCGTCCTCCCCGCGTTTTCCCGTCGCCTCACCCCGAGAGTCGGTGTTAAGGCGCTGTACTGCCGGTGGTGTGACGGAGAAAGCGACGCCGAAAAGACAAGGACGAGAGCATGGGTTTATTTTATTTGTGTATATGTGTATAGCCGAACAGGTTTGCTCTCTAAAAGGGATGCAAGCGAGCGTTTTAGGGGTTGAGAAGCGGCGGCGGCGGTCGCGTCTCCTATGTATGGAGAGCCTCGACTGCTTCCTCTATTTGTGTGATGCACTTTTGTCTTACGCCGCGGTACCTCTTTGCGCTATCCAAGCGTCGTCTCATCTTTTTTAGCGGCCGCCGTTTCGACCAATGGATGCCTAATTACAATCTGCTGCCGGCGCTTTTCTCCCGATAGAAAGGCTTGTCGATGCCGGCGCACGAAATCAATTCGAAATATTAAATTCTGAGAACATTTCTTGATACAAAAACTCTAATAAGTTTCCGATCAAAATTACCGCGTAATTTATACCCCCTATTTTTTTTTTATTCGCAAATGTCTTAATGAAATATTATATATCCTATACCGGATCTAACACCACCTCATATGTTAAAATCCATCGAGTCGTTTAGGCTACATAGCGTGCCAAAGAAATATACAAACATTACCCTCCTTCTGTGACAGTCTGGTAAAAATGTCGTTGAGTCGATTTAGTTTTAATTTGACCGAAACTACGCTAGAACGATAAAAAATCACAACTTTCAATCAGTTGCAGCGATTTTCTAGTCGAAGAGAATATATCTTTATTGTGAGAAGAATTGAAATACTTCAAACACAGATGTGGGATTTTATTCACTGGCTATTGACTTGGGGTGGCCAGTTGTTTTACGATAGAGCGGTCTACATTCAACCACTTATTGTGACGTCAAACTGTTACAGGGATTATTTTTGTGACGTAGGCAGGTACAATAGTGGAAGGTTGAAGACCCGACATAATAGGCGTAAAGATAGATTTGTTGAACCTTTGTATAAAAAGAAAGAACTGTCGCCGATTCGTAAGAAACTTCATAGCTGTCAAATTTTATTTGTCACCGAATCTTTTAAGAGTACCGGAGGCGCCCTGTTTTCCTTTTTATTTTTTATCTTTTCATGATATATATCAAAATATATATTAAGCAGTGTTGGAAGACTTTCACTTCTTAAGAATAAAATAAATAATTGATGCGCGAACAACTCGCGAACAGAAATATTTTTTTTTTAATTAAGAAAATTACATCGGAAAATGTTCCTGCGTCGATTAAATGCATTTAAAGTCGTCATTTATTTGTTTGTAAAATGTTCGTAAATACGAACTGTTCGTTGTATGAAGAAAGGAGTGTTCCCCCGTAATTTAGTTCGTATACTGTGACGTCAGCAAGTTTTTTTTCTGTTAACAATATATTTTCAGAAGTGGGATTATCTGATCGAAACACATTTCTAAGGAATACAAATTTGGTACATCATTCATGTAATAATTTTAATTTGTCAGATTAAATTATGAATTAAAAAAATTCAAATATATAAATCAAAGCCGTCCACTCATAAAAAAAATTTCGAAAATGAAACACCTGAAAACACGCATCATCTCGAACCGATCCGTTAAACAGTCCCTGCGCCTCCACCACATTCTTGCGTCCTTTCTCAAATCGAGAGCGAAATATTCTAAAATTCGACCGTTTCGACGAGCGGAGCGCTCGAATTCCGTGCGAAATTCGAATAACGATGTGTTTTCGGACGAATAAAACAAACGCAAATCGTCATCCAAATAAAAATGCGACGCGAAACAAATGATGGAAACGCGATGGTGGAGGCGGGAGAGAGAAAAAACGTAGGCGTTTTTGTAATTGCGGCCGGGTTTTCAGCTAGGGAATAGTTTTAATTATTTAATGTAACTAAATTACAATGAACTTTCGTTCGCGACAACCTGTTGTTGTTGTTGTTGTGACTGTTGAACGCGCGCTGACTTCTGTGCCGCTGATTCGACCTAAATATTTAGAAAAACTTTAAAATTCATTGCTTCTAAATTTTTAAGTGTATCCATTTTTCCAAAAAAATATTTAAATCCTTTCATCAACCACTTGTAAATAAAAATTCTAAAATGTCAGGAAAAATTTAGTATTATTTATAAATTTGCTTATGCGTCTAGAAATTCCAAAACATGGCAAGTCAAAATTTAACGGAAAAAAATGAAAAATCTCAAATCCTCAATCCAAAGATTGAGAAAGGACGGGTGTTTTTCATAAATCAAAGTGTTTTTTCAGCACTACGCTTTTAAAAATCCACGATAAGAAAAAATGCAATGCTTTTCAAGTCTCGGCAGACGTTTTCGGTTATTTTTTATAGAACAACAATTTATTTTTTCTTATAATTTTTCTCATTTATTTATTTAGTAATGACCATCAATTGCCAAGGTCACAATGGTCTATTACGAATTTATATTTTATTTTGACGAATTCTCTGTTTAAATATTTTTTCAAGTTTTGTAACAATAATAATTAGCAAACGAAAAGATTTCTAATTATGAAAATAAATTCGGTTTGTGGAAAACATTACTTAAACAGATGCAATTCAGAGTTCTAGAGCTCTGTAAGCTTGCCTCTGGATGATTTGAATTATATTCTTTCATAATATGACTGAATTAGGTTATCATAAACGAATGAACAAAAAAAATGGAGGTATTGTCTAAACTCAACTCGGTAAAACACCTTTCCAGAGTCGATTTGAAGTTGGCAACGCAATTGTGAACTGAAGATGATAGTATCAGTTCAGTGGCGGCGGTAAACGGGGGCACTAAAATAATTTTTTTGATATTTAAATCTTTACGACGGTATTTTATGCTTTGGAATATTTCTTTTTAAGAGTTTGTTAACCAAACATTTTACGTAATGATTTTTCTCGAATTCTTCAATACTTATAAATAACTTTGATTTTAAAAAATGAGACTTGAGAACACCCGAGATTCTTGGAACGTTATTTATATTGACTTATCGTTTGTCTTTAACGAGCGAGTTTTTGGAATATATAATAAATTGAAAATTATGTACTAAGCCCATTTAAGTCTAAAAGTTAAAACGTTCTATTACTGCTTCAGTTAAGATTAATCATCTAGCACCTTATTAGTATTAATTACGTCTGTATTTTCTTGGAATCAAAAACTGTTAAATACTATATTATATCCTATAAATCAACATTTTTTTTTAATAAGTTTTAAAAAAATTAATAAACATTAAACATTATATGATTACAGCAATATGATTACAGCAATATACCTCTTGGTTTCTAATAAAGTAATCATTCTATTCTATTCTACTGCGTATAATGTGTCTGACAAAGACAGATAGTTCAAATATGACTGAAAAGTAATTTGACAGTTATTTCGACAATTTTGAAGTAATTATTCCCCCAAAACTCAAAACTACACGTAAATTTTTTTTTCGTTATCATTTTTACGTTATCTAAAAGAGTCAAACTTTCGAATAATCAGTTTTTTAAAGTTTTGTCGGAAGTTAGTTTGATTTTATATTAATTTTTATGTGCATTTCAGGCGAATCTCTTATTTGTCATTGCGTTAGAAAATACATAAATCAATTACTTGAAAATTAGACGTCCAAAAATAAAAAAAAATAGTTGAATGTATGAGATATTCGTAAAAAACATATTAAAATTTCATATATTCCTCTGCAAAAATTAAATTAATTTTTAATAACCCAATTTTTGAACATTTCTTGAGAACAGAAAAAAGTCGTTTATTTTCTATATCAGGCGGTAGGCAATTTAAATTTTACTTTTAAAAACGTGAAGAGAAAAATTTTTAAAGGTGGCAATTTTTTTTTATTCATTTAGACGGAACTCCACTGGGTCCGACACATTCGAGTGAGGCGCCGGTGGGTTCGGGACGCCGCCCCTCGCTCCCCCCCGCCTCCCCACGTCGCCTCCTCACACACGCAGAGCAACATGTGAAACGCATAAACAGACACACAGACAACCGCGAACCGATCTCCCGATTTTTCTGACTCACAATGCATTTTGTGTACAGCTCTGACCTTGACATGAAATTGTGTAATTTTATACACGAAATGCATTTTTTCAAATGGAAGAATTATTCACCAAGTGTGCTGTGCATCGCGCATGCATTTTACAGCGCATTGTTTTGAATATTTCAGTGAAAAATCGACCTCTGAAAGAGAAGGCTTGGTTTTACGAGGCCGCTATAATAAATTTAACCTTTTTTTAAATTTAATAGGTATTTTTAAATATCGATTTTTCACAAATGATTCAACGAATTTTATAAATAATTTAACAGGCAATTTAACGAGGATACTTATTTTAGAAATATAGTATTTTTGCAATTAACGTCTTATGTTATTATTTTTTAAAGATAGATGTATCTAAAATTGATTTGATTCAACAGACTTAAAAGAAATCTAGAATTTTTAAATACTTTTTTACTTTTTTGATCGTGGCATCAATTCATATTTTCGATTTAGTATTTTATTAATTACAAATTCAAAAACCCAACTGGCACTTTTCGCAGTTCTCGGTTTAGAACCTGGAAACTAGGGGCTTGTAATAGAAAAATTATGGAAACGTCACTTAATATCTTATCGATTAACCAAAAATTCAATTGATTGATTTTTAAGTAATACACTAAAATTAGACTGAGATGAGTCAAGCAATAATTTGTAAACTTTTCTATTACGTTTTGCGTTTCCCAATTTATTTTCTGCACCTTCAGAGAAAAAATACGAAGAAGCAGATAAAAAAATTACGAAATCAAGTCCATAATTAAACTATTTATTTATTTCCTGAATCCTTTGTTCAGTCAGCTGTGACCTTTACGTATTTTATTTAATTAGTCTACCTTCATATATCTATGAATAAGATCTCGAATTTATCGCTGATATGTATCGACATCAAACTAAATTATTTTCGAATGACAATAGTTGGTAAAATTCTTTTTTAAGTATATTTTTATCAGAGAGTTTTTCCTAAAATTTAATAAACTCTCCGACGTTGAACGAACAACTTTCCGCCACGAATCGTGTTTTTCTTGAAATTTTCCACTCGGAACTGTAATTTAGTCGAAACCGATCCGTCAAAACAAATTTTCAAAGATAATTTTCGTAGTGCAATAGAAGATTATAATATAGATAGAATAGAAGAGCATGCATAGTGCAATAGAGCGAGAAAGATCGATTCCTCGTCAGCCTGGGTGCGACGAAGACGGCGCCGTACAGCGTTTTGTTTCGATGTGTGTGTGCTCAGTTGCATCGGCGCATAAGCGTCGTAGTGTACTTGTTGCGTCAGAATGTGACGTCACGGTTTAAGTTCGGGTCAGACTGACTCTCAACGCGGAGCGAAAGCGAAAAACACTCGCGAGATTTTCCTCTGTTTTTCCCGACTCGAAAATTGTTGAAACAAAAGCGAGTTGTGTGCTCCTTTCAATTTTTTTTGTGTCCTTATTAATGCATCATTGTCAACGTGAAACAAACGACATTCTCTCCAGATGCGAAAACAATCGAATGCGTATTTCACTTGTTTGGCCTTATGCGCGAACTTACCGATACCTAAATCATTATTTTTATGGAAAATGAGGTTATGTCATTGAAAAAACAAGTAAACGTTTAGATTATTGAAACAAGTGGCTAGGTTTTTTTTTGTATCAAATTGGCAGTTTGCATTGCAACGTAAATCATTTGTTAATTGTTTGCTCTTGACATTTTTTTTATACAACATTACGAAGAAAACTCATAACTAGATATATCTGCTGATTAAGGCTGAATATTTGTGTATTTTTAATGTGGACACTGCCCACAAATTTGCCAAATTTTGATTCTTCACCTCGTCCGGAAGTCGATTAGAATTTTTTTTGAACACGCAAACAAAATTTCCGATTCCCTGATATGACATTGAAAGTAGTTTTAAGGTCAGTTAATCACTGAATTTGGTAATTCAGGTACTTTGAAAATAGATCGTGGCTTAAATTTTGTTGTAGAAAATTACGATTGTTTGGAATTGAACTAATTCAATTTTTTTTTTTCAGATCAATGGAAAAAGACAGCAGATATCGAAATCAAATGATGAGTACAAAATAAGTGATTAAATCAAAAAATAATGTCTAAACATATTAGTGGAACCTGTATTTAAATTATTTAGTCGGATTAGTTTTGTTTTAAAGAAATCAAAATTTAAGTCAAAAGTTAAAAACATGCGTAATGTTGTTCAACAACAAAGATATACGTAAAATCGTCAACGTCGAACGTCGCGTGGGCAAATCAAAAATGAAAGAAATGAACGGCGAAACAAAATGAAGAAAACGTTGCGATTCGACGTCGCCAGGTGGACTTGAGTGAGTGACCAAAAAAAAAAAAAAAACTAGAAGTGGTGTTTTAAGACTGCAAATTACATAAAAAAGACGTCAAGTACAAAATGATAGTTTAAATCATAAAAGACAATTTACGGTACAAGTTTAGAAATTAAGTGATTTTTTTCGGTGATTGAAAAACTCGAAAGTGTTTTAAAAAACAATTTAAAAAAACAGTGATATAAATAAACTTGAATATAAAAATTCGACTCTAACCTAAATGCCGTCGACATTTTCGTTGCGATGTTGTTTAACAAGCAAAGTGCGACACGCGAAACAAATGACAACGACGAGGCGCACGGCGTTGTTGTCGACGATGCACTTTTGTTATTTGACTGGCGCGGTGTCTCCGCCGGCAGTGTGTCCGCTGTGAATGGTGCGTTACAAGAAAAATGGCGGATTGCTCGTACTCGCGCTGTATACAGGAGCGCAGAAATATACGTCGCGAATTGCAGAAATGGACCAAAAATATGGTTTACGTTGTCGGTGAGTGCCAAATTTCAAACTAGTCTCGCTTTGTGTTGTTTTTATATTTTTTTGTCGGTGCGTCGAACCGCGGCCTCCGTCTCAACGCCGCCGTCTCCACATTTATTTTGTGTCTCTCTGCGTTACTTGTCTTTTACTAAAAACGAACGTGTATTCGTCGTCCGTGTGTGTCGTTGTGTGTCTGTGTGTGCGTTCTATCTACTATCTCTAACCTGTTGCCCATACACACATGCAACGAATCACGCTGCTTTTTGTCATGTGTTCTGTCGCTGCCAATTTGATCGCGTCGCTGCAATTTTCACTTTTGTTTTTTTCGAAAAAAGTTCGATCGCATTTTTTCAAAAAAAAAATTTTTTTCGAAAAAAAATAAACGGTGCTCTCTTAAAAATTAAGTTGCATACGGCGTTTTAAAAGTGTTTGTGTTTTTTTTTTTATTACTATCGGAAAATGAAGGTGGGGGTAAAAGATTTTCGACGCGAAAAGGCGCAGTGTTTAAAGAGAGAGAAGAATTATTTCTGGGGGTTGGTTCCTTCACACACACACGTAGAGAAAGAGAGCGGGCCCCGCTCGCACATGCCGGCGCGCTTATGTGTGTGTCGGTGTGTGTGTGTGTGTGTGTGTGCCTTCTAGCTCTGAAGTGCAGTTAACGATTTTTCAAGATGCAACCCGTAGATGCGTCGTAGACTAATTTTTTCGTGTGCTTTTTTAAAGGCGGTGCAACTGCTACGTTGTAGGGTGGCCTGGTGTATATATATGTTGGATGGTAGATAGGACAAGGGATGAAGGGTGGCTGATTAACTTATTGGAAGGGTGTGTTCGAATATTTCTCTATTATATTATTATTATTAAATGTATTTTCGCGACATCGTTATATTATCAATTCTCCCAAACGCTGGACAAAAACACGTTCATTTTTCTTTCGAAATATAGCGTTCGAAGATGTTTCGCGACCGATTTGAACGAAATTTTAAAGCGCGCGATTAAGAATTTTTAATATTTTAATTTGCGTTTTTGTTTGTTTTTTTTTTGACGCGTCAGTGCTGTGAATATGTGATCGGTTTTTGTTTTTAACCTGTTGACGCTATGCGTCTCGCAAACAATAAAATCATGCTGGATTTTTTTTATAAATAGTGTGATAGTTGTTTTAAAACTTGCAATGCTTTGTTAATATTTCTGAAAAAGTTTTGTTAAAATATTTATCAAGTTTATCAAAATACATATCTTTAATGTTTACTAAAAAAACGTGTGATAACCTAGTTTTTTATTAAAATAATATTTTTTTTAAAGAAACGTTCTCATCCGCTTAAATAAATGTAAAATAAACAATGAAATTGTAAAATTTCTCGCGAATTTCTCAGAATTTCAAATTTTCAAAACTGTCGAATCATCGAAAATTATCGTACCGTCAGCTGTTTTCGATTCGAGTTAAAACAAAACCAGCTCTATTATTGATTTGAATATTTTAAACACGTAAAAAGTTTTTTATACATCAGTTGAATTTTATTGCTACAAGCGATTTTTTTTCTTTTGTGCACACTTGAATTTTCTGTGTAAATTATAGGTATGTCTGTCTTTGTTTAGTACGCCGAATATAATATACGAGTGTCCCAGAAGTGAGTACCCTCTAACAAGGTCGATCGAAAATTAATCGTCGTTATTATCCGAAATTTATTTTTCTTTGTTGCAAATTGACGAATATTAATTTGTGACAATAGCTGTGTCGTCATTCAGTTTTCGTTACATTTATTTCATATCCCCAAATTGACAAGTTTCACTTCGAACTAAAAAACATTCGAATTACGAAAACTCGTCAAAAAAAATGTACTGAATATCTTGAAGACGCATGCGAAAAAACTAAACATGGAGTAGATTTTAAACGTCCTTTTTGGAGATCACGAATTTTCGAAAAATACTTTTACAAAATATTTAAAAACAAGTTGTTATTAGGCAACGTATGTTCCTTGAGAGAATATTGTTTGTGAAAATCTAGACTCTTTCAAAAGCAGCCATTAATTAAAACTAGAAATCGAACCTGTTTTTTAATGTGGGAGTGTTTTGAATGCGAATAAATTGTTGCACAAATTGACAACCAATAAATTGTAAATCGAATCGATATTAATTCATTCACAACAGAAATAAAAGTAAACCGTTTAATCTGTCAGAATACACCCAATGAAATGTAATTTCAGAGCAACACTTGAAAAGTAAAGATCAACATTTAAAAATGTTACTTTACAATCGCAGATGAAATGATTAAGATTTTGAAAGTAAAAAAACATTTCTCTTTCCGATAAATGAATTTTAAAATGACATTCGGACTGGATTGAGGTATTCTAAGAACAGCGGTGTACAATATTACAGAACATCGTTTCCCAAACTTTTTTGACCGCGACCCGGAACGAGATTTTAAAATTTTTCGCGACTCACCTTATGAAAAGAAACCATTTATTTACAAAACTTTTATTTTTTAATAGAAATCAAGTTGTTTGCTTATTTCATGCACAAAAATGTCCAATTTTTTGTCGCGACCCGGCAAAATGTTTCTACGACCCGGTACCGGGTCGCGACCCACACTTTGGGAAGCGTTGTTATATAGAGTATAAATTACAGAGTAGAAGTAGACGACGATCGATAAGCGTGTTTATCGAAGCGACATGTGTTGCTTCTTGCAATCTGTTAGCGATGCAACTTTAACTAACGCTTAACTGGTGGCTAATCCGACCCAAACAATTGTCCGTTCACTTACCGTCGACATCTGCCTAATCAACAATTAACATTTCATTGTCTGTTGCAGTGCTTCCAAACAGTTTTAATTCACGCTCTTTATACCTCCGATAGCCTCACTTGCTGAGCGTCTATATTCTACAATACGTTAACTCGCTTCATATCCATAGTTAAATGATAAAAAATTTATACTTCTCACTTAATGATTTTTTATTTATTTTTGTATTTGATAAAGATCTTAAATAAGGACGTTGTACAAAATTAAATAAAAAAACATTAAGTAAGAAGAATAGATTTTTATCCAACAATATATCTCTCTCTCTGTTACGTTCTTCTCGCTCTTACATATTAGACTATAGAATAATATAATTACAAAAATAGCGTATTATAAAAAACGTCAAACAATATTTAATTTAAAAAAAATAGTAAAATTGGATAGGCATTACTCTTATCAATTTTTCCGAGTTTCTAGCTCAAATGGTTTCAGAGATACGCGAACTCTTTGAAAAAAATTGCCACCTCTAAATTTACCAGTCCTGAAAGTAGAATTTAAAATTTCGTGTTTTTAACTCAAGTGATTTCGAAAAACATTTTTTAGTTCCATTTTTTTCCCGTCTCAAAAGTCCATTCTTAGTGGGTAGGTCTTAAGAGGAAAACATTTTGAGCTCCTAACTCAACAGTTTGAGCTGGTCGACGAGTAAAGACACTAATGGTGCTTGAATATGTCCATTTTTATTTATTTGATTGCTCAAAATATTACTGAATATAAAAAAAATATTTATCTACTGGCAGATTATTTCTACTTTTAGATTTATTAATCTCTGTTAAAAAATTGTACACGCGAAAAATTTATCAAAAATATGCGAATGACTCATGGAATTGTCAGAACGGATCGTTTTTAAAGTTTCTTCCTACGCATACAGAGATAACAGAAATTGCTGTATTACCGACTAATATGTCCGGTCACAAGAAAGAGTGGCGCATGTCATTTCACTCGCTCACAATGATTTTTTTGAATGTTTGTCTCAGTAAAAAAAATCCAAGAAAGTCCAGACTATAAGGTTCTTGATTCCTCAGATCTCGGGAAATTTCGAATTGTGGTCGCTAATTTCATTTTAATTCTGTTTTTATTAGCCACGTTTAAGTATTAAGCTTCACATGTATATTTAGCTTGCTCGATAATTTTTTTCAAATTTAATTTTATCTGTGCAAAAATGTTTTGTAAGACTTATTGAATTTGTTCGTTTTCTGATTTTAAATAGTTTATTTATATCAAATAAACTGTAAAAACATGGCTAAAAGTATTATGGTAGCGATGGTACATATTTCTAGTTTATTTTGTAAGCATTAACATCAAAGATTGGATAAGATTTTTTACAGAAATTAGCGATTTCCGAAACGAATGAAAAAGGAGACATATTGAACAGCAGGTAAACAATCACCATAAGTCTTATTACTAAACGGGATAAAAGAAAGGCTTTAGAAATACATGCAATTTTGCGCATATTTCGTAACTATAAAAATATCGTCTATCTGACAAATTCCACTGAAATTTTTCGAATTAAAAATCATTTTTGAACACAGAAGTTAGCTCTTCGATATGTTAAATTTGTTGATTATAAAATCCTTTGAACAATCAGGCAAATCAGAATAGTTGCAAAGCGACACGCTGAGGATACTTAAGAATAACTGCAGGGATGCCATGCTTCCTCTCTTACAAGCCCCCAGATTCCAACCCGAGAACTAGTATGAATTTTCAAAAAAAATATAGATTGAAAATATTAATGTATGTTAGGCTTCAAAAAGCGCACTGAAAACTGTTTAGAATTGTTAAAAGAAATCCCATGGCCCACCCGTGTCTAAGTTCCACTGCAGTTACTGCACCTCGTCATTCAGTTACTAATTTACTGCAGTAGCCGGGACATGCGCATAGAATTTTATGAGTAATCTCAAGTGAATTGGTCGACGCAAACAGCACGATTGAGTGAAAATTAAATAATGTGTTGTTTTTATTATTTGTCCAACTGTTTGAAAATTTAATTATCTAACTAGAGAAGCTGCTGCATTATAATTATTTGCAGCCATGCTTTGAGTTTCGTGTCAATGCCGAATATATATATATATTTCTTGATTGTGTGTGAGAAATATTAGTTCTATAATTGGCTGTGAATTGGGTCGAACAGAACTGCTGCGGCGGGAAATCTGAACGGATATTGTTTCTAGAATTGGATTAAAATTTTTGACGCAAAGGGTTTTTAAACTCGAACTTTTTATTGCATCATTTGCTACTAAAAACGTTTTTTAGATCGAAAGTTCTTAGGGGATGCTTCTTTTGGTGAGTTAAGAGCAAAATTTTAGTAGGCAACGGCTAACGAAAATTCGACAGTGTGAAGCTGCCGCGCTAACGATAATTCTACAGTTATGATAAGAGGTCCAGACTGAAATGCCAGATGGACGACATAAATACACTTTCTGTCGTCTGGAAACTATATAATAGTATACCAGACGACTGTAATTCCTTTGATTACAACCAATAGTCGTTTTAAGTGTCATCCAGCTGAATTTATAATATTGTATTTTTGATTACTCAATTGATTGATTATAAAAGTGAAAACCAAAATAAAATGTTGAAAGTGTTTTCAAATATTTGAAGATTTTATTGAAGAAGTTTAACTTCAAAAGCCCGTACATAAATACATGCACCACCTTTTTTAAAGATTTTCCGTCTGCTCCCCCTGCAAATAAGAGCTGACCGAACATGAAAAAGACAATTTTCTTGAAAATAATTCCAAAGATTTAGTTTATATAAATTGACAAATCTATTCGTCTCGGAAAAAAGGGTATTTTTTTCTGATGACCAAAAATTCACAGTCGATGCGGCGTACCGTTTATTTATTTATATAATATCGCCAACTATCAGAAATATCTAAACCTAGTACCATTAGGTATATTTTTAATTTATTATTAATTTTATTAATCTTCAAAATTGCTTAGAGTTATATGAAATAACATAGAACCTAATTTAGTTGTATTTTTTAAGCTGATAGAAAAAAAAATACATTTCCATAGCAATATAGGGAAGCCCTTTTGAAATCGAAGCAAATTCTAAATGAATGGAGCCTCAAGTCTTCTTTTAGGCGAAGTCACGAATAAAATGTTTTTATAAATACTTCTCAGCTCTGCGAAGCCAGGCTGTATATTTTATCGAAACGTTCGAATAACAAGGAAATAACTCAGTTGTTATTCTACACCCCTGTAAAGTTATTATTGGTAATAAAAACACGCCCCGTCATATTTTAAGGTAAACTATACGCTGTGTTCGACAAATCGAGTACTGTTTAATTTAAAAATAGATATCTACTTTAGAAATTTTATATACATATATTTTTTTTAAATATATCTATTATATTTTATGCAAAATACAGTAGTCTTAATTTTTGTTTCGATAAATTTTACAGGGTTGGACAAAAATTAATTTGCAATTTTTATAATAATTTGCATTTATAAGTCAACGTCGATCTATAGGGATCTCCTTTTATTTGCCCTTTCTTAGTCCGTGTCGAAGAGTTCATTGAAGAATGTGCATTTTAAAGGTAAAAGCAGAGATGATGAGACGGGCCGTGTTTTGTCCGACAGCCGGTAAAAGCGAATGCAAAGCGAAATAATTTGTCAGAGGAAATTTTCCATTGTGTACACAGAGAGTGAGTTGAAGGTGCCTATAGGAACCGTTTTACTAAATTAATCATTACACGGAAAGCACTCAAGACACCTTGCCCTTTATTGCCGCAAGGGGCGTAGCGCCGGGCCGCCGCCCCACGTCGCTCTGCTACCGTCTCCGGTCTCGCCGTATCGCGAGAACAGACTGTAGGCATTCCGTTGCGGATTGAAGTTTGCTGTGGCGGCGACGGCATGAATCGCATAGCGCGTTGATATTACACCGTGTAAAAGTGAATCACTTTAAAATTATTGATTTGAAGCCCGTTTCGAAGAAAGTATAGTTCGCGCACTCTAATCCGACGCATAAACACCAATTAATCTCCTAAAACAGGCTTTTCAAAACTTATAATATATTAAACATAGCTTCTTATGTTAGGAATCATCAAAGTAATTTTGAGTCAGTTGACTACTTAACACGTAATAAAATTAAAAAAACCCGGGTCGCAGTGCCAAAACCCTGCCGACAATATAGTGTATTTGCTGATACAGGCCTTGTGGCTTTATTATGTGAACTTCAGGTGATTGTTGGGCAAAATAAAAAAATTAACTCCTTAATACGCCCCTTAAAATTACATTTTTTTTTCTTAACTACATTATTATTGTCGATCGAACGTCTACACCAAAATTAAAAACACCTTTCAGTAAATTACTCACTATCTGCAAACTAGTGTTTTCAGAAAATTTGAAAATCCGGTCCTGTCGGGCCGATTTTATTAAAATTTTGGGAGCACTTTTTAATTGCTATTAAAGGGTTAAATTTCAGTTTTGAAACGATTCTGAGAATTTTTTCGGTATTTTTGGGCCCAAAAACTTTTTTCAACCCCTAAAAACCACCCTTAAAATGACCCGATTGGGCCTATAGTGTATGTTGCCATATGGCAAATACACTAATTAGCACTGTCTAAAGCCTCTTTGGTGAGTTATCAACCTTTATAAGGCCGCTAAAACATATAACAGAACATCTGACTTCATAAAAAATGCAGCATCTGTTCAGACTTTTAAACAATCTCTTAAAGATTACCTAAATGAAAATTGTTTTTATAGCTTAAACGAGTTCTTTAATGACTGAATTGTATACATTTATATCTATTTTCTGTTTCATGCTTTTCTGAAACTAAATAATTATTATTATTATTATATTTGAGTTCGAAGACAAAGGCAAACCCCTTAAAAAATTGACTATAGATAGAACATAATAAGGTATTTTATTAAAAAAAAATACACTCACAAAGAGCAATAGATATATGTGTTATAATTAATGTGATGGGTGGGCTTGTTTCTTGTCACAAATTGAATCAATTCTGAAAACAATTTTGCTCAATTTCTATCTTAATTCAGATTCAGCTACGTAAATTTTGTTCTAGCATGTGGAAGTCTGTTGAAATATTTTACCATTAAACTTCTAAAGATATTGCCCAGATAATTTTTACAAACTAGGTACCCGAAATGTACTAAAATATGAGAAAATTGTGGAAGCTACCAAGATGCTTTTTTATTTCTGGATGTAGATTGAATATTTTCATATTTCGACAACCTATAGCCACTTTAATAAATTAACGTATTTTATGTGATGCCATATAGGCTATTGACTGTCGAGCGTCTATAGTCTACTGTTTCTCTCGCCAGATGATAAAACCGTCTTTCAGAACAAAAACTCAATTCTTCGACACTTGGCTGCGCCTTAACCTTGAAATCGATCGTATTTAGGCGAAATAAATGAAGATAAACAACTGAAATCTAGCGTGCGCTCGTGACTGCTCGATCGTGATTAGGGTTTTTTTTCTTCTAAATTTTAATGATTTTGATTTTCTGAACAATGAGACGTCGTTAATTTGATTCGTGATGCGAGACACATTTAGCGAAATTGCGGGTAAAGAAAGATTTTTTTACAGGGTGTTTTTGGCAATAGCGTCTGATAAGAATATACCGGAAGTAGTGAAAAGACAGCTTGGTGACGCGGTTAGCGCCCTAGGATCAGACTGTCGTGGGTTCGAATTCTTTTACCGCTTGTGCGGATGATTTGTGATGTAATTTGACGTCTATAATTTATAAATTATAAATCTTGGAATTTATGACAGGAACACATTGTGTGAATAATCGAACAATAATTGTGAAACAAGGTTTTTCCATTATCTTTATCTGGTTGGTCTAGATTTTATATTTTCCAGGTAAAAAACTAGTACTTTCACACGTTTTTCCTCAAAAGTGTTTATTAAAAGTCGCTCTTTATTTTTAACCGACTTAAAAAAAGAGGTTATACAATTTGACGCGTATTTTTTTAAATTATTTTTTTTTTTCGTAAGTATAATAGACGAAAGCTTCGCCAATTGTGACCCAATTTGAAAAATTTCGACATCATTTTGTTCAGAATGTTATCGAATTGATACTATATAGTTTTTTTTAAAATCGGTTTATCCGTTTTTATTTTATATATATGTTACCTCATATCTTCACCATTCGTGAACCGATTTTGATAATTATTTTTCTATTTAATAAGGCCTACCTTCGGAGCGATCCCACATAAATTTTTCTTAAATCGGTCCAATAGTTTTTTATGTATGTTTCACGAAACCTCCGCCAGGTGTAAACCGAAATTTGCAATCTTTAAATAATTAATTGTATCATCGCTTGAACTACTTATATCGATATTTTGTAATTTAAAAAAAACCCGGGTCGCAATGCCAAAACCCTGCCGACAATATAGTGTATTTGCTAATACAGGCAGTGTGGCTTTATTATGCGAACTTAACTTGGTTTTTGGGCAAAATAAAAAATTTGACTCCTTAATACACCCCTTAAAATAACATTTTTTTTCTTAATTGCAATATTATTATCAATCGAGCTTCTATACCAAGTTATATACACCTTTCAGTAAATAATTCACTATCTGCAAACTAGTGTTTTCATAAAATTTTTAAATCCGGTCCTGTAAGGTCGATTTTATTAAAATTTTAGGGACACATTTTAATTACTGCCAGAGAGTTAAATTTCAATTTTGAAATGATTCGGAGAATTTTTTCGGTATTTTAGGGCCCAAAAACATTTTTCAACCCCTAAAAACTACCCTTAAAATGGCCCGATTAGGCCCATTTTAAATAGGCTTCTTGCGGCGATGGATTTCAACACGTGGGCCAAATTTAGTTGAAATTAATTGACTCTTTCGAAAGTTATTGCCCGCACACATATATATATATATATACGTATATATATATATATATATATATATATATATATATATATATATAAATATATATATACGTATATATATATATATATATATATATATATATATAAATATATATACCTATACGTATATATATATATATACATATATATATAAACATTTTTAAAAATGGTGCCAAAGTGTTTAGGAGGTTATGAAACGTCGAGAAATTTTGGTCCGACCCCTAGGTCCCGCCATCCGACCGACGCCAATAGTGTATGTTGCCATATGGCAAATACACTAAAAAGAACAATTACGAAATTTTATGAAAAATGTGCCAAATCAAATCCACCAAAAAGTAAAAAATAAACTTCAAATAAAATATTAATCTCCTTCAAAAAGGCCCACTAAAAACAACAAAGTTTTGAGGTCGGCGTCAATTTAGAACGTTATAGTAATTAAATTGACTCCACCCACAAAACTTTGTTTTTACGCTTTTTAGTGACTTTTTTGAAAGAGGTTGTTTCTTTTTTTAAAGTTTATTTATTAGGTATTTGTACTTTAGATCCGGCAGTTGTATTTGAACAGCTGATCAATGTTACAAATAAATATTCATTAACTAGCTTTTACCAGCTGCTTCACTCGCTTTTTTGACTACTGTTATATTCTGTAAATAATTACAATTAATACCTAATTAACCTCAATATACTATCTGATTACTTTAGGGATTATTTATAAGTTTTTGTTTTGACTTTTTTTCATATTTTTATCTTTGATTTATTTTAATCTATTCAGAAGCTTTCAAACGTCGATAGCTTAGTATCAGGCTTATCTTAGTCGATTATTTTTGATAATAATTTTCGAAAATACAATACTCAATTTAGTATATGGTCTCTTTACAAAAAAAAAGTGATTTCACAAAGTATGCAGTTAATCAACTAAACACGTAATATGGCAATCTGTTCATTTTAACAGTTGTCGGTAATATTAAGTGACGTAATGGCGCTGAAGTCTCCCTATTATATGACATAACTGACCACTAACAGTGCAAAATATTCGCAGGGGTCCGCTGGTCTAAATAAATTACTGAGTATTAATTAATGAAAATAATATTATTATTATTATTATTATTATTAGTATTATTATTATTATTATTAGTATTATTATTATTATTATTATTATTATTATTATTATTATTATTCGTTACGAGATCTTGGAAAATCGACCACATAATATAAACCACTATATCTACGATCTCGGCGATTCAACCCTTCAAAAAATGTATTTCCAAACTAGCGTTCACTAGATAAAAAATGTTTTTCTGTACTTCTTCTCGAAATCCTACTCGATTTTTTTTTACTCGCTTATGAAAGGCATTAAAGTGAAATTCGACGCTCCGCATACAAGGCGTCCTCTAGACGAATTCAAGACGTCGTTACAATTTGTCCCGTGCGCATGATTTTCAAGTCGACACGGTCAGTCGCGTGCTCTGTTTTATCGACACGTGCGACGACTGAAAAACAAATATTAACTGTTGATTGTATCGGAAATGCAACTCGCCATGGAAATACATGCATGTTTCGGTTTTAACACACAGCCGGGCCTTTTCACCGACCACCGCGGCCACCCCGAAACCTATTCACTTATTTGAAAAACTTTAAAACACGCAGACATATTTGAATTTCGCTGTGAAACTTCCTGTCGTAGTACATTGATTTATACTCACGTGAAAGCGAATGCTTGATCTACACCAGAGGTTCCCAACTTATTCTGGACGACCGTCCCTTTTAGAAAAAAAATTCCATAATAGTTCATTTTATATGAAATATTAAAATAACTTGCACTGGTTTTTCAGTAAATGTTTTATATTCCTGGGGATGGACTTATTGTCCGAAACGATCGTCCAGAAATAATTTAAAAATTATTTGTATAGAAATTTCAAGTGTTTTTATTTATTTGACATATTGAAATATTGTTCATTATTATAAATGTGATTTTTCTGTTTAAAATAATGCAGGCTGGCAAACTTTATGAATATTTCTATAAACATAATTACAATTTTTTTTAAACGCTTGTCCCGATTCCGGAACACTGGGACAAACGTTCAGAGTTCCAATTTTGGAACACTAGGAAAAAATGGTTTGAAAACTATAGGTCAGACATTATTTTACACTATAGAACTAATAGATCAGCCTATATGTGGAATGGACATTGGACATGTGCATATAATATCGTTTCATAAAGTAATTTGAAAATAAATTTAATATATTGATTTTAAAAATGCTGCTCGCATTATCAAAACAATATGTCGTTCTTAAATAATAAATCGAGGTAACATTTAATGTTGTTTCCGAGTATATATATGTATATCTATATATATATCAATAATTTATTGATGAATGGCGGACACAAAAACTTTGATGGCGCGCGTTTGCACGAACGGTTTTTGTTTTAATTTTGCCATGACAGGGCATTTGTATATCTTTTGTTTGATTAAAATGGTTTCTTTTTTTGTTGTTGTAACGTCCATTTTGAATATTCGAGATTTGTTAATATTAAATCAATCTAATTTCACTAAAATGTTTTATTTATTTTGACTGACGTTGATCGACACAGCTCAAATGTGTTCTTCGTTGAATATTTATTTAATGATGTTTATATTTTGAACGTTCGTGAAATATTAATTCATTAACTTAATTGTCAGTAAAATAAAATTTGGATGGAAATAGCTATCTTTTTTAGAAGAAATAGCTAAAACTCGAAAACAATAATAACATTATTATTTGCTAAAAATTTTTATAGCCAACGTTTCGACACTATCTGTGGCTTCTTCAGTATCTTAAATTCTGGCAAATTAATATTGAATGTAGCATATTCTTATTTTTTTTTGCCTTACATTGCGTTCTCTTCTATGTAGTCAACTTTGTTTTTTAATTACGTCTTTCATATACATACCACCATCTATTTTATGAAAAAAATAATTATTACGTAATACAGGCCACAATTATCAGGTCAATCAAATTTTTAAAAATAAAATAGTGTTAAAATTCAGATGTCTAATCAGCGGGTTAAAGCTCTCAGCGTCTATATAAAAATTAATGTAAATCGGGCTTTAACAAATAAAGCCAGTCGAGCAGCGTCTAGGCTTACTAGATCTGACAGTTATTTGTAAATAAAACCGGCCTGTTTTGATTTATTTAACAATTGCACAGATAAATTTCGTAACAATGTATTTTTTCTCAATCGGCAATTTGCTAAACTAGTTAGACAGAGAGAGAAAGGTCGACTATACTGTGTAAAGTGGGACAACGATATTTAATCGTTGTTGCAATCTCAATGGATATAAATTGCCTGTCAACCGTATTCCAGAATCGTTGAGTAATTCCTAATTATATTAATTTGCTATAATATTTTGTTTGTACATAATATTTTGTAGTTGTTTGGATTTTCTAAAGCGATGCTGAAACACACAATCGCCGATTCTTAACGATTTAACGAGTCGGTTCGTCTCATAATTGACGACTTATTTTCGATCCATAGGAAAATCCGTGCAATTACATTGATTTCCTGTTTATCTTGTTAACTTGCTTCACTGATCACAGGAAGCGATTGGAGTTTTTTAAACTGATATCAAGTTGATGTTGCATAAATTACTGTTTGGGTTAAAGAGTAGTTGATAGGGTGTTTCGCGTCTCTCGGCCGTATTTTTAAACTTAGAGAGCCCACTTCGATCTCAAATTATGAGATGAAGTTAGCGTCTGGGCGCGCTAGACGACACTTTTAAAAAATATTGAAAAGCTTTGTTAGCAGACCTGACGTAAATCCACTGGATATTTAGATGGGCTTTATGTGACCTGAATTATGTTAAATTTGGCTTACAGCGCCCGCAGAAAGAACAGTTGGAGTCAATTTGACCTAAAAAATCTATCCTCGAATCAGGATCCTATAATATATTTTTAGGCTCCTCTTAAAATGTACCTACAACTGATTTGGCGTCGTCTGATTTTCATTTTTTTAACCAGAGGTCCTTTAAAATGTTACAAGTCGACTTTTCGACAGGTCGAAATGCATCTCGCGGTAAAATTGTGTTCCGTGATAAAAACAATGTACGATCGCGAAAACAAATGCATGTACGGTGAGCGCATTGCGTGCGTGTGCTAGACAAAGACGCCGGCGGCGTCGCTTGTCGTGCGTCGGAAAGAGACGGACGAACGGGCACCAAAGAAAGAGACAGCCTGCTGGTGCTGTCAGTGCTATCATGCATTGCATGTGCAACAAACAACGCACATATGCACCGGCGTTAGTATGCAATTCGGCCGGCAGAATGCACTCGTGCGCCGAGCGCGATCATCGCCTGACATGCGCGTTACGAACGACGAAACACTTCGTTCCCGCATTCGAGGTATGCGGTTCAGACGGGGAAAAGTCACCGCGTTTGAATTTTACTAGTTGCGCTGGTTTAACGCTGTTGAGGCGACCCGGCGACTCCACCACATTTTTTTAATAACTGCCGAAAATCGTTTTTTATCAATTTTTTTTCGAAAAATCGACTGAGTTGTTAATAAATGCGTATAATTTGGTCTGTTGGAACTGAAAAAAAAATTGGGTAACTTCTGTAGCGTCAAAACGCGGAAATACAGTCGACCCGTTTCTCCCACCACATTTTTACAAATGTTAAAAATGGCAAATTTGAAACGGACCTGTTGACGGCATGTGTTTTTTAGTTAGTGGCGTGCATACTGAAGGTAAATTATGATATTGTGAGTTGGGCGAATCGTTTTTCTTGTCGAATCGACGCGTCGAGGCACCGGCCGGCGACCGCTCCGGCTACACGGCGGTTTCGACTATCGCAGATGCGCGCGGGCTTTAAAAACGAACACTCGGAATATTTCGCTGTGTGTTTGTGTGTGTGTTGTGTGTATGTTGTGTGAGTCCATGACCCACCACAACAGCGGCGAATGTCGCTAGTCTCGCCGTTTCGAATAGAAGAGCATCGCACAAACAGACGAACAGCGCTGCAGGAACGCGAGATGCACCGCCGTCTTGCGCGAAACAAGCCTCCCTTCTTACCGATGCCTTAACGCCAACTGTGATTTATACCACGTTTAAAGGACCAGTTTTTTTTTCATTTTTTTTTTTTAATACATATACGTGTTTTGTGTGCGAGTGTTTGTGTGGTGGTAAACGTGTGTGTATATGTTTCACGTTTAGTGATTTTTTTCGCATTCTGTTGGTAGAAGTGTTTTACATGCGGTCCTCTTTTGTTAATTAGTAAGTCACTTGTTTTGTATATACAAGACTGTGGTGGGGAGAAACGAAAGAGCGCGATTCGTTGTGATAATAATAATAGTGAATTTTTATTGAAGAAGCGTTTTTTGTTTTCCGCTTGCTATTTTTTTTTGGTTTTGTTGAATTTTTGACGTGAAGTGCGGAATTTCGTGAATGTTCGACACTGTATCACAAATGTTGGAATATTATTATTAGGTTTGTATTGCTGTATTTTTTTTTTATAGTGAATAAAGTGACGATAATCTTTTTTCAATTTTTTGGTTCCCTTGTTTTTAAAAAAAAATAGAATAAAAAAAAAATATATTTCGTTGTTTTTGCTTTTGGACTTTCGGCCGAAATTTGGCCAGTTTTAAGACATCGATAACCAAATAATGGTCGAAACAACTTTGTTAAATCACCGTATTTTGTAGAATTTTATCGCAATTGCAAAATTTCGATATTTAAAAATTGCAACGTGCAATTTTAATAAATGTCTTACACTAAATTTTTTATGACATTTGTAACTTAATTCGCGTAATAGTTGCTGAAATTATTTTAATAATAATAATATATTGACTATTCCATCAGTATTTATTTTGTGTCATTATTTTACACTAAATACAAATATTCCACGCGCAATCGGGATCATTTATTGTTACCTAAATGTAGCTTTGTTCAATAAAAACAGTATAAATAACTTACCAGATCGAATAAAAAAATTTAAAATAGAATTAAAGAAATCTCTAATCAAGCAACGTTTGTATAATGTTCAAGATTTTATAACGTAATTAATTATGACAAATTGACTTTTAATAATAACAAATAAATAAAAACATTTGAAACTTCTACAAAAATTGTTATTAAATTATTTCTCGACGCTCGTTTCGGGCAATAAGTCCATCCTCAGGAATATATTATGTTTTATATTCCTGAGGATGGACTTATTGTCCGAAGCAATCGTCGAAAAATAATTTAATAATAATATTTGTGGACTTTTTCAGGTGTTTTTATTTATTTGTTATTATTAATCATGTTTTACCAAGTGTCAATTGAAAAATCGGTGCAAATTATATGACTTTTAACAGCTGACAAATTCTGCTCTTGTAGTCATCTGAATAATAAATAAATAAAATGAACCTGGCTACGTAAATAAATTTTATTCTGTGTGCAGTTTTGCCGGAATTATTTTTGTTAAAAATAAAAATATTAAACGCGATGCATGTGCAACAAACAATTACATTATTTTTAGAAATTTGCTAATCTAATACGCTAATCGGCTGTTTATACTATTAATGTCATGGAAAGATAATCGCAAATGTAATTTAAGAATAGGCCACTGAAACGATGTTGTAATTTAGCACTCGTGATAAAAAAAATGCCAATATGCTGTGAAAATACTATCTTAGCTGTCTTCGAACACTTTACTCTCTGAATTGAATCGATTTTTTTGTTCAAATTTAGGCGCTTTGAGGAATTAAAAGACGTTTGTCAGGTTTTAAAATAACGATTCAAATTTAAGAGTAACTGTTTTTTTCTAGTAACATTTGAAATTGGGCCGATAGAAACCGATAAAAAGCTTAGATTTTGAATACTGCCTTAAAAACGATCCTGATTTGTTTATTTATTTTTCTTAAATAAAAAAAAGTTGTCTGGTGTTTGTATTATTAACATTAAAATGTTTTTGTTGTACATATTTGAATTTTTTTTAAAGTCAGTTTTGATTACAAATAATCTAAGAAAGATAACTTCTTTATTATTAAAAAAATGCAAGGAGCTAAATTGAAAGATTTGAATTTTTCTTTATGAACAGATAGATTAGTTTGTTTATAATATTTAAATTTCCGATAAAAAAGCGTTATTAAATTAATTGATATTTTGTGATTATAATAAGCCGTTTAGACAATTTACTTGCAACGAGATTCACGTAAAAAAAACACACCTTCGGTCATACAGTGCGCGCGAGAGAGAAAGAGATTGTAAATTATAGATGCTAAACAGCTGAGATTATTAACGTCTAACATCGTATATTGACGTTGCATGTTAAGTTTCTCCATTTGGTGATTATTTGATTTAAATAAATGAAAAAGGAATGTTTTAAAACTAATAAATTGAAAAAAAAATGTTTCTCTAATATTATTTATAGTAAAAAAAACATTTAGTCGATTGAATTTACTATATTTGATATAACTTGAATCCAATGTCAATCAAATGAAGTTATTCAACATATAAAGTCCAATTGTTTTATAAAATCAAACGCAGTGTATTATATTTTTTTGTCAATTGTTATTTCCAAATTTTTCGCGTCAACACCCACAGATAAATTTATGTTTAAACTTCAGACTTTATCACCGCAAAATCTTTTAAAAAATAAGTTCAATTGCTTTTATTAGTCTGGTCCGTTATCGCTAACTAAGATATAATCGTGTCTATATTATGACTTGACAATAACATGAAATAAATTCTAACAAAAAATATAGCCGCCATTTTTTATTTAAATGTTGTTTTTATTCATATTTTAAAGTTTAAGGTTGTTACACAAAAACTTGTGATTACGTGTTGGGCGTAACCAATAAAATTGCGCCATAATAAATCGACCGCACCTATTGAGAGATTGTATCGGGGCTAGTTGAATGCTATAAACGGAAAATTTCCGGTTCTGGCTAGAAAATTTTGTTAAATCCATCAATATATAATTTAAATTTATTATACTTAGTTAACTAAAAATCTAATTAATATTTTTATCAATTAGCGGAATATAGCCTGCACCCCAATAATTATGATCTGATTAATCGAAAAATGTTTAAATCTTTGTAAGAAGATTGTTAAATTGAGTGACAGGAAACCCGTTTAAAAAATTGAAATAAATGAATAAAATTTCAATATTTGAATTTTGCATTTTCCAAACAAAAGTATGAAAATTCATTGTCGAACAAAATTGAATACAGTGTCACCCGGTCAAGAGAGCGCATTAATTTTGTTTTCAAATCAAATCAAATCAACGCGACACGTGTAGCTTAAATTAGCTGTTTTATACAGGCTGGACCATTATTCGATTTCTCTAGCGATTTCTCGAACATCATTGTGTTACCAAAAGATGGTAAGAATTTGACTTTTAATGCATTATTGTACTGATTAAAAATATTTTTTTAATTTTTTAAGTAAACAGCATTTGTTTATTTTAATTTATTGCTTTGAAAACAATTAAAACAAATTATATATTAAGTATATGATTATTTTTAAAATTAAGTGCTGAACAAAAATATATCTGAATTCTGGCATAGAATTATTTTGCACTACTCTCTATAAAATACAGGTACGTAAAGTGACCCATTACGCACTAGTGTGACAAATTAAAACAGAACTAGTACCAGCTCTATAATAAATCACTGTCTATCACTTGTTTTTTTTTTATAACTTCTATTTGAAGTGGCGTTTGCTCAAAAGTGAACTGTCGAAAATTTTTGAAAATGAAGTGAAAAGCAACTATTTTATAGGAGGTACGTGCATAAAATACCATATGTACCTTGTGCATAATGATATTACGACTCGTGTGGCTTTCAAAACTCGCTCGCGTTCTTTTTAAACATAATGTTCCACTCGTCGGAATGTAATCTATTATCATAAAAAATAAACACATTTGCGTGTGTAGTGGTAGGCGAGTATTGATGTTTGTATGTTTGTATATTAGATTAAAGTTTAGTGATTCTTTTTTCATTCTGTTGGTAGAATTGTTTTACATGCGGTCCTCTTTAATTAATTCAGCAAGTGATTGTTTTCCGTTTGCAATTTAGGTTTTGTTTAAATTTGGACGCGAAGTTTGGACTTTCGCAAATTCAGAACGCGGTCTCAAATGTTAGAATATTATTTATCAGGTTCGTATTAACATGTTTTTTAAATAGTGCTTAAGCTGGTTATTTTTCGGCGAAAAATAAAGTTCAACTTTTCGTCCGGTTCTTGATTTTTATGTTTAACATTTCTGACTGAGAATTCCTTAAAAAAGAGTATTTTAAATATAATATACTCACTAATAAATAAATATTTAATATTAATACTTTTTTTATGATTCGACTACACCTGATATGAGATTGTTTTGGGGCTAGTTGAAGATTAAAAACTGATTTTTACTTAGTTTTTACCGAACAATTCAGTTAATATTTTGTTCTTAAAATATATCTCTTTATTTTGTAAAGGCCACCAACTGTTAGAATTATTTGGAACTAATACCAACTGATTCTCAGAAAAAATCTGGAAACTGTGGATCTTAACAAATAAACTATGACAGCAACGAAATTCAAGCAACTTCGGATGTCATTAACACCAAAATAAATATGGCGTATTTTTATTACATATATAATTTTTGTTTTCAATAATTAAACACTCAAGAATAACTCTTTATTTTAAAATAGAACAAAAATGTTTATTCAAATATCAAAACAAAATTTTGAACTATCGTGGCTTCCGCATTTAACTTCAAGTAATTAACATATAGTACTTACATTAAAATAAAAAAAAAAAAAATAACATTGGACGCAATGCCAAATCATGTCGACAAAATAATGTACCGCAAACTTATGTTTTGACATAAATTTTGCAAGGACGGCCCTGTCTAAAATATTCAGTTAAATTTTTTTACCCATCTCTACTGAAAGATTAACTTTCGATTTTGAAACAATTTTTTTAATTTCCCCGGTATTTTTCGTACGTTTTTAAGACCCCTAAACGCAATCCTTAAAATACTCCGACAAGAACAATTTTGAAAAAGCTTCGTGTATTTCGAACAACGTTTTAATTGATTAAGTTTTTCGGAAGTTATATCCAGAAATTATGAAGATAATGTTCTGTGTCGAAACGTCGAGATTCTACGGTCCGGCACTTAGGTCCCGCTATCCGACCCCCGTCAATAGTTTACGTTCCATTTACTATGTATTGACAAGCATATTAAAATATATTCGGCAACAGGAAACAGCGTTTAAAATAAAAATGAAATAAATGAATAAAATTTGAATAGTTGATTCAAAATTTGATTTTGTAATTTCCAAATAAAATATGAAAATTCATTGCCAAATAAAATTGAATTCAGTGTCAATCGGTCATGAAATGCATTAATTTTGTTTTCGACACGTGTAGTGTAGATTAGCTATTTTATACAGGCTGGCCCATTAATCGAATCTCTCAAGTGCATTTGATTTTTAATACTTAATAAAAATATGTCGGAATTTTAGCACAGAATTATTTTTTGAAAGTATTTTCAACTTCATCATCGAAACAAATTAAAAAGCATATTTATTCCAGCGAAGCGACCATTCGACGTTTTTTTGTTTTGTTTGTTTGTCGGTTCCGTTGTTTGACGATCACGGCTGTATGCTTTGATCGATTTTAGTGAAATTTGGCATAGGAATTATTTTTAACGTATCATTTATTTCTATTTTTTATGATTGTATAAATCACGTTTTTATGGAACACCCTGTATACAGAGCTAATAAACATAAATTGACCGTTCATTTTGAATTTGTAGAGGATGAATAAGTGATAAGTTTTTATTATTATAATAATAATCAATAATCAATTAGTAATTAATAAAACAGAACTGAATGTATAATATTTTATGAAGTGTCAGTTCGATGCAGTATTATTATCAATTCGACTTTAATTAAAATCTTCTATTGATTTAAAAAAAATATTTTTTACACAAAAACTGAATTTTATTTATCGTTTCATAACCTACTTGAGCATTTATCTCGTGTTTGTATTTTTTTTTATCTTTTTGTTGTTGATTTAAAAAAAATATAGGTATTTGTGTCGTTGTAAAATAAGCATACTTAAAGTAGGCATGGAAAAATATAAATTTATTTTTTAATCCCGATATTATTGTTCTTCAAAAGAAAAAAGTAAGTTGGCTCATGCAGCCAAATTTATTTTTCATTTTCTCATTGTTTGCAGAATAAGGTACGAACCCACGACCAACCACACTAATGCAGAAAGGATTGTCAAATAATGTGATTTGACAATGACCTTAGATTGTCAACACACATATTTTTCTATAAGAAAAGCATTGTAGAATTTTAATTCGATTCTGTTTGCAAAATAATTGATCCATCGAAACGATATTTTTCCTTAACTGTGTAACGATTCAAAGTTCTTAATTTTAAAATGTATAAATATTTTTACAAGCGGTAATTAGAATACCTAGTTGATTAGATATTTGGCCACGGCGTGTATCTTTTTGGTTTTGGCATGTTGTACGCGGCCGGGTGTAAGAGTTGTTTTTGAATGAATAAAATAATGTAAGTAGCGTTTTTAAGTTGAATGCAAGATGTATCTATGATAATTGATTGTGAAAAGGTGAAAAAATAATCGTTTAGACCTCGTCAATAGGAACCTGGAGTACTCGGGTGAGACCGATCCAAATTTCTTATTGCATGGGTTGTTTGATTGATTATTTTTACTAGATAGCAAAATTAATCACATTACGATACCAGTGAATTACTGTGTGAACTTTTGTCATATATATTTCGCGCCAATTTAATAAAACAAAATTCAGCGACATTATTTTAGATGTTTACTTTGATATTGTTAAATTAAGCTATTTCAAATACCATTATTTTAAGTTGTTTATTATCGTTATTAAATAAATTCGTTTCCAAGTTCCATTAATTAATCTATTTAAGTAAAATTGTATTTACGAGACGATTACCGGAGCATTTTAGCTGCAACCCAGCATAAGAGGAGTAGATAACCCTGAAAGTTGGTAATTTTAGTAAAAAACTCAGAAATAAATCAGCTAAGTACTAATGAAAAATACATCGAATTATTTCATTCAACTTGTTGACTGCCAGAGCAATGCTGCAGATATTTTATTTATTCTAAGAAGTAAAATTAATTATTGGCGTGTAAACTTTATTTAAAAAATAATAAGAATTAAAAGTCTGAGCTGCTTTACTTGGATTATTTTCAAATATATTGCCGGTTGTTTTGAATGAACAGTCCGTGCCCGTACTGGTCCAGGCGAAGCGTAAACGTACCCTGTAATAGTACAGTTCTCACAAAATGCGGCCAATATTTTTACGGTAAATTTTATGCAAAATAAATAAAAAAACAAATCGTGAAAAACAACGACAATAGATAAAATAATTATTATAATTATATTCAAAAGCGCTTTGAACTTTATGAATGTTCTTGAATATTTATTGTTCATTGTTAAAGCGGATATTTTTTAATATATAGTCGACTTTACAACAATTAATAACATGATATTGTTAACTAGATAAACATGATATTATAATATATGGACGGTTGTAACTTGTAGATATTTTTGCATCTCACAAGCCGATACCGTTTTCAATCCGGTTTAAATATACTAGGAGATTAAAAAAACCGGTCAAGTTCGAGCCGAACTCGCGTTAAGGGGGTTCCGAACCGTTCCATTTTCCGTGCGGTCTTTTAGACTGAGGATTTTCGTTTAGTTTTTCCTGTAAACTATCGATGAGATCCTATATTCCCTATTTTCTCAAAATTTTAGCTCGATTTTCGTATATTTTTTTATATATTTTGAACCTTGCTTTTTAAAATCATAAAAAATATAGTTGTATTTCTCGTTGGATACGTCACATTCAATATATTTTTTTTGGTTTTCTAATTGTTGCCCCAAAATTAACCCTCAAAATTGTAATTCGTTTATTTACGGAATAAGTACGCCCGTAATTGGGTCTATGTGACAATTTTCAACTTTCAGTAAATTCGGAGAAACATCCTATAAGGATTGATATATTTTTCGTATACGGAACCCTGAAAATGTAAATTATCGATCGACCTTTGATTTGCACATATCGACGTATGAAGTTTTCTAAGCTTATTTACTTAATTTTTGTTCATGAGAACTTGCTTGTAAACAAAAGACGTATTTAGACTTAGCGTATTGCTCTGGATTTTTAGAGTAAAAAGATAAAATTTTTGACAAGAATATGCAGACAATATTTTTGTGTGAAAATAAGTTTAGGACTAACAAAAAAGCCTCTTCTATTAATCTTAAAATAATACTATCTACTTAGTGATCTTCAAATAATTAATTATTTGTTTGAATCCTGCAATTTGCTTGAGAACAGACAAATTCTAGAAATTATAAAGAAGATTCCCAAATTTATAACTGATTCATAAATCGCAGGCCAAAAAAAATATATTGAAAGTTTTTCAGGGTATTCTAGATGTTCCCAAATTTCCAAAAGGTTCTAAATTATTTACGAAACTTCGAAAATTTTCATTTGAGCAATGAAATGATTAAAAATAAGAGAGAATGTTTTCTAAAATCTTTTCCGTTATTTGTATTTCAGTAAAGTGTAATAATTTTTATTTATTAATTATATTTTAATTGCCCACTTGTTAAATAAACAAAATATTAATACTGGAAAACTATTCTAAACATAATTTTCTTCTCGAATAAGATTTTCATATAAAAGTTCGCTTTGTTAAGCTCGAAGCAGAATTGAGAAAATATTTTATTTAGTTTTTTTTAAAATGAAATGAATGATTTCTACTTTCTTAAAAGATTTTAATATCCCGTCTTTTTCTTATTTTTTTTACCCAATTAAGATTTATTTTCTGTGCCCTTTTAAAACGGAAATGTATGCAGCGAAAAACGTTTGTTTGTTTTCTTCGTTTTCTCGAAGTACATTTCATTTTCAATTTAAAATTTTCATACTATGTATAAATTGTTTTTTTTTTCTGTCTGTTTTACGTATTTCAGTTTAGTATTCGTTATTCGACGCTTGCAAGCCAGTCGCTGCTAGAAATTCAATATTAGAATTTCAGAAATATATCCAATAGTATACAGAAATTAAGTCTGTCGTCTTTGCATGAAATGATCACATTTTTTTTTAAATTTAAACCTTTTTTATATATGTCGTGAGCATATCTTAGAATTTGTCATTTCATGATGTAGCCGACCAATTCATGAAATGGTTGTATTTTATGAAAGGAAATTTCATGAATTGATCGGCCACATCATGAAATGATCAATTCTAAGATATGGCCACGACATATATATATAGTGATGTCTTAACGACGCATCTGAAATTAAATGAAATCTTGCATGCCGGGAAATAATTAATACATTAATAATTAATAAGGGCACTTGGGACCCAGGCCCACGGACCTTCACAACCTAATACAAAATTCAGTTTCTGAAAAAAAAAATATATAATAAAAAATATATATGTAAACTGGTCGGTCATGGATTTTCAGTAAAAAAATTGCAATAAATTTTTCAATCTAAAATTATAAAAATATACAAATTAGGATTACTCGTTTTTCAATGAGAACAACAAATAGTTTTTCACGTACAATAATCTCCCTACATGCCCCCTCCACATTCTTTGTACCCACGGGTCTTGAATTAGCAAATCCAACATGGGCTATTTTTTATTCTGGTCGATTCGGTATTCTCCGAGTAACAAAAGAAAACTTTATGTTCTGTTTGGAGCAACCGATTTGAATGAGCTGTTTGTCGGTAATTTTGAACGCGTTCCAAGGTACAAAAAGGCATGCAGGTAGTTGTGGTTCGACCTGTACTCTTAAGCCGCACAGTGACATAGGTAAACTATTAGTTCAGCTTTGTGTGTTTAACAAATAAAGTACATAATATGCATTTCGCACCTGCCGCAAGTACTACTTCATCTATCTATTATGTACAATTTACACTGTTATCACGGCGCCCGGTACAGCACTGCACCGTTCCAAACTGAATCGACTGCATGGATTTGCTTTTACGGTTCCTTACATCCGACGAAACAACGGAACCCACATGGGATCACTTTCGTATCTGTCTGTCAGCTTATTTTCCACGAATCTACTTGACGAAAAACGTTTAAATTTGGTACAGCATAATATAGAGTTAGCTGACCCCTATCAATACTTATACTGAGCGCTTCCCTCTCTACTACACTACCCACTCGCTGTGTGTTATAGTATATCGACATTCTACTAGCGAATATCTGTGTAATGCTCCACATCTACCAGGCGTGCCAGGACGACTCACATTTTTTTAAAGACTTGCGTTTTGTTAACCATATTAGCACCGTCAGAAGACACTTAAAACTATCTATCGAAAAAAACTTGTTTCTAAGTATAGTTCTTGAAATTTTTACTAGAACACATTTTTGCAGGTAGTTATAAATGTAACAGACGGTAGTAAGGGAGCTAGAATTTTTATTTGTTAGCAAACCTCCCTCTTTTTTGTTACCTCATCTTGTTCTTAAATTCCAGAAATTATAGATAAGGTTCTTAGTAGTTGCAATTAGACGTGGTAACTTTTCTGACAAGAATATGTTGTCGTTAGACAAAGAAACATTGCTTAAACCGTGTCTGCAGTTCAGAAGCGTAAAATTCCAAGTCTTATTTATTTAAACGCTCTAAACTTAATTAACTTACAACTCGAAATGTCAGTAAAAAGCTCACTACAAATAAAAGCTATCGCGAAGACAGTTTTCGACGAAATATGAAAAAATTAAATTTACATTTTCTTCAGTTATATCAGAGCACAGGCGCTGCATTAGTGGAACCTCAGTTGTCGAACGTCCATAATCTATAATCTTTCTCAACAACAGCTGTATCGAATTTACATAAGGGCAGTTGTGGCCCTGGCTTGGGTTCCCACAGCCAAATGCAAAATTCAATTTCTGTTTCACGAATTTCGATGACAAGAACGTTTGAATAGTTTAACAATTATCATTATTATTAAACTATTCAAACATTCTTATGTCATCGAAGTTAGTGAATCGGAAATTGAATTTCTATAGGTCCTCATGGACCTATAGAACGCGGTTTATTTCGTGAAATAAGCAACGAAGACGTTATTAATACCTTAGTTGTAAAAAAAGACAGTAAATGATTTATTTAATTTAAATATCTTGTCAATATATTTAATTTTAAAATGTAGCTCTAAGTTTTATCGTCTTCTGAACAAAAAAAAATGTTTTTCACTTTAACAGATTGCATCATGTGTTTTAATATTTAGCCAGTCTTGATCTCCGGGGGCTCCTGTAGCCTCTGTGGCCACGAGCCTTGAATTATTAAATCAGACACCAGACCCAAAATTAAGAAGTGCGGCTTTTTAATAACCAGAAGGCCACGACAGGTTGAGTCTCCCAGCGAGTCAGTGCGGTCGAATTTTGTTGTTGACAACAGCCTTCGAAGATCGGTCATCGTCGGTTGTTTCAGCACAATGTTAATCTGTTGTTGGGTTTCAATATACACATGTATACAGGGTGATTAATTAAAAGCTTATTAATTATGTAACGTCGCCATTTACCGTGCTTTTACATTCTCTTATATTCAGGCGATACGATAATTAATTGATTGCAAGTATATTTTTGAAAAACTGCCAACTATACCAAGATTAGTTGAGTACGTCCTGAATTCTTAGCCATCTAAATATATACAATCATTTGTCCTGACTGACTAACTGATTAATTAACATAATAAAGTCACAGGGTCGATATTATACGCTATAACTTTTAAAATGAAAATGACGATAAGTCATCGAAGACACGGACAACACCGGGCTTAACAGCTGGCTAATTGATATACGAGAATATGTGTGTGTCTTATCTTTATAAGAGATAGAACACAATAAAATTTGATAAAATTCGAGCGAAATTTGAAACTTGAATTAAATTTGTTTATTCAGAGCACTCTAGAAACACAGTATTGGGACGACAAAGTAGAGAATATTATTTTCAAGTCGACAAATGAAATCATAACGCTATTAATTCCGGTTCATATCGTTGTATTGTATGTTTTGAGTGGGGGCTATTGTTTACAAAGTAAGAACAGTTGCCAACCTAACAAGTTATGTTGGCAGTCTTTACAAAAGCTTTGCTGCTATTACCTATGTCTTTGATTTGCTTGGAGCTTTGATATACGATAAGTTATTTGATTATATAATTAGTTCAATTAAAATATACACCTACACGGTTGGTCTACAAGGTGAACCGCGAAATTATTATTGTTAATAATAATAATAATAATAAACTTTATTTATATTTATAGTTCATACTGTTGAATTTTCGTTAGCACGGTCAACTTCATACCGTCGAAAATATTACCTTTACGCGCCAAAAGAACTGAGACTTCAAAAAAAAATAAATGAAAACAAACCTAGGTTTTTAGTTTTTACGTTTTGTTAATCAATAAATAATTAATACATAATATTATAGACTCATCGACGCACATTGCCCAAAAGCTATGCGTCGTCAAGATAAAAAAAAATAAGTAAATAAATAAAAAGTAATATAAGAAAAAAGGTAAAATTTGCCGTATTTTGTAAATTTTCTTAAAGGCAGAGTTTAGAAATGACTTATTCGCCACGACTAATGAACTTGAAATGGTCGATTCTTTATACGAAATTATTTTGAAGCGACGGTGAATTTTTGCACGGGACTGTACCGCATTCTTCGATAATTTTTAACTGGCTTATTTACGAATTACGGATGTCAAGCAACGTCAAATTACTGTAACCTTGAAATACGATAATTTGCCGAGCGTGTTCTGTTGATAATTTTTGTTACTGAAATTAGTGATACGACGCGAAATCAGTCGAACAAAATATATATAATTTATTTTTTAACTACCGCAAAACATCCTATTTACATTACCGACATGTTTTTTCGACTTCGGATTTTTCATATTCGTCTTCAAGGATACCAGACCGCTTTTAAAAAATAATACGTAAAAGTTCACTGGAAAATTTCTTCCTTTTATGTGAAATGTATTCATTTTTTTTTTAGTTCCCGTCAAAAACTATATAAAACTGTGTTAACTTCTGATTTATTTCAACATTTAATTTTTTCCAGTAAAAGTATAACACGTAGAAAAGTTTTTGTTGAAATTTTCCGCCATTATTAATAGATATTTCCCAGCAAATTATAGTTCATTATATTGCGGTGAGGCAATAATTTCTAGAAAATATGTTTTTAGGGCGACAGTAAACGTTCAACGGGGTAATATTCCCCCAGTAAAATAAATGTCATTCCCTTTCTGAACATGAATCGTTCAGAGCGACGCTGTGCAACGTCGTGCAACCCCTTCCGTTACAAAGTCGTTCGATGCCTCGCCATTCGACGTTGCACTCGATGACGTCACACCGGTTACATACTGACGCCCCGCCTTCTCAAGCGGCACGCACGTGTTGCCCCGTCGACGACGATCGTCGGATGTTTATATTTGGTCGAATTATTCGTTGGCCCACCAAAGTTACTTTAGTTGTCTACATCGAGGCTATAATTTTTACACTGAGCTAGTAATTCGACTTAATATTTGTTAACCTTAACAGTACATGTTTTTGGGACCCTCCAAAATATTACATGATTTAGTACCGTAGTTGGGCTTTCCCAAGAAACTGTTTTTTTGCAATATTTCCCTTTTGTCAATTAAATTTGTTGCCCAAAAAATGTTTATCCGTGATTTTGTTAGGTTCATTTTTATAGCGTGCTGTTTTTTAAAACAATATTTTAAGTATTGCCTAGTATCCTAAATAGATAATTTTTTTTGAATTGTAAAAAAAAAATAAAGCAAATAAATGAGCATCAAATACGCTTAACATTTTTTTCAAAACTGAGCCGTGTAACAAGCATCTATCTTAATTTAATGATTGAATTATTTTAAATTAATTTCTATATTTCGTGTACCCATTTTGTAGTTAATTAAATTACCGTCGGCTATGAAATATCTATGGAAAATTTCAAATCAGTTTCTTCTACTTTCCTTTTAAAAAGATCTTTTAAATTCCTTCAAAATTTTATCAAATCAACAATTTCAAAGCTAAATAGCTCTTGACTTGGTGTTCAAATTGTAAAAAATACTTTCAAAACGCGTCCTTCGATTAAATTTGTCTGTCAACAGTTGTTTGACCTCGACAACTTTTTAGGAAATTTCAACGATCGACTAAGACACGAACTTGACTGCGGAGTTTCTATTGAAACAAAACAGCGATTTAACAGTTTTTATTTTGTAAAACTTGTAAGTAACCATGGAAACAAATTGCGATTTATTTAGTAACATTTTTTATCGAAAATTTATTAAACTAACCGTAAATAAATCGAAGCTTAAGCAGCTGTCCCCCTACGATGGAAAGACGGTTGCATATTATATATTGGAATTTTTTTCTGGTGAAAAACTAAGATCGTTGGAGCAACGTTACTTATACGAGGTCTTTTATATAAGGACTCCCACTTGATCTGATTTTTAGTTTATGGTTGAAAATAGCATGAATTGACATAAAGTTCACAAATAAGTGAATTGCTATACAAAATCTATTTCCATTATAGTAGTTGATGACCTTTTAAAAGCATTCATAAAGATGTTTCCCTATAAATTTTAAGACGTACATCGTTTTTGTAACTCCGTGAAACAATGGCACCGAGCAAACAGACGTTTGAATTGTAATTTTGTAGAAAATAATTTGCGCGCAAGAACGAAACAGAACGCGCGTCTCATCTCTGGTGCAAAAGAGAACGCCGTGATCTTTTATTGACGTGCGAAACTTTCAAATTTGAATTTACGATCGCACATTTTCAATACCGGTTCACAGTTAAAACTAAACACAGATAAAAAGTAGACCAGTTAATAATCTCTATAATGGCCCTTAGTAGGCCATGACTACAAACCTATATCGAGGGATGTGCAAACAATTTAACTCTAATCAAGCCGACCAATCATGTGATTAGATCACACGGAAATTTGCGGCTAAGGCGTTTTGATTTCTGATATATTTTTTTTAAATTTGCCAACTCTGCTTGCATTTTGAAGCGAAGCTTTTTTAGTCTCTTTGCGCGCTCGGTTGCCGGGAATTAAACCGAGAAAAAACGGGTGACGTCGGGATCGCCCGATAGAAGAAAAGCGTTTAAAATTTAAACCGGATCTGAAATTTAAAAAAAATTACCAATGAAGAGACGACGAAAATTTGATTAATAACTCCGGTTCGCAAAGTCCTTCTATTTATAATAAATTTTCTGCTATAAATGAGTCATTATATTTATTTAAAAATTGTGTATCGAAATTTTATCAATTTTTCGGTAATGGGGCGGCATTTTTCACAGTGCCCAGGGCGGCACTAAGGTTAAATCCGGCCCTGAATGCATCAATGATTCCCATATAGCAACCAAATAAACAAAACTTACGTATTGTATAATAATTGAACGTCTATTGAGTTGGAAAAAAAATAATTAAACAAACATCTCCGTCATCCCTGGCTTCGTGCCGTCTCTATATCTCTATGTTCTCTACATTCAGCAGCACAATATGTTAGCCATGCATGCACATTTAACATATGTCCGTGGAGGAGACAAAGAGAAAGAGAGAGAGAGAGAGAGAGAGAGTCGGTGCAGAGGACGAAGCCGTGTACTTTTATGTAAATATCTCTCTCGGCTACATACATTATTGCCAATACATTAGTTATTCTAAATATCAAATGCGAAACAGAATATTTAACATTTAATGCAATCGATAGAAAAATAAATAACTATTTCCATATATCAGATGCATTGCGGTTGACTTTTGAGACTGGATTCCGCAACACACTGGATGCCAGTTTTGAAATCGAAGAATGTTCAAAGTTATCTCATTTCTGTTATAAAAAAAAATTGAGTTTAAAAAAACTAAAACAACACGATTTTGTGAACTAAAAAATGCAAAATAATTTAACAACAAAATCAACTTTACTGTAAAAAGCGTGGAGTGCTTAATATCGGTAATACAATTTAAGTAGATAGCACTCCACGTTTTTTACAGTAAAGCTAATTTTGTTGTCAAATTATTTTGCACTTTTTAGTTCACAAAAGCGTGTTGTTTTAGTTTTTCAAGCTCTAATTTTAATTTATTTCTTTGGTACCACTGAAATCTGTCAAAAATAATTATTTATTATTACTTTACGCTTTTTCAAGATGGCGTATAACAAATGAATCGATTTCAGGTAAAACGAAATAATGATTTTCGACTTCGCCATCGTTAATTTTTATTAATTGCAATAAATATAAAACTTAACAATGATTCGCGTGTCGATATTGTGGATCGCGATTTCGATACCAATTATGTCATCATAATTGGTTTAATAATCTATGCAGTATGTTTTATCTATTTAAGGTCAAACGGCCTTAACGTTAGACAGAAACGAAAATAGCCTGCAAAACTAAATAATGATTAGTCATAATTATGTCATATGTATATGAAATTAAATGCATGTCGTCGGTTTAAGGTCAAAACTACGTATCTGTACTTATTAAAAAAATATTATCCGTATCATCAATTGTTTAGTCGAGATATTTCGGTTTCGTAATAAAACGAGTTGGCAAGTTTTTGACGCCTGTAACGAATATTATTTTCATTAAGTAATATTCAGTCAATATTTTACCTCTGGTTATAACAAGTACCATTTTCATTAATTATAATATTCACTATTCTTATTTAGACTTTGTTTAAATGGCGGATTAAATTTATTCGATAACCCCCTTGACATGGAAAAAACATTCTTCGAGATACCTTCTTTCGCAAACGCAAGAAACCGACGAAAATGACGTTTAGTTTAAATTTTACAATTACTGATTTTAAATGCACGTTTTTCACGCAACATTACAAATCGTAAATCAAATAAATTGTTTTCTGTTTTAATAATAATATGCATTCAGTAATAAAATAAACAAGCAACAAATATTAGAGCCTTGATTCGGTTTTTTTTTTTCAATCGACCGTCGACTCGCCCTGAAATGATGTTCATTATTTTTTTCCCTTCATTAATTAATTACTTTTTTAATCTTTAGTACAGTAATTCGCCGAACTTACGCGAAATCTGGAACCAAGCGTAAGATAAAAGTGCCAAAACACAGAAGATTGAAATTTCCCATCCGATATAAAAACGTTTTTGTAAATATTTTGCCTCAAAACAAACTCACAAGTGCTTCGTGGTTTCTGTGAATCTATCAAAGACTTAATACAATTTTGTTTATTTCAAAACTGCACATACGAGAATTTTAATCGATTTTTTTGTCGACAAAATTTTTCTTAGTTACAACACTGTTCGGAATTCGTATAGGCGTATAATTGGCGTCCATATTTGAGAATGCATTCGGGTGCAGAATAATTAAATAAAACACACGCCCTCCCCCCCGTTGCCCCCTCAGAGCCGTCTATTGCCTCGTGTTTAAGCAACATTTCGTATTCACATAATGGGAGCTAAGAACTAGTTCTAATATACTCGAATATAATGTGTGCTCACATGCTATTTGTTAACAGTGTGTACATACAGTAGAGCCTCGTTTACACGCACTTCGGTCAACCGCGAGTACAGGATTTAAAAGACTCGGTCGTGGTTAATAATATATTTGTTGCCCGCCGAACAGAAATAATTGGATCTCTTTTTGATTATTTTCATGCGACTAACCTATTTTTTGTAGCAGAATATATTTTGAGGAAATATTCAAAGAGAACAGACTAACAAGCACACCCAACATTTTTGTAGTTTGTGGTAAATTTATTATTTATTTATTTATTTATTTATTTATTTTCCATTTACTTATTAATAGTACAAACATATACATATTAAAAATGATTTGTCTAGAAGACAATCGCTTTTGATTTGTCATTTGTTTTTTGTTGGATTCAGAACCTGTTTCACCTGTTTATTCATCGAACTGAGAGCCAACCAAAATGCCGAGAATGATCGTACTTAAGATAATTTATTTAAGGTTACTGTTTGCCAGCTGTTCAATATGCATCCTTTTTCACCACCCGTCGTGTTTCGGAAATCTTTAATTTCTTTGAAAAATCTTATTCAATCTTTTATATTGATGCTTCAAAATAATCTAGAAATATGTACCATTCTTCGCATACGACTTTTAGCTACGTTTTTGCAGTTTATTTGATCTAAATAAACGATTTAAAATTAGCATAAGTCTTACACAAAGTTTTGTACAGAAAATAAAAAAATTTCTTGAGCAAACCAAATTTATCAGTATTTTTAACATACGTTTGCAAAGTAAAAACTTCAAAATGTTAATTTGCCTTCCCGTAATTTGAAATCTCTTGACTTGCTGTAAAGAAATATTGACGAATATTACATTCTATAATAGAAAACAGTATCACGGGTAATTGGAATAAAAATAAATCAATTTAAACACTCATTGATTGCAACGTTTCGTCTTTTATTTAATTAAATCAATGAGTGTTTAATTTGATTTATTTTCTATTATAACATATATCTAGAATTGAACTTTAAAGATGAATTACATTCTATTTGTAGGGCAAAAATATATGTTTTCTTTAAATTTTTAAGCAGCAAGGTAAATTTTGTGAAGTTTAATGCTTAATCACAGCTAATAAAAACAATAATAGAATGAACTATGCGACCATGTTTCGAAATTTCCCGAAGGCATATTTCACAATCTGAGTTATCAATCATCTTAATTATTAAGTTTAGCTAGAGCTGTTCTTTCACTTAATCTATTTATAAAAATACAGAAACATATGCTTAACGATAACACGAAAAAAATGAAACATTAAAATATTATTAAACTAATAATTAAAAGAATGATAATAATTTATTAATTCATACCTTCAGCTGTTCAAATACAGATATGAATAAAAAACTAATACAGTAGAACTTCACAAACCCGAACACATATGGGACCGCGCATCGTCCGTGTTTAAGGGTTGTCCATGTGAGTAAATGCGTTTTAAATCTTTGTTCTGTTCTTTTTATTAATTTTAAATTAAAAGAAAGATTTTTTTTGCTGTGAAACATGTCTTATGAATATACTATTTCACTTGCTCAAACTATCCAGAATACACTTCTCATCTAGATTTGATGTTTTTTTGTTTACCCATTTTATAAAATAAGATTGTTAACGCCAACCACTGATTCACACTGTGCTAGTACCAACTTACTAACTGCGATCTAAACACCACCAGTTTTGCAAATATATAAACAGATCGTTAATTTTTATGTAAGTGTCCAAGTTTTGGAGTCAAGTGTCCGGAAGCATTACCCGTCCGGATTTCTGGAGTGTCCGGATTTGTGAAGCTGTTTTGTAATTAAGTTGAAACTTTCATAATATTTTTTAAACTTGCGTTTGTATATTGTGTGCAAGTCTACTGATTTTAATGACTCTGGTAGTTTTTTTAAATAGCAATTGATGCAAAAGATTTTAGTTGAATAAGATTGAATAAAATTCGTGGCGCAGGATCAATAAAACAGCAATACTGAAATTAAAATTGCATTTTCACTAACGTTTCGGTACGCTTTGCACCATCTTCAGACTTCAAATGCTGTCAAATCCAACATTCATCAAGGTCCACAACCACTCTAATTAATTTCTTTTAATTAGAGTCAACCCCGCGAAAGATTTTAAATACGTAACTTTTAAAGACCGTGGAATATTTAAATTTGATACAAGTAAGCAGTCGCGACTCGACAGCGATCGTAATTTTTTCTCAGGTGAACGGATAATCGAGCTTTTACTGTATGTACAGCACCGGTTATTTTCTGGCATGCATGCTATTTTAAAAGACAATACATATATCATTCGTATCCATGTGTGTCGAACATACACACTGGAGCCGAGTGATTGGGTGACCTTTGAAGACTGGGCCCCACCCCCAGGCTCCCCCCGACGCCCGCGAACCCCCCGACATACGTACCATTATATTTGTGTATACGGACACGTGGCTACTATAGTTGTTAATATAACATTAGATTCGCCAGATGATAAATAATTGCTGGATGTATTATTTCGTTTGTGATTCAGAATTCGCGAATCGATTCCTCCCAAAGTCGTATCGAATTGCGTTTTGTCGTTGCTTTTATGGGTTTTTCCAATCGTTTTCGTCGTCTGATTGTAAAATAAATGAATATTAGGTAAAAAAAAAATATTTGGCAAATTCAAACTTGTCTTTACCAGCATTCGAGTCTCCAGTTACTAGCTCTGCCAGCCGTTGCACTAAAAAAAGAACATTGACTTGACGAACGGACGGACAGACAAAAAATGATATTATAAGAATCATTTTGAAGTAGAGAACTCTAAAAATGACTATCAGCCTGGTTTTGTTTTATTTTAAATCAGCTTGCTTTGATAGCGAAACTTGACAATCACCAAGTTAGATTTTTGAAATGGATTTTGCACGACTGGAAATTAATTTCCATCAGAGATAACGAGTTTTCTGTGAAGTCGAATTTGCCAAGGAAAAAACCGTGTAAATTTCATGATATCTCGACTCGCCGTCGGACGAACAATATTTTAGAAAACATTTTACAACGAAAAAAGAACTAAGATTTTTCTGGTTAATAGAACTTTTAACGAACAAATCATATTTTGTCTTTTGAAATGAGTTTTAAAATGACATACCTAGCGTGCTGTTGTTTAAATGGGTCTTTTAAAACAGCTGAACGTGAAACTTTTCAGATTGGCACAGTTGCAACATTGTTGTATAAAAAAACCCGGGTCGCAGTGCCAAAACCCTGCCGACAATATAGTGTATTTGCTTGTATAGGGCCGTGTGGTTTTATACTTTTATTATGTGAAATTAAGTTTGTTTTTGGACAAAATAAAAAATTTTACCCCTTAATACACCCCTTAAAATAACATTTTTTTCTTAATTGTAATATTATTATCAATCTAACGTCTACACCGAATTAAATACACCCTTCAATAAATAAGTCACTATCTAGTGTTTTCATAAAATTTGTAAATCCGGTCCTGTCGGGCCGATTTTATTAAAATTGTGGGGACACTTTTTAATCACTACCAAAGGGTTAAATTTCAATTTTGAAACGATTCGGAGAATTTTTTCGGTATTTTTGGGCCCAAAAACAGTTTTCAACCCCTAAAAACTACCCTTAAAATAGCCCGATTAGGCCCATTTTAAATAGGCTTCTTGCGGTGATGGATTTCAATACGTGGCCCAAATTTCGTTGAAATCAATTACCTCTTTCGAAAGTTATCGCGCGTACACATATATATATATATATATATATATATATACGTATATAAATATATATATATATATATATATACATATATATAAACATTTTTAAAAATGGTGCCAAAGTGTTTAGGAGGTTATGAAACGTCGAGAAATTTTGGTCCGACCCCTAGGTCCCGCCATCCGACCGACGCCAATAGTGTATGTTGCCATATGGCAAATACACTAATAATAAAGCAGACAAAATTATTTATTGTCATGGCTTACCGCGATCCCGTCCTTATGTTATATTTCGACATAATTATGTATCATTATTGAAATATACCTGCAATTTAGCGATATTACTAGGAAAAAAAACAGCAAACACGCTTGCTTATGTACAGCGAATCGGTCTGTGATTGGTTGAAAAAATGGCCGCATAAAAAATGGAATCGTTTATTTTGGGCGAATCATTCGGCTGATAGAATAGAACATACATACGAAGTGGTCAGGGATGAGGGAATGTTGAAGATTTAATACTTGAAATTTGTTAAATTTTTATCATTTGATCGAAGAATTGACAAAAAAGAAGCAAAGTCTAAGTTTAAATAATTAATTAGAGATTTTATGGAATTTGTCCGTATTGTTCTGTCTTTGTATTCGTCGAGTTTGTGGTTCCAAAGACGTTGATAATTTTTGAAATTCTCCAAAAAACAGCAGAGTCTTTTGGTCGCTCCACTTGAATACCATTTTGTCCCATACGCAGACAGAGTATATTCACTACGTTGTGTCGTAGTCCCAAGTCCGTTCGCTACAAGACGCAAGACAAAATGGCCAAACCCGAATCAATTTTCAGACGTTTCATTTTTCGTTCATTCGGAGCGCAAATGAATGGTGCCGAATGCCGATCTTTAGCGTTGTTTAATCGGTTAATTAATGAATTCATTCGTTACTATTGTTTCATTTTGAGTTCATCGTTTCATTTCAAGTGAAAGACGCTCAATGAAAGACAGAAATGTACAAAAAATGATATCACCTTAAGAGAAGTTAAACGATGCAGAAGTGGGATTTTGCGGTTACACTCTTAAATTATACATACGGGTGTGTGTAATGTGACAGCTTCGATTGCGTTTAGTCATCGATAAACAATTCCAACCCTATAAACGCGATGGCTACACCATATGTCGTAGGTACGTTATACTACGTGTAGATGTGGTGGGAATTTATATATGATTATAGTATATAATATGTCAGTGTGTTTAGACACGGTACTCTAAACCACTGCAGTGGTTTCTAGTGTCAACCAAACATGCACACCACATTGCACAATCAAATCACATGCATATGTGTGCATTTTGTGCAATTACATTCGACGCGATTTGTCTCAAACTAACCACGATCTGTGACGTCTGAAAGTCCGATTGAAATTTTTATTAAAAAAAATTCGTGTTCTAAAAGCTAAATTGAATGAATTCGAGTTTTCATAGTACAGTTGATGCTTTCACCAGTTCACCAACTGTAGATCGATTTCGAAAACTATTCAACCTATTTTCATGCCCGTATAAGAATTTCGAGCCAGCTAGTATAAAATAAACCAAACGCTGTGCAGCACAATCTTCGATACACATATGAAATAGAAATATTACGAATCTGAATAAATTCGCCATGTTGCTTATCTCCGACCGGAAGTCTGTTAAACAAAAATATGTTAGATAAAGAGCTCGAATTTCTCTCCTCTCTCTCTCTCTCTCTCCTCACTCTCTTTTGCAAACCGCAAACATTGAAGGATATAATTTGATATCCAAAATGCAGTCATGTTTTGTTACATTAATTACTTCGAGCTCCTTTGTGTTGGGTCCTGCCCTATCACTGGCCTTGCCAAGTTGAGTAGGAAACGTTCTTTATCATTAATAATAATAATAGTGTGGTCCAGTGGTTAGCGTGCTGGCTTCTTGACCGAACTATCGTGGGTTCGAATTCTGCCTCTGCTCTTGGATGTCTTTTAAATAATTATGTTATCTGATGTAATTAACACGCTAATTACCTAAGTTGTCGAGCGTCTATAATTTACAATAAATAAAGATAAAACGACGCAAGCTAGTATGTCATCGAGTTCTCAGCTCCAGCTCAAACGCCCGTAGTCCCGAAAGCGACTCAGAACGAGCAAAATATCAAAACACTCTTTTCGAGCTCAGGAAGCAGTACCCAGAGTACTCCGTTAAATGAGTTTTTCTTAATTAATTAATTGCTCTTGTGTATGATGGTGGTGAACCTGAAGCTTAGGGTGCTTGTGAATACAAAATTCTTGACGAAATTCTTCCTTGTCATAAGGAGGACACTTCTTCGAATGCCACACCGCCTTTGATAATGTCTGCCGCAGTTGTAGACGACATGTTAGGTAGCAATATTAATGGACCACGGTCTATACAAGCCCGGAAACCAAGAAGACTTAATATTGATTGCAATATCAGTACAGCGGCATATTTAGAATCGAACTTCGTCAAATGAGGATGTAATAGTTCCACAGAACAATCTGGTAACCAATCTTCTGGAGCTCTTAAGAAAATCGAGATTATTTGCTGACTAGATCCAGTAAAAGGCGGAAGCACAATAATCCTTTCAGGATGTGGTGCATTGGGGCCAAGAAACCACCTCATTCTATTCTAATCTTTTAATATTTTACGTGAAACCGAGCTGGGTAGAGTAGTGGTGACAGCACTGGACTCGCATTCGGGTGGTACGGGTTCGAATCCCGGCGGGGGCAGATGTGGCTGGGACTTTTTCCTACTGCCTCTCGCCGAGAAACGGTACCTGTACCGGTCATCTTAATTGAGGTTTCTCTCAATTAATTCCAGATAAATATCGAGATGGTTCCTTATTTGTGGCCATGACCTATTATTACCTATCAAACTCCTAGTTCAATAATTACCTATCTTATCCTAATTTCCTATAATTCCTTCATTCGTCCATTGCTATTACATAAGTTGAAGTTTTATAAATGTAGAAAATTAACGGAACGTGTGGTAGATGGAAAATAGTAATGGTGCGAATGGCGTCTGTTATGACATAAAGTCGAGAAACGAACGTTAAACGCATTATTATTATTATTATTCTAATCTTTTAATATTTTACGTGTGTGTAATCTGACAGCGTCGACTGCGTGCGACGCGGCTTCTGCAATAAAGGCGCAGTGCAAAAGGATTATGTTTCCACGGTCAGCGCATTTTTGTTAGCGTTTTTCGAACGGCTTCGGTTAGTTTGTTGTCGTCGGTTTAGTTTAAGTTACCCACACACAACACACACACACACGCGCGTTTCAGTAGCACACAAAGACATAATATCTGTACACATGTATGTTATTGTTGTTGCACTTTCCAGCAAGCGGGCCCAAGGACATGCAAATCACATTTTGCAACTTAAAACTGCAACAGTCGCGCACTAAATGTACAGCGCCGAACAACCTGGCTAACTCAATTCACAAACTTTCGAACTCACCCACCAATATGTACGGTGGACTAAACATTTATGAATATTGATCAGTTGAAAATAAACATGACTTAAATCAGCTGTAACAGACGGATAGACAGAATGATCCTCCGATATACGGAACACTATAAAAAGAAAATACTTGTAAAAAAATTGATTTTAAAGAATTTTTCTTCACTATCTCTTTACACGCATGAATGCATGTAAAGTGACCCATTATGCACTAGTGCGTAATAAAAACGATGAATGTGTACTATATAGACTATAATTCAAAGTTTAAAGAATGAGTCAGACACTTATATACCGCAATGTAATAGAAGCGGCTTAGGATTTATGCATGGGGCACAGGGGCGTAGCTACCGCCGTATATGCCGTATCAATTATACGGGGCTCCCGGGCCACAGGGGCCCCCAACGTACGTAAGCAAAAATTAATAAAAACTTCCCAATTTTTTTTTTATTTCAGAAATGACAAAAGTCAAAAAAGCAATTTTTTTCCCGCGTAAAGATTGCGTTCAAAAGTTGGCAACACCCTACATCGGTTATCGCGGGCAGCAGGATTTCCCCGTTTAAGTCATTTACTTCAACGGGGGAAGGGCCCCCAAACAAATTTTTATACGGGGCCCCGCCAAGGCATGCTACGCTTCTGATGGGGCAGGTATGGTTGACGTTGTTTCATTGCTGTGCCGCTTCACTAAACAAATTTCTTAAATGTTGGCACCTTACTACAGGCCTAGCTTTCGATGGTTTACAAAAATTGAATATTTAAAAAAGTTTTAAACATGCCCATATAGAATAATAATATAATAATAAAGTAAAATAAATGAATTCATATACAAACAACCATTTCCATAGTAAACCGTAGTCTAACCGCATTAAACTACCACGAAACCTACAAGTAAAAGTGAACTTTCTCAAAAATGTCAAAAATTTTGAAAATTGAGTGGAAATCAGCGTGCAACAAATACTATGTCTCATGCATGATTATTTTATGACATGTGTGTCTGTTAAAACTCGCTGGCCATCGTTATACCGTAGTATCACACTTCATTATAAAATAATAATTCACTCACAGATTTGTATTGCATATTTTTCAAGTATGATCTAATATAGAATTACTGATAAACAAAAATACTTTGAAAATTCTACAAACATTTTTATTTTTTAATTATTTCTCGACGATCGTTTCGGACAAGAAGTCCATCCTCAGGAATGGAATGTTTTATATTCCTGAGGATGAACTTATTGTTCGAAACGATCGTCGGGAAATAACTTAATAAAATTTTTTCTAGAATTTTCAAGTGTTTTTATTTATAATATGTTATTATTAATCATGTTCTACCAAGTGTCGAGTGAAAAATCACTGCAAATTAAAATACAGAATTAAATTCGTCTGAATTTTGATATCGTGGAAGTATTGTAAAAAAAATCGGTCCGGCGCCGTACCCGCGTTTTATCTATATAGGTATGCGACATGCACGAAACTCATCCTCTTGCGTGGCCCCCCGCCTCCCGTTTCGCCGCCTCGCGCCCGCGGCCCGCTCAAACACGTGCATTTATCAGTGGCGTAACACGAACCGCCAAACATAAAAAATCAGAAAAGTCGCACGCTCTGAGAACCGACGCGAATTTCACGGGAACTCGAATCAGATTATGTCTTCAAGCAGCGTCTCCCAAACTTTTCCTTTCTCAAGTTCTGTAATTGAACACCTTGGTTGCTTTATAAGATGGTTTCAAACATTTAGAATTATATTTTTTTACGGAACATTGTTTGAGAAGCACTGAAGTATCCAGTTGATATTTTGAACAGATAAAAATTGCTGAGAATCAGAGAATGGTGTAAACCAGATTTTTGACGCGACACTTTCGGATTTTAAATTATAAAGTAAATTCTTTTTTCGTGTCTTTTAAATGTTTATGTATTGAAAACCGCTGCCCCGATTTCAGTTTGGTTTTCATGTTTTTTCTCTAGGAGTCTTGTAGAATATTCTACATAAAAACAGGCGCGTTTGAAATGCGTTGATTGCGTCCATCTGTCATTTAAGTCTGAGTCTTATGTCGAATTTTCGTTAGCCTGCTAAAATATTACCTTAAAATATTTTTCGTTATTACGTAAAGAGACAGCATTGGTCGTCATAAAAAACATGTACCTACATATAAACTTCGTACCTATTTGGTAGAATTTTTGATATTATATTTCTTTTAAGAATAAAAAATTCTATCAAATATGCAGTTTCTATGTACACGTTTTTTGTGATGTCCCGTGCCGTCTCTTTACATAACAATAAAAAATATATACACGCGATCGGTGCACGGCTAAATCATTTTCATTTACGGTCGATGAATTTCTTGAATTTTCAAGGTAATTTGAAGAGTTTTGCATATCGTCAAAATTATCTACATTTATATGAATTTTAAACCAAACATTCATCATAGCTTAATTATAATTACGATGAGACAATAGGTTTTCTATGAAAATTACCATAATTTATGCACATAAATGCATCGAAACATGGAAATAGACTAAATAAAAAAAACTTGTTGTCGATGTTTTCGAAATAATAAATTGCATTACAATTCTGGGAAGTTTTGTTTTACAACTATAAAATTGACCAGAAAATATTTTGCGGTGAATTTTTTTTTTGTTCGTTGGGAAAAGTATTTCAGATTAGTCATGAAATATTTTATTTGTGTGTCAAAGAAGTAAAATTATGACCGAAAATAAAATAACGTGTTGTGTTTTCCAAACATTTAAACTTTTTTACGATAAGATAAAGTTCACAGAATAATATTTAAATAATAAATTAAATTATTGGAGGGTTTAAGAATAACCGGGATCCTAGAAATGTCGTTTCATTGACAAACCCCAGTCTCTAGGTCCTAGTTTGAGAATTGGTAAAAGTTGCAATTGGATTTTCAATTTATTATTTTGACATTAAAGTATATAAATAAATATTAAATGTTGTTCGTTGGTAAGCACATTACTTGAGAACGACTGGACCGATTTGAATATTTTTTTAATATTCTCTATAGTCCGAGTAAGGGTTGTAGAGAAAGAAAGATTGGAAAAATTGCCTGGAAAAGTGGAAAATTCGGGAAAACTAAACATGCTTTTTTCTATGGAACTATTATCAAGATTCTTATTATTTTTATTTCTATAAATTAAAAAGTTAAGTCGAATTTAGTTACAAAATTCACAGGCTCTCGATGAATCCGGGATTCCCACTAAGCTGGAGCCCTAAGCAACTGCTTATTTTGCCTATGGGTAAATCCGACCCTCGAACCCGGAAACTTTTAAGTATAATCTATAAATAAAATTATATAATATATTTTAACCTTTTCGTTTCCAAAAAAAAAATAATCAATGTTTGTGTTTAAGTTTTTGCTGCTGTGATTTATTCTTCACAGGAAACAATAAAATATGTTTTAAAAAACAATTACATGTTTTAAGTACCGATTTAAGTCATAAAAAAGTTTTTTCCTTTCATCAGAGTCGAGCGAGGCTATGACTTAGAAAGTCGCTCTAACATCGCAACTTCCCACCAATTAAAAAATTAACAAACGATGGATTTGATTTCACATTGCATTAAAAAATAATCGCGCCAAACAAAAAAAAAACGAAACAAAGTCAACCTTGTGATTTATTTTCCAAGTAAAAAAGGTGCCGTCATTTTTTCACATCAGATATATGTATATATAGATGTAAACAAACTTTGTAAATCATCACACCATTTTGTTTTATTTGCAGTAGTCAGTTTGACAACAATATCACCTATGGTTTTGTTTGTTTGTTTGTTTGACAAAGAACAGTTGCGAATTTTTTATCTACTGTTCGAGTAAACATTTGATAGTTTATTTCTGGAATCAGAGTCTGCAAATTAAAACAACTTATTTCGATTGTTTGATAATTTTTTGACTTATAAATTTCAACTGCTTTTCAAAATAAGATTTTATCAAAAACCAACATTTTTTAAAGAGTTTAGGAGTGTGTATTTTTCTTAGATATGTCGAAACAGTTTAGAATTAGTTCAAAACTGTTTTGAAATTGCGTTATAATTTTTAAAAAAATTATTTGAAGTCCTATATTATTTAAAGAATCTCTTGAACGAAGAAGAGATCTTTAAATCACAAAACACTAACGTTCTTTCCTCTACTCACGTTTCGCTATTTACGTTAGCATCATCGGGAAATGTTGAAAAGTTTTAATCAGCATGTGAAATATTCGTCGAGAAAGAAACGTGTTTTGATTTTTTGCAGTTGCTTTTTAAGTATGCAAGCTTATCATTTTCTGAAAAAAGACCATCCTAAAATGTATTTTCACTGAAAAAGATAGATCCAGAAGAAAATCGCTGGTAAAAACTAGTTGAGATGTGTTTCGTTCCTTGCTGGGGCGCTGCTGATTCCCTGATACAGTGTAACAACGTCATGTAAGCTATGTTATGCACGCCTGGTACATAAATATGACCTCATATTATGTGAGTCGGCCAATCAAAACGCAAATTAAAACGATCAAAATTCAATTCCTTATTGATGCACTCCTAGTAACAGATTAAACGTAATTGCACTAAACGGGGTTCTGATTACATTGAGAAGATATTTATAATGTACGAATCCCGAAGACGCTACAATCTGTCTACAAATTACGAAAACCATGAAAGTTATGCGTAGCACTTCCGTCATTTTATTTTTCGAAATTTTTATGAATGTCGATGTTAGTTGGTTAAAAAGTATATACCTTGCACTTGAAATTTTATTGTTTCATCAAAATCGGTCCAGCCGCTCTCGTGGGATGCTGGAACGAGTAAACAGACAAAAAATCAGGAAGTATTTTTATCTAGCTAGTATACAAAGAATCCGAAAAAAATACAGACAAATATTTCATTTTCAAGTTGTCGTGCAGTTTGCAATATCTATCTTTATTTTCAAAATTCAGAATAAAGTTCGCTAGAAGAACTCTGCAGAACATTTTTTTTTGTCTGTGATTCATCCTAACGAAAGTTGATCAAAGTCTTGAGACAGTATTTTTATTAATGAAAAATTAATTATTAATGCCAATAATTGAATTACAGATCTAAATCATTATGATTCACCGTCATCTGTTTTTTTGTTGCGTTTTTCTCCCGCGGCATGGCGGCACTAAGCCGCAATTAATGCATTTAACATGTGTACGTTATTTGCTTTACGTTAATATATAGCTATGGCGAGAAAACAAAACCGCTTATGGTAAATTTCTTTATCGTTTCTATACCTGTCTTCATATAGAGTTTTGTATAATTTTGTAAAACATTTAACATTGCCGAGAATTCTAAACTTAAACTAATAATATCTATAGCCACCGGTATCCCTGAAAGTATGGGCTACTTGTCACTGAAAAAATTATATAAATCGGTTTAGTGGTTATAAAAAAACCGGTCAAGCGCAAGTCCAATTCGCGTGAGAAGTTTAGGATTTTCCTGTAAACTCTGAGTGGTCGGAATAAACCTTAAAGGTCGCAGTGTCTACCATTTGGCCCTTACCTTTAATTCTATTACCTTTAATTCTAATCGTCAGTCCGTCCTATATTCCCTATTTTTTCACAATTTAGGGTCAGTCATTTCGAAGATAGGGGGAATGTTTGATTTTAGTGTATTATCTTTTAAACTATGCATTTTAAAATTACACAAAAAATATAGTTGTATTCCCCATAACGAGCTCATGATACGTCACATGATGCCTTGAATTTTTTTTTAATTTTCTAATTCGCCTTTCCAAAATTAACCCCTCAGTCAGACAGATGCGAGAGTGATCCTGTGAGGGTTATGTTTTTTCATCGGATGTACGGATTACAAATTCGACATGAGCGTTTTTACCTTGCTGCCATAGATATGTAAACGTAATCTTAATGCATTATCAACTGGTTGCATTTGCATGCATATTATAGAGATGATGCTAAAATATGCTGCAGCACCCGAATATCACAGCTTCTTGTAACGACTTTATAGGCCGAGAGCTGTTAGACATTTTTGGGTAGGTATTTGAGGCACTGAAAATTTGTACAACACATCTTTAGTAATATCCGAATACAAAAACACAGACCTGGCTGGGTAGCGGGTCTTTACCGATCCTCAAATGTTTAATCACCTGGCAGCTAGAATGTCTCACCAAAACGATTTTTTTTTTTTTATATATATCTATTTTTAGCTACCAATATTATTCTGTTTAAATTTCAACGTGCCTCAAATATATTTTTTTTATTTTTCAAAAATATAATTTTGCAAACACGGCCCGACTACGTTTTAGACCCGATTAAGACATATGAATTTTTTATTTTTCAACTATTTAAATACTAAATTTCAAAGTATTTAAAAATATCTCAAGGGCTTTTTATTGCGAAAAAAATTTTACTAATTTAAAAATGTGAGAGCTGCTTAAGCCCTACTACCCTTCAGCCAGGTCTGTGTTTTTGTATTCGGATATTACTAAAGAGGTATTGTACAAATTACCACAGTGCCTCAAATACCTACCCAAAAATGTCTAACAGCTTTCGGATAGTATACTTATAATACAGGTTTTCAATTATGGTGTCTGTGCGTAACAGCTGTACGAATAATCCCTTTCAAAAGGTATTTTGTGCCGTTCTTCATTTGTTCGGCAGCTAAAAACTCTTTACCAATGCATCGTATGATTTAGATTTTTGACTATAAAATCGAATCTTGTATATATTTTTTTTAATGATACTTTCAACTTCGACGAGCAGAATGAACTATTTATCCCAAATCGAGAGATTCGAATAGGTCCTTACTCTAACAGCAGGCTCTGAGATATGAAAATATTGTATTGTCATCGGAATTACATAATATGTGTGTAAAGTTTCAAGTCGATTGGACTTTTGAAACTGGGTCAAAATTCGATTACAAGATTTGATCCTAACAACTAAAGTTAAATGAAAGGTTGTAAGCGATTTTTCGATGTACTTGACCAAACCCTCAGAGTTACACTAAAGTGTTATAATTGACCAGATTTGTTGCTCTTGTTTCGTTCCCAACCAAAATCCTGGGCGAAGCCAAGACAGCAAAATCGATAACTTATAAAAATCATTTAGGCATCAAAAAAAGGAACGGTTTATTTTTAAATCGTGGCTAGAAAATCCGCTTTTGAAAATAAAATAGTTTATATTAACATAAGCAGGTGCTAAAACCGGTAAAACGGTAGCACCGATCTCTCTCTTTTGCTCTAAGTCTCTCTGTTTTTATAGAGTGATAATTCTGCGTTATCAGTAAAGCAGGTACATCGAGTCTGAGTGACATTGAAACGATTTCATCGTGGTACAGCCGTGGCAAACGACAGAGTCGACCGATCACAGAAATAAATTAAGATTAGAGTTTAAAAAAACTAAAACAACACCCTTTTATGAACTAAAAAAATGCAAAACAATTTGACAACAAAATTGGCTTTACTGTAAAAAGCGTGAGATGCTATCTACTTAAATTTTCACGATAGCTCTACGTTTACAATTAGCTAGTAAATGAAAAATTTATTACCGATATTAAGCACTCCACGCTTTTTACAGTAAGGCTAATTTTGTTGTCAAATTATTTTGCATTTTTTAGTTCATAGCAGTGTGTTGTTTCAGTTTTTTTAAATTCTAATTTTAATTTTACAGTCAACTCTCGATAATTTGACACTCAAGGAACCAGAGAAAAATTTCAAATCACCAAGAATTTAAAATAACAGGAGTTTAAATAATTAATCAACAGGAAGGGAGGAAAAAAATCAAGTAAACGAAAGTTTGATCAAAATTCGTGATTTATTATTTTAAACATTTGTACAATTATTCGCTTATTCATTTTGAAAAGAAGTCCGTAGTTTCCAGTTGAGTGAGCAATTTCGTATCTAAACAAACGGCAGATCTCTGCATGATAAACGCTTCAAATTATAGAGAGTATGGAAGTCTGGACTTCAAATTATTGCATGTTGACGGGCAAGATACTATTCCTTCAACTTAAAATTACCGAGGGGAATTATCAATAATGATTTTATTCAATTTATCGCGTATTTTTCAAGAGACCGGGAAAAATTTTCAAATTATCGAGAGATTCAAATTAACGAGCGTCAAATTATCGAGAGTCGACTGTATATATAGAGGATATACACTGAATATTTCGGTGTAGCTACACCAGTGCAATTGATTTGCGTTGACAATTGCACCGAAGACGTACAACCATATGCATTATGTCTGTGTGTGTGAAACATATGATCACTGGAGCAAGTTCAATAACCCTAATCGAACATCCATTGTGATTACAGATCATTTGCTCGCATAAAAGTGCACGTTTCAATGGCACTGGAGTTCCATAATGCGATCGACTCTCGAATAAATACATCAATCGATCTATAAAACCTATCACAATATCTCGATCTCTGTTGCATTCGACGCGCCTGATTATCAAATCACAGACAGGAAGACAGCTTTGGATCCGCAAAACAGAACACTGTCAGTTTGCATTCGTTATGCAACTGTTTGAAAGAATTGACAGGCACGCTTTGCGATTGGTCTGCTTTGAAAGCTGATTCAACTGTTCGTTGTTTGTTGATGATGAATGAAGTGCCGGTTTTTTTCTGTTAGGTCAGAACAGCGTTAATAAAATTATTTTAGCAACATTTAATAACTTATTATAAACTATATTACTCATTTAAAAAATATGTAGTTTTAGTTAATTGCATCTAAATAATGATGAAACGGCGAAATTCCGTTATTTATAATTTCGGATGTTCTTTTTATTTCAGACTGTATGTCGAAAATTTAAATAATTGATAACAGCTAACCACAGGCTTGGACTGACTGACATTTTCTTTCCAGACAATTTCTTTGCGTATGTAATATTTTACGCGTCTGAAGTGAAATTTCACGGGTAAACATTTGTAAGCAAGTCAGTTAAACGGTTTCCTGCTAGTAGTTCAATTCCTCCACTCCTGACGATGTTGTCTTTTTGCTTTTGTTCTCTGTCTTATCGCGGCTAAGTGGTTTCACTTTGAAAAAATTCAGAATTTTTATATTTACAGCCTTTTTATTTGATCTTTGGACTTCGGCATTTTCCTGAATGCCTGCTGCACTAGTCCGGCCCTGTGCGTCCGCATTTCTTCAATTCTTAGATCATTTTTTGCGGTCGAAATACTTATCGAGTGACAATTTGTTTATATAAATAAAATAATTTGGGTTTTTTTCGACAGATAAAACAATAAATTACGCTATTTATTAAATATTCCAAAAAAAAATCGGTTTCCACATCCGTCGTGCGATTCAATAAACTTACAATATCTTAATCTAGCCAATTGGAAGCCAAGCCCAACTGACAAATCGATTGGTACAATTATTAAATAGTAAACTAATGCTGGGGGCATTTATTTTATTTTGATAAATGCTACAGAATGTAGATAAGCTATTCGATTAACGATTAATGATTTGAATCGTGGAAAGAAGACGTTGTTAACGGTGACACATCATTTTTTTTTTCTCACTTTACTTCCCAGCAACCGACCGCATACCGACTGAAAAAAAGTTTCGGTTTAAAAAGGAAGACGGCAATAGCGTACTGATTTAAATATTGTACTATGGTCATGCGCAAAGTTATCATTCAATGTGGTTTTATTAAGTATGTTATTATTTTTTGATATTTTTTATAACTGATTTATAATTGACTATATTATATTTGTTTGTGACACAAATCAGATTATCAGTGCGTTAAAAGTTGAAATCGAGACTTTTTTAATGTCGTAGCGAAATGTGTGGTGGTACGTTTTTAAAAAAGAATTCAAAGCATTTAAAAAAACAGAATAAAAAATTAGACAGTGAATTATTAAATGATTTTGTTGCAGTAATTTAGCAATAAATAATTAGAAAAATTATTGACCTTAATAATAATCGATGTAGAATTGATCGGTGCATATTTTACATTTTATTTTATACAGTCCTTGGACTGATTTTTAGCATAAATTAATATCTAAACAAGTATTTGTCGGCGTTTTTTTAATGACATTTCACAGTCGTATTCAAAATAATCAAAAAACAGTTCATTCTTAAGGCCACCAACAGTTAGAATTATTTGGGCCTAGCGCCAATTCATATTAATTATTTTTTTTAGAATAAATTGAAAATTCAATTTTGACACTTTTATCAATTCTCAGACTAGAACCTGGGAACTAGGGGCTTGTAAATTATAAAGGAGCCACGCTCGGCTATTCTCGAGCCCACTTAATTTCAAAATAAATAAACGTTTCATTTTCTTGCAAAGATACTCGTGGAATTTTGTATATGTAATCTAAGCGAGATTTGATTTATAAATATTCGTCGGTGTTAAGAATACAACGCGGTCAAATCTCCAGCAAAAATTAAGGTTCACGCAAACGAAGCCGCATAAATATATAAAAATAAAGTTCGCATCTGATGATGGAAACATTTCGAAAGACGACAGATGCTAACGTCTGATTGTTGTTATTTTTAGAATGCAGTCAATTATTTCCTTCGCATCTTTCGTGTATATTTCAATTGCAACTTTTGTACCGTTAAATTACTTCATTCAACGGAAAGAATTGGAAAAACGACGTTCACATGTTAACATCTGAATGCTGCTAATACATTGCAGTTGTTTTCTCTCAACAGTAAATTTATTAAATAGGTGTGTTTGCCTAATAGTAGGAGAGCTGTTAGACATTTTTGGGTTGGTATTTGAGGCACTGTGAAAATGTGTACAATACCTCTTTAGTAATATCCGAATACAAAAAAAAAACAGACATGACTGGAGGGTAGCGGGGCTTGACCGATCCTCAAATTTTTAAATTAGCATAAATTTTTACGCAATAAAAAGCCCTTGAGGCATACCTTGAAACTTAATATTTAAGGAATTGAAAAATAAAAAAGCCAGCTTTCTTAATCGGGTTTAAAACTTAGCTAGGTGTTTGCAAAATTATATTTTTGAAAAATTTATAAATATATTTGGTCACGTTGAAATTATAATAGAATAATATTGGTCACTAAAAATAGATATATTAAAAAAAAAAACAGGTCGTTTCGGTGGGACATTCAACCTGCCGGGTGATTAAAAATTTGAGAGTCGATTAAGCCCCGCTACCCGTCAGCCAGGTCTGTGTTTTTGTATTCGGATATTACTAAAGACTTATTGTACAAATTTTCACAGTATGCAAACAGGGGCGTAGCTACCGCCGTATTTGCCGTATCAATTATACGGGGCCCCCGCGCCACGGGGGCCCCCAACGTGCGTAAGCAAAAATTAATAAAAACTTCCCAATTTGTTTTTATTTCAGAAATGACAAGTCAAAAAAAGCAATTTCTTTTTTTCCCGCTTAAAGCGTGCGTTCAAAAGTTGGCAACACCCTACATCGGTTATCGCGGGCTGCGAGATTTCCCCGTTTAAGTCATTTACTTCAACGGGGGAAAGGCCCCCAAACAAATTATTATACGGGGCCCCGCCAGCTCTAAAAGTTTTCAGTGTAAATTGCATTGAATTATCTACACTACAAACACCCAATTAAATTGAAATTTAAACCGCATGTTAATGTCTCTTAAATAATTTTTCATAAAAAAAGAAATGTATACGTGACCCATATAAATTCAATTACGTAATATTTCGGCGATATCTTTTACCACAACGAGGAAAATAGGGACGCAATTTTTGGTTTATTTTGCGGTAACTATTTGTGTTCCTTCGAAATTAATTATTTATCACTAATTATTTTTAAAACCAGTACAATATATCGCTTATCTTTAAAATCAGTTTTTTAATTGGGTCAACCGTTGTTGGCGCAACTTATGATAAAACATTTGTGCGACATTTACTAAAGTGAACTCTTGAAAATAAAATGTGTTTTGCTTAGAATTCATTTATTAGTTTGTTGTTAAAAGATTATGTCAACCTACTGAAAGCATATTTTTTTAGTAGTGATGTAAAAAAAATAATTACCGGTTAAATATACGGTTAAATACTCATTGTAATTTATTTTTAATTACCGCGGCTATTTATTATTAGGTATTATACAAGGCTGCGCAGAAAGTTTGGCGCATGATTGTAGCTTCCAGGCGAGATATTAATTTATAATCAATATCTACTGAAATATAGATATACATTATTTAATAAATTCTTTTGATTCTACTGTTGAAAACTGCTCTATTGCTTCTGAGCAACAGAAACCGGAAGCCGTCATTTTGTGTTACAGATAACTGGTAAATTATCCGGTTAAAATGGTTACTATCATAAATAACGGGTAATTTTACATCGCTACTTTTTAGAAAAAAAATTAATACTTTCAGCGAAGGGAGAGGGGTTATTATAGATGTCACGTTTAATGTTTTTTTGTCTTCCTAGGATTGGAACGAGTCGCTGAAGAATTGATGGGGCGTAGGAAATGGAAGCTATATCAAGAATCCATATCAAAAAGCTTGCATTGTACAGGAAGCAGAAATACAACACAACTAATACAACAACCACACCTCAACAACAACAACAACAACAACGTCAACAATCAAATAAACAACAATCGAATAACGGAATCGACAAACGACGACGCTGGGGACACGACGACGATAGTCGACGACGACGAGAAACGAACGACGACGATCTCCGGAAAGTTGGAAGAGCGACTGAGAGGGATTGTGACGTCGAGCGCGACGACGACGACGACCGGCGCCGTTGCCGAAGAGTCGGACGAGAACAACCGGCTTCAGCCGCCGCCGGACGAAGAACATTATCCCGAGGTGAGGGATTGGAGTCCTTCGGAGAAGTGTTTGTTTTGTGCAGACGGCAAACTGGAGTCGCACGATAGTGAAACGTCACATCTCCTTGGCGGAGCTCCAGGCACCTCACTGGTCAGTATCCAAAATCACGTCGTAATTTAGAAAATCTCTTGGATACTCCAAATCTTCTTGGTTTCCCGGCTTGCAGGTCGTGTTTCAATGGTATTTCTATCTGAGGTTTCGTCTACAACTGCGACTAACTAATAGACCATGATTTACAAGCCCGGAAACCATAGAAGATTTAGAACAACACCGGCCCTGAAAGCCTACACACTTGAATATGAATATTTGTCTGATCGGTTGAAATTATTTCACTCTAAATTCGATACTGCAAAAAAATGTATCCGTCGATATACTTAATTTAGAAACGTAGAAGCAGCTTCTCGATTTGTGTCGTTTCTGTCCTTGGTTATAAAGTGAATGAATGTATTTTGAGTATCGACTATAAATATTGCAAAGTGGTAATTAGTCGTTGCAATAAATTGACACGTTATCAAATTCGAAGGCCGCTGGTTTTCAGATATAAATTTAAAGTTGGCAACATTTATATCTTATTGCACATTTACTTAAAAATTTCAAGGTCTAATCAACAACTCCTAACATGCAACAGCCTTTATTAGAAAAATGGACAGAACTGGTTGACATTGGTTTGTTCGATCGAGTATCGATTTGTATACAAACTGTTTTTTTTCTTCAGTGGTTGGTTTTTGAATATCAACTACAAAACATTAAATAGTTGCATAATGCTGACAGAAATCTGATATTCAGTTATTTCAAATAAATTAGTTTGCATTGTAACACCAAAGCTCCTTACAAACATCTACATACATTACACGTCGCGTTCACAACACAAACATATACACATTTACACTTACTTAGACGTCAGTATTTTCCCCCTAAACTAGTAGAAGTTTGACATATTTGGTAGCCCTGATTCAATTAATATTTGGCTTTAAAACAACGAACAAGAAACAAACTTCACTGGACTTATAACTGTTAGAATAAAATTTCAAACAAGGTAAACTGAATTTCCTTGAAGAAACGCGTTTCGTCGTACTCCCTGTATACAAAAAAAGAACGGACAATGGACATGTTTTGCGATCTGATGCAAGTGTTTAGATATTTATTACCTTTTATGGGACATGTTTAGATGTTTAAAAATAGTCAATTATTTATATTTGATGAGAGAGAACCTGCTCCAAGACGCCAACAGAAACTCTTGGCTAATCGATTTTATGAAATGCACAAACATCTCTCAAAGAGGAAAACGATTCGAATAGAATAGAAAGAGACGGGTCGGGAGGAATTTATTAATTACGGTATTCTGCACAGAACAAGTTTATTATAGAAGTTTTAAATTTTGGTTTCTCGATGAACAATTATATCATTTCCTGCCATAATGTGTAGGCAATAAAATGATGAAACCAATCAATCAACACGTATTCAATTATTAAAAAAACCCGGGTCGCAGTGCCAAAACCCTGCCGACATATAGTGTATTTGCTAATACAGACCTTGTGGCTTTATTATGTGAACTTAAGGTGATTGTTGGGCAAAATAAAAAAATTAACTCCTTAATACGCCCCTTAAAATTACATTTTTTTCTCAACTACATTATTATTGTCGATCGAACGTCTACACCAAAATTAAAAATACCTTTCAGTAAATAACTCACTATCTGCAAACTAGTGTTTTCAGAACATTTGTAAATCCGCTCCTGTAGGGGCGATTTTATTAAAATTTTAGGAGCACTTTTTAATTGCTATTAAAGGGTTAAATTTCAATTTTGAAACGATTCTGAGAATTTTTTAGGTATTTTTCGGCCCAAAAACTTTTTTCAACCCCTAAAAACCACCCTTAAATTGACCCGATTGGGCCCATTTTAAATAGGCTTCGTGCGGTGATGGATTCCAACATGTGTACCAAATTTCGTTGAAATGAATTCACTCTTTCGGAAGTTATTGCCCGCACACACACATATATATATATATATATATATATATATATAAATATATATATATATATATATATATATATATATATATATATACATATATATATATATATATATATATATATATATATATATATATATATATATATATACATATATATATAAACATTTTTAAAAATGGTGCCAAAGTGTTTAGGAGGTTATGAAACGTCGAGAAATTTTGGTCTGACCCCTAGGTCCCGCCATCCGACCGATGCCAATAGTGTATGTTGCCATATGGCAAATACACTAATAAAGTATATTCAATTCAGCAATACAGTCAACGTGAACTCCATCCTGCCTCAACACAGAATTGCAATCTTTACAATATCAATGTACGCAGTTTACATAACACAAATCGTTACACAATTCATAGAACAACACTGATTAACATTTGTTTAAATACTATAAATCAAACATTCGTTTACAAATAATCAAATGTAACACATTCTTACGTGCAAAATCTATCAGAATTCCTACCCTAGTAACATAGCTAAGTTAGATTATTTGAACTGTCTTAAAATGTTCATATTGTAATAAATAGCTCACAGGATTTTTTTATTTCACTTAAATGTAATCGTTTTATAGGACAACATAGCACTCAAAACACAAGCCGACATGTTTATTTACTGCATGTCATTCTTGTAGTATACGTTTACACGAGGCTTGTTTATTGGTGTGTGTGTCTTGTGTTTATATTTAGGTATATGTGTGTTTACTACAAGTTTGACGTCACACTTCAAACCATCAAAGCGATCAGATATTTTTTGAAGATCAAACATTGCAATTTTAACATTGAAATAATGAATCAGCCTCGTATTTTTGTGATTAAATTTCTGATTTCTGATTCGATAATTTACAGTCGTGTTCAAGTAATAAATCCATTATTTTATTTTTTATAAATTTGTTTCTCGACGCTCGTTGCAGAGTCCACAGGCGACAGACAGTGAATCAAGCGAAAGTCACTCGGACACTGAAACGCCTCCGCAAGTCCCGACCGCGCCGACGATATCGTCGCCGTCGCTGAATCAGCTTCTGCAGCTGCAGCAGGCGGTCGCGGCAGCAGCGCGAACCGGCGACATGACAACAATAGAGAGCGTTCACTCGATGACGTTGGCTGCCGTCGCGGCGTTGTCGCACAACGCGACCGCGATGCCGCCTGCCGGCGCTCTGCCCTTCTATTCGCCCGGCATCCTGCAGCCCTGGTATTTGACAGGTCTTTCGCGCAGCTTCCAGCAGCAGCAGGATCGCGCGTCGAGCCTCGCTACGACGGACAAGATGCAACCGGCGCCGGTAGCCGGATGTGGTGCCGCGGCGGGCGGCGAACAACCGCTCGACCTCAGCTCGAAAGCCGTCAGCGGGCCGACAGCCGCAGCTCTTGTCCACCAACAGCAGCAGCACCTCCATCACCAACAGGCGGTCGACGCCTGCACGAACAGGTTGCCGACCGCCATGAAGGTGCCGAGTCTTGACACCAAACACATATTTAAGTAAGTACTACTGTAAATATTAACACATTTCAACTACTTCCACTTAACCGATTTTTTAAAAATAAATCACCCATAATTTGCCATTTCATCGACCGGTCAGCAAAATAAAATTAAATATTGTTTTTTATTGTGTAAAGTTTCGAACAAAAATGCTGTTTGGCTGACTGAAGAATTATTTCAGCGGCAGTTGAGCTCTGAAGATAGTAAAAAATCAACCTTAATCCTTCATCCTTAAGCCAACCTTCGCAGAAGACTTTTCCTCGTAACTTCACATCATATTTATTTTCAAAATGGTTGCATGCAGTAACGCTACATTTCGAATACGTCTTTCAGCTTTAAATCTGGGCTTTAAAATGCCATTTGTTTTCATGGAGATCTCCGCTTAAATCGGAAGTTCCCAACCTTTTCTGAACCACCGCCCATTTTAGAAAAAAAATCCTAGTGCATAATAGTTAATTTTATATGACATTAAAATATCGTTGCTTATTATCTGTACCTAAATTATCTGTCTGTTTATTTATTAAAAATCATAAAGCCCCCATGGAAGACCACCCCCGTTGGAAATCTATGCTTTAAATGAAAACAAATAAGTCTTAAAGGTGGACTTGAAAAATTAGACAAGTAGAGAAAATACTAAAGAAGAAAGCGTGTTGTAATCGAGGGGAATTTTTAAAAATAATTTATTAACCTATTGACAAAAATATTGATAAATAAAGTAACGTATTTATTTATTTATAAAATAAATAAGACACGATAAAATTTGATTTTATCACTTATCAGGACATTGATAAAACTACACAATGACATTTTGAATATTGAATTTTTGCTTTTTCTTGCCAGGGCGTAGCCCTTAGAAACTAGAACAAGGTAATTTTGTATCGACCTATTTTTTTTTTTGCCACCAACGGTGAGGGTTATTTGGGCTATTTAATAATAAATTGAAAATCTAGTTGATCAGTTTTCGGATAGACGCTGATGACTTCAAACGTTGAGCGTCAATAATCTACAATCTCTCTCTGTCTCTCTCATCAGTTCTCGGATTACAACTCGAGAATTGTGGGCTTGTAATATAGACACCATGGAAATATAGATTTATACGTATTTATAGAACGTGAAAAATTCGTATAAAAACCCCACCTAAAATTTGTGCTAGCTAAATAGGGACGTTCTAGAATCTATTGACAAATAAAAAAATATTTTGTTTTACTAGCCAACTTATTAATCTGTATGGAAAACATAAGAACGTCGGATGTCACTGAAACAAAACAATGCGAGATTATTAAGAAATTGATTACCGTAAACAATGAGGCAGCTTGTAAAAATGCATTTGATTCAAATATACAATTTTATTGCGACGATATTTTCATATTATCGGCCAGTTTATTGACTCCGCTGAAGATTAGGCGGTTGGCCTTCGCGTGCGCGCATTTTTTTTATCTTCGATTGATTTTTTTTACATGCGAACGTCTGACACGAAATTTCACACAAATGATATAATTTTAAATCTGTTTTTTTACACGTCCAAATTTATTATTTCTTGCGCCCATGCCTGAACTTGACACGGTTAAAGAATTTGCGATATCCGAATTGTCGTTCCTACCAACAGATATTCTTAAACAAGGACATGGAATTAATTTAAGTATCCAAACATTTATTTTTGCACGTACCTCCTATAAATTGATTTTCACATTGCAATAAGGACCTAGGTATATTTCTAATATTTTTGACAGCTCACATTCGGACATATTGGTATCTGTGTGCTTCTCTGTCACGAATATAAGGATTTAAATGGCACCTGACAGAGATATAACTATTGGTAACTTCTGTTTTAATTCACGCACTAGTGCGGAAAAGAATATTTTACAACCGCTGTACAGGCATGAAAAGTAGCTATTTAATTTAATTATGATGTCGGCGAAATCATTACTTATTTGTGTCATTTATTGGATAAGATTTGATGGAATGTAATTAAGGTTATTCTTTTGTTAACCGTCAGCGCCCTGGTTACATTCGTTCTTTTTTTGAGGGGGGGGGGCAGTCATAGCCGTACGCCACTGAAACAATTGTAAATTAATCTGTTTGTTTGACGTTCGTGGAAGCGATTATTATCTCGTACTTTTTATCAGAATGCATTTTCGACTGCTTGAATAAAACTAAACAAACACAATTTTTTTTAATAAAACGCGGACAGTTTTTGCGAACGAGTCAACAGACTTTACCGTGTCTTAGGTTCTTTCATTATCAGTGCATTTTTTATCACTTTATTTGTAAATCGCGCTCTATTTAAGAACATAAAAACAAATTCAATTTTAGGACTTTGTTTTTTAAGTACTTACTGTTTTTTTTCAGACAGCGTCATTTTTTATCTTGTATAAAAAATATCTATTTTAATATTTAAGGTGATATTGTAATACAATTCTTTTTGCACTACCACCTAAAAAATAGCTGCTTTACATGCATGTAAAGTGACCCATTACGCACTAATGCGCTAACGTAAAACGCTCAGTAAATCGTCGTTTGTCTGTCATTCCTGTCTGGGTCTCTTATGGTCAACTTCATACTGTCGATTTTTCGTTAGCGCGATCAATTTCATATACTGTCGAATTTTTCTTAGGTTTCGTTGCCTGCTAAAATTGTCCTCTCAACGTGCCAAGAGAAGTATAACTTCAAAACAATAGCAGTTGGAAAACATAATTCACATTTTTGTTTGTTAAATTTTTGGAGATTGTGTCGCCTTAACAATTATTATTTATTTAAAAAAAACCGTTAAATGTTTATCTCAAGTATAAAAATGTAATATTTAAACAGCGTGATATAAAAAAAAAAAAACAGAGGTCATTACTTCCAAGCCCCGAACTCACGTCTTTCATAGTACGGATGGATAACCGGTAAAACAGAGCACGCAAATATCGTGTTTAAATTACGCTTCAGATATGGAAATGATTATAGTAATATAACTGCAATAAGACCGTTTTTTCTGAACTGAATTTTTCAAGTTATTGCTTTCGACACGTCCAAATATATTTGTTTTAATATTGCATCAGTATTAATAGATAAGTTTTAGATAATTCAATGGTTTCTTATGATTCAGACGCCATTTTGACCGCAAAATTTTGTTGTAAAATACATATGTAATGAAGTAAAAAATTAGATGCCTTGGTAGATTTGCCGAAAAATCTAAATTAGCTCCTACAAACCGAATTATTTTCTCAAAACTTAGGGAATAAATAAAAAAAATTATGTCCGGGTGATCTTAAAAATAAGAATTGGTGCTAAATAAGTCTTACAACTGGTGGATTTAAAAAAGGTATCTAAGTAAACATTCAAAATTTCCGTCGCCAACTGAGATATGTACTTTTACTATGATTCGTCTGCCTTATCTGTTTATTAAGCAGACCCTGACCTAAGTGAACAACACTTTATTTGACTGTGTCTAAAATGTCTGATAATTAATCGCCGTCGCAGACTAAAAATATCCGTCTTGACTGTGTCCTAATCTTGTCGCATTCAAAACTGTCCCTATTAATTATTATTGTAGATTACATAAGTATCTGCCATTGAAAGTATTTGACTTATGTAAATGTATATGTCATTGTAAGATAATATTTCACTTTTAAGAATGATAATTCAATTATATATAATACATTTAGAGTGTTTGATTTCAGAGCCAAACCACGAATGTCGGCAGTGGCCGGTCGTCGGACATACACCGAAGAAGAATTGCAGGCGGCTCTTCGCGACATTCAGTCGGGAAAGCTCGGTACACGTCGTGCTGCAGTCATTTACGGTATTCCCCGGTCGACGTTGCGCAACAAGGTGTACAAATTAGCGATGGAACGCGAGCGGGAGTCACATCTTCTGCTGGCGGCGGCGCCCGTCGAAGACGAGCCGGTCGACGAGTTGTCCGGCGCCGAGGAGGAAAAGGAAGTCGAGAAGGTATTAGAAAAGCCGCTCTTGTCGATGGACGACATTCTACGTTGTTCCGCGTCGACCGGAAGCCTGAAAAATCTCTTGCAGAAAGGACAGGACGGCAATTGGTCGAACCTGGAGCAGACCAGCGTCGGACCGTACATTCAGTCGTTATTAGCCGCGTCCGGTAATCAAAAAAGCGACGAGGTCACGGCGATGCTGCCCGAACTCGTTCGAAATATGATAGCCGAAGATCAAAACCTGAAAGACAAAGGTGAACATCTGAACAACGGCACGAACGAACGAAGTCTGTCGAGACAGAGTTCGGTCAATTCCGTAATAATGCGTAACGATAAAATACCTCCTAGAAAATCAGGGACACCGCCTGAACTAATGGAAACAGGAACAAATGACTCCCAACCTCAAACTTCAAGTGATTCGCCTTCCAATGTGATACTCAAAATTCCGTCCTTCAAACCGACAACCAGTAAAAACGGAGGTGATTTGTATAGACAAAGTTCGGTTGTATTCGATCCGAGTCAAAGTCCTTTCGGTGTTGTGAATCCTCCCAGTGTTGTTTCGAACGATTCCAGTTCGCCGCCCGTGATGCCGCCAAAAGGTATAATGTCCTTGAGGGACGTGATCGCGAAGAGTATCAGTCAAAAGTTCCAGCAGAACGCGTCAGGCGATTCGATTGCGGGCGCGATGAAAATCGCGTCTCCCGGTGCGACCGACGTCGACATGAAACGCAGCGACAGGTTCACGCCGCCGATCGGCAACATTTCGGTGATCAAGAACCACCAGGAACAGCATTCGACAAACAGGCCGGGGTTTCCCTTGCAGCCACCCAAACTTCAAAACGCCGGTCAACAATCGAGTGTCCAGCATCAACAGCAACAACAACAGCAGCAGCAGCAACAAGGAGGCAAGGGAACTCGTCCTAAACGCGGCAAGTACCGCAACTACGACCGCGACAGTCTCGTCGAGGCGGTCAGAGCCGTTCAAAGAGGCGAGATGTCGGTCCACAGGGCCGGCAGTTATTATGGAGTACCTCACTCGACTCTCGAGTACAAAGTCAAGGAAAGACATTTGATGAGACCGAGAAAACGCGATCCCAAACCGCAACCGACCGACGATAAACAGCCGACGCTTCCTTCTAAGTCCCAAGACCCGATTAGAAATCCAGCAGCGGTTGTGGCGGCTGTTGACAAGAACAAACCGGTTACCGCGTTATTGAAGCCGCCTCAGAAATTCCCTCCGACGTCCCCTAACGGCATTAAGATGCCAATGTTCGATCCGAACGTCGTACCGCCTCTCGGCGCCTACAATCCTCCGCCGTTCCCGTTCTGGCCGCATCCCTCGTTTCATCCCCTGTCAATGGATTATGCGCGCAGTCCTACGGCGCCCGGCTTCCCTCCCCATTCGGACCAGTTGTTCGCCACTCAGATGATGCAGCGACTTCAAGAGGAATCGTTGAGGACGCACCCGAACGCGACGACCATCACATCTCCTTCGCAGACGCAAACAACGACGACGCTGGCATCTGTAATCAACTCGACGCTGAGTCAGAACGCGCGCGAAATGGCCGAATCGCTGTACGATGGAACGGGAGCGAACGGCTCCTTCCTCGACGGCATAATCAGGTCGAGTCTCGAATTCGGCCTGCCGAACAACAAGGGTCAAGAGGATAAGAATTTGACGCCGGAGAACATGTCGAACAAAGCTCTCCTCGATCAGCTGTGCAGAAACAGTCGACTGACGCCACTGCCCAAGTCGACTGCCATCCAACTGGATCCGCACAGTTCCGGCGACGAAAGTAGTTCGTATCACTCGAAGAAAACACTGAGTCCTATTAATTTTTCAAAAGATTTTCCTGAAACTAAAGTTCCAAATCGTGAGAGTGATAGTCCGTTGGCGTTGAACTTCTCGTCTTCGTCGACGGCGGGTGGGAAAAGTCCCAATAAATACTTGGACGAGAGGTTTCAAAACAAAATGAACGCCGTCGATATTGTCGAGTTGTCTAACGATTCGATCGATTCGATGGACGATGGCGGTGAGAATAGACGCAAGAGGAAAGCGTCGTCGACGGCCGACAACAATCGCTCCGACGAAGATAGGACGTCGACTGCCGCGAGTCCGTCGCCGACGTCGAGAATCTACGTCAAACCGCAGTTCCAGGAGATCACCAAACCGGAGAATCTGAAACCGGAAGTGTTGGTCAGGTACAGTAGAATTCACGACACGATCAGCAACGATAGCGCCGACATGGGTCTCAGCCACAACCTCAACAATGACAGAAATGGTATTAACGAAGCGGTAGACGGAAGAGGCGCAGCCGCAAACAATTGCGCGTCGGCCAATCCCGGCTCAGAACCGGCACAAGACTGACATCTACCGAGGTTTTTGTATTAAAACAAAATTATTATTTTTATTTTAAATATTAAATTCGTCTCATTATTATATATATTATTGTATTGTTTTATTATTTTTTTTTTAATTATTATTTTATATGATAATTTGTTGCGAACTTTTTTAAAATTTTTATTTTAATAGAAGAAAAAAAATATTGTTGTTGACGCGTTGTAAATATAAAGTTTTGTCGTCGATGGATCGAATTTAAACACATCGCAGCTACTATAAATATTGAAATTTAAATCCAGCTACAAGAGACGGCATTATACTAAAAAATATAGATAATTACCGTTGAAAAAATGCTTTTTTTTAATTATAAAAAGAATTTTATTATAAACAAAATTGTGTGTTCAAAACATATTAAGTAAAAAAATACTATTTTTTATTTCCATCAAAGCAGTTTTTCACACTAGAATACTCTATTTCTCGAGAAAAAGGAGGTTAAAAACGGTATTATTAATTTTATGTCATATAAAATATTTATTCCAGAAGAAGTGATCATCATTTTTAATGAAAATAAAAAAATATATATTTAATAGGTGTTTTTTCGGACGTAAAAAAAGTATTTAAAAATTAAATTATATGTTCGTCGTTCGGTGTTTTTTCGGCATAATATAAAAAAAAGTATATTTAATATTTCCAAAAATAAAACACTCTCTATTTAAAATATCATCAATGTGTATTCTCTATGTGTCTTGATCGTCGCGTATACCTCAAATTTAAACCGTATTTAGAAGATCGATAAGTTGATTAATTCAATTTGTAATTAATTAAAAATAAAACTAAACTAATTATGTACGTTTTTATGTATAACATGCATTTATTGTATTATCATAGTGAAGAAAAAAAATTAAACAAAAACACTGATGACACAAGTTTTGTCACGTCTGGCCGCGAGAAGCGTTCATGCTATTATTTTTGTTCAGTTATACGTAATGTCTCATTCACAATTTAGTAACGCAATCCACCCAACACGTCTTACGTTGCGTTTTGTTTTTAGAACTCCGGTAGGTCGCCTATTGAAGCTGCAATCAGGAAGACACGGTAAACCAAAGAAATAGCGTAATCAGATTTAAAAAGTGGTTCGTTTCTTTTTATCACATGTTTTTTATCTGCATTTGCCTTTCCGACTGCAGCGCCGCTATCGTGCACTAAAATTTTGACTTCAATAGTGGTTTTTGCGACCGCAGTTCAAACGGAGATCTTTTGTTTTGTATTGTAAAGAAACGGTATTTAAAAAAAAATGTTTTAAGTATTCATTGTTAAATTGCCAGCTGTTATTGATTTGATTTTGTTTATACGTAATAATTTGACTGAAATCGCACCTCGCGTTAAGGCGGTGGCAAATTGGAAACATAAACGACTGCTTTGATGTTAAATATATTTAAACTAATCGTAAAATTTCTTGGTACGACGGGCGAAGTTCACTGCACGTATTAAAACGTAGCGTTAAAATTAACACTAACGTGAATTAGTTATTTCTGTACACAGTTTTTGACCCCATTCCATATTTTTTAACAGTTATTGTCTGTGATTTTTTTAGATGTGTTTTTTTCTTTAAAAAATTGTTTTAGTCTAATAAAACTGTTTAAAATCTTTTCGTATAATTTTATAAAAAAAATATACTGGATGGTTATTGTTTTTGAGCCGTCATGTTCGCTACAATCTTTTGTTTTTCGTATTCTGGAAACCGATTTCAGTGAGCTTTGCCGGTATAATTATTATAAAAAAAAAACCAAGAATCAAAAATTATATCTATCTGTGATTTATCCAAAATTTTTGAATGTATATTTTCTCTAAAAATATCATAAAGTATTTAAGTATAGAATGGGATTACTATTAAAACATAGATATTTGTTAGAAACGACTTTTGTACGTATAAACTTCGTTTTGGATTTTTCTCGATGCCTTTTCGAGAATCAAAGCTTCCATTGAGAGAAGAAATACTGCGAAAAAAAGACATATTTTGATCGACTGGATTGAAAGAACATCGTGTTTTTGCCTCTCACTCTATTTTTAAACTTTTATAAATTTAGTATTAATTCGCGTCTTCTGCTTAATTGAAAAATTCCAAAAACGTAATTTTAAGAAAAATGTTATTTCCAAATTTGTTATTTTGTTTTTTCGAAAAATCTTTTATCGAAGTTTTTTAGGAAGTCGATAGCAAGTTAAAGAAAGGTTTACATCGAGCACTAAATCGACAGTGACGCGACAGAAGTGAAACTTATTCACGCGCTTTTGTTCGGCGTCAACTGATCGTTGCCTAATCGAGCATCGAAGTCGCTGAAAAGCACGCGAAAAATCTCGAACGACGTTCTTTTGTTTAATTATTCGACGATATGACAAATGAAGTGCAATTAGATTGATAAAACGGTATAATATAATTATTATATTTACATCATTATATATTAAGTAGGGTAAGATAAAAAAATATATTATTATAAAGTATATTATATATTTGAGAATGGCATTGTTTATAAAAAATATTGGAGAGAAATAAGATTGATTTAAAAAAAACAAAAAACAAAATATATGTAACAGTCACCATATTAAAAACAGACAATGATCGGACGCTCGGGTGAATTTCTATTGGCCGATTCGATTCTGTTTCGTGTTTTGTTTTGAAATAATGTGTTTTTTTTGTCGTAATATTGAGAAAAATTGTACACACCGACTTTACAAATTTCGATTCGAAAATTTCGACGATTTCGAGCGAACTGTTCCGATCGGAAAGCGACGACAGTGATTGACCCGAACGACCGATTTTAACAATAGAAATACATATGTGTATATCTGAATTATTTATACAACAATGCTTTAACCATCCTTTCTCAGCAACCGTCACACAACAGTCAACCACCGAAAACCAAAACCAAGCCGATACCGACAGTTAACGCCCTTTCGCGACAGTTGATTTCTCGCTGTCGCCGGGCCCCGAAACCAATCATACATTGGAAAAATCTAAAAGCGCAGAATGACAAATGAACGAAGACTCGCCGTTGTTTTTTGAACAATTGATGAACGAATATTCCATTTAAATTTTTTACAGCTCTTTTTTTATTTTCAAAATTATTGTTTTCAGAGAACGAGTTCCATTTTAAGTTCAACTTTTTATGTAAGTTTCAATTTTTATTAATTTTAGAAAATGTGGTGGGAGCGATATGGTGGAAGTACCGGGTCTTAATTTTTTTCTGTTTTTTTTTGCTCGATCTAATTGAGTTTGGATTCGAACATTTTTCTTTTCAAACCCTGAAACACACTTTTTCAAAAATGATTCAAACTACAATGCGTCGTTTGATTGACGGTTTGACGCGTTTAATTTTCAAAACGCAACTTCGAGTTTTCGACGACACATTCTGCGCCAACAATAGTTACAAAACCGAATATTCTAGAAACAGATCTTTATGTTGGACCAATAATATCAAAATATTTAAATGTAAATAAATACATTTCAATTGTTTTTACTAAAGAAGTAAATTTACATACACATATCTCAATGTCGTTTTTTTTCGTTTTGAAAAAAATGAATATCTGATTTTTAACTTAAATCTGAAAACAAAAACAGTTCATAACCAAATTTTACAGACTATAAACTATTATTAAAAAAATGTACATTCCAACCATGTATGTGCCAGAGTTTTAACCCATTAACGCTCAACGTTTTAATTTCATACGCGGGCCTCTTTTTGTCTCTTTCCATACATTTTGAACGTTCGGAATCACTTAGGACTTATAAATTTCATTCGTTGTTGCAGTATCGTGAATTTAAATAAGTTTTCTTAATTTCGTTTTCCAGGTCTAGTTACGATTTTCACTCTAAACAAATAGATCGTTGCTTGTTTGTTTCTTAACGATCGTCACTTTTTTTAAACAAACTATTTATCCGTTAGTTTAGACGATTTGGAGTTTGTTCCTTCTCGAACGTTCGAAACGTGTTGGAAATCGACAAACCTGAGATTGTAAAAATGTCTGTCGACAGTTGAACCGTTTTGGGTTAAAAAAAATTAGAAAAAACAATTGTGAAACAATTGAAAAAAGACATGATCTCTGCCTGTGATTAACAGTGGCCGATCTACGATCATGAATCAACTGTTTTTACATTATTATTGTATAATATAATATGACTTATTGATGAAAAAAAAAAGATAATTATTTATTTTATAATTATTAAATGGAGCCTCTTGAGCTTCCACAACTTATTATTAAAAAAATAGCTCTTAAGGAATCAGTTTTTCTATCACACAGTGTGAAAATGTGTTATGCATGTTGTCTCACAGGTTTTTTGTTTTTTGCCACTCGTTTTTGTTTTTGTTATAATCTGTCCAATCGCCTTGTAACGTAATATAACCATGGCAAGCTTTGATTTGACTGTAGTTCTCCGATTTCGAGCAAATTTTGCTTCAGTATTTTGAACGTTACAAGGCGCGACCCGGTCGATTTTTGAATAAAAGACAAGCCGTGTCTTTGAACACATGTCCGTGAAAATATTGATAAAATCGACCCCTCCCCAATTCCCCAAAATGGGTTCGTGTGCATGTATATATTTTTCGAACACTCTAGTGATGTGCAATTCTTATTTTTTAATTAATTAATTCCTGATATAAATATTTAGTCGATTTGTCTTCGTCAAAGGAAGCTTTCCGCAAGTTGAAAATAAATGTGATATTTGTAGAATAATTTGAAAATTATTGATTTTTCCATTACTTTATTAAAAAAATTTGAAATAAAAATATACATATTATAAAAATTATTGTGGTCCAAAATTCGTCAAATTTTTTTGAAAATATCAAATATTGTTCAGTCGTTATAAATGAAATTTCACAAGTATAAGTAACAACAGAAATGAATACAATATTCCAGAATACTTGCTTTTATTTTTTTTTAAACATACAATTGCACTTACCATACAATCAAACATATTGTGTTCAGCATTTTTGGTACCACTTGTTTTTTTTCGCTGTAGCCACACTTAACAATAGCTGTTTAAATATTACATAGCCACCTATCCTTATTATTGATATTCAACTATTTTGCTGTTATAATATTAACTCGTAAAAACAAAAGAAACAAACTATTCGTTTGTTTTTGTTAAGTACCTATTTTTTGTTTTAATCCTTCAGTGAGCTCGTCAGAAAAACACCAAGTACCTTATTACACGAGCGCCGCAAACGGCGTGTCGAACGTAATTTTAAATCCGATCAAACTTAAAATGTTTGCGATTTTATCTGGTAATGAATTTTGCAAAATAATCCACGCAGCCGCTGAAGAGTTAAGTCGCAATATTTTTAAAATAAGCCGGATAGACCAGCGTTGTTTTTAACTTATTTAAAAAAATTGAAAAATGTTTATTTTAAGTTATTTTTAACTGTCATTCCATTGTTTTTTTTTTAATTTTTATTATTATAATTTCCATATTAAATAAGAAAAAATAAGACTTTTTAGTTAGGCTATTTCGTTTAAAAAACGACTATAGAATAATTTTAATATTTACTATTATAATTTTTTTACATATATTTTAATGACGTATTTGTTATAAAAAAATGAAAAACTTAAACATATTGTAATGCTATTTTTTTTTAATTAATTTTTAACTGTTTTAAGTTGAGTTAAAGCGCATGCGCAAATCGCATGCTCCAATGTATATGCATTATTTACTTAAATTTTCACAGTAATATCTTTACTACGGCTTATCATAGCAAAACAAAAAACAACAACAATAGTTAAATTCATGTTAAATGTATATATTATTATTAATTAATTAATTATTATAATTATTATAACTTTCAATACAGTAATACATATTTTTGCCACCAGATGTGTCTGCTGTCGCACTGTCAGTTTGATTGTTGACGTTATTGTGAACTCTCTTTTGTTTCGATGAGGGCGCTGTCCGCCCGATCGCCCCCCCCGCCCCCGCCGGCCCCTCTGTCTATGATGTATGTAACATATTATTATTATGATTATTATTAAAAACAGTGACACATTCATAACAAATAATACATAAATAAATAAATCTCTTATTTTTGTTTTACGATAATATGCAAGACAAAATATAGTTTATTGATTATTTATTCAATAACCGTACAACAATAGCCAGATACAAATTATCACGTATAATTGTGTGTAAATGCAATTTATCCCCACGCGAAGCATCATACTTGGACTACAGATGTCTACTATACTACCGACCGTTCGGGACGAAACAAACGCCGCATCGGGACTTTCCCCCCATTCACCCGTTTCTTTCAATCAGTAGACATTCCAAACTTGAAGATATTTCCAAATATCTGAAAAAATAAAATAATTTTTTCCTAGTTCGAAAAGTCCATTGAAACGTTGTATGTTAAGTACTCAAAATTTTTTTAACGTACATGGCTTCTGAACTGAAAGAGATAAACAAAGCTTTTCGGTTTTTCGAATTTAGAGATTTTTCAAATGTGCAAACAAAATACTTGCGTATTTTGAGATAAACCCACAGTTCAAATGTTTCCTAAAGACACGATTGGACTGTTTAAAAAGTTCTTAAGTGTAACTGACCAATCAGATCGTACCAAATCAGCCGTTTCAATAAAAACAGGATGGCCAACGAATTTCTATCATATGTCATACATCTTGTATGCAGTCGTGTTTTCAGTATCCGTCGTTTCCTTCTCTCTCTCTCTTTTCTCTCTCTATGACGTGTGCAGAGCCTTAGAATATTATTTTTCATTATTATTATTTATTTTTTTTGTTTAAGAAATTATTTGGATTGTATGTATAATATAAATTCAAAATAAAAAGTTTATTTTTAATATTTTCGAATTAGTCTGATTTTTTTCGGCAAATATTCAATTATTTCCTTTTTCAATTCACGTTTTATTTTTTAACTTCCCCAACATCCTTTCAACCCCAAACCCTTTTTTGTTTGACGCCCCTCGAAAACGGTATACTGAAAATTACTACGGCAGTGATTCGCGAACTTTGTAAAATTATCAAAAAAAAAATATTTTTCTGAATATTTTACTTTATAGACGCTAATGATCCCTGCTGTCGAGCGTCTATAATCTACGGTTTAATAAAATTGTAAAAAAGCCCGTGTTTACAATTCGAAGACATAGCTATCCGTTTCCTATTCGACGCGTAGCAGTTCCCGTTTTTTTTTTTTCAATAGACGCTAGTGACCTCGGCTTTCGAGCGTCTATAATCTCCTTTTTTGTACATTGTTCTGAATAGTTCCTCTTTTTTAATAATTACATTTGTATATGTTGCATTTTTAAAGCAGCGGTGCATATTTTGACCGCTAATAATCTACTATTCTGTGCCCAAGATTCAGTTTTTTTTTTTCGTTTATTGACTGTATATTGCCAAATGGCTTGTATAATTATTTTTATCTGTTACAACTAACTTAATTTTATATTAATAATGCTAAGACGTTTGTACGCGGGTTCTGAAAAAATTTGTCTCAATTTTTCGTTTTTTTGCGTACCAAAACTTACCGAGCTTTCAGACACCAAAAAGTCTATATTTCGGGAAAATTCGACGACATTAAAAATATAATTTCTCCGATCGTGTTCCATAAAAAACATGAATTAGTTTTAATCATGAAAAAGGACATCAGGTGACCAATGGTCTAAAAATTAATATTAAAAAGACGAAATACATTTAAAAGAAGCTTTGCCAAACTCCCATAACACAGCCACAACATAATAATTTCTTAAATTGATTCGGTACTAGATAGCAACTACTGTTTCAGAAACACCCTGTATATATCTACATTTTAAACAGTGCAAGTATTTTTTTTAATAAGTACATAATAATATAATAGTGTAATAATAATTATATAAATTAATTATAGTTTGCGACTAATTAGGTGGTGGCAATTAACTTTGTTACGTTACGTTAATTAATTTATCAGTATCAAGGGGTCATTTGATATTATGTACAAAATGGCGGCGTAGAAATAGCTCCTTTTATTGTGCGAGATGATAGTTCAAAGAAACCTCGCTGCTGTGTGTCGAGGTGCGCTCCCACAACACGAACGTCGCAACCGACGAATCGAACGAAATTGATTGCATCCGACATATGTTCGGCAGTGTCTTCGATTTTTGTCGGAGGGAAAAATAGACTCCCGGCGGACCCCACAAACGCTCTAGTCCAAGTATGACGGCATTTTTTCAATCATTTACAGTATAACGTAGTAGACTAATATCGATTATTGAAAATTATTTATACAGGGTGTCCCGGGACAGCCTGTACATCTCTAACCTTCATTTCTGATTTCTCTGTAATACAACGTTTGGTTTAATATTTTATAATAAACACCCGAGGCAACCATTTCAGCAGATATATAAATGGCATATAAAATAATCATTATGGAAATCGACCTAAAACAATATATACAGTGTGTTAGATAAAATGTTTGTTTTTCTATCCTAATGCAGACTTTGGAAATATTTATTTGTTTTGTTTTTTGTGGTGGGAGAAACGGGTCATGTTAAATTGATGTTAAAAAAATTTTGTTGTTGAAATAATTATTGGGTATTCCCTTTTTGGATTTTAATAAATAATCTAGAGTTTGCGCAAAAGGATCAAATGTGTAGTTTTCTTTGTTTTCGGGTCAATGCAATTGTTTTTATCATGACTGAAAATTTACTACTGAAAAAGAAAATTTTCTAGTTTTTTTTTTAATTGTTTGTCAACTTGTAATTAAGTTTAATTTTTGTCACTCATTGTGTTGGCAAAATTGTAAAGAATCGAAAATGTTTTTTCTTTTTATTGTGCCATATATTATGTAACAACAGTTTTGTTCCAATTGAAACCGGCTTTAAAACAGATGAACTGACGTCTTTAAAAAAAGCCGGTTAAAACGTGGAACAAACTGTTGCTGGAATAAAATATTTTCCGATTTGAATTACGCGAGGTGACTATTTTAATTTCCTTCGAACTCAAAACAAATTTAGTAAAATTTTTGAGAAATTTAATCTTTGTTTATCTAACTGCAAATATTTTTAAACAGATTTTGTCCAAACGTAAAACAAGATTTTATAGTAGTTATTTTGAAGTTAATCGGCATTGCGACGCCTAGAAGCACCTTCCCACTCAGTGTCGTAGCAAAAGTCATAAGCGCCCTGGGCAAGATTTGAATTTTGCGCCCTAAAACGTATATTATAGGAAGAAAAACAATACAATAATTTTAGAGGGCGTCCCCTTTAGCAGCCGCCCCTAGCAACGACACTGTTCCCACTATACGACGGGACAAACAAACTTTATCGCTCAATGTACATTTTAAATATTGAGTTGGTAAATTAACACCCGATCTTAAAATTGCCACCTCGTTTAATGTCTATTGTTTGTTTATTTTTTTTTATTTTTTATTTTTCAAAACAATTTTTAGGAACTATGCATTTAGTTAGTGTATTTAAAAATAATATGCGTATTTAGAGAAAAAAAATATAATTGATATAATATTGATTGAATTAAGACTGATAATTCCAGTATTTCAGAATGTAAAGAAATTAATTATTATTATGTAATTGTCATGCCTTTTTAAAAAGTTTCAAAAAACTTTGTAAATTCCATCTCTAAGTGTTAAAAGTGACAAAGGGTCAGTTTTTTTATAACTGCAATATGCCATTAGTACGTCTCAACCGGTCTTTTGAACGCGATAAATTTTGTCAATTTTTGTCTAATTGATTCATCAAACTGAATTGACTAGCCGAAGTTCTTTACGCAGATAAATTGTTTGAACGATTGTAAAATTTTGTCCTGGGTCAGTGAAATAATTCTACAGTTTATTTTTGTATAAAATTGTCATGAATCATTGTTTCGTTTTTGATTATTAATAGACTTTATAGCAGAAAAAAATGGACGTTTAATCTGTCCGACTAACAGGTGGGATGAAACGTTGAAAATTCAAGAAGAAAATTTAGAAATTAGTGACAATTGTATACGAATTTTGAAAAATTTGGTTCTGCATTTTTTCTATATTTCCCGTACATTTATAACAGGGACCAAATAATCCATATCCGAAAAACAGTAACAAAATACATATAATTAAAAAAAAAATATGAATAGATGGAAAATTCAAGTCGTTTAGAAAACAAAATTTGATTTTGACATTTCGGCTTAAAATAGTTTTAAATGATATATCTTTTTTCCAAATAACACAAAACATCGGAATTTATTATAATAAGTAAAAATAAGTTTTTTAAAAAAACACTGTTATTATATATTTTTTAAATCAAAATATAAATATAATTTTTTAATATTTTTGAAAATGAAATAAGATAAAAAAAGAGTTTATTTTGTATTTTTTTTGTTAAATTGACATAATATTATCTGATTGTATATTCTTAGGGCCATTTTTGAAACTCTTATAAATTTAGAAAAGAATTGTTTTAAATATTTAGTGATGAATGTAAAAAAAAATTATTAGTTTAAATTATTGATATTCCATTTTGACAATATGTTGTTTAGAACAATTGATTAAACCGTCAATAAATACATACATTGTTTATTTTTCAAACAGCCGACTTCAAGAACTAACTTTGTAACAACCTGACAACATTTCAAATAAATGCGAGAGCATTTTGAATAAATATTCGTCAACATAAATCGAAGACTCAACTAAAAAAAATATTCCAATTTTTGTCGTCCTCCTAAATGTTTCTTCAAATCATATTTTAAAATGATGCCCCCATTTTTTTTAAATTATTAATTATTCCTTCGGTAGACTCTTAGCTCACAAATACAGTTGTTCATTTTTTAAATGTAACTGGAAGAGACAGCACTGCTGCCAGTTTACTTTTAAATATTGTCGCACAGTGCTGTCTTTTTCAATAGACGCAAAAAATAGACAACTGATGACAGTTTTATCGCAGCTTGGTTATGTTAAAAACGAGCGGTAGCTAAAATAAACTGCCGAATGTAAAGCGATGTTAGATATGTCTCTAGGCTCTACCGTTATCTAAAAATTGTTTGTTGTATGTATTTATTGAAAGGTAAATGATTTTCAGTAAAAAGTATATTTGATATTATATTAAAGAAATGGTGACTATATTTGCCTTTTTAGTGTGAAATATATTTAAAAAATATTACTTAAGTATATCATTAATGAGTGGACACCCAGAAAAAAAACATAATTTTTTTCGAAAAAGAAAATTATACAGAATTCGTATTAAAATAATGTCTAAAGTAAAAAAATAAAAGATTCAGTGTATTTCATAACTGTTTATAAGCATTATACATGTATTTTTTATTGTAAAATACATTAAAACTACCTTTCATTGAAAACAAAAAAAAAATTGCCCCTTTCATTACCAAACATTGTCATATTATTAGCTAAGTAAAAATATTATAATTATCAAAAAAAAATCGGTAATGGAAGGGTTAAATGTTTGAAATTTTGCTTTGTGGGGAATTGTTATTTTCAAAGAAAAAATATTAAATTGAAAAAAAAATAAATGTCACAAAAATGACAAAAAACTGCAAAAATGTTAAAACAAAAATATCATAAACATTGTATTATATTTCTAATGTAACCTTGGAGTATACCAGTATTTATTGTACTGTAAAAAAATATTACAAATATTTTACAAATGTTTACCAATTTATTATCAAATTTATTTATTAACATTTTCCTCTCTCGTCCAATTCAGTTCCCGTCACCATGGTTACCGTTCAAATAAACAATTTATATTCGCAATGTCAAAACCTAAGAAAAATTCGACGTCCAAAGAGTTCGATGACATCGTGGTTGCGTCCAATTTGGACGACATTTTGCCACCCATCGATCCGAGCGACCCGAACTATTTACCGATCGCCGACTGGTTCCGAAAACCGATTGCGACGGCCGTCGAAGTCCCTCCGACGTCGCTGTGCTCGGAGTTTAACGTGTCGTCGGAAAGACTGCCGACAATACCCGACGACTGTCTCAAAGCACTTCAAGAATGCCACGTCGTCTTACCGATTGTCAGAGACGAAGGCGTCGAAAGAACTATCGAACTGCTTGCTGAAATATTGAACTGCGTCGACTACAAACACAGCCTGATACAGTTCTGGTTCTTAGACATTGTGACGGACTGTCTTTGGCGACTTCAAGATGAATTTTTGATGCCGCAAACGATGCAAAAAGTTGCTCTGTCTTGGATTATTGTCTTCATTGACATTATTAGAGGTGATCAAAGCAGTCTCAATAAATCAGTAGGCCCTGAATCAAAGGCCCTCCATTTAGTTTTATGGACTTTTATCTATCAGACACGTTAAATGTTAAGCATCAGTGATAGGTATTTCTATATTTTTTTCAAATATCCCAAATGTTTTTTGCATTTTACAAAACTTTTTATGATTAAGCGTTCTTTTAGCCGGTTTAATATTAACCAAACTTATTAAAATGAATCTATTCTGATCATCTGCAACCCTGTATTTCTTTTAGTTTCGGAAATATACAGTCGAATCTGGATAAGCAAGAGTTCAAAGGACCGCGATCTCTTTTTCACTTATGAAGGTTTTTTACTAATCCGAGTTTCTAGCTTATAGAGGTACACCAGTGGCCTTTCTCACTTATAGAGGTCTATAAAAATTCAGCAAATATATATAATGCTTATCAACTGTAGTAAATTCAACAAATAAGTCAGTAGACAAGCACATTAGGCCATTCGAATAGAATACGAAAAACAAAACCAATGATACAAAAACAATGTTAGTTAGCTCAGCTATTTATGACTCATTCATAAATTCCGTGGAACTGTTAATACGTTCGACTATCCATGAGTGAAATACGTCTTTCTCTTATCGAGGTTTCTGTTTCTCACTTACAAGAGGTTTTATAGAGGGTTACAAAGACGGTATCTGGCAATTACTCTCACATAGAGATTTTTCTCGCTTACCCAGTTCTCACTCACTCAGGTTTGACTGTATTTAGAAAAAATTATAAAAACGCCACAACTTCTAAACGAAAAGAGGTGCAGAGGTGGGACTGATCGGAATTTAAAAAAAAAACCCGGGTCGCAGTGTCAAAACCCTGCCGACAATATAGTGTATTTGCTTATACAGGCAGTGTGGCTTTATTATGCGAACTTAAGTTGGTTTTTGGGAAGAATAAAAAATTTTTCTCCTTAATACACCCCTTAAAATAACATTTTTTTTTTAATTGTAATATTATTATCAATCGAACCTCTATACCAAGTTATATACACCTTTCAGTAAATAATTCACTATCTGCAAACTAGTCTTTCTTAAAATTTTTAAATCCGGTCCTGTAAGGTCGATTTTATTAAAATTTTAGGGACAGATTTTAATCACTGCCAGAGGGTTAAATTTCAATTTTGAAACGATTCGGAGAATTATTTCGGTATTTTAGGGCCCAAAAACATTTTTCAACCCCTAAAAACTACCCTTAAGATGGCCCGATTAGGCCCATTTTAAATAGGCTTCTTGCGGTGATGGATTTCAACACGTGGGCCAAATTCAGTTGAAATCAATTAACTCTTTCGAAAGTTATTGCCCGCACACATATATATGTATATATATATATATATATATATATATATATATATATATATATATATATATATATATATATATATATATATATATATATATATATATATATACGTATATATATATATAAATATATATATATAAATATATATATATATACATATATATATAAACATTTTCAAAAATGGTGCCAAAGTGTTTAGGAGGTTATGAAACGTCGAGAAATTTTGGTCTGACCCCTAGGTCCCGCCATCCGACCAACGCCAATAGTGTATGTTGCCATATGGCAATTAATACACTAAAAACTAATGCTGGTACTTTGTTTGGTCAGTTACCGCCAATAAAGAATTATAAAAAAAAACCCGGTTAACCGATTTTTACATGTTCATAGCCGCGATGTTTAACCCAACCTTACTCTAAACATTAAACGGAGATTATTCTTTATGATCTTTAGATACCCACAAGAGATTAAGCAAAAACGCGGCTTTTGAAGTCTTGCGCGAAGCTGTGACGATAGCCGGGGAATATATAAACGAAGGCGACACTAGGTTGCCGAACGTGAACGACCTGGTCGACTTTTTGACGCCGGAAGATCTGTGGGAAAGCTGTTTGCAAAAAGATGATAGCGGAGATAATATAGAAGAAGAGCATGCTGTCGACGAGTCGACTGAAGTCGAAAAGAGCAATTCTAGTCTGAAAGAACAAGGTAATGAAAGGGTTAAAAAATACATTTAATCGACAGCGCCTTTGAATTTTCTTCATCTTGCAGATTCAGACACGAGCAAGGAAAATCAAGACAGCGATGAGGAAGTGGAATATCTTGACGTGGAAATAGACGACGAACGGCATTTGTATGTTTTTGAAGAAGCCGAAGCCTGCTCTGAAATATCTGATAGCGAAGGTGAATTCTTGTCTTTTTTCAGTAATACCAGGGTCGACTCTACCAAGTCCGAGGGGGCGCCTCAGTGACAAAGAAAAATAAAATATGTTTTTTTTTTTCTGTTTTCAATATTTTGATTCTGGTATATATTAAGGCAAGCAAAGGGCGCCAGAATTGGATCTTGCTTCACTCTGAAACTTGTCTCAGGCCGACACTGGTTAACACTAAGTTATCAGATCTTGATATCTCAACTGGTCAATTAGAGTTTCAATGCATTATTAACAGTAAAATTTTTGAAAACATGTTTGAACTTATAGCTCTATAAGCTTGTAGTTTTATGAGTTTTATGAGCAAGTTTAATATGTATTCAAAATTCCGAAGGTAGTGTCGAGTTACCTTATTTTTCAGACTCAACGTTCTCGGCTTGCTCGTGCGAGTTTAGACAACTTGAACCTGAAGACACGACCAATTCCAATAGCAAAGTGAATGTCTCTGAAAAGGACGCCAATCAAGTGAACCCCGACGACGACGACGACCCTGAGTACGTAGAAAACAGAAAAATCGCGGAAAACAGCACGAAAACGATGCTGGCTATAATTGATTTTATTTTTGAATAGTAAGTTCTGTTGCGAGGTGTTATTTTTTTAAAATAGGCCGTTTATAATATTTTTATTTTTGATAGTTTTCATAGCGACTTTCAATACTTTTTGGTGAAAAATGCGCTGATAAATCAGCCGAATTACATTACGCAAGATTTAAATTACGAATGGAATTATCCCAAGTTACCACTGCCGCCGGAACCGGTCGAAGGTAAAAAAGGTGCTTCGGATAAGTCGTCACAGAAGGCTCCGAAAAAAGGCGCAGTTGTTGAGATCACCAGCGATGATTTGTTAACTGAAGAACAGAAACAGGACAAACAAGCGTATAAAATTGCTAGCAAGAAAGTTCAAGATAACAAGTTGTATATTTTTCCACTTGTCAAAGCGACTTCGCCCGAATTTTTCGAGGAATTGTTCCCGCCTCCTCCGCCGAAAAGTATGTTTTTTGTTTCCTTCTTTATATTATATTTTATTTCACGTTTTTTAAGTTTGCTATTTCGTTAATGTTTTTTAGTTCACGGCGAAGGTAAAGCTGAAGGTAAAAAAGGTCAGTATTTTTTCCTATTTTTCACTTAACAAAATAATAGTGCCCAGGTAAAGAGCTTTTATATTATTTTTATTTTTCAGGGAAGAAGTAAAAACGTTTTTGAAGTGTATTTTTAAATACAACCATTTTGATATTTCATGTATTCAACATTTATTTTTTATAGAAAAATATTCTTTCACAAAACAGTCACAAAAATAATATTTATTTTTGGGGCCACAGTCGTTTGCAAGTGGGGCCCTTTTTGGGGCCACAGTTGTTTGCAAGTGGGACCCTTTTGGGCCCACAGTCGTTTGCAAGTGGGGCCCTTTTTGGGGCCACCAGCGTTTGCAAGCGGGGCCCTTTTTGGGGACACAGTCGTTTGTAAATAGGGCCCTTTTTGGGGACACAGTCGTTTGCAAATGGGGCCCTTTTTGGGGACACAGTCGTTTGCAAATGGGGCCCTTTTTGGGGCCACATTCATTTGAAAGTGAGGTCCTTTTTGGGGCCACAGTCGTTTACAAAAGGGGCCCTTTTTGGGGCCACATTCGTTTGCAAGTGGGACTTTATGATTTTTAATAAACAACTAAATGAGGTACAGATATTATGCAACAATATTTTAATATTTCATATACCTAAACTTAACTATTATGAACTACGGGATCCAAAAAAGGTTAGGAACCTCTGATTTATTTGATACAAATGGCAGTACTCCACGGTCCAGTTTTGACTTCTATGTTGTCGATATTCGTTTTGTCGACTTGATGAATCTTAATCATTTTATCAACGTTTTCGAAAGTTTCATCCGCCATTCCCAACTGCCCCCATTTGTTCCATCCTGAACCATAAATCGAACCATCATCTGAAATTCAAATTACTTTCGTAAATTTAATCTTTTTGAAACATTTTTCCAATTATAACTTACCGGTCAATACAATGGTATGTCGGGCACCGCATTTTACTTGCAAGACGTTTAGATCGCCAAAATCGACGGCCCACGGAATCGTAAGAACCGATACACTGGTCCGCATTTGCTGCTCTTGTTTCGTTGCGTCTCCCATACTTTTCGTGTAACTATTCTCAATATTTTCGTTACGGAACCCCAGCTGACCGTTGCTGTTCCAGCCCCAAGTATATAAATCACCACTGGCGCTTACAACAGCCGTATGCCAAAAACCAGCACTTATTTTAACTATTTTTATACCGGCTAACGCTTCCACAACTCGTGGTTCCGACACATCTTCTAATGATTCGTGACCCAGTTGACCACGACTAAAAATCGAAAAAAAGTGTTTTTAAACTTTGCTTATTCTAAATCTAAAAAATTAATCTTGTTTATAAATCGTGCGTCTTTTATGTATCTGCATTTTCAATTAACATTAAATATAAAAAAAGTTTTAAGCAGTAATGAAGCATATTTTGCTATGCATAGGCTTACAACATAGCGCAGTAATCCAGCAATAGATGCTTTATACGCCTGATGAGTTTGGGAATCCATCGTTAAACTAGCTACTAGACTTGCGCAATAAATGACACCTGCGATATGTGTTTACAATTTGGCGGTTTAAATTTGTGGTTATGTCAAAGTTATATTTATAGTAGAAACAAACTTTTCTCTAAAGTTTTAAACTAAATATCGTGTATTGATAAGGTTCGAAGGTTAAAGAAATCAAGCGTAATGGAATTCGATAATGTCATTTTTACTATGAGACAAACTCGTCTGAAAAAATAATTACTATGATGGCAATTTTTAATGGAGAAAATTTAATACCAGGTATTTATTAACTTTTTATAACTTTACAAATAAGAATGGTATATCTCCACCTTTGAACAATATTAAAAAACTGCTCAACTAACACTGCTTTGAATTTGAAGCAATGTCATTATGATATAACATAGTAAATAACACCCGATAACTTATTCATCGAGAACTATTTGCAATTTAATTATGCATCAGACAGAACTGAGAAACGCCCGTTTTTTTCCGTCGTTAATCTTAAATAATAAAAGACACAAAACGTTGATACGAACCTCCCACCTCCCCATGTATATACGTTTCCATCTACGGATAACAGAACCATGTGTTCTCTTCCACAAGCAATATCCACCATTTTAACTTTTTCTGTATCGATTTGTGTCGGTATCGAAAAAACATCCCCTTCGTTCGATAAAGCTAAATTCATACAACGCCCGCTACATAACTTAACAATCGTATCGGTCCCCCGATGCGAAGAATCAGTATCGCTGTCCGTTGAAATAAAACGAGGAACTGCTGTCGGTTGTAGAACTTGATCTTCTACGTTTAATTTTAATACGGTTCCGTCGTTGCGAAGAAAAAGTATTAAGTTATCGCAACAAGTTATTTGGGAAATCGTATCGATATCGGGAATAGATATTTCAATTTTGTGTTTAGTTTTGTTCGATACGAAACCTTGTATCGTAATTTTATCGGTAAGGTTGTGTTGCTTCAATACGTTGAAAGAGTAAGACATTTCGAAATGTCTGTCTGTCGAAACGCTAGAAAATTCTGTGATTTTTTGTTTCGATGGCATATCGGGTATTTGTCCGTACAAATTGAATCCGGTGTACAAAACAATCATTGTATTGATTTAAATTTAGTTATTTTAGTTTTATCAAAGCTGGCATTTCTGATTGAAATCCAAACAGTAACTATTTCACATGTCAAAAAATTTATTTTATTTTATATATTGATCGTTTTTAATTATTGCACAATGGTGAGTTTAGATTATTTATCAAATATTTATTGAATAATTAAGTAACAAGGTAATAGTTTTATGTTAATAATTAGTTTTTAATGTTTCTGTACTCGAAATGTCACATTTGATTTGTTTGACACTTGGTTGCTATGAACAACATAACCAAAACATTGTGAAAGATATATTATCCGAAAAGCGGAATTATGAATGTAAAACTTGTAGGCTTCCGAGCTTGTACGCCGTGCTTCATTGGTATTTTTACCTGACGCTTCGTCTACAACTGCCTTTGATAATGTCTACCGCAGCTGTAGACGTAACGTCAGGTAGAAATACCAATGGACCACGGCGTAGAAGCCAAGAAGTTTGACAACAACGCCGGCTGAAAGCGTACACACTTGGAAATTATGAATATATCATCTTAACTCGGTTGTGTTTTGCGACGTTTTGGAGATCTTACGTTGGCAAATTACATTTCAGGGTCTTTTATCGCTTTTAAGAAAATTGCGGGCAGCTCCGGAGAAAGAATTACGGTTGCTACTGTTAGGTCTCGACAATGCCGGCAAAACGACAATTCTCAAAACACTTGCATCGGAGGATATCAGCACAATTACACCGACGGCCGGTTTTAACATAAAATCAGTCATTTCCGATGGCTTCAAATTGAACGTATGGGACATCGGTGGCACGAGAAAGATCAGACCCTATTGGAGGAACTATTTTGAAAACACAGACGTACTCGTAAGTTCAGCCATCTTTCATAGTTCGCAGAACAAATTCCGACCTTTCGTTTCTTCATAGATATATGTCGTGGATGCTGCCGATGTTGAACGACTGGAGGAGACTGCCGGGGAACTAATAGAACTGCTCGAAGACGAAAAACTTCAGGCCATTCCGCTGCTTGTCTACGCTAACAAGCAAGATTTACCGGAATCGCTGACCGCTTCTGAACTAGCGGAGTCCCTTTCATTGCCTCAGATTAAAGATCGCGCCTGGCAAATCCAGGCGTGCTCTGCTACCAAGTCCGAAGGCGTCAGAGTAAGTACTGTCTTTATTTTCGAAATTTGAGATTTGTATTTTTTAATTTAGACGGGGGACATATATGGTTCAAATGTCTCCGGACTTGTTTGAGACACAATATTGTTCGTACAGACAGAAACAATCGAGGGAGAACGAGTTCGTTCTTTTGTTTTGTTGCATAATTTGCTTCTACGCTTTTCGAAAACAAGAAATCGCTACGCTGCCAGCTTCGTTCGATGTAGTAAGCAAGAAACGACTGTTAATTCTTGTTTTTTTTTATTTTCCAGGAGGGAATGGAATGGGTTTGCAAAAATATTAAGAAAAAATAGGTTTTCGTAGAATGCGCCTTTTTGAATATTAATTCCGTCCATGTGAGAATAGTTATATATTATATTAACGCCTTAGAAGTTGACACAAATTAATTTTCAATCAGTTTTATCGCCTTTGTAATATTCAAATATATTAATTTTAGCAAAACTCGAATTATTCTAACGTAGGAATATGTATTTTTTTTTGTGAAAGACGTGATAGACTGCACTGAATCTTTAGAAAATAGAATTTTGTGCAAATATTCCACAAAAGCATTTTTATATTGTCTTTTTGAGCACTATTTTTGCATTAGTATTAATTATTAAACGTTTAACTGGTACCAAAGTATAAATTTCTAGTCAATAATACTCTAGGGATCTAAACGATAGACTGTTTACGGCGAAAAAGACTACAGCGAATGGCGTAATGACTCCGTTTAACCGTATTACATTATCGGATACGCATATCATAGAAAAGGTTATTGGAAATTGACCTGTACATAGAAAATATTTTGTAGAAAATAAAATGAACTTTTATAATTTATGATTCTACGTTTCAATAACAATCTTCGTAAACGTCCGGCTGTCCGATCCTGTTCCCGTACTTTCGAAATAATATAAACGTCCCTATCGATAGACAAGTTTTTTGCAGGATTAAAAGATGGAATAAATCATCTTCTTTACTTATGGCAGCTTTTGCTTTTAACTTTGAATCTACAATCCTCATCGATAAGGCTTCGTCTCCTAACCAAAGAATTTGTCTAAATACTTTCAGCTAGGTGGAAAATTACAAAAACATCAATTTTTGTGAAGCTTTAAAGCGATATGTGGTCAGTAATTGCGATTATATTGATTAAAAAAGGGGCAAACATATCGCAAAGTTTTGACATCAACTTAACCTTAAAGATTTTGAGACATCAAAAATTTTATTTCAAATGTGGCTTATAGTTTATTTACGCATGAAAATTTGCAAATTTTTCATATTAAACGATTTTAATGCTATATAAGACGATATTTAATAAAAATAATTAATTTTGTTATAAATATCCTCCTTGGTTATGAAACTAAGGAGTGGTGGCAATCTTGTTCAGCCTTGTGCTGTATGATAGCGCTGCAGTAGCTAATGCCAATCAACAATGAAAAATTACAAAATGAGCGACGATCTAACTGAAAATGTTTGGACATAAAAAGTGTTTTGTGTAAGAATAAATTTGAGTTCAATTAAAATAATTGTGCAAATAATCTTCTTAAAGTCAGTGTGTTTTGTATTGACATTTTGCAAAGTTCGAAAAGACGTAAGAAATACCAATTTTTACAACAACGACAGCAGACCATCCACCAACAGGTAAAAACTTAAAACTTGTTCTGTTATGTCATTTGTATCTTTTATCTTACGAATGTTTTTTGACATTTTGTCATTTCTATAGTAAATTGTATCATTAATGTATCATTTATTAAGTACTTATTACGCAATGATTGCTTTTTATTAAAAAAACGCGGCTGAAATGTCTCAAATGTTACAACACCAGCCGATAGTGTGGTGAGTAATTTTATTTTTTTTACTAAAATGTTTTTCATTATCGATAATTACTGACTAAAGATGAGAGTCAGGTTAAAATCACAAGAATAAATTGATTCTTATGCTGACATATTATTGAAAAAAGAAATTATCGAAACTAGTTCGACGAAAAGCATCGATCTTCTCTTGTTTCTTCACCCGATACTTTTTTTTTAGACATACTTTATCGAAATCTGTTTTTAGTAGTACGAATACGTAACGAATGTCTAACGAAGAAAAAAATTAATCTGATTTCTTTTTTTATTGTAACCAAATATAATCAATGCCGGATTTACATAAGTCCAGTTGTACCACAACCTAATGCAAAATTAAATTTCTGAACAAAAATATATAATAAAAAAATATACATGTACGCTGGTGGGTCATTCATACTCTTAATGAATTTTCTGAAAAAACTTACAATCAATTTTTCCATCTAAAATTTTAAAATTATGTAAATGAGGAATACTTATTTTTCAATGAGAAAAACCAGTAGTTTTTCACGTACATTCATCTCCTTACATGGAGGCCCTCACAGCTTTTGTGCCCATGCGCTTTGAATTATCAAATCCAGCACTAAATAAAACGTTTAGGGGGGTTGAAATTAAGACAAAAATGTTTATATTAAAAATTTTATCCCATAATTTATTAAATTAAATCTATTTAGGTGAACGTTTCAACAGTGTAAAATAATTAAATAGTTTATATCACATTTTGACAATAAAATTATTTAATAAACTATCAAAAATGAAAACTCCTATACGTTTAAGAGATTCCCGTAATAAATTGTACAAAAAAAGAAACTTTGGAACAACCAACAATAATTAATTAAATTAAATATAATACTTACAACTAGGTATGCGAAAAATCGAACTTCAAAATCTCTAGTTTTCCATTTTATATTATAATTTGAGAAGACAATTTATTAAATAATATCAACATACAATAATTAACGTTTCTACGGGTTCAATTTTCGTTACAATGAAAAGAGACAGTACTGTTGGCCACATGCTTTTAGATACCTTCTCAGCGTAAAGTGGTATTTTACCCTCTTGTGCTCAAATAAAATGTAAACTATTTCAGTGAATTTATTTGCATTTAAAATGGCCGCCGGTAAAAACATTCAAAGCGTCATTCGTGTAAAGAAAGGTATCTGCAATCGTGTGTTATTTTTCATCGCAACGAAAAATAAACTACCCGGTGATGGATTCAATGAGTTTGAAGCCATGATTTAAAATAAATCGAGTGACATTTCTGCTAATACTGGCCTGCAAGATGCAAGTTGGCAATTTTGATCCAACGGGAAATGCTGACTTGCGAATTAAACACGTCAGTTTCTCGTTTACTTGCAAACTGCCGTTGAAATCTCAAAGAGATAGCGTTTTTTTTTCTATTTTTTTATCAAGACAATTCGTTTCTAAATAACTATATCTTATACCTAAAATTAGCGTCCAGAAATATTTTCATTTATCGCTTTCGTAAAATTTGCAAATACTGAAGTTGGTCAAATCGAACTGAGCAGAAATAAAATTATTTTTTTCGATTTCGACAACATTTTTAAATAATAAATAAAATGTTTCTGAAGGCACTTTTTCGATTCAGTTTTGGTAATCTTTTCTCCAAAGAGTTTACGAGTCATTTTTATAATTCGTTGTGGATATATTCCTCCGTTGTAACTTTGATTTCTTCCGCATGGAAACCGTCACATTCAGGGATGGGATATTTTTGCTAAAAAAAATTTAAAAAAATTATCCTCCACGTTTAAACGACTAAGCGTTCGCCAGTGTTTTGTTCAACTCACGTGACATTTGTTGGCTGACTGTATCGCGTCGTAGAGTCCAAAGTACGACGAGCCCGTGTGAGAGCTGAGGAACCAGCTGGCGATGAGACTCGTTCCCTTGCTCAAACCGATTTTCAGTCCGGGCAACGTAATCCGGTCGTTCGGGTTCTCCTCGTTGATGACGCACATGACGTACTTGTCGCACTGCGGCACCTTCTTGGCGAACCTGTACGCCCGGAACACCCGAAGCACCGGCTCAATAATCTCCAGGTTGAGGGTGTCCGTTATTTTCTGCGACACTTTGCGCGAATCGATTCCCGTTTTGATGAGCAGGCCGCGTTGCTGCGCCCGGCTTACTAGATCCTACAGAAACGCGTCAAAATGCAAGGTCACTTGATATTATGGTTTTTGGGCTTGTAGTCCGTGGTATTATCCGCGCCATGGATCTAAAAGGCTCGGAAGTTAGATGCAAATGGAGGCTTGCGCAGGTACAGTCGCTTGAAACACTACAAACTCGCGCTATATTATAATTTTTAATTTTTCTTTGATCTAAAGGTCTAATTCTTTGTATAAAGTCATCCAAAAAATTATTTTTTCGTGGTTGTCTATGCAAAAATGTATTAGGCATGTTGATCAATTAATAATCAAAGAAACAACTTAACAATAACGTACTGGACTGTACTTTACAGCAGGAAAGCGACAAGTGACAAGACAACCAGCGATAACCAATCATCGACAAGCGCACGTTCTGTGACGGTAACTGAGACGTGGTGGGAGTCTTCCTTTCCCACAAAACAACCAGGCCGGCTCTAAAATATGCATTTGCGACGCTGTTTGTGACTAGCTTCAGAACCTTTTAGGTCCGTGGCGATTATTATATATTGGTATTGCTTTCGACGTTTCGTCTACAACTGCGGTAGACATTATCAAAGGCGGTCGAAGTGTCCACCTTGGCGATGTGAGCCCTCAAGGAGGACACTTCGACCGCCTTTGATAATGTCCACCGCAATTGTAGACGAAATATCAATGGGCCACGACCTGCACGTCCGAAAACCAAGAAAGTTTAGTACATAAACTATTTTTTTTTTGTTCGATTTGTGTGAACTTTAACTCACCTTGAAATAGATTATAGCCGGTTTGACGTATTGTTTCGAATCGATTTTAAAACCGAACGTCTGCTTAGCCCAAATGTTTATCGCCAAACTGACGGTTTCGACCGGATTTTCGGGGTTGAAGAGTGCCTGCTTCGGATAGCCGCGCGCTTTCAAAAATCCATTCACGAAATACTGAGCTGTTGTCAAATATCTGTCGAAATAAATAGTTTTTTTTTTAATATTCAATTCCTTAGAACATAGAGCGTCTATTAATTATCTACAAAAAGCTCCAAGGTCATTAGATACGCAGATTACTTCGTAAATGAATGACATCAGCTGGAAGATCGTTCAATATTTTTATCAACCACGCAATATCAATCCACTGGATGACGTCATCCCCCACTACTATCAAGCGGAAAGAGGACACCTCTGTATCTAATAAGCTTAAATAAACTCTCTGTCGTTTTAAAAAGATGTCTTGCAGAAAGATTACAATAGTTTAAGTACCCTACTTTAAAAACTTTATTTCTGATTATCAAAATGTGTTCGTGGTTCAGTGTGATTAATAATAATTGTAGATAGTTGTTAAAATTAATTAATTAGCGTTATAATCAACACAAATAACTAATTAACTGATTATTTACTCAATGAATAAATGCATGTTTTTTTACCATTTAAGAAATGTATATCATAAAATAAGTACACGGAAATTAACATAAATTAGCACTGAAATAAAATTAAAAAATGAACAACGAATTTTCGATTAGGTGCTGACATATAAATGCTTTATGGACGCTGACCTCAGCTATCGAGCGTCTGTCTGTCTGTCTGTCTAAATGCTTTGTTGAGTTTTTTGTGAAGCGATTCAATCCCCAAGTCACGGGTCTCCTGGAAGTAGACGTTGCATTACAAAAATTAATAACATTTCCAAAAATTCGAAACAATTCTCTTTTATGAAATAAAATATGCAAAATAACATGACAACAAAATTAGCTTTACTGTAATTTTCATAATAACTCTACGTTTACAATTAGCTAGTAAATGAAAAATTTATTACCGATATTAAGCACTCTACGCTTGTTACAGTGAAGCTAATTTTGTTGTCAAATTATTTTGAATTTTTTAGTCCATAAAAGCGTGGTTTTTTAAACTCTAATTTTATTTGAAAAGTAGAAGACGATCATCGAGCTGGGTAGAGTAGTGGTGACAGCACTAGACTCGCATTTGGGAGGTTTGGGTTCGAATCCCGGCGGGGGCAGATGTGGCTGGGACGTTTTCCTACTGCCTTTCGCCGAGAAACAGTAATTCCTTAACCGGCCATCTTGATTGAGGTTTTCCATGGTTTCCCTCAATTAATTCCAGATAAATATCGAGATGGTTCCTTATTCTAGGCCATGGCCGATTACCTATCAAACTCCCAGTTCAAAAATTACCTATCCTATCCTAATTTCCTATAATTTCTTCATTCGCCCATTGCTATTAGTTAAGTTGAAGTTTCAGAAATGTAGAAAATAACGGGAAGTGGTAAAATGGAAAATAGTAATGGTGCGAATGGCGTCTGTTATGGCATAAAAGTCGACAAACGGACGTTAAACGCATTATTACTAAGTAGAAGACGATCGACTTACTGTTGCTGCGTTGCCGGGTCAGCGAAATACCCGACAAAATCCGTGAGGTAGTTGGTGGCAGCACCGATCCAATACTTGCGGAACGAATGGTTTTCGAGCAGGCTCAGTATTCTGTCGACGTCAACATTTCCGTCCTTGTCCGAGAAAGTTTTGAGCAACTTGGCAATGCCGAGTTTCGTGAACATTCTCTTGTAGAGGTCGGTGTGCGTGAAATGATCCCAGAGGACATGCGCGCGTTCGACGAGCGGCGGCAAAAGCCACGCGTGTCCCGAATGGGCGCTCTCTCGCTCGTGAGCTTCGTCGCCGACAAACGCCTTGTACGCGTCGGCGACCGTCGACATTATTCCGTCACCGCCTCCCCCGAGCATCGAACCGAGCAAGTCGCTCCACCCACCGCCACCACCGCCTCCGGTATTCTTCTGTCCGGCGGCAAACGCTCCGAGCACGTTCAACAACATGCTCGGATCAAGTCCTCCTCCTTGACCGACGCCGCCTCCAGCATTCTGAGCGAGGATAGTCCCGAGACCAGATAACAGTTCTGGATTTTGAGCGAGCGCACCTATCACGGCATCGCCCATGTTCTTGGCGCCGTCGCCTTGCATCATGCCGCCGAGGATGCTGCCCACGGCGCCGAGGTCACCGGATTTGCCGTCCATGAAGGCGGACGCCATTGATGCGAGGTCGCCGAGCTGGTTGAAGTTGAATTCGGCGTCGGAGGATGAGTCTTCGACGTAGGCGTCGCCTTTGTTGTTAGTTGTTGCCGTCACCGATAGCGAACAGAGCGTCGCTACCGCCAGCAGCAGGCGCGTTCTCATTTTTGTATATTTTCTGTCAAAGCAATAAGAATTTTTCAGTTAGGAAATTGTAAACAGTGGCTATAATAATACTACTAACAAGTTTAATGGAGCGGCAAAGCAATGAAACAATGTGAATCATACTCGTTCGTTCTTTAATCTATGCATAAAAAAATTATATGAGCCTCACCCTTATAAGCTCACATAAGAAATTTAGCTTCTTTGGTTTTTAATATTATTTCCAAGTTTAATTTTTTGTTATGTCAAACTAATTTATAATATTTACACATACTAATGTACTTAGAAACACGCTATAAATTTCTGTCTTTGTCAGTTTCGTGTCATTTTGGAGACAAACTAACTCCCCTTTCGGGGACAATTCTACTTCCCCTCGATTTTTACTTTTTTCAAACAAACTTCAAAAACTGCGCCATTTATATTTCAAACTACAAGTTTCAGTCAGTCTGCAATTTTTAAACTAAGCTAATATATAATAACTCGCGGTTTACCAGCGACTTCTATACAAAATCTACTCCCACCCCGGTCGGCTAGGTGTGTTTCAAAAGACAGTCGAACAAATATTTCTTTATTTTTTAAGAAGAATATGTTTCCTGTCTTTAGTTTAAGCAATTTCAGAAATACAGACAGCGTATCTTTTATAAATGTTACCCCCTAACCTCTTAAGAAAAAGTTAGCTTATAATTTAAGTTAGAGTATTCTCTATATGAATACAAAATTTCATTTCAATCGGATGCATACTTAATTAGTTATTACGGAACAAAGGTACAAACCTCAATAGATTTATATATTAGTACAGTTAACCATCTTAAACTATTCAATAATTAATCATTAAAATACAATTTTGTATAGAATTTCTGTACCGAACATGATTCAGAATTTGTTCATATTATTCTGTTTGTTAAATGGGTCAACTGCAGGTATAGTTCACAAAAAAGAACGACCTCACGTGACCTCTCCATGCCGCCGTAATGCTAAAATCTGTTCTTACTATAAATCTGTGATTGATACAATATTATATTAATTATACCAAAATCAAAGCAAGCCATGACTGGACGACCGCAGTGACTTCAATAACTGACAGCAGCCGTGAAACAAGTGAACGATCTGACGCTTTAATTTTGAGAATAAAATCATAAAATTAACTGTTTCAAAATACATTTAAAAAAAAACTTTTATCAAAACTTTATTAAATTAATGCCCAGCTACAAGCTGATATAAATTTCAATTCGAATAACGAAATATTTGTGACAAAAATTGGTCTTCAATTTTGCATATTTAACGTGACAGCCATGTGATTTACATACGCTAGCCAAATATAGGTGGTGAGTTTAGTATCCTCTATATGGATATAAAATTTCATTTCAATCGAATGTATAGTTAATTAATTATAACGAAACGAAGATAAAAACCTTTATAGATTTTAGATTTTTTTAGATTTAGATTTTAGTATAGATTAATGACGCCATCCAGTCGACTGTCAATTGATATTGCGTGGTTGATAAAAACATTGAACAGTCTCCCATCTGACGTCATCCATTAACGAGGTAACCTGTGTATGTAATAACCTTGATTAGGTACGGTTTTTTATGAGTCGAAATAAGTTCGGAATCTTTTACGTTTAAAATAAGCAAAATGCATTTTTTTCTAATGACGGAAAACTTTAGAATATCTTATATTATTTTTCTGTTGTATTATTTAGAACAATATTGTGTACTTATAACTCTATCCCAGTTGTGCAAATAAGCATTTGTAAGAATAAATTATTTACAAATATATGACGTATTTTTAAATGCATGGCAACTGTCGCCTTGATAAGCACTACGCGATATTTGGCAATCTATACATGATGTTTTAATAGTGACGTAAAAGAAAAAATTACCGGTTATATAACCGCGGTTATTTACAATAATTATTATACAAGGTTGCACAGAAAGTTTTTCGCATGATTGTAACGTCCGATCGAGATTTTAGTTTGGATTTTATGACCAATATCCACATGAATATAAAAATACATTATTTAAGTAAATCTTTCAATTCTACTGTTTAAAACTACTCTGTTGTTGATTTTTTTTTGTTTTTCTGAGAATGAAAAACCAGAAGCCGGCATTTTGTTTTATAGATAGACGGTAAATTATCTGGTTATAATGGTTACTATCGTACATAACCGATAATTTTACATCACTGACCCAATCTTCCTGACTGATCTTTCGGTACACGCTATAAGCGCGGTCGCACTACCTCTATAATTGCCCCCCCCCAGTTATTTCTGTTAAAAAATAATTGAGTTTATTTCTTTTCAGTTTCAAATCGAGTACAGCCCAAATTTAAGAAACTTATGCTGTGCGGAACTGAAAGTTAACGGTTGACTTCTACAAGACCGCTAGAAAAAATCGAAAAAGTCAGTGTGATTATTTTTTAGTTTTAATTTTTTTTCTTACTCTGTTGATTTGTGGAACTTTTGTTCTAAATGTATAAAATATCGACCTGTATTTTGCTTCATAGATAGCCGGTTAATCAACCGGTAAATTATCCGGCCAATATGGTTACTATCATAATTAACCGGTAATTTTACTATGTTTTAATACAATAATTTAACGTGTCTATGTAACAAATGCAAATATTGTGATAGGCGAAAAGAAAATGAAATTCGTATATTTGAAACATCAATTCATTTGACTTGTCGGTTGACCTCAGCTGTCGAGCGTCTATAATCTACATTGCGCGTATCTTTTGGCCAACTTTGCACCGGCAATTTAACATCAGATTCAGAACAATCGATGCTTAAATGCGATAATTGTTTTAACGATGTCAATCCAGTCGCGTTCAGTTGTTTGTCATAATAATAAACAAAACAACAGTAATAAACAACAGACAGACGACGTAGCGGTTTTTACGAACAGAGAACGGTTATTCGCGGGCGGCCATGACAACGGTTGTCGTTACGTAATGACAATTGACAAAAATAAAACTAAACTGTACTTGTGCAAGCGCAATAAGCACGAGTTTAAAGTCTCGAAAAACCAAAAATTATTTTTTTTTATTTTCAAAGTCATTGATCCCTACGATGTAATGGTAACAGGCAAATTCTGTTATGTTTAATAAACTTAAAAATAAAACTTGTGACCCACATAACCCACATAAACTTTCGGTGGAAGTGAAACTTCTTTAGAGTAATGAATTCGTTTCATTGATCCGTTATTTTCTCTTAGATTTGCTCTCCGTTGAATCATCTCGCCTTTATCGTTACCGAAAATTTCAAGCTGCAGATAAGTCACTAAAGAAGTTGTACTTCAAAATACGTTATTTAAATTGTTTAAAAGAGTGCTTTCAAAATTATTTTGGGCTTAGACATTCAAATACTCAAAACGTAACTGTTTTAAAGTGCAATTAATTTGAATAAAAAAATGTTCTAGCGTATAACTTAGAGAAAAAGACACTGACTCCAAAAAGCAAAAGAAAAATGTAAAAACTTGAAACGTTCAAAAGAGACCTTTTCCCTACAAACATGATAAAATATTCGATAAAATAAGCCAATCATTTATTTATTTAATGAACTTGAAAATTTTTTAAGAGAATTTATATTTCGCCAGAAATTAAGAGACGCACCGCATTTTTTTTTAAATTCTGACCGCAATCAATAATACATTAATTTGGAAAATATTCCAAACGTTGTCGTTATTATATCTTGTATTTTTCTTAAGGCCATCTATAGATTATATATAAAAGGCGATGTATTATGTATGTGAACTCCAAAACAGCTGGATCCATTTCAGACAGTCTTCAGATTAGCCCAGGCGGTGATCCTGTGAAGCTTGGTAGCGATTGGATCTACAAAATTTTCTTTTTGTTTTTTGGCAATTTTGATATTTCTTCGATGACTTTAGAGCATTCACAATTAAAAGCGATTGAATTCGCGTAAATTCAATACACGTTGAGAATTTTATGATAATGATTCTCATCTTTTATGGCTACAGATAATTAGTGCTACCCGAGCGAAGCCGGTTAACTATAATAATATTAATATTGTGCCTTCTTTTCAGGTCAGTCCACACAAAACCGTGCGTCACAACTGTGCGTGTGAACTGTAACCATTGTATTTCCCAGTTCAAATTATTGTAACGGTGAATTTACGGCGTTGCTGTCTTGGCGATACAATTCGACTGCAGCAGAGTTAAGCAGCTTCTCCACGAATGATTCACCGGTTTCCTGATTCAACATTACCGGTGAGTGAAGTCACTTATTTTTAAAATGTGTGCCAACTCAAATTTTTTTATGTCAACGTTTTTTCCTCGCTTACCCCCGCCCCCCTTTTTTCGCAGCGTTTAATTGCCATTTAATTGCATTTTTATATACGTTTTAAATTAAATAAAAAACAACATTTTAACTTATTTACATTTAAGAACTTTATTTTATAACAATTTTTGCTTCAAATAAAATGGTGGCTTCGTCAGACAAAACACGTCTCGCAATATGTATTCTGCATTCTTCGTTCTCGCTCGAACGTAATTACGGTTGGACAGATTTTCACCAAAAAATGCCATTTAAAGCGATTATATATTTTAAAATAAAAAAATGGCTGTTATATTTATTTCTAACTGCGTCTCTGGAGGTCTACACCCACTAAATCGGATCGGATTGACTCGGCCGGTTTTGGGATAGATGAAGTTAAATGACTTCCCACGCAACATCCACCCGGGTGTGGACCACAAATAATTTATTTTTAACGTATTCATTTTTTGACGAGATCTTAAGCAATGTTAAAATGATTCGCGAATTTCTCTAAAAAAAAATGAAAAATGGATTGAATATGAAATTAATCATATAACTATTTTTTTAAAATATTTCTTTAATGACATTAAGATAAATTTAAATAAAATGGAAGTTTGGCGTAAGTCTCCTTTCACTTTTTTGGATTTTTTAATGACGGATCTATAATCATACTACAAAGGAAATTCCTAATGCGTCGGACTGTTCTTTTCTCGCTTCGATTATTACATCATGATAAAATACCAATTTAAATATATTTAAATAAAGCAAAGTCACTACAATAATCAAATCAAAAATGTTCTTACTTTTACAACCAATATTTTTTTTATAAAAAACAATTATCATTTTTTCTTCCTCTCAACGTATTTATAAAAAATTCGTATTATTTTTACGGTAAACGTTTGCCAGCTGAATATTTTTTTGAGGCGTACCCGCAATTATTTATTACAAACCCTCACTAAGCGAACCGTACTATAATGATGACGCCTATCTTTTTTAAACATTTTTTAAAAAGACTTTGACAATTTGCATTTTCATTTTTTTGGTTAATTTTACTATTTCATCAAGCTACTAAAAATGACCGCAGTTGTCGAGCGTCTACAATATCGCGTCACAGTTTTTATACACACAATGGACATACTTAACACTGTTTCATCGCTTTTCCGCTCCACTAAGCGAACCCTACTATAATGATGACGCCTATCTTTTTTAAAACATTCTTTTAAAAGACGTTACTTTAAGTTGACAATTTGCATTTTTTGTCAGTGTTACTATTTCTAAAATGACTGCAGTTGTCGAGCGTCTACAATACCAATACTTGACCGTATACCTTAAATCTATTGAAGCACCAATAAATAATTGTTGACGAGGCGATCGTGTTTTGTTTGTTGCGCTAAACGTTTTGCGTTAACAAACACAAAATAACTGTATCCATGTAGTCAATGGTTCGCGGGATATGAATCACGGTTTAAACACGACACACAAAAAACACACACACACACACACAGAGAGCAAGGTAGCGACGAAACGAAGAACTCGACTCTCGAAAGAAATGCCTTAACACCTTTCTTCGCGTAGGGCAAACTCCCAACTGGTCAGAGCGTTGGACTGAAGCGATTCGAAGAACAGTCTAGTTTGCCGGGAGGCGCGCGACCCCACCGCTTCTCTTGTAGATATGTTAAAGGCCGTCACATACGCACACATTTTCAGAAACGAGAAACGTCGATTTATTTTTAACACGCTTTTATTAGCTTCACATGTTTATTTGTTTGTAAAGGAATCTTTGAACGGGAAATTCAGCCACTTGAAAACGTCATATTAAACTGAAACTTTGCATACTTATCAAGACTCGACGACAATACAATAATTTGATAAATGTGTCCCATTATCCTGACCAGGACCTTAAGGATAAAAAAAATTAAATCTTTGAACGTATGTTTGTAAAGGAATCCTTGAACGTGAAATTCACCCACTTCAAAACGACAAATTAAACTGAAACTTTGCACACTTATTAAAGACCGATGACATTACAATAATTTAATAAGTTTGTCCCATTATACTGACCAAGACCTTCAAGATAAAAAAAAATCTTTGAACGTATGTGTGTAAAGGAATCTTTGAACATAAAATCCACCCACTTCAAAACGTCAAATTAAATTGAAACTTTGCACACTTATTAAGGACCGATGACAATACAATAATTCAATAAGTTTGTCCCATTATCCCGACCAGGACCTTCAGGATAAAAAAAATAAAATCTTTGAACGTATGTTTGTAAAGGAATCTTTGAACGTGAAATTCACCGACTTCAAAGGTTCAGTTTAATCTGTCGTTTTGAAGTAGGTGAATTTATCGTTCAAAGATACCAAACATAGAAGCATACATACATATGAAACTAATAAAAACGCATTAATAAAAAAAAATATAATGGGCCTCACCCTCAAAAGCTCACTTAAGAAGTTCAACTTCTTTAGTTTTTAATATTATTCCCAAGTTTAATTTTTTGTTATGTTAAACTAATTAATTATATTTACACCTACACACATCTACTTAGCAACGCGCTATAAAATTCTGTCTTTGTCAGTTTCATGTAATTTAGGAGGCAAACTAACTTCTTCTTTCGGAGACAATTCTACTTCCCCTCGATTTTTACTTTTTTCAAACAGATACGTCGCTCAAGAAGTTAAACTTCAAAAATTGATGACTTTAAAATGGCCTCGGCAGTCGAGCGTCTGTAATCTACAGTCTCTGTCTCTCTCTAAAAAGACTGTCGCCAGCCAGAGTTAAGACATCGTAAAAATACAGTTGAACCGACCCTGCTGTACGATTTGTTTACCTGTCGTATTCACCTGTTTATCTCTTATTGAGAATTCTTCCAGTTTTGTTTGTTGATAGGTTTTATAGGAAGGTAATTTCTTTTTTCCTCGAAAGGATGTTTTTCTTTGCATTTTTGCGTTTATGACACACTTTTAAAAGTCTCGTCACTTTTCAGTGTGGTAGAAATTTTTGCGATGGAATGTTTATTTAATTTTTTTGCCAACTGCTTGATCGAAACGAAATTTAACGTAAATATATTCCGTGAAAAGTATCTATAATTTTCTTTTAAATACTCATGCTGTGTTCATCGTTGTCAAAAATTTTGATTTGACAATTACCTTAGACTGTGACCATACGATTACAGTTTTTATACATGTAGGAGCAGTCTAATGTCGTTTTGAAACTCCTTGTCATGTAGTACATTAGATTGTACTCTCACAAAAACAAATGATATATATATAGAAAGAGATCGCTTTTCAAGCTAAATTTTGATCAATTTGCGTAGAAATATGTTATTTCGAAGTAAAAATTGTGCGAAAAAAATACGATAGATGCGTATATACTACGTTTCAATCGATCAATTATTTATCGAGCAGAATCGGTTTAAAATTGTACAGTAAAACCTTGCTTGACGCTGTTCCGCTTAACGCTGTTTCAGTATTATGCGATTTCTAAAAAAAAGTTAAGCCACTATAACGTAAATTATGAATCAGTTTCTACAAAATGATTCAAATGTTGATAGAAGTTCAAAGGCAAAACGAAGTTTCATAATGCAATATCTTGCTATCGACAACAGCTTGCTGAACGAAACAGAAAAAGGCAAACGACATTAGATAACTTCTTCACAAAAAACAAAAATTTTTAAATGAGGAACCTTCCTCATCACAAACATAACTTCTTACTCGAACTTTTATTTGATTTTCATAAATGTCTTACGAACAAAAATCGATATTAACAATTAATAATATAATAAACAATTCGCATAGCTCTGGAGCTAATTGGAACGTATCTCCCGCGTTAAGCGGGGTCTTATTGTACTATGCTGTAGAGATATGTGTGGTCATCGTCAACTAAGATTTTTTGATAACGGTTTCTGCAACCCGGCTCATAGTTGATTCGACGTCTTTTGGCTATGTTACGCTTGTGTGAATTGTGATTTTCATTATATTCTCGCATAAAACGCTGCATGGTCTATGCCCAGAAACCGTCGCAGTATTCTATACTTTATGGACAAAAAAATGAATATTCTTTTTCCCCTCAAAAGGTCAGAAAGTTGTCCCAGGAAATGGTTGCAAATTTATTTTAAGAGTCAATTTAACAAATAAACTTATAGTATTATATTATTGTGAGAGTTTTGACGGCAAAACTCGTTTCCAGAATTTTTGTCTGTCTGCCTATTTGTTCTATTATCACTCGAGAACAACGGGAGCTAGCTTTTATGAAACTTGTAAAATTATATCTTCTGGTACTCAGCAGTAATGTAATACATAGGGTACTCTTCTGTAAAAAAAAGTCATTCACGCGAGCGAAGCCGCTGATAATAAATTAATATAGTTCGTAAAAATATTAATTCATCAAAAATTCATGTGAAAACTGGTTCAATATTTCTTATAGTAAAAAAAGGAATTATGTATGCTATTTATATAGGTTAAAATATTGCATTAAAAACAGTGTCTTTTAAGCGTTGGTGCCACTGCAGATTATAAACAAAAAACGTGAGCATCGGAGCTGTCATCAAATTTATTGCAATTTAGCTGTGTTGATAATTATTGTTTTAATGTTAAAAATTGCTAATTTTAACAATGCAATTGTTGAATATTGCTTAGAAACGGTCCGTGCTCACGTGTGTTATAAAAGTTTTGCTCTGTTTTTTGTAAAAATGTGTTTTTTGTATCAAAAATCTTTGGTCCTATCTTCTGCCGTGATAGAGCTATGGTGATACCCTGCTAGTGTAGAACCGGTACAACAATGTAAGTGATTTTTTACAAATATTCTTTTCTGTCTTGCTGATTATTGGAAGGGGGCACATTTTTATGGTTTCCAATATTATAAATAATGTACAATAATTATTTATATGAATTTATATTGGTATTAGTAATTATATTATGTATGTGCCCTCAAAAATAAAACGTATTACGCCTCGAATTTAATTTTTCGCTGACACGAATTATGTTGATTTTGACGGATACTTCAAATAATGCCTACACGAACAGACAAAAATTCTCGGATAGCATTTATCACACAAAATGCGTTAATACTAACTACAAAATGGAAGGTTACAAATATATTAATTAATATGTTTTTCGTGCGATACATAAAAAGCTGTACTATATTTTTGTGCCAAAAACAATGACTTTTTTACAGCGCCGGATTTATAATTTGTAAGAGCTTCAAGCAGAATCATAAGAGGGGTCCTTAACCTCAGAAAAAAATCGCGCCTTTTATTTTGTACCCGACTGCCAAGGAGGGTTATGTTTTTCTTATCGTCCAAACGACTGGACAGATTTCTAAAATTGAGGTATCGTTGGATTTGTCTCGGCAACCCAAGTGTCCTAGGATAGGTGACGTGAAAAAAAATCAAAATGGTGGATTGTTGGTGTCATAATCTGTGGCTCGATTTTTTTTTCCAAATGAATCCAATAGGATAATAATAATAATAATAATAATAATAATAATATATCTTTATTCCATCATACTGAGCACAGTGTAGAATGAGTCAATTAACAATTTCCATGTAAAAATACAATAAAATGTAAAAATATAAATAAAATATCAATAAAATATAAATATAACATCAATAAAATATCAATATGGCTGACAGAAATATTCGTTCATAGAATAAAACGTGTTCTTTTTTAAGTAATTTTTGAGCTCTTGCTTAAACTTTTTTATGGGTAGCTCTTTTACTTTAGGTGGTAATTTATTAAAAACCTTTAACATTTTGTTTGTTACGCCGACGTTAACATTAGCTTGGTTTAGCACGTAATTTTCTTTGTCTCGCGTGTTATGCTCATGAGCTTTTACATTTCTTTCAAATAGCGAGTTATTGGTTTTAACAAAAACAGCGCATTCTAATATGTAAAGATCATAAATTGTTAACAGCCCATGCTTCCTAAATATTGGTTTGCAGGATTGTCTTGTACAAACATTTTCAATGGCTCTGAGACACCTCTTTTGAATTTTAAACAAGTCCACTATCTTCGTTGATGAGCCCCAAAATATCAGGCAAAAACGGAGATTTGACTCCACAAAGCCATGATAAATATTTAAAAGAATAACTGGTGGTACAATTTTATTGATTGCACGTATCATATAAATGTACTTATTTATTTTTTTACCTACGTGCTCGATATGTGTATTCCATTTTAAATCTTTGTCAATGTGCAGCCCTAATAGTTTTACACAATCTTTTAGGGCTACACATTCGCCATTTGTGAGAGTCATCCTTGACGGAAAGTCGCCATAGTTGCCGAACCTTATGAGGTTGGTCTTGTTTAAATTCAGTGTTAAGCTGTTTTCAGTAAACCATTCTTTAATATCAGTCACTGAGCTATTAATCTGCTGAATTAATGGTGCTGTATTTTTGTGCTCATAAACTACCGCCGTATCGTCCGCGTAAAGTATAGTTCTATTATTTGCAAAGGCTTTAGCGAAATCATTCGTGTACAGAATGAAAAGAAGTGGACCCAATATGGAACCTTGGGGCACACCTCGTACTACAGGTAATTCCGAGGATGTAGCGTAACGTTGGGCGCTATTTTCAATATTTTCTATTCGAACAACTTGAGTTCGTTTACCTAAATAAGATTTAATTAGATCTAGTGCCGTACCTCTGACCCCATATTCGTAAAGCTTTGCACATAATAGACCGTGATGTACGCTGTCAAAGGCTTTCGACAAATCGAAGAGTGCTGCTACACAAAGTTGCTTATTATTCCAAGCTTCCGCAGCAGCCTCAACCGCCTTAAAGATAGCTACTTGCACCGAGCTTCCGGAACTAAACCCATGCTGATTTTCCATTATGAATTTATTTTTTTGTACGTAATCCTGAAAGCGCGCCAAAATTATTTTCTCAAATATTTTTGATATATTACTTAAGAGTGAAATAGGACGATAATTATTTTTATTTGCAACATCCCCTTTTTTGTGTATAGGTTTCACTACGGCCAGTTTAAGCAGAGAAGGGAACACTCCTTGTGTAAGACACTGATTAATAACATAACATAATGGTTTAGCTATATATTGGACGCTCAATTTAATGATTTTTATAGGTATTTGATCCCAACCTACCGAATTTTTATTTTTTAGTGCGAGACAAACATTATTTAAACCTCATTTTCATCACAAGGTCTAAGAAATAGACTGGTACAATTTTTTGCTAGCTTAAATTTTATATCCGTTGTAGGTTCATTTAAATTAAGATTCTTTGTAATATTCACAAAATATTTATTGAATCATCCGCGATTTCTTTATGGTCTGAAGCTGGTGCTCCATCGTCACGAATAGTTGTGATCGAGTTTGTTTTTCTGTCCTGATCGTTATGTGCCTGCTTAATTACATCCCATGCCGCCTTAGATTTGTTATCAGCTTTTTCAATTTTATCACTATAGTATCTTTTTTTTGCATTGTTTACTTCCTTCGACACTTGCTTGCAGATTTCTTTGTAATGATTTTTGAGCATATTAACATCATTATTTGATTTCAACACGTTTAGCATCTGCAAGTATATTTCGCGTTTGTATTCACACAGACGTTTAATATCATTGGTAATCCATTTACTTTTATCCTTTGTGTTACCGCCTGTAAGCTTAATTTTCTTTCTAGGAAAGGAAACATTGTAATAGTAGGTTAGCAGGTTGTGAAACTCTTCATAACTATGGTTTGCTTCTTCTTGATTGAAGACCGATTGCCAGTTCTCCCTTGATAATGACTGCAGAAACATAAAACAGTTATCATCTGAAAGATCATTGATAGTTTTATATATTACGTCCGATTTATTTGAAACATTAGGTTCGTTTATAACACATTCAATAGCCATATGATCTGAAATACCATTTGCTAAATTTTTAGTTGTTAATTGTTCGGCTTTAATATTAGACATTATATTGTCGATCAGTGATATTGAATTTGTTGTAATACGTGTCGCGTCTTTAACAAAGCAAGTCATGTTGTATGTGGAAATAAGGCTAGACAGTTGTTTACACCTTTTGTCAGCGGCATTCAACCAGTTTATGTTGAAATCGCCATAGATAATTACGTTGCACTTGTGTTTATCAGTTATATGCAGAGCACTTTCAAACCTATCCAGGAATAAGTTAAAATTGGCCGTTGGTGAACGATAGACGGACATCACCACGTATCTTTTTTTTGTTAATTTTACTGCGCAGCACTCTATTTCCATTTCTATGGATAATTCCTGGACTTCTGGTATATTTAAGTAATCAATATTTTGTCTACCATAAATACTGACCCCACCATGGATATGTTCAGTTCTGCAGAAGGATGCAAGCAATTTAAAACCACTAATTTGCATAAATTGTATCTCCACTTCTTTGAGCCAGTGTTCCGAAAAGCACAGTATGTCCACATCAATGTTTTTAAGAAAAACCTCTAGTTCCCCGATCTTATTTCTTATACACTGTATATTTTGCGCTAAGATTTTTAATGTTTTATTACGTTGATTTGTATCATTTATTTCAAACTGCACTTCACTTTTCTTTATTAAAGTTTGCTCCTTTGGAACGAAAAAAAAATCTTTTGATAACAATTCCTTCCGGCCACGTTTCTGCACTGTATAAACTATCTTGCAGTGTTGAATCTGCTCCTATCCTGAAACTCGAGCAGTATCCTTTCGTCTGCAGTTTTTCGCAATCGAAATTAAACGTTGGAAACTTTGATGTAAGATAATTTAAAATACTTTCACATGTGACTTCCGGGTCTAATCGTCCAGCGTATAACCATATACGTTTTTCGGCTGCTTTTATAAGATCCCTTTGTCCTGAAGTTCCAACAATTATTTGCTTTTTTCTTCTATTTTTCCTAGCTACAGTCACAAAATCGTCGTCTATATTATTTTCAGCTTGCTGGGTGTCTTCTGGACTGGAGTCAACACTTCTAAAGGTTCCATTGTTTGGTATTGGATTGTCAATATGATTGTCAAGCTCTTGTGTACTTAGCTTATTAGCTCCTTCATCTCTAAAATCTCTCGCTTCATTCTTCACTTCACTTCTTATAGATTTACTGTTTTTATTTTTATTTTTTTCAGTGCTATTCAGCTCTTTTTGAGCAGTCAGTTTATTATCAATATTCTCCTTCCCAACTGTAGACGCACTACGGAATGATTGTTTTGGAGTCTCTGGTTTGAACTTTATCAATTCTAACTTTAGGTCGCTAATTTCATTAACTAATTTCACGTTAGTCTCTTTCAAGTATTTTATTTCATTTAATATCTCGTCGAACACTTTCCCAACGGCTTTTCCTATCACTTCACTGATAGTTTCACTAAGTTCTACTGGGGATACCTCCACCATAATTTTATCACTCTTAATAGTTTCTTTGCAATCACTTATTATTTCAGACTGACATTTACTACGTGTTCCGCCCGCCATATTGGGATACATAAATCAAAATGAAGAACATTGAAAGGTGATTACAGAAATATATACAGCTTATATGTTTATTATCCGACTGCCAAGAAGGGTTATGTTTTTTGCGCGTATCTGTGCATGTAATTTTTTTAATAATGCAATATTTGAAATTCTCATCGCATTTTATATTGATGAATATATTCATTGGATTTATTATTAAAACTGATATCGTTCATTTTAACTAACTTATTAGCATATTATTTTTTTTTAATTAAAAAGGTCGGCCGAATTTAGATACGAAATTCGCAAGGTTTCGATTAACCACCTCTAAGCTGCAGTTCTATGCAACTGTTTGTTTTGTTTATGGGCAAATCCGGCCCTGTTTTTTGTTTTAAATTAAATAATCGATAACGCGCGCAATGTAGAAGCAGGAATTAACGAGTCGGTTAATTGCAGAAACGATACTAAAAATTATTGATTTTTGCGGAGGACCAAAAATACAAATCATGCGATGACGTCATTCTTTATGCACTTTTAAAGTCAATCTAACTGATAATATTAATGGTAATTTTAATTAGGGTTTATGAATTTTGAATTTCAGAGATCCCGTGTTTGCTAAAACACTGCTTGTTTGAATGTTGTTACGTGAGACGTATGTTTATTTGTTTGCTTTTTTTGAAAAATTAAAATCTATAGTATATATAAAAATCGACTCCAAAACGGCTGGACCGATTTTGATGAAATTTTCAGGCAACCTTCAGATTAGCCCAGCGAGTGTTCCTGTGAAGTTTGGTAGCGAACGGACCAACATAACCTTTTTTTGTTTTCTGGCAATTTTAATTCTTCTTCGATTTTTGAACATTCGCCCGTGCAAAACGCAAGGCAAAAGCTAAATTATATCTGCATATTAAATTTGCACCCTAGCGAAGTCGGACCGGGCCGCTTTTACTTATAAAATTATAATTTTTAACCAATTTTAAAATACTCGGGTCGGAGTGCCAAAACCTTGCTAATACAGGCATTGTGACTTTATTATATACCCTTAATACGCCCCTTAAAATATTTTTTTTGTCAATTCAATATCTACACCAAGTTAAATACGTCCTTCTGTAAGTAAATTCAAATCCGCAAATTAGTGTTTTAATAAAATCCGGTTTCATAAAGTCCGGTCCTGTGAGGCCGATTTTATTAAAATTTTAGCAGCAAATTTTAATCTTGATTAATGGCTTAAATTTCAAATTTGAAACGACTTTGAAATTTTTTTCGGTATTTTTGAACGCAAAAACATTTTTAACCGCTAAAAGCAGTCCTTTAAATGGCCCAGTTGGGCCCATTTCAAATATGGTTCGTGCGGTGATGGATAACAAGGTAGGTACCAAATTTAAATAAAATTAATTATTTTGAAAGTTATTGCCCATATTCTCATATATTATGTATTATAGCCCAGTGTTTTTCATGGAAAGACTCGTGATTTTAAATGCTACCCAAATTAAAAAATGTTTGTAACCTACCCTATAAAATAAGGTGTTCTGTTAAAATTGCAGTATTTGCTAATTTTTCCGTAACAGGAAAAGTTTGGGAAACGCTGCTGTAGTTTTATGAATGCTACTGCTGAATCTATAAGCTACTTGTATTTGGAAGGATACTGTAAATCGGTTAAACGGTTTTCGAGTTTTAAGACAACGTACGCGGTTCGTACAAACATTTTCAATTGAGTATATTATTATGTTAGTACCCTATATAGATTAATTTAAATAATGTTTCTGCAACAAATGATATAGATTTTAATTTAATAAAACGCATCAACGTTTTTTAATGTATATCAATAAAACGCACTTCATAGTTATTCTAATATTTTTTATAAAGTTTTATCAAATTTTAGGTAAATTATTCAATAAAATCTGATTGCATAAGTTGGCCGTGCTCAGATCTGTTCACGACACGTCTTTCTTTGTTCTCTCTGACCGCGTTGATTTTTCAATACCGTCTGAATATTGTGTCGTCTCTTTGGAAAAATATAAAATTAATCATTTGAATTGTAGAATTATAATTACTTGTTGTAATAAATAATTTCGGTGTTTGTCGTAGATTATTTTCATATTTTCGGGAAATGTAAAAAACGAGTGTTCATTATTTTCTTATTAAATTTAGAAACATTCGGCAGTGTTGGGTAAGTCTGATTTTGAGACTTTAGTTTTACGTATACATATTTTGGTAATTGAATATGCATAATATATTATTTTAAAGAAAATGTGTCCTTTGAAAAGAATTTAACATATGTTTTGTTCGCTTATAAATATCTACTTTTTTCGAGCTGATGAATGTTGCTATGCAATGTAGGCAATCTAAGGCTCCTTGAGGGCTCCACCGAAATAAGATCAACCTAAAGAACGCAGCTCCGATATTAAACAATTGACCAAAAATTAAAAAAAAATATAATGAACCTCACCCTCATAAGCTCACATAAGAAGTTTAACTTCTTTAGTTTTTTATATTATTCCCAAGTTTAATTTTTTTATGTGAAACTAATTAATAATATTTACACATACTTAGCAATATGAGATATAGGGCGTCATCCATAGTTTACAGGAAAACCTAAACGAAAATCCTAAGTCTTAAAGTTTTCATGGAAAACGGAATGGTACGGAAAACCCTCTTTTCGCGAGTTCGACTCGCACTTGACCAGTTTTTTTTGTGTGATTTTCATTAAAGAATGAACATTAAACCAGGTTTTGCTTATTTGAAGGCTTCGTAAAATATTTAATGTTTCAAAAGAACGTCGTCAAAAATTTTTGAGAACCGCTAACCTATCATATAGTACCGTAGGTACCCTGAAATCCTATTGAAATTTAACACATTTTAATAAGAAATGTCGCTTTGATTAAAAATTATAGTTGCTTTGTTGTTGAAGCTACCGCTTCTTCAGTATACAGTAAGACCTCGCTTAACGCTGATTCGGTATTACGTGGTTTCGAAAAAAAAAGTTTAGCCAATATAAATTGTGCATCAGTTTTTATAAAATGATTCAAATGTTGATAGAAGTTCAAAGGCAAGACGAAATGTCATTGATGCAATATCTTGCTATCGACAACAGCTTGCTGAACGGAACAGAAAGAGACAAACGACATTAAATGACTTCTTCACAAAAAACAAAATATATCAAATGAGGAACCTTCCTCATCACAAACATAACTTCTTACTCGAACTTTTATTTGATTTTCGTAAATGTTTTATGAACAAAAATCGATATTAGCAATTAATAAATCTATAATTAATGTGTAAAAAAAAAAGTAAATAATAATAAATGTTACAAAATTAAACAAAAATTTAAAAATTCTTATTCTCGGTTCTGTTTCACTTATGTCTATTTATACGTATGTATTAAGACAACCTCGTTTAGCGCTGTTTCGTATAGTGCTGGAACTTATTGGAACGTATATTCCGCGTTAAGCGAGGTCTTACTGTATAAAATCAGTTTACTGAGCCAGATATTTTATAACGGTGATATTCCTCGAGATATTTAAAAATACAGCCGACCTTCGACTCGCACAAGGAATTCGAGAGGACAGCCTTGGGTTTTTTTTTTAATGAATCTGACGGAGCATTTGTTCGGACGCGGAGGCACACTAAAAGTTCGACACCGTGAAGAGGTAAAAAACCCTGCGTGCAGAGCGTTCTTCGAGGCGAGGTCGTTCACCCGTGGCGTGCGGTTCGTTCCTTACACAATATTGTCGGTCAAGGCCTACCTGATCGTCGTTTGCTTCCTTGAGCTCGGTTATGTTTGAAACACCTGTAGATTGTCGAAATTTTCTTTAATAGAAGATTTACCTGTGCAAAAAACCTTATCAGAAAATCTGATTGGACAATAATCTTAAATTGTTACCACACATATTTGTCCGTAAGAAAATAATTGTAGAACTTTAATGCTTTGAGTGCCAACATGATTTTTAGAAATCCCAATTTGAAAAACAATAAACAAAAATCGACAACTAGAAATAGAAAACAAAAAATTTATAATTATTAATTATTTGTGGTCGGGATAAGTTTTAAAAAATAAACTACCAGTATTTTACTTAAATATTATTAATAATTTATTTGAAAGGAGAAGTAATTTTTCTAAAAGTATTTTACGTTCTATCAAAGTCGACATTAACGCGAGTGTAGCCGAAAGTATTGTTAAAATTCGAGATCGGTTCCGGCCAAATTACGCCGCGTCCATTCGTCGAATCTAACTATGAATTCAGCCGACATGTGATTCTTGAAGTCGCCGACGGCGCCCGATCGCATAAATCTTCCGCCTTCCGGACTCAGGCCGCACTTCCGTTTAACCGCGGCGCTGGCCTCGTAATTGACGGCGCTGTTGTTTTTCATCGACTCGAAACTCAGATGGTCGCACAGTACGCGAACCTGGTTTTCCTGCAGATCTTTGCCCAGAAACCGGCCTACTTGACCGACCACTTCGGCCAGGTTGGCTTTCATGTCTTCGTATTTTATGAACAGAACGTTCGGGTCGTTTCTTTTCCTCCAAAAGGTCAGAACGTGGTCCCAAAAAGGCGCGTAACAGGCTGAAAATTATTACGGGAGTCGCTTAACAATGCTTTTACCACAATTATAGCGAGACAGAAAAGAGAGATTGTCAATTATAGATGCTAAACAGCTGAGTGCAATAATTACAAAAACTTATTATATTATTTTACTACGCGTTTTTCGAATATTTTGCCGGGAAAACATGTGTCTAGAATTTTTGTCGACCTGTCTGTCTATATCAGCCTTACTTGACGACGACTGAACCTATTTTTTTAAAAAGAAATTCGAAACATTATCTGCTACTATCCAGATAAGTTATCCGACTGTAATCGGATTAAAAGTGACATTCACGCGAGCGAAGCCGCGGGTAATAAATTAATATTGTTCATATATAATATTAATTCATCAAAATCAAAAATTCATTTGAAAAATAATATAACATTTCTTATAGTAAAAAAACTTAATTATATTTAATCATGACAGCTGTTTATATAGGTTAAATAATATTGCATTAAAAACAGTGTCTTTTAGGCGTTGGTGCCACTGCAGATTATAGACAAAAAAGTGAGCATCGGATTATATTAACTGTCATTGCAATATTAGCTCCGTTGTTAATTATTGTTTTAATGTTAAAAATTGCTAATTTTAACAATGCATTTGTTGAATATTGTTTAGAAACGGCCCTTTTTCACGTGTGTTATAAAAGTTTTGCTGTGTTTTTTGTAAAAATGTGTTTTTTGTAAAAATGTGTTTTTTCTATGCAAAAACATTCGCACCATAAGCGCATATCTTCTGCCGTGATAGAGCGCTATGGTGCAGAGTCGATACTATAAGTAAGTGATTTTTGACAAAGTATGTTCTTTTCTGTGCAGCTGATTATTGGGGGGGGGGCGCATTTTTATGGTTTCCTATATTATATTGCAAAGTTATTAAATACAGAGGTGACCTCGTTTCGTTGGTTAGTAGTGGGAGGATGACGTCATCCAGTAGACTATCAATTGTTATAAATATTGAACGGTCTCTCAGTTGACGTCATTCATTAACGAGGTAACCGGTGTATATGACCTTGATTATAATGTACAATTTTTAATTTTTTTTTTCAATTTTCAATAAGATTTTGTTTTTACACGATACAGATTTCATGCTACTAAAAATAAAAATTCATATTCAAATCTAAAAAAAATTTTTTTATACGGTAGACATTTCTCTATTATTCTGCCAAATGCCCTCAAACTACGGCCAACGATTGCCAAATGTTGATCGTCTATAATCTACAATCTTTCTTCTCTCTCTCTCTCTCTCTCTTTCTCTCTCTCTCTACAGGGACCAAATATCGGTATGAACAGCTCATGTGTGCTAAACTGGCAATACTAATAATAAATTACGTGTTAATTAACCGATTAAATAACCGCAGTAATTTATTTTAAATAGCCGCGGCTATTAATTATTATACAAGGTTGCGCAAAAAGTTTTGCACATGATACGAACTTTCCTGTGGATATTTTAATTTCAGTTTTATAAGCAATTTTCTACTTAAATATAAAAACATTATTTAATCAGTTTTTTCGAATCTAACCGATAAATTATCCGGTCAGAAGGGTTACTATCGTAAATAACCGGTAATTTTACATCACTATAATCACGACCCAATCTTCCGGACTGATGTTCCGGTGCACGATATAAGCGCGGTCGCAGTACCTACTATCATTGCACTTCATTTATTTCTGTAAAAATAATTGAGGTAATTTCTTTTCAGTTTCAAGCCGAATCCCACAAATGCTATGCAGAACTGAAAGTTGGCAGTCTACTTCTACACCGGTGGCGTATTTTCAAGCCCGCTAGAAGAAATCGAAAAGGTCAGTGTGATTATTTTTTAATTTTAATTTTTTTTACTTTGTTCATTTGTGGAACTTTTATTCTAAATGTATAAAAGATCGACCGCCTGCATTTTGTTTTATAGCTAGCCGGTTAACCAACCGGTAAATTATCCGACCGAATTGGTTACTATCGTAAATAATCGGTAATTTTACAGCACTATGTTTTAATACGTGTCGCTGGAAAATAATTTTTTATGTAACATGCAAATATTGTGATAGGCGAAAATAAAATACAATCTCGTATATTTGAAACCAATTCATTTGACTTGTCGGTTGACCTCAGTTATCGAGCGTCTACAATCTACAGTGCGCGTGTCTTTGGCCAACTTTGTACCTGCAACTTAATGTCATAAAGAACCAGTAATTATGCATCAATACATTCAACAAAAAAAATCTCTATCGTGCTGTGCCCCAGATTTTCGTCACAACACAATAAACAAACGTATTCCGTGCTTGAATCGGTTATATCTTTTGTTTTTCGGTACGTCTGAATCGTTTACCCATCCCTTGACATATAAAAGAATAATAATATTTGTAACGACCGAAATATGACTTGTCAAATTTGCATTGATTCGGCGGGGGCGATCGCTCGCCTTTTAACTCACTTCTGTCCGATAAGAACAGCTCGCAGAATTCATCGAGCGAGCCGGTGAAATTCTCGAACAATCGACAGTGGTGATAGTACGAGACGCACGAGTCTTTGGGATTTCGAGCCACGTATATGATCTGAAAAATTGTAATTTTATATTTCAGTATTGTTTTAGAGAAAAAAGAACGTTAATAAACTCAATTGCCGAGCGTCTACTATCTGCAATAGTTAATTAGCTTTTGAGAAAACAGACCTTATTATTCAAGTGTCTCATAATATTTGAAAAATTCCCCTCGACCGACTAATTTGTTTTTTATAAGCGGAACAAATTTAAACATGGTTTTTAATATTAAAACGCGGTCTGAGATTAGCCGAGGTCATTTTAATGTCGTTTGTTATACGGTGTCCCCGTATAGTAATCAAATGCATTTATTTCTATAATGATGTTTAGAATACAGTAAGAATTGGTGAAAGTATCAACTGAACTTGTAAAATATTTAAATTAATTTTGTGTTCCTCGCGATAAAATATGCAATTTTATTTTTTATTACCACCAGCTATCAATGTTATCTGCTGGCATTGTCAAATAAAAAACACTTTAATACTTTCGCCTATAGAGCCTGGGATCTGGAGGTTTGAAGAAACATCTGTTTTTGTGGATTATAGATTCTCGACAACTGTGTAACAAAATTACAAAAAATAATACATCAAGCATTATCAGACAAGTTGAATTAATTTAACTATATCAACGATTAAAACTGTACCAGTCGCATGCTAACATAAGTCCAAACTTGTCTATCTTGCGTACTTAATTTTGTTAATAATAAATACAATTTCAATTTGTAAATTCAGTTCATTCAAAGCGAAAAGATAATTTAAATCTTAAAATTGCTCGAAGTCAAGTTATTTTTATAATTTATGAATGTATTGCCTTTCGCGTAATTATAGTTAATAGTTTATTGTATATTGTGCATTACCTAAATTATTACAATACAAATTTTAACATAATTTTAACCTGTATTTAATACACGTTCAGAACCAAAGTCGCTATAACATGTCATGTATTGTATTAGATTAAATTTTAATGCAGAAATTGATTTTTCCAAAATTATAAATCGGTATTACAAATTTTCTAACAGTTTGAATAATTCTCAATATTGTTCACGTCCATTATAATTAATAAGTTTTTTTTTATTTTTTAACGGGAATTGGACAATTCAAATTTAATATAGTTAAACTAAATTAAAAAAATACGACGTTTCGTTAAATCTTTTTAACTTCTTCGGGCAGAACTGTATTTTTAATCATTTCAGTTCTGCCCGAAGAAGTTAAAAAGATTTAACGAAACGTTGCAATTTTTAAATTTAGTTTAACTATATTAAAATTGAAATGTCCAATTTCCCGTTAAAAAATAAAAAAAAGTTTGAATGATAGATATTTAACGTACCGAAAATAGTTTCTCTATAATCGTAAATAAAAAAAATATAAATTTTATAATTCACGTCTTTGATAATTGACTCGACGAAATTAGAATCTAGAAACGTACTTTCGGCGTTGCGGTGCCCGTCCTGATTTGTTTGGGCAGCAAGGTCCAAGGTAAGTGGGATTTTATAAAGCGAGGCGGATTCATCTGATCCGCCTGTTTGACCGAATCCAGCATGTAATCCGAAAAGGCGACGTCGCGAAGCTTCGTCTGGATCTTGCGATATTCAAAAAGCGAAGCGTACCTGAAAAAAAAAACATCACTGCAATAACTTCTTCTTCTTTTTTAAGTATAAACGCTACCGTTGAATAGAGTTGTCAGTCTCATACTTTGCCCCTAAATTATTAAATGACCTTCATAACATAGTGCCTTGTCATGAAAGCAATATTAATGTAGTATCTCAAATTCAAAAATTTCTATTAAATCAACATCAAAACCAACGGCCAATCTAGCTATTTCTTTAACTCTTTCATAGTTTTAATTTGAGTACCGTTTACTATTGAAACTCGAAGCTCGATTTCTTCGAAAAAAAATATGATGATAATTTAGTGATGTTTTTTAATTCAAATAATTATTCGCTTTAAACTTACTCCAGAAATGGAAATCTTTCCGGTAAATTTGTTCTGGCACCCTCGAAATCCAGATCGTTTTCAATGCACCAAACCATTTCTTGAGTCCAAGTAGTACCTGAAAATTGCATATCAAACAGAACAATTAAAATTATAAAATCATTAGTAACCTTCGAATAGGTAAATCGAAGACGCGTGATTTACGATCTGCATCGCGGCCTGACGATAATTCAGCCACTCGAAATTTCTCTTTAAACATCGGCAAAGAGTGAGGGCTGATAACTACGAGCGACTTAATCGCAAAATCGCGTGACAGAAAGTAGCATCTGTGCGTTGACTCTAATAAATTGGATGCGGCTTAGTCACTTTACGAGTTTTTATTTAACTTGCTTATCTGTCTGTCTGTCTATTTGTCAGGAACAAATTTTGCGATCGAATTTTAGACCACTTCCCGATATCTATGCTGAAATTTTGCACGCACCTTTGGTTCTGAAGATAATACAATATACTATATTGAATATTTATTCTTAATGTATACTTGTATATTTTAAGGGGGTCGTCTGGTGTGAGGGGTCAAAAAAATCGAAAAATTTAAATCGCCTTTTTAGGATCTCCAGATTATGTTTGTGAAAGAGTTTTTCGAAATTCGAAGTCGCTGGAAAGTTACAGAGGTAGATCGTGAGTCAAGTGCTTTTTTCTGTTACGCATACTTGACTTGTCAAACGCGTTTTTCTCGAAACTGTATTTTTTAAAATGATTGCCACGATATCTCAAAAACTAATGATCCGATTGTGTTGAAATTTTTATGGTATCTTCAGTACATCTATAGTTCTAGCCCGCACCAAAATCGTTGTGTTAACTGTAATAGTTTTTTTATTCTTCAAGCTGGAATAGTAAAAAAAACGGTGAAAATCGTAATTTTTTTTTCAAATCTTCGCCAAACATAGTTTTCAATAAAAATGATTTTTCGGGAAAAAGGACTTTATTTATAAGTAAAACACTTAATATTTTATTTTCAGCGACGTTTCGTTCCTTGTTTCGGGAAAAAGGACTTTATTTATAAGTAAAACACTTAATATTTTATTTTCAGCTGAAAATAAAATATTAAGTGTTTTACTTATAAATAAAGTCCTTTTTCCCGAAAAATCATTTTTATATTAATTACCAAGGACAAAAAAGAAATAAAGTCAATAGTTTTCAATATTTCGACTTAATTCTGGTACCGGCTGTAGTCACAGGCCTACCAATTAAAACGCAATTTGATTTGTTGATTTTAGATAAGCAGAACAGTATGTATCGTGGCAACCGTCAGCCGACTTTTTTTTTACATGGGCGTCATCCCGGAGGTCTACAGTCGGTTCAACTGTACATTTCAACGTGAAAAAATTTGGAAAGATTGGTGAAATGTCAATAAATACATGATGAAAATATTAAGATAGTATACATTCATGGTTCACCACGAAAAATTCCCAAAAAAGCGTGAAAAAAACAGTTGTCACACCAGACGACCCCCTTAAGTTATTTTTCAGTAGTCTTAAGCTTACCTGTTTTGGGATAACTGACGACCCATACGTCGTCGTTCCTTGCGGTGAAATTTTCAATATTTTCCCAAAACGTGGAAAAATAAGTAGGCATGCAGCATTTGCCCTCGCCGTAGAGGGCGTAGCCCCTCCTGAGCTCGGAAACGTAACGCTCGTACAAAATTCTGTCGGCGACATTTTCGCTGTTGGCAGTTATTTCTGTACAGTTCATCCTTTTTCAAAGTTGATAATACTTTTTTATTATAACTCGATTGTGCTAAGTCGTTTAAAATATCTTTACTCTACAAGCCCTGTCACTAATTATAATAGACAAATTAAAAGTTTAGTTTTAACTAGACATTATATCGCATCCAAAATTATTACTATAATTCAATAATAAATCTCAGGTATTTGTATATATATGTATTTTTCAGAGCCTGACGAAGACTAAATAAAGTAGTCGAAACGTAGCAAGATTAACAATAACACGTTTGTTTTGTATTATTAATCCAAATACCTGAGATTTATTATTGAATTTTAGTTTTAACCTTTTTTTATATATATAATAAAGTATTTAAAATAATAGAAAACAGTATCACGGGTAATTGGAATAAAAATAAATCAATTACCCGTGATACTGTTTTCTATTATAACATATATATCTGGAATTGAACTTTAAAGATGAATTTAAAATAATAATTTTCCTTTCGTTTTACGATCGTCGGACCCCATAAATATGCCGTCAAAAGATGGCGTGGCCCTTGAATATGTTTTAAGGGTCCGTAGAATATGTCTATGATGTCGTTGTTTTGCGGATTTTTTGACGGAAATACATGTGTCGAGAATTTTTGTCTGGTTTATACCAGCATTAGTATCACTCAAGAACGGTTGGGTCGATTTTTATGAAACTTGAAACCCTATTTGTACTGACAATCATATATGGGAGGACGCATTTTTATGGTTTCCTATATTTATAATTTATATATATATATATGTATTTTTTTACGCTTGGGTTTGGCACGATTCAGATTTCACGCTTAAAATAGTATTTATATTATGCATGTTTTAATTTTTTGATCTCCAATATTTGTTTTTTAAAAGACGTCAACTTTAATTTAGAATCAAAGCAAATTAGAACAATGTTCGTACTTAAAAAATATAAAAAAATATTTTTGGTATACTTTTTGTCGGAAAAGTGATCGTAAAACAAAACGAAGAATTATTTTATTCTTTTTGGAAGAATTCTGTTTCGTTTCTATTTGCCTTTAATGTTCTTGCATTTTATTTTATTCCGGGTCTGATCATTAATGCGACTAATTCATACAATTCTGAGTAATTTATTTTGTGTTTAATATACGTATATTTTTTCAACTATAAATAATGCAACAAAAAAAAAATGGTTTTTCTAAATGCCTTTTTTGATCACAATTTGAAATTTTCCGGGAGCACTTTTCACAATTTGACTGAACGATTCACCTTGACACGTTTTAATTATAAAACGGGTCAGATGTGGAATTTGCTTTCTTATATAGCTAAATTCTGTTTTATTAACTAAACGTCAGCACACCTATTTTTAAACGGAATTTTTGGGAATAAACATTGCATTTAATAAACAATATGGGTTATAAAATTAGATCTTTCTCGCTCACTTTCTCTTTGACTCTCTCTTTCCAGAATATTCTTTAAACTTATTTGTGCATTTTAATTCGTCAATTTTTTATGAAAAACATGTTTTTATTACATCTTATTTAATCGTGTTAGAAATACTTATCTGAAAATGATCATCTCATAATATTATTTTGTTGATTGCGAGTTTAAAAATTATATTTTTTATGCTACTTAACGTCACACGATTTGCGATAAAATCGCTTGGAGCTTACCAGGACGCACATTCTTCGCTGAAGAAGCCAGATATATTTTAAAAAAAGCTTGAAAAAACATCTCACACAATCTGTGCCTTATAGTTTTAATGATTTATTTTAATAATTTTAATTATGTTACTTCATATGTTTGTTCCGACTTTTTGTATCCAATTTTTTTTTTTTTGGCCACACAAATAAAATTATATCTATCTATGTTTTTCGACATAATGTTTCTATTGAACTCTCTAGCTTCTAAATTAAATTTTGAAAATCCATATTAACAAAAGAATAATTTTTAAGTAGGTGTAAAAGCATACGTATTTTATTGATCAAATATTTGGAACTATTAACGTGGCTAATTAAATTGTTGCAAAAAAATCAATCGGAAAATTACATAAATCTTTAATTTTTCTGTAAAGATTATTTAGTTTAAAAAAACTGCACACTAGAAACTAATATTCTCAGCTGTGTTTTTATGTTAAAATCTGTATTTCTTAGAAATAATTATGTTGCACAAAATATTTACAAACTACATAAACAATACATGAACACGAAATTTCGTAATAGATTTATTTTTACAGAAATCTTAAAAATAAGCCTTGTATTTTATTTTCAATTATTTAGTCAGAGATTTGTTGTCCAAAGTAGCCCAGGAAAATTAGACTTTTGCGTTGAAAAAATTCCAAATAAGATGGATTTTTTCTATTTTGTTCTGAGCATATATTCTTTTTTCTCACAGATTTTAGACGAGAGAGATATATATATATTTTTTGGGTGAATTTGGGTTATTATCAATTTCAGATAAGCACAACTTCAATAAAAAAGCGGCCTGCTTTTATTGCCAACAAAGATATAGCAGCCGAGACTGCAACTGGATTTCCACTGGCCTTCAGAGACCCCGTGTGCTACATTTCTTCAGTCCCAGGAACAACGTGGACCCGTCGTGGAAACCAACGAATGGCTCAAGGTTTTTTATATTTCGATTGCGATCGTTAAATTCTCCCATTTATTCTATTCCAAATTAGTTTTTTGAGAGTTCTTTACGGTAATTCTTTGATGCGCTTTCGTCGAGTAATTGAATAATAATTAATTTAAGTATATTTTTCATAGTTATATTAAATATAAAACTAAGTAAAATTAAACGAGTAATGATAAGTATATATTTTTTGAAAATACTAAAAATTCAATTTCAACTTTATCAATAATTTCAACTGAAATCATGTGTTCAATATAAATTTTATCTGTTTGAATTCAACTCAGTTGCTAAGACTGTAATTGAAGAGAACTTTAAATATGATTTTTTTCTTGTTCTTATTATCGGACATTTGTGGGGTGATGGGAAGCCATCATAGGACCCGTCACGGTGTAAAGAGAGGGCGGCGACTTTACACACAGGACCCAATGGTATGATTCGTTATGACAAAACGATGCGCTCGTCTCTAATGATATTATTGGGTTCTATTTTTTTCTCTTGTTTGAACTCTGTATAAAACTATCAATAATTTTAACTGAAATCATTTGCCATCTAAATTCAGTATCATTTATATCCATTTTATAATAATTATCGAATTTTTAACATTGTTACTAATAAGCTTAGTTATTTTTTCAGGTGCTTCGGGAACCCATTTCATTAAGCTAGGGATGGTCCTTGGATGAAATAAAGTATTATTATTATTATTATTATTATATAAAATTTGTGATGTGACATCTTCAGGAGGGAAGCGTCGTGCTGGCCCGCATGATTATTCCCTTATTCGAGTGTTGCTTTTGTACTGTTTGGTGCATATTTTAATGTTTTTTTTCTTTCTGTTTCAGTAATGGACGAGGCGCGGCTCCATTGACTCTAAGTACCTATTCACAATAGACTGAAAGGATCCCCGCTTTAGGATATGTATAAATTCTGTTGCTGAAAACTTCTAAATTCAATTCACTTAATTGACTAGTTTACGTAAAAGCTAGAGTAAGCTGTTCTTTATTATTTTATCTAGTTTCGCTTCCAAATTATATTTTACAAATGAATGGCTGCATTGGCAAATTTAAATAAGATGTCAACAAGTATTTCCGTAGTAGAATTAAGGAAGTGGTCTAAGACTAGTTACGACATTCCCAATGGAACTTGGCGGCTCGCCATACTGAGTAAGGGATCTTTCAGCGGGGAAAACAACTGAGTCAGTTTGTATTCGCGTTCTCTCTCCGTGTTTCGAATTGCTGCGTTGTTCGAGCCGTTGAACGTTCGTAATTCTTCTGAGGGTTTGAAGCAGTCGTCTTAGCAGCGTCTCTACTCTGCTATATTCCCTTTTCGGTGGGATGCAAGCTGTTATATTCATATATGCGAATATTCCGGGGCGGCATTGCACTGAGAAGTTCATCGTAATTGGTGGGCTAGTGAACGTTGCGGACAGGCGATTCATCACTCCAGTCAGTCTGATTGCGGATACTTGATATATATTAACTGATCTTCCAAAATTTAAATAAAAATATCTTATAAGGAAGAATCAAAAAGTAATAAGTGGTAACTTGCTCTTTGTGGTTAGCTTAGCTGAGGAACGTTGATGAATAGAGTTCTGTTGCAATATTTGTACGGGGTTGGGCGCCCTCGAGGGTCGTACCGCCTTGAGACCTGCGATGGCTGGAGGTTGGAAATCCTCTCCTTCCATATTTTTTTTTTGGTAATCGGGCCACGGTGATTCGAGAAGCCTGAAGTCGGCGTATTGCGATCACAATTATAAACCGCTTCTACCTGGATATACTTACAGCGATATAAATTCATATAATTGAAATTCGAAATAAAATTGCTGTTTGACGTCGCTTAAAACCAAATTGCCTCCAGCGCAGCCGTTCTTTGTCGAATGTATTTTGTGGGTTCAAGTCCCACGGGAAGTGAGAATTTAATTTCCAGTTTTAATTTGCTTTGAGCCATAACTTTGTTCATCCCCAAAATTAGTATGAAAACTGGAACAATCGACTGGAATAGAAAGATTTTCTAATTTTTGAATGCGATTTCCAGTTGGAAATTAAATGGTTAATTTTTTTACGCATGACAAAAACAGCATTTCATTTTTCACCTTTTTATCTTTTGCTCCGTGTTTCTAGTGCTGTTGGTACCTACAAAATTTTACTTTCAGTCTAATGTGAATTATTTTTTCGGGAAAGATAGTTTTCCGCCTTGCTATCCTTCCTTCCCGTGATGATTTCATGCTCGCTTACTTTACTTTCAGTGAGCTCACACATCGTTCAATTTGCACCAAAATCACTCACCTAACGTAATTACAAATCCTCGCTACACTTTGTTTGAAAATTTAGGGTAATTAAATGAGGCAGTTGACATTGTGTTGTCGCGCGTCTACAAATCTTCCTGAACTCAAATTGCAAATTGAACGATGGCCGTCGAATCGCTCGGTAATCGCGTATAGAGCCAGGCAGTGCGCCGCGACCGGGGCAGGCTCTCGCGTTCCTTTTTTTTTGATAAGACCGGTAGTGTCCGATATTGATGCATCTCGCAAGTATTTTTGAAGGGTTGTCGCTTTCTACAGCGGTCGTGGATGACTTTTCATCAAAGATGGAAGTCAAAAAGGTAGATTAGGCGGAAATAAAATAGGGTAGCTTTGAACAGCGAGGTGCTGCTGTGTCCTGGAAACCAGACGGTGCTATGACGCAAAGGGAATGTTGCAATTCTTTGAAATATTTGCGTAAGTCATGCGGATGAGCACATAACGTGTCTCTCTAAGGCGACGGATGCTCGTATCAAAACTCGATGAAGGCGATTTTGGACTTTTATAAATAAAATAATTAAACAAAATAACTAAACAATATAATTAAACAAAACACAAATTCTTTAGAAAAAAATCGAACGTCAAAGTTCGGGCAAGTGGCAGCCAACCGCTGGCAGCAAATCGGAGTCGCGAATTTGTCAAATAAAATATTACATAATTGCAGTGCGCGATTTTTAACCCGTATAGTTTTAAGTAAATTATCTCGAAGAGACCCAAAGTAGTGCGCGTTTTTTAACCCGTATAGTTTTAAGTAAATTATCTCGAAGAGACCCAAAGTAGTGCGCGCTTTTTCACCCGTATTCATATAGTTTTCAGTTAAATTATCGCGTTTAAAATAAAGTGTCAAAAATAGTGCGCGCTTCTGCATTTCGTGTTGCTGCGTCGTTGGAGATTTTCAGCTCTGCAAGTAACTGTCCTAGGTATGCTAAGTTCTTTTCATATTTTGCTATTTTTAAGCACATTCAGTGGAAAATTTATAATAAAAAAATACGTCTTCAACTCTCAACTGATCATCGAGTTACTGTGTAACTATTTTAATGTTAAAAAAAAACTACAGAAAAATGAACCTCCTTCGAAAATGGCCACTGAAATGTGTAAAATAACAAAGTTTTGTGGTTGACGACAATTTAAAAAAAAAACATTTTTGGTCTATGCGAATATTAACCGCTTTTTCTCTTTTTCCAGAAGCTGACAGATTAGCCAGTCATCAAGTCGGTGAGTGTTTTAATCTTTTTTTTCAAATTGTCTGCTGTTATGAGCTCGGGTCAACAAGTCCTCCGTGTTTATGAAACTCATTGTCTGTTGAAATACATATTTTAACGGTTCAATGTCTCTTAGAGTTGACCCGGTTAGGGGTTTTGGGATTCGAGATTATTTTTTAAGCTCAAACGGTAGAAAAGTGGTCACTGATATACTGTCTCAAAAATTCTCAACTATTTCAATATTTTATTGAAAAATATTGATCACTGTAAGTTTATGACCTGTTTTATTAATTAATTACGTTGTAATTTAAAATATTTTATTTGATTTTCACAAATCAGTGAACACTTACATATATATTTTCAATATTTTTGTAAATTGCATTTTCAAAACGAGCTAAAACAACGAACAAAAATCCTTTCGATTTTTTTCTTTAACCAAAAGATAAAATCAATTAATTTCTGATTTTTAAGTAAATTAAAATTTTTAGATCGTTGTTGTAGCACTTTTTTGAAAATATTTAATCGGGATCAACCCTTCGGTTCGCGTCGCGTTTATTGAAATACTTTTTTTAATGTTTTTTTGCCAATAGTAAAATAAAAACCAATTAATTCCGTGCTCTTCAATTTTGCCAACAAATATTTTAGTTTATAAGAACAAACAATGTAAAACACAAGGTTCTTTCACAGCAGTTATAAAAATTGAGTTAACCTAGAATCTAGATTATTCTAGAACGTTGTGTGATGCATTGCTTAATATATAATTTTTCACGTCACCTTTTTGTATCGCATCTGAAATTCAATATAGAAAATTAGTGGGGGGTTACTTTCTTTGAAATATATTTACGGTTACTAAAACGCGTCTGTTGAAAAAAATTGAACCATTTTTCATTCTAATTAAATTTTGAAGTGCGGTACAGAATAGGTGATTTCACTACTTCACTACACATTTTAGTTTGTTTTTTTTTCGTAACTAGCTTCAGACTTATTGCAGCAGTTTAACTGTAGATCATTCGGTGTCAGGTATAAAGACTTAAGTCAAAAAGCCGTTCATACCAAACAAAAGAGAATACTATTTAGAGTTAAGTCCCGTAATAAATGAAATTAAATATTTTTTTTACTTAAGTCTCTTATAATAATTGACGTCGGAAAATTGTAGCCTTCGATGAAATATTTAGGGAGGGCCTTTTGATTGTTTGCACTGCTGTGTTTAGGGTTTCTTTCAACAGAGGTTTCTTTAGGAACATTAGCTGTTAGGGCAGCCGTAGGGCGCCGTTCGGCTAACTTTGTCCTTACGCGTGTAGGTCGGACAGGACTTCGCGATTTGTGACCACCTGCGATGGTGTCCGCCCTTAGAGTCTTAGGTCTTGGCTCGGTCGAGACTGCCCTAGCTTCTAAGCGAAAGCCAATAGCTGTACCTTCCACCGTGAAAATCATATTAACTGAGTTTTCCGTCGTAAAAATAGCATTTGTGTTTTCTATTGTGAAAATCGAACTTGTCGTGTTTTCTATTGTGAAAATCGAAGTGCTGTGTTTTTCTTAGTGAAAATCGGTTGTGTTTTCCATAAGCGAAGGTCGCTGTGCTTTCTTTGAGTTAAGGTCTAGCCTCCATCGCGCTAGGAGCGTTAAGGTGGTCGAATTTTCCCGGTGGAATTCTGCGTATCGCGATTTTTAGGGACAACACATTACACATGTTTATTATTTGTCATCGGATTCGAGTGTACGGCTTGCCGTCTGTCTTCGCAAGGCATTGTTGCAAGGCACCTGCAGGTACGTCGTGCACTTTTGTTATTCTTTAGCTAGCTGCGCATTCCGCGGTCCATGACCCCCATTACTATAGGACATCCGCGTTGGACCGCACCTAGGGCTCTAGTCTCAGGACCGCTGGCTTCGTACCGGTACGAAAAAGGTTGTCCGGCAATCTCGTTCTTACAGCGGACCTAACGTCCTGTCCTCAGCAGCTGTGAGTCCGGTCACAAAAATAAATGTACGGCTGTTGAGACCAGAGCGAGGACCAGCGGACGCTGTGAAGGGCGGTGATTGTTTTTTCTCTCCGCGGTAGGTTTTGTGGATTTAGGCTGTTCACAGACAAAGAGTCTAACTAATTCACTCTCATTTCGCTCTGATGATTTTTTTCAGATGGCGTTATTTTCGGTCTTTTTCTGTCGTCATTAGTTTTTTTTTTTTTTTCAAAATGTTTTCCAAATTTCTTCGAACTTCTTTTACTTAAAATCGTGAAAAATTAATCGAAATTCATTATTTGTGTAGAGTTAAAACGGGCTTAACTCATTAAAAATAAAAAAAGTGCTTATAATGTAAGCACTTAAAAAAATATCATTTTGGGCCAAATGGTATTTTCTAGACTTCGTAATGACAAAAATCTTAGTTTCGTCTCGCTTGAAAAAATCAAAACGCGCTTAGAGAAAAAGTATTGAAAATACGCCCAACGATAGCACATCTGATCTTCTCAATGTGGTCCACTCTCAGAAAGCCCTCCGTGAAATAAAGTTAAAATTTAAATTTGAAATTCATGTTTTAAAGTTTTTTTTTTCTTTTAATTAAATCAAAGTGTTTTTTTATTTCTTTCATATGATATTTACTTAAAAAAAATAGTTTTTTTCAATTTTTAAAATTTTAGTTAATAATAATTCTGAAATACATTTTTTGCAATTTTTAAAATTTTACTCAATAATAAATCTGAAATAAATTTTTTGCAATTTTTAAAATTTTACTTAATAATAATTCTGAAATACATTTTTTGCAATTTTTAAAATTTTACTCAATAATAAATCTGAAATACATTTTTTGCAATTTTTAAAACTGTAGTTAATAGTTAATCTGAAATAAATTAAATATCAAAATTCGTTTATCGTTGAAATCTTCCCTCGGTTTTTAGATTAGCCAACGACAAAAATGTAGTCTAGATCGCTTATGACCTCCTCCCAGGCCCACCCCGTTATCGACTGTTGATCCCGAAATTGTATTTGTGGTGTTGGTTATATATATTTTTTCTCCCGGGGTACAACTCGCAGGTGTAGTTTAAAACACTGTGAGACTGTCTCCCGGGGGCGTAGGAGGTAAAATTAAGTATAATATTTATTTATCGTAATATTACGTGATTTTGATCTTGAGCAAAAAATTGGTTTTTCGATTGATAAACCAATACATTTTTTGCATAAAGATACAAACACGTAAATCGCGAATTCGTGAATTTAGTGAATTCAGTGCAGTGCAAAAAAACTATAAGGTCGTGATAAAAAATAATTCGGATATTCAAATTTTCTGTAAGTATATCTTGTTTATTAATTTTATTTGAAACAAAAGTATCGACGCCTACTAATTGTCAATTATTATTTGGTGTACATAGTAACCACGAACCCCAGAAGTTCCTTTTCTTGACGTACATTCCGCTAACCTTGTTAGCATAATCAGAAGATGATTAAAACCCTTAATCATCTTCTCATGATGTTAACACAGTATGCGAAACGTGCAGAGTGTTTTGTTTAGAATTCTTTTCGATCAAAAAGCATTTTAAATTTTTTTGTCTTTTTGGCTTTTTTGACACTTTTCTGGTGAGGTAAGGCTGCGGTACGAGGGGTAGTGCACGCCATGCGATCGTCTCAGAATGGAAGCATGATATGGAGGTCGGTACCGGGGGTTCGCTGTACTTTGAAGCGTTCCCAAAGGCAATATTTTGCCGCAATAAAAAAACAAGCTCAAAAGAGAATAATGTTCTTCCAAATTATAAGTATTTTGATTTATTTACATGTTTTGTGTATGAGAGCAAGCTTTAGAGCTTGTGTCATTGGGTTCTTTGAAAAGTACGTGGCGACGCTTAAATAATTTCTCTTTAGGTTACTTTTTCTGTTTTCTTTTAGGTGTATTTTGAATCATTAACTGACGGATTTCATGAACCGAAATAATAATATTGTTCTAAGTACGACCGATGCAGCATTTTTCAAATGAAAATGATGTCAATTTCAAACAAGAAAAAAACATTTTATTTGTTAATTTAATTAAAAATACGTCAAGTTGTAATAACTTTAAATTGTACACATATATAATTTTGTTACGAAATGAAAAATTATAATATTTCGTTGTATCCAAAAAGAATGCGACTCTTTTCAACAAGTTTAAGGTTTTTTCAATTTTTATTTTTTCGTATCAACTACCGATTTTGTTTATACCTTGCGTTTCAGATGTCTTATTTTTTTGTTTGTGATATTTATTAAAAAATAGATCTATTCGTAATCAAGTCATGTCTTTTAATTTCGTTTTGGCGCATTGATTATTAATTATATGCCTATTTCTGGTTCGTATAACGCCGTGTAGCGTATTTGGGAGGTACCGGGGTCGAATCCCGGCGGAGAAAAACGTGGCTAAGGTTTCTTCCTACTCCCTCTCGTCGAGAAACGCGGTAATTCCTGTACCGGCCATCTTGTTGAGGTTGTCCATGGTTTCCCTCAATTATTTCAGATAAATATCGAGATGGTTCCGTATTCATGGTCGATTACACCCAGAAGTGTAGCGTGCCTTGGCGGGGCCCCGTATAAAAATTAGTTTGGGGGCCCTTTCCCCGTTAAAGTAAATGACTTAAACGGGGAAATCCCGCAGCCCGCGATTACCGACATAGGGTGTTGCCAACTTTTGAAGGCACGCTTTACGCGGGAAAAAAAGAAATTGCTTTTTTTGACTTTTGTCATTTCTGAAATAAAAAAAAATTGGGAAGTTTTTATAAATTTTTGCTTACGCACGTTGGGGGCCCCCGTGGTCCGGGGGCCCCGTATAATTGATACGGCAGATACGGCGGTAGCTACGCCCCTGATTACACCTATCAAACTCCTCGTTCAAAAATTACTTATCCTAATTTCCTATAATTCTTTCATTCGCCCATTGCTATTCGTTAAGTTGAAGTTATTATAAATAAAAAAAAAAAACGGGAAGTGGTAGATGGAAAATAGTAATTGTGCGAATGGCGTCTGTTATGACATAAAGTCGAGAAACGGACGTTAAACACATTATTATTATTATTATTATTATATCTTCGAAATCGTCCATCGGTCCGCGATGCATCCAATCCACTGTCGGTAATTGATTGATCTCCTCACCTAGAGTTGGTTATTTTTTCTCCTGCTTGTGTTCGTTTGTAACCAACACTAGTTGTCATCCCCTGACAGTGCAAGGAGGGCATGGTAATATTTTGTGGTAAATTTTTATGATAAATTCTCTCATATTATATGAATTTAATTTATTTTTAGTTTTTACTGATTTATTTTGGTTAAACATGTACATAAATAATGAGTTTTATTTATTATGCGATTGAAAATATCGATATTTTTAAACTAAACATTCTTCTAAGAAAAGAACAAACGTAATAAAAACTGTTCCACGTCGTCGTTTTGTGTGCTAAGGCATACAAAATATTGTAAGTTCACTGATTTATAAGATTGTAAAATATGCTCTCGGGAAATTTCGAACTGTGGTCGCAAAATTTCATTTTATTACTGTTTTTATTAGCTGTGATTAAGCATTAAGCTTCACAAAATTTGGTTTGCTGCTTAGAAATTTTCAAAATATATTTGTGCTCTAAAAATTAACCAAGAAAACGTGACATTTTATTCGTCATTATTTCTGTACAGCACGTCACGAGATCTCGAATTACAGGAAAGCAAATTAATATTTTGACGTTTTTTCTTTACAAACTACGGCAAAAAAGCTGACAAAAGCTTTCTCTGTTTTTATTAAGTTAAATTTTTGTATACAAAAATTTGAGTGAAACTGTTTCTCCTATTTATCTGATTTTAAATCGTTTATTTAGATCAAATAAACTGTAAAAACTTGCCTAAGAGTTTATTTTGAAACATTAACATCAAAGATCGAATAAGATTTTTCATAGAAATTAGATGTTTCCGAAACTTAAGTACATTTTACAAACACTCTATGCGGGTGAAAAAGGGAGCATATTGAACAGCTAGTACTCAGTGACCTTAAAACTTCAACTCGGGCATGCGCTGTTTCGCCCACGCGTCGAATTTGTCGATAATTTCGGGCGTCATCGTCGCTTTGTAGCCGCCGACTTGTCCCGAGCGCATGAAATGTCCGTCGGCGTTGAGCAGGCCGTATTTTTTGTTTATCTCGACCGACGACTCGTAGTTGACGGCGCGATTGTTTTTCATCGACTCGAAGCTCAGGTGGTCGACTAGGGCGTCGACTTGAGCGTCGTTCAACATCTTGTCTAGAAAAGCGCCGACCCGACGCACGACCGACGCCAAGTCGGTCTTCATGTCCTCGTATCGTATGAACAACACGTTCTCTTTGTCGCGTCTGTCCCAATAGCTGAGCACGTTCTTCCAAAACGGCGCGTACGCCACTGGACAAAATACAAAAACGTATTATTATATCATTCACAATTACAATTTACTCTCGGTTGAGTGAAGGTTCATATTCTTAATGGTGTCTAATGTAAAAATTTGCTCTCTCGGAGATTTTGAAATACTTTCGCAAACAGAGCTGATATTATTATAATATAATTATGCTAATTAAAACAGACGCTAACGACCTCACTTGTCGAGCGTCTATCATTCTCATTCTTAATTCCTAAATTAGAGACGTAATTCTATAATAGACAGAAAAATTTTCAAAATTTAAGTATACAGGCTCTATTTTGACTTACGTCGGTCTCCAAGAAACAGTTTGCAAAAGTCGTCAAAGGAACCGCGATATCCTTCGAGAAGCCTACAGTGATGGAAATACGAGACGCAAGCATCTTTCGGGTTGCGAGTTACATAAATTATCTGTAAAAATATTCATAATTAAAAACGTTTTTTAAGGTGATTGATCCTTCAGATTGTAAAATATGCTCTCGGGAAATTTCGAACTGTAATCGCAAAATTTATTTTATTACTGTTTTTAGTAGCTGTCAGTAAGCATTAAGCTTCACAAAGTATGGCTTGCTGCTTAAAAATTTCAAAATCCATCAATATTTTTGCCTCAAAAATTGAATTATTAAACGTGATATTCGTGAATATTTTTTTATTACAGTACGTGACGAGACTTCGAATTACGAGAAGGCAAATTAACATTTTGAAGTTTTTTCTTTACAAACTACGTCGAAAAAACTGATAAATTTAGCCTGCTCAATATTTTTTTTTCAATTTTAATTTTAGCTGTACAAAAATTTGTATAAAACTTATGCTAATTTTCTCGCTTTTATCTGTTTTTAAAACGTTTATTTAGATCAAACAATATGCAAAAACTTGGCTCAAAGTCATATAGGACGAATAGTATATATTTTTAATTTATTTCGAAGCTTTAACATCAAATATTGAATAATATTTTTCATAGAAATCAGAGATGCAGGTGAAAAAGGGAGCATATTGAACAGCTGATAAACATTCACCTTAAAGTGTCAACACGAATATCGATTTGCATATTTCGGAAAACTTTAAATACTAATCCACAGAATTAGCAGAAAATCTCTCAATCTTCTAGATGTCTCTCATATTTTAACAAAAAATATTTTAAAATGGAATTATTATGTAACAGTAAAACTGTATTTAAAATATGCATTCAATCGTTTCTTAAGGCTGTCGGAACGCTCTGAATTTAAGCCAAAAATAGAGCTTCGGCTGTCATCATGATTGTTGACTTTTTGGTCAACATTTTGCAAAAATTCTTTCTTTATAAGGAAGATAAAGGACAAATCTAGGTCTCTAATGGACTACTTTTGTAATTTATGTACGATTTACTAGAAAAAAGTTGGCATTAATTGTGCCAAAAAAACACACGTTTTCAATGTCACACTACGACCTTATTCGTACTTATTTCACAAAACTGTTCCATCACAAACCTAAAGTGACTCTTCCTTTTTCGGAAAAGTTTTTTAAATCTTCAAAATATTCCCAAAAATGAGAGTAATCTGACTACAGCGGCACCCTTACAATAACATCTTTTAGCCTCGTAGTGGTGGCGACAAGTTCAAACAATATTTTGCTCCGCCTACTTTATTTACTACAAACGCTTTAGTATAATATAGTTGATATAGTAGAGGAAAGTGGGCAAAGAGATTACTGATTTTATTATAAAATAAAATAAAAATTAGAACAGCAATAACCAATGCGCTCCATACCTTTAGAGATCCATACCTTTGGTTTTTTGGTGCCATTCTTGATTTCATGCGGCAGTAGTTCCCATGGTAGGTGCGTCTTTATGAAGCGCGGTCTTTTCAATTCGATCGAGTATTTGACGGAATTGACGGCGTATGGCGGAAGATCCATCCCCGGATGTTTTGGGATGATTTTTGTGTAGTCGAATAGCGGTGTATAACTGCAAACACGCCGGAAAATATTTTGAGAATCGTTCAAAAATCGGAAATATTTCTTTCTCGTAAATTAGAGCTATGTCGGTGAAAAAGAGAGCATATTGAACAGCTGGTAAACAGTCACCATAAGTTTTAATACTAAATGGTATAAAACACTTTAGAAATACATGCAATTTTGCGCATATTTCGTACCTATAAACATCCTGCATATCTGCAGACAGATTCTACTGAAATTCTTCCTATTAAAAATCGTTTTTGAACACAGAAGTTATCTATAATGGTTCTTCGATATGTCATCGTAAGCAAAATTGTTGGCCTAACGAAATTTAAATAGGTGATGATTTTTTGCGGATAAAGTTCAGATAAAATTGTGCACCACAGATAAAAAGTTAATTATTTAAACTTACTCCAAAAAGGGGAACCGCTCGCTTAGAATAATAGATTTGGCTGCTTCGAAATTGAGATCGTTGGCAATGCACCATACCATTTCTTGTGTCCATGTCGTCCCTGCAAAGAAACGTTAATATTAAGACTTGCTATATTCTTAGTTACTCTTAAATGTGACACTTGTGCCGCGTGACATCACGTACACTGAAATTAGCATAGCGCGGAGAATTGTAAAACTTAAAATTTGAAGTAGTATAACTTTGTTATTTTTAAAGATAATTAATTTAATATTTTTTAGTACTATGATTAAGAATAAAAAACCGGTCAAGCGCGAGTCGAACTCGCGAGAAGAGGCTTCCCTACTATTCTGTGAGTACTTTAAGACTTACGATTTTAGTTTAGGTTTTCCTGTAATATATGAGTGAAACCCGACATTCCCTTTTTTCAAAATTTTATAAGTATTCATTAGTTTCGAAGACAACTTTAAAACTATTTATTTTATAATTATTAAAAAAATATATATTTGAGACTCTTACTACAAGCGCTTTCATGTGATATGTCACACGGTACAGTTTGCAAAACTTTTTTTTTTTAATTACCTAATTTGTCACCCAAAAATGACCCCCATGTTCAAAATTTATTTTTTTACGTTACAAGTCCGTCTTTGGGTCACCGACTTGCATATGTGAACCAAATTTCAACTCAATCGGTCCTGTAGTTTCGAAACAAATTGGCTGTGACAGACGGACGGACACACGAGTGATCCTATAAGGGTTCCGTTTTTTTCTTTTGAGGAACGGAACCCTAAAAACATGGAGAATTACCTAGTTCTCTATCGGTCGCGTGAAAACATACACGATCTATTTGAATAAAACTTTTCTACATGTCTTACCGGTTTTCGGAAAACTGCAAACCCACACATCGTCTTCGTAGATTTTCATGTTCTGTATTTGATCGGCGAATTTCCGGAAGTATTCGGGCATGACGTAGTCGAGGACGCTCACATACCCAGTGCGGAAGTCGCACGTAAAGTCCGTGTCCAGAACTTCGCCCAACTTATCCGTAATCCGTTCATACTTCAGTTCGGTTGCCATTTTGTCGCGTTCTGAATCGTATTTTTATGTTGCAACGGTCCGCGCACTAATGCTCCCGCTTTTGTTTCGTATTCATCTATTTATAATCGAGCAATTGTTTTTAAAAAAACGACCGTCAACTTTTTAAACCGACAACTGAATTCAACACTGTCCTAAATTAAACTGATAAGGTTTCATAGTTTGTTGTCGATTTTTAAATTGTATCGTGTGTATAAAAAAACGGTAGTAAATATTGATACGATCGGTTTGTGGTAAGAGAATATTTTTATCGAACGAATTAATATCAATATTGATTTATTAATTTTATAAATAAAAAAATTCATCATCACGTATTTAAGTTTTCAAGGCGCTGCGCCAACAATGAAGGTTGCGTTTGAAAATTTCCTGCAAAATGTGTAACAGATTTTTTTTAAATAGATAAGACGTGACTTATAGAGGAATTATACAGGCTGGACCAAAACTTTGCTATGAAACCTTCAAAAAATTAATCTTAGTAAATGTTTTGGTGATTGGTGTTGAAATTCTAATTTAGAATTTTTAAGATCCGTCGTTCCTTTGATGCTAGTTTTAATTTTGCTAATTTTATAAAAATCTCATATTAAATTCAGTTATAATTTCAATACATTTTGTCTATGCTGTTAAGTTTATTTTGAAGCGAAGCTTTTTTGAACAGCGTGCGCGTGGCTGCTAGGGAGTAAAATGAGAAAAAAACGTCATGCGTCATCGTTAACTGCGCGCGATCTAACCACGCCTGCTTAGCTATAGTGGGTTGATTCAAATCATTAAATTCGTAGACGCTTCGCTTTGTCGGGTCTCCCCCGACGCCACCCGTTTTTGACTCAATATTTTATCTTGTAACATTAATGTGGCCCCGATGATCATATCAACTGCATCTAAAAGTTGAAATATGTTGTTGATTTCTTTTTGGCACTACTGCCTATTAAATAGCCGTTTTACATATACATGTATGCAGGTGTTTAAGTAACCCATTACGCACTAGTGCTGCAAAACGTTTAATGTCAGTAACTATCGTAACGTATTGTGTTAGTGTACTTTGCCGAGGCTATTATTTTCGTTTAGAATATTCACACGAAGGAACTGTCAAACATTTTCTAAATATACTGAAAATTAGTTGCTGCCCCTCGTTTTCACATAATGTCACGACTCGCCAGTAATATATTTCATTTCACCCTAGATTTAAGTATAAACTGCCATTGTTGTGTTTAAAAAACAAATATCAGATTAATTTTTTGTTACGTCTATTTTTTATTACTTTGAAAACAAGTTTTACTTAAACAAATAAAATTGAACATTGCGTATATTTTGTTAGGCGAAAATAACCCAAACTTGTTGGTGCCCTTAAAAAAAATATAGTTTTAGGCGCAACCTGTATGTTATATACTGTTTGAAAGATCCGAAATATTTAATCATGCTCACAGTTAAATAATTATTTTTCAATGTTGAATTCTATTTAGCATTGTTTTGGTGCCTGAGGCGACATTCTAAAAACCAGTTTTAAAAATATGAACGCTTTGCTACTGCATTGCATTTTTGCTATGCCTATACATTTTTAAGTTTCTTCGAACTCTTTGGTCTATTTTCGAAAAAGTTTTTATTTAATGAAATCGTCTGCTGCTCAAGGAATCCCTTTTAATCAGTCATAAATCTGTCCTATTCTCAAATGTTACCTGTATTCTCGAGCGTCGATAACCTACAATGTCTAGGTATTTCGTTGCTTAGGAGTCAGCGAAGTCCAATGAGGCCACATTTTTTGTAAGATTAAAAATCTTTAAATTGGGCTTTTAAATTAATTCTATAATAACATCGAAATCAGAGTTGAAACTTGGTGGTCTGTACAAACAAATAATACCTACTATAAGTTCACCCAAAAAAGTGTTAAAATTCTCTAAAAATTGTTACAATTTATCAAAAAAAATATCAGTATTCACCCGAAAAATTGTCAAACTTCACCCATGATAGTCATTAATATTCCCTAACTTTTTTTTACTAGACGATACGTTCTCATTGTGGATGAAAAAATATTAAAAATTTATGATAAATTTGAATTTTCGGAAGCTCTCAGACATTTAAGGGCCCAGCGCTTAGGCCCTGCTAGTCTTTGTGTGGATCCAGTAGACGCTGATGACCTCAGATGTTGGGCGTCATATAATCTACAATCTATTTATCTATGTGGTACAATACAAATATAAATCCAGCATTTACAGCGCGAAAAATTTTGCAATATAAATTGAGTCGTCTTTTCAAAAGTCGCCAAGTACCACAGTTACTTGTACCTGGTGCCAATTTGTATCGTTGTGCAAATTTAGCCCCGGGGCTAAAGATAATCCTTGACTCAACACAAGTGGTGGTCGTTGTAACATTCTTTAAAAATACAATGTGTGAAATTGCCCTGTTTTCGTACTCAGAAGAACCTAAAGAAGGATTATAATATTCTTTTTGTACCTACCTGTTCTCTTCAGGTAACATTTTGTTTGTCGAAAGAAGAACTTACCACTATTTATAACTTTTCCCCAGCTACCTAGATTTGATGCATTGTTGTTATAATTATTACGCAATTCATCATGAATCTTTTGTTGTGACAATAAATCACGCGCGACTGCGGTAGCACGCAGGCGGTAAAAAAACCTCTCACCTTGTCTCTCTTCCTTGTTTAAAGATGTTTTATGTGACTAACTGACGTCGCGCGTACGCCCGAAAAAAAAACAATAATTTGTTTGTTCGAAAATCACGTATATTATTTCCATCGTTTTTATATAAAAAAAACCTAAACAAAGGTTACGTAAAAACCGAGATCGCTGGATTGCTTTTTTTTACTCGAATATCTTAAATTTAAATTTAATGTTGGTTTTGGTAATGACTTCAGTTGTCGACAGCCCCGGATTTAGGAGAGGCAACCGGGATACCTGCCCCGGGCGGCAGTTTCAGGGGAACCGAAATCATAATATAATATGTTCGAAAACTGATAAAAAATTATTTAAAAAATTATTCTCCCTACCTGATCACAATAAATGCCACCCATTATATATTTTTGAGTTTTTTTAAACAATGCTGGAGATGGCAGATCCAGAGCTGATTGTCGAACGTCTATACTCTATAATTTGCACACTCTCCCTCTCAAGTTTGGGTACCAGTTAGCAGTTTACCAAATTCTGTCAAAATCGGTTCACTCGTTTTAAAGCTATGCTGTTTCAGACAACTCGAATATTCTCCCGTCTAAATCATACAAAATAAAATCGGCAAGAAATCGAAATTACAAAAAAGTCTCGTTATAATTAATTTGCCGTTCATGAATGACTTTGAAATAGTGAAATATTTTTTTCAAATCGGTTCAGTAGTTCTGAGAATCGAAACAAAACGACTTTACTTTTTCACAAGATCGCATTAGATACCTCGTTAATGAATGCCGTCAGCTGAAAGACCGTTCAATATTTTTATTAACTACGCGTTATCAATTGACAGTCCACTGGATAACGTCATCCCCCGAACGAAACAAGGTCACCTCTGTATCTCATAACCTTGAGCGTTATGTATATTTATTGATTTAATTGTCGAACCTGATATTTGTGACATTTACAACCCTCCGTTCTTTTAATAATCAGAAAGCTTTTGGTTCAAAACTTGATAGTATGAACCAGTATTTCGACGATAATTTATCGGGAAATAATTACTCTGATTACAGACTGGTTAACATTTAGGTAATTTTAATTCTTCCAATGATGATAATATTACACTGAGGTAGTTATTAAGTTGTCGAAACGTTAATGGGCTTATAATCAATGGAATTGTTTCCATGTTTTCGATTTGCTGGTTTGTGTTAAATAAATAAATTTCGTATTGTAACAATTTTATTAACAAACATCTGAAAATACCATTTTAAACACAGTAGTATTTTTTTCTTTATTTCAATATTTTATTTTTTCCAAAAACCAACGACACTGATGACCTCACCTGCTGAGCGTCTATAATCTACAAAAACCAACGAATTTCGCTTGTAATATTTACTGTAATTCAAAAATAAAATGTAAATGTATTTATAACTTGAACGGAAATCAAATCAAGTTCACTCTTAAACTGATAATAATTCGAAAAAATCTTAATTTCTTTTTCATTTTTCTAAAACGTAACCGGTGTCCTTGAGCTGTTCGGCAGTCCATCGATCGAACCTGTCGATCAATTCCGGCGTCATGATGGCCTTGTGATCGTCTGACTTGCCGCATCTGAAAAACTTGCCGTCGGTTTTGGTGACGCCGTATTTGAGATTGATTTCGACGGCGAACTCATAGTTCGTCGCCGGATTGTTTTTCATCGACTCGAAACTCAAATGTTGAGTCAGTCGCTCGACCTGCGACGCGGTCAGTTTTTTGTTCAGAAAATCGGCGACTTTTCGTATCACCGACGGCAAATCGGCTTTCATTTCCTCGTATCTCAGAAACAGAATGTTGTCGTTGCTTCGCTGGTCCCAAAATGTCACGACGTGTTTCCAAAACGGCGAAAAACCCACTGAAAGACATTCGAATAATAATAATAATAAATTTTATTTGTGTTGACCATAAATAAAGGTTTACAAGATTGCAATCGATACTGGGCTTATTTTCAAAAAACGTGGTTCTTAGCCTATATATTTTTTCTTGTTTTTGACCAAAAAAGCCACCAAACATTAATACCTTTTTCGGGACTCACGTTTCGCTAACAACATTAGCATCATCAGGAGATAATTAAAAGTTTTAAATCATGTCGTGATGATGCTAACATGGTTGGCAAACGTGCATGTTTTGTGTAATATTGAGTTTATTATCAGCGAAGACTTATCTTTCTTCAAAACTTTTTCCAGAACAGATGGTTAAATTCAGTTGGAACGCTCGTTTGAATCTTAACGGTTTTAGTGTAGTGTAGTTTTAGCGTCAAAGTCACGTATAATTTTTATCATCGGATAAATTGGACAAAATACCTTTGTGACCTAAGAACAGTTGACAGAAGTCCTCGAAGTTACCGGTGTAACCCTCCATCAGTCTGCAGTGATGGTAATACGACACGCATGCATCTTTTACATTTCTGACCACGTAGATGATCTGTAAGTGATGTTAAAGAGTAAATTACCGGTTAAATAACCGCTGTAATTTATTAATTATTAATATAAAAGGTTCTGCAGAAAGTTTTGCACACGATTGTCGCTTCCGGTCGGGATTTTAATTTTAAAACTTTAGAAAAAATTTTAAAACTGCTGTTTTGTCGTGTTTTGTGTTTTTCTGAGAAACAGAAACCAGAAACTGCAATGTTGTTTTATAGATAACCGGTTAATTAACCGGTAAATTATTTAGCCATAATGCTATCATAAATAAACGGTAATTTTACACCACTATTAGTAATAATTAGTAATAAATTATTCATGAAAAAAACACGCGTCATAGATTAAACAAAAAATTCTAGGGAAAAGGCAGGCCGGGGAAGTCTTTCAAGGTAGTCAGACATCCAAGATAATAGTTGACCTGAGGTCATTATCATTTGATAATTAATAATAAATAATTCGTTAAGAACGCTGTTGAAAGTGAAATTAACTTCGCTTTTTTAGGCGGTTTTTTGGCCATTTTTTCACAATTTGCGTCTTTTTGTATCGGCAATGATTCGACTGAGTTTGATAAAACTCAGTACACAATCAAATTGGAACCCAAACATGTACTGAAGTTAAGATCCAGCCAAAAGCAACGGACAAACGTTTTTTTAAAACAATTTTATTCAGAGTAAAGTACGGAGGCCTATGTGTTCAAGCGTTTGTAATCGAAGTTCTATTTAAATATGACACAAGTCGTAAACGGTAACAACTTTTGCAGCCGGACAAATTAATTTGTTTAAGTTTTTATGACTTAACTCTTATTGTTTTTTTTTTATGGAAATTATTAAAAAGTACGAGCGTATCAAACATTTCCACGCGATTTGTTTTGCTTTTTTACTAAAATTCATATTTTATGTGAGCGTGTTTTTTATATTTATGTAACAACAGTAAAACATGACTCATTTCGTGTTGCTTAGTGACTTATACAGTGTCTGTGAAACAAAATTAATCAGGGTTCCATACCGCGAAATGAAAAAATGAAACCCTTATATTAGATCACTTTAAAAACACTTGAAAATTCTACAAAAAATATTTTTTAAATTATTCCTGGACGATCGTTTCGGACAAGTCCATCCCCAGAAATATAAAACATATACTAAATTAGATATTTGTAAGGAAAGTTGACCTGCAAATGTATAAATTTGGGTCAACCCTAGAACTACCTGGAAACTAGTTTTAGAAGAGGTGTTAAGTCCTACCAAGTGCCGAGTAAAAAATCAGGGTAAATTCTATTTTTATAGAACTTTGTCACAAATAATTCACCTTCGGTTTTTTCTCGCCGTTACGTATCTCTCGCGGCAGCAGTTCCCATGCCAGGTGCGTTTTGATGAACCTCGGAGTTTTCATTTCGGCGACATATTTCACAGAGTCTTTCATATAATCCGGAAGATTCATGTCGGGAATCGTCTTCAGCAGCTCCCGGAAATCGAATATCGGCGTCACTCTGTAATCATTATTATTTAATTGTTGTTCTTTTTGTTGGACAACAATTGAAATCTTACTCTAAAAATGGAAAGCGCTTCGGTAATTTTTCGGTTGCTCCTTCGAAATCCAAGTCATTTGCGATGCACCAAACCATTTCTTGCGTCCAAGTAGTACCTATAATAATTAATAAATCGTTATGTTTTAATCATCAAACGTTATCTTTCGAGTAATTGTTACGATGCTACTAATCGATGTCGTTATAACTCGAACTTAAATGAAATAAACAAATTTTTAATTTTAGTTTTACTTTTTGTAATACTGTATAAAATATTCATTCAACATTAATTTCTCTATTTTCTTGGGAATTTGAGTTACAATGTTTGTTATTAATATAGGAGAGAGAGATTGTAAATTATAGACGCTCAATAACTGAGGTCCTTAGCTTCTATAGATTTTAGTAAAGGACTTATTATATTATAGGATCTTTAAATATAATTGTTAGTATTGTAGTTTTTTAAATATTGACTTGTTTGCAAAATGCAAACAATTATTCTTTAAGGCGATATCAGACGGTTCATTCGGATGAATGTTCACTTGAGTGAAAGTTCATTTTTGTTTGATTCCACGTTCACACGGCAAAAACAGAATAACATAGAAATGAACGTTTATCCAGTCTTTTCCTCGAAGATGTCGTCGCCTTGGAATTCGTTTGATTTGTGATCATTTGATCGAAGAATTGACAAAAAGAAGCAAAGTCTAAGTTTAAATAATTAATTAGAGATTTTATAGAATTTGTCCGTATCGTTCTGTTTTTGTATTCGTCGAGTTTATGGTTCCAAAGACATTGATAATTTTTGAAATTCACCAAAAACATCAGCGCGTTTTGGTCGTTCCACTTGAATATCATTTTGTCTCATACATAGACAGAATATATTCACTATGCGGTGTCGTAGTCTCAAATCCGCCCTGACAAAACGCCAGGCAAAATGACCAACCCTGAGTGAATGTTCTCTCCAAATTCAGACGTTTCATTTTTCGTTCATTCAGGGCGCGAATGAATGATGCCGAATACCGATATCTAGCATTGTTTGATCGGTTCATTAATGAATTAATTCGTCACTATTGTTTCATTTTGTGTTCAGACGTTTCACTTCGAGTTAAAGATGCCGAATGAAAGACAGAATTGAACAAAAAGTGAACCGTCTGATATCGTCTTTAGTGGGCAAAAATATCAAACAGTCCCGCGATCGAGAATCGACTCCCGGGAACGACATCTCATTACCGGTTTTAGGGAAGCTGACGACCCAACAGTCTTCGTCGCGCACTTCGAGGTTCTCGATTTCGTCGGCGAATTGCTGATAATACACCGGCAAAATCCATTTTCCCTCCCCTACTTGCATGTAACCGTCTTTTCTGATAATCGGCATGAAATATTTGTACAGCAATTCGTCCGTTTTTTCACCACTCTTCGGATCGATTCTCTTCATTTTTAACGCCATTTTGTTTACAACGAATTTTTAATTTCTAATTCACTAAAAGCACAGTCCGTTTTAGAATTTAACAATTGACACTCGTCGATCTGTTTGTTGTCCTTGACAGTTGAAACTCTGTCCAACAACTGACCAACTGACCGATCTTACTCAGTATCACTCTGTTTAATTGTTGTTTTGATAGCGCGTTATCGACTGTCGATATTTTGAAATTATTTTGACATGTCTGCCATTAATAATAAATAACAGATGGCCTGTTTTTTCAATGTTGGGTTTTTTTGCGGCAACGTTTTCGACGAGCGGCGGGCAATCGCGCTTCGTCAATCGCCGTCTGCTAAAAGTACTTAATAGCTGTTACCATTTTTTTACGATACACGTTGCACCGTGTTTGATAAGGATTTTTTTACTATTGTCGATGCACATGGGCGCAGATTGTGGATAGTTGTTGGGGCGTATTGTCACCAAAAATATTTTAATTACGTGCGTTTTTTTAACACGCTTTTATTAGCTTAACCTGTATGTTTGTAACGGAATATTTGAACGTGAAATTCACCCACTTCAAAACGTCAGATTAAACTGAAACTTTGCACACTTATCAAGGACCGATGACAATGCTATAATTTAATAAGTTTGTTCCAATATCCTGACCAGGACCTAAACGATAAAAACATTTGAAAAATTAAAGTAAGCAAGCTAACACGCTGTACAGTGACGTACGTTGCGTTGTAAAAAACGTTTTTTTTTTGTAGTGTTCTGCACCCCTCGACAAAATTATTAATATCGATTATCGACAATAGCTACATATCAATTGTATTCCTCCAAGCTGCAATCGGTATCTAATCATTTGACTATCTGCTCCAAATTCATTTAATCAACAAAATAAAAAAACTGGGCCAGTAGATCAATACAATTAATTATAACAATCATTTTGATAACGAATTATTAGACTGCGGACTTCATCTTTCCCACCTAGTATAGTTTGAATCAAGTTTTTAAAGTTTACTAGCCGCTGCCCGCGGCTTCGCACGCGATTGAGATGCAACAACGTTTTATAATCCGTTCGGCAGCGACAACAATAGCGGGCCAAACAAACATTAATTTAATAAGAATAAGATTTATTTTGGGTCGAAAACCTTCGCAGATGCGCATACAACAACTCATCAAAGTTTCATCGAAAAACTTGTTTTAAATGTGATTATTTAAAAAAAAAGCAGGGCCTATTTTTCCAGTAGGCCCGATAGGCCCGTGCCTAGGGCCCCTGAGACAGAGGACCTCACGCTCGACCCAACTGTAACTTTGAACCAACAGTTTGTTTTTTTATATAGCAATGAAAAATGCTTTCCTAATCCTACGAGGGGGCCCCAGAAGATATATGAGCCTAGGGCCCACTAGAACCGACAATACACACTGAAAAAACTGTAATTTATAAAACTGTGCATAAATAAGTAAAACTGCACGACTCTGTGTTTCTTTTATACACTTATAAGAAATATATTTTTTGCGTTAACTTTATCTTTTAAAATAGCTAAAATAGCGATTATTTTACTATAATAATATCGATGTTGTCATGAAACTATTTTTTCCCCCAGTAGATAAAAAGTTTACATTCACTTTTGCAAATCTATTTTCAAGTTTCGACAGTACATTTTTTTTAGCAATACTTGGGCGTCTGTCTGACGATAACTTAAAATCTAGAGGCCACTCCCACCATAAAAATTTTAGTTTTTCACAAACAGACGACAGCAGAATTGTCTCTTTACTTGTTTTATTAGTGTATTTGCCATATGGCAACATACACTATTGGCGTCGGTCGGATGGCGGGACCTAGGGGTCGGACCAAAATTTCTCGACGTTTCATAACCTCCTAAACACATTGGCACCATTTTTAAAAATGTTTATATATATATTATGTATATATATATATATATATATATATATATTTATATATATATATATATATTTATATATATATATATATATATATATATATATATATATATATATATATATATATATATATATGTGTGTGTACGCGCAATAACTTTCGAAAGAGTTAATTGATTTCAACGAAATTTGGACCACGTGTTGAAATCCATCACCGCAAGAAGCCTATTTAAAATGGGCCTAATCGGGCTATTTTAAGGGTAGTTTTTAGGGGTTGAAAAATGTTTTTGGGCCCCAAAATACCGAAAAAATTCTCCGAATCGTTTCAAAATTGAAATTTAACCCTTTGGTAGTAATTAAAAAGTGTACCCAAAATTTTAATAAAATCGGCCCGACAGGACCGGATTTACAAATTTTATGAAAACACTAGTTTGCAGATAGTGACTTATTTATTGAAGGGTGTATTTAATTCAATGTAGACGTTAGATTGATAATAATATTACAATTAAGAAAAAAAATGTTATTTTAAGGGGTGTATTAAGGGGTTAAATTTTTTATTTTGCCCAAAAACAAACTTCATTTCACATAATAAAAGTATAAAACCACACGGCCCTATACAAGCAAATACACTATATTGTCGGCAGGGTTTTGGCACTGCGACCCGGGTTTTTTTCATTGAAGTTGTCGATCTATATAATAAGAACCCAAATATCTGAGCGTCCAAAAATGAAATAAATCAAAGCAATATAAATATGGGTCCTTTAATTATTTGGAGTCTTATTTGTTAGTAAATGCAATGAACGATAAGACATTAAATTTGTAAATATTTTATTATCACAAAAATAAAACAACAGACATTTTCTAAGAAGATAATTTTAAGTGTTGATAACCTACAGACTACTTTTTTTAATTTGCGTATTAATTTGAAATAAATGAGGAAAAAAGTAGATATTAAATTATAATCAACAATTTTTTAGATTTTTCTACGAATTTTTCACCCGATTTTCTGTTATTACTGAACATTCTGTTTTAAAGATTTTTTAAAACCACCAATTGCTCGGGATATTAGCCTGGTGCGAAATAATATTTTTAATTTATGAAAAAAAATTTCACCGATTTTCAGATTAGGTATATTGTAGTTTATAGACGCTTAACAGCTGACAATCAGCTGCAAGGTAACGTAACGTAACTATAATAATCTTTGAAATGTCCATCTATGTATTCAAGAATTCTAGTAGGTTCATGAAGAACTCGGACGTTCATGATCTAAGTGTGAGCTTAGAGTGCCTTTCAAGCATTTGAATATCTCAAAAAAATCCCCAAATTGTCTGGGTATTAGTATTTTTAACAAACTGCCTCAAAATATTAAAAATTGTGGCGAATTATCAAAATTTGAAAAATACTTGAAAGAATTTTTGATAGCAAGCGCTTTTTATAATTTAGATGAATTTCTGTTGGGTCATGAACGACTATGTTCTTGATGAACCTACTAATGTCCTTGATGGACTCTGAATTGACAATTTGTATCCACTATGGCACCACAAATAAAACTATTATTATTATTATTATTATTATTATTATACGCACGAGCTATCATGGAATGTTAACTACATTCCAGTGTTTCCCCTGAGGGGTTCAGATTAGAAATTGAGAATTGGGAGCAAATGTCAAGTTTTAAAGATTAAAATTGTTTAAAATAAAATATCTATAGAATCGGTAAAATTAATCTTCCAACTTTAAGAAATAAGTATAGTAATTTTGATTGTTTCACGAACGGTTCATAATTCGACCAGTAGGCCCACACCCACTTAATCGGCTCGAATCGACTCGGAATTTTTGGGATACATGAAATTAAATTAGTTTGCCACGCACTAGTCGGCTTGGGTCGACTCGTCAACATCCAGCGTGCCGTGACAATCCAATTTTAGAATTAGAAGAATTTATTCTTTCAAAATTTGGATTCCCAATTCTGTTGTTAACGAATCACTTTCTCGAAAATTATTTTTTAATCAAGATCTGTCAGATCTTTCCAGCGGAGATTTTATGCTATATAAACGTCACACAACACAATAGTTTAAGCTAAATATTTTAAACAAATATATGTTTTTCTTACGCTCAGACCGTAGTGTAAATATTGTCGCGTTTAATTTACAACTAAGATTTTTATAATAAAACGTAGCCGTTAAGTATTTACAAACAGGTAAATCAGATGTTTTATTTTTAATTGCAACACTGCAATTGTTGTACGCATATGAAATACTAGAGCTAGTGCAGGCCTGTATTAGCTTACAAAGAAAATATGAATTAAAAAAAAATCTCATTTATTATATTAACTATTTTTGATGTCAAATTGATTTTGAATAATTTTTTGCTTACAATTACTAATATTTGGAATCATGCAAGGTCATTAGATAGACATGTTACCTCGTTCAATATTTATATCAACCACGCAATTTCAATTTATAGTCCACTGGAATGCAACCGACGTTCCACATTTTGGTGAATAGACTCTGATAACCTCAGATGTTGAGCGTCTATAATCTACAATCTCTCTCTCTCTCGCAAACTGGTGAAACCATAAACACATTACATGTCACATCTGTTAGTATTAAGTAATATAAAATGGCGGATTCGACATTACATTTGGCCTAAACTCCGTCCATATGTCAAATGCCAACTATTATCTTCCGTGTTTCTAACACAAGTATGGCGCGATGCTTTATTGAAACGACCGACGAAATCGTGCAAATCGAATGGCAAGCAAATTTTTAAGCTAATGCGGTCCTGTTGTGCTTATATTTGTGACTTGATTACTCAGTTTAACCACCTCGCAGAGTATTTACAAGTACTTAGTGCTACATAGTATTTAAAATATTGAGGTCGCAATTATTATATATATGATGCAACAACTCACGCTGAAACCGTTTATCTATATTTTTTAAAAAATTGACGATTAGATACTGCGATTAGGAAAAATGGCGGGAGTTTGGTAGTATCTGGTCGTTGGTTTGTTAAAATCGGTTCGGAATATATTGTGCAACTAGTGCGGGAAGTTGTCCATTGCTCACGAAAGCGAAGTTGAGGGGGCAATGGACAATGGCGCACGAATTGCACATACTAATTTTTATTCCGAATTCATTTTAAAACTTTCGTAAATTTTTATTTTTAATATATTTTAACCTCGTTTTATAAGCTAAACTATTTGTCACGTCAACCCCAATTCAGTTAATATTTCGATTATGTTTCCATGGTTCCTTTTTTTCATCTTTAAAGTTCAATTCCAGATATATGTTATAATAGAAAACAATTACCCGTGATATTGTTTTCTGTTACTTTTTTTGTTTATCTGAATTGCAGCGCGCAAAGTAAATTTCTATCCTATAATTCACTGGATGTGGACCTTAATGCGTATTCAAAATTTTGGTGTGTTATTATATTTTATAATAATTTAACAAGTGGATCAGAATCAACAACCAACAAGTAATTTTGCATCACTAATAGTAACTTATAATGTAGCAAGTCATGAAGGCGACAGAGAATTTAACAGCGAAATCTGAAGTGGACATACGTTCATTTTACATCGGCTATGCTCTCTGACGGCAAACAAAACAGTAGTATCGATCGTTAAAATGGCGGCATCGTCCAGGTTCATTTCTCGGCGGTCTTGTCTCGTCGTAACGAAACGCTCGTACCGATGGCGCTTGCTACGATTGCGGCGACGTATCGGCCAGCTGTTTGCAACCGACTATTAAATAAGTGTAAAACAGACGTTCTCAAACAGCTGTCGCCCAAAATATTTACATTAAAAATTATACTACCAGATCGAATATCCGAAAATATTTCTTTGTAGACATAGTACGGAGAACAGAGACATTTCACTTCGGAAAAATTAAGGGAAAGCTGGGTTTTTGCATGAATCTTTGACCCTTAAACTTTGGCGTAAGATTTCTAGCGGCACATGGATCGGTTGGTAGTTTTAGGCTGTTGTTTAGAACCACAAAAGGAAAAATCCAGCGTTCCCTTAATTTTTCCGAAGTTTGGACTTTTTTTTGTCTTTATTTCCTGGACTATAAGTTACTGAAATAAATGTAGATTATTGAAAGTTTAAGGATTGTAATAAGTAGTTTAAAATTTGCCAGTCTTTAGACGTTCATTGAACTGCCACCGGTGCATAAAACAGAAGGATTTCTTTTTATTTTTCGAGCCAGATTTGTATTGCAATTGTCTTTGCCAGTTTTTCTAGACTTCTCCAAGCAATAACTTTCTGATGCACCCATTTTATCTGTGCCAGCAAATGCACTATGTTTTTATTCACAAAATTTCAGCACAGCTTAATGAAATCAGCTGAATCATTTCAAGCGTAAAGTTAAACGTATGAATGCGTAATCGATCGCCATGTTCTCAGCAGGCACAAAAACTTTTATTGCTAACATCAATACTTGTTGAATTTAGATTAAATTAAGTAGCTTTAATTATTATACGTCTGCTTCTTTAACATTAAGAAAGCTCCTACCGCTATATAATTAAATTAGTATTTGGTGTTAATTTCAATCTGTCACTAAAATTGTTTTTCGTATTTGGTTTTTTGGCGCCCCTTGCCATCTGGCGCTTAGAGCGACCGCTCCTTTCGCTCTACTTCAGAGCCGGCGCTGCATTGGACATTGCAGTTAAACAAATAAATAAATGCGAAAAATGAGTTACAGATGAAAGTCTAAAAAATTACCAAATAAACTGGAAAATTCTACTCTGAACCGACATGAAAATCTTCAACATTCATGTCAGCTGGTAGTGCGTCGGCGTTTTTGTTTGGGAGCGGCTGTTTTAGCGTTTAGCGTTGGCAGGGCAGCAGCCTTGCCGCATTTTGTGTACTTGGGACTATTGTCGAGCGACGAACCAGTTTCAGTATGGCGCTGAGAGTGTCTGTTGGTGTTCGTTGTTGTTGTTGTTGTTGTTGTTGTGCCGTGATACCAGTTGAGTGCTTTAATTTGTTGTTGTTGTTTTTGTAAAGGTGGTGCCGCAAGTTGACAATAAAACTTAATTATTATGACGCAAGCAATAAGCTAGCGATTTTATAATGGCGTTATGTAGTTCTAGTGCCTGTTGTATATTTTTACATATATTTTTCTATGTTGTCATACAAACGGAATACACGGCGGTCGCAGATGCTAAAACGTCCCGTAAGTTGAACGGCTCTTTTGTTTTATTTTATACGTTTAAGTTACGTTCATTCAGTGATAATTTACGGTAATTTGTTATGTAATTAATGAAATGTGGGCAGCTAGTGCTTGTTTACAAAACAAAAGCGTTCTGGCGGTCAGGGGTGGATTGAGAAGAAAACGAACAGTCTTCAGATAGCGGTATTAATTCGTACATCGAATTGTTAAAAAATGCGTATCTCTAGAAATGTTGTCTGTGAAAACTGCAAATTTTAAATAATTCAGACTGCTGTAGGGTTTTATTTTTTGGGCTTGAGATAGCCGAGTTCGTAGGGATGCCGTTGTTTAGGTGACGTTTATGTAATATAAATTCCCAGCCTCGAGATTCAAAATAGGACATTTGGTTGGAATTTCAATTCATAATGAAATTGACTATAAAAATCATAGCCTTCCTTCATTCGTGGTTGTGAATAATGATCAACTTAAAAAGTGAATTGATACTAGGCCCATGTGAGTAATAGAACCCTAATACATAGTTGTTAGTCTTAAACGTTCCTGGGAACAAACCCCTGTATTTTAAAGCCCGCACAGCAAATGCCGGGGCTACCTAGATTAAATATCATGATGCCCTCGGCTTCGCCTTGGACATCCTGTACGCGCAATGCAGGAATTGCAACTTTCTGCCCTTATCGTCTAAAGTATTATAATATTTGTTTTACCTGCAGTTAAGGATAAGTTGTTCTTTATAATAATACCGTGCGTATTTTTGTGCGTGCGTTCTGTGATTCGTTTAATTTTATTTATTTTATATAAGTACAGACGTTAAGGCTGTCGGAACGCTTTGAATTTAAGCCAAAAATAGAGCTTCGGCTAATAGCTGATTGTGGACTTATTCGTCAACATTTTGCAAAAATTCTTTCTCTATAAGGAAGATAAAGGACAAATCTAGGTGTCTAATAGACTACTTTTGTAATTTATGTACGATTTACTAGAAAAAAGTTGGCACTAATTGTGCCAAAAAACACACATTTTCAATGTAACACTACGACCTTATTCGTACTTATTTCACAAAATTGTTCGATCACAAACCTAAAGTGACTTTTCCTTTTTCGGAAATGTTTTTTAAATCTTCAAAATATTTCCAAAAATTAGAGTAATCAACTGACAACGGCACCCTTGCAACAGCATCTTTTAGCCTAGTAGCGTAGCTTAAATTCAGAGCGTTCCGACAGCTTTAACAAAGTATAAAATGAAATATTAAAAAAAATATATACATATTATGTATTTTTATGATTTTTTCGGTCGTTGAGTTCGTTATTTCCGCTGCAAGAGCTGTGTATTATTTATGTATTGTGTGAAGTGTCTAATGAATTATTCATGTTTCCATTTCCGATGAGTCTGGCGCATATATTTTTAGACCTGGTCATTTCCGGTCCGACACCTTTGAACCAAAAGTTTAATACACTGCAGAACGTCAAGAGCCTTGCTAATTCTAAAAATATCGGCATGCGGAGAACCGTTTATGATTCCTGCAATTATAAATCAATAAGCTCTCTCTTTTCAAAATAATGTTTAATATCAAAAAACTTGGATCCCAGTGCCAAAACCCTGTCGACAATACACTGTGAAAACTGAGAAGGCCGATTACATGGATAATAATCGATGGTCCATATAATGCCAGCGATTATTCTGGTAATCGTACACACCATATGGAATGGTACACGTTTTCCTGTAAATTTACATATAGTTGTGTAGTCCATATTACATACAAATATGTAATATTTTAAACAAAAAAATGTGATTTTCCAAATAATGTGTGTAAAATTCCCTAACCAATACCCTATATAGTGTATTTGCTAAAACAAGCAGTGTAGCTTTTGTTATGTGAAATTATGTTTGTTTTTGAACAAAATAAAAAATATAACCCCTTAATACACCATTTAAAATAATATATTTTTTCTTAATTTCTATTTTTCGTCCCTGTTGTATCAATTCATCATCTGCACAAAATTATTTCAGTAAATATACAATTCTCTGCCCTCAAACAATTGTTTTTATAATATTTATAAGTCCAGTTCTATCGGGCCATTTCATTAAAATTTTAAGAGAATCTTTTAAATTTCAATTTTGAATCAATTCCGAGAAGTTTTTCAGTGTTTTTCGGCCTTAAAACAATTTTCAACCCTTAAATACAACCCCTTAAAATTGTCCCATTGCGCCCATTTTAAATAGGCTTCATGCGCTTTGAGGTTAGTACAGTCAAATTCTAACCTTAAATTGGACACGATTTTTCGACCCAATCATCGTACTTTAATTTTCTTTTTGAAACGTGGAAGAAAAAACTGGTGCCAGAGCGCGGTTCGTTCATACATCTGTTATCAGCTAGTAGATACCCAGCTATTACGTTATTAGTATTAGTATTTATTTGATAAAAAACCAAGACAACAGTATAAGTTCGTTATCATAAAAAGATTCACAAAATAACAATGATTCACAACAATTTTTTTTAAAGCTAAGACTCATGTTACAGTTAAACTGTAAAATGGTTCTAATATTAAAAATTTCTTAATGAGGGTTGTACAACACGGTTTTTACTTTTTAGACTAAAGTGCTGTCACCGTAATTATTCGATTTCTTGACGGAACATGGAGTTAATAAATGCAGGTTTTTAAGTATTTGTCTAAAACCATGTGTAATCAAATACAAAGTTCGAATTGATAAAAACATAGATAATTCGATGATTTCTAAACACATTTTGTTGAGTATTCGACGTACTGGGATCTTGTCTTCAACGAAAATATATCCCCATATTTTGTTTGTCGCAATTAATTTAGTGAATTAACTTTGGCCAACTGAAAAACAGGATATGTTCATGATTAATTCTGCAGATATGTTTAAATGTATTTTACTGCTTTTGACCAATTGTAGTTAACCTTTTCTGTTTAATTAATACATGAGAATGTACACTGGTAAAATATTTTTCTGAAAATTCGGAAAAATAGTTAACCAATTTTCATCACGACTTTGTGCTGAAAATTGAGAATCTGTAGTTCTTAGACATACCTTTATGAAGTTTCTGAAAAATCAAAACTATTTTATTCACTTTCAGAACGTTGATTCTAAAGTTTCAGAATAGTTATGAAATTTCAAAATATTTTAAACGGTGTATTGGTGGAGTTTTTTTATATTCAATTAAATATACTTCCCGCGAGTTGACTGTTTCTTTCGCTGATTGAGTTAATTTGAACGACCGCTTTTCTGGAGAGACATTTTTTTAATTGACGTAAACATTTTAGCAAGCCCAAGAGATCTAACTTGTCATCAGGGATGACGGAATTTGTTAGTTTTTTCGAATTTTTTCCTTGAATCGAGTGCCAAGTTTTTACTAATTACATGTCTAAAAAACTAGATACATGATTTATGTAAAAAATATCAAAGAATTCGTGTAGGTCTGTAAAAAAATCGTTAAAAATATATTCTTAAAATTAATTAGCGCGTACTTCCAGAAAAAAATACACAATCCTTCCAATAAGCAAAAATAAAGCTTTCGTATCTCACTTTTTACTTCATAAAAAAATGTATCGTTTAAGGTTTATAAGTACTTTCAAGTTTAAATATACTTTTCGAAAATAACAGGTGTTTTTGGATTCTTACCCATTGCTATTAAATAAGCTTAAGTTTAACCCATTTTTCTCAGTGTTCAAAAATTGGGACAATTGCTTAAAAAAAATGTAAATATCTTAATATATTCATAAAGCCTGCCAACCTGCATTATTGTAAACAGAAAACAATTTAAAGAAAACTCGGGAAAAAACAGGTTAAAAAAGTGTAGTAGTTGAAAAAAATAGTAGTGGTGCGAATGGCGTCTGTTATGGCATAAAGGCAGGAAACGGACGTTAAATGCATTATTATTAGGTGTTTTTGAGGTCGGGCAGCAGGGTACCCGTCGTCATTCGCGCGCGCCGCGGTGTGGAATACGACGCAGCTGTTGGCCGACATAATTTTTACGAAAAATAAACATTTTGAAACGGCATTGTTTACGAGTTGACCGGAGGCGTTCAGGAATTAGCAACAGCAATAATTCATCGCAACATTTTGTGTAGGCATTTATAATGCATTGCATGAATCATACACACACATTATTACAATGCACACATTATAACAATACATAAAATGTACACACATCTGAGTAGAGTTAAATGCATTGTTTAATGTGCATTTTATTATTTCCCGTGATGCGATAATGCTTTCAGGCTCGTGCTCTTGTTTAAACATCGCCTCCATTGGCGTGCGGAACTTTTTTTCCGCTGAAACGAAAAAAACGCCGCTTCGGGCAAACATTACCGAAACTAAACTTAAGTATTTCAAGTCATGTGTTGTCCCAGGAAGTGTTCTATCTTTCCTTACATGTCGCACGATATCTCTCGTCAACGCTCGCTTCTATAAAAAATGAGACTGTCTATTTTACACTACACACTACAGAATTAAAACTTGCATAAATGGTATAATAATATCACCGACCGCTGAGTTAGCACCTACGACCTTTAGGTTTCGAAGCAACTGTTCTACCTCACCGCCAACTGAGCGTAATGTTCTACAGCCATGTTTTTATAGTTATACGTTATAAGTATATTGCGACACGTTCATTACATTTTCAATTTCAAGAATGAATTTTGTCCCTACGTTGGAATTTTTATTTCATCTTCTAAAGGGGGCGGTGGTCCAAAGAAGGTTGGGAACCTCTGATTTAATGGAAGCCTACTCGAAACACGTGATTTATAAAAAACAGTCCGCATGAAAACGAAATTGGGCTACAAATTAGAAAGAAGAGATCGATCGTGAAACTTTTTTTGCACATTTTTTACCACCCCTGTTCTATATTGTTTGGGCAAACATGTCATAAATCATCCCACGTGTCGTAATGAATCTCGGACGTAAATTCATTGGTCGATCTGTGTATTGGATACGCTTTTGTTTTGCGACGAAATCCAATCGCGATTCCGTAATTAAATGAAATCTAATTAATCGAAGCAACGCTTTGTGCTTTCACAACGTTTTGCGTATCATCGATTTAATTCAATTTAACTTTCGTCAAGTTGACTTAACGAGAATCGAGTTTGTTTCAACAACAGAACTGCAAAAATCTTTTTAATATCCTCAAAAAACACTTCGCTGTTAAATTAACATTTTAAATACCTACGAGATATTTTCTTTTCTAATTTAAATTCATTCATGTATTTGTTTGTGAAGCTGTTGAATTTTATGCTATCTATTTGAATGTGAATTAGTTATTTTGGTTGTTAAACGAAAATATACTCGGTCGAAGCCGGGCCGGAATTGTAGTCGATATGAGAAAAGGTCAACCGTTGACATTAAAAAAACTGTTAATTATTTCACCATCATCGTTGACCCATTAAAAAACATAATAAAAAAAATGATTATACTTTATTAGTCTATCAACGTGCAAAAGCATTTGTTCGTTCTTCATATTTGAGACATTAGTTTGAAGTGCTTGTTATTTGATGTAATTAAGACGCTAATGACCTAAATTGTCGAGCGTCTATAATCTACAATAAATAAAATAATAATATTACAGCGTAAGATTAATTGGAGCGCTATTGTGAAATTGGGTATTATCAGGGAAAATATTACCAAGCTCCAAAAAGCGACTGCGTTTTTTTCATCACCAATTATAATGTTTTGCGATAATAAATTTTGGTTAGCAGTGACAAATTCACAAACATGTATCATTTTTTTGTAACAAAACCAAGCTCCTTTGCGTGTGAGACGCCGCTAGGGACTCAGAACGTGAGGTCAGTCTCGCTGTGTTATTATTATTTTTTTATAATTAAGAGTTTCGGTTTATTCGATTTTTCAGAAACACGACATTAATAATTTTAGTGTGAGATAATGTTATGGATCGGCCATCTTTCCTTCTCACGTCTCGTAGATTCGGAGAAAATAAGCTGTATTAGTATTTATTTTCGAAAAACTAAGACAATGGTATAATCTTGTCATACATAAAAAATATTCACAAAATAATAATGATTCACAACAAATTTCGACTAATTTTTTTAAAGCTAAGAGTCATGTTACAATTGTACTATTCCTCCAGACTGAAAAATGGTTCTAATATAAAGCATTTCTAAATGATTTTCTTAAAATAATTACAAGACAGTCCCTTGATTTTGTCAGGTAAAAGTTTATAAAACTTTTGACCCATGAAGTCTGTACTATGTTTGCAAATTTTAATTGTATGATACTTACGTCACAACTACTTCATTTGTTTCTGGTATCATAACCATGGAAATCAGTACCAGTTGAAAAACTATTTAATGTTAGCTTTAAATTTTTCATCGAATGTAGAACGATTGTCTTGAAAAAGGAATTACTGTATATTTAATTAAGTATTACGTTTTTGTGTGACTGTTTTAAAAGAGGGTACTTAGAAACGAACCGGTCGAAATGCCAAACAGCTGTGTCGAACACCTAACATAGTAATTCGATACGGAGTTATACATAGCCGTTTAAACAATTTTATTGTTTAATAAGAGATGCAGTTGTGCTGCACCGAGTCAACATGTATTGTTTTGAGCTATGCTCGTCTGTTTATTGATTGTTCAACTGTCGGTTATTGATTTAGTTGCTCGTATTTCGTTTGTACATAATATACGCGATACGAACCGTTATATAGAATTGGAAACAAATACCACCGTTTATATTATATTAGTGGTGGGTCGTTGATGATTTTCACATCAACGAAACGAACCCATCACGTCAACTACTTAGTTGATTTCGTTAAACATTGTAAAATATGCTCTAGGAAGATTTCGAACTGTGGCTGCAAAATTCAGTTTAACGTAATATTCGTCAATATTTCTTTGCAGCACATCACGAGATTTCGAATTACGGGAAGGCAAATTTAACATTTTGAAGTTCTTTCTTTACAAACTTACTTTAAAAAACAGCCAAAATTGGCTTGCTTAATAATTTTGTTTCAAATTAATTTTTTTCTGTACAAAAGTTTGTGTAAAACTTATGCGAATTTTCCCGTTTTTATCTGATTTTAGATCAAATAAACTGTAAAAACTTGACTAGAAGTCATATGGGAAGAATGGTAGACACTTCTATAGTTTATTTTGGAGCAATTACCGAGCTGGGTAGAGTAGTGGTGACAGCACTAGACTCGCATTCGGGAGGTCCGGGTTCGAATCCCGGCGGGGGCAGATGTGGCTGGGACTTTTTTCTACTGCCTCTCGCCGAGAAACGGTAATTCCTGTACCGGCCATCTTGATTGAGGTTTTCCATGGTTTCCCTCAATTAATTCCAGATAAATATCGAGATGGTTCCTTATTTGAGGCCATGGCCGATTACCTATCAAACTCCTAGTTCAAAAATTGCCTACCTTATCCTAGTTTCCTATAATTCCTTCATTCGCCCATTGCTATTACATAAGTTGAAGTTTTAAAAATGTAGAAAAATAACAGGAAGTGTGGTAAATGGAAAATAGTAATGGTGCGAATGGCGTCTGTTATGACATAAAGTCGAGAAACGGGCGTTAAATGCATTATTAGTATTATATTATTATTATTTTGGAGCAATAACATCAAAGATTGAATAAGATTTTTCATAGAAATTAGAAATTTCCGAAACTTAAGTGCATTTTACGTGCTAACAACCAATTGATAGAGTTACGTGGTTGAAAAAGCCGGCATCTTAAACAGCTGGTCCTCAATAATCTTAATTTTGCGACAGAACAAGTTATCTCAAACGTGCAGTCGAACGAACGGATGGTCGTTGAAGAGTTAAAACATCGAATATGGCCATTGTTTACATATTACCGCCGAGATGTGTTTCTTTATTGTTGCAAGCGGCACGTGTGGTGCACATGGCTTTATAGCTTTGACCGAGTCATTATTCAGATTAGCTGGCTGTGCATGGGTTTAATGATCGCTCGGAAACCGTTCATACAAACGATCACAAATTCGGTTCGACAGCCGTCCATACCTCGAGTGGAATGCTTTTTATCTACTGCGCATGGGCGTGCCGGTAATAATACGGTTTAATCGGATAGGCTGGAACAAAGTCTTATTTGCATATCCAATCAAAGGTTTCAATAATTAATAAACATCGCTGCGGCCAGGTTTACGCGCCGTACTGTTAGAGGCGTAAGACTGCATCTTTTAGCATCTATGCCTTATAGTCCACAGGCATAACATTTATTTTTAGTTAACATAATTTTTCACAAGTTTTGATTGTTTTTAAAATGTAAGAATGTTTACAATAAAAATTAACCGGTCAAGTTTAAGAAATAAAAAAACCCTGGTCGCAGTGCCAAAACCCTGCCGACAATATAGTGTATTTACTAATATAGGCAGTGTGGCTTTATTATGCGAACTTAAGTTGGTTTTTTGGGCAAAATAAAAAATTAGACTCCTTAATACACCCCTTAAAAGAACATTTTTTTCTCAGTTGCAATATTATTATCAATCGAACCTCAAACTAAATTATATACACCTTTCAGCAAATAATTCACTATCTGCATACCTACTAGTGTTTTCATAAAATTTGTAAATCCGGTCCTGTCGGTCCGATTTTATTAAAATATTAGGAGCGCTTTTTAATTGCTATTAAAGGGTTAAATTTCAATTTTGAAACGATTCTGAGAATTTTTTAGGCATTTTTGGGCCCAAAAACTTTTTTCAACCCCTAAAAACTACCCTTAAAATGGTCCGATTGGGCCCATTTTAAATAGGGTTCTTGCGGTGGTGGATTCCAACATGTGGGCAAAATTTCGTAAAAATCAATTAACTCTTTCGAAAGTTATAGCGCACACACATATATATATATATATATATATATATATATATATATAAATATATATATATATACATATATATATAAACATTTTTAAAAATGGTGCCAAAGTGTTTAGAAGGTTATGAAACGTCGAGAAATTTTGGTCCGACCCCTAGGTCCCGCCATCCGACCAACGCCAATAGTGTATGTTGCCTATGGCAAATACACTAATAAGGAAATCAATATATAAACACGTATTCATTTATTAAATAAAGTATATTGAATCCAGCAATACAATCAATGTGAACTCCATCCTGCCTCAGCACAGAATGCTGCTTACAATGTACGCAGCTTACATAACATAAACCATTACACAATTCATTTAAAAATACTGAATTTAACATCAGTGTTGGATCACTTTCACACAGTCTGTGCTGAGACCCAGCGGTAAGAGGCGAGGTAGGCAAAAGACATATTGTGGGTGTGACTTTTAGCTCTGTCTCGCTCAAATCATCCGCACGTTTCAATTTTTGCCTGGTGCCAACAACGACGTTAAAAATGCTATTGCAAGGGTGCCGCTGTCAATTATTACTCTGATTTTTGGGAATATTTTGAAGATTGAAAAAACTTTTCCGAAAAAGGTTTGTGATGGAACAGTTTTGTGAAATAAGTACGAATAAGGTCGTAGTGTGACATTGAAAACGTGTGTTTTTTTAGCACAATTAATGCCAACTTTTTTCTAGTAAATCGTACATAAATTACAAAAGTAGTCCATTAGGAACCTAGATTTGTCCTTTATCTTCCTTATAGAGAAAGAATTTTTGCAGAATATAAGTCTACAATCAGTTGACAGCCGAAACTCTATTTTTGGCTTAAATTCAGAGCGTTCCGACAGCCTTAATACTATAGCTTAAACATTCGTTTACACATTAAAATATATGGATTGGTTGTCCTTTTCGTTAAAACAGATACGGGCGTGTCTTGTTCTATACAGGTGACAAAAAAAAACAATGTCACCAAAATGAAATGAAATCACTTTCACCCGAAACGTACACGCCGAGGGAAAGTATTCGTCCGCCCGCCCGCGCTTGTTTCAATTAATGATTAATTGAAATAGTGTAACGGTTCCATTGTTACGCAAGTTAATTAATGTTTTGTTTATAAACAGTTGCAAGTCAGCTGTTCAATTATCGAGTCGACGTCCTTCTCGCGAGCCGCGCGATTATTTCGATTTGAGTCTTTTTTTATATTTTATCATTGCAATCATTTGTTTTGTCAATAAATGAGCGTAGGTTAAACATACAGTCGAACCTGGATAAGCGAGAGTTTAAGGGACCGCGATCTTTGTTTCGGTTATGGAGGTTTTTCACTAATCCGAGTTTCTAGCTTATATAGGGGTACAGCAGGGACCTTTCTCACTTATAGAGGTCTATAAAAATACAGTAAATATGTAGTGATAAATTTTGAGTTTATCACTTAAAGACAACACTTTAATTTTTCGTTTTAACATTATGATTACGTGCCGAACCTTTCTTTGCAATTGATGCTTTAATCAACTGTAGTAAGTTCGACAAATAAGGCAGTACATACGACATTTGGCCATTCGAATAGAATACGAAAAACAAAACCAATTAAACAAAAACAATGTTAGTTCAGCTATTTATGACTTGTTCTTAAATTTCGTGGAACAATTAATACGTTCGACTATCGCTTATAGAGAGTAGTAGTCTCAGTTATAGAGGTCCATGAGTGAAAAACGTCTTTCTCTTATAGAGATTTCTGTTTCTCACTTCTAAGAGGTTTTATAGAGGGTTACAAAGACGGTACCTGGCAATTACTCTCACTTAGAGAGTTTTCTCGCTTACCCAGTTCTCAATCACTCAGGTTTGACTGTATTTCATAAATAAAAAATAATAATATTAATCTAGAAATATATAAATAGCTAATATCAATAGACCAGGATCTACAAGAGCCCGGAAACCAAGGAGATTTAGAACAATGTTGGCCATTTGGATAATTTAGAGGTGTTTTTGAGGTTAAATAATGCGAACGAGAATCAACAGTCTGTCGCGATGGTTTATTTTGTTATTATTATTCGCCTTAAGCGCTTTTGCCGTGCGATCGCAGGCGTTTTGTCATCGAAATGAAGGAAATAAATAATAAAATATTTGTACGCGTAATAAAGGAAACGAAACGATAATTATTTCGCAGCGTAATGTTTGTTATGCAAGGCTGTTTTTATTATCATTAAGAATACATTTAAATAGGAATTGTGCAAATTAACTTGGTCACCTGGTTTTGCGTCAAACAGTATGATTCACTGTGAACTACTGTCGATTGTTTCCGTGTATCAACTGTTTTTTTTTTTCATTATCTAGGTAATATGATTTGAATTAGATTTAAATTACTTATTTTTTAAGCGTAATAATTTTTATTAGATTGTTTGACGAATCGAAAAGCGTCTGTAGATTAAATGGTGTAGATGCGGCCCATTAAATTTACGGAATTGCGGCTGTAAAAACATGTTTGAAATTCAATTTTGGGTCGTAGCAAGAAACGCTAAAATCTTTATTTGGCCTTACATTAAATCAAATTATAATTTTTTTATGTTCATTTTTAGAGGTTTATTTTTAAGTTATAAAACCTGAAATATTAAAGTAGATTTCTTTGTATGATGTAAAACATTCCTTTAGAATTAGAACTATAAGGTAGGATCCAAACGGTAAAAACTGCGATCTGCAGTAAGGTTTGTTCTGCTTCCCTAATAATCTGTAAATTCTTTATAGTAATCTGGTAATATAATCTAGTATCTTCCCCAAACTGCTGTCTCTAAAATCCTTTAATAACGTTGAAAAACCTAAAACATGAAAACATTTCTTTGTATGATTTAAAACAATCCTTTCCCTACTGCCAGACTATGCTCCTCGCACTGCTCCTCGCTCTGCTCATCGCGCTGTCGCGATATTGCCCTAAGCGGCCAGACACTGCTGTACTCGCGACGCTCCGCACTCGGCTTTCGCCTTTCGGCAATGAAGGTCGATACTGTGGCAGCGTGCGCACTATACCTCGCTTGATGCGTACTGAGTAGTGAGTGGCGCGGGAGTATGTGGCCGGCTTACTCGTGCTCTTATTGCCGGTCCTTTGACTCACGCACAAAAAACCGACAATCGAGGGAGCACTGGGCATGACGAGGAGCATGACGTGCGGCATGACGAGTAACGCGGCCACACAACGTCTCTGCCTCCTCTCCTCGCTACTTCCCATGCCACTCGTCGAGTGTGTGGCTGAGGCATTTAAAATTAGAATTATAAGGTATAAAAACTGTGACTTGCAGTAAGGTCTGTTCTGCTCCCCTAATATTTCGTAAGATCTTTTGGAATCTATATTAATTTAAATCTAGTATCCTGCACAAACTGATGTCTTTAAATCGTTTGGTAACGTTGAGGTTGACCCAAAATGCTTATACCTTGTCTGTAAACGTACCTTTGAGAAGTTTTTGTTATTTTTTGGGCGTGTTCAAACAGTTATGGAAAATATTACTGTATAAAAAACAGTTGAAACTTGAAATGACGTCTGCACCGCTAGATCATTATTTATAAATGAAATGTATTCAAAGAAACTTTTGAAACGCGAAGGCTTTGTTTCTTTTTGATTAAATTCTAGCTTCATTAAAAAAGAAAGATACGATTTTTTTGTTTTAATAAATCAAACATTGAAACTTCGCAATTAATTTTAATTAATTTTAACTATGCATAGCTGCAGTTTCCTTTGCATTAATTTAAGTTTTTAATTAGTTTTAACTTAAAAATACCTAATCATTCAAGTTGGCCATGAGATAACTTTGGAATGCACATAACTATTTTTTTACTTGATAGACATATACAGTAAGATCCCGCTTAACGCGGTAGATACGTTCCAATTAATTCCTGCGCTATACGAAACAGCGCTAAACGAGGTCATCTTAATACCTAGACATTAGACATAAGTGAAACAGAACCGAGAATAAGAAAATTTGTTAGTTTTTTTGTTCGTTTAATTTTGTAACATTTATTGTTAAATACTTTTTTATCACATACATTATAGATTTATTAATTGCTAAAATCGATTTTTATTCATAGAACACTTATGACAATTAAATAAAAGTTCGAGTAAGAAGTTATGTTTGTGATGAGGAAGGTTCCTCATTTGACATATTTTGTTTTTTGTGAAGACGTCATCTAATGTCATTTGCCTTTTTCTGCTTCGTTCAGCAAGCTATTGTCGATAGCAAGATATTGAATCAATGACACTTCGTCTTGCCTTGGATCTTCTATCAACATTTGAATCATTTTGTATAAACTGATCTATAATTTAGGTTATAGTGGCTAAATTTTTTTTTTTTAGAAACCGCGTAATACAGAAACAGTATTAAGCGAAGTCTTACTGTATTATTAGATATTATTATATTGACATCGAAACATTTTATTGCATAAATATTGATGTATTTAAATGATAATATTGTGATGTCTATAAAATTCGAATAAATTTCAGAAAAGTTGACTTAGCTGCGTAGGCTTCTGATTTTATACTATCTCAATTCTTAGAAATATTAATTCAGTGCAATTATTAGTGTTTTTAAAAAATATGTTTTTGCGGTTTGGATAATTCCTTTATGTGGTCGTTGTTGCACTTCGTGTTAGGATTAAAATTGCGGTCAGAAAATGTATGTAAAATTGTTTTATCTTCTTGAATATTCAGCCAAGCAAAAAGGCCCTTAAGTAGGTCCCTGTGTTATGATTATGCAAGAACTTCATGTAAATAAATAAACAGGTCAAAACATGAGATAAAATCTCATTTCTAGTTTAACGTAGAAAAAATATCGTCAAGTGTAATCCAAACTTGCGTGGCGAGGGTTCCCTACCATTCCGTTTTCCGTTAAAACTTTAGGACTTAGAATTTTAATTCGTCTAGGTTTTCCTGTAAACTATGAGGTCCTATTTTTTCAAAACTTTAGGCTCCGAAGTTTCAGAGATAAGAGGATGAAATGCCCGATTTTCGTATATATTTTTTATTTTATCTTTTAAGCCTTTTCATTTAATACGTCACATGATGCACTTGAATTTTTTTTTATTTTCTAATTTGCCCCTCAAAATTAACTCTCCAAAATAGGATTTCGATTATTTACGCTATACGTTCGTGATTGAGTCATTTAATTCTATATGTGTACCAAATTTCAAGTTTTTTCATCCGATAGATTCGGAGAATCTAAGCTGTGACGGACGAACAGGCACGAAAGTGATCCTATCAGTTGTACGTTCAGTCGGTCAAAATCGGTTTATTTTGATCACGTAATGTAAGTTAATATTTATTAAATGAAAATTAAGAAGAAAACTGATTTTGATGATTTAAATAACTTTACATAAAACGTCGATTTGCTTTGTAGTTGAATTATTCTAAAAAGATGACTTATTGAAATTTGACATTTGAAGTCATCAATGTTCTAAAAATGCTAATTAGAATGACATTTGCGTTTTACAGGAAACGTATTGTTGCTAAATTGCTTTGTTGCTATTTTTATTAAAGTAATATGATACCAGTTGTGTTAGACAGTACGTGTTTTAAACACGAAGTAATTCATGACTTCATGATTTTTGCCTTCGCAAAAACTAATACAGACGATAATTCATTTTTTGAACACTAAAGTTCGTGAATTATTTAAGTCCCTATAGATTTGACAGAATACAGTCAAAGCCCTCTAAGTGCACAGCTCGGAACCGAGCCCATCCTTTAAGTGCACACTTCCTCTACGATCTTTTTCATCCCCACTCTTCTAACTCCTATAGCTATCTTTATTCAATCAGATGCTATAAACAATATCTCTAAAACTCTATGAATATGATGGAAATGGAAAGTTTGAAAATAGCGCGCTTACGGTCGCACGTGATTGGTCGCAGATTATTCGAAGTGGGGGCTGGGGAACGTGCACTTAGAGGGCGAGTTTGTGTGCAGTAAGAGAGCGTGTGCATTTAGAGAGCGTGCACTTAGAGGGCTTTGACTGTACCGTAATCGTCCAGAATTTGAGACAAACGATTTAATTGTAAGATATAAAAGTTTTCGTAACTAAGGACAAATAATAAGAAGTTTAAAAAGAAACGTCGATTACAGATAATCATTTTCATATTCAAAAATACATTAATTACTCAGATTATAGTAATAATAGTTGATTCTAGTACAGCTTTATACTAATTAAATTTTGATTTGGAGTTACAGCTACATAGTTGTAGTTTTTCAAATTAATGATTTATTAATTTGATAATTGTTATATTGTAATCTTTACTAAATAATCTTTAAAGACGTTTTGCTTAAATTACAAGCATCTTCAGTAAAAAAGTAGAGAGAGACAACATGATATTCTGAATCTAATAATTAAATATATGTATAAATGTTTTCATATATTTAATTACGGTATTAGATTTGGAATATCATATTTTTTCTCTCTGCTTTTTTACTGATTATGCTCGTAATTTAAGCGAAACGTCTTTAAAGATTATTTTGTAAAGATTACAATATGACAATTATCAAATTGATAAATTATTAATTTGAAAAATTACAACTATGTAGCTCTTACCCCAAATCAAAATTTAATTAGTAATTTTTTATTTTCTGTTATTATATAAAAAAGTATTTTTATTTAATTTCTTTTTAAAAAGGCACAGTGTGTGGGCTTAATGGCATCAAATTTTCCTTTCGTAGCTTCTTTAAGGTCACACTAATTTAAATACAATTTTTTGGTATTATTTTACAACGCAACCTTGAAGATAACGTACCAACAATTTAAAAATAAAATTCGACATTCTACTTGATCGCTCTCAAGAACTATTGAATTGTGTATTTTTACCGGGCAGCTGTGATATTAAACAAAAAACGATCGTTTCCATGCGTTGGATAAGTCATTGATTTAAAAACAAAAGCATTTCTAACAAAAACAAATGCGCGGCATGTTTGTTTTTATAAACGCATCTGTGAATGCAGTGTAGATACATATGATAGGGCTGGAACTGTAGACTATAGACGCTCCACAATCCGAACGACTGTACTAATTTTACCTGAATTATGTACATTATGTAGTCACTTTTTCAGCTGCGGGTATTTTGTCAACCATGAATTCTATAGATAACAGATTCTTTTTTCTGTATAAACAAATATATATTTTTCACGTGTTTGACGAAAAAAAAATCTTACATTCACTTTATTTATAGTATCTTCACTATAAATTGGTCACCCTGAAATATTCAAGAAAGTCAATCGTGGATTTACCCTGGCGTGTTTTAAAAACTTATGAATGGGTCAAAACGAGTTTTAACCTTTTTTTTAGAACACATGAAATTGCCAGTTCCATTATAAAACCTTTTTTTTATGTTTTTTATAATAAAAAAACGGTCAGTCGCGAGCCGAACTCGCGTAGAAAAGGTTTTCCGTGGAAACTTTAAAATTTAAGTTTTTCTTTTAGATTTTCCTATAAACTACGCATTTGATCCCAAATTTCCAGTTTTTTTCGAAATTTAGGCTCAGTAGTTTCGGAAATTTTCGTATATTTTTTTTTAATATCTCTTAATACGTTTTAAAATTATAAAAATAATATATTTGTATTTCTCTTAACAAGCCCTTGCATTTGAATCGTCAAATGATGCCCCTCAAAATCGGAATTCGTTTATTTACGCTATGCGTCCGCGATTTCGTCTAGTAGATTCGGAGGGATCCTATATACCTAAGGGTTCCGTTGTTTCATCGGATGTACGGAACCCTAAAAACGCAGGTACGAGTTGCGTTTTAAAGTACCATATTTTTTATTATGTATTAGACGGTTTGAATAGTAGACTATTTTTCTTTATACCCGGTCGAAAGTAAGTACTTTCGTATCAGTGTGCACGAGAAAACTGTTTCGGCCCGCTGTTACAGATGGCGTGCGAGTAATTCCAGCAGTGCATAAATGTTAGGCTTTCTGCCTTAAAATCGTAGAACGTAACCAACATCTAGACCAAATCTTTCGAGTAAAACGGACAATGCTTTTTTAAATGTTTATGATTTCGGCCAGCCCTGAAACGGTGAGGTCTTTTGCAAATGCGGAAATCATCCACTTGCGAAGTATTTGTTAATCGATTTATTTATCTCAGCTCAAAACAATAGACGGCACTCATTTGAAGGTCGGCCTCCAGATAAATTCAAATAAAAAGTGTTACATAAATAGCCGTTAAACGAGATAGCTTTTGTTCAATTAGTCACAATGCAATTGTTTCAGACTGGCAAACGCCTGGTGGATTTGACCTTTGAACTCAATGAAGACCACGTGACACCCGAAACTGTCAAAAACAAAACAATTAATGATGTCTTCTAAGTTATTTGAAGCACACATGGGACGTGTGAATTATTGTTGCATTTGTCGCAGCTGCGGTGAATGTAGTCATGTATTTTCAACTAATATTTTACTCGCGCATTTTGTACAGAAAAACATTAATTTGTAAAAAATTATTGATCAACCCTTTGTCAGTATTTTTCACATAAGTTTGTAAAGAAAATGTTAATTTACCTTCCCGTAATTCGAAATATTGACGAATATTACGCTTTTTTATTCAATTTTTAGAACAACAAAATGTGTTTTGAAATTTTTAAGCAGCAAGCCAAAATTTCTGAAGCTTAATGCTTTAATCACAGCTAATAAAACCATTAATAAAATAATTTTTGCGACGACAGTTCAACATTTCCCGAGAGCGCATTTTACAATCTGAAAGTTTTCAGTGTCACGCGTTCATCGAATGATCTCTGAGGGGGTGGTGCGGCGGGAGGGGAGGACAGCACAGTCCGTCATACATAATACATTTGTATATTATACGCGGTTATCTGCGGCTGTTTGTTGAACCCCGCGAGCGCGGCTGAGAGCAAATCTCTTGACTCTGCTGGATAAAAACTAACCCTGACATCCGGTAGGCTGTATAAATAACATAAGTTACGCGTACAAACAGAAGCGTGCATGTGTGTTCGAAAGGCGCGTTCACACTACTATAAATGGATCCGGGACAATCGCAGTAAAAAAAAAACACATCCAGAGTAGTTAGAATGTGTTTGGTCCTCGGGTTTTATGAACTGCGTAAGCCTTAAGGCTGTCGGAACGCTCTGAATTTAAATCACACTACAAGGCTAAAAATGCTGTTGCAAGAGTTACCAATTGATTACTCTAAACTTTGAAAATATTTCGAAGATTTAAAAAAGGAAGAGTCACTTTAGGTTTGTGATGGAACAATTTTGTGAAATAACTACGAATAAGGTCGCAGTGTGACATTGAAAACGTGTGTTTTTTGGCACAATTAATGCCAACTTTTTTCTAGTAAATCGTACATAAATTACAAAAGTAGTTTAGAGACCTAGATTTGTCCTTTATCTTTCTTATAGAGAAAGAATTTTTGCAAAATGTTGACGAATAAGTCTATACAATCAGTTATCACCCGAAGCCCTATTTTTGGCTTAAATTCAGAGCGTTCCGACAGCCTTAAGATCACAAGTTTATCTTAGAATCCGATTCATATATTGTTGTTTTTAATTCTTTATTTTTAAAATTGAATTGTTCAAATTTACTGAATAATTATTTTATTACTAGCTGCTCCCCGCGGCTCCGCCCGCGATTGTATTAATACGCGGCAACAACAACAGTAATGGAATCTTCATCAAGACCACATAAACTGTATTTTAAAAATTAAGAGTGTGTTAATCATTGACACCCCTGCACTTCCCCCTTTTCCACACCTTAGAAGACTATTTTAGTATCTCTCTACTCAACAAAAGAAACATGTCTGCCAAATTTCAAGTCTGGAGATCTAATAGTTCCGGAAGGTATCGTGATGACCTGTCAGTGACATTCATTCCCTATTTCATCCCCTTTAAGTTTTTATTTTGAGAAAAACGATAGCCTGTGTCCTTCTTTAGGAGGCAATCTATCTCCTTGTCAAATTTTATCGAAATCTGTTCAGCGGTTTAGGCGTGAAAGCGGCACTTGGTAGAACATGATTAATAATAACAAATAAACACACTCGAAAATTCTAAAAAAAGTATTATTAAATTTCATTCTATATTTATATCCATTCTGTATATCAAAATAAGCAAAGAAAATTGGGATGCTTTTTTTTTGAGAGGCCTTTCTGGGCCTCCCTTCAATCTGGGCCTTGGGCAAGTACCCCGGTTGTCCTTGCCCAGTTACGGCCCTGGTATTAGTTTCCGCTTTTAAACATCACTGAAGTTTGAGAAGCCAAATAAAAGACCATTTTTGACGAAGATGGTCCAACAGTCATTCGCGAGACAAAAATTTCATCCTCAACGAAATGAAGTTCAACTTATGCCTTATCTTCGATGTGTTTCATCTCTGGCGTGCCTCGAGATATAATGCCCACGCTTTTTAAAACCGCGTTCCAAGCCGTGACATTACAATATAACCAATGAAAACATGTGAATGCATTCCGAATACGCGAACGCCTCTGCAAGATGGGCGCACGTCTGGTGTTATTTTTAAACATGGCCTCACTTCACTTTCGTTGCGCTGATAAAATGTGTGTGTGTTTGTTTGTGTGTTCAGTTTATCGTTTCAAACAACCAAATGACAAAAGTCGCTGGCTGTTTGTCTGCAGACAGACATCCAACGAAAAGTATGACAATTTCACGGCAAATATTAATTGAATAATTTCTCGGTTATTAAGGTAGTTGTCGTGGTACAATATTGTCAAAAAGTTATATGTAGATTAAACGCGCCAGAAAAGTATACTAGCTTGTAGCTAAGTGATCCATAATTTGTACGCAAGACTGTACCCGTGGAAACGTAACCCATACAGTATTCATATGCATGTATACTTTTCTATAAATTGTTGAACTTTAAACCGTTATTTATAAATAATTAGACGGTCATAAATGTTTTCTTATTTTTTTTTTAAACTTCAAACAAATGCCTTGAAAGACTGTCAGTTTTTGGAAAGTTTCTGACAGTTAGTTCTTTTTTTATAAATAAGAAACTGGTTCAGAACTACAGAGATCGTATACAATCAATGTTAATTATCCAATTTTTAATTGAATTTATCTCGGATTATATACGGTCGATCGACTTCAAATTTTCAGGGTAATTGTATTATCATGTCCTTAATAAGTAGGTATACAAAAATTAAGAATTTTCTGACGGTGTGCCTTAACCACGACAACTACCTTAACAAAAAAAAACAAGCATTGCCAAGTAAATAAACAACGTGGCTCTATTTCAACCTCTCTGGAACATAGTTTTTTATTTCCAAGTTTCACATATAGCCGCCATGTAAACGGGGGCATCCCTACGATCTCGGCTATTATTCTTCTTAGTACCTTAAACTGTAACGGCGATGTCGAAACGCAATTATTACTTAAAAATAAAATTTATTAGTTGAAATCCATCTCACATGCAACGCATCGTAGCTATTATAAGTTCCTTGACTTGTCTGGCCGGGGCGCCGCCCCTCTTCGATCCCTGTTTTGTAAACACGACGTGCTTTTAAACGGATCAAAACAAACGATCTATACGAACACACCGTTCAATCCAATTAGAGACCGACGCCTCCGTTGCGCAATTGTCTTTTGTGCAGGTGAATAAAACCATGGTTCATATAAAATCGATCAAAATAAATGCCTCGAAAATATCGCGTATTTTTTTACTTTAAAAAGAGAGCGCGGAATTTCAAATCGTCAAAGAATTCTAGTATAAAATTTTAGTTGGTAGCCGTTGAAAAAGGGTTTTATCCTGCTGTAATTTTTGTGTATGAAATAAGCGAACAAAGAACTTGATTTCTATTAAAAAATATTATTTGTTTTGTAAATAGATGTTTTTAATAAAAATATAAAATTATAATCAGGAATGTGGACAGTAGATTGTTAAAAACGCAGGCAATCAATTCCGCGACGATTCGATGGAATTGATTTTCTGCGTTTTTAACAATCTATAACTGTCCACATTCCTGATAATTTTATATTTTTATTTTAATAATCATGGATGATAACATTAATATAAATTCGAGTTGTTATCGTCCATGTTGTTATATATTTATGGATAGTGTGTAATTGGACACAAATAAATGAAAATTCTAAGTTTTCTAAATTGCCTGAAGAAGTAGGAAACTAATCTACGAAACGTAGCAAATTTAAAAAACTTGGAATTTTCATTTATTTGTGTCCAATTACCCACTATCCATAAATATATTAATATAAATGATTTTTTTTTATAAGATGACCGGGTTGCGGTCAGAAAAGTTTGGGAAACGCTGAAATATTCTATTCTGCAAAAGAGATATGTAAATAACTTTGAACATCAAAGCAGCTGTAAAAAGTTGATTGTGTATACAATATTGAAATATTGGACTATAGCAAACCTTAAAATAAAAGAAAGTTATTGTATTTGTGAGCGTTGATGGAAATAATAATAATAATAATAGGCTCTTCGCATTCGAGTGTCGACCCCGTGAACTTGATCTCCCCCGATCTTTCGACCTCGCACCAATCGACCCCGTCAGAGTTTAAAACAATGAACTCCTGTGTTCTGTTGCGCCGGTTCAAGAAACAACAATATTACATGTTGTGATGTCATGTTAACAACATTATTAAACTTAGATCGAGTCACGAAGGTTTCTCTAACTTTGAAGTTCCCACTTCGTAGAACAAAGGCATCTGCGGTCACAAGACAAAACGTCGTACTTTGAACTTGCGACAAAAGAACGTTTCTTGGTTCAGATTGTGTTTTCATTTTTCGTTTAAATCAGTGGTGTAACAATTGTTACGAAACGCTCGTTACAATGTTAATATTAGAAAATGGATAACTCATTCTGTCGCGATAGTTAAAGATTCGGGGTTTGAGTCCCGATTGAAATTTTTTTTTTCTAATACAGCATTGCGGATATTCTATAAAAACGAAGGTGTCTTTTTTGCCGCAAATTTTGTTTTTCGTTCTACCAGAACAAACCTTCTTCGTATAGCATTGAACGAGGAGATCGGATTACGACGCTTCTGTCGGCCACGAATTTACTTAATTTTTACGGTCGCTTAGACTGCCTCGAATCGAATCGAACCCTCGTTAATTATCGCGGGACCTTGAAGGGTTTCGGTTGTACTTTTCCCTAAATTACATTAGCATAAATAAATGAAGCATACACTTCTCAATGCCTATTTTAACTTTATGATACGCCCCCTGCGATGTCGCGTTTATTTTATAGGGGTGAACCAGGTTAATAGATCACAGAGGCTGCCTTGTTCAATCAGCGCAAGCGCGGAAATGACGTCAGCTAGCGGACCGTTCGTATGTTTATAATATCAAAAATGTCATTTATATTAAACTATAGGACAATGTAAATCTTTTACGCTAAAGGAGTTTGTCCCCTGACAGACAGGCAGACAGAAAAGCAAGTTAAATAAAAGCTTGCAAAATTTAAATATTAACAATATCGGTATTGTGTCTTGTGATTTCTTTGACATTTGTTAAATTCTGCCATAAACGACAGCCGTTGCCACGCAATCAATTGACAGAATCGCCGGATAACACCATACGAAACAAGGCAACCTCTTTAATTTACTGACCGTGGGGGTGAATTGAATAGTTCGTTTTGTAGTTTGGTGCTATTATAAGAAGCCGTTGGAAGCATTTAACCCTGCATTTAATTTAAATTTATGTTCCTTTTCAGTAAAGGGTTAAACCGGCACAATGACAATGCCCAGTTAATTTTATTCCAGGGATAACTAACTTCGATACAATATATTTCCGGCTTGACTCAAGAGATTATCGGCGCTCGCACGGTACAATAGTCTACTGGACACCACCACTAAATTTTATTATTTAGTTTAACAGATACTATGATAACGACCATTAATTCGATTTTTTTATTATTTTTTTTGTCAGTAATTCGAATATGACTCAACACACACTCGATGATCTTCCAGTTATTTTCAATTATCACCGCCTGCCTTACAAATTGTTTTTGCATATCGAGCAGAGTTCTCCCATATGGATATATTTTCCCTAAGAGGTTTGCCAAATATGCAAAAAAATTTGCAAGGCAGACGATGATAGTTGTAGCAGGTAACTAAGATATTAATTAAATTATACCTTGAATTGTATTTATTATGTAATGCTGATTGATTCTAAAATAGTGTGTTTAGTTACTCGATATATATTATTCCTCAAAGGTGTTTTTTGTCGGTATGAAATATCTCCCTTAATACTGTATCAAAATTAATGTTTGATACGCCATTTTGAAGATTATTTTTCTCTCTAAAGACGAAAAATAAGTTAATATCTTTAAATTAATGTTTTCATTAAAAAATTACAGTTTGAAAATTTTTTAACAATTTCATTACGGAAAATAACACTCAGAAAAAAAAACAAATGTGGTCACCTGGCGGCAATCTGTTTATTTTAACAGTTGTCGGTAATATTAAGTGACGTAGTGGCGCTGAAGTTTCTGAATAGAATAGAAAAAATCATTCCACCCTATTATATTAGGTAACTGACCACTAACAATGCGAAGTATTCGCATGGGTCCGCTAGTAAATATTATTGGATGTACTTATCTGTTGGGAAATAAATAAATAAATAAATAATAATAATAAATAGTAAAAACAACATCGAACTGACGATTACAATAATTATTATATATATTATCGTATATGGTGGTGTTGATCCAATAGAATGTCACGTAAAGGAAGATTTGGTTGAGAATCAATAAATAAAAAGCTTTACCAAAGTTTCGCTATGGCCAACATTTCGAAAAATTTATTTTCACCTTATTTGCAAGGCCCTGAAGATGAAAATACATTTTTCGAAACGTTGGCCACAGCGAAACTTTGGTAAAGCTTTTTATTTATTGATTCTCAACCAAATCTTCCTTTACGTGATTATATATAATCTGTATTATATATAATCTGAATAGTGTATAGACATCAAGTAGTATTGAAAGCTATATTTGAAATTCTGACGACAAAAATGATTAAAAAAATGAACTTTCAAACAACCACCACTTTCATTGAATTATTCATTGAATCTACCCAATCGCTTCTGCTCTACTATATCGACTTATTGATTGCGACTATGAAGAAAAAAAGCCACTGTAGGCAGTATATAGAGTAATTGTTATTTCTGTAAATAATAGAAAATGCCCAAATTTCCATTTTAGTGGGCCACGAAATGTGTGCAAATTTCTTGTCATTGTGCCAAATGGATTTTGCACGCCTGTAGTGAATCGACTGGAAATATCTAAAGAGCCGTATAAAATATTTACTAAACTTTGACTACAAACTTCGAACTTTCAAAACTTGTGAAGTCCAGAAGGAAAGCTTTGTGATTTATTTTGTACTTAAATAATAAGAATCTTTTAAGTTTAAAAAATATATACCCCAAAAATTTTAGAATTATTTAATTCTCCGATATTAACATTTGCTTTGCTTACGTTGAATTATTTCTGAGATTAAGGACCTCTCCTAGGACACCTGCTTAAGACCCTTATAAATATATATCCGGCGCTGGTTCTCGAATATTATTAAAGGTAGTTGTCGTGGTACAATATTGTCAAAAAGTTATAGATTATACGCGCCACAAAAGTATACTAGCTTGTAGCTAAGTGATCCATAATTTGTACGCAAGGCTGTACCCGTGGAAACGTAACCCATACAGTATTCATATGCATTTCTATAAATTGTTGAACTTTAAACCGTTATTTATAAATAATTAGACGATCAAAAAATTTTTTTTATTTTTTTCTAAACTCATAACAAATGCATTGAAAGACTGTCAGTTTTTGGAAAGTTTCTGACAGTTAGTTCTTTTTTAATAAATAAGAAACTGGTTCAGAACTACAGAGATCGTATACAATCAATGTTAATTATCCAATTTTTAATTGAATTTATCTCGGATTATATACAATCGATCGACTTCAAATTTTCAGGGTAATTGTATTATCATGTCCTTAATAAGTATACAAAAATTAAGAATTTTCTGACGGTGTGCCTTAACCACGACAACTCGTTAAAACAAAGTCTATAGCAAAGGAGTGAATGTACTTTTCGCGAAGTCCCGTTATAGTTGCGAGTCGAAGACATCGTTTTCAAAACAGGCCGTATGTCGGAACTTGATCCCGATGCGCTAGTTATTCTGCTGCAGACGCACAAATAGTTTATCTCTGCTACATTGTATGTTGATCTGTTTTTGTTTATGGCTGGAACTAACCGATTCCGGATCGTTCCTCAAACTTAAATAGTACACGCGGAATCATTTATTTGGTTTACATAAAAGCGCCACAATAAAAGATGCCTGTTCACTCAGACTGTAAAAAATGCTCTCTCTGGTTCTTCTTAAGAGCTCCAGAAGATTGGCTACTGATTGTCCTGTGGAACTATTACATCCTCATCAGTGCCGGATTAGCCACGTAGCAAGAGTAGCAATGCTACGGGCCCCGCGCTCCAACGCCTGTCTGACCGTAATAAAAAAATATTAATTTAGATAGGAGCGTAAAATATCTTGCATGCCTTAAACGCGAATCGCTTAGACTATGCCTCACTTCCACTTGAAAATCTAAAACTCGATTTCGCCACGTTAAATCGTAAAAATAAGTAGGTATTTTACGATTTTTTTAAGGTTAATGCTCTAATGTTTAATTATAATCGACATATTTAGACTAGCATCTATATCACATTTCTACCCTTCAAGCGGCCAGATTTTTATTTTTTATATAGGTAATACATTTATTTTGCGAGTTTACGTAGCCGAGATTGTACTTTTTTAATCGATTTTAATATAATATCGATTATAAGTATTTTGAAAACTTTTATTAAATAATTCTTTAGAATCGTGTTTCCCAAACTTAGAAATTGCCTTGCGTATTTACTTGTCTCTCATGATCACTAACTGCAGTGGCGAACGTTCTTTTTCAACATTAAAACGTATTAAAAATGAATTAAGGAACACGATGGGCCAAGAACGTCTTAATCATCTCACTTTGTTGAATATAGAACACGATTTGCTTAAAGAAGTCGATATTGAAAGTGTTATCTCTAAATTTGCCCATATTAAATCCAGAAAAGTTTATTTGTAACAGTTTTGTTTTATTTAACCAAGGGCCAAGAATTTGCTACAGGCCCCGCGCTGGCTTAATCCGGCTCTGATCCTCATAAATGTAGCCAAAGATGGTTGCCCTCCTGAAAATTAAAGCCTCACATTCGAACACGATATGGGTGGCTGTTTCGTCCTCCATTTCGCAAAATCCCCATAGCGTTGATTCCCGTCACATGTAGGTGATTTCTTAGGAAAGCATGACCGGTCAAAAACCCAATCACCTTTCTGAGTGTCGGTCTATTGAGTCTACTTAAGTCCTCTCGGAGAAAATACGTAGTGACAGAAGGAAAGACATACAGACACGAATAAAGTGTATCGTAAGATTGAAGGAGACGATGTTTATTTTTGGGTTGATCTGGATCATTTTGCAGAAACGAAGTTTGCGCGTTACGCCATGCCAGGCGGTTGCGAGTTTATTGGCCTTCCAGTCTTCTTCTTCTTCTTCTTCTCTCTTGGCTGGCGGCACTCTGGTGGCGCACGGCCAGGGCTCCGCGTCGCCAGACGACCCCGGCTAGAAGCCGCCCGTCTGTACTCGGAAAGTGATACTCTGCCTCTATATATATTGTACGTAATGTCTATATGTCGCTGCGTATACATGATTCGTATTTATACGCTAACTAAACGAGCGGTACTTAAAACCGTCTGTATGCGCGGATTTAATTTTAAACACTTTTACTTATGAGCCGCATTGAAACATTTTGTTGCGCTATGGAAATATAAAAATGCAGTAGGTTTTTTTGGCATATTTTTAGTGTTTTATTTTTTCCTGTTCTGTCTATATATTCGCGATAAACTTACAAATCTCAGGACAAAATGTGTTTTTATTTATAATAGACGCTCGAAAACCAAGGACATTTGCGTCTAATTAACAAATTACTTTAAATACTAGCTGTAATTCGAAATCTTGTGACGTACTGTAAAGAAATATTGACGAATTACGCGTCAAATATGTGTTTTTTTGAAATTTTTAAGCAACAAGCCAAATTTTTTGAGGCTTAATGCTTAATCACAGCTAATAAAAACAGTTATAAAATGAGACAGTTCGAAATTTCCCGAGAGCAAATTTTACAATTTACCTTAATCAGAAGTCTGATAACCGAAATAGTTCTAACTACGAAAAAAAATAATGTCTTTTTGTGGTGCCTCCTTTGTGGTAATGTCGTAGGCCGATGTGTAATGTGCCTTATTATAAATCCAACACTGACATTATCGTAATACAGTAAGACCTCGCTTAACGCTGTTTCAGTATAATGCGATTTCTAAAAAAAAGTTTAGCCAGTATAACGTAAATTATGGATCAATTTACACAAAATGATTCAAATGTTGATAGAAGTTCAAAGGCAAGACGAAGTGTCATTGATGCAATATCTTGCTATCAACAACAGCTTGCTGAACGAAACAGAAAAAGGCAAACGACATTAGATGACTTCTTCACAAAAAACAAAATATGTCAAATGAAGAACCTTCCTCATCACAAACATAACTTCTTACTCGAACTTTTATTTGATTTTCATAAATGTTTTATGAACAAATATCGATATTGGAAAAAAACTAACAACTTTTCTTATTCTCTGTTCTGTTTCATTTATATCTACGTATTATAAGATGACCTCGTTTGTGCAGTTTCGTATAGCGCAAGAATTTATTGGAACGTATCTCCCACGTTAAGCGGGATCTTACTGTATAGTTTTAATTTAATTTGTGCGCTCAGAATTAAAAACGTCGTTTAAAAACAGTGGCACGAAATTCAAAAATCGTTCCAGTTTCTCCATGTTTAAAGCCTTGCTCGTCGACGTGGAAACGTTCTCGTAACCCAATCGACCGAAACTCAATTTAATTAACAGTTTTAATGTTCGAGGCAATGACGCATGCATGCCTTCCATTTCCTTTACAATATACGGACACCTTTTTTTGTTATTGTACTTGAATACGTCACTGAGTACAACATAATGCAGCAAGCGGCGGCAGCAGCAGCTTATCCCGGTTTCAATGATAGATTCAAAAACACTGGCGGCCCGAAGCTATTTCCGGCTCCGGCACATTTGAATATTCTACCGCGCCTCTTTTCGAAAGAGATAGACAATCGACGTCACTCTTTGTCCGTGTCGATCGGAGGTCCTTCACCTGTTTTAACGACGAATTATTATTTTTATTCATACCCGGTCGAAAGTACGCGTGCTTTCGGCTTCAATTTTAAGGCAGAAAGCCCTACATTTATGCACTGCTGGAATTACTCGCACGCCTTCTATAATAGCGGGCCGAAACAGTTTTCTCGTGCACACTGATTCGAAAGTACCTACGTACTTTCAACCGGGTAGAAGAAAAATACGCCTGATCCACGACCAGTTTTGTAAAAATAAACAGGTCGTTAATTTTTATGTAAGTGTTCGAGTTTTAGAGTCAACTGTCCTGAAGCATTATCCATCCGGGATTCTAAAGTGTTTGAATTTGTGAAGCTCTACTGTACTTCTAAAAAACAATTTGAAGTTTCTTATGCATTTCAAAACAAAAAAAAATTATAATGAGCCTCACCCTCATAAGCTCATATAAGAAGTTTAACTTCTTTAGTTTTTAATATTATTCCTAAGTTTAATTTTTTTTTTATGTCAAACTAATTAATAATATTTACACATACTTAGCAACACACTATAAACTTCTATCCTTGTCAGTTTCATCTAATTTGGGAGACAAACTAACTTCTCTTTAGGGATCGATTCTATTTCCTCTCGATTTTTTACGTCTTTCAAACAGATACGTCGCTAAAGAAGTTAAGCTTCAAAAAAAAACTTTCAAAGAGATTGATATAAAGAACTAAAATTTTTAAAACTTAGATAATTTTGTAGCAAAAATTTAAATATTTCTCAATAAGTACTAGTTTTCTAGAACGCTCTATGAAGTTTCTAAAAGGTTCTATGAAGATTTTACGAAGTTTCTATTAAGTTTTTAGAAGATTCTATGTTGTTTCTAAAAGGTTTAATAAGGCTTTGAAACAGATATGTCGGTAAAGAAGTTAAACTTCAAAATGAGACACCAAAATTACGCGTCTGAAATACGGACTATCGTTGCTACAGCTTCCCAAAGTAAAGTTGAATAAACCATAGCTGCTGATTTTGCGAGCAGATTTTAACCGCACGACAGTCTGGTCAATCGATGTAACTATTATCGAACAGATGAGTGGGTGGGAAGGTGCAACTAATTATCGCACGATTCGTCATCCGCTGAACCGGTTTTTTTTATTTCTGTCGAAGTTTCACTTATTGCGTGTGTTTAGTTGATTCATCATGGATGATTCGTTATGCAGTCCAACGGAATCACCTAATTGCCAAATCACCTGAACATAATAACTTGCTTTACCGTTACTTTTTTTTTTATGTCTTTTTAGTGTTATTCACAATTGTATAATTTTTTATTACTTACAAATTTCGTTGACTTTAATTCGTAGTACACATAGAAATATATATACGTGGGCTGATCAAAAAGTACCCGTGTTTGAAATAATAACGCAATATTTATCAACAATTTTTTTTTATTGACTTTTTGCTTTTTTGTCCTTGGTAATTAATATAAAATTTATTTGTTGGGAAAAAAGAACACTTTAAGTAAACACTTATTTGCTAATTCGCAAAACAAATAAGTGTTTACTTAAAGTGTCCTTTTTTCCCAACAAATAAATTAAAATTTTTTTTTTATTTTTCAACGTAGTCTTCTTTCAGGTCTACACACTTTTCCTACCGTTCGTGCCATTTGTTTTGACCTGTTAAATATTCAGTAGAACCTCGATAAGTTAAAAACAGTTCGAAAATTTTTGCATTCCCTTCCTCTGAAAGCATAAAACCTCCATTACTTAAATCACAAAACCTCGGTAACTTAAACAGATATTCTGAACATCGCCCTCGATAACTTAAAATAATATTTTGGTGACCTCTATAAGTTAAAGTATTATCAGTGAATCATCATGAGTAAGTATCCAAACAAAAGGTTTTTGCCAAGAACTTAATTGATTTTCACTTGTCTTCCACTAAATCGCTTTACTGATTTTTTTGTTTAAATAATCGATCGTTTAAATAAATAAATAATCGATCCTAAATGAATAAATGAATACATAAAAAATGTATGGAACCTCTATTGAACTAAATACATCCTCTATAAAATCCACAAACCTCGGTAAGTTAAAAATTTTACTCTGACAACCTCTCTAACTTCAACTCGCGATAATTTAAATGTTTCAACGTTTTCCTTGGATTTTAATTTATCGAGGTTCTACTGTATAAAAGGGAGCATATTGAACAGCTGGTAAACAGTGACTTTAACATCAACTTTAACAGTGGGGTATGATAAACAAGTCTTTACTGTATTTAGAGATTGATGGTGGCGTGTTTGTATAAGGAAAATAAAAGGATGATAAATAATGATGCGGTGTTCTATTACCTATATAAATATAAGACCGAAGGGTAACGTTCGCCATGTTACCGGGTGCGTCGTGTGTTGAGTCTGTCCTCGTCAGTCCGGGGTGCAGTCGCTGGGTGTTATTTATGGGTCTGGTCAACGGCTGTGGGCGCAGCCACTCCGCAGGGCAGGTCATGTCCACTCGAAACCCTTGACTATATTGGCCGAGAGCCGTTCGACATTTTTGTATAAGTATTTGAGGCACTGTGAAAATTTGTACAATACCTCTTTACTAATATCCGAATACAAAAACACAGACCTAGCTAAGGGCAGCGGGGTTTAACCGACCCTTAAAATTTTAATCACCTACCAGGTAGAATGTCCCACCGAAACGAATATATCTATTTTTAGCTACCAATATTATTCTGTTTAATTTCAACGTGTCTCAAATATATTTTTAAAATTTTGCAAACACCTGGCTAAGATTTAGAACCGATTAAGCAATATGGCTTTTTTATTTTTCAACTACAATACTAAATTTCAAGGCATTAAAATTTCAAAGGCTTTTTATTGAGAAAAAATTTTTGTTTATTTAAAAATTTGAGGGTGGGTTAAGCCCCGCTACCCTTCAGCCAGGTCTGTTTTTGTATTCGGATATTACTAAAGAGGTATTATACAAATTTTCACAGTGCCTTAAATACCTACCCAAAAATGTCTAACAGCTCTCCTACTAATACATTTTAACTGTTCGTAATATATTTTCAACACATTCGATTGTCCGAACTTGAAATATTGGCCGCGCTTGCGTCGTTCACAGTTAATATTTTAAAAAGTGAGTCCTGATCGAACGGCTACGTGTGGACCGCTGTAGCGACAGTATTATTTTTAAAGGCGTGTTCCATATTACACTGTCTCGACGAAAGATAAATGGAAAAGGTCTGTTTTATGTTTTAAAATGCATATCCCCCAATATTTACATACGTGTTCTGAGACTCAGAGCTGAGCAAAGCGTGTGCATTTTAATCAGTGGCGCGGCTAGAGAGGGGATGCAAGCGTCCCTTTGCAACCCCCAAATCATGATTTAGTATAACCTTGTTGGACTGCCTAGATCGTTGGGATGTTGTTGTTTGTACTCCATAAATCACCGTGTTCTCAGGTTCTATACTGTTAAAAATATAAATTATTAAAAAATGTTTTTAAAAGAAAAAAAGTAGGTCGTATATATACGCGCGTTTGAAGTGATACTTCTTTGGCGTGATTAAAAACTAATCTTTAATCTTCAAAAAGTTGTAAGAATAATACTTACAAAAATTAACCTCAAATATTTGAAAACACTTTCAAAATTTTATTTCGGTTTTTACTTTTTCCCGCTCGATGACACTTAAAACGACTACTGATTGTAATCAGAGATTATAGTTGTCTAGTATATTATTATATAGTTTCCAGATGGCAAAAAGTGCATTGTTTCGTCCGTTATTTCAGTCTGGGCGTCTTATAGCCAACTTCATACTGTCGAATTTTCGTTAGCTGCGGTCGTATTAAATTGAATATTTTTGTAGTTATAATGAAAATTGCAGAGATGAAGATCAAAGAAAGAACTTTTCAAATTAATGAAATCTCTCATCCATCTCCTGATATATTATGTTTCTTTGTGCGTCATTCATACAGTTTTTTTTTTTTCTTTGCTGTTCGTCGTTTTTTTCCTGTCTTAATCAGACTCAGAGCCCAGGTCTGCCTCGTAATAAATGAAATCATTTTTATATTCGAGGAAACGGTGGGATGTGATAAATTTAAGAATTAAAATTTCGCGACATACAGTAAGACCCCGCTTAACGCGGGAGATACGTTCCAATAAGTTCCTGCGCTAAACGAGGTCTTCTTAATGCGTAGATAATAAGTGAAACAGAACCGAGAATAAGAAAATTTGTTAATTTTTTGTTTAATTTTGTAACATTTATTGTTAAATACTGTTTTATCACATTAATCATAGATTTATTAATCGCTAATAGCGTTTTTTGTTCATAAAACATTTATAAAAATCAAACAAAAGTTCGAGTAAGAAGTTATGTTTGTGATGAGGAAGGTTCCTCATTTGATATATTTTGTTGTTGTGAAGAAGTCAGCTAATGTCGTTTGCCTTTGTCTATTTCGTTCAGCAAGCTGTTGTAGATAGCAAGATATTGCATCAATGACACTTCGTCTTGCCTTTGAACTTCTATCAACATTTGAATCATGTTGTATTTAAACTGATCCATAATTTACGTTATAGCGCCTATTTTTTTAGAAACCGCGTAATACTGCAACAGCGGTAACCGAGGTCTTACTGTACTCTTAACTTGTAGACATCTGTTTGCGTCCGAAGCCCAATAAAAATATCGAAGTAAATTTCAATTGATTTATTGTTGTGATGAAAAGCGTTAACTAATAAAGTGCTGTCAACATTGTAAGACCCAGGGAGTTGAGAGGCCTTCGAGTCACCTCAGCTGTCGTATTTAAGAGCACACTTATCGAGGGACAATGGCGACAACAAATAAAGGATGAAGTACAAAGACGACAAAACCACGATGTTTTGGAATCATAATATTGTGCATCGACGTCGCAGTTCCGCCTTGCCTTATCGTTCAACTCTTCACTCTTATTTGGGCAGTTATCAATTTTGCGGAACTTATCTGCTTCCTGTTGAAGTGTCACATTCGTTTTTTTTTCTTATCGGAATTGCGGTTTTTTTCTTTTAATAACTCGTATCTTTAATTTCTTCAGTTGTACTTAGGGCACATAGGTCCATTATAACACGAAAAAAATTATACATAATAATTATTTATGTGATACCAATGTATATAAATCAATGTGTTCCCTATGAACTCCAAAACGGCTGGACCGATTTTGATGAAATTTTCAGGCAATCTTCAGATTAGTCAAGCGGGTGACCTTGTGAAGTTTGGTAGCGATCGGATCAACAGAATTTTTTTTTGTTTTTTGACAATTTTGATTTTTTTTTTTATTTTTGAACACTCACAATTAAAAGCGATTGAATTCGCGCAAATTCAATACACGCTGAGAATTTTATGATAATGATTCTCATCTTTTATGTATTATCTTAAGATTTTTTATGCATTTTTTTTCTAAATTATTACCGATCTAAATAGAACATAATTTGTATGTTTTTATATGCAAAATTGTGCCCCGACTTACGCGAATTCGACTTACATGGTTATCGATCGGTTCCAGGTATTGCGTAAGTTCGGGGTACTGCTGTATTCGAAGATTTGTAAACAGTTTGATGAAGTATCACGCGTTAAAACAGTAGAGGAAAATTGAATGACCCTGTGAATTGTAACAACTGGCAAATCTAACGCATTACAGGGTTTTGAGTTCGTTTTTTAATCCCGACAATGACATAATTGTTTCCTTTTAAATAAGCCCGCATAAATTGAGACGCGCTTACAAGTATTTTTTATTTTTCTTTTGTATCTTCCGTCCTTGGTGTGCGTTGTTTGAAAATCAGGTGTCTTTGATTTTCGTCGAATGAATTTAGCACATCTGCAATCGGTGAAAGCATGAAATGAACCAAGGTTCAGCAGCCAAACACGCATTATTTCTTTGTCTATCGTGTATGGTTAGACGAAGAAACAAATATAATTAAATTCACGTAATAATCGATGGGTTTGTTTACACTATTTCGGGACACGTAACTCGTACTTAAGCCGGTCCCAGATCTGTTCATATTTTTAGTCACATATTTTTCGAAGTAGACCAAATTATCTGGAGATGTGTTCCTACATTTATTTTTATAAATGTTCTTTTTGCCATTTTTAATTTTTTTTTGTGACATGTTTGCAGAATTATGGTATAGTTTTTGTGGCGTTTTTGATAAAAAATTGATAATCTCACTTCATTAAATTACACAAATACAAATTTTATTGATTAATAAAATCATAAAAATAAAAAAATATTTTTAATATTTTTGTCTGGCTTAGCTATCCCCAGCCTCTTGAAGACCACGCAGATCTATCAAAAACGACTAGTACAGCATGTTATTTAACGGAGAAACGCACATTAAACCAGCAACGACCGTCAGTCGGTCGCCTGCAACTTCTGTCGAGTCGTGCTGGACCGATCTAGTGTGCTTGTAATGTGTCGTTTTCATTAATTGATTTGCAAACTGCAAAATGTCTACGCGCGCATCACGAAACCATGCTGGTTTGTGCTCGTCTAGTATGCGACATCGTGCAGATTGCAGGTGTGTGCTGTGCTGGTCCATGCTTGATAGGCGTGCGCTGTCTTTTAAACAAAATTTATTTTTCTACAGTTTCAAAAAATTAATTACAATATGTATGACGATTTCTACGAGATACGAAGGTATAGTTGAAACGCGGTTCGCAGGCGGCCAGTGAATCGTTAAACAGACCTCGTTACGTGCCGGGGGTACTTCAATTAGTATTGCGTAAACCTCTCTAAAGTACATTAAGTAATTGAAACGTCGGAAATGTTGTCGGCGACGGATGATAGACCCCAGCAAGGCCGTTGCTTTTTTTTATTTTGTTTCAATTAATTATATAACATAAAAATCTAGATCTATGTCACTCAAAGACAAAACATCCTTGAAACATCAAATCTAGTAATACTTTTCGGTGTTGTTAAAAGCTTTCCCTTCGTTGATTAACATAGGGGACAGAAATAATCCCTCTTTAGTGCACTTAGGAAGGGCTGTTTGTGTTACCCCGGTAATAAAACCTCCTGAAAAACTCAGTGGCTTGACAAATAGACTACAAATCTTCTTGGTTTCTGAGCGTTTAGGCTGTGGTTCATTGGTATTTCTTACTTGACGTTTCGTCTACAACTGCGATAGGCATTATCAAAGGCGGTCGAAATGTCCTTCTTGGAGATTTACAGGTTGTCCAACCGGGTGTTTTCTGCTCGGTCGTAGTTGAAAAAGCGGGATAACGACAGAACAGAGAACACACACTTATAGTCATCAAAATACTTATCCTGTGAGCTCCCAAGAAGAATACTTCGCCCGCTACCACACCGCCTCTAATAATGTCTTGTAAACGAAATGCCAGGAAGCCAAGAAGATTTGGAACAGCGCCGGCCGTGAAGCCTACGCACATGAACAAATAGACTTTTCAGATTAAGACGTCGTTTAGTCTCCGTGCATTCGTACCAAATATATTTTGTCAGGGGGATGCTGTCGAAAACCTAGCTCCCTCTCAATCATTTAATCATCCAGAAAGAGTTTAATAATTTTGAAGATACATCCCCGCACTTCCAAAAATCTGTATATTGTCGTTTTTCAGTTCCAAGTAATTGTTTTCCTTCGGAAATTTAAACAATTTGTAGATAATTAATATTCGTCGATATAGTAATGACAAAATGAATCATTCGATGACGAATTCAGTTTATTTTGTAGTCATTTAAATTATATATATGAAGAAGCAATCGCTGTCCCGAGCGATGATACCGCAGTTAAATAGCTCGGCCTTCAAGGTTACCGCAGCTATTTCCGGTTATCCGTTTTTTACTGTGCATTTTTAAACGCTAACCTGTTCTGGTAAATTCAAGATTACAGATGTTGTTTTTCGATTGACTGATTCGGAGAAATGCGCAAAGATTTAACTGTCGTCTGTCAGCTATATTCGACGCTTCTTGATCAGCTTCCAATTTTTTTTATAACTGTCAATCGATCTCACTTTACAAACCTTCATTGATGACGAAAAATAGTGAAAAAAAAAATAATCTAGGGTGCCTGCCAAAAAGAAATGAAATCCCATCAAAAACATTTCATGTGAAGTTGGTTGCCAAGACTCAGAAAAATCATAATGCTTTCACTGTTAAAAAGTTGCGAGATCTCCAGTAGAGCCAAACCGCTATTTGAGCTTCGATTTGTCTGCGGAGCCTGTCCAAAGTATAGAATAGAATAAATTTTATTATTCGAAACAGCCAACAAGCAGGATTCGCCAATTAAATACATCATAAAATCATCACACACTTATATAATAAAATTCATTAGCTGAATAATAAACAAGCTTTAATTAATACTGACTTAAGCACTCTTTTAAATTTAAAAAATGGTAATATCTTCATGTCAGTAGGAAGACAGTTATAGAATTTTAATGCCGAATATTCATTGCTATTACGGAAAAGATTTAGGTTAGGTTTGGGAAGCAATATACTTTGGACAGTTCCTGTAGACAAATTGACGCCCAGCTAGGGGCTTGGATTTTATAACTTTACAACATGAATTTGTGAGTCTTGGCAACCAACTCTACTTGAAATGTTTTGGTGGGTAATTTTATCTGTAGAGTGAACGGTAATTAGCTCAGGTAATTTTAACGTCTTTGGTATGCATATAGATAGCTTATAGGTACCGTTTATTTATGATAGTAGTAGAGTTGTTGGCGTCCAGTTTGAACGGCCTCCGGCAAGGTATTTCGGTGTGTCAGAGCTCTCGGCGCGTTGTGAGAATGCATGACCCGCACGTCACTCGACTCGTACCAATAAAACACGGCCGCATATAATGCATATAATGGACGGCCCTTTAGCCACGGCTTGCTGCGTTGTTCGTTGCGTGTCCTCAAAACCATGTCCATGTTTGGAATTATTGATTGTTGGCCTAGTTTTGCGCTTGCCGGCTGCACGCGAGATGACCCTTGATTATTACACCGTTTTGTAGAGAAAGAGAGAGAGGGTGTATTTTTATAGATGCTCGATAATTGAGGTCATTGTAATATTCAGTTAACTTGATTTGCACTGATTTTTCATTCGGCGCTTGGTGGAACATGATTAATAATAACAGATAAAATAAAATCATTTAAAAATTCTATAAAGTTTATTATTAAATTATTTCTCGACGATCGTTTCAGACAATAAGTCCATCCTCAGGAATATATGTTTTATATTCCTGAGAATGGACTTATTGTCGGAAACGATCGTCGAGAAATAATTTAATAATAATTTTTTGTAGAATTTTCAAGTGTTTTTTTATCTGTTATTATTCAGTTAACTGCGTGATGAAAGAAATATTTATTTTTTATCCTTAGATTCTAAAATATGCTTTCGGGAATTTTCGAACTCTGGTCGCAAACTTCATTTTGAGTACTGTTTTTATTAGCTGTGATTAAGCATTAAGCTTCACAAAATTTGTTTTGCTGGTTAAAAATTTCAAAAAACATACATTTTTGCCGTAAAAATTGAATCAAAAACGTGATATTCCTTTACAGCACGTCACGAGATTTTCAATTACGGGAAGGTAAATTAACATTTTGAAAGTTTTTCTTTACAAACTTGTGTTAAAAATACTGACAAAGGTTTGCTCAATAATTTTTTTTTTCAAATTCATTTTTATCTGTACAAAAATTTGTCTAAAACTTTTATCGTTTTTATCTGATTTTAAATCGTTTATGTAGATGAAATAAATTGTAAAAACTTGACTAACAGTCATATGAGAAGAATGGTACATATTTCTAGTTTATTTTGAAGCATTAACATCAAAGATTGATTAATAGAAATTAGATATTTCCGAAGCACACATCCAACTGCGGGTGAAAAAGGGGACATATTAAACAGCTGATCATCTTAAATATAATTAGTGTATTTGCCATATGGCAACATACACTATTGGCGGCGGTCGGATGGCGGGACCTAGGGGTCGGACCAAAATTTCTCGACGTTTCATAACCTCCTGAACACTTTGGCACCATTTTTAAAAATTTTTATATATATATATATATTATATATTATATATATATATATATATATATATATATATATATATATATATATATATATATATATATATATATATATATTTATATGTGCGGGCAATAACTTTCGAAGGAGCTAATTCATTTTAACGAAATTTGGCATACATGTTGGAATCCATCACCGCACGAAGCCTATTTAAAATGGGCCCAATCGGGTCATTTTAAGGGTAGTTTTTAGGGGTTAAAAAAAGTTTTTGGGCCCAAAAATACCGAAAAAATTCTCAGAATCGTTTCAAAATTGAAATTTAACCCTTTAGTAGTAATTAAAAAGTGCCCCTAAAATTTCAATAAAATCGGCCCAACAGGACCGGACTTACAAATTTTTTGAAAACATTAATTTGTAGATAGTGACTTATTTATTGAAGGGTGTATTTAATTCTGTGTAGACGTTAGATTGATAATAATATTGCAGTTAAGAAAAAAAATGTTATTTTAAGGGATGTATTAAGGAGTCAAATTTTTAATTTTGCCCAAAAACCAACTTAAGTTCGCGTGATAAAGCCACACTGCCTGTATAAGCAAATACACTATATTGTCGGCAGGGTTTTGGCACTGCGACCCGGGTTTTTTATTTTTGTTTATTGTTTAGTGTTCTCCGTATTCTAAGGCATACGCTGTATATTTATACATAAACTGTAATTTTCCGGCATGATAGATACGGAGAATTTTTACCGGAGATTCGCCACAAAAAAACTGTTTTTTTATCGCAACTAATCGAGCGAACTAACGCTCGGCGGTTATAAATTACAACATGCCGTTGGGTCGAATTATTGTTATTATACCACAGCGTGTTATGCGTACTTGAAAAACACTGTACTTGCTTGTTTGTTTACACGGTGGGCCAAAAACAAAAGTTCCGATATTTTTAATTTACTATTTTTGACGCGAAACATCTAATAGGGCGCCAGGATATTTAGGAAATAAAATGTTGAAACCAATCAATCAACACGTATTCAATTATTAAATAAAGTATATTCAATTCATCAATACAATCAATGTGAACTCCATCCTACCTCAACACAGATTTACAATCTTTCCAATATCAATGTACGCAGCTTACATAACATAAACCATTACACAATTCATTGAACAATACTGAATAACATTCGTTTTAATACTATTGCCTCAGCCACACACTCGACGAGTGGCATGGGAAGTAGCGAGGAAAGGAGGCAGAGACGTTGTGTGGCCGCGTTACTCGTCATGCCGCACGTCATGCTCCTCGCCATGCCCAATGCTCCCTCGATTGTCGGTTTTTTGTGCGCGAGTCAAAGGACCGGCAATAAAAGCACGAGTAAGCCGGCCACATACTCCCGCGCCACTCAGTACGCATCAAGCGGTCTAAGAAAGGCATAGTGCGCGCGCTGCCACAGTATCGACCTCCATTGCCGAAAGGCGAAAGCCGAGTGCGGAGCGTCGCGAGTAGGGGAGACCGGGGTTGGTTGACCATAGGGGCAGGTTGACTAGCTAACATAATGTCGGAAAATATAAAGTGTATATTCGTGCAATTTCGGCCACATTCGCGGACGGCGACTGCGCACATCTCACCGTTCGGTTTGGTAATTCGTACTTATCGTTCGAAGGTTATAAGAGGTAGTTGTGTTTTCGTTCCGGTAAGTAAATATTTTGATCTTTACTTATTTTGTTCTCCTGCTTCTCAAACTTGCATGAATTTAAATCGGCTTGGATATCTTCAAGGTTTAGTCTTTGCTTTGTGAGGTTACGGGTAGTTTTTCCCGTTGAGTAAGTTCAACTAAAAATTACATCGGTTTAAAATCAAAATGGACGTATGGGGCTGGTTGACTAACACTGAACAGGGGTTGGTTGACACACTCTGATCTGTGTGTCAACCAACCCCAATGAATTTTTATATCGGTTTTAATTATATTTTTATCTTCAGAGCAATGAGGAAGTACAAACGGAAAACCGAAAGGGGTCAAATTCCCAAAGAAATCATGGACTCTGCATCAACCTCACACTCCAACTAAAAATTTAACGACGCAACAGTTAGACACTTCACCTAAACCTTCCACTTCTAAGGTATTAAAAACAACGCCGGAAGAGATAAGGCCTTTCCCAAAAGCGGCACCACGACAAAATTTAAGAAAGAATTCGCGCAAGCGTACGAGCATAATTTATACAGACACTCCGGAAAAGGCTAGGCTCCTGGAACAAAAATTGTTAGTTGTACGAAAGAAGGCGGCACAGAAAGTAAAAGGAAGTGGAATGGAAATATGCAAGGACAGTGGAAAAAAAGACAGCTACAAACATAAAAGAGGAAGAAAGAAGATGCGAAAAACACAGTCAGATGATGATGTCTCTTCAGACGAAGCTGAAGATGTTCCGTGTCTTGTCTGCATGGAATCTTAGTCTAAAAGCCTTCCCGGAGACGACTGGATTCAGTGCATTAAATGCAAGATTTGGGCCCACACCAGATACTCTACCGGAGATCTATTGTTTTACAATTGTATTAATTGTAATTCTGACGACGAGACTGATGACTAACCAACTATTATAAAACATATTTTTGAGAATTTTTTTTCGTTTTAAGAGAATATACGTTTGTTTATTTTGTTTTAAGAGAATACTTATACGTTTGTTTTTCAGCAATATATTTGTATCTGCACATATTTGTATTATTTTTTAACGATTTTTCCGAAAAGTCAACCAACCCCATACCATGTGTCAACCTACCCCGGGTACGGGGCTGGTTGACTCAGTTTCAGTGTGTTCGAAAAATGTCAGATAACAAGTAAATGAATACATTTTAGAAAAATTTAAAAGTAAACTTCATTAGCCAACAGTATGATAAGTAACACAGCCCTAAGTTTGCGTCGATAAATCTAATACCTACTTATTGAAAAATACAAATCTGAAAAATTGGCCAACCATCCCCGGTCTCCCCTACAGCAGTGTCTGGCCGCTTAGGGCAACATCGCGACAGCACGATGAGCAGAGCGAGGAGCAGTGCGAAGAGCATAGTCTGGCAGTAGGGTATGGGTCAAACATTTGTTTACACAGTTTGTGTTTTTTGGAGTTTGATTGCGATCGAGTTTATTTAGAGCAAAAGCTTTGACTTTTTTGAGCCATTGCGTAGACGCGTTGACCTTAATGGAATAATAACAAGGTGCCAGCGGCAGTTGAAAGCTCTCTGATCAAAATTAATGATGATTATTTTGTTCCCGGAATTTAATTGAAGATCGTAAGATGCTGACCGCTGACAGGTTCGTTGAACTCACCTTCTTCAAACAAGTGAACATATATAAACAAAAAACTGACGTTTTTTACGCGGACAGGTCGACAGGTACTGCCAACATTGAAACTTCAATTTTCTCTGACGTGAATACGAAATGAACTTTTTAAACTCATTTTCAACTTTGCAAACTTTGTAATAATTATTTCGTGTGAAATTAATGATTTCGTTCGTCTAAGATTTTTGCAGCAAGGTGCAACGTTTTGATCTGGTTATGTAAATTAATTTATTCATAACAAAATAAATACATAATTTGCACTGACTTTTCACTCGGCATTTGGTAGAACATGATTAATAATAACAAACACGTCTTGAAAATTCTAAAAAATTACTATTAAATTATTTCTCGACAATCGTTTCGGACAATAAGTCAATCCTCAGGAATAGATGTTTTATGTTGCGAAGAATGGACTTATTGTCCGAAACGATTGTCGAGAAATAATTTATTAATAATTTTTGTAGAATTTTCAAGTGTTATTTGTTAAAATAAATAAATATTAAATAGAAATGAATGCCTTTCTTTTATTTAAATAAATTGGAAACCAGTACTAGGGCAAAAGCTCAAAAATAAACTGGACTCGATTGCTTTTTTTATATAAACGAATGTATTTGTGTCAGAAGCAGAAAATATATTGATCATGTCATGAAAATACCCTGCCTAGGACAATTTTTGAGACATCTTCAATATTTTTAGTTTTTTTTTTAATCGGTACATATTCTAAAAAAATAAATTAAGAGAAGCAACGACTTAAGAATGCAGTCCCCTGACCCCTAAAATTTCGTTTATTTACGTTATACGTCCGTGATTGAGTCATCTAATTCTATATATGCACCAATTTTAACCCATTTTTTCCAGTGTTCCGAAATTGGTACAAGTAAAAAAATAAAGGAATAGTCACTTTTTACCACAACAGATTTATTCAGTGGATGTACATTTCGAGAGCTAACCTCCCATCTTCAGCAAAACACTAAAAGATGGGAGCTTAGCTCTCGAAATGTACATCCACTGAATAAATCTGTCGTGGTAAGAAGTAACTATTCTTTTATTTTTTTATTGTTCCAACTACACAGTGCTCTTAATATTTTTATTATTGGTACAAGTGTTTAAAAAAATTGTAATTATGTTGATAGAAATGCTCATAAAGTTTGCCGTCCTGCATTATTTTAAACAGAAAAATCACACTTATTTAAAAAAAACTGCTATTATGAAATACTATAGAATATATATATTAGAATATACGATACCTTAAGAAATAGCCATTAAAAAACCTCTGAAAATTTTCCTATCACCACCCTGATATCGTTTTAACAATTAGTGTCGTTACAAAAAACAAGGGCATTACAGAGTGTTGGCTCGATAACCGGTGTGTTTCGTGCAACCGGTCGTTAGCGTTAACTTATCAATCTTTCGATCGCCATTCAGAACTGTGTCAAGCCGCGAACGCCTCGACAGACCTTCATAATAAAAATAGGCGAAACAAATGAATCATAAGGCCACGACTTGTGCCGACGTCGGTCGGTTGTCATTGACGACGTTCGGGTTATCGAACACGCGCACTATTGCACCTGTTGACCCGACACCTGACAGCAACTACATACTTTATCTGACACCGACCCACCCGCGCGAAAGATGCACGTGAGTCATGCCGTCGCCCAGCGCCGCGATGACTCATTGGCGTTATAAAACGGGGAGGATTTTAAATAGCGCTTCGTTATGCGACCTTGGAGAACACGCTGGGAAAGTGTACAACTAGCGGTTTGCCGACGACTTCATCGGCGTGGTATAGTAGATATATTGTACCTGGTTAAATTCTTTTATATAAAATCCATCCCCGCTCTGTTCGGGTAGTGTGTTCAAAAGACCGTCGAACATGTATTTCTTTTTTAAGTAATTTCAGAGATACAGCGTATCCTTCATGAATGTTTTCATCACGCTGTTCACCCCCTTAAGGGTTATTTTTACGATAAAATGTAGCCTAGATCACTCTTGGCATAATCCTTTACCTATTTGTGAAGTGCTATCACAATTGATTCAGGTGTTTCAAAGATTAGCCCGACCAAGAAAGAAAGGAATCTTTAAAACTACAATTACAGACTACGTTATGATTTTATTTATTTGTGTTAATCGAACTAACTTCTGTAAAATTCATTAAAAAAGCAGCTCTCGCAATATGTGAACTTTGTAATCCATTGACTATATATGCAAACACGTCAATCATTAGTTCTGTAAAGAGTGCTGTATTGTACAAAGTTTGGAACTATCGATTTTATTATATGTATAGAAGAATCTGGTGGAATTGACCAATTTTATATTTAAATATAGGCACTAAATACAAAACCAATATCACAGAGTATAAATCATATGAAGAGTTCAAATAATTTAATAGTTTTAGATAGATTGTAGATTATAGACGCTCAACAGGTGAGGTTACTAGCGTCTATTTAAGTTATTTACCTTTTCAATGTATGAACCGATGGTTTTGTTCCTCGGCGATTAATAATTTTTAAAAAGTTGTTATTCATGACAAGATCTTTCGGCTTCCGCTTATTTTATTTCTGGGAAACGTTTTGACAAAACCGGACTGTACATTTAAAGTAGAACGACTGAACTGATTTACACGAGTTTTGTACACAACTCAAATTACATTTTCAATTTTTTCCCGTCTGTGAGCTGCGTAAGACCAGGTTTCCGGTGAGACCGACACGGGAATTAAAATCTAGAAACGTGCAATCAGATTTCGTGCGAGGCGACGGTGATTCCCCGTGTTGCATGCTGAATATTTAAGCGCCGTTGTCGGCGATTAATTATGCCGACGGTGTCGCATTCTGATGTTAAGACGCCGAACTATGCAAGGTTTACTGGCCGGCGCCAAGGACAGTGACGGCGCCGTCGTTTTATAGCGCGAAGTTCCAAAGGATAGTAGATTACAGAGGCTGCCTCGTTCTATCAAATGCAGAGTCATCTTAGAACCTGCAAGTTCTTCTACTTAACTTTAGACGATAAAATCGGTATTTATTTAGTTGGGAAAAAAATTAATTAATTCAGAATAGTAAACAAATGATCCGATCTGGTTTTTTTTACACACATTTTATTGGCCGTACGTTATTTGTTTCTTTCGACTTTAATAATATTATGCAGATATCGCGTCTAATTAAAAACAAATGAGATGAGATACTACGTTCAACTTTTTTCCAATTAGATGCGCGCTAACTTTAGATGATTGTTTACAACATTCACTGTAAATTGATTTTATAGCGTTTGAGTATTTTCTTGTTCGCACTAAAAGAGAAAATGGTGACCTCTTCACCGAGAGGTGCACATAAACGTTGATTCTATAAATATTTGCATAAAAATGTTTATTGCTTTATCAGCATTTTTTATTCTGACTAAACAATAAACACGGTTGGCAGGTGTAATTGTTTGCCTGTTCAATTTGTTTGTTGGTTGAACAAACATTAAGTTTTTGGTTATTTAATTCAGTTTTTAATTAAGTATAAATAGTGTGTCAAATAGAATTCTTTTTTCACTGGGAAACTTCATGAAAATTATTATAGAAAATCATTTCTGACAAATATGTATGATTTTTTCAGGCCCGCATTTATATTGGTAAGGACCCTAAGCAGTCATAGAAGAAGCCCTTAACCTGAGAAATAATTCAATCCTAAAATCGGAGAATTAAATAATTCTAAATTTTTTCGGGTATGGAAAACTGACAAAAGCTTCTTATTATTTAAGAACAAAATACATCACAAGGCTTTCCTTCTGGACTACAAAAATTAATATCGTTTACTTTAACTTCTTAACATATTATTCTTTTTTCCTAAATTAAAAAGTTAATTGAATTTAAAGATGTAGTTACAAAAATCGCAAGGCTTAGATGAATCGAGGACCTTCACTAAGCTGGGACCCTAACCAACTGCTTATTTTAATTGTGTGTAGGGTCCGACCCTGGATTTTTTTCTAACGATTTAGAAATAGAGAGCAGTTGTTTTACTTCACTTAGAGTGGATTGCAACGAAATTTACGTACAGTTAAAAAATTCCCACACAAATAAAGTACACCCAAATTTTGACGACCCTCACTCAAAAGTATTCCACTAAGAGTTGTGAATATTTTCTTGGAATATTGAGTCATCGAAATACATTTTATATTTTGTTCTTGGCGCTTCATTCGCGTTAAAGAAACCTTATTTTAACCCGATCATGGCTGGATATGATCGCTAAGTTTAAAATCGGTCAAGCCGTTTTCGAGCTATGCCGATACAAAAAAAAAATCTGGTAACATGGTTTCCCATCTGTACCAAAAAAATGAAAACACAGACAGAAATAGAAATACATATATTTGTCTCTTAAATCCAGTAAACAAAAATGTTTAGTGCAAAATACAATGTCCTTTTATATATCATATGATATTGCGGTGGACATCGATGGTTTAGTTTCCTTTGCACACAGCTGTATACGCGTATTTATTTTGTTATTCAATACCCCATGGGAAGATCCGTTTGTTTCGCAAAGTGTATAAAAAAATATTGTTTTTAACCACACATTAAATTAATAATATTTTTAAATGCTCTCGTCTGACATAGACGTACTCAAATTTTATACGAGGAGTCGCGTCGTTCAAAATTAGATGAAGATTAAATTTTTAGAAATAGTTTAATGTCTTTGTCCATTTTTTAACACGCTTTTATTATTGTTTGTTTGTAATGGAATCTTTGAACGTGAAATTCACACTCTTCGAAACGTCAGATAAACTGAAATTTTGCACATTTATGAAGGACCGACGACAATACAATAATTTATTAAATTTGTCCCATTATCCTGACCTGAACCTTCAGGATAAAAAATCTTGAAAAATTACAGCAAGTAAACTAATACGCTGTCCAGAGACGTACGTTGCATTGCCTACCTTATAATCAAATCCAATATTATTTTTGTCTTATAAATTAAATTAAAGTTTAAAAAGACTAAAACAACACGCTTTTATGATTTAAAAAATGCAAAATAATTTGACAGCAAATTTAGCTTTACTGTAAAAAGCGTGGAGTGCTTAATTTTGACAATAATTTTTTCATTTACTAGCTAATTGTAAGCGAAGAGTTATTATGAAAATTTAAGTAGATAACACGCCACGCTTTTTACAGTAAAGCTAATTTTCTTATCAAATTATTTTGATTTTTTTAGTTCGTAAAAGGGACTTCTTTTAGTTTTTTTAAACTCTAATTTTAATTTAAGTAGCAAATAATTTCTGTAGGTGCCTTCGTTTGCTGTGTCATGTATACCGTAAAGAGACTATTTTTTTCTGTCAAATAAACAGTAAACTTTACACTCGGCTGACGCTTTTCTTTTTCATTGTTGAACGCTTTGTTGCACACAATGGTCCGCGGCCATTTTTAAACACTTAATTATTATTATGATTACGAATTTCTTTCCATGACTCAGTTAAATAAGAGTAATTGCTCTTTAATAGTCATTTCATTTATGATTTACAGTCGTTTGTTTATTTAAAATATTCGCAAAATACGTAAATGCACAAAAATGTTCTTTGTTTTGCGGTAGTCAAGGTCAATTTTTTTTTGCAAGAATTTTGTTATTCGATGCTCTTATGTTTACTTTGTAGCGACGGGAGAATTAAAAATAAGATGGGAAATTCTCAGAAATTCACGAGAGACGGTTTTTCTCCTTTTTGGGCGTTTAAAGCCTTGCCGAATCGGACGTTGCACGATTATGTCTAAATTGTCGCTAACAAATTCGTAATAATTTGCTAGTCAATTAGCGTTGACTTGTTTACAGAACCAAAGTGGTCATTGAATGCAATTATATATACTTATTTTTTATGGTATTGTTGACTGCACATTCGTTTTTTTAACCGTCGTATAACGGTTTTACGGTTTTTTCTTGAGAGATTGGTTTTTGCAAAATACTGGTACCATGATATAACACTCCAATGTTGACTATTTTTGGAAAAGTGTTTTAAATCGTGCATAAGTACCTAATATAACCACAAATACTTATTTTTATTTAAATACGACTCAAGCCTTAAAAATCATGTATTTTAAATTCCGTTTCAAATTTCGATCCAAAACGGCAGTACTTGTCACGTGACTGCCGTGACGTTAGACTGTCACAAAGTAGGAGGCTCTACTCATAAACGCTGGTAAATTGATGAGGCGATATTTCGTAGTTGTTGCTATAGTTACGCATGTAATGTGACGTTTCCCATAAACAAATAATGATAAATTGCTCACTAAATATTAACAAAACAACGAAGCCTTCTTACAGCGTCTGATGCTGTCCATGACCCTCTGACGTCATGCGCTCTGATTGGTGTTCGTTGTCACGTGACTTGAGAGTGATTTAGTTAGGTTTTATTTATTAAATATTAATTAAATTCCTTAAAAATAAGGAAAAATATTGTGTTTTTTAGTATTTCTATCATAGAAACTACCAATTAACGTTAAAATTATGTTTTTATTTGAATACAGTCAACATGCCTATGGAGGCCCCTATACTTGGTGGCGTTGGATCTTTGAGATCCGTGAACGACAACCAATGATAATTAAGGAATTTTCTGTCTGTAATTTTGTCTGGGGAGATGGTATGATAAATAAGCCTTATTTTTCTAAAACTCTATTAAAATTTGTACTAAATACGTTTACACTATAATTATTGTTTATAATAAAACTTGTGACGAGGAACAAAATGCACATTAGTGGTTACATTTTTTCAGTGTCTTCACAACATAAGTTTCGAGAAATTCGACGGTGATTTCGTTTTGATTTTAAAACGTGCTGTGAGACGGATAATTTACGCCGTGCTGCGTGCAGTCAACGCACGTAATAAAAAGAGAACTCTTGGTTTGATTGAAGACAGTTTAAAAGTCATTACCGCGTGAGTTGAATATAATGAACTGTTTTGCATTTATTTAAATGGTCGAATGATGACGAAACACATTTTTATTCTGAATATTTTCGACCATTTATAGAATAATTATTTATGGTTTATTTAGTGGCATAAAGTGTTGCGTCAGTCAATAAAATCATAAATCTATTTACAGTAGAAGTTATGTATTTTCAACTGGTCGGGGTTAATCCTTCATTTTTATTTCATGGCAGTCACAGACCAATAAAAAAAATCTTTATTAATTTGAAGTTAAACATTGTCTAACGCATTGACTAATACTCCTAGATCAATCCTAGTGGTGTAAATCATAGACATATGAATATAGAGACAAAGCATGTACTAGGGTTTTAAGGGTGTAAGGTATCTTGTGATTTTTCGCCAAGTTTACTGGTTCAAAAGTTAACCGAGGTTAAAGTTTAAACTTTATACTCGGAAAACTTTTGACCCAGTAAACTTAGCGAAAAATCACAAGATATCTTTTTTGTAGAGCGTTAAATTCTCTACAAAAATAAGTATGTCTCATTTTTGTAGATTGATTTGTCCCTAAGTTGTAAAATTTGGAAGAACAAAAGGAGTTTTCCACATGTTATTTTCTATAAGAAACTTTGGTTGAAATGCGAACTATCTTAGAGTTAACATTAAGAGCTCAAATTTTTAGAGATTTTGTTTTATCAATTTGGCAACGTTTGACCTCCTGGAAGCATAGAAATTCGACAATACCTCTGTTAAGGACCACCCTAATGGACACCTATTTTATTATATTCTCACAAACATATTTATTTAGGCTAAGTACAGACAAAATAATGCGTTGTATAAATTTTATACGAGAAAAATATTATTTATTTTTAAGAGATGATGACTCACAGAAAAATCCTACAGTTCCGAAGTATTTCCCATTTATCTTAACCCTTCGCTGAACGCGTGAAATTATTTAATTTTGTGCTACATTTCAGCGAAAAATAAACGACGGTCGCAACGCGCGCTCTGAATGCTTAAATAAATTATTAAATCACGCCACAGGCCTTTTACGAGACGTACTTCAATGGCATTCCATAATTAGAATCATATTATTAGTCGTTGATTCGCAGCTGTACTACATTTCGACGATCGGCCATAATAGTTATTAAAAGGGGTCACCCACCTCCTCGCCGGCACTCGAACCCGCGAACCGCGGGGTCATGACTTCAATAAGATGGACGCTAATTGTACTGTAATTATAATTAACGCTATACATTTCAAGTGGTGCGTTCTCGACTGACTAAACCACGCGACAGCTATTTTTACGTGGACTATGAGCTCATTTTAAAAACAGCTGAACATGACAAACGAAGAACGCAAAAGATCTGGGAATCACAGACGAAGTCAGCCGAATCTTAGGCTTTTAAACAAATGAAACCCAACTACTTCTGAAATAGTTTTTAGTCCCTACTTCTCACGCAAAGTGTTTCCGCAGCAAATGGAAAAATACGTTAGACCAAGATTTTTACTCCTGGACATCCCTTCGCCATATATCGTAGTTGTTTTTCCGGTTCATTGAGTGAGGATGATAAAGTATGTGTATGGCCATCTCTATCCTTTTCTACGATTGAGTTTAAGCTACTATTTCGAGAGAGATAGAGATTGGCAACACCATCGCTCTGTCTTTTTCTTTCAAAGGAGAACACTTTTTACACCGCTAAGGCATGAATGAAACGACCTGAAAATCTCAAACGACGTAGTTTGAAGCTTTGAAACAAACTAGATAATATAACAAACGAAGGACGCTGAAATTTTGACAAACTTAAAACAATTGAAACGATCTGGAAATCGCGAATGGTAGCCGAAGCGTTGACGAAGTTTAAATGTTTGAAAATTGTTTAAGGTTTGCGGACTAATTGAAAAATACAAAATGTTAAACATTTAACGTTGTACCGATCGATTATTTTTTTATATAATCAATGAAATATGATCTAGCTGCGATTTTAGTCTATGAGAATGTGTGTTTGAAAAAAAGATACAAGACAGCCTTGACTCTTCAATAATAATTAAGTATGTGTTTTTTTGTTTGATCCATTTCACATAGGATTTGCCTTCACTTTGCAGTCTATAATTATTAATTATTATATAAATTAAAAAACAAACAATGTTCTTGTATTTTTTTCTATCACGTATGCTTTATGGTTTTACGTGTGAATAGCTCTGTTTTTTTCCTTACAAAAACTATTTCATATAGAAAAGTGATTTTTTACGACGCTAAAATACTGGTCTTTTGCCTGGGGATATCCGAGTCCTCCAAACATATCAACCTTTCCGGAAAAATGTCTATAAAAAAACTTATCTAGATCAATTCAACATGGGTATTTGAAACTATAAAAAATAAATTACTAAATTATATGAATACAATAATTTGTGGAATAGAAAATCAGAAATTATCGGTTTGTATTCACAAAAACACAAGGTTAATTTATTATTGCAGTTTTTTGACGTGTCAAAAACGCTGCTCGCCATAATGGTTTAAAGTCTGACGTCAAACTTGTAGTAAACCTATTATATAAACACACGACACACATACGTCAGTAAACACTAAACGAACCTTGTGTAAACGGAGCCTTATTTGAATTTATTTGTATACTACAAGAATGACGTAACAGTAGGTAAACATGGCAGCTTGTGTTTTCTCGCCAACTTATATATTTAAAATTTTTTGTGCTGTTTTATCCTATAAAACGATTACATTTAAGCGAAATAAAAATCCCTATAGAGTATAGCCCAACATTTTAAAACAATTTAAGATAGAAATTGGTTGGTGTTAAGTCATAGACAAAGTTACGCACTCGCACTACGGAACGTAATGCTAATGATTTAACCGATAATCGGTACAGCGTTTTCGGCACGGTTTAATTTTAATCATTCGAGCTGAAATATTCAGAGAATCATTTTTTCAATGTAAAGAACCATTTTAAAGGTTAGCATGTGACAATTTCCAACTTGTCAAAATAAGGGCCAGTATATTAGACTGGCCCTTATTTGTATAAGCCAATTTTTTTTCAAATTTTTTGAGTTGCTACTCCCTGAAATGGTTCTCTATATTGAAAAAATTATTAACTTAAAATGTCAGCTCAATTTATACAATTTAACCCGTGCCGAAAACGCAGAGAACTTTGGAAATACGTTACGTAGAAAGCAAATTCCGAAACTACTTAACTTTGTGCTTAGGATGTAAAAAATTAACTTTTCCTATGGATCTGGACAAATCTTAGGACTTCTTTAAAGAATCAAATAACCTGTAGATTATAGACGCTCGACTTCTGAAGTGATTGCAAAGTTTTTTTAATGATTTCGAAACGCGATGACTGCTTTAATTTGTTTTTTGAAGTCATCCAGAATTCGTCATCGTGTGAGAGAATTCGCATGCCGTAATTAAAACTAATACGATTTCAGTCGAAATAATTAAAACGACGTCGGTATTCTTCGTAAAACAATTATCTGTCGTACAATAGAATTATTACGTTTTTTATTTACGTTCCTATTGTTGTATTTAAATATGATTCACGACTCTGCGACCTTTGTGAGACATTGTTGCGTCACCAAAAACAGAAAAAAAATTCTCACGGAGTTATTCATTATGAGTTGAATGGAGAAAATAGAAAAAAAAAATTATAGCATGAATTGTAGCATTTAAAATCGATTTAAAATTAACACTCTTTTTGCGTGTCGCTTACAAATCATTGACCGCCAGTTTATGTTCCACAGACTGTATAGATTATTCACGTAATTTATTAAGTACTAGCTGCTATCCACGGCTCCGCACGTGATTGAAATGAAACAATGTTTTATGGATCGCTCGGCAACGATAACAGTAGTGGAGCAAACAAACATTAATTTTATAAGAATATTTTTTGATCAGTAATAATAATAATAATAGTTTCAGCTTGCTCCACAAGTATCCCTAGTATAACGGTGAAGAAGCCAAAGTTTTGGGTGCTTGTGGATGCAAATTTTTTTTAAGGAATATTTCCTTCTACATAATAATAATAATAATGCGTTTAAAGTCCGTTTGCCGACTTTATGTCATAACAGACGCAATTCGCACCATTACAATGGTTCCATCTGCCACATTTCCCGTTATTTCGCTACGTTTTTAAACTTCAACTTAATTAATAGCAATGATGGAATGAAGGAATTATAGCAAATTAAGATAGGTAATTGGCGATGGCCTCGAATAAGGAACCATTTCGACATTTATCTGGAATTAATTGAGGGAAACCATGGAAACCCCCAACAAAATAACATTAGGAAAAAGCCTTAAGCCACATCTGCTCCCACCGGGATTCGAACCCAGTACCTCCTTAGTGCTCTCACCACTACGTTACACCGCTCAGTTGTGTTGGTCAGAAACCTTTCTTCATTTTTATATATTTAAAGATTTAAAAAAAGGCTTTATTAATTGGGTTTTGTATTTATTTGTCGTTGCAAAAGGAAATCAGACCACTGACTGATTTAATATTAGTTGTTTATTTATTGTGTGTTTTTTTGTGGCAGATATTCTGGCTGACAATTCTCCAGCGGCAGAGTTCAGCCAGCATAAATTAATCAAACCAAAAATTTACCATGGCAGAGAGAAGAGACAGATTACGTCGACGCTAGATGACGTAAGTATTTTTATCTATTCGAACTGAAAGCTCCCAAAAAAATAAAGTCAGCGATTTTATTCGGTGTTCTTTTTGCAGTCGGATAAAACGCACCTCCACGACGTCACGTTGACTTACGAAGTAGACGGAGCCGATTACATTTTAGATTTAAGTTTAAACAAAGATCTCATAACGAAAGGCTACTTTCAAAAACACCAAAAGGACGGCAAACACGTGATAAACAGGCCGACGGGAAAGGACGTGGAGCTGTGCCAGTATCAGGGCGGGTTGCGAGGCGTTCCCGACTCGTGGGCCGCCGTCTCGACGTGTCACAAAGGTTTGTCGGGCGTCATCTTCGACGGCAAAGAACTGCACTACGTCGAGAAGGTCAACGGCAGCGACGCCGGCGTCGACGGCGAACACTACTTACTTAAACACTCGGATCTCAACGACGCCGCCAACAAAACTTGCGGATACAGTTCGACCACGTCGGCTGAAACGCACGACATACTCGGCAATAACGAGTACAACAGGATATTGAGGGTGAGGCTCATTTGTTCGAGGAAGTCTTTTGTTTTAAGGTAGTTGTCGTGGTTAAGGCACACCGTCAGAAAATTCTTAATTTTTGTATACTTATTAAGGACATGATAATACAATTACCCTGAAAATTTGAAGTCGATCGACCGGATATAATCCGAGATCAATTCAATTAAAAATTGGATAATTAACATTGATTGTATACGATCTCTGTAGTTCTGAACCAGTTTCTTATTCATAAAAAAAGAACTAACTGTCAGAAACTTTCCAAAAACTGACAGTCTTTCAATGCATTTGTTATGAGTTTAAAAAAAATAAGAAAAATTTTTTGACCGTCTAATTGTTTATAAATAACGGTTTAAATTTCAACAATTTATAGAAAAGCATACATGCATATGAATACTGTATAGGTTACGTTTTCACGGGTACAAATTATGGATCACTTAGCTACAAGCTAGTATACTTTTGTAGCGCGTATAATCTATAACTTTTTGACAATATTGTACCACGACAACTACCTTAAGTTTTAATTTAATTTAAAATTGTGTTGTTCTCTTGTTTAGTATAAGAGATCGACTGGCAGTTCGCACAATGTTCGCGGGCCGTACAACGCCAATAAAAAATCGAGATACGTCGAATTGGTTTTGGTTGTCGACCAGCAGGAGTACAAAAGTCAGAGCGAGAACTTGGCGAAGGTCAACAATCGATGCAAAGATATTGCCAACATCATAAACGCTGTACGTGACTTTTTTTTAAACTTGTAAACTAAAACATTTGACAGTTGCATGACAACAGTATTAGTATTAAGGTGATATCAGATGGTTCACTCGGATGAACGTTCATTTGAGTGAATGTTAATTTTTGTTTCATTCCGCGTTCACACAGCACAGACAGGGTGACATAAAATTCATCCAGTCTTTTCCTCGAAGATGTCGTCGAGTGAAGTTGTCCGCCTTGAAATTCGTTTGATTTGTGATCATTTGACAAAAAGAAACAAAGTCTAAGTTCAAATCATTAATTAGAGATTTTATAGAATTTGTCCGTATCGTTCTGTCTTTGTATTCGTCGAGTTTGTGGTTCCAAAGACATTGACAATTTTTGAAATTCTCCAAAAACAACAGCGTGTTTTGGTCGTTCCACTTGAATACCATTTTGTCTCATACACAGACAGAATATATTCACTATGCGGTGTCGTAGTCCCAAGTCCGTTCGCTACAAGACGCGAGACAGACTGAGGTCATTATATAGCTAGCGCCCCTAGCGGTAAATTTTGGCAATGCCGACTTTTTTTACATTTTTTTTTTAGTTTATCGGTGTTTTTGTGTTATTCTTGCAGCTCTACGCGCCTTTAAATATTTTCATTGCACTGGTCGGAGTCGTCGTATGGACCGAAGTTGACGAGATCAAATTATCGGGAGACGGGGACGCGACCTTGACTCACTTCTTGCATTATAGAAGAGAGCGGCTAGTCAAAGAACACCCCAACGACAACGCACAGTTATTAACGTAAGTCTATCGAGACAAACAAAACGAAAAACGAAAATTGTAATTTCATGTGATGTCGTTTTGTTTTGCAGGAGAGTACAGTTCGACGGAGGCGTCGTTGGAAAAGCGCTCAAAGGACCGATTTGTACTTTCGAATTTTCCGGAGGCGTTTCGATGGACCATTCGAGTACAGTGGGTCTCGTTGCTACGACGGTCGCCCACGAAATGGGACACAACTTCGGTAAATACGATCTATTTATACAAAACTCTAAGAGCTGGAATGTTCTTTTTTTTATGTGAAACATCTAATAGAATCACTCGCGTCTGTCACAGCTCCGAAACTACTGGACCGATTGAGTTGAAATTTGGTACGCATCTGTAAGTTGGTGACCCAAACATGGACGCGTAACGTAAATAAATGAATTTTGAACATGTAGGTCATTTTTGGAGAGCAAATTAGGAAATTAAAAAAAAAGTTTTGCAACCTGTACCGCGCGACATATCAAATGAAAAGGCATGTAGTAAGAGTCTCAAATATTTGCCCCCTCCTCCTTATCTTCGAAACTACCGAGCCTAAATTAAAAAAAAAATAATAATGTCGGGTCTCACCCATAGTTTACAGGAAAACCTAAACGAAAATTTTAAGTCTTAAAGTACACACGGAAAACGGAATAGTACGGAATCCTCTTCTCGCGAGTTCAACTCGCGCTCGACCGGTTTTTCTTTCTCACGTCGGCATTTTTTAGGTATGGAACACGACACGAGCGACTGCAAATGTCCCGAAGAACGTTGCATAATGGCTCCGTCGAGTTCGTCGCTTTCGCCGAGACATTGGTCGTCGTGCAGCCTCGAATATCTGGCGTTGGCTTTCGAACACGGCATGGACTACTGCCTTCGCAACAAACCGGAACGGCTGTTCGACAGCCCGGTTTGCGGTAACGGGTTCGTCGAACCGGGCGAACAGTGCGATTGCGGTCTGCCAGACCGATGCACGAATCCCTGCTGCAGCGCCACGACTTGCATGCTGCACTCGAACGCGAGCTGCGCCACCGGACAGTGCTGCGATTTTAACGTAAGTCGAACGGCAATCGGCACTCTGTGAAAGAGCAAATGTACTTAACTATGTTTTTAAAGTTTAACTTTAGCGACGTATCTGTTGTAAGAAATCGAGGGGAAGTAGAATAAAACAATTTAAGGGGAAGATGAAACTGACAATGACAGAAGTTTATAGTGTGTTGCATTTTGATTCGCAAGACAAGGATGAACATATTAAAGTCAGTGCTTGGGAACCTGACATTTAAAATTACGAACAATTGAAGTACAAAGTAATCTCTGTAATTTAACGTACATAAAAACTAGAGAAGTTAAACTTCTTACGTGAGCTTATGAGGCTGATGCCCAATGTGTTTTTTTTTTTATTTTGTAGACTTGTAAACCGAAAACCGCCGGGACAATGTGTCGATCGGCCGACCATGAATGCGATTTGCCGGAGTATTGTACGGGGCAGTCGGAATATTGTCCACCGGACGTTTACAAAATGGACACCGAAGTCTGCGATGGTGAAAAGGTATGTCGATGAACGAATAGAACCGAGTTTCGTCTTATGAAATTTTAAGAAACATACAGTTAATGCGACCGTTTACATAAGTACAGACGGATGGACATCTTCCGAGACTTCTTTTATTTACGTATTGGAATCGAACCGACTTTTTTTTGACGTATTTCTGTTTGCAGGCGTTCTGTTACCAAGGTTCATGCAGAACGAGGTCGGACCAGTGTAAGATTTTGTGGGGTCCTTCGGGTAGGTCAAGCGACGATCAGTGCTACACCATGAACACAAAAGGATCGCGACACGGAAACTGCGGCTACAATCGACTGAATCAGTCGTACATTAAATGCGATGACGAGTAAGTTTCGTAATAACAGATAAATCAAAACACTTTAAACTTCTACAAAAATTACTATTAAATTATTTCTCGACGGTCGTTTCGGACAATAAGTCCATCCTCAGGAATATAAAACATATACTAAATTAGATACAGTATAATCGCAATAATATGAATATGCACTCTTATGAACCAGTAATATGTACATAATTTTTGTAGAGAATTTAACGCTCTACAAAAAAGGTATCTTGTGATTTTTCGCTAAGTTTACTGGTTCAAAAGTTTTTCGAGATTAAAGTTTAAATTTTATCCTCGGAAAACTTTTGAACCAGTGAACTTAGTGAAAAATCACAAGATACCTTTTTTGTAGAGCGTTAAATTCTCTACAAAAGTATGTATGTCTCATTTTTGTGGAAATTTGGAAGAATGAAAGGAGTTTTCCACATGTTACTTTCCATAAGAAACTTTGGTTGGAATGCGGACTATCTTAGAGTTAATATTAAGAGCTCAAATTTTTAGAGAATTTTTTTTATCAATTTGGAAACGTTTGACTCCCTGGGAGCATAGAAATTTGACAATACCCCTGTTAAGGATCACCCTAATGTACATATTTCTTGCGAACCTCGATAATATAAACATACCGCTAGTATGAACTCCTCAGAATTTTTTGTGTCCATGTTACCGACATTGTCCTGTATTTTTATTTTTGAAATTTAACTTTTTTAGCGACGCATCTGTTTGAAAAAAGTATGAAATCGAGGGAAAGTAGAATTGTCCCCGAAAGGGGAAGTCAGTTTGTTTCCTAAATTACATGAAACTGACAAGGACAGAAGTTTATAGTGCGTTGCTAAGTTATGTGTAAATATTATAAATTAATTTTACATAACAAAAAATTAAACTTGGGAATAATATTAAAAACTAAAGAAGATAAACTTCTTATGTGAGCTTATGAGAGTGAGGCTCATTATATTTTTTTTTCGAATAGCTTTTGAATTTCAACATTTTCTAGCAGCGTAAGTTTTTTGCCTTTATTACAAATGTGCAGAGGTTTAAAATTGCGATCATTATCTATGCAATGAATAGCAAAGCCAGTGTTGTAACTGTGTTGTACCAATTGATTAATTCTTAATTTGAAAGTACGTCCTGTCTGTCCTCTGTAAGTTTCGATTCTAGGAAGCAAGGACGTTACCGGAGACTTGACAGCAGTTTTTAATTTTCAGAAACATATTTTGCGGCATGTTGCACTGTCGTCACCTGAACGAGCGTTTGGAATTCGGTATGGAATCGGTCGCCATTTTGTCGCACAGTTTTATAAACTCAAAAGGTTCGATCATACCGTGTCGAACGGCCATCGTCGACCTTGGACTCAACCAAATTGATCCAGGATTGGCGCCCGACGGCGCGAAATGCGGCTTTGGAAAGGTAGGAATCGAATCATAATCGCGTCTGGTGAAACCAACAATTTTATTTTAAGTAAAACTTATTTAGCGATGGTATTGAATTAAAATTTTCTGTGACGTTTAAGGGGAAATAACGTGTTATGTTAAAGGAGAAATCCAAGACAAACCTTGATAACGCAAAATTATAAATAATAATGCGTCTAACGTCCATTTCACGACATTAAGCTACAACAGACCAAGATTACCAGAATACAAGAAGGTTGGGCGTAAGAGGCCTATAAATATGGTCACGTCTGTGATTGGTTGAGTCGATTGCTTACGTCACCGAACCCCTTGGCTTGTGGCTATTCAAGTATGTTTCAACTGTTTGAAAAAGACTCCACAAGTCTCGCGTCTCGCCTAGCCACACCTTCAACAATGCTAACGTCCAACTTTAGTTTCTAGTAATATTTTTTTCTTAACGACCGTTTATTGTTGAACAGATGTGCGTGAATCAGAAGTGTATGCCGGTAGCGAATCTTCGATTGGCGAAGGGCGCTGCCGCCTGTCCAGGCAACTGCAACGGGAAGGGCGTTTGCAATAGCAACGGCCATTGTCATTGCAACGACGGATTTGCGCCCCCGCTCTGCGACTATCCCGGACCTGGGGGCTCCGACGATAGCGGGCCGGCCAGCGATCCCAATGGTAATTATTGATCGATAAAAATTATGAATTAACATCTATTTTTGTATTGCTATAATGTATGAACATTTTACCTATCTGATTAAGGTGTCGTTAATTTACCGATAAAAGATTAACGTGTTTTCTTTTAAGAAGCCTAACGAAACAGATATAAAATCTGTAACTTAGAAGGATTAATGAATGGAAATAATTACATCTTTGATTCAATCGTAACTCTGTGAAGGTTCATGTCTAGCGTTACCGTAGTTAAAATTAGCTCTCGCATGATGTGAATTTAGTGTTGTAATTTTCTTTAGGAAGTGTCTATTTGTACGGATACTGTTTAAATAAAATAATCACTATTTATACGGGTATAGTTATGTTTTTTTTTTTTTAATTACGAAAATTATACAAAATACAAAATCGGAGTTATTTTAGAATAATTATCAGTAAAAACTTTATATATAACATTAATTAATCTTTTTTTATCAGAAATTAAAATAAAATTAGCAGTAAAATTGGTTTACTGTCCCTATTTTTCTAAAGTTTATCCTGTAATTCGTGTGTGTTGTTACCGCCCATACGAACTGAAAAAAACTTAAAATTTGTTTTAGTGCTGGCGCTGCCAACATAAGTCAGCATTTAGTTCTTCCATTGGTCAAAATATTTTTTTAATCTAACATACAATTTTTTTACAATGAGTAATAATTTAATGCATTAATTATATTTAATTTTAATATATATTTATATAGGTACTATTTGTTTGGGTATAATTGTTTTCCAGTATCCGTATTAATAGTACCCGGACGAATAGGCGCAGCCTTTGCTTTATTATGAGAAGGATTAACTGATGAGATATGGCATCGTAGAGTAACTGATAACTCATTCCGCCGCGAATGTGGAAAGATTCGGGTTTGAGTGCCGACGGTGTCTGAAAAATATTTTTTTCTAATATAGCATTGTAACAATGGATGTTTCTTAACAATTATAGCTAACGATTGATTTTGTTGCAGCGCACAAAGACTTCGCGAAGGTCATGTACATAATATTCTTGGGCGTGGTTCCGTTGACGGCCATCGTGGCGCTGTTGTTCTACTATCAGCGCCACAACTTGAAACTGACGTGGCCAAAGACATCAACCAAGACGTATGTATCTTCGGCGTTAAAGTCACTTAACTGTTCTGCGTGTTTGCATGGTGGCGATGGTGGTGGTGGTTCGGGTGGGGTTTTGAAGGGCGGCGGCGCCGGTCGCGGAGTTGCGACCGTCTCGGAACGCGTCGCCGCGACCCAACAGCGGCAACCAATCAAACGGTTAGAAATCACACAGCATAACTTAGTCTATACGACCAACCGTGACGTGTTGAATAACTTTGCCGACCGCGGTTCAGACGTCATCGACGTGCGAACCAAGCGTCGAATGTCGTTCAAAAATATCAAAAGCATAATCGGCGGTAGTTCTGGTTCTTCGAACGAAACGGAACCGCCGAAGGCGCAAGACGGGGGCAAACGGCGCCTGTCGCTTAAGAATTTGAAAGGGCTCAAACTCAATATGAACTTGAAATTCAATAACGATTCGCCCGGTACTTGCGAAACGCTCGTCCCTGACGACGACGATCGGTACGAATCCGATATCAGGCAACCGGTATCGGTTAGAGAAATGAGCAGGCGATTTCAAAACGATACTCAGTAGTCGTATCGTTTAATTCACGATCGGTATCGAATAATCGAGTGTTGTACCTAATTTATCATTTAGATATTTTCATCGATGATTATTGAATTGCTTTGAACGATCGATATTATTCGTTGTAAAGAAAATTGGACTTATAGATTTAGTTATAGTGTTTTTGCTTACGAACTCGAGTAATTTTTTTTTGTGTGGTTAATTTATTTTGCTAACTTTCTATTGTCTGTGTTGTCCAATAGTTTTATCAGTGTATTTTTTTTTTGTGATTGTCTCTTAGAACAAGACTGGCTTTAACGAAATATAAGATTTCTAACACATTTATTGTAAAGCCGGTCCACGATTTGTATTTCTCTGTGGCTGTCTTTGAAAACAGGGCAGGCTTTATCAATAGACTGATGACATTTCTAATTGTATAAATGATGAATTTTCCATTTGGAGGTTATAGGATCATTAAATAAAAACACCAGGAAATGCACGAAACGTCGCAAGAAATAATTAAATTTCCTGGTGTTTTTATTTAATGATCCTATAACCTCCAAATGGAAAATTCATCATTTATACATTCACAAGGATCCAAATAGATTATTATGTATTTCTAATTGTTATAAAGCCAGTTCTGAGTAGAAAATGTTTATATTTTAATGCTATTTTTGTACTTATTTTTTTCCAGTACTTATATAAAATACAAGTTTAATTCAATAGACGTATATTTTTTCTTATCTTAATGTTTGTGCATGGACTTTGGTGTTTAGTTTATAATTATTTCTTCTTACTTCTTAAAACAATTTTTATTTTCAATAAAATCTATTTTTTTTAAACTGTGGTGTTGGCATGTCGTTTTCTTATCAGTACACCTTCTTATGCATGTACAGTAAGACCTCGCTGAACGCTGCTCCGCTTAACGCTGTTTCAGTATTACGCGATTTCTAAAAAACATAGTTTAGCCACTATAACGTAAATTATGGATCAGTTTATACAAAATGTTTCAAATGTTGATAGAAGTTCAAAGGCAAGACGAAGTGTCATTGATGCAATATCTTGCTATCGACAACAGCTTGCTGAATGAAACAGAAAAAGGCAAACGACATTAGATGACTTCTTCACAAAAAACACAACATATAAAATGGGGAACCTTCCTCATCACAAACATAACTTCTTACTCGAACATTTATTTGATTTTCATAAATGTTTTATGAACAAAAATCGATATTAGCAATTAATAAATCTATAATTAATGTGATAAAAAAGTATTTAGCAATAAAACTTACTAACATATTTTCTTAATCTCGGTTCTGTTTCACTTATTATTAAGATGACTTCTTTTAGCGCTGTTTTGTATAACGCTAGAATTTATTGGAACGCATCTCTCGCGTTAAGTTGGGTCTTACTGTATCTTCAAAACCTTTTCTTAACTTGTTTAATCTTAAGTATATCGTTTCCAGAGGCATTCTTCCCGGTACGTATAATTACTACTAAATAAACTGTTGAACCTTACTTGTCGTTCATCTATAATTTTCATTGTCTCTCTCTAACCTACTAGAATGAGTGCGGTAATCTTTTTGGGTGATATTGTCTCCAAATAATAATGATTCGAAAATACGACTAATCCTGATATTCCTGGCGAACGAAAGCTCACAAAACGTGCATGGAAATTTATTTGAACGGAGTGTTATTTTGTGACTTTGTTTTTCCAGATCGAAACCGGCGTTTTCGAATCCGCGCGGAACTTCGATATTTCAAACCATCCCTCCATCACTTGACATTAATCAACGCAATGACGATAATTCTTCACTTTTACCTTTAAATCAGAATTCTGCAATTCACAGTAACAGCTTCTTCGGGCAGTTCAAAGGATTCTCGATTACGCCGTTACACAAAGCCGAATCGACTTCTCCCGTCAGCGAATTGAAAGTGCCTCAGCGATCGGCACCTCCGATTCCGACGGCCCCGACGGTTCCGAACGTGGCGATCAAGTCGCCGAAACCGGTCGTTCGTTCGAACACGACGCAATACAATAAACCGGTCTTGTCGGTCAAGCCGACGGTGACGAAGACCGCTAGGCCGAACTCGATCGCCGTCAACACGGCGACCGGGGACTCGTCGTCGTCGACGGGACCCACTCTGCCGCCGTTAAATCCGGGCGCGAACCCGCGACCGTTGATTTCGAGTCCGGTACTCGAGAATTCTACTTGTACCGCCAAAGAACTCATTTCGCCTTTAAAAAATTGTGCGAAAGTCCCGGTCAGACCGGCACCCGAAGTTCCTTTAGCTATTGTACCGTTATCGCCCGTTAACAAGAGACCGTTGTCGAGTCCTAACAGCGTCGTCAGCTCGGTCTCGAATGAAGACGTCAAGAAGCCGAAAGACGGCGGAGGCAGTGCGTTGAATCGCATCGCGTCGTTTTTAAAATCGCAAAAAGAAGATAAAAATAAAAATGTTCCGACGAGTTATAGCTCTTTGCAAAGAAACCCGTCGAACATAAAAGCGAATAAAGTTTTGGACAAAAGCGTTTTGAAGAACATAGAAATATCGAACCCCATTTTGCAGAAAGAGACTGATATATCTGTAAGTGCCTTGCCTTTGGAAGGAGCCAGCAAGGACAGGAATATAGTTATGAGGGCTCAGAGCATGAGGGGGCCGGCCAGCACCGCCCCCAGACCGGCAATTCACACGTTCGGGTCCATGAGGACCACGAGTCACGCGAGACGACCGACGAGTATTCCCGTCGCGAATCGTCCGACGAGTCCGCCTCCTCCGAGACCGCCTCTTCCCGACGCGAAGAAATCGCACGACGAGACGTCCGAGTATCAATACGACGACTGCATCGCCGAAGGCCAAGCCCCGCTAGCCAACATCAGTGAAGAGACGTCGCCGAACAGCACCGACAATATTTACGCGGTGATCGAGGAGAGCCTGCCGGCCAAAAAAGGCTCTTCAAAAGACTCCACGCCGAGCGAATACAAATCCCCAAGGCCTTTGACCGACAGAAGCAACTCGGGCAGCAGCGAAAGTATGGGTCTTTTAGGTGAAATCGTGTCGGAAATACAAAATAGGAATTTCGATTCGATTTATTCGACTTCTACGCTGGCGAGGAAAAAGAAAGAAGCTGCCGCCAAAGCGAAAGGTGAAGCCGTTTCGAAATCGGACGACGATACCGACGAGAAAAGTTCGCCCGGTAAAGACGATGCGTTGGGCAGTTCTGATAATTCTTATTACGCGAACACGACGTCGCCTATTTATAAGTCGCCCGATAGCGTTTACAGCAACATGAATCCGCAGAAATCGAGCGCCAGTTCAACGACGTCGAGCGGATATTTGCATCCGTCTGCCGTTAACGCTCCGACTAAGTTCCAAGAAGCAAAAATTGAAAGCGCATGCGTCAAACCAGCGATGAGTACTTTCAAAGGAACTGATAATGATAACAAAACAGGGAGCGCTAGTTACAAACCGTTTGCTTCTACGTTTAACAGACAAGCGGGGCCTTTAGCGTCGATCGCAACGACTTTCAAAACCAACAATAATCCGGCCGTCAAAAATAACAATCCGACGACTTCGACGAAGAAAACACCGGACGAGAAACCGAAAGTTCCGTCGTCACCGAAAACGGAAAAAACACTCAGTCGACAAACCACGCCCCCTAACATGAAGGTCACACAGAAAGGTAACATAAAACGACAAGTGACGCCGCCTAATTTAAAGAAACAAACCACGCCACCAAATTTAAAACAGCAAGCGACGGGAACTCAAAAACTCCAACCGGTCAGACCTGTTCCAGCGCCGCCCAAAAACTTACCCAAGCCGACACCGAAAACCACGACCGGTCCCGATGTGGTTACGAGTTGTGCTTCGGTCGTAACGAGCAAATCGCCCGACGTCGTGAGCAACGCGTCGCAAAAGAGCGAGGCGCCTAAACCGAGCGTCAAACCGAATTTACCGACGACGAAACTCGTGAAGCAGCCGTCGGTGCCGAAGAGGCCGGTTATAACCAAAGTCAACGGTGACTCGAAACCTAGTACGGCCGCTAAACCGGTCGTTGTTAAAAATGAACAGGACTCGGGACCAAAGACGATGCCGGTCGGCGTCAGAAAAGCCGCGGTGGCCAAATCAAACGTAGCGTCGTTACAACAAAAGTTTGAAGTGAACAAACCGGGTGCAAATTCGAACAAACCTGTTATTTCTGTGAATAAATCGGGCAAGTCTTAGTTTTTCTATTATTATTAATCATTGCGATGAATGCTTTTTTTTTATTAATGGCTAAAATTCCCCGTTCGTTTTTTATAATATAAAAAACGCTATTTTTATCGGTTTCGTAATAAAAAAAGCCTCGGTGAATGATCGAGGCGAGATTGTGATTCTTAAATTAAAAAAAAAAAATGTTTCTAACTGTAGAATAAATTTATGAAAGACTTGAAACAAATGAACTATAAGCCTCTAGTCATATATTTATCGTATAAGCTTTTTTAATGATATTTTATTTTTAAGTAGTTGCGACGAAACGATAATATTGTATAGTGATCAATTTTTTTAAACAAATGCGACGTTTAATAGTTTTATTTTTAAAAAGCAGCTTTCTTAACCCTTCAGCCAACGCATAGAAGATACTTTGAAACACGCTGCAGAAAGATTACTAGAAAAGAAGGTTGGGCGTCAGCATTGTTGACGGTGTGTCTAGGCGAGACGCGTGAAAAGGCGTTGGAAGTAGGCTTGCGACGTCACAGAAGGCTTCTTCCAAACAGTTGGAATAATAATAATTGAAAAACCAAGTCATGGGCATGGGTGACGTAAGCAATCGATTCAACCAATCACAGACTTCACCATGTTTATAACCTCTTACGCCCAACCTTCTAGTAATCTTGAACCAGCAAGCGCTGTCTTTTGTTATTGGAACTAAAAAGAACCAACTAAATAACTGCTATCTGGAGGGTTGATTTTTTATCATATATTTGTATATAAATATCACGACAGATTTTTGTTATTTTGTAGACGTATAGAAGACGATAGTTTAGTTGAATTTTGATAAAATTGTAAATTTTAATTACTACTTTCGATATATTTTTTCATTGTTTTTACAGAATGCAGCAAACTTTGAACAGTATTTATGTTAAGTTCTTTTCAGTTGCAGAAGAAAAACAACTTATCAGAATGTATTAAAAAATTGTTCTGAAACATTACGGGATATTCATTTGTCTTCTAGTTGCAAAAATAATTGTTTATTGTCGATGCCAACAATGAACCAAATCAATTGACGCAATTTTAAAACGGTGCAAATAGTTCTATTTTCATTTTTGAAGTCAGTATTGTCTATCGTAATTTATTTAAACAATTGCCAGCGAGCTTATTTGTATATCGACGATTTAATTCAGCTATTATTATTGTTTTGTTTTCCTTAAATGAAATATGTAAATATTAGCGGTTACGAATAGACATTGTAATTATTATAAATTTGTATTATTAGTATTGAAAATCGAAAATCAAAATTACTTGGTAGTGTGTAATAAATATTTAATAATAGCTGTGTTGAATTTCTATTTATTTGTTTTTAATACTACCTTTTAACCAAGATTAATTACTTAAAACTAGGGTTGGGCGTTAGCATTGTTGGAGATGTGTTTAGGCGACGCGAGAGAAGGCGGGGGAAGTAGGTTTGTGACTTCACAGGAGGCTTCTTCCAAACAGTTGGGAAAAGTCGTAAGCAAAAAGACGTAAGCAATCGACTCAACCAATCACAGACGTAACCATGTTTATAGCGTAACCTTCTAGTATTCTATTAACCTTGCCTTTTAACAATTGACAATAAAAACAACAGGTAAAAATTAAATAACAATATATTTTATTGACGTTCAACTTTTTACATAAAAAAAAAGACTAGCTTTCAAACAATTGAACTTCTACAATATTTTTATCGGCATGAACTCTCATATGTTTCTTCATATTATTCGAACTTTTGAATCCTTTCTGACACACGGAACATTTATAAGGCGTTTCTCCGGTATGAATTCGAAAATGGACGTCGCGATTATTTTTGATCGAGAACTTCTTCTCGCACACCGAACACGAATAGGGCTTCTCCCCCGTGTGTATCCTCATATGTCGGACGAGGTGTTGCTTCTGAGTGAACGTTTTGTCGCAGACTTCGCATTTGAAAGGCTTCTCCCCCGTATGCGATAGCGTGTGGATTTTGAGACCACTCCAGTGCGAAAACGCTTTGCCGCAAAGCGAACACTGAAACGGTTTGACGTTATTGTGTCCGTTCAAATGTACATCGAGGTTAGCTTTCGTGTGGAAAGCTTTATCGCAGACGCTGCATCGATATCGTTTAATCCCCGAGTGAGTGTGGCTGTGCAACTTTAAGTTGCCTTTGCTCGAGTAACTTTTACCGCACTCGCTGCAAAGGAATTTACGCGAATCGGTCGTCCGATCCTCTTTCGGCCTATTGTCGTGCCTGGTGTGCACGTGTGTCCGTAACGAATAAACCGAATTGAACGATTTCCCGCAACGGTCGCACGACAAAGGAGTCGCGCCCTCGCCGTGTTGTCTATCGATGTGATCGGCTAATTTCGAACCGACCTGAAACGATTTGCTGCACAAATGGCACGCGTACGGTCGTATGCCTTTGTGCAGTCGGGCGTGTCGGTTTAAATTACCGATCAGACCGAACCGAAGACCGCACGTTTCGCAAGAGTAGGGCTTCGCCCCCGAATGAACGATGCTGTGAATTTTGAGACACCAACTTTTAAGGAAACATTTACCGCAGTCTTCGCACTCGAATATTTTTTCGTTGTGTTGCGAGCGCCGGTGTTTCAGTAAATCGGAATGGGCGTCGAAAAAGGCGCCGCATTTGTGACATTTTTTTTCGGTTCTGTGACGGAAGTAGTGCTCCATGACGACGTGTTCGTTTGGAAATCCCCGACGGCAAATGCTGCAGACGTAAACGTTGTGTTTCGCGTCGTAAAAATAATTGTTTTTCTCGTTCGAATTCGTTTTCGAGTTCGGATGCGTCCGATGCAGGTGACTTAAAAGTGCCCGGCGTGTTCGATACAACTTGCTGCAGTGTTCGCATACAAAAGAAAGATTCCTTTTTGAGTTTATTCGATTGTTTTTTACTGTTTTTTTACGGTTTTTGTTATCGGTTTCAAGAGTGTCTTCGCAGCTGTTGCCGCCGTCTTCGCATTCCGTATAGGGTTCAGCTTTTACAATGATATCGTGGAAATCGGTGTCTTCCTGAGACGACAGATGCATCGTTACTCGCAATCTTAACGAAGAGTCGGTTGCCTCGCAATTTTTTTTGAATTTGTACGCGTCTTTTAAATTGTTTGTGCAATTTTTACATATTTTATTCGGTAAATCGTCGGTCTTCGAAATCTGTGAAATTCAGGTGTTTGATTTGGAAGTAATGTTTTAAAAATTATTTTTTTTTTACCTTAACGGTTGTGCACTCCATCAACATTTCAGACAGTGATAAGCTGTCAGGTTCTGATTCGTCAAAAATTGATTGTAAGTCGTCTTCTGATAAACAGGTGCGACACATTGTATTTTTTAGAATTTCCATTTTATATTTTATCATCAACGAAACAGAAAAAGGCAAACGACATTAGACGACTTCTTTACAAAAAGCAAAATATATCAAATCAGGAACCGACTTCATCACAACATAACTTCTTACTCAAACCTTTATTTAATTGTCATAAATGTTTTATGAACAACAATCGATATTAGCAATAAAGAAATCTATAATTAATGTGATAAAAAAGTATTAACGTAAAATAACATAACTTGAGGTTAGTTATGAACTGTCAAAGTAGAGTCTATCCTCCTTGATAAACTTATTTGACAGTTGATCATAATATGAGTTTACTCGTTTTAAAGGTTAACTTTTTCTTTTAAATATTGTTTATTTTTATTTTACCAATTCGTTTTATAATTGTGTTAAATTGAGCGAAGATAAATGTTTCCTGTGCACCAGCCAAGTTCTGACGAAGAAGGTTGGGTAACCGCTGAGCCTATGGCGTCCGAACGTTACAAACAAAAATATCGGAATAAAAAGTTGTCCAGCGTCGCTTTAGATTATTACAAGAAGTTTTGTCAGGACAGAGACATCAAGCAGTACTTGATTCTAAGCTCTGCAAGCGATTTGTCGCCAAACGATGCGACAGAGAGCTTTCGTAAGTCGTCTGCGCCCGAAATAAAAATCACCGAATGCGCCGGTTTTCAGACTAGAGAACGGAAGAAATGGATCAGGCCTCCGCTGATCGGCCAAGACAATTACATCGGCGCACAACTCCCGTTTACAGACGGTACAGACAAAGTCCTAGAAAACTGCACGAGATTGTCGTCTCCAGCTAGTAGCGTAGCTTCGAACAGACGTCTGGAATGGGACAGCGGGGCGGACGTCGGTTACGTAAATCAAAATATTCAGGTCAAAGATAAAGATCGGTCGATTTCTTTACCGCTTTTAAATACCGATAGCGATAACACTTTGACGAGGGACTCGCTTCGTATGGAGCCCGAAGGTGTTACGTCAGATAGTCAACCGATTTTACAGACGTCGCGAAATCGCAACGAATTGAAAAAAAGCTCGAGCGACGGCTGCGTTTTGAAGAATACAAACAAAGAACAAACCAGTTCTGCAGAAACACAAAACAAAGACGACTCGGTGTCGGATATAAACAAAAGAACGCTGCCGAAAAGTTTAGACGACTATAAAAAATTAGGTGCGATTCCGAAGTACTTAAAAAGAGTCGAAGTACCGGACGCTCAATCGACGCCGTTTAACGCAGCTTTGAAACCGTTTTTCGATAACCAAAGTGAATCGATAATTACACCGATTAATCTACACGGTAATAAACAAAAGAATGAGAATAGTCAGAAACAAGCGAGGAGAAAATTGGATCGAAACAATCCGAAATTAAAAATATATCGCAGTTTCGATGATGCAGTTGTTTCCTCGAAGACGACCGTTGCAAAACTTAGACAATGGAAAAGTGATACATATTTGGATACATGCAACGTTGAACCGAAAAATAAGGTCCAAGAGGGTTCCAAGAGCGAAAAAGAAATTTCGACGAAATCGAACAAAGTTGTGCAGACCACGTTGCAAACTAAAAAGTTAGTTTCGAAGTCAGTGCAAGCGACGACTTATTCGTCGAGTCCTAATTCGGAGTCGAACGGTTCCGATGTCGATGTCAGAAAACTCGTCGACAAAAATGCCTATTTAGACGTCATCGACCCATCGGAAGACACTTTGAAGGACCGGAATCGATCGAATTTTACTTTAAACGTTCCGAAAAGTAACAGCTTTGAGTACTTACCCGGAAACTCGATCTACGATCAAATCGATGATTCGGCCAACAAGTCGAGCGGATCGTCCGATATCGGATCTGAGTATTCGGAGTACGGCGCCGCCGCGCCTAGGAATTACGTACCTTCGAATAAATACCGAAAAAGCAATTTGCGTAATTTCAAAACTTATAACAGACACGACTCGAATTCCGATTTTAAAAGTTCGTTGGACGATTTACTACTCAGAAAACAGTACTCGAGAAACCTCATAGTGGACTTGCAAAAAAGTATCGATATTTTGAAAGACCGTGTGGACTTTAATAAGTGTAGCGTAAATGTTAAAAAGCGTCTCGTTAAAAAGATCGTCGAGAAACTGATCGAGTCGAATTACGATGAAGATTCGTTCGAACTCGCCAATCAACAAAAACAGTTAAGTAGAAACGTGCCGTGGGTTCCGGTGTCGAGAGAATCGAGTTTTCCGGTTGCGTTCGGAACTGGGAATCGATATTTCGAGCCTGCAAGAATTCCACAAGCGACAAGGCGACGTATGGACGCGGTAAAAAGTGGAAACAGGAAAATAAATTCGAAAAATAGTCGACCGATAGACGATTTGAAATACAGAACCGAAACCTACAAATACGAGGTTCGTAAAGGTTCCGATCAAATAATTAAAGACGATTGCAACATCGGTATTGCAGATAAAAACAACGACATTTTGAAAACCGTTTACGGCGAGCTCGGGTTAAGAAATGATACGCCGTTAGATTCGAAAGAAGACGAAACCGAAAATCACGGCATCGACGCTATACGAAACATAATCAGAACGGAAAGAGAAAACATTGTCAAAGACGTTTCCAATCATAAATATTCGTACGAAGAATTGTGTGATGGCCACGTTTTAAAAGTCAATAAAGAATACGAAACTCCGAAAGAAACGCCTGATACAAAATCGGAACCGATACTTAAAACTTACAGCTTAGCGGCCGGAGATTCGTCCGACAAACCTCTCAAAGATCTGAGCGATAAACCCTCTGTTAAGGTTCCAGCAAGTGAAAAGCCAGTTGAAGAGTATCCGAGTTCATACACCAGAATCTCCGAAAAGTACAAAAAGACGTCGGCTGAAAATAGCGGTCCGGCGAAAGACGTTTCGAACGGCAAGGTGGAACCGACGAGTGTTATCGAATACACGAAAGAAAAAGAAATTATTTTTAAAGGTCACGGAATGGGGGACGGTCCGATGAACGTAGGTTTCGCCGGAGATATAATAAATTACTGCAAAAAAGAACGAGAAGACTATATCGAGTGGATCGAAACAGGAATCGAACATTTGAATAACTTGAAAGCTTTGTTGGCGAGCAAGAACGCTATGAAAGAGTTAAGTCGGCCGCAACGCGAGAACCTTCCGTCTGCCGACGTAATCCGGAAGCCTATAAGCATTTATACTGTTCAAACCGGCGGGCGCAACGATGTCGAAAGTAGTAGTTCGACGTCGGTAAGTTCCGAATGGTCGAGCCATCATAACCTCACTTTAAAACGCGATTCGAACGATCGACCGAATAACTGTGACGAAAAAACGGTAAAGCCGAAAAGCACGAAAGTGTCTTCGTGTGATTCAGCGCTTTTGAATACGATGATTGATATCTTAGATTCAGAGGAACCATTGAAATCGAGTAATCAGAAAAGTGACTCGTCCGAATTGAAACTTATGTTATCGTCCGATTCTCAACGTTCGAGACAAAATGCTCCGATATATGATGTCGTAACTTCTTCAGCGTTGAATACTGGAGATAGAGAAGAGGTTTTACAAAACGAAGATAGAAAAAGAGAAAAGATCGTTACACAAACTGTAACCGCCGGTATCAGAGTTTGTTCTCCCGGCGCGAACGTAAGGGCTGAAGTCGTAGCTAGCTTAAAATCTGCTTACGTCGTTACAGAAAACAGTTTGCAACGTCGGAGTAGTTCGTTAACGGATACAAAACAATTGAAGTTTCTTAAGAACAGTTATACGCAGACGTCTAGCCGCGATAGAGGAATACGATCGTCATCTGTCACGACCGAAAGCAATGTTACAATTCCCGATAAAACAAAACGCATAAAGTCTAACGCGAACACACAAACGGCTGTTCCGATCGTTTCGAGCGATACGGGAACTCCGGAAATATCGAAGAGTACTTCTTTGAGCAGCGACTTGCTCGCAAATACGTCCGAAAGTACGAGTTCGACGACGAATCAGTCGTCGGATTTGGAGATTTATTACAAAGGGAAACGAATGAAGCCAGTTAAATGGAACGAATGCAAGCGAGTCAGTTCTACTTCGGAAGAAGTCGACGAAAACGGGATTAAGATATCGAGACGGTGCAAATGCTGTATTCAAAGAGCTAAAGAGAAAGCTATTAATAGCATGAGGAATTGTCCGTATTGCCAAAGATTGCGGAAAGAAGAAGAAATGTTGGAAATGAATCCGACAAAACCGGTTCGTAACAAGTGTCCGTTCTGCGGTAAAGTTGAGAGAGTTGAGCAGAAGTCGTCGCGTTGCAGTTGCTGGAAAAGGTCGCAGGACGCAAACAAAAAATCGGTCGCTTATTTCCTAGCGCTCGAATCTACTGAAGAAATGAGCACGCGAGATGAAACTGCGAAGCGTAAAGTTTCGCTCGAAGAAGTTTTAATACGGGTTCCAAAGTCGCGCGTCAGACAGTCGAAAGTGACTGAAACGTCGAAGCAAGCCGGTGTAAAAAATCGGGGAGATGCTAGCGGCTCGGAAAAAGAAAACGTGCCCGTTTCGAACAACAATTCGAATGCCCCGAGAAGTCGACAAGCTCCGAAAAAAAGCGCACTTACCGTTAAAGTAAGCAGAGATTTCTAGAAAATTAATTTCTTTTATTAGTGTAAAAATATTTTTTAAAAACGGAATTATTGCAAACTTTTTAATGAACAATTGTTTAACTAAAATTTATATTTACATGTATATCTGCTCGACCAAAACATTTAATAGTTATAAAGCTTGAAAAAGTCCCAAGAAAGGGACGAAACGTCGCTATAAATAACAAATAAGTGTTTACTAAAAAAGTCCTTTTTCCCGACAAATCATTTTTTTTTTTAAGTTATCCGAGTTTTCGCTTATCCGAGGTACCTCCTCCCCACATTACGTCAAATAAACGAGGTTTTACTGTATTAGCAAATACGCTATATTGTCGGCAAGGTCTTGGCACTGCGACCCGAGTTTTTTTTCACATTGGTGATTTTTTCAGGAATACTTGGAAAGAAATCGGCCCGATTTCATAAATTCAGCGAACGCAAGAAGGCAGTGCATGGCCGATTTAGCTGTTCTACGTGAACTCAGAAATGAGAAGAGAAAAGAATTGTTCGCGTTGGCCGGTTATTCGAACTCATTTTTCAGCGGCTTGAACAACGCCCTGAAAGTTGTCGACGTACCTCCTGCGCCGCAAAGTTAGTTTATTTGTTTTTGCGGTAGCGTTTTGTACGAGTGATTTGATTTTCATGGTTTGTTTTTCAGAAGTAAAAAGACTTTTCACTACCGAGAAAATGAAGGAAATGACGAAGAAAAAATGCAGTCAACTTCCGGAGGTGCAACAGAAAAAAATTGAAGAGAAGTGGCAACGGGAAGCCAAAGCTAATCGCATTATGGCTCAAATTTTCAGTAAGGTATGACAAACATTGTTGTAATTGAGGTTTTTTATCGGTTTAATATTTGTTTTTTATTTTACAGAAACTGCAGAGAAATGTTCACAAAGGGAAAATATCGCTTTCGCAAAGTATAAGTATTATTTCTACATTTTAAATAGTTTATAGTGTTCGAGGCTTTATTTTTATATATGCAAATTTTGTAATGAGAATTAAAGGTTATTGTATAAAATTGAAGTCATTTATTTTTATAAAAAACATTAATTAATAATTCGCTATGTTTTTCACGTCCAATAATTATTAATTGATAAGTTTTTATGGGCAAGTGGACAAAAAATTAAACAGTAAAATGTACGAAACGTAGTAATTTTACAGTAGCCTGTTTAATCTTTTGTCCATTTGCTCATAAAAACGTATTAATTAATAATTGTAATAACTTTCCCAAACCAACATTTTTCTTAATTTTTCATCCTATCAGCTCCATAGTTCACGCAAAATATCATTTTGTTTTCGACAGAGAAATTTAGTGTTTGCAAAGTTATAAAAGCTGACTAGATTTTATTACTGAAAACGTTCTGGACGCCGAATTATGTAATGCCACATGATTAAGACATTTGACCACACTTTACAAGTCCACAACGCACAGCAGCATACTCTACATATCCACTCACGAACTATAGTTTATCCAACAAATCCTAGTCAGTTTTTTAACATTGTATTTGAGCTCCTTACATCTTACTTTGTGTCTGTAAATATGAATCAATTTTTCTATAATCAAAATTATTAGTTTGATTTAAAAAAAATACAGTAATACCCCGCTTAATGCGGAAGATAAGTTCCTGCACTATATGAAACAACGCTAAACGCGGTTATCTTAATACATAGATATTAATAGGCGTAAATAAAACAGAATTTGTTAGTTAGTATCAATTTTTGTTCATAAAACATTTATGAAAATCAATAAAAGTTCGAGTAAGAAGTTATGTTTGTGATGAGGAAGGTTCCTCATTTGACATATTTTGTTTATTGTGAAGAAGTCATCTAATGTCGATTGCCTTTTTCTGTTTCGTTCAGCAAGCTGTTGTCGATAGCAAGATATTGCATTAATGACACTTCGTCTTGCCTTTTGAACTTCTATCAACGTTTGAGTTATTTTGTATGAACTGATCCATAATTTATGTTATAGTGGCTAAACTTTCTTTTTTAGAAACCAACATTAAGCGGAGTAGCGTTAAGCGAGGTCTTACTGTATATTAAATTGAACGAATAGTCTGTTTTTTGAAGATTTAAACAGGGGTGGTTTTATTTTAATTACTGTTAATTCTCTCTTATAGCTAGGAAACAAAACACTGCAACATTTCTGAAATCTGCAGCTGAAAGTCTACAGCCCTGAAACTCGTAAGAAAATTGTCATATTAGGGCGATTTAAGAAAAACATTCATGGTACGTGCTTTTAATTTTTTATTTCTTTTATTTATCACATGTATAAAAAAGTTTCACACAGAACAGTACAAAAATATTTATTAGGATACGAAAAATAAAGATCATTAGCTAATCGATATAATAAAAAGCGTTTAATTTAAACCACTGGTTCTTAACCTGTGGTCCGCGGACCACTGGTGGTCCCTGGCGGCAAGACAGAAATTTTGTCAAATGGTTCATCACTAACAGGTTAAGAACCACTGATTTGAACGGAAGCAAAATCATACTAAATATGATCGAGCGTTCATTTCTCAAGAAACCAATTTAGTCTTATTTCGAAACATTTGTGACCTAATGTTTATATTAAATACAATTATTGTATCTAATTACGTCTTCACTTGAGTGATTATTCATAAAAGACAAATGATAGCTATTATCTTTTGTCCTTTTTGTTTGTAGAGGCGCATCTTTAAAAACAATTATTTTATAATAATCTGTGGCCAATGATGAATTGTGACGTCACTAAAGGCGATATCAGACGGTTCATTTCTGTCTTTCATTCAGCATTTTCACTCGAAGTGAAACATCTGAACACAAAATGAAACAATAAAGAAAAATGAATTCATTAATGAACCGATCTAACAATGCTGAATGAACGAAAAATGAAACGTCCGAACTTGGAGAGAACATTCACTTGGGTTTGACCATTTTGTCTGTGTATGAGACAAAATGGTATTCAAGTGGAACGACCAAAACACGCTGCTGTTTTTGGAGAATTTCAAAAATTGTCAATGTCTTTGGAACCACAAACTCGACAAATACTAAGACAGAACGATACGGATAAATTCCATAAAATCTCTAATTAATTATTTAAACTTAGACTTTGCTTTATTTTTTTGTCAATTCCAAGGCGCACGACTTCATTCGACGACATCTTCGAGGAAAAGACTGGATGAACGTACATTTCTATGTCATTCTGTCTGTGCCGTTCGAACGCGGAATGAAACAAAAATGAACATTCATTCGGAAAGAGCCGTCTGATATCACCTTAAAAGATTTAAACTGTCCTCGTCAGAGACAAATCAGTTTTAAATTACATAAAATTGAATTATATCCATTTGCATATTTTGTGTATTCTATGTCTCAATGAAATTATTTAAAAACAAAAGACGGACGTCCACACATTTCGTGTTAGAGACGAAAACGATTCTTTATTGTTGTCGTCTAAAATTGTCGTTTCTAAATTGAGAATCACTTTGTGGGCCGCTGCCTCGTTCTACTTCAGGGACTGGCCTTGTTTCATCGAAAGCAGGGTCGACCGCTGTTTTGGCTAGGAGCATCACAAACTGCCTAATTCTCTCTGACACCTCGGGATTTTGATCGCGTATCATTTGCGGGCGATCAAATTGCGGCAAGGGCTGGCCAAAATTACCTCTTCCAGCGAATGCACCGTTCGGAAAATTGCGCTGTTGGTTCTGTTGTTCCGCAACTTGATTTTGATTCGGAACGACTCCGGGCTGATTCTGATTCGGGAACATGTTTCCGGGACGGACGACTCCGGCTCTTAAGAGAAATATGTTCGACGACAGGTCCGGAGACTGCTGTTTTTGAACGGGCTGTTCTATTTTTTGCGGGAACGGCGATCCGATGTTTCGAATCAGGAACAAGTTTTGATCGATGTTCGGTTGTTGGAGCGGCTCCACTTGCGGGAAAATCGGATTTCGAATCGCGGGATCGATTGTGTTGTACAACGGTTGACCGTTCAAGATGTAGAACCGTTGTCCCGGACGGATGAGCGGAAACTTCGTCGATGGTTTGCCGGGCAAATTTGGAATCAATGCCGGGTTTTTGTCAGCCGCGGCCAAGTCTCCTTGTTCTCCGGCTACTATCGGTTGATCGGTGCTCGCTTCGTTATTATCGGTGTCTGTTTCGGATGTGTTCACGTCGAGGGTCTCCAATTTTTCAGGTTTTGCAGTCAATTCATCCGCTGAAAAATATACAAACACATAAAATTATACAAAAATATGTGAGCCTCATCCAAAATTACTAGAATACTAGAAGTTTGGGCGTCTGTGATTGGTCGAGTCGATTGCTTACGTCACCGATGCCCATGGCTAGGTTATTGAAGTATGTTTATCCCAACTGTTTGGAAGAAGACTCCACAAGCCTACTTCCCTCGCCCTCTCTCGCGTCTCGCCTAGTCAACAATACTAACGCCCAACTTTAGTTTCTAGTAATCTTGGGCCTCATTCACATAATCTCGCAGGAGGAGTAAAACTTCTTTAGTCGGAGATGTTATTTATATAATTTTGAGTTGCCAAGGTTTCTACGCGTCACAGAAAATTTCAATTCCCTCGCTAAAGAAGTTTTTCTTCAAAAGACTATGATTTTTCCTCGTTAATAAGTAATCACCTGGTTTTTCTGTACTCGATGGCTTAGCTTGGTTAATGAAAGAACCTAGATATTCGTATATGGTGTCTATAGGACTGTCTCCACTTGTTCCGCCAGCCCCGTTCGCTGTTGCTTGATCTTGAGCTCTTTGAATAAATACGCCTTGGCGTTGAGCGAAGCCCTGCTGTGGAACGAAGCCCTGCTGTGGAACGAAGCCTTGCTGTGGGGCAAAGTTCTGCTGAAACGGAAAACCGTTTGTGGCGAAGGCTGGTTGTTGAACTGGGAAACCTGGATTCTAAAAACAATTTCGGGCAATTGATCGATGGGTTAGTAAATAATTTGCTTTTCGTTTCCATGGTGTGGCGAAATTACGACGCCTCAGGACGCTGCCGCTGTTTTATTGGGGCGCCGTGAAAAGTTTTGATTATTTATTAAATAAAATTACAAAACTATTAGTAACATAAGGTTAATCATAAGATAATCAATGTTTTGACTTGGGTGAAACCGAAAAAGGTTGGGAGCCTCTGACTGTTAATTCATTTGTTTTGACATATTATTCATTTCAGATCGGCTCAGTTTTTTATTTTCAAAATGTTATTACGAAAGTACAAGACTTACCAGAAATTTTTTTTTTGACGAAACTTACTTGAAGAAACGGGTAGAATAACAAATCGTTATGAAAAGTTAAACAGTTAGGTTATAATACACAAAAGACAAACACAGTTTACGTTTATTCTGTAGTTTCTGTCTGACCATGGACTTGACAAATTTGCTTGGTAGCATTGGTAGCATTCAGTAAATTTTATCATTGACGTTATTGGAAAGTTTGCCTTCTATATATTCATAACATAAATAATACGATAATTTTTAGTAATTGATTTTATTTTAGTCTAATAATAAATTAACTACAAATAATATTTAACAACAAAAAAAAATAATATGTCTATTCCCTTTTAGATCTCGTAGTTCACGGTTTGGCCGTTCATAGCCGTGAATTTTAACCTCCATGATTTTGGTGATCGCAACGATCGTCGAAAATTGTTAGTGTTTTGTTTTCCGGTGAAAAATGAATTTTGTGCATTGTTAGTGACGCTAATTAGAATTTTTTGATAAAAAAACTTTTGGGCGCTAATATTATTATTTGATTTTATAGTGTTAATTTCGTACTTCAAAGTGGTATATAATTTGTTAGGTTTTTCTTAACAATCAGTAACGAAATCAGTGTTTGAAAATTTGGATTGGCCAGCCAGCATTAGATGTCTACAAAAATGTAAGCGACTTTTGTTTTATTTACTCAAATGTATGTAATGGCGCTCGTAGCATAATTAGTGTTTTTTGAAAAATGCTTTACGTATTAATTTAGACGCAATAAGCATACGTTATAAGAAAACATATTTATTTCTATTAAAATATTTCTTGGTTAATACATTAGTATTACGTTTATGTCATGTTATGTTCAGACTTGATTGCTATAGCATAGGGCAACGACTGTAAGTTGCGTAACGCAAGTCTGTATTACTTTTACAGAATATTTCAATTTTGATATTGGCTGTACATGCCAAGGCCATCCTTTTGTGTTAATTTATTATTTTTTAACAGTATATTGAATACAATTTGCCGTTTCGTTTATTTAAGTCCAATACTATTTTAAGTTACACGTCTATATAAATTTCGATGTGTTTAAAAAAAAAAAAAAATACGAACCTGCTGCGGTGTTCGCGCGTTGTTTACCAACACTGAATCTGGTGCCACCCCCGGTTTTTGCGGGTTCTGCGGATCGATGAGTACAGCATCCGGATTAATTTCAGGCACATTGCCACCGCTCGGCAATGGTCTCCTGAGCGCGGGGTCGCCCCCAGCCGTTGTTGGTATTCCTCCAGGAGCGGTTGGCACCAGGTTGACGCCCGGTTTAACGAATACTTTGTGCACATTCGGGAATATCTCGTTGATCGACGGGTTCGGCGCCACGGCGGCGGCATTCGGATACACCAAATAATACGGTACGGCACCCGGTGTAATTCTTAAATTTTAATTTGTCTATTTATTTCGGAAATTTTATTTATTGCCAGCCTTGGATCTACGAATTTTTCGTACCGAGGCAGAAACTTGATAGTGACGCTGCCCCCTCTCTCCAGCGTTTGAAAGAAATTGTTTAAGAAAAACTCAAAAATAAGAACCCTTTAATAATTTTTTTTTTAATAATTTGCTATCAGTTTTCAAACATATTATATTATGATTTTGGCGCCCCCTGAAACTGCCGCAGATGGCCCGGCTTGCCCCCCCCCCTAGATCCGGGAAACGGAAGGGGTGTCGCGTCGGCGAAATTTCTTAGGGTGCTAGATCCGAATATTCGGATTTTATTGTAAGTAATTCATTTTCTAAGTTGATTGAATTTTTGTTATTTTAATTTTTTATTTTTCTTGTGTTTATATGATAAATAATTTTCTTCGTTAATTTTTAATATTAAAAAAAAAATAATTAAACAAGTGTAACTAAAATAAATATCCGATATTGTTGTTTGATTTTAATTAGTTATTTAAAATGACCGGTTATTTATGATAGTATTGGATAATTTACCGGTGAATTAACCAGTTATCTATAAAACAAAACCTAGGCTTCCGGTTTTTCTTTCTCAAAACAACTTTAATACAACTTTTTGTCAACAGTAGAATCGAAAAAATTAATTAAATAATGAATTTATATTATGAGATATTATGTTAATAAAATTAAAATCTAGACCGGAAATTACTAAACATGGGCAAAAGTTAGCCTTGTATAATAATAATCATAAATAGCCGCGGTAATTAAAAATAAATTACCGCGGTTATTTAACCGGTAATTTATTTTTTACATCACTGATTTTCATGGAAAATCGCAATGAAGTAAAATGTTTCTGGTATAATGCTTTAATTATTGAAATTAAAATGTCTCAAAAGAATCGCTTACCGTCCGATGAAAGCGTTCTGGTTGTAATCAATTCTGTTGGCGCTGAGTGCTTGGGGCACGTGCTGTACTAGGGTTGCGCCCCCAGGATACAGCAATAGCTGTCGGCCGTCTCTGCCTACTGTCTCGTGTGTGCCATAGACCGACGCCAGCATCGACATTGCCACTACGATGTAAGCTAACATCGCGAAATTCGTTTCTGAAAATAATGTTTCGATTTAAAATTTGTGTTTCTAACATACTTTCTTATTTTCATTAACATGGCAAATTAAAAGATTGTTGAAAGTTTATTCAACTCAGACAGGGCCGGCTCTACCATAGGGCGAACGGAGCGATCGCTCCCAGGGACGCATCCAGTGATAAAGAAAAGTAAAGGAAAAAAATAAAATATTTTTTTCCTTTATTTTTCTTTACCACTGAGGTGCTCCCTGAGACAAAACGCCTTAATTATGGCGCCCCCTTGCTTGCCCCTAATATAGACCACAATTAAAATATCGAAAAAAAAATCGCTTTTCGATATTTTGATTCTGGTATATATTGTTCGGGGCAATCAAGGGAGAGCCCTAATTGGATCTCGCTCCATCTTTAAACTTGCGCCTCGAGCCGACACTGAACTCAGATATAAGATATTGTAAATTTAACTAAACGATTTCCTTCAGTATTACACTACAAAATTTGGAAAAAACCGTTTAATTTTTGTTTTAATTTCCAAGTTTCTTGTTTAAAGAATTTTAATATTAATAATTCAGCGAAGAAATTTGGTCTTCTTGCATTAGATTTGTATTTTAAAACTTTTTAACAAAATTAAATTTAATTTCTAAGTCAACAAAGTACATGAGGACAGTGTGGTGTAGTGGTTAGCGTCGTGGGTTCAAATCCCACCTCTGCTTATGGATGTTCATTATTTGATAGTGTATTTATTTCTATATTATTATTTAATAAAACAAGTTGTGGCTAATTACACTAAGGATAGAAGCCAAAAAACCCGTATATTAAAGAAAAAAGTACGTCGCTATTTTAGCTGCAGTTTTTCACTTATTCACAATAAATTAAATCACATAATACATTTCCCTACCCTTAAATGCATTGGTTTTAAAAAACGTATTTCTTTGCACTTACTTATAATGTATAAAATAAAACACAACGAAACACTGAGTCCGATTGCAGCACTATCAACTGTTAAAACAATCGAACAACGACACTGTATGTAAGATGACCAACGGTTATAACACAGCGGACAAGCAGGAGGCCTTCACAACGTCCTGCGATCACAAGCCGGCCCTCTTTATATATACTCGGCCGGCATGGTACGCGGTTCTTGGTTGCTATAATCCCCCGCCCCGTGTCCAATATGCGTCTTCTACTGGTTTCCCTGACCTCTCTTCATCTAATGCAGCCGGGAACACGGCCATTTTTTGTTCAGACAATTTTTTATTTCCATAAATGTTCAATTCAAAATTTTGTTTATTATAAATTGTTAGATTAAGAATTTGGTAAAAGTGTCGAATTGACATACTACATGTTTTTTTGTACTTGTTATTTAGAATAGCCGAGCGTGTAGCGATTCCGCTGACGCCTGCTCTCGAGGCGGGCAACCCGGACATTTGTCCGGGGCGTCAAAATTTGAGGGCGGCGTTTTGGCTGTGAGTGTGAGAAAAATATTAAAATTTAAATAAAATGATTTAATTTTTATTGATAATAAAAAAAATATACACAAATATTTAAAATACTAATAAGTTTTCTCAGGAAGATGGATAAAACAGTTCAATACTTTACTTAATTTTTGTTTCGTTTCCTTTGGAGACTTTATCAAGTAAAATTATTTAAAATTTATAAGTACATACTTATATTATATTCTTAAAGGGCGGCAATATGTCTTTTTGTTCGGAACGACGGAACGCCTAGAGCAGGCGCTGCATTTCCGTGACTCTTTTATTTCAAGCCCTCAGTTGTCCAATCACCAGGTTTTTATTCGAAAACTGGTAAATCAATTGGATTTTTCTATTTACTATTAAAAAAAATAGTAATTTGAAAATTTGAATTGATATTGAACCCAAATAATCGTGGTTGTTGATGACGCTTAAAAAAAATAAACACGATTGGGCCGGCCTGACATAACATTGTTGTGAAAAATTACGGTACCGCAAAATGGCCCGGTCAAACACGTTGCTCAGTAACAAGATTATTTCTAAGTCCGGACCTGTACTTTTTAGTCATATCAGTAATTTTAAATTTTGTGTATACCTAGTATTTATAATTTGAATATTTAAAATTAAAACACTTTTTTTCTGAAAATAAAAGTGTATTTTAAGGCCAACTTGAATAGTACTTTTCCAATGACGACTGTTTTTCCGGTATAATATTGTATTTAAATATATTCGGCGAACATAAAAAACTTCTGAGCAATTGTCTTTTCCTTTGAGAATTCACCATCGAATTTATCCCACCGCATAACGTCAAGTTAAACAAACCCTAGTTTAATTTTTGAGCTGTTGAATTTAAACTACCTGTTGCGATGTAAAAGAATCCATTATAATAATAATAAAAATCTATTTCAATAATAACTTAACAATATACTTATGAAATTAATCCATCAAACTTGCTATAGCCAGTGCTAGGGTGGATTTTTAATTAATTTATAATTATTGTCATATCGAGTATGAATACATTACCGGTTAAATAACCGCAGTAATTTCCTAATTTCAGGAAATCCTTGATTATTAGATATAATTATTATGTATAAAAATGCATTTAAATTGAGACAATTTAATTTTAATACTCTCATTCGTGTAATTAAAATTTCTAAATTTTTTTTCATTTGCAACAGGTACTGTGGTACGTAATCGCGACCCCATCGGCGTGATTATGTCTCACCACTTTACCTTCGAGCTCAGATCGTAACGGGAAATTTCGAAGCGTGGTCGCAAAATTCATTTTATTACTGTTTTTATTAGCTGGCATTAAGCTTCACAAAATTTTACTTTTTCATCCACGCTCATGCTAATTTATTTTTGAACTTTATATAAATTATGGCAGCTAATATCAATTTGGATTTTAAAATTTATATTCAATTTTTATCGACCTAAGTCATCATCAGATAATTATAAAATTTTATATTTCATTGATGATGACTTAAGTCGAAAGTGCTTATAATAAAAAATTGAATATAAATTTTAAGTTTTGGAATTGTGTTTATTTAACACAAAAGTATTACTTTTGCAATAAGAATTCTTTCAAACGAAAGAGAATATAATTTTGACTTGAGTCCGGTATAAAATCGTGACTCCATCGGTGTGATTATGTCTCACCACTTTACCTCGAGCTATTTCAGATGACTGCGACCCCTCAAATCGTAAAATATGCTCTCGGGAAATTTCGAAGTGTGGTTCGCAAAATTAATTTTACTACGGTTTTTATCAGCTGGCATTAAGCATTAATCTTCACAAAATTTGGCTGGCTGATTAAAAATTAAAAAAAAAATTATTGTCCTGAAAATTGAATCGAAAAGCGTGATATTTACAGCACGTCACGAGATTTCGAATTACGGGAAGGCAAATTATAAAGGACTTATGTCGAAAAATTTAGTTTTTAAGCCAAACGAAACCGAATACAATTTAGACTTAAGTCCAACAAGAAATGAAATTAAATAAGTTTTGACTTAAATCCTTTATTTTTCATTTCAGTTTCACCTCGCTTCTTCAATTAAATTAAAACACAGGACTTGAGGCAAAAAACAACAATTTTTTTTCTTGCTCACTTTATTGATCAACATTTCGGCTGCAAATTCGCGCCTTCCACAGGATCTATAATATAATTTAAAAATTAAATAAAAATTAAATAAAATTGTTATCTTTTGCCTCAAGTCATGTGTTTTGACTTAAATCCTTTATACCTGACAGTAGAGAATTGATTAGCTCAAAATAAATGCAGTTATGTCATGCGGTCGTCTGACGTATTATTACAATGTCGTTTCCTTCTTTTCAGTGATTACATAACGAGACAAATGCAAGCGTTTTTATATTCATTCTGAAAATATCGAGTTTTGAAGACGGTCTTTTCAAACGGCGTGTCTGAGAATCTACAAAACGTAAGTCAATTACATTTTATTTAAAAATGTTTTAAGGTGAATGAACACTAAAATTGTACAATGTGCTCTCGAGAAATTTCGAACTGTGGTCGCAAAGTTACTAAAACATATATTTTATTTTATTACATATGATAACAATCAGTATAATAAGCTATCGTCTGCTATAATTGTTAAGAAATATTTATTGTTGTAATGCTATATTAGAAATAATTATTTTTCAACACGTCACCGTCGGGATTTAAACCCGAATCTTTCCTCTTTCGCGGCGGAATGAGTTATCAATTACTCTAAGGTGCACTTCATGTGAGAGCTAATTTTTTAGCTAAAAAATTAGCTCTCGCATGAAGTGAATTTAGTGTTGTAATTTGCTTTATTATGAGGGATTAAATGTTGAATTGTGTGTAAATTATGGACCAGTTTATACAAAATGTTGTATAAATTGATCCATAATTTATTTTATATGTATAGTGGTTAAACTTTTTTTTTAGAAACCGCGTAATACGGAAACAGCGTTAAGCGAGGTCTTACTGTATTTAATTTCTTTGGTATAGTGAATCTGAAGAGAGCTTGCGAAGCAAATTTGCAGAATAATTGATTTGCATTTTTTGTTTGTTTACGTGTTTTGCTGTCATAAGATCGTAGCGTGCTGATGATCGATTAGCCGATCAATACACTGGTGTTGATCAACGTGGCCATGGATAAAACGTGCGTCGTTCTTTTTTTTTCCTTTTTGTGCAAGCACAGATGTTGCCAAAAGGCGTCTCTCTTATAAATTGTTACTCAGTCACTAGAGACGACTTATTAATTCATTAGACAACACCTTGTTGTGCGAATGCAACAATCCCAGTTATGATGACAACGTCCCAAATTCATTAACCCTACACAGGGGCGGCTCATCGTTTTTAAAATTTTTTGAAGTTTAACTTCTTTAGCGACGTATCTGTTTGAAAAAAGTAAAAATCGAGGAGAAGTAGAATTGTTCCCGAAAGGGGAAGTTAGTTCGTCTCCTAAATTACGTGAAACTGACAAAGACATAAGTTTATAGCGTGTTGCTAAGATGTGTAAATGTTATTAATTAGTTTGATAGAACAAAAAATTAAACTTGGGAATAATATTAAAAACTAAAGAAGTTGAACTTCTTATGTGAGCTTATGAGGGTGAGGTTCATTATAATGTTTTTTTTTTTAATTTTTCTAAAACAATGCATGTTTCTTAACAATTATAGCAAACGATAGCTATTATACTGTTTATGTTTTTTTTAGTCATATGAAGTCTGTTTAATTTTTTTTTTAAATTAACAGTTTTTAAATTGAGATATAATATTTATTTTTAATAACATCAAAGTCAGAATTGAGGCTTGGTAACCTGACTAAACAAGTAATGCTATAAATAATAGATAATAATATCGTTTATTGCTTAGCGCAAATGGTCAGAAATCAGTTTTTATAGACTATAATAATATAATACAATTATTGTATCTATAGTCAAAATAATAATGGAGACAAAATAAAACACATAAAAACAAGGTAGAACATATTTATAAACGTCCATAAAATTCAGGTTGTTTAACGCAGACAGGCACGATATTATCTGTACTGAATTGCCTTTTGTACACATTTTTTATTTAAATTTTAATTTTATTTGGTTTCAAAATCAATATTTTGTTTAAAATATTTGCACTCGAAAAACAGTCAAAATTCACCCAAAAAACTCATCAAAATTTTGTCAACATTTACTGAAAAATGTATCAAATTTCATCCAAGAATATGTTAAAATTCACTCAAAAAAATTGTCAAAAGTCACCCATGATAATGATAATCATTAATATGAACTATGTGCTCATTGTTAATGAAAAAGTATTAAAAAATTAATACAAGCATTCAGTTTTTGTGAGCCCTTAACACCTGGGGGCCCATGACTTAAGCCCTATTTCTAGATCTCGTCCATAAAATCAAACACGATGATCTTAGTTCAAAAGTCAACTGGACAACACTATTAAATTTTTTTTTTGTAAAATTTAACAGCTAATATGACAAGCGTCTAATTCGATTATTTTAAATAATTTTTGGTTGTCAGTATCTCGACTACGCCTTTGATGAAATTTATACAGATTATAGAGAAGTTTAAATTACTAGCGGTTTACCCACGACTTCCTCCGCATGGTATAAATGATATATTGTACCCAATTTAATTATTTTATATAAAATCTACCCCCACCCGAATCTAATACTGTGGTCAAAAGACCGTCGAACATGTATTTTTTCCAAGTCCTACGTTTTTAGCTTAAGCAATATCCTTCATGAACGTCTCCACCCCCATTTAAACCCCTTAATGGTTATTTACGAGATAAAATGTAATTTAGATCATTCCTGGCATAACCCTTTACCTGTCTATAAAGTGCCACCAGAATCGGTTCAGCCGTTTCGAAAATTAACCCGGACAGACAGAAAATTTTTTTTTGTAGAAACGATCGTTCACGTACTGACAACATGCAAATATTACAGACAGACATTTCAATTTTATTTATGTGTAATTAGATTTAGAATCATCAGCGTCTGCTTTGCAATTTTTTTGTTGTGCATATGTGGCAAACCTCTCTTCAAATAATTAATATGGGACGTCAGATATACAAAAAAATTTAAGATTATTTTTACTAAATTTCATTCATGAGAAAGATGTCATCGTTTGTCGCGCGCGCGACCCGAAATAATCGACAGTTATGAATACTGATTCGCGACGCGATTGGTTGAGCAACTTGCAAGCAAAAAATATGTATACAACGCTCTTTGACAGTTTTTTATTAAGGACACATATAATACACACACTCAATTTCACCAGCATCGAACGACCTTCAAAAATATATACTCATCAATGTTTTAAAGCATGGCCCGTTCGGATGTACCTACGGTTGAGATCAGATTATGCGCTCAAATTTTTTACAAGTACTATTTTTAACCGAATATTATTAGCCCTATTTCAGCCTCTCTGAACCCCCCCCCCATCCCTTTATGTAGCCTAACGTAGCCTTTCCTATGATCCCTGCCTCGGATGGAACATAGTTTTTTATTACCAAGTCCGGAAGACATTTTGTGTTTTCTGTTAATAAACTATTAAAAAAGTTTAGTTTTAAATGAACAATATTTATTATATGTAGATTTAAGATATAAAAGAACCAATCTTTGAAAATAAATATTGAACTTATTTTGCAAATTATTTTCATTGTGTCAAGCAAAATACATAAAAAAATTACGTAGCTTGACTCTAACACCCCTCACGTAGTTCAGCGTAGCTTTAGAACTGACCCCCCCTCCCTCTTGATCGAGTTACGTGGTTTATGAACGCTCCCTAAATAAATAAGTTCCAAATTTTCAATAATCAACTTTTATTGCAAACATCAACACGTCTTGTTGAATTTAAATTAATTTAATTAGCTTTAATTATTATACTTCTGCTTCTTTAACATTAAGAAAGTTCCAACCGCTATATAATTAAATTAGTATTTGGTATTAATTTCAATCAAATATTTTTTTTGCGCTGGAAATTGTTTTTCGAATTTGGCTTTTTAGCGCCCAGGGCGTATTCTAGTATTATAATCGTAGGTGCAAGGCATGTGTATGTGGCCAGTAATTGAAGCTTTACTGTAGTTATTATAGACTTATGTGCATTGTTAATAAACGTAGAGGTGATTGATGTGCAAGTCCGGAGCGCAGGGGATCCTTGGACAGAGCCCGAATGTTGCAACTCGCTTTCCGATCAATTCTTATCGATTATTTTGTAATCGATCGAACGGTTATTACTTGTATTGCATGACAGAAATGCAATAGATCTTAATATAATATTCTAGATGCAAAAAGGAAATTTGCATTATTTTTAAAATGGCTTACATTTAATGTGCTACAGTGTCGGATTTATAATAAAAGCAGGCGCCCTAATCTCAGAAATAATTCAACCTAAACTAAAACACATCCTAAAATGGAACATTTGTTCCCTGCTGTATCGTTATAAAAATACATCCAAGTACTTAGAATAAAATAGAATAGAATATATTTTATTATCTGAAACAGCCAACAAGCACGATTCGTCAATTAAATACATCATAAAATTCATTAGCGGAATATAAACAAGCGTTAATTAATACTGACTTTAGCTCTCTTGTAAATTTAGAAAATGGTAATATCTTCATGTCAGTAGAAAGACTTAAGCTTAGCTCAGACGTTGCGGCATTTCTGGGATTTGTCGAGACACAGCCCCCTATATAAAGTACAGTAATACCTCGTGTTACGCGGTTCTGGAGTTATGCGATTTTTTTAAGACATTGGAAAGCCTGATTCTTTAGACCCAGTTTAATTAGTAGATTCAATGACGATTGGAAATTCAGTTCAATTGAAAAAAAGTTACAAATTTTGGATCTCCATCGAAAAATTATCATTATCGTGCTACGAGGAATTTTCCGTGAGAAGAAAAATAGTTGATCCTTCAGATGACTTTGTTAGATTTTATAGAGTCTTCTACGACAAAATAACTTCGGTTTTTGTTTTTGCAATTCATAAAAACCCGGGTCGCAGTGCCAAAACCCTGCCGACAATATAGTGTATTTGCTAATACTAGGTACCTGTATTAGCAAATACACTATATTGTTGGCAGGCTTTATTAAATGAAATTAAGTTTGTTTTTGGACAAAATAAAAAAAATTGAACCCCTTAATACACCCCTTACAATAATAATTTTATTAGCACCAAATTAAATACGACCTTCAGTAAGTAAATTCGTATACGCAAACTAGTGTTTTCATAAAATTTGTAAGTCCGGTCCTGTCGGGCCGATTTGCTTATAATTATTTTAGGAGCACTTTTTAATTGCTACTAAAGGGTTAAATTTCAATTTTGAAACGATTCTGAGAATTTTTTCGGTATTTTTGGGCCCAAAAACTTTTTTCAACCCCTAAAAACTACCCTTAAAATTACCCGATTGGGCCCATTTTAAATAGGCTTCGTGCGGTGATGGATTCCAACATGTATGCCAAATTTCGTCAAAATGAATTAGCTCCTTCGAAAGTTATACATATATATATAAACATTTTTAAAAATGGTGCCAAAAGGTTATGAAACGTCGAGAAATTTTGGTCCGACCCCTAGGTCCGCCATCCGACCAACGCCAATAGTGTATGTTGACATATGGCAAATACACTAATAATACAATTTATTGTGTTATCTATTTTATTACACATTTTTCTTCTAAATTATTATTTTCTTTAGCCTCCGATCGCAATTAAACATACAGTAAGATATCGCTTCATTATTACGCGGTTTAAAACAAAAGTTTAGTCACTATAACGTAAATTATGGATCAGTTTATACAAAATGATTCAAAAGTTGATAGAAGTTCAAAGGCAAGACGAAGTGTCATTAATGCAATATTTTGCTATCGACAACAGCTTGCTGAACGAAACAGAAAAAGGCAAACGACATTAGTTGACTTTTTCACAAAAAACAAAATATATCAAATGAGGAACCTTCCTCATCACAAACATAGCTTTTTATTCAAACTTGTATTTGCTTTCCATAAACGTTTTATGAACAAAAATCGTTATACGCAGGAACTTATTGGAACGTATCTTCCGCGTTAAGCGGGATCTTAGTGTATTTTGTATGTATTTGTACGCAAAATTGTACACCGACTTTCGCGAATTCGACTTACTCTCGGCCCCACTTATTGCGTAAGTTCGGAGTATTACTGTGCACGCTTTTTCGCGCGTGTTTGTAAAAAAAGTTTGCGAGTCACTGGTCTGATCTAATAGTACAATAGTTTAATTAAATCTACATGCGATAACACATTTGAATAAAAATTGGTCATCGATTTGTGTGAACTTTGCCGAAGAATGCGACGCTGCACCTGTTGATATGAAAAAACAGATCTGAAGACATTTGCCGGTTGGCAACAATATTGTTATCGGGTCGTTATCGTTGCGATACTTAACACCTGCGTTATTATGACGGAGTATTAAAATGCACATTGTTATCTTACCGTAGTGACGTCATCAAAATTTTTTAGTATCTTTTAGACGACATTTCTTCGGAGGAATTTTGATTTTTTTTAACACGCTTTTATTAGTTTCATCTGTATGTTTGTAACGGAATTTTTGAAGGTGAAATTCACCCACTTCAAAACGTCCGATTAAACTGAAACTTTGCACACTTGTCAAGGACCGATGACAATACAATAATTTAATAAGTTTGTCCCATTATCCTGACCAGGATCATCAGGATAAAAAAATAAGACTAAAAATAAAAACCCGGGTCGCAGTGCCAAAACCCTGCCGACAATATAGTGTATTTGCTTATGCAGGCAGTGTGGCTTTATTATGCGAACTTAAATTGGTTTTTGGGAAAAATAAAAAATTTTACTCCTTAATACACCCCTTAAAATAACATTTTTTTTCTTAATTTCAATATTATTATCAATTGAACTTCTATACCAAGTTATATACACCTTTCAGTAAATAATTCACTATCTGCAAACTAGTGTTTTCGTAAAATTTTTAAATCCGGTCCTGTAGGGCCGATTTTATTAAAAGTTTAGGGACAATTTTTAACTATTACCAGAGGGTTAAATTTCAATATATTTATAGTAACATAATATAACCCCAGGACCGACCTCAAAATTAAAGAAAATTTAATAAAATTTATTTAAACTTCGAAAGGCTGTTTCTCTCTTATTTTTGAGTTTTGATAAAAAAACTATTTGAAATATTTGCTCGTCTATTTGATTTTTACACGCTGTAAAAAAAAAAGCATCAACTTAAAACTCACCCTGTATATATAAACATTTTTAAAGATGGTGCCAAAGTGTTTAGGAGTTTATGAAACGTCGAGAAATTTTGGTCCGACCCCTAGGTCCCGCCATCCGACCGATGCCAATAGTGTATGTTGCCATATGGCAAATACACTAATAATAATGGGGTGCTTATTACTATTTTTATACTAACTTTATTTTTGCAAATAGCTACCAATGAAATATTTATACCAGTTGTTATCAAGCACCCCACGCTTTTTTACAATGAAGAAATATTTTTTACTTTTTAATTTAATTTAATTTAATGACATTACAATAATTTAATAAGTTTGTCCCATTATCCTGACCAGGACCTTCAGAATAAAAAAAACTTGAAACATTACAGCAAGCAAGCTAACACGCTGTACAGTGACATACGGTTGAGTTGCCTACCCCATAGTCAAATCCAATATTGTTTTTAGTCACAATTAAAATTAGAGTTTAAAAAAAACTAAAGCAACACGCTTTTATGACCTAAAAAATGCTAAATAATTTGACAACAAAATTAACTTTACTGTAAAAAGCGTCGAGTGCCTAATATCGGTAATACATTTTTCATTTACTCGCTAATTGTAAACGTAGTGGAAATTTAAATAGATAGAAGCTCACGCTTTTTACAGTAAAGCTAATTGTGTTGTAAAATTATTTTGCATTTTTTAGTTCACAAAAGCGTGTTATTTAGTTTTTCATTTTATTAACGGCATTGTTCTGTGCTACGAATGTGCCAATTTTTTGTCTTATTTTGGCTTAGTTATAATCAGTTTCTTAGAAAATGATAACCCAACGTTATGAGCTGTGCAGGACCGTATCTAGGAATCCTGGTTCTCCTGATGAAGGAAAAACTTGTGAAAGGAAAACTTGACGGAGAACTAGGATTTTGATATTTGCAGTTGCGTTAAGTTTAAGTTATGCGTTACGTCCACTGCCTACCGCGTTCTGCAGCGAGCATTAAATCAATCATATTTATTTGCAACGTATCTGCTTCTGCATTTCATAAATGACAATTATTCTTGTTGCGAAAAACAAGAAACGCCTAAATAATAGAGTAAACGCCAAGACAACTCAGGGCTTCTAACTGATTTTTTAAATTTTTAAGTGCTATTTTGTCAAGTGTTGCAAACTGTTCTTTCCCCCTAAAGCAATTTCAAAACCCACTAAATTCAAACCAAAACTCCCCAAATCCGGACCAACTATTTATCAATTTCAATACAATAAAATAAATTAAAATAGTTATTTAGTATTGGTTCAATTAAAACACATACACTATTTTAGAAAAATTAAGTTAATATATTAATCATTTGAATATCTATAATTATTCAAGAAGTAATTAGACAAATATAATTTCAGAAAATACATTTAACTGCCCAGCGTTAAATATCGTAAATAAAATTTATCTCTAAAAATATCCACAAAAAAATTTACCCCTCGAAGAACTCTCTATATAAATTTTTTCCACCTAAATTTAGGGGTAAAACGTCGAAGTTGGCAACGCCGACTTTGTCCTATAAAACGATTACATATTTTAAGCGAAATAAAAATTTCGGTGGAATAATTTAAGTACGATATTTGAGACAGTTTAAAAGTTAAAAGTGACGTGCGTTCTAGAGGACCCTGCCTAGCGGAACGCATAAATGCGTGAGAGCCAGGCATGCGTTCCGCACACAGCGCATACTAATTGCGATAAATGTATTGTTGTCTTGACTGCCCATTGTTGCATCGCCTACATATATTATATTGAAATATCAACAAAACGTCTATTGTTGATGTTTACCTCCATTTCGAAAACGATACGTGTGTCGATATATTCCTTTTATTAAAAAATAAAAACTACTTTCCTTCATAAGCGACTTCGCGTACACCAGAAGCAGATTTCGTTGTGATGCCGCCCTAAGCCCCCTCTGACGTGTCGCCCTTCTTAGCCCGAGAGCTGTTAGACATTATTGGGTAAGTATTTGAGGCACTGTGAAAATTTGTACAATGCCTTTTTATAGTAATATCCGAATACAAAAACACAGACCTGGCTGAAGGGTAGCGCGGCGATGTTTAAAAATTTTACTCACCCCCACCCTCGCACAGGGAGTGGGGGGTTCTTTTTATGTTCAATCGATGACCCTTCTCAGACCAAACAACTTTTAGCTCTTTAAATTTTCTGCGCAAGGTCGTTTAGGCATAAGAATTTAATAGAGTTTCGGGATACCGATTTTTGACATGCATTTTAGGGGTTGAGAGGCATCGGATAAAAAGATATTTCAGACAAATGATGCATTTTTTTTTATCGAAAAATCATAACTTGTGATAAAAAATAGGTGTTCCTATTAAAAATGTCAAAGTCACCCTCATTACTGCGTAGGGGTTGGGGATGGGGGGTGGTATTATTCTCCAAACGATGCCCACCTTCAAACTGATCAACTTTTGTCTGAAACTTTTTCCCCGAAATTGATGCCCTGTATACTTTTAATATTTCTTTTCGAATTCGGTAAAGTATTCAATAGTTCATTAAAATACATATAAAATAATACTAGGATTGTAAAATTTCTGTACTGAACATGTTTCATATTGTTTGCGAGACGAGTCAACTGCAGGTATAATTCACAAAAAAGAACGACCCCACGTGACCATTTCATGCCGCCGTAATGCATATATATACTTTTACTATAAATCTGTAATTGATACAATATTCTATTAATTATACCTAAAATGTCAAAGCAAGCCATGACTGGATGAGTGCAGTGCCTTCAATAGACTGCAGCAGTGAACAAATGAACCGACGCCACGCTATAATTTTGGAAATAGAAATGAAAAATTTAGTATTTCAAAATACATTTTGAAAAAAACTTTTATCATAATTTTATTAAATTAGTGCCCAGCTATAAAGCGATATAAATTTAAATTTGAATGACGAAATATTTGTGACAAAAATTGGTTCTCAATTGTGTGTGACAGCCATGTGGTTTATATGCTAGCGAAATTGATGTATTTCAGTTGTTAATTAGTAAATAGAATATTATTTGGTGTGTGTAATTTTCGATATTTTTATAATTTACCCCGTGCGACTCATAAAAGGCGTTAATCAAATAAATTCAAAAGTTAAAATTAGATGTGTCATGTGACGTGATATGAAATACATTAGTTAAAAATTTTAGTTAAAAAATACATTTAACTTCCGTGGCTAATAGTAAATCACAATTAAAAAGATTATTGTAACTATGTTCAATAATCATTAAGGAAAGCAGTGGCGTAACCAAAGGAATTCCGAACATGAAATTGTACCTTCCAGGAATTTACTGGCGCAATGCCTTATTTACTAAAGCTTATTGATTACTATTTTGGATTAAGATTGTTTATAATTTTTGTACTTATTACGATTTTCATATAGTCGAGTTTGAGCGCAGTCAATACAGGGTCGTATAGTGTTCTATATTTATAGTGTCTTGTTTATTTTTTTTTTACTTTTTTTCCAAAATAAATTGTACCTTAATAAATTTCTTGTATTTTATTCTTTTTCAGTACTATAATAATTAATTAACTACTTGGTCAACTGAAACAATTATGAACGAATACATTTTTATTTTATTTTTTTAGATATTATATACGCTCGACAACTGAGATCATTAGCGCTTTTTGATACATATCAGTGCTACCTCATTCGAGAATTCTTGAATTAGTAACATATTTTTAATACCATTTTTTTTTAAAATTCAGATGGGAGCAAACGGTGCAAATTCTGATACCGGGGTGTTCGATCGCGCTGTTGACGAGTTTTAAGGTAGGAAACATTTATTTTTATTTTTTCAAAATGGTTATTCAAGTTGTTTTTGTCTCAAGCGGGCTAAACTTTGAATCAGTCGCGAAATATGTACCAAATTATGAAATAATTCGAAATTGCTGTAAGATACTTTTGTGATCACATATTTTCATTGAAAGTTTACGTACAATGTTTCTCAGATTTTGGAATTCAAATTGACGTACGTTTTTGTTTTGTTTAATAAAAATGCGAAGATAAGTTTAAATTTTATAATTAATTACGAGGAAGGAAATCAATGCTTGTTAAAATATAAATAATTATTATTCTATACCACGGCGTTTCCTAAACTATGAAAAAACATTTATTTACAAAACAAATTTTATTTTTTAATAGAAATCAATTTATTTGTTTGCTTATTTCATACACAAATATTTACATTTTTTTTGCGACCCGGCAAAAATTTTCTGCGACCCACATTTTGGGAAACGTTGGACTATAAGGTCATTCTGAAAATTAATGACCGTAGTCCGGGTCCTTCTACTATACAGGAAGAGACAAAAATTGCGGTGACATGTTTTTTATGTCTGCAAAATACCTGATAAAATTACAGACGATGGTCCCATTACTGTTCTAAATATTAGTACATTCACAGGCCAGTCAAAAATTCTATATGCAAATTAAGCTATGATAAGTGATGTAAAATTACTGGTTAATTATAATTGTAGCCATTTTAGCTGGATAATTAGTAAGTTAATTAACCGGCTTTCTATAAAACAGCATAGCAGTTTCTGTCTTCTGTTTCTCAGGACAACAAAAAATAAAATTATAAAGAGCTGTATTTACGTTATGTATCTATTGGTTATAAAAATAAAAATTAAAATGTATAGACCAGAATTTAAAATCACGCGCAAAACTTTTTGCGCTGTCTTGTATAATAATAATAAATAAACGCAGCTATTTAAAATAAATTATCGCGGTTATTCAACCGGATAATTAACCGGTTATTTACTCATTTACATCACTAGTTATGATGAATCCCCAATTTCGAGATTTTAGTGTGAGAAATTGTATAAAAAATATGTCGATTGCTCATTTATTAATAAAAATAATAACAAAGAAATATGAATAATTATTGCGATTTGAAGAAAGGTAAAAAAGTGTACAATTAATTATTTATTAAGGATGAATTCTTTGTTTCTAATAATGTTGTATACGTATAGAAATTTGGAAGTATGATTGTAAAAGTAATACTTTTTTGTTAAAGAAAAACGATTCCAAAATTTAAAATTTCAATAAGAAAAAAACATTTATGTTTAACAGTTTGTCAAATTTGGTTTATTAAAGTCACAAATTGTATTACAATATTATTATGTTTGTGAAGTACCTATTATAATGCTTGATGAATATTTAATTTCTGGTCTAAACGTCTTAGAAGTAATTATAGTGTATTAATTATAATAAACTTTTTCGTCCACGTTCATGCTAATTTATTTTTGAACTTTATATACATTATGGCAGCTAATATCAATTTGGATTTTAAAATTTATATTCAATTTTTTATCGACCTAAGTCATCATCAGATAATTATAAAATTTTATATTTATTTGATGATGACTTAAGTCGAAAGTGTTTATAATAAAAAATTGAATATAAATTTTAAGTTTTGGAATTGATGTTTATTTAACACAATATTACTTTTACAATAAGAATTCTTTGGTGTCAGGTATAAAGGACTTAAGTCGAAAAACCTAGTTTTTTTAGTCGGTAATACCAAACGAAAGAGAATACAATTTTGACTTGAGTCCGGTATATAATCGTGACTCCATCGGCGTGATTATGTCTCACCACTTTACCTTCAAGCTATTTCAGATGACTGCGACCCCTCAAATCGTAAAATATATGCTCTCGGGAAATTTCGAAGTGTGGTTTGCAAAATTAAATTTACTACGGCTGGCATTAAGCATTAATCTTCACAAAATTTGGCTGGCTGCTTAAAAATTAAAAAAAAAACTGGTAAATATTCCCTAAAAATTGAATCGAAAAATATCATATTTACAGCACGTCCCGAGATTTCGAATTACGGGAAAAGAAATTATAAAGGACTTATGTCGTAAAACCTAGTTTTTAAGCCAAACGAAAGAGAACACGATTTAGACTTACGTAAAAAATGAAATTTAACGAGTTTTGACTTAAATCCTTTATACTTGACACCAGAGAATTTATTAGTTCAAAAGAAATGCACTTATGTCATGCAGTCATCTGACGTATTGAAACGACCTCTTACAATATCGTTTCGTCGATTTCAGTGATTACATAATGAAACAAATGCAAGCGTTTTTATATTCATTCTGAAAACATCGAATTATGAAGACGAGATTTTCAAACAGCGTGAAAATAGAATCTACAAAACGTAAGTGAATAACATTTATTTAAAAAAAATGTTTTATTTACGACGTGTATAAGTTTTTATGTAGTAGTTTAATTCGTTGATAAACAATAATAATAAAATGTTAACAACATTTGATATGGTGAATGAACTGAGACGGGAAGGCCGTCGCCATTTTGAAAAAAGTTCTATAGGCGGTGTATTTTTCCGGAACGAGTTCACATTTTTGTTGTTTTCTGGTATTTCGCTTCATTTAGTCGACTGGAACTGACCTGACTACTCTCCTTCGCATCGACGCCCACCAAAGGTGTAAATCTTTTCTGCTTACGATTTAACTGACTACGTTAAGGCCTTACTAGCAGCGCCAAAAATGCGCTAAAAGATTTTTTAGTGTATTTGCCATATGGCAACATACACTATTGGCGTCGGTCGGATGGCGGGACCTAGGGGTCGGACCAAAATTTCTCGACGTTTCATAACCTCCTAAACAGTTTGGCACCATTTTTAAAAATGTTTATATATATATGTATATATATATATATATATATATATATATATATATACGTGCGGGCAATAACTTTCGAAAGAGTTAATTGATTTTAACGAAATTTGGCCCACGTGTTGAAATCCATCACCGCAAGAAGCCTATTTAAAATGGACCTAATCGGGCCATTTTAAGGGTAGTTTTTAGGGGTTGAAAAATGTTTTTGGGCCCCAAAATACCGAAAAAATTCTTCGAATCGTTTCAGAATTAAAATTTAACCCTCTGGTAGTAATTAAAAAGTGTCCCTAAAATTTTAATAAAATCGGCCCGACAGGACCGGACTTACAAATTTTATAAAAACACTAGTTTGTAGATAGTGAATTATTTACTGAAAGTTGTATATAATTTGGTATAGAGGTTCGACTGATAATATTATTGCGATTAAGAAAAAAAATGTGATTTTAAGGGGTGTATTAAGGAGTCAAATTTTCTATTTTGCCCAAAAACCAACTTAAGTTCGCATAATAGAGCCACACTGCTTGTATAAGCAAATACACTATATTGTCGGCAGGGTTTTGGCACTGCGACCCGGGTTTTTTTTATTTTTTCAGTAGGGACAATAGAAATTAATAAAAATAAATAGTACACATTGTTTATTGATATTTGAACTTTGTAAAAAAAATTATTTCATTATATTTTTACAAAAATTACTATATAAAAAATCACGTGATCCAAAGCACTAAGAAAAAAAAGTTGCTCCACGGACGACATCATATCTCCAGTAAATGTAATGAAATATACTCTTTGCATGCAGGGTCGGATTTATATTTGTAAGGGCGCTAAGTAATAGTCATAGAACCTCAGAAATAATTCAACTTAAGTTAAGCTAATCCTAAACTCTGAGAATTAAATAATTCTACATAAATTATTTTTCGAAATTAGTAGCTTCCTCAAAGTTTCTACGCAGCCTTGTATAATAATGATAAATAGCCGCAGTAATTTAAAATCAATTTATTTAACCGAATATTTTGCCGCTTAATTAACTGGCAATTTACTTTTTTACATCACTAGCCCGTAACGTAAACGTTTTAAATTAATCAATCTTTTATGTAACCGACTCTAAAGATTCAAGAAGACCTTCTGCAGTAAAACACTAAGTACAAATAAGGTTGCATGGCATCGGAATATAACTACGGCCGGTTTTTGCTATAAAAAAATAGACAAGTTGATAAACTACAATTTAACATTAAGATCTCTTTTCCTTCGAAGAATACTGAAGCCTCTCTGTTTTTCAGTTCGTAACTTTTAAATTATAAGTTTTTTATTTTTTCACGGGAAATTGTCCAATTTCCCGTGAAAAAATAAAAAACTTATTAATTATAATGGACGTGAACAATATTGAGAATTTTAAATTATAGTTCATTTTTTATCGATGTCAGGTCCGTTATTGGTTTTTAACGCCTACCAGATTCGTGTGGCGATATCTTTGTATGTAATATGCTAATTAGATCAAAGCAATCGACTCTTCTGAGAATGTCGCAAGTTCAAGGCTACGCGTTGCGTCGACTGTCAACTGTTTACTAACAGACCAATAATATGCAATGTCTTTTTGCTGGTTTTACTTTCCGTTTAAGGTGATTTGATTGTAAAATATGCTCTCGGGAAATTTCGAATTGCGGTCGCAAAATTCATTTTATTTATTACTATTTTTATTAGCATGCTTTAGCTGCACACTTTAAACTAATTTTCTCAGCTGTGTTTTTATGCTAAAATCTGTATTTCTTAGAAATAATTATGTTGCACAAAATGTTTACAAACTGCATAAATAATACATGGATACAAAATTTCGTAATAGATTTATTTTTAAAGGAATCTTAAAAATAAGCCTTGTATTTTATTTTTGAATTATTTGCTCATAGATTTTTTCATGTTTTTGGGCAAGTAGGCCAGGGAAATTAGACTTTGACTTCGAAAAAATTCTGAACAAGCGTTTATTTTGGTGTTCTAAGCATATCATGAAGATTGCCCTTAATTTGAGCTGTATGTTTTTTACTCTCACGTAGATTTGTTTTAATTGCAATTTCAGATAATTGCAACTTTAATAGAAAAGCGACCTGCTTTGATTGCCGGCAAAGACCCAGCATGGATCTAGCAACCGAGACTGCAATCGGATTTCCACTGGCCTTCAGAGACCCCGTGTGCTGCATTTTTTCAGTCCCAGGAATAACGTGGACCTGTCGTGGAAACCGGCGAATGGTTCAAGGTTTTTTATATTTCGATTGCGATCGTTGAATTTTCTCCCATTTATTCTATTCCAAATTAGTTTTTTTTGAGAGTTCTTTATAGTGTAATTCTTTGGTGCACTTTCGTTGAGTAATTGAATAATATTTTATATTTTTATAGTTATAATAAATACAAAACTAAGTAAAATTAAACAAGTAATATTTTTTGAAAATACTAAATATTCAATTTCAACTTTATCAATAATTTCAACTGAAATCATGTCTTTTATCTATCTAAATTTAATATAAATTTTATTTGTTTTAATTCAACTCAGTTGCTAATACTGTATTTGAAGAGAACTTTAAATATGATTTTGTTCTTGCTCTTATTATCGGACATTTGTGGGGTGATGGGGAGTCATCGTAGGACCCGTCACGGTGTAAAGAGAGGGCGGCGACTTTACACACAGGACCCAATGGTATGATTCGTTATGACAAAACGATGCGCTCGTCTCTAATGATATTATTGGGTTCTATTTTTTTTCTTTTGTTTGAAGTCTGTATAAAACTATCAATAATTTTAACTGAAATCATTTGCCATCTAAATTCAGTATCATTTATATCCATTTTATAATAATTATCTAATTTTTAACATTGTTACTAATAAACTTTGTTATTTTTTCAGGTGCTTCGGGAATCCATTTCATTAAGCTAGGGATGCTCCTTGGATGAAATAAATTATTATTATTATTATATAAAATTTGTAATGTGACATCTTCAGGAGGGAAGCGTCGTGCTGGCCCGCATGATTATTCCCTTATTCGAGTGTTGCTTTTGTACTGTTTGCTGCATATTTTAATGTTTTTTTTCTTTCTGTTTCAGTAATGGACGAGGCGCGGCTCCGTTGACTCTAAGTACCTATTCACAATAGACTGAAAGGATTCCCGCTTTAGGATATGTATAAATTCTGTTGCTGAAAACTTCTAAATTCAATTCACTTAATTGACTAGTTTACGTAAAAGCTAGAGTAAGCTGTTCTTTATTATTTTATCTAGTTTCGCTTCCAAATTATATTTTACAAATGAATGGCTGCATTGGCAAATTTAAATAAGATGTCAACAAGTATTTCCGTAGTAGAATTAAGGAAGTGGTCTAAGACTAGTTACGACATTCCCAATGGAACTTGGCGGCTCGCCATACTGAGTAAGGGATCTTTCAGCGGGGAAAACAACTGAGTCAGTTTGTATTCGCGTTCTCTCTCCGTGTTTCGAATTGCTGCGTTGTTCGAGCCGTTGAACGTTCGTAATTCTTCTGAGGGTTTGAAGCAGTCGTCTTAGCAGCGTCTCTACTCTGCTATATTCCCTTTTCGGTGGGATGCAAGCTGTTATATTCATATATGCGAATATTCCGGGGCGGCATTGCACTGAGAAGTTCATCGTAATTGGTGGGCTAGTGAACGTTGCGGACAGGCGATTCATCACTCCAGTCAGTCTGATTGCGGATACTTGATATATATTAACTGATCTTCCAAAATTTAAATAAAAATATCTTATAAGGAAGAATCAAAAAGTAATAAGTGGTAACTTGCTCTTTGTGGTTAGCTTAGCTGAGGAACGTTGATGAATAGAGTTCTGTTGCAATATTTGTACGGGGTTGGGCGCCCTCGAGGGTCGTACCGCCTTGAGACCTGCGATGGCTGGAGGTTGGAAATCCTCTCCTTCCATATTTTTTTTTTGGTAATCGGGCCACGGTGATTCGAGAAGCCTGAAGTCGGCGTATTGCGATCACAATTATAAACCCCTTCTACTTGGATATACTTACAGCGATATAAATTCATATAATTGAAATTCGAAATAAAATTGCTGTTTGACGTCGCTTAAAACCAAATTGCCTCCAGCGCAGCCGTTCTTTGTCGAATGTATTTTGTGGATTCAAGTCCCACGGGAAGTGAGAATTTAATTTCCAGTTTTAATTTGCTTTGAGCCATAACTTTGTTCATCCCCAAAATTAGTATGAAAACTGGAACAATCGACTGGAATAGAAAGATTTTCTAATTTTTGAATGCGATTTCCAATTGGAAATTAAATGGTTAATTTTTTTACGCATGACAAAAACAGCATTTCATTTTTCACCTTTTTATCTTTTGCTCCGTGTTTCTAGTGCTGTTGGTACCTACAAAATTTTACTTTCAGTCTAATGTGAATTATTTTTTCGGGAAAGATAGTTTTCCGCCTTGCTATCCTTCCTTCCCGTGATGATTTCATGCTCGCTTACTTTACTTTCAGTGAGCTCACACATCCGTTCAATTTGCACCAAAATCACTCACCTAACGTAATTACAAATCCTCGCTACACTTTGTTTGAAAATTTGGGGTAATTAAATGGGGCAGTTGACATTGTGTTGTCGCGCGTCTACAAATCTTCCTGGACTCAAATTGCAAATTGAACGATGGCCGTCGAATCGCTCGGTAATCGCGTATAGAGCCACGCAGTGCGCCGCGACCGGGGCAGGCTCTCGCGTTCCTTTTTTTTGATAAGACCGGTAGTGTCCGATATTGATGCATCTCGCAAGTATTTTTGAAGGATTGTCGCTTTCTACAGCGGTCGTGGATGACTTTTCATCAAAGATGGAAGTCAAAAAGGTAGATAAGGCGGAAATAAAATAGGGTAGCTTTGAACAGCGAGGTGCTGCTGTGTCCTGGAAACCAGACGGTGCTATGACGCAAAGGGAAGGTTGCAATTCTTTGAAATATTTGCGTAAGTCATGCGGATGAGCACATAACGTGTCTCTCTAAGGCGACGGATGCTCGTATCAAAACTCGATGAAGGCGATTTTGGACTTTTATAAATAAAATAATTAAACAAAATAACTAAACAATATAATTAAACAAAACACAAATTCTTTAGAAAAAAATCGAACGTCAAAGTTCGGGCAAGTGGCAGCCAACCGCTGGCAGCAAATCGGAGTCGCGAATTTGTCAAATAAAATATTACATAATTGCAGTGCGCGATTTTTAACCCGTATAGTTTTAAGTAAATTATCCCGAAAAGACCCAAAGTAGTGCGCGATTTTTAACCCGTATAGTTTTAAGTAAATTATCTCGAAGAGACCCAAAGTAGTGCGCGATTTTTAACCCGTATAGTTTTAAGTAAATTATCTCGAAGAGACCCAAAGTAGTGCGCGATTTTTAACCCGTATAGTTTTAAGTAAATTATCTCGAAGAGACCAAAAGTAGTGCGCGCTTTTTCACCCGTATTTATATAGTTTTCAGTTAAATTATCGCGTTTAAAATAAAGTGTCAAAAATAGTGCGCGCTTCTGCATTTCGTGCATTTCGTCGTTGGAGATTTTCAGCTCTGCAAGTAACTGTCCTAGGTATGCTAAGTTCTTTTCATATTTTGCTATTTTTAAGTACATTCAGTGGAAAATTTATAATAAAAAATACGTCTTCAACTCTCAACTGGTCGTCAAGTTACTGTGTAACTATTTTAATGTTTAAAAGAAACTACAGAAAAATGAACCTCCTTCGAAAATGGCCACTGAAATGTGTAAAATAACAAAGTTTTGAGGTTGACGACAATTTAAAAAAAAAACATTTTTGGTCTATGCGAATATTAACCGCTTTTTCTCTTTTTCCAGAAGCTGACAGATTAGCCAGTCATCAAGTCGGTGAGTGTTTTAATCTTTTTTTTCAAATTGTCTGCTGTTATGAGCTCGGGTCAACAAGTCCTCCGTGTTTATGAAACTCATTGTCTGTTGAAATAAATATTTTAACGGTTCAATGTCTCTTAGAGTTGACCCGGTTAGGGGTTTTGGGATTCGAGATTATTTTTTAAGCTCAAACGGTAGAAAAGTGGTCACTGATATACTGTCTCAAAAATTCTCAACTATTTCAATATTTTATTGAAAAATATTGATCACTGTATTAAGTTTATGACCTGTTTTATTAATTAATTACGTTGTAATTTAAAATATTTTATTTGATTTTCACAAATCAGTGAACGCTTACATATATATTTTCAATATTTTTGTAAATTGCATTTTCAAAATGAGCTAAAACAACGAACAAAAATCTATTCGAAATTTTTTTTTTTTTTACCAAAGGTAAAATCAATTAATTTCTGATTTTTAAGTAAATTTAAATTTTTGGATCGTTGTTGTAGTACTTTTTTGAAAATATTTAATCGGGATCAACCCTTCGATTCGCGTCGCGTTTATTGAAATACTTTTTTTAATTCTTTTTTTAATGTTTTTTTGCCAATAGTAAAATAAAAACCAATAAATTCCCTGCTCTTCAATTTTGTCAACAAATATTTTAGTTTATAAGAACAAACAATGTAAAACACAAGGTTCTTTCACAGCAGTTATAAAAATTGTGTTAACCTAGAATCTAGATTAGTCTAGAACGTTGTGTGATGCATTGCTAAATATAATTTTTCACGTCACCTTTTTGTATCGCATCTGAAATTTATTTATTTATTTATTTAATTTAATGACGTCGGCCATACAATGTCAAACAATATATTAAATCAAAACATTAATACTCTAATACTCATAATTGAAAAATTCAATATACTTATAGAAAATTAGGGGGGGGGGTACTTTCTTTGAAATATATTTACGGTTACTAAAAAGCGTCTATTGAAAAAAAATTGAACAATTTTTCATTCTAATTAAATTTTGAAATGCGGTACAGAATAGGTGATTTCACTACTTCACTACACATTTTAGTTTGTTTTTTTTTCGTAACTAGCTTCAGACTTATTGCAGCAGTTTAACTGTAGATCATTCGGTGTCAGGTATAAAGACTTAAGTCAAAAAGCCGTTGATACCAAACAAAAGAGAATACAATTTAGAGTTAAGTCCCGTAATAAATGAAATTAAATAGTTTTTTTACTTAAGTCTCTTATAATAATTGACGTCGGAAAATTGTAGCCTTCGATGAAATATTTAGGGAGGGCCTTTTGATTGTTTGCACTGCTGTGTTTAGGATTTCTTTCCCCAGAGGTTCCTTTAGGAACATTAGCTGTTAGGGCAGCCGTAGGGCGCCGTTCGGCTAACTTTGTCCTTACGCGTGTAGGTCGGACAGGACTTCGCGATTTGTGACCACCTGCGATGGTGTCCGCCCTTAGAATCTTAGGTCTTGGCTCGGTCGAGACTGCCCTAGCTTCTAAGCGAAAGCCAATAGCTGTACCTTCCACCGTGAAAATCATATTAACTGAGTTTTCCGTCGTAAAAATCGCACTTGTGTTTTCTATTGTGAAAATCGAACTTGTCGTGTTTTCTATTGCGAAAATCGAAGTGCTGTGTTTTTCTTAGTGAAAATCGGTTGTGTTTTCCATAAGTGAAGGTCGCTGTGCTTTCTTTGAGTTAAGGTCTAGCCTCCATCGCGCTAGGAGCGTTAAGGTGGTCGAATTTTCCCGGTGGAATTCTGCTTATCGCGATTTTTAGGGACAACACATTACACATGTTTATTATTTGTCATCGGATTCGAGTGTACGGCTTGCCGTCTGTCTTCGCAAGGCATTGTTGCAAGGCACCTGCAGGTACGTCGTGCACTTTTGTTATTCTTTAGCTAGCTGCGCATTCCGCGGTCCATGACCCCCATTACTATAGGACATCCGCGTTGGACCGCACCTAGGGCTCTAGTCTCAGGACCGCTGGCTTCGTACCGGTACGAAAAAGGTTGTCCGGCAATCTCGTTCTTACAGCGGACCTAACGTCCTGTCCTCAGCAGCTGTGAGTCCGGTCACAAAAATAAATGTACGGCTGTTGAGACCAGAGCGAGGACCAGCGGACGCTGTGAAGGGCGGTGATTGTTTTTTCTCTCCGCGGTAGGTTTTGTGGATTTAGGCTGTTCACAGACAAAGAGTCTAACTAATTCACTCTCATTTCGCTCTGATGATTTTTTTCAGATGGCGTTATTTTCGGTCTTTTTCTGTCGTCACTAGTTTTTTTTTTTTTTTTTTTTTTTCAAAATGTTTTCCAAATTTCTTCGAACTTCTTTTACTTAAAATCGTGAAAAATTAATCGAAATTCATTATTTGTGTAGAGTTAAAACGGGCTTAACTCATTAAAAATAAAAAAAGTGCTTATAATGTAAGCACTTAAAAAAATATCATTTTGGGCCAAATGGTATTTTCTAGACTTCGTAATGACAAAAATCTTAGTTTCGTCTCGCTTGAAAAAGTCAAAACGCGCTTAGAGAAAAAGTATTGAAAATACGCCCAACGATAGCACATCTGATCTTCTCAACATGGTCCACTCTCAGAAAGCCTTCCGTGAAATAAAGTTAAAATTTAAATTTCAAATTCATGTTTTAAAATATATTGTTTTTCTTTTAATTAAATCAAACTGTTTTTTTTTTATTATTATTTCTTTAAGAACATCAGTTTATTCATTTATTAATTTCATATGACATTTACTTAAAAAAATAAATTTTTTGCAATTTTTAAAATTTTTGTTAATAATAAATCTGAAATAAATTTTTAGTAATTTTTAAAATTTTACTTAATAATAAATCTGAAAGAAATTTTTTGCAATTGTTTAAAATTTTAGTTAATAATAAATCTGAAGTACATTTTTTGCAATTTTTAAAATTTTAGTTAATAATAAATCTGAAATAAATTTTTTGCAGTTTTTAAAACTTTAGTTAATAATAAATCTGAAATAAATTGTTTAAAGCAAATTAATAATAGAAATTCGTTTATCGTTGAAATCTTCCCTCGGTTTTTAGATTAGCCAACGACAAAAATGTAGTCTAGATCGCTTACGACCTCCTCCCAGGCCCACCCCGTTATCGACTGTTGATCCCGAAATTGTATTTGTGGTGTTGGTTATTTATATTTTCTCTCTCGGGGTACAACTCGCAGGTGTAGTTTAAAACACTGTGAGACTGTCTCCCGGGGGCGTAGGAGGTAAAATTAAGTATAATATTTATTTATCGTAATATTACGTGATTCTGATCTTGAGCAAAAAATTGGTTTTTCGATTGATAAACCAATACATTTTTTGTATAAAGATACAAACACGTAAATCGCGAATTCGTTAATTTAGTGAATTCAGTGCAGTGCAAAAAAATTATAAGGTCGTGATAAAAAATAATTCGGATATTCAAATTTTCTGTAAGTATATCTTGTTTATTAATTTTATTTGAAACAAAAGTATCGACGCCTACTAATTGTCAATTATTATTTGGTGTAAATAGTAACCACGAACCCCAGAAGTTCCTTTTCTCGACGTACATTCCGCTAACCTTGTTAGCATAATCAGAAGATGATTAAAACCCTTAATCATCTTCTCATGATGTTAACACAGTATGCGAAACGTGCAGAGTGTTTTGTTTAGAATTCTTTTCGATCAAAAAGCATTTTGAATTTTTTTGTCTTTTTGGCTTTTTTGACACTTTTCTGGTGAGGTAAGGCTGCGGTACGAGGGGTAGTGCACGCCATGCGATCGTCTCAGAATGGAAGCATGTTATGGAGGTCGGTACCGGGGGTTCGCTTTACTTTGAAGCGTTCCCAAAGACAATATTTTGTCGCACTAATAATTAAATAGACTTGTCGAAAAAGCTTAAAATGGAATAATGTCCTTCCAAATTATGAGTATTTTGATTCATTTACATGTTTTGCGTATGAGAGCAAGTTTTAGAGCTTTTGTCTTTGGGTTCTTTGAAAAGTACGTGTCGATGCTTAAATAATTCTTAACATTAAATAATTTCTTTTTAGGTTTCTCTTTCTGTGTTGTTTTAGGTGTATTTTGAATATTTAGCTGAATGATTTCATAAACCAAAATAATAACATTCCGTGTTCTACAACCAGTGCAGCATTTTTTAAATGAAGACGATATCAAAGAAGAAATACATTTTATTTGTGAATTTTATTTTAAAATATTGGTAATTATAATAACTTAAAAATGTACAAATATTTTGCTACAAAATGAAAAACTAATATTTTGTTGTATCTAAAAAGAAAGTGACTTTTTTTAAACAAGCTTAAGATTTTTTGTTCATTTCGTGTTGGTTTTACTCCCTCAGATCGCGACTCATGTTTGTGGTTGTCAGAAACGACCCAAAACAACATTACTCGCCTCTGTCAGGGGGCACGGGACTGTTTTTTTGTGAGTGTTAAAAAGTGATATTAAAAAAAAAAACGATTAAAAAAAATTATCTCTGCTCCGGTTTTAAAACGAACGTTCGTAAAAATATATAAAAAACATAAATAAAATATAGGGAGCCGCCTATTCTCCCCACCTTGGAGAGATCTCAAATTATTTTTCAATTTTCACGATTATATCAAAAATTTATTGCGTATATTCTTATACTGGATTTCTGGAAAGACTTTCAGCGCTAAATTACCTTACAAAGTAGATTGATATAGCATTGGGTATCGGTCCTATGCTAATGCTGGGTTGCAGAAAGCATTGTCAAATAATTTAAACGTAAATTTAAATGTAAAAAATCGCGGAAACATTTCTTCGAACTGATTCTAATCCTTCTCCTAGTATTAAGGTGGAAAATATAATTGATTTAGCTTCGATACGACGACGACATAATTTTAGATCGTAGAACATATGCTTTATCTTTTTGACGTTGCGTTTTTCTCTTAGATTTTCGCTGGTTTATTTTTTGCGTCTGGAACACCCAAGTCGCTTTATTGTTTGGCTAATTTGCATAATGCAAATTTGACGCGTGGATTTATTGAGACGAGGGCGTAGCCCCCCGACTATGACGCATGCTATTTTTTAAATAGTGGCACCACAGGCCCAACCCGAATTCCCCGCGCTTGTCATTTGTCAAATATTGTACAAAGCCTATCTGATGACTGGCTTATTATATATGTCTTTTGTTTGTTTGGAATTCGCCGAAAATATTTTGTCTTGAGTACTGTTTTCCCGAATGTATTTTCGTATTTTTGTGTATTTATTTATTTATTTTTTTGTTCTCAAATCGAAATTAGAAATTGACTATTTCTATTACCAGTATTTTTTTCCATTTTTGAAACTTCTTGTGCCTAAGAAAAAAATATTTTGCTTGAATAATTTTTTTTTGTTGACGTAATTTTGAAAATGGACCAACTTTTGATGTCACTTTTTTTATTTGTTTGTTAAATTTAAAGTTTAATATTTTTGCTGCTAATTACAAATATAATACATACACAAATGCTTAAATTATAAATATGATTGTTTAAAGGAAGGGTTCAAAATGATAAAAAATAACACTTATTTTTTTTATTTGTATAAAAATCCAAAAATCACAAAAATAAATTACTAGAATATAGGTATATAAAAATAAATACATTAATAATTTGGTTTATGACACCTAATTTCAAATGTATTTATCTGCCACATGACGACGATTTATCGGAAAGGACCTTAGAATGGGCACAACGCCGGTTATGGCACTTAAGATTTCGTATAACGTTCACGAATTAAGATGATTTAAAAATGCGTTTTTTGTAAAATCGCAATTTTTTAATTTGTGCTACTGATTGTATATTCGTCTAATCGGGTTTTTTGATAAACTTCAAATTTTTGTGAAGTTTAAGACTTAATCACAGTTAATAAAAACAGTAAAAAAATTAATTTTGCGACAGCAGTTATTTCCCGAGAGCATATTTTACAATCTAAGAAATCAGACACTTTAATGAAAAAATTGGCACTTTTGACGGAGCGGTTGTGTTTTTTTAAAATAGTACCTGGGGACCGAGCTTTGCTCGGAGATTCCTAATTAATATTTCTTCTTTTTTATTAAAATAATTTACGTTTTACTTAATATAACTTAGTCACTGATGCCAGTATTTTTGACACAATTGTTCATTTGTAATTCCAAAGCTTACAATATAACAGTATTTTGAAACGTCAAAAAAATAATTTTTAAAATGATTAAAGTAAGAAAAAACGGAGGTTTCTAAGAATAAAACTTTTCTCGTTAGAACCGTTTGAGAACGCGAAATTTATAAATTTATTTGCAAGAATTGCTCGTTTAACTATATAATAAGATAAGGTCCTTTCCGCCATCGACGTACGGCCGTTCTCAAACTACGAAGGCGCCGTGCTGCGGCCGATGCGGAACTACGACTTGGTGTCCTCCGTGAACTTGTCTGTCGTCCAGCACGTACAAAGGCACCGCGACGTCTCTGCCTGCCTGAGCGGCCCTCAGCTGTTCGAACATCGGAAAACCGCCGCCGTCGTGATAGGCGCCGGGAGCGTCGAACGGCGGCAGCTGCTGTCCGTTTAAAGTGTATTGGGGTTGATTCAGCGACGCCGATATTGACTTAGGCTTCACCTGTTGGAGGAACATTTGGGGCGATCCTGAAAATATGTCATTTGTTAATTTTTCAACTTAAGACTTATTGGAAATTTTATTTTTAGAAAGTACGCTAATCTATATTTAAATAAAATTTAAATTCTGTTCGGTGGTAAACGCATCACTTGAGAACGCCTGGACCGATTTAGATAATTTTTTTAAATGTTCGTAATTGTCCTTAATTGGCCCTTAAAAGTGGGTTATTCGGGAAAAATTGAAAGTGCTTTTTTCTATGGAATTTATTTTTATTAAAGTAATGTCAAAGCCCAGCGAGGCAAGACTTGTAATACGATGGAACCGAAGGCTCCACTACTGGTTTATCTCAAACGCGTGCTAGTTCCAAATAAACAAAAGAAAACTTCTCCTATTTTACAAAGTATGGGTGTTCAAACTTAAACTTTCATATCTTCGAAAACTCGATATAAATCCGATCAATTGAGAATACATTCTCTGATATAGGATTTCCGTGAATTTGGTTTATAATAAATACTCTAGAGAAAAATAAATAATTGTTCGTACTTCTGAAATAATCCCCGTAGTAATAGTCGTCGCCACGTTCTTTGTCGTCCTTGCCGCCTCCAGCACTGCCCCCAGCGGCCGGCTGATTCGAAGCCGGTTGCTTGAAGCTGCCAAGCGGCAGACCGACTTGACTTGGCGGCACTCCGGAAATTGCCGTCGCTACGGGTCGCGAAATTGCTAGACCTCCTGGACCTACTATGGCCGTACCGACGGGTTTGCTTGCAGCCACGCCTCCTGGACCTGAATCGAAAACGAAATTCTGATCTTAAACTTTATATAAACGCTTTGTCTCGCTTGATTTTTTAACGTCAGTAATGTTGAACAAAACATTTTATATTCAAAATATTGCGGTTTCTTGGAATATATTTGTTATAAATAGAAAATAGAAATCAAAATTTTTGAAATGAAACTTCTTTAGCGAGAAGATATCAATGAAACAAGTTCATAATTCTAAAGTTCAATTTTTTTTCGAGAAGCATCGATACAAAATTCCACAAAGCTAGTTTGTCGCGCAGAAATATGTATGGTTCGCAATTCTAAGATCATATTTTGTCAAATCAGTTTTTCGGACAATACGATTCTGCAACAAACCCGAGTCAAATAATTACCTGCGATTGCCAGAGCGACCGGTTTGACTTCGGCAATCGACGAACCCTCAGGCGGAAGTTCAACGGCGACGCCGTCGTCGCCGCCTTCTTGTCCCCCCTCCTCTTCGCCGCCCTCGCCATTTCCGCCTTCCTCGTTGCCTTCGGTGTTTTCCTCGACAGTTTCGTTTTCTTCGTTTTCAATTCTTACTTTCGATTGTATTTGTGCTGCAAAGGAAATTATCACGTCGATTTTTACTACGCGTAACGTCTAATAGCCGTATTTATGCTAATCTCACTCCAGTCCTTTTTATATTTTGTTTCAAAAAATTGTTTGAAATATTAAAAAAATAGTTTTTAATTACGCTAAGGAAGTATAACTTCTAACACGCGTACACTTTTTCAAAAATTAAAGTATGTTTAACTTCATTTTGATTAAATTATTTCGCTATAAGGTTACTGAGTATCAGATGTTCAATATGCTCCCTTTTTCACCTGCATACTGTATCTTACGAGATGTAAAATGCACTTATGTTCCGAACTTTAATTTCTATAAAAAAATCTTATTCAATATTTGATGTAAATGTTTCAAAATAAACTAGAAATACCATTCTTCCCATATGACTTTTTGTCCACGTTTTTACAGTTTATTTGGTCTAAAATAAACGATTTAAAATCTCATTAACGTAAGTCTTACACAAATTTTTGTACAGAAAAAATTAAATTTGAAAAATATTATTGAGCAAGCCAACTTTGCCACTATTTTTAAACATGAATTTGTAGAGAAAAAAACTTCAAAACGTTAATTTGCCTTTTCGTAATTCAAAATCTCGTGACGTTCAGTAAAGAAATATTGACGAATATCACGTTTCCTTTATTCAATTTTCAGGGCAAAAATATATGTTTCTTGAAATTTTTAAGCACCAAGCTAAATTGTGTGAAGCTTTAAGGCTGTCGGAACGCTCTGATTTTAAGCCGCACTATGAGGTTAAAATATGCTGTTGCAAGGGTGCCGTTGCCAGTTGATTACTCTAAATTTTAGAAATATTTTGAAGATTTAAAAAACTTTTCCGAAAAAGGAAGAGTCACTTTAGGTTTGTGATGGAACAATTTTGTGAAATAAGTACGAATAAGGTCGTAGTGTGACATTGAAAACGTGTGTTTTTTGGCACAATTAATGCCAACTTTTTTCTAGTAAATCGTACATAAATTACAAAAGTAGTCCATTAGAGACCTAGATTTGTCCTTTAACTTCTTTATAGAGAAAAAATTTTTGCAAAATGTTGACGAATAAGTCTACAATCAGCTATCAGCCGAAGCCTTATTTTTGGCTTACATTCAGAGCGTTCCGACAGCCTTTAATGCTTAATCACAGCTAATAAAAACAGTAATAAAATTAATTTTGCGACCGCAGTTCGAAATTTCCCGAGAGCATATTTTACAATCTGTAACGAATCGATCAATGTTCAAATTGACGCGTATTTTCAGTGGTATAAAAAAAATGGCAACTCACGGGACATGTTATTCGGGACACCCATAAGCTCGCTCCTTCCCTCGCTCGGAATATAATACAAACCATATCTAGTATCGGGCGACAGGAGCGCCTGTCCACCGAATGCCGGCACGACGCCCTGTAAATTTGTCGCGGCGTCGTTCAGCGCCGCGACGCTCTCGCCGTATCTAGCGCTGTCTTCGGCTCTCAGTCCGCCGTATCTGTCGGCGTGCTGCTGAAGCGCTATTAAATTGCCAGCGTTCGTGTACAGTCGTTCCAGTTCGGATGTGAACCCGACGTCGGCGTGCGGCGCCAGGAAATTGTTTGCGACGTGGTGGTAATAGTAACTCGGCGATGATGGACCATCCCCTACTTGCTTCACCTACAAAACATAGTTTTTTAACTTATAAAATTTTGTGGAGATATTTTTTATTATGTCTTATTGTTGCAATTGTATTATTTGTCTTTATTGCTATTATTATTTTATTGATAAATTGTTTACTGGTACATTCTGTCTTGGTCAAAATTAACGCAACACTCAAGGAATACTTAATCAGAAAGTTTCTCGAATATTTTTTTTACTTTTAGTAATGAACCTAAAAATTACAAAATTAATAGCGAATTAATTTTCTATGTAATGAGTTAAGGGTACAAGGCTAATTCAATAAGATATAAAATCTTAATTACATTTATTATTATTGATCTAACGTTTCGGTTAGAATCTACCCATCTTCAGAGACTTGCAAATCATATTACGTTAAACCAATAATAAATCGAATTAAGATTTTATATGTTGTTTAATTAGCCTTGTATCCTGAATTCGTCACATTTTACTACAGCAAGGTTTCCTGCTTACTTGAAATAATTTTCGTAATGTCTTTAAAAATAACAAAGGTATTCAAAATTTAAGTTTGACAATTCTGTTAGAAATTTTCTGCAATGTCAAACGGGAAATGATTATAATTAATATAAGAGAAACCTTGGTATCGCAAAATGGATAAAGCATCAATGTAACGAGTTTATAACTGTAAAGAAGTTTCACTTCCCCCGTGAGCTCATGCGAGTGAGACGTTTTGTTTTTCAATCAATATTTTCTCAATTTAAAATCTAACCTGGCTGCTCACAATTCTTCCATCTGGAGTTTTGTAAATCTGCAAGACTTGTCCTCGGGCGCCGCCGTAGAACGGAAGCGTCTCCGTTTTGAGTCCCCCCGGCGCTCCGTCTTTCCTAAAAGACATCGGCAAAGGCATGTCGGCTTCCCGATGCTGGATCCTGTCAAGAATTAAAGCAAATCATCGTCAAATAAGGTGATTGAACGTCGCTGTAATCAATAGACAGGTGACTATCGACCCGTACCGATAATAATCAGTATTCATCATCGGATCATTTTCGTAACGTGCTGCTACGCCCATCGCATAAACAACAACGAATCGAGAACATTGTTTTCGCGTTTCATTTGTCATATAAAAAAAGAACAGTCTACAAACCACAGCGCGTCTCTATGCCGTAATCCCCTTAAAACGATTATTGAATTGACAATCGACGATTTAAAATTTGTTGTTCGGTTGTTGTTGTTGAGTCACACACTTTTATTTGAAATGGTTGCGGTTTAAATAAATCAAGCAATGACCTCAGAATGTTTCGGAACGTGTTTTATTTACTTAGACTGCGAAATTATGTACAAAAAATAGGGCGTCAGATATTCTTCTTGATGTCTAGTTACCAAGACGTTCACTTTTTCTTTTTTTTTTGGAATTACGTTTACTTACGCCCGTCTTTTGAAGCGTAGCTTTACGATGGTATCTGCACTGTTACCATGGTTTTATTTATGGCAACATAACCTCAATATCGTCGCGAAATTATATATCTACCCTGATGGGCTTTACTGATTTATTTTACTATATCTAACATCCCGATTTTATACTATTAATCAAAGAGTCACGAACTCATATGGGACAAATCTGCCCACTAAATCGTAAATATTGGTTACCACTAGCGTCGCCAGTTTCCCTGTTGTCCTGACGTGAATTTTTGTATCATAAATATATGTGAAGAAAGCGAGCAAGCTGTCAAAATATTCATTAGATTATAAGAATTTTATATTAATAAGTGACTGATTACAATTTAGCAATTATTTTAATTGAACTTTGAGTCAGTAAATCAATATAATTAATAATCCCGTGTGAAAATTATACTGTTCTAATTAATTTGACTCATGTGAAGCGTTTAGATCTTAGACATCCATGGTTTCGATTACGTATACAAAACTGTTTTTAGGAAGCTTTTTATAGATAGATATTTACTCAGTTGAGACATAAATACATTCATTTGACACGTCAACGAAATACAGAGTTAAAATTATACACTTATCAACAACATAAAAAATAAAAAAGGCCCATTCTGAAAATATTTTCAGTAACAAGTTTTTTTTATTATTTAACAGGAAATTGGACAATTCAATTTTAATAAAGTAAACTAAATTAAAAAATTTGCCGTAAAAAAATAAATACATGAAGTTCGTGCTCCTCATAAAGTGTTCATGCTATTAATGTTTAGAAAATTTTACCCGCGGTATAATTAACAATGAATTTATAACTAATGGTGGTTTTAACTAATTAATAATTGTCAAACGGTTTTGAAAAATTGCTTATTTTATCGCTTCACCAGAGCTAGATGTATTTTGAGTTTAACAATAGCCGAGGTCTTACAGACACTGTTGTTTATATGGCGTTCTCCAGGTTCTAATATGAGAACTGGTGAAAGTATCAATTGGATTTTTCTAAAATAATAATTTAAAAGTTAAGACTTATTTAGGTTGAGTTAACACTAACAAGTCGGTGGCATGTTTTAAATTAAACCGAGTCATTTGCTTCTTAATTACTTTACTCAAAGACGAATATCTTTGACCAGTTATAATATTTTTTTTATAAATATCTACACGTTTTTTTAGTTTAACTGTTTTGTTCAAAGTGTCTTTTCACTTGTTTCGGCGTCACTTATTCGTTTATAAAAATAGGAACTTTAAAAAAATTGCCAAGACACATTCGAATTCATTTCTCGTAGTATCCAATTTCCAGTTCGCTCTGCGCATGCGCTATTCCTCCGGGTCCCGCGACGGCGACGGCGTCCGGCCGGAAGATTATGTCCGCGTTAGTTTTCTTATCGAGCACGGCTCTCGCGAACGGGGCTGCTATAGCGGTGCCATTGCATTCGGCCACGGCCCTTGCCACCGGTTGCAGCAGGAGCGTCACTTTGTCGCCGCGCGATTGGACGACGGTGGCATTTGTTTTGGCGATTGTCGATTGTCTTCTGATCGCCGGAGGTGAAGGTTCTGTTGCAAAGTTCAGTCCGTTATTTGTGGGGGGAAATTTGGGTTGACCCGTGATTCGAGGAAATTGTATTTCTAAACTTGAATAATTGAATTCGACATTTTATGTCAAACTTGATCAATTTAAGTGTTTTGTTTGGCAAAATAGACCAATATTTGAAATGTTGATATATTAACATTTTAATCAGACAACCGTTTGGGTAAATATACCATCTTCAGTGATAAAAACTTGTAAAAATCTTTCTGGGAAAATATTGTAGTTTAAAAATTTCAAACATATCGAATGTCACATCATATAAGGACGTGTCATTAAAAGTTAGATTTTTGGTAATGAATGCTTAAAGTCTAAGTGTTGTTTGTTTTGAGGACTTTTATATCAGTTCCCCAAAATGAAACGGAATTGATTGATTTAAATAATTTTTGTTAATTTCGTTCTTATCGAAGCTGGAATTCAATTATAAGAAACTACCGAATAAGTGTCCAACGAAATACTATTAGAACATCGCAAGTTCTATGAAGTTTTTATCGTGAAATGTTAAATCTAATATCATTATTTTGAAATCTTTATTTAAAAAGTTAAGCCCTTAGTCGTCTCTGAAACGAATTTGAATCACTTTTATAAGTACCTCGAATACGTTGAGCTTCTGCAGGAGTCGACGTAATTGAATTCGTGACATTAATTTTGTTAATTGCGTTTACTGTTATCGCCTTTTTGTCCGAAACGTTCGCATTTGTCGTTCTAAAAGGCAGTTTCTTCGATTCAACTACATCAGCACCATCCTTTGACATCTTGTTGTGCCCTTTGTCGAAAAAAACCGACACTTTGTTGTTGGGTAATTTCACCGGCACTTTTAACTTATTCTGCGCTGGTCGAATTTCCTCGAAAAAATCTTGCGATTTTAACACAGTTTTATGAAAGACGTTGCGTGGGTACGGCGTCCAGGGGTTCGCAAAATGTTGTACTTGTTGCGGCCACAAAACGTTTTGTCTGTACATCGTGTCCGGGAAGTAGAAAAAAGTCGCACCGAGCGGCGTCCACACGAATTGACTGAACACAGGCACTGCCTCACCGCCGCCTCCGACGCCGCCTCCCCGAGCGAACTGCAGGTATCTGAGAGGAAAACAGTGACGTCATCTCTCGCACTTGCGCTGTTCGTGCAGAAATCTTTTCATTCACGCGCATGCAATTTTTTTGAGTCCTATTTTGAGTTTGTATGTTTTTTTTTTGGTCTGTTTGATTTCTATTGGCCTTCCGTGTTTAATGTGTTTAATTTGGAGACGGGTCCGTAGTGTTTCGCTAGCATGCTCACGACAACAGGCAACACAATATACTTAAATTAGTGTTCGTATATTGTTTTTCGGTCATATTTTCAAATAGGGACTTTGGTGACTTTTTAGTACGCAAATCCTTCCATCTCTTATAACGTCCTACAAAACTGCGTTTTTAGAGTAACTGCATTTTTGCATTTCTGTTTTTCACATATTCAAATATTAGGTAAATTTGTTCGTCAATCGATTTGAAATTACTTTTTGAGGTCCACCAACTTTTGGACCCAAACCAATTGATATGTTTGAGTCCAGCTCTCATTCAATTTTAAACGTAATTATTATTATTTTTTTTGTGTTTGCTCCGCGTTTATTCCCCAATTGTGAACCGGCTTAAAAAATTTTGCCGCCGTTTTGTTCAGAATTTTATCAGGTTAATAATATATATTTTATATGACTTCAAAAAAACATTTTTTTTAATAATAAAATACTTGGAACTTCAATTTAATACACTCTCATCAGTTCTTCGATTAGAGTCGAATGAGAGTGTATTAGAGAAACGGTAAATGGACAACCCTTACGATTCTCGATCATTCGAAAAGTTAATTAATATTTTTAATGACAAACTGAAAATCCAATAGAAACTTACACCGATTATTTTTACTTAATTGAGGATAATTCTCATTTGATACTTTTGTAAGTTCTCCCATTAAAACCTGGAAGCTGGGGGCTTGCAATAGTGGAACCATGGAAACGCCATATAAACAACGGCATCGCTACATGCTCGGCTATTCTCAAATCGACGCGAATGACTATAGTTACAACAAAAGGATTAATTAAATAAAAAAATAGCGTTTTACTAAATACAATTATTTATTTGTTATACAATCTCGGTAATATCTTCATTTACATTTCGCAATCACAATGCTTGGGTAACAGACCAAAACAAATAACTATCTACAATTGTTTTACATCGATCTAATTATCAATCGATCAATCAATTATCTACTATATTGTTTATTTAAACACTTATAACGATACTATCACAACTACATATTGTTCTAACACATTAATTAGTTGTTAGTAATTAGCGATTATTTATTTGATTAGAAGTTAATACTGATCAGCAAACGACGATTGAATAATTAATAGAGTTCGCTCGAAGCTTCGGTCATATTCGGCTAAGACGAATGTTTTGCGACTAATCGAACGAGTATAATTCATCCAACTTTACAAAGAATTTTGAAGAAGTATGTTTTTTTTCATATTTCTAAGTTGTATAAATCGGAATTTGTTTATTTACGCTATAAGTCCGTAGTTGGGTCGTCTAAGTCTTATATGTGTACCAAATTTCAACTTTTTTCGTCTAGTAGATTCGGAAAAAATAAGCTGTGACAGACGGACGGACATACACGAGACTGATTCTATAAGGATTCCGTTTTTTTCATCGAATGTACGGAACCCTAAAACACAACGCAATAATAGGGTACTTGACCAAAAAAAAAATTTTGTTATATTAATAGAGCAGTAAATTCCGAACAAAGTGGCACTTAAATTTATTCTCATTTAAAATAAGTTCAAAATAATATTAATATTAATATTATCATCCATAATTTTTTATAAGATTAAAAATTATCAGGAAATTGGACAATATAAAAAATATGCAATCAATTCTGCGACGTTTCGGTTTTTTAATTAAACCTTCATCAGGCTTCTGAAATATACATAGTAAGAAATAAAAATAATACAATTAATTAATAAAATAAAAAACAATATAAATATACCTTGATTAAATTTTACAAAATTCTTTAATTTTTTATTTATTTTCATTAAAATATATTAATAAAAATAAATAAAAAATTAAAGAATTTTGTAAAAGTTTATGAGTATTAGTAATGTATAATAAGTTATTGTTATTTAACTATTTTAATCAAGGTATATTTATATTGTTTTTTATTTTATTAATTAATTGTATTATTTTTATTTCTTACTATGTATATTTCAGAAGCCTGATGAAGGTTTAATTAAAAAACCGAAACGTCGCAGAATTGATTGCATATTTTTTATTTTGTCCAATTTCCTGATAATTTTTAATCTTGTTCAAAATAATGTTTGAAATATTTATGTAAACCCCGTCTCCTAAATAGTATTTTTGCTCTACATAATTTTGACATCACAGCTTTATGAACGTGCGTTGATTTTACTTACCAATAGTATCTTAAAAATCCAGAAACAAACTGTTGAAAAAAAATTGTTTTTTACCTAAAAATATTTTAGAACATTAACTTTCATTATAACCCAAAAAAAATGTCAGGCAATTACCCGATGCCTTTCAGCTTAGATTAATGAATATTTTTAGTCGTTTTTTACCGTTATACCTCTGTTTTGAATTACAAAAAACCCAACTTAGGATTTGGTCAAAAATCTGGCCTTCGTCGAACTCTAATAATACACCGCTCGCCTAAAAAACGCCAAACACGGTTTATGCCTTTCAAGTAGACAACCAAACTTACGTTGTACCACGTCTATAATTATTATTATGTACAGTTTCTTAACGTTTTTGGCGCATGTTGCAAAATGTTAACAAAAAAATGTTATGTTAATTTATTCCTAAGAATAATTTTTTTAAAGTAGTTTAAAATTATTTTAAGAGCAGCTCTTTTCGTTATTTTATATTTCATTAACTGTTATATCCACAGAGCGTTTTTTGAAGTTACGTTCCATATATATATGTTATTGTATCAAAATTTGAATTATACATTTAGCAAAATTCAAAAAAAAATATAACAGTTATACACGCTAATAATCTGAGCTGTCGACAAAACTGTGTTTAAAAAGATAATTTTAAAACATCTATATAATTTTAAACAATAAATACGCATTTTTTGATAATCACTTGAAATAAAATTCTGAAGTCTTGACAATTCAATTTATTACAGAGAATGAACAATTGTGTCAACAAACAGGCTTCAGAATTTTATATCAAATAAATTTTAATAATAATACGCCTAACATTAATTTTGATAAGAATCAATTTCTGCATATATCGGTGGGTAATTTTTTAATTCAGTTGCAAAGAAATAATTTTCTTGTTTTCATTTTTTAATTTTCCGGCTCAAAACATAGGAATTTATCCTAGACTGGGTTATTAGGTGAAGAATCTATTGGCGTTCTTGATTTAAATAAACGATCGGTCCTCTGGCAACAATTTTACTTCCGGCCGGCAACTTCCGGCCATGTTCTGATTCACCGTTCAACTGTTCGTTGTGCGCGTTGATAACCACTTCCGTCAGATTATACTCGGCCGGTATTGCGACGACGCTAGCACCGGGTCCTGCGATAGCCAATCCATTCGGTTGAGTAAACGCGAACCCGTTGGGTCCGACAATAGCTGTGCCACCTCCCCCGGCCGTCGCTATGCCCCCCGGCCCCGCAATTGCGACTCCACCCTTCCTCACCTTCAACTTTTGTATGAATATTCCGGACCCCGTGTTATCCCGACTGAAAATCTTCTTGTCGTTCGCTTTTCCTAAATCGCTTCCCCCGGAAGTTATTTTTATGTTATCAGCATCGTCTTCTACGGCATCGCTCGGGGCTGGTCGGTTAATTTCGTCGCTCAGCTGCCGATCAGTTCGGTTGTCGGGTTGTTGCGTTATTTGAATCGAATCTATCGTCACTTCTGGAATTTCTTTTTCGACGTCTTCGTCGGTTTTCTCGAGTTTGACGGCCTTTCCGGAACGAGAGGTCGAATAACTTTTGCCATCCGTGAAGAGGGTCGACTCTTCGCCCGTTTTCGGTTTACCTCCGGCGTCTTTTCTCTTGCAGACGTCCGCTTCAGGGCCGTACTCGACCATCGACGTGAAAGCGTTGTACATCATCAAAAACGGATCGTTTATCACTATCGGGAAATACCCGGAAAACGGCCAATTGATTTGTCTCGTATTAGCGACGTTTTGTTGGTAATACGGCTCTGGTTGAAGATTTCCGTAGTTCATTTGGCTTTGGTAATATGGATTGTACGGGGCAGCCGGCATACCGTTTTGGTACGCTCGAAGGAACGTTTCGTCGGGCGTGTTGTAATAGAGGTTTCGGCGGTTGAAGCCCGGTCCGTACAAATCGTCACTTTCGCTTGTGTTTCGGGTATCTTCGCCGCCGTTCGAAATGATCGGATCGGTGGGCGGCTGATTTTGGAACGGCTGGTCCGTCATATAAATAGGATACGTGTTTTGAGGCATTTGATTTTGAAGAACCTGACTCGGTACGAAGTAGCTCTGATGATGCGTAACTTTGCGCTTGATTACGTAGCCTTCCGGAGGCGCGTCGTCGTCATTTGTTTCGACGCCCAGGTTTTGTTTCGCTACTCCGTTGTTCTGCCGATTGAGATAGTCGAAAATCGGGTTTTGGAACGGCGTGTTCGGAAACTGAAAATTGTTGTTTTGTTGCGGGCTCTCGTGATGTCTGTATCTCGGCGGCGGGATCGAATAGAACCGATTATTGTCGAAGGAGCGGTGCTGATCGAGGGGCCGGATCGTACCGCTGCTTTCGATGTCGCCGTCGAACGCCTTTAACCCTTTCGGAACGTAACCGTGACGTTCGTTCACTTCGGCAATCTTCGCCAAGATTTTTTTCGTGTTTTCAGCCCGCGAATCGGTGTTCGTGGTGTCGAGTAGAGTTCGACCGGGCGTCTCTTTTACGACCGTTTGTTTCGCGATACTAAAAAAAACAAAACAAAAATAATTAAGTACCCGAAACTGGTTGTAGTTTTACGAGGCCAATTAATTTATTAATGATTAATTGAATTAAAAATAATATTATTAGTAAAACACTTACCCTTCTCTCTTCGCGTTTTTCCCACTCTTCTTTCGGAAACACTTTTGTGATTCACTCAGTTTAAAAAAAAAAATTAAAGTTGATTTTTTTTGTGTGAAAGCGGGTAGTGTTTTACTAATGTTATATTATTCGTGTTCAAAGGTGTAATGTACAAACTCCAATAAATGTGGTCGTCACAAATATGCTTTAGGTAAAAACTTTTGATTGATATAAATTGACAATGGACGTAGGAGGTGTTCGTAATAATTTTAATGCTTTGGTCTCAAGTATAAAAAAAAATCTAGTTTTTAAGCCGTTCGCGTTAATACCAAACGAAATATAATTTAGACTTAAGCCCAGTAAAAAAAATTACATTTAATAATTTGTGACTTAAGTCCTTTATACCTGACACCAGAGATATGAATGTGTGAATACATAGTCTTTTTTGACTGATTTAGTTTTCAAGTAGATATTCTTTTGACATTTAAAATGTAAAATTATGCCCAAGCAAAATTTCTAACTCTCAGTTCACGAACTCTAATCTGACAACTAGTAAAAGTATTCAACGGATTTGTTCAGGGGCGAGTCTAGGTTTCTTTAGGCCTACGGCTTATTGAAGTTCAATGTGACCCTATTTTTAGTTAGATTAAGCCTTTAAATTGGAGTCTAAAATTCGAGTTGGAAGTTGGCGACTTGATTTAACAAATGATATAATAAATGCACTCAAAACTTGTCAAAAAACATTAAAAAAATTGTGAAAATTCTCCCATGATAATGATAATAATTAATATCAATTATTTTTTACTGGATTACGATAAGTGCTCATTGTTAATGAAAAATTATTAACGATAGTAATTTTTTTGTGGGTGTCTGATGATACTTCGCTTAGGACTGAAGTCCTATTAGTCCCTACATACATCCGCCCCTGGATTTGTGTATTACTTAAAATAGTAATCGCCTAAAAATATAAATTGATTCTGACGAATTAAGCTGTTGATGATTTAAAAATTATGTGTTTTTTGTAAAAAAACGTTTGTATAGATTTGAAACCATGTATGTAGTATGGTAAAAAACGACATATTAGTACTGTTAGTATTTTAGTTTGTAACTTAGCATAAGCAAAACTATAGAAACTGCGAACTGCATATTTGAAACCATAAAAATTGATCTTAATTGAAAAGAAATCTCTAAAAATAGTGCAAAAATAATATTGGATTTAACGATACAAATCAACGCATCCAAAATTAATTTTTTGGAACGTGCTTTTGAAACTTTTAAATGGGAAATTTTCAGTACACTGAAACTTTCCTAAATAAGTAGTTTATTTAATGTTCCGTAATTTTTAGAGATTCAGAGTTCAGACATGATTTTTTTGTTAATAATAATCAATTCCCCGATATATGCATGTAGTGAATCTATGAGCCGTTATTATTGGTTGGTAATATTATAATTAATTACAGTAGATCTCGTGAAGCATGACAACTGTAGCATCAAGTGTGTTAGCTGAAATGCAATGAATGTAAAAACAGTTGAAGGTGCTTACTTGAATGAAGACTGGTCTTCTCCTCCTTGTTGCGGTCGCCCGAAAGCTGTCGTAATCGCGCATATCTGAAAATAAAATAAAAATGAATTTAAATGAAACAAACACCAATAACCTTAGTTTTTGGGCGTCTATAATTTTTACAATCTATATTTAACAGAACAGTCAATATTTGTCTGGATCGGTATTTTGAAATTAAAAAAAAAAAACTATTGAAATACTTTTTGCGATATTTAAATCTGAGAAGTTTATAACAGCTAAATTTGTGTTGTGCAAAAAACTAGTTTTTTGCGTTCTACTGTCTCTGTGTGGCCTTCAGACGTGAAGGCCGGGTCATATTTTTCGGTTGGCAGCAAATTACAGGGTAGTCAACTATAATCACAAATGATTTGTAAAAAGATGATGCACTGAAATCGGTTGTTCCACAATTTTATGTTTTTCTTATCTCAGTTTCATAAAAAACCGACACGAGAACAGCTTTGGTATAACGGTTAGCGTGCTAATCTTTGGATCAAACTTTTGTGAGTTCGAATCGCACCTCTGCTTGTTGTTTTAATATGCATGGGTATTTGGATTGACAAGACTGTTATTATTTAAAAACAATTCTTTAATATCATTGTACGACGTTTCGTCTCTCTCGAGACTTTTTCAGGTACTGTAATGAGAACACAAAAACAATAAATAAATAAATATCATTTTTACATGTACAAGAGTTGTGAAAATATAACTAGTATAGATAAGAAGTCTCGAGAGAGACGAAACGTCGTACAATGATATTAAAGAATTGTTTTTAAATAATAACAGTCTTGTCAATCCAAATACCCATGAATATGAACAGTCATTTAGTAATATGGATATGAATAGAGTAAATCGTTTTAATTTAATTTCATTAAATTAGACACTTATCATTTTAGTTATCGAGTGTCTATAATCTACAAAAAATAGAAATTAAAAAAATATATAGTTGTATTTCTCATAACAAGCCCTTTCATTTGATACGTCACATGATGCACTTCAATTTTTTTTTTATTTTTTAATTTGCCCCCCTCCCCAAAACGGAATTCGTTTATTTACGCTATACGTCCGTGATTGGGTCATCTAACTCAATATATGCACCTTTCAACCTTATAGGATCTGTGCCTGTCACAGCTTATTTTCTCCGAATCTTCTGGACTTAAGGCTGTCGGAACGCTCTGAATTTAAGCTACACTACGAGGCTAAAAAATGCTGTTGCAATGGTGCCGCTGTCAGTTGATTACTCTAAATTTTGGAAATATTTTGAAGAATTAAACACTTTTCCGAAAAAGGAAGAGTCACTTTAGGTTTGTGATGGAACAGTTTTGTGAAATAAGTACGAATAAGGTCGTGGTGTGACATTGAAAACGTGTGTTTTTTGGCACAATCAATGCCAACTTTTTTCTAGTAAATCGTACATAAATTACAAAAGTAGTCCATTAGAGATCTAGATTTGCCCTTTATCTTCCTTATAGAGAAAGAATTTTTGCAAAATGTTGACGAATAAGTCTACAATCAGCTATCAGCCGAAGCCCTATTTTTGGCTTAAATTCAGAGCCTTCCGACAGCCTTAAGACAGACATACACACGAGAAATCCTAGAAGAGATCTGTTTTTTCAACGATTCCTTAAAAAGTAACATAATCTAGGGTAATGCCAATTTTATTACCAACACTTCTTCTCTGTGTCTATTATTATTTTAAAAAACTGTTTAAAGTTTATGTAGAGTTTTTTTTGATGTAGAAAATGCTAAAAAACAGTTGATTCATCCATAGATAAATTTAAAAGCGGAGCAGAAAATTAAAATTAACTAAATAAGGTATATTATATGCATTGTTCAGTCCCACGGTTGCTGAAACAAACTAGTTTTTTCATCTACCTTCCTCTTTTTTGGATGCAATAGAAATTAAATTGCCCCATTCAAACTGGCGTAAGATAAAAATCTCATCTATTGATCTATAATCACCAGGGTTGTACTTGTGATATTTTTTTTAATCGCCGAACTTCTGATTTTTAGTTATTTGATTGATCGGACCTCAGCCCGACCCTGACAGAAACATTAGCGGAATGCGGTCTTTTGTAAAACGTCGCTTTGTCGGTTAATATGCTTGTTTCTTAAAAAAAATATCATTAATTTTTTTGCTGACGATTTTTTATCTTGTTATTTATGGTCGCGGTTTTTGTGTTTGCCAGAATCGATTCATAAAAATGATGATTGAAAAATTTAAACCGTGTAATTATTAAAGAATGATTAATTTTGAAAATAAGTACCGCTCGTATAATCCAATGCAAACGAACAATAAATTTTAGCCTAAACAATTTTCATAAAACTATTTTTTGATTAAACAATAAAATAAAATCTAATAAATTGCAGGTATTTTCTCACAGGAACTTGTTTTAAGTATTAAATAATTTGTCGTGATTGCATCAAGAGACCTTCCAACGCAGTATTTTTAATTCTTATTCAATGTCAGAAATTTTTACCAAGGTTCTTTTGAAGTGAAACTTCTTTAACGAGGAGGTATCTGTTTGAAATTTAAAGAGGAAATGACTCAACGATAGGAAAATATAATAGAAACCGTGGTGACGCAAAATTAAATCGGAAATGATTCAATGGTGGAGAAAATGAAAGAAACCTTGGTAACGCAAAATGAAACGAGTTCATCTCTCTAAAGAAGTTTCACTTCTACCGTGACCTTATGTAAATGAGGCTCACGTGTTTTCTTTTTCTGTTTTATGGTTTTTGCAGCAGTTAAATTGTCATAGTATATTTAATTTAAAATAAAGAAGAAGGGGCTCCCGTTAAGTGAGCCTCTTCCTCAAAAGCCCTAGGCGCTGAATTAACGGAAGTTTACTATATCGTGTGCATTTTTAGACATCGTTTCGTAATTGTTTTTATAAGTTGTGTGTGTTTTTTTGTGCCGTCCTGTAGAATCGCTCTCGTTAAACCAGGCACCTCGTGTTGTTGTCTTTTTTGTTGTTGTTGTTGAAGATGGCTGTGGAGGTGCATGAATATGTTGTGAAGGTCACGATAGAACATTGACTCCCTGTATGAATGTGCTGCTGCTATGGCTGGGTAAATTTGAATTATTATTTCTTAATGAAATATATAAATCATAATTTAATTTTTTTTATACTTAAAAAAATATTAATATTAAATATTAGACGTAATTTGACTACAGCAGCATATTTCGTATGATGTGTCTGACAGAGACAGATATAGTTCAAGCATGGCTTAGTTTGACAATTTTTTCGACAAGTAATATTTCTCCAAAACTACATTGATTATAATTTTTACGCTATCTTAAAGGGACAAACATTTGATTAATTCGTTTTTGATAGTTTTGTCTGGAGCCAATTTGGTTTATTTCTTTTATTTTAATTTCACGTTATTTAAAAGACGAACTTTCGAATAATCAGTTTTTCGAAATTTTGAGTCGAGTCATTTTAACAATAATATGAATGTCCGCTGAGTCATTTATTGTATTAAAAATAGTATATTTAATAATAAATTACTTAAAGACTAGAGGTCCAACATTTTTTTTTTATTTAGTTGTATGTACAAAATATTTTTAGGTAACGTATTAAAAAATCAAATATTTATCTGGACTGTGATCGATTAAGACAGGAGCGCTTGAAATAATTTAAAAAGTAAAGGTTGCTAATTGTACAGCCCTGGTTATTAGTTTTTGTGTATCTATCGATTAACAAATAAACGAATTGGCTACTTGGTAATTTTTTTTGCCAGTCGATGCTACCAATTAGACACGTCTGTAAATCTCCTGGACGGCGTTAATTATGTACCTACTGTCGATATTACGGACAGAACAGGCTTCTTGCAATAAAAACTGTGGGACTTTCTTTCGTTGATAACTTCGGACGAAAATGAACCGATTTAAATAATTTTGTTTTTAAGGTTTGTCTCGATAAGAGCTCCAGACTTAGTAATTTTTATTAGGATCAGCGGTTTGCGAAGTATTACTGAATTTTGGTGGTATTTTATGACGTCGTTTTAATTTCATGGAATTAGACACTAATGATCTCCTCGAGCGTCTATAATCTACAATAAACAGAAATAAGAAAATGTAGCTGTACTTCTCATAACGAACCCTTTCATTTGATACGTCACATGATTTTTTTTTAATTTTTGCCCCTCAAAATTAACCCTTAATATCGGAATTCGTTTATTTACGCTATACGTCCGTGTTTGGGTCCTGTAACTCTATATATGTTCCAAATTTCAACTTTTTTTGTTCAGTAGATTCGAAAAATAAGCTGACAACACGAGAGTCCCATAAGGATTCGTTGTTTGTACAGAAGCCTATTTAAAATCGAAACATGGAAATCAGTTAGTTATTTTTTCTGTTTCGTTCAGCAAGCTGTTGTCGATAGCAAGATATTGCATCAATGACACTTCGTCTTGCCTTTGAACTTCTATCAACATTTCAATCATTTTGTATAAACTGATCCATAATTTACGTTATAGTGGCTAAACCCTTTTTTGAGAAACGGAGCAGCGTTAAGCGACGTCTTACTGTACTATAGTTTCAAAATGACACACCGAGAATTTCGATGAAACATTGTAAAATAATACCATATTAATATTATCATCCATAATTTTTTAAGATTAAAAATTATCAGGAAATTGGACAAAATAAAAAATATGCAATCAATTCTGCGACGTTTCGGTTTTTTAATTAAACCTTCATCAGGCTTCTGAAACATACATAGTAAGAAATAAAAATAATACAATTAATTAATAAAATAAAAAAAAAAAAAAAAAACAATATAAATATACCTTGATTAAAATATTTAAATAACAATAACTTATTATACATTACTAATACTCATAAACTTTTCAAAATTCTTTAATTTTTTATTTATTTTTATTAAAATATATTAAAAATCAATTGACAGAAAAAAATTTTTTTTTGAAATTATTAAAATAGAAAAAATGAACGAATAAATACATAAACAAATTGACGAGCAACGTCAACTGGATTACAACAATAGTATCACGGAATTTTAAAAAACCAAAACATACACGATATCAGCCAAAATATCAAATAATATTTTAAAAATTATTTTTTATTTTGTCCAATTTCCTGATAATTTTTAATCTTATTGTAAAATAAATTTAAAAAATCAGTCATGAATGTTCAAGTGTTGGCTTCCCATCAAAACTGACGGAGATGCGGGCAAAATTGATATTCACGGGAACGTATCCGCGGGCACAAGCTAGTTTTTTATTTTTTTTTTTTTTAAAGCCGGTCTCAAGTGATTTTACCGGGTCAATAACTCATTGATCCCACCTTATATGATGAGACAATTTTCTCTCCGTTCAGTACTGTTATTTATCCCATAACATAATATGAGTAGGTCCACGTGTTTTGCATCTAATTAAACATATATTGTCGTCCGTTATACCGGGTGTTTCGAAATTCGCGCTCACGAATTGAAGAACGAAAAATGTCTTTGCGATTTTTTGAAGTAAAACATCTTTAACGAGGGTATCTGTTTAAAATTTCTTGTGACGCGTTATGTGTTACAAAAATGACGGGGAACAAAGAATGTCTTGATTTATATTGCGCAGTCGAAAGGGGACCCTTAATCCGTTCTGTCAAAAATTAGAGGGGGACTCCTAAACCGTTTTGTCCAAAAATTATTTTCTAAAATTTTTGAAGTTTAACTTCTTTAACGACGCATCTGTTTGAAAAAAGTAAGAAATCGAGGGGATGTAGAATTGTCTCCGAAAGGGGAATTTAGTTTGTTTCCTAAATTACATGAAACTGACAATTACAGAAGTTTATAGTATGTCGCTAAGTTATGTGTAAGTATTATTAATTAGTTTGACATAGCAAAAAATTAAACTTGGGAATAATATTAAAAACTCAAGAAGTTAAACTTCTTATGTGAGCTTTTTTTATATTACGTAGACGACGGGGACTCCTAAACCATTCTGTCAAAAAATTAGAGGCAGTAAAAATCGACATAAAATTTTTTTTTATAAGACCAGTAGTAAAATCAGATAGGTATCAAATTCGATTAAGAATATACCGGCCGTTATTTCGATTCCATCGTTTCTCAGTCCATTTGCGTGAATTTCGAAACATCCTGTATATGAACCTTGTACATATAACTGGCCATTTACGTGGGACGCTATTGTGTGTGGGGCTTTATTTGTTTTTTAAACTGACGATTATAAAAATATTTTTTTAACATACGGTTATTAACTTGTTGCAACTGGTTTTTAAGGATTAACAAACCACACTTTTGGAATTGTATAATCCACTAGTTTTCACGTACGATTTCGTTCGCGTTAACGACGAAAGTCTGATTTTACTAAAAAGTAAATACCCTATACAAGTTTAAGTTGGCAGTAGATTACAAAGTTTCAACAAAATTCCATTAATTGGTGTCTCATTTGACTCATGCACCGTTTCGATCAAAGATATCCATGATTTAGATAAATATACAAAACTTATTTGAAAATAAGGTGTAATACAAATCAAAACCATAGTAGATGGCTAATTTTTACATTTATTAAATTATTGTTTTTAAATGAATGACAAGATGATCTCACTGCAAACATATCAACAAAGATTCTAAACTATAAAGTAAGTAGCTTGATAAATTTTAATATATATTGTAAATTAAAAGCCTAATTATACATACTAATTGTATCCTATTTTAATTAAAGCTTGCCTGAAGAAGTAGGAAACTAACCTACGAAACGTAGCAAATTTAGAAAACTTAGAATTTTCATTTATTTGTGTCCAATTACCCACGATCCATAAACATATAACATCATGGACGATAACAACTCGAATCGAATATACAAAACTATAGTGACCTCTTATATTATAGGAAGCTTTTTAGGAGTTCGTACTCCTTGTATAGTCTCCATGGTCAGTTTAAACAAAAGCAAGTCGATATAAATGAGACAGCAATATGTCAACATTCAGTACTTCATGCGGTAATACGACCGTGACATTGTATTCTATAATTACATCACATGTCCCGTCTCTTTCAAAAGACTTTTAATAAGTTTTCTTTCATATGTTTATTTCTTTCTGTCGTCGCCAAGTTCCAACGACCTCGCCTATTTTACACAAATAATTACATGTCACAGCTTCGCCATTATCCGTATCTGATTTATGGAGTTGTAGATTATAGACGCGCGACAACTGACGTCATTAGTGTTCAATGGAATTATTTCATCTTTTTTTGTGTTGGAAATGTTAATGAACTGAAATGATCGATTGAAAGCAAAGACCGGAAAAACGTAATGTTTTGATAATTCATACTAATTTACGATGTAAATTATACTATAATTTATTATATACTCTTGATTTTACTTTGTTTAAAGTAAATTATTACGTAGAAATATCAAATAATAAAATTATAACTAATAATCATCATCTGAAAATGAAGGACGTTTCAACATTTGAACGTTTAGATAATCGATTGTTTGGGCTATGGAATTGAGAAAAGCCGGGCGTGTATTTTTTTACTGAAGTGAAACTTCTTTAGCGACGTATCTGTTTGAAATTTTCTGTAACTTTAAAGGGGAAATGATTCAACTGCGAGGAAATATACGAGAAATCTTGGTAACGCAACAATGAAACGAGTTCATAACTCTAAAGAAGTTTCACTTCCCCTGTGAGTTTACGTGGATGAGACTTACACGTATTTTTGTACAGAAGATCATGAGTGTCTAATTACAATCATAAAAGTTGAGATTCGAATCCAAAACAGTTTGATCTAAAGTCCAGAATACTAACCGTTACACCCGATCATTAAAAAAAATCGAATCGACTAAATTATTTTATTTATCCACGCGTATTACAAAAGTTCTTACATATATAAAAAAGATTTAATTCGTCAACAAAAGATTTAAATAATTAAAAACAAATAAACTTAAAAAAAGTCTTGAAATTTTAACAGGTCATTAACTGGCGGTAATTAACACTTAGGTAGTTATTTATCTGGTCAATATACAGAACTAATTTAAGTGATAATTGCAAAACCGGAGTTCTATAATATCGCGAAATCCAATTTGGCCATTAATTTATATTTATTTATTTTGATCTTGGCGCGGACGAATCTTGAATAGCTAAATAGTTGAACTTCGCAGCAGCCAGTTTTTATAATTTACGAGGTGGCCTGCTATTTTGCCAGGATCTCAAGATCACTAATTGCTTCTACAAAATATTTAATTCGCTTTCCAACTAGAGTTCATATATACAGAATGTCTATAAAATACAGTTCGGTGGTGTATTTGACACTATAAAAAATAAACGCTTAAATTATGTGAATAAGATAATTTATCTGGGATTCTAATGTTGCGTGGGCCTGAGGCGAAAAAAGGTGTTGGTTCCTTTAATCCTTGCTTGTTTAATCTTCATCATATTATGTCTGGCACATGGGATTAAAACCCTGAAGCGAATGGGAGGTTTTAAAAAAATAATTTAGGTATAAGAATTCAGAAATTATCGGTTTGTATTGTTAAAAACACGAGGTTGATTTATTATTTCAATTTTAAAAGTAATTTTTTGACGCTGCCCGCCATGGTGGTTTAAATTGTGACGTCAGACTTGTAGTAAACACAGATATACCTACGACCCACACGTGAGTAAACGCACTGGTTTCCTAAGATAGCGGTACCGTAATATAGCGGCTGTAATATGAAGGTGAATGACGTAAAAAAAAACATGTACATCGAAATAAATGGATGCCGTTTTTTACGTTATGGTGAAGCTGCCGCTATTGAGAATAACACAGCATCCATTTACTTCTATGCATACGTTTTTCTGACGTCATTCATGGTCATATTACGGCCGATATATTACGGTAATCTTAGGAATCTAATGCTTTAAGACGCGGTCGTTATGTCTCAGCTTGTATATGGTATTTTATTCGTAATAATATTTTAACCAAATATACATCGATCCATAAAACAAGATTGATTGACTCCGTTTGCAGAAAACTCGTTTGGTTATTTATGCGACACTTTAAAATATACAGGGTGTGTGTTGATTGTGGGCAGAGGACTCTGGTTTCGCGGAACATCTGTCATTGCTCTAGGTATATGTTAATATTAGAACTATATTGTAAGGTATCAACATTTAAGGAGTTAGTCATCATTATAGTACGGTTCGTTGAATGGAGCGCCAAAGCATCCCCATCCCATGCATACAAACTATACCGCTCACTGCTTAAAAGTTACGATTTCATTTACCTATGTAAATGGTTATTTTTTTTTGATTAGATTTAAAATTTTAAGACGGGTTTCCAATAACATTGTCAACCTTTCAATATTATGACCAACACTTTGTAACGCGTTTGAGGTTATGAGAATAGACGCTCAACAGCTAAGGTTATCAACTCTGAGGTATAAAAAAATAAAATATCGGAGAAGTAATTTTTAAACATCAAATATGTTTGTTTTTCTATAACAGAGGTTTCTATTTTTGTAATAATTTATTAAGTTTAGTTGAACTCAAGTTAAATTTCTTACCTCGTTTGGCATAAAATTTAAGAAATCAAAATACAAGAATAAATATTTAAGGAAGGAAAATTCTTTGGTGTCAGTTATAAAGAAAATTTCGTTTTTTAGCTGTTAATACCAAACGAAATAGAATACAATTAGAGTTAAGTCCAGTCAAAAATAAAATTTAACAATGACACTAGAAAATTTGTATCTGTAGCATTCCAAATACAGCCTAAGAAGATTTAGGTTTGTTAAAAAAAATTAAAACGACTGTCTTTGAAAATTAAATTTTAAAATAATAGATACTAATAATTTTAAGACGAGACTTACCAGTATAATTAAATTCATCGTAAAAACGTATCGGGTTATATCCTTGAAAGATCGATGTACTCTCATTTGTTTCCCACTATCAACTGTTTTCTTGTATATACGACAGTCAGTTGTTAACTCTCAACTTGTAAATAAAACACTGTCGAGTTCAAAATTAACGTAGCGTCTTTTAAAAACATCGCGAACTAAAGTATTGGCCGTTTGGTGGTATATTTTTTTCGTCGGACAGCTCGCGGTCCGTTCACTTTGAGTATAATCGCAGGATGTCGACGTCCGCCGTCGCGTCTGGCGAAGCGACGATGCGATCGACGCGCGACGGGATCGGGAATCGATCCGACGGGATGCGATTATCGATTTGTCGTCGTCGCGATCGAACCATCGCGACGCGCGCGACGACTTCTGCGACGCCGGTCGTGTGTCGGTGCGATGATACCGTAAATGGACGACGGAGGGCTCGCTCTAGACCTTTTCTCTCTATATTGGTTTCTGTACGAAGAGAGGCGGCCGTCGCAGTGGGGGTCGGTTACAGTTATTTAGAATCGAGCGTGGATCAAGCAGGCGGGTCTCGTCTTCTCTATACGGCGCTCTCGCAACAATTATCGCGGGATGAACTTCTTCAGGGCGACAATTAACTGTCACATTTTATCAATCGAATTACGTTTCTTCGCTTGGTACCAAATTACCGACATGGGTTGCAGAAAGGATTGTCAAATAATTTGATTTAACAAGGACCTTAGATTGTGAACACATATTTCTCAATAAGCATTGTAGAATTTTAATTCGATTCTCTTCGAAATATAATTGATCGATTGAAATGATATTCTTTTTTATTATTATAAACATTCATTGTTACAAAGTTTGTTGGCAATAGCCCCTTTACCTACCTTCGAATTACGTACATGTACTAAGGTTAGATTGATGATTAATAATTTACCTTATTCATTCATAGCTCTCACTACTGAGATGATTCATGTCTATAAAAAAATCAGCTCTCGCATGTAGTGAATTTAATGTTACAATTTGCTTTATTATGATGAATTGATTGTTTAGATATCGCACCGTAGAGTAATTGATAACGCATTCCGCCGCGAAAGTGGAAAGATTCGGGTTTAAGTCCCAACGGTGTTGGTGGATAAAAAATAATTTTTTCTAATTTAGCATTGTAACAGTGAATGTTTATAACAATTTTTCTACAAATTTTAATCAAAATTTGACTTGAAAAACGATCTTTTCTGTGTAGATCAAGCATATTTGTTTCTGTGCGAATAGAATTTAATGTTGTACATAACAGGGAGTTTGAAAACGACATTAGACTGCTCTTGCATGTATTAAAACTGTAATTACATTATCACAATCTAAGGTCATTGTCAAATACAATTGTTTGACAATGTTTTGTGCAACCCAGTATCAGATTTACAAACAATTGAGTGACAGGACAAAATTACTGACGTTTGACGTATGAATAAATATAATTAAATTAATATAAAATTTATTTGTTGGGAAAAAAGGACACTTTAAGTAAACACTTATTTGTTAATTTGCGACGTTTCGTCTCTTTATTGGAACTTTTTCAAGCTTATAACTGGAATTTAAATATAACTAATTTAAATTAACAAATAAGTGTTTACTTAAAGTGTCATTTTTTCCCAACAAATAAATTTTATATTAATTACCAAGCAAACAGTCAATAATTAAATTAATGTTTGAAGACTACCTTAACTGTTTTATGTATAAACCCAAAATCAGATAACTGCGCATGTAATATCTGTATCTCAGTTGTCGAGCGTCTATAATCTACAATATTTCAGGCTTGACAGTAGTCGAGCTTCTAGGGAACTGTTGGTTATAAAATATGACGTTTCTATTACAAATATTTAATTTCCAGATTTCACTCTTATAGTCGGAAGAGTCTTTGAAAATTGCAGTTTAATATTAAAAATAAAAAATAATAACTATGGTTTGATTACGGTCACAAAAATGTAAGTTTCTTAAAAATAGCTAATAATATTACGAAACATCCATTTTAATGCGTCATTTGAAGAATTTACTATTCAAATAGAGTCATTGTCTGGATTCAAACTCGAATCTTCCACTATCGCGACGTCTGAAATAATAAATTGGCACTAGGCCTATAGATAAGCCTGCCAGTTTGTGTGGCATAAATTTCGTTCGACTCATCATTTACAACGTTCAAGCAAAAGGGCACATTTTATCAACTCGTTTATTAAAAAATACTATGATCTATAAAAGAGTTCTTTAATTTTTCCAAACCCGTTAAAAATCGTGAAGCAATAGAACATTTGGAAAGCCGCAAAATTATCTGTCACAATTTTTATATATACATGACAATAATTTTTTTTATCTATCTATCTGTCTGTTCGTTTCACGCGTCCCAGACTGCTACCTGTGGTGGCGTTTGTATGCAGTTACGTCACAGCGGTTAGTTATAATTTCCACAGAACGAACCATTTTAGGTGCATGGCCGTCATTTGTTATGAAGAAGACACGTCTCGAGCACGCGGTGGTAAAAACATGTCACCTGTCCATCAATATCGTTGCGCCATTGTTTGTCAGCAGACGAGTGCTGGTCTGAATTTATTACGCATTCGTCTTTCAAAACTAACGCGGAAATTGTCGAAACCAAAGTCCGGGGACATTTTATATTTTCCAATATATTTTTTGGTGTGGAATTGCGTTCTCTTTCAATATTTTTTGGACGCAGACAAAATCGTCATAAATTACATAAAATTAGAGTTTAAAAAAACTTAACAACACGCTTTTATGAACTAAAAAATTCAGGTTAGACGCTGACAAATACACCGATACGAAAAATCGCTCGCATTTTGGTTTTCTAGATAAATGACAGTCGTAAACAAATGAGTTCCTAATTCCATTCATAGCCACCTACTACGAACACGTACTTAGTAATACAAGTGGATCTTTTACTCAATACTTTAATGGCGCGTATTCGAGTCACGATCTAAACTACAGTGTTTTGTTATGTTAAATCAATGAATTGATGTGTTGTCATTCAACGTTTTTTTCAGTTAAATCACAGTTGCTTTTGAAATATGGCTGTCGATTCGGTGTTGACAAATAGTTGCCAGTCGCGAGAATCAATTAAACCGTTTAAGGTGAACGGTTTGCCAACCATTTAAAAAAAATGCTTCTTTTTGACAGATTTAAACATCTCTCAAATGCTTATCAAAATTCAAAATTAGTATGGAAATTAATAACCGTAATTTTAAAAGTTATTTAAACAAATAAATTGCAGCAGTGTATGCTCAGGTAAATTATAATCGCCGATGAGCTATTTTTTTTCTGGAAATAAAAGAGTTCTTCTTTTCGATTTCTTAGAATTTTACAACAGTCTTTAAAGTTATTTAAAGTAAATATACTTTATTGATGTTGTGTTAAAAGGCACTTAACTGAAACATGTTCCTCAAACTGGCCACCTCTTCACCCCCCGGCGGGTGTGTCAGATATGTTTTATTTTAAACAATAAACGAAAAGGAAAAGTAAAGGTCAACAGGTAACAGTTGTCCAAATCCTTTCCAGTCTAAAAATAATAAATGTATTAAATTTTGATTTGGAGTAACAGCTACATAGTTGTAATTTTTCAAATTAACAAATTTATAAATTTGATAATTGTCACTTTATAATCTTTACAAAATAATCTTTAGACGTTTCGCTTAAATTACGAGCATCTTCAGTAAAAAATTAGACAGAAAAAACAATATTCTGAATCTAATAAATATATGAAAACATTTATATATCGCCACATTGCAGCTGCACTAGAATCAACTATTATTGTTAATTTGAAAAATTACAACTATGTAGCTATTACTCCAAATCAAAATTTAATCAATATAAAAATATGCAGCTGCACTAGAATCAACTATTATTATAAATGTATTTTTCTTGTTATAATGAGAGTTTTGAAAAACTACGATTTAAAACGAGATATTTCAAAATGCAATTCCTGCGTTTTTGTTTTTTTTTACCGTCACAATATGCGTTCCAGTTGACCGCGCTGACGTCACCCAACCAACGAATGACAAATAAGGCAATCCGTGTTTGTGTGGGTGGGTCGGGTGTCGTTGACCCCCCGGCGCCGGGTCCCCGATGTCTTGCTGTTCGGGTGGTCCAACGGGACAACATATTCTCTCTAGTGCCCCAATACGAGTTATTTGATAGAGTCAGGGCTTCAGTGTTAGACTATTATAAGTAACTTAAACTTTATTTTATTGCTGACAATTGATTATTTTTAATCTTCGATAGCCCACGATTCGTTTTTAATTGTGAATGTTCAAAAATCGAAGAAAAATTGCAAATAACAAATCTGTTGATCCGATTGCTACCAAACTTAACAGAATCACCCGCTGGGCTAATCTGAAGATTGCTTGAACATTTTATCAAAATCGGTCCGCCCGTTTTGGAGTCCATAGGGAACATACATTCATACATCGATTTTATATAGATAGATATATACGTGTGGAATAAATGATAAATGTGTCCACAGCCTTCTTAATGATAATACTGTTACAGATATTGTGTCATAGTTTAACAGTAAAATCAGCTGTTACAAAGAAAAATCTAAGCGTTATTTGTTTTGACGTGGGTCTGGGTGTGAGTGGGTGATTCCCCGGTATGTCACATCACCGTTACAAACAATATTTCTCTTTGATGGCCGGTAACATACCCGTGCGACGTCGAAAGAAAATTTTACCTAACTGTAGATTGAAAAATAGAAAAGATATAGCATAGACATTTGAACAAAATGTACGCAATATTACATTTAAAATAAACAAAATTTATGTCTCGGAAACAATCTTTACCACCGTAATCGGCGACACATTACACGTGACTTTGTTTTCTTAACAGAAATTGTAACTTCAGTAACGAAATTGTCAACAACTGAAGAAATCTTATGCGTATTTTTTACTTACAAATACCACCTGCACTTTTCATCTCAAATACTTCTCTTTTGCGTAAAAATAGTTACAGCTCATCCGACGCTACTTTTTAAAATTAAAGTGGACGCCAAATAAACGATCAAGAAGCACACTATAGGTCCTATGGGTGAGATATTGACAAAAATAACTTACTAATCTAAAAAAGGACTACACATTACTTTTAAAAAAATCGTCTGTATACCTATGATTTGTAGTGTAGTCCTTCATTTGGCGTTTACCTGAGTCGTTTAACATTAAAAATAAGTTCAAGAGAAAAATGGAGTTACCCAATGAAATTAAAAATAGCGTCGAGGGAGCTTAACCGCTTTTAGGTGAAGGGCCGGATGATAGTTAAATTCTATTCATTCTATCATCCCTAGAAAAGTGTTTAAATAGATACTAATGCTCTTAACTGTCGAACGTCTACAATTTTATCGACGCTAATAGACCGCATTCTATTACCAATCACGACACGGGCCATTTGCACTTTACTGGTTCGCGCAATGGCCGTGACAGCACGTGCTGTGTTTCGCAGACGATCGATCGACCGATATTCGAATGGCTAAATTTTTGTTTTGTTTTTGATCGCGCGGTTTAGTCGATTAACGGAACATGCATTCGGTCGAATTTTGTTCGGCCTCCGGTCAGTATTTATAATATATTGTGATTATTGAATGCATAATAACGTACTATATTTTATAGAGTGGCGGTCAAGTTCACTGTTAACTGGTCGTTGTCCGTCTCAATCAATCTGTCTTTAAAGGGGACCTGCGGCCTCTGTTCTTGTGATAAATAGCGTAACTGCAGTTTATGGCTGTCGGAACGCTCTGAATTTAAGCCACACTACGAGGCTAAAAAATGCTGTCGCAAGGGTGCCGCTGTCAGTTGATTACTCTAAATTTTGGAAATATTTTTGAAGATTTAAAAAACTTTTCCGAAAAAGGAAGAGTCACTTTAGGTTTGTGAAATAAGTACGAATAAGGTCGTAGTGTGACACTGAAAACGTTTCTAGTAAATCGTACATAAATTACAAAAGTAGTCCATTAGAGACTTAGATTTGTCCTTTATCTTACTTACAGAGAAAGAATTTTTGCAAAATGCTTCGGCTGATAGCTGATTGTAGACTTACAATCAGCTATCAGCCGAAGCCCTATTTTTGGCTTAAATTCAGAGCGTTCCGACAGCCTTAAGGTAGTTGTAGCGTGGTATATTAAACTGAAATCACTTTTCGACAGTTTTTTTTCATAGGCTCAAAATGACGGTCTCTAATAAATCCCGAAGTTTCGGAATTTTTGGCTAATACCATTAATTGGTTATTCTTGTAAGTGTTGGTATTATTAAATTAAACTAAACTAGATTTTTCGACATTGAATTCTGCAATCCAGATATCTTAAAACTAAAATTCGGACACTGGACTGTTCTCACAAACGTGGGATGAACATTACAAATTCTTCGTATAGTAATTGAATTTTAAACGTTCGGGCGTCGTCAATTTCCTGTTGGTAATGACCGCGGGCCATTTTTTATAATAAAACACTTCTTATATATGCATATTTGCTTTTAGCGTATATGAGTGGGTCGCTATGACTGATTGACGCCAATAAATCTATGTTAAAATCAGTTCTTCTGGCTATAATCCCGCGACGATACCCAAAATAGATCTAATATTGTTATATAGGTAAAATGGGAAAACATGTTCGGTGTGGAATATCTAATGGCGCGCTTGGATGGAAGTGAAAACATTTACACCGTTTAAATGAAACGTTGCGACGTGTAATTAGTTCGGTCGGCCAGCCAGCCGTTCCGATCCGATGCAGTGAGTGTGAACCTTTAGCGTCTTTTAAAATAAGTTGTTAAGGTCAAACTTTCTATAACATTCGATATTTGCTAAAGAAAAGAACAGGCGGTAAACAGATGAAGTATCAATGGCAATAATTGTTACTTGCACCTGATCACTGGATCAGGTCTATAGGGTCGATGCTGTTTTGTCCTTGACTGCGCAAACGAATGCATTTCTATAGTGGCTTTGCAAACGAGCGGAGGAACTTTGCGGAGAAAATGAACCTTACGGTTGAAAGTAGTAAAATATTTGCAGAGTATTATTGTTTTATAGAGTGGCGAGACAGAGAGAGATCGTAGGTTGAGCGTCTATAATCCACAATCTCTCTCTCTCTCTCTCTCTCACCACTCTTTATAAAACAATGCTACACTACCTACGTCCTACAGAGTTTATTCAATAGACCAAAAGTGGCTGCTTGGTGATCTGGTGTTTCGGGTATTTTGGCGTTCGCAAAATTTGCACTCCTGAACAACTGATAAGGTTTTCAGAGAGAGAGAGAGAGAGAGAGGGAGAAATTATAGATTATAGACGCTCAACAACTGAGATCATTAGCGTCTATAGGTTTTCAGTCGTTCCGCAAGCAATGGATGTTATTCACCCAACATTTTGGTTAATTGACATAAAAGTTTTGATAGATTTTTTTTACACCATAATTATTTTCAAAATTACTGCCATTCTTTCTGTACAGAGAAAATAAATTACAGATATTTCGAGACGTAATTTTGAAAACATTTAGTTGTGTTCTACCTCGTGTGTGTACTATAGGGCATAATCGTTGTTAGCTATCTAGACCTGGACGATCTAAGGATTCGCGTCTATAGCTTCTCTGTATACAAGTCAAGTTCCAGTTCAATTTTTATGGCGAAGCCAAGAAGTGAAGCAGGTTTGCAAACAGCCATTTATAGAAAAGATAAATAATGCTGGATTCAAACTCGGTACCTGAGTGGAATCCTCGACTTGATTATATCCTTTCGGTTTATTATAGAATTTTAGTCTATATATTTTCACTGTTTTAAAATACACACTAAATACAAATATTTATCAACCTGTAAATATAATAAAAATTAAACTAAGCGAGGGACATGCTTTCTGCTGGCTCATCTTCTTGCGTAGTAAAAGATGTCTCTTCTCATAAAAATTTATTATCTAATTATTCTACATTTTATAAAATGACTAGCTACTACCCGCGGCTCTACCCACGTTTGAATTAATTAATTAATGTGATTTAATACTTATCTGCATCTACCGATAAATTATTTTTATCAGTAAACCAAAAATAAAGAAAGGCTTTCACCGCTATTTAGAAGACATTTTAATGTTCGGAAAGAAACAAAAATGGCGTCGTAAACTCTCAGATTTTTTAAGACGAACAAGTAAATAGTCAATGGACTTAGAATTACTTATTTTTACTAAAAAACTTGAAAATTTCATCTGAAAATCTCAGATCGATCTTATTATATTTGTTATTAGAATTATACACGAGACTTTAATGCTCGATAAGAACACCAAAAATATATTAAAAGACTTCAACGCTCAGTCATACAGCATCGACGTCCGGTCAGGTTTCCTTTATCGGGAGAGCATTTTTCCAATCGACCGTCTATGAGTCCAACCTACCCCGCGCCGCGTTGGCTTACGCATTTTTTTTCGATTGAAACGTCTTGTCGTCCGCGGCTATAAAATCACTCGTGCTCGATTTATTCGCGTTCATTGGTGCTCAAATCGTGCGGGCGTTGTTTTGTTTTACCCACCTGAAGAGAACAAAAGACTGATTTCATCGGGGCGTCATATCATGAAGGCGGTGAGTACCTGTAATCAATTTTGCTAAATCTTTAACCCATTTTTTATGTTTAACTTCTTTAGCGACGTATATATTTGAAAAAAGTAAGAAATCGAGGGGAAGTAGAACTGGCACATAAAGGGAAAGTTAGTTTGTCTCCTAAATGACACGAAACTGACAAGGACAGAAGTTAAAAGTGTGTTGTTAAGTATGTGTAAATATTATAAATTAGTTTGACATAACAAATTACAACTTGGGAATAATATTAAAAACTAAAGAAGTTAAACTTCTTATGTGAGCTTATGAGGGTGACGCTTATTATAATTTTTTTTCCCAGTGTTTCAAAATTGGAACTTGTAATACCTTTTGGTGGGGAAATGGGGTGTAGGCCGTATTAAATAATTAATTGAGAGAATAACTTCTTTGCAATTTGTTTAATTACGGTTTTAACTAAATATTTGTTTACATACAAAGGTTAACTATTTTTTAAGACAACATGAAAAAATAATATACATAAGTTCAACTAAATCAATCAATCAATTTCAAAATCTTGGACATACAAGAAAAAAAAATTTTTAATGAAATACAACAAAACAGTTTTACTCACAACTCAATAATCATAATCTATAGAAATCAGCTTTAAAATTTTACACGTATAAAAGAAAAACCTATTTAATAAAGTAATTCAATTCACAGCTTCGATAATAATAATTTGTAGAAATCATTCAATTACAGAAATCTTGCACATGCAAGATAAAACTTTTTTAATAAAACAAAGCATTCCTTTAACTCACAGCTTCACTCTTGATAAATTTAATATTTTTTTACATATTACTTTTACTTCCAAGTATTTTTTTTTGTATTGATCATTGAAACCAAATTTCTAGAAAATTAGATAATTATTTGCATTTCAAGTGTAGAATAAGTAATTACTAATATAAAATTAGAAAATGATATCTTTGTGGCTGAAATTTTACCTTTGAAATTTCTGCCAAAACTTTGGTATAAAAAACACAGATATATTTAACATCCATATCGTCTTTCATTTATCCTTAAGGCTGTCGGAACGCTCTGAATTTAAGCCAAAAATAGGGCTTCGGCGGATACCTGATTGTAGACTTATTCGTCAACATTTTGCAAAAGTTCTTTCTCTATAAGGAAGACAAAGGACAAATCTAGGTCTCTAATAACCTGCTTTTATAATTTATGTACGATTTACTAGAAAAAAGTTGCCAAAAAACACATGTTTTCTATGTCACACTACGACCTTATTCGTACGTATTTCACAAACTTGTTCCATCACAAATCTAAAGTGATTCTTCCTTTTTCGAAAAAGTTTTTTAAATCTTAAAAATATTTCCAAAATTTAGAGTAATCAACTAACAGCGGCACCCTTGCAACATCATTTTTTAGCCTCGTAGTGTGGCTTAAATTCAGAGCGGTCCGACAGCCAGCAAAGAAGAAGATCCTTAAGTCTCTCTTGTCGAGCATCTACTAAAAATATAATGAAATAAGACAATCGATTTTTGCAGTTAATTTGTTTGCTGTTGACCGTGGGCTACGCGAGCGCAGCCGCCGTCGACTTAGTGCCTCTCGATACCACCGTCGTCAAATCGAACCGCGTCGGCAACAATTTCGCGTACTCGGTCCACGAGAATCGTGGTTTCGTCGCCGCCACGCCGACCGGCGTCCACGGTGACGGCGTACCGATACTCGTGCACCAGGTACCGATCGTGCCGTACGTCGCGACGCATTTACAAACCAAGATGGCGACCGACGCCAACGCGGAACACGTCGATCAGCAGCAACAGCACGGAGACGTGCAGAAGTTAGCGCAGCTGCATAACGTTTACCAACCGCTTCAACACGGATACACGTACGTCCAGACGACCGGCCCGCACTACGCTTACACTTTTCCGTACGTCGCTTATCAACCGCTCGCTTATAATTTCGTCAAGGCGTCTTGATCGCTGCGGAAAGGCGTCGCGAACGGTGGTTGCACGATTAAAAAAAAATTGAGCCTCGAAATTCATGATTTTTTATTTTTATGAGGATATTTTTTTATAAGAGTGGTTTGGTTTAGGGATGTCGAAAAAATATCGATATATCGATATTTTTTATTTGATATATCGATATTTTTGGGTGATATTTAATATATCGATATAAGATTCCGAATATTGAAAACCGATATTTTTTTCCAGTAACAACACTTATATGTACTACCGCGATTGACTATGGCTGTTTAATTATTCCGAAACTATCGAAAACTCCACTGAAAAAGAAACATGTGTTTTAACATATGTTTTTGGAACATACTTTTAAGTGCGTTCCAAAAACAACAACAGTGAATAAACCACATGTAAAACACGTTTCTTTTTCTTCAGATTTTTTTATATTTTGGAATAATAAACAATCAAAACAGCTATTCATACAATATTTCATTTCTACAACATGTATAATATTTTTAATTATTTTGATTTACACTTCAATGCATGCTGTACCAACAATTTTATGTCGAATGTCACCTCTGGCACGCATTCCATAGGTTCGTCATCGCTGGCTTTATTAATTGTTCGATTAATCTCTAAAATTATCTGCTCCTACACGTATTAGACGTTTGATTAATAAACAAAAAAAAATCTTATTGTTGTTTTTGATTTCAGATAATTATTTATTACTTGATTTTAAAAGTAATGTCCGTTAATTTAATATCTGAGATTATATTAAGCTAGCTAATATGTATACTAAATTTCTTTGAGTGCCAATGTTCTCTTTAAAAGTGTACCGATATATCGATATTTTTAAAAAAATATGTCGGTACCGATATCGATACTTGAAAAAAATATCGATACGATATTTACCGATACTTTTTGGCACTTCTGACATCCCTAGTTTGGTTTGAATGTTATACAACATGGTGCGATCAAAGAAATATATTATTTGTTTACTGTAATATTTATAAGACGAAATCATCTTCATACAGAGTATTGCTGGGTTGCAATAAACATTGTCAAAAAAATTGATTTGACAATGATGTTAGATTGTGATCATGTATTTACAGTTTTTTATGAAGCAATATGTATAGTTACAATCCAAGGTTATTGTCAAATCAAATTTTCTGATAGTGTGTTCTGCAAGACTACACTAGACTTGCAAAATAATCGAAATTATTCAAAACAGAATCAAACACGATTTTTATATAAAAACAACTTAAATGTAAATAATTAGTTTCGTCTCTTGAGTCTGACGTCTTCAGATGTTAATAATAATTATTGATAAATAAGCTATAATGAATTAATAATAAATCATAAGACGTCATTTGTGTTTGGTTATACAAACGAATATTGTTTCGCTGTTTCTTGAACATGTTGTATAAAGTAATGTTTTGACGCGATTTAGGTGATTTTTGTAGTTTTAAGATGAATCATATCATTAAAATATAAAAAAATTGATCCTGTAAATTCTGTCACCATTTTCGAAAATTGAATCAGCTGAATTTCCTATTGCTGAAAATTGTTTTTTTGAAAGTAGATGTCTTCAAGTACTTCATGAATCCTTCAGAGTAGATGTTTCAACTTTCAAAAAAAAATTTTTTTCGTAAAATAGACAGAATTTATTGCTTAGTTTATAAATTAGTTTTATCATTGTAAAAATTAAAAGTTTTTGGGCATTGTTTAATTTTCATTTTCAGTCATTATCAGCTCATTATTTTACCGTTTGGTTGTGGAAATGTATTCTAAAAATAAAATAAAATTTTTTCTCATTGTCATAATTATTATTCTTTGTTGGTTTATAAAAATATTTTTTTCAGGCAGTTTATTTATTTAACTTCAGGTTGTATTTTCAGTCGCGACTACATAGAATTTTTTTGCTAAACAATCTATTTTTTTTTTTAATTTTTGGAAATTTTAAAAAAACAATGATGATTTGATGTCTCAAAATTTATTTTTATTTTTTTTCTAAATATAGTACAATAAAACTCGATACAATATATTTTGTTTTTTTACAGTAAAAAACTTAACTCTATTATATTATCACTTATTTAACACTGGCTTTGATACTTAAATCTATGAACAACTTTTTTTATATATTTTTATAAATTGCATTACTTCATAGCTCTTATTTTTTTAAGCCGTCATTTTGTAAGACGACTTATTTTTCATTATGAACTTGCTTTTTCATGATAACCTACTTAATTTTTTTTGAACACATTTTTGTTTTCGTAATTTATTACGTTGTTAATAATATACATTTATTCGTTCGACTAAATCATGTCCTCAAAATTCGCGGTCTTCGTAAAAAAAATTTGAATGTTTTTTGAGATCGAAATAACAATTTTTTATTTATATAGCTATTTCCGAAATCAACTGAAAGAATTAAGGTTTAGATAAAGGTGGTGAAAAAAAGAAAGAATTTGGTGCACAAAAAAGCGTATAAAATTTGTTGATATTTTTGAGTAAGAAAAGTAGTTTAATTTGAAAGAAAATGATAGAAATATATACAAGATGAGAAGAGTGGTTGATTTCTGGAAATAGAAAAATTTTGTTTCTAAAATTCTCTTAAAATTTTAAACTCAGAAATAATTTTTATTTCAAAACAGAATAATTAAGCGTATCAATTTTTAAATTCGAGAATGTACCCATACTTCTGTTTCTCATTGCTCGGAGGCAAATAAGTTTTCAAAAGAACGTTATTGGGGCCGCCCCCGTTATTCGCGCCGCCCCCGAATGCCGACTTGGCTTCGACGTGAATCGGACCCGGCGCTGGAGGTGGCAAGTAACCGCTCGAAGCGGATGAGCTGCTCTTGGCAGCAGCTCCGGAATTGAGTTGGGCTTCCGAAGCTCCGGGAGCAACGGCTAAATTTCCTCCGGTCGCGAGAAAGCCGGTCTTCGAACCGGCTACGTAGTTCAGATTGTGGTCGCCGACTGCGCTTGTAAACGAATAGCTCCCCTTGACGTTGCCGTTGGCGTCGGATGCTTCGACGCGCTTATAAGTGTCCGTGTCTATTTTAAAACTGTAGCTGGCGTCTCCGGTACCGGCTTCGTCGTCCCCGGCGCCGCCTCCGACGCCTTCGTCTGATGCATAGCTGCCCGACTTAGCTAGTACTGCCGGAACTCCGTAAGAACTCGGTGCTAGAACGAACAATCGTTAATTACGTCGATTGTCTCGAAAAATTCTCTGGTGTTAAGTTTAACGCATTCTTTCCCAGTGTTCCAAAATTGGAACAAGCGTTTAAAAAAATTGTAATTATGTTGTTAGAATTATTTATTAGTTTGTCAACATGCATTATTTTAAACAGAAAAATCACACTTAATTTAAAAAATTGCTGTTATAAAATACTATTTATACAAAACTCAGGAAAAGACGTTGAGGGATTTGAGTCATAAAATTGTCAATTTCATTTTTTACTGGACTTAAGTCTAAATTGTATTCTCTTTCGTTTGGTATTAACGGCTTAAAAACTAGGTTTTTCGACTTAAGTCCTTTATACCTGTTAGCGAAGAATTGTAATCGGAGTTCAAAATAATTCAAACTATTCAGATCGGGTTTTTATTCTTAGCCCTTTTTTTATCAAACAGCAGAAAGCATTGTCTGAAGATCTGATTTGACAATGATCTTAGATTGTGACCACACATATTTGTTCGTTAGAAAAACATTGCAGAAGTTTAAATCGATTCTGTTCGAAAAATTATTGATCGATTGTAACGATATGTTTTTAAACTGTACCTATAATCTATATATGATATATCTATATTGTTTTTTGTACAACATTTTTCTACGCATTTGGATTAAAATTTAGCTTAAAAGCGATCTTTTTTTAAGTAGATCAATAGTTTGTTTAATCAAATGTTCTACATAACAGGAAATTTCAGAACGACATTAGACTGCTCTTGCATGTATAAAAACTGCAATTATATGATCACAATCCAAGGTTATGGTCAAATCAAATTATTTAACAATTCTTTCTGCAACCCAACATTAATTTGAAAACACTTCTATGAAACTTATAAACGAGTTTTTTTTTGTAAAAATTCCTTCATAAACTGAAGAAAATTTGTCTTGCTATACGAAAATATATTTTACCTGATGGTGCTGATTTAGCCCCCGCTTTGAGTTGACTCTCCGAAGCTCCCGGAGCGACTGCCAGACTGCCTCCGGTAGCTACGAATCCCGTTTCGGCTCCAGCAACAAAACTCAAGCCGTGATCGCCTTGTTTATTCTTGAACGAGAAACTTCCTTTGACGTTGCCCTTTTCGTCCGACACCTCGGTCCTCTTGTACTCGTCCGTGTCGATCGCAAAACTATAACTGGCGTCGCCTGTTCCGGCTTGGTCGTTTTCGCTGCCGCCTTCGACACTCGAACCGTCGTCGGCGTCGTTCTTGCTACTATAAGCAGACGGCGCATATCCACCGGTTAAATGCCCTCCACCCGCGCTCGACGACGCAGCCGCCCCTCCCAAACCGTTCGGATGAGACAAAGATCCGGAAGTCGCTACGAAACCTGTCGCGGACCCGGCAACGTACGAAAGATCGTGAGATCCGGCCGCGTTTTTGTACGAGTATTTGCCTTGGACGTTTCCGCTCGCGTCTGAAGTTTCGTGACGCGACGAATCGCCGGCGTCGTAAGAGAACGAATACGAACCGTCGCCGGAGGCTGAAGATTTAGCCGAACTCGCGTCTCCCGAACCGAATCTCGCAGACGGAGACGGGTAAGCGTAACCAGGTACTGAGTTCGGTGCCGAGTAACCGGTCGCGACACCCGGAGATGGCGATCCGGCCAGACCGTTCGGTTGGGAGAGCGAACCGGAAGTCGCTACGAAACCTGTCGAGGACCCGGCGATGTACGAAAGGTCGTGAGAACCGGCCGCGTTTTTGAACGAATATTTGCCTTGAACGTTTCCGCTCGCGTCGGAAGTTTCTTGACGCGAAGAATCGCCAGTGTTGTAAGAGAACGAATAAGAACCGTCGGAACTGCCTGCATCTGATAATGAACTTCCACCTGATGATAGAACCGTTCATTGAACTGATTAACTAATCTAATATTATTGTATGTATATAAAATATACTCCGCAGGGGAAACATTGGAATGTAGTTAAAATTCCAATGTTTTATGGGAATTAGCGCTCCCAGGGACCCGAGCTCGTATCAGTCGGTTTATTTATTGTTGGGTCTCTCTGCAATGTCGACCACAACATTGTTTTGTTTTAAGTTTAATTTAATATCGATTACAAAAATTATGAACGCTATTTTCAATTTAATCATTAAAAAACGTTATAATTATTTTAATTGTCGAAACGCGTAGTAATAACACTAAGGTATTTAAATTAGTTACTATTTTAGTTATTGTAAGTAACTGAAACTTACCTGCCAACGGAGCTGAATAACTCGACGGACCCGAATAGCTCGATGGCGCCGAGTAGGCGGACGGGTGTCCTGAAGCGGCGCCAGGAGCACCGTTGGGCGTCGCAAGTGATCCAGACGTCGCTACGAATCCCGTTTTAGAACCGGCGACGTAGGACAGATCATGAGTACCGAACGCGTCGGTATAAGAGTATTGGCCTTGAACGTTGCCCTTAGCGTCGGACGTCTCCTGTCGACTGGCCGAATCGGTTTTGTAGCCGAACGAATACGAACCGTCGCCGGTGTCCGCTTGATCGTCGTCGCTTCCGCCTTCTTCGCCGCCGCCACCGAAGGAAGCGGGCGCCGAGTAAGCGGAGATCGGTGCTGCGGCCGGTCCCGATGGAGACGGACCTTGATTTTAAAATCAATTGTAATTATAATTATATTAAAATTAATTATACGAAATACACACGGGATATGTTTGCAATTTAATTTTTTGTAGACTTTTTTAATACGCTTTTATTAGCTCCACATGTATGTTTGTAATGGAATCTTTGAACGTGAAATTCAAAAATTCGAAACGTCAGATTAAACTGAAAATTTGCACACTTGATCGATGACAATACAATAATTTAATAAATTTGTCCCATTATCCTGACCAGAACCTTTACGATAAAAATACTTGAAAAATTACATTGCGTTGCCTACTTAAATGCAATATTGCTTTTTAGTCTTATAGTTAAAATTAGAATTTAAAAAAACCAAAACAACACGCTTTTAAGAACTAAAAAATGCAAAATAACTTGACATCAAAATTAGTACTGTAAAAAGCGTGGAGTGCTATCTACTTATATTTTCATGATAATTCACGTTTACAATTAGCTGGTAAATGAAAAATTTATTATCGATATTAAGCATTCCACGCTTTTTACACTAAAGCTAATTCTGCTGTCAAATTATTTGGCATTTTTTAGTTCATAAAAGCGTCTTGTTTTAGTTTTATGTCTATGCGTTCTGACAGTTTCATGGTCCATTAGAGCTTATCTAAAACTAAATAAATATTATTATACCATGTGCTCCCGCTGCCGCTTTGAGAACACCTTCGAGGCCCTCGGGCACGAATCCCTGCACGCCACTGGTGTACTTGAGATCGACCTTGACGCCGCCGGGCGCGTCGTAACTGTAATGTCCTTCGACCTGATTGGCAGCGTCGCCGCTCTGTTTGGCAAAACTGCCGTCGGCGCCCGTGTCGTAACCGTATTTATAACCGCCTCCGTTCTCCAGTAGCAAATACTGAGCTCTGTGACCGGCGCCTAGCGCTGGAAGCTGCCACGCACCACCCCGCGTCGCTATCTGGACGACCGCTACCAGAACCTGACGAAATTTTTAAAATGCATTTTAGTATAAGTTCGGAGTTTCAAAATTTATGCAGCGAAAGAATTAAGAAAAGAATGATAAAGTGAAAATTACTCAAAAATAATAAATAATATTGACTCTACCAACAGTAATAGATATATTAACAAATAAAATTACTTGCAATACTGTTCAATATTTTTATTTATATAAAGACGTTTCAACCAACAGGTTTGGTCCTTTTCAAATATAAAATTAAATAATTAATTTTATATTTGAAAATTGAAAAGGACCAAAACTGTTGGTTGAAACGTCTTTATATAAATAAAAATATTGAACAGTATCGCAAGTAATTTTATTTGTTAATACTTAAAAATAATTAATCGACTACAAGAGCAGAAAGTTGAAGAATAATGTGTCGTGCAGTAAAGCTAATTTTATTGTAAAATTATTTGGCATTTTTTAGTTCGTAAATCGTGTTGTAGTTTTTTTAAACTCTAATTTTAATTATTAGTAATGACATTAATTTGAAAATTTCGAGTTGATTTAGTGTCGGATAAAAAAATTAATAGGAAATTCCCCGATTGCAGCACAACAAAAAATGTTTGAATAAACTCACCCATATAAATGTAGCCATTGTTAATAACGTTAAAGACGTGTACAATCTTATCGAACGTCTATACTAGCGTTCGATAACTATTGAACTGTCTCAGATAACCCACACAACCCACTGATGTCGGACGGGTGATCAAGTTGCTCTATTTATACTGCGTATGCCATATCTCGACATGTCGTAAATCGGAGAGGTGACCCAGGTGTGTACTGCTACAGTGACGTTCCTATAAACCGAACGACCGACTACGAAATATGTCACTTTTTGACTGCAGGAAAAATCTAAATACAGTAGAGCTTCACAAACCTCGTATCGTTCATTCATGTTTTTGGAGAGATTATAAGATTATATTTTCGGAGGTCATTTTAAAATTAAATAAAAAATTCCATTTAAGTTTTAAAATCTCTCTGAGGACACACTTTTGAATTGTCTTTTTTTGAATTGGCTTTTTTTTTTGACTTGGGTAGTTACTGTATTGCAATTTTAAATTTTCGTTATTTTTTCATCGAATTGTAAAAACTCTCCAAGTCTTCAAAAGTACATTTTGGTACAGAAATAAATTTTAATTGTGGACTACTAGATTATACATTAGGATTTTACGTAATAAATATTCCCAATTAGCAACACTGTGCGGTTTATAGGAACCCTGGTGTAGTAAAATAAAAGATGGAGCGAATACATTGTCCAGCGTATATCATCCAGTTTCATGCTAATTATTAAATACTAAATAATTGTTGTACCGATATTTCGTATACGCGGTGGCTCTCAATTTTGTACTCAAGGGGCGGTTATAATTATTACGATTCTACGATCCCTGGCTGGGCTATTACAAATGTTAAAAATGCACTTCCAATTTTAACGGATGACTTTTTTTGTTAAATAGTTAAAATGAACTGTCTAGAGCACTTAATACGGCCTCAAAATAAATTTTCAAAGTTAAACTAAATATTTTTGTTAATAAGCGACTAACGCTAGTTGCTTTAAACATAATAATAATATTTTGAATAATGTATATATCAGATCCTTTTGATTTTAATAATTTATAAATATTTTAGAGGAATTAGGATCAACGAAATTAAAAGACAAATTATTATTTCACAACGTTTCGTATTAAATTAATACTTCATCAGGTGATCTTAATTAATTGTCTTAATAACTAGATTTAATTCAATTATCTTGTTATACTATTTTAAGATATCATAACAAATCAAAATTTTAAGTAGTTATATTACAATTCATACAGAGTAAAAAATTTTTTAAAAATTTTTACTCTGTATTTTATTAACTAATTATTTATCTGCCCCAAAAACTATCCATTGCATTATTTGTTATATATATATAAAATTTATTGTCATAATTATAAAATGTTAAAACAATTTGATTCTGGTTCCTACTAATTACCCAGTGCAATAAGTTTAATGTTAAAAGTTACTTTTGTATATGACTATATGTGTTACCATATTTTTATTTGAAAAGTTGGGAAAAGTCATTATGGAAGTTTCGAGTACAGCGCACCGCGCGGAAAATGTTTTTTGAACCACCTTATACGAAATATTGTTTTAATGCATATTTATATGTCCGTAAAAAGTGTATCACTATTTGAGTAGGCGTCTCCGTGCAACCGCCGACGGGCGAACGATGTTTGGGGTGGGGGCTTCGATCCATATAGGAAGATATTACGCGAACTGCGGGGTGATTTGGAAATATCTTATTCGCTCGGGCGATATTGAGACACTTCCTCACAACTTACACTAATTTTTGACATGAAACTTCTTTAGCGATGAATTTGTTTAAAATTTTCCGTAACGTTAAGGAGGAAATGATTCGACGACTGAGAAACGTTGGTAATGCGAAATGGATAATGCATCAGTGAAACGAGTTCATAACTCTAAAGAAGTTTCACTTCCCTCGTGAGCTTATTTGTACTTTACATCTTGGTCAAAAAGTATGGCTTGGCCGTTTCGTGATTGTCGCACAAAATATTCCTTATGGACTTAAATGTTGTCACGTAATAGTTCCACGAACATTAAACGGCCAAGCCATACTTTTTGACCAAGATGTAAAGTGCAAATAAGCTCACGGGGAAGTGAAACTTCTTTAGAGTGGACCAATCGGAGCTAAGATAGCGGATTGGCTCTACTAAAGATCTCTTAAATTTTTAACAGTGAAAACATTTTGAACTTGTGAGTCTTGGCAATCACTTCATATATGAAATGTTTTTGATGGAATTATTATTTCAAAGCGACGTTGTTTGCAAGCACAGTTTGCGATCACCCCCTAACATAACGTAAGATGTCATGGCATAACAACGCGGTTGTAGTTGTTGAATGTTGTTAATACGTACTTAAGACGACATAATGATGGGAACTCAAGGTCGCTTGCTTCGAACATCAACTGTTTTTTCCTTTTTCAATTTACATGCGCTCTTGCGGTCGACTTTCAGCCTGGCGCCGTACCATCCCGTTACGACTGCAAATTCGTATAAGGTAATTGTGTTTGAAATGAGCGCCAGCGACTTTTAAACAGTCGCACGAGATATATAAAAGAAGCATAACTTCGAAAATATTTTGTTATCGATTTCAACTGACATACTATTTCTTTAGGTGTAATTTATGACATAAAAAAGTCATATATATAATGATTATTAATTCTTTATTTTTTTATATTCTTTACCTTTTACGTAACCTATAAAACTTCACCTAGACTTAAGGAACGTGTTCTGATTATTGAATAATTAATAGTCGACTTTAATTATGTGCAATGTAAACGCGCTGAGTAAAGAAAACAACAGTACTAAAAAAAGTGATCCGATTTTATTTTTACTCTGAAAATATATTCACAAAAGCCGACGGAAAACAAAAAAAAAATCGATTGACATTTAAAAAGTATACGGAATTTTTTGGTACGGTGTTTTCAATTTTAGATTCTATAATAAGTATGGCAGTTAACTGATAAGACTGACAGTCGATACAATTTATGTTTGGTTTAATATTATGCGTTGTTTTTTATCTATTTGTTCGTAAAATTATTTTTTGCTTAGACGTTAAAGATCTTAGTCGTCGAGCGTCTATATTCATAAAATCTCTACTTGATGTTTTGCAACACATATAAACGCAGTTAAGGCTGTCGGAACGCTCTGAATTTAAGCCAAAAATAGAGCTTCGGTTGTCATCATGATTGTAGACTTATTGGTCAACATTTTGCAAAAATTCTTTCTTTATAAGGAAGATAAAGGACAAATCTAGGTCTCTAATGGACTACTTTTGTAATTTATGTACGATTTACTAGCAAAAAGTTGGCATTAATTGTGCCAAAAAAACACACGTTTTTAATGTCACACTACGACCTTATTCGTACTTATTTCACAAAACTGTTCCATCACAAACCTAAAGTGACTCTTCTTTTTTCGGAAAAGTTTTTTAAATCTTCAAAATATTCCCAAAAATGAGAGTAATCTGTCGACAGCGGCACCCTTGCAATAAAATTTTTTAGCCTCGTAGTTGGCACCAGCCAAAAATTGAAACGTGCGAATGATTTGAGCGAGACAGAGCTAAAGAAGGCCACACCCACAATATGTCTTTTGCCTACCTCGCCCCTTACCGCTGTGTCTCAGCACAAACAAAGTTCGGAGCGTTCCGACAGCCTTAATAGATACATTTTCGAAAGAAAGGACATTTTACATACACAGACAGAGAGACAGATTCAAAGTCGTCGCGAAAAAAAATTGTCTCCATGTTTTGTGAGTACAATCTGCTTTGGCCATGATTTTATGATATGGAACATGCAGGAAGAAAAAATGCTGAAAATTTTAAATATGGCATCCATTTTGTAAGATCTGATGGTAATCTTTTGTAAAAACCACTGTAGCGTCTCTTGTTACAGTATAGTTTTTTTAATCGAAATTTGAATATCCGGTCCGATTGGTTGATTACAGACTTAATTAATTTATTCTAGGGCTGTGCTATTCTAGTAACGTCACGTTCATGCGAATTTGCTCGAAAATTTTTGAGCGACGGCCAGACATAATATTTTTTATATTTTAGTTAAGGTAAATTGCAGACATCATTTGGGATATCAGTTTTAAAATATAGTGTCTTAGAATATTTATGTTTTCAGAATTTTCAGGTGTTTTTTTTTTGTCTGTTATTATTAATCATGTTCTACCAAGTGCCGAGTGAAAAGTCAGTGCAAATCCCTATAATAGATACATAACTGTATAATAATTACCGATCGATTATTATCGATTGCTCCATCTTCATTATAGCGTTTCGAAGGACGAACTAATTTGACCGTTCATCCTGCCGTCGTCATCTTAATTAGTAATTAAAGAATGCATCTTAAAAAATACCATTTTCAACTTCCAAAACAGATTATACGAATTTTTCGCGGATGCAAATGTATTATTTGGCATTTTTTAAATTATTATATGCTTTGCGACTGAAGCCACGTGAGTCAAGCTTTTAGGAACGCAAGTAAAAAAAATAGTTGATATTTGGTATTATTCGACTTTTTGTAGTTATAAAATTTCTTTCGAATCAAAATGACGTTAACACGGTTCGATTGACATCCTAACGAAGTCGATATAATTTTTTATTCTCGAGATTTAGTCGTAGAAAGAAATTACCACGTGATATTTTACACATTTCAATTTAAAAATAGTTTATAAAAATTTGTTATAAATTTTGATTTCGATTTTCGGACCCATAACTTGCCAATTTCTTACTGGGAAGTTAATAATAAAATAAGTTGACTATATAATATTTTTTACGATCAAAAACAATATTAAAATTCGACCGTGGCTTCTCGAGTGGAGTCTTGTCGCAGAGTCGATCTTCTGCTTGAGGAATGTCGTAGCGTAGCACTCATAAATAATGCTAAGGTTACAATTATTATTTTATTTCTTTTAATATTATTTATTGCTCTGCAGCAGGACATTATTATACGCATAATTAAATAGGTGAAATGAATTCGATACACCTAATTATAATCCACTATCATAAATAAAATTATCGCTGTGTACAAATTCTCTATCTTTCTCGTATTATTTATTTACTTAATCTTTAACTACAATAAAACCTAGCTTAACGCTGTTTCAGTATTACGCGGTTTCTAAAAAACAAAGTTTAGCGTCTATAACGTAAATTATGGATGAGTTTATACAAAATGATTGAAATGTTGATAGAAGTTCAAAGGCAGGACGAAGTGTCATTGATGCAATATCTTGCTATCGACAACAGCTTGCTGAACGAAACAGAAAAAAGAAGAAGTGAAACTTATATAGTAGCGTACAGAAATGTCTATTCAAAAAACAGAAAATCTCTTAATTTATTTTTGGATATGTATAATAACTAACAAAAAAATATTGTACAGATATCGACAATATTCATTTTTTTAATGACTCAATAATTGCGTTGTGGGTCATTGAACTACCGAACTGATTTCTTGATTGCAAATCTTCTTGATTTCCGGACTTGTACGCCGTGGTCCATTGGTATTTCTACCTAGGTAGAAATACCAATGGACCACGGCGTACAAGCCCGGAAATCAAGAAGATTTGCAACAACGCCAGCCGTGAAAGCCTACACAATTGATTTCTTGATTGGTTGCGAACTAGTTCAGTTCGCGAACTACACAAGTATAATATTTGTGGCCTTTAGTAATTTGGCGAAATATACTATTGGTTTGATTTGCGCAAACTAATATTTTTTAAACCTAAACAAAAACTAAACGTAACAATACTCGATTGGGTATAACATTGCCGGATACAGAATACCAACTTTTATAAAATTGATCTTCACAGCAAATAATCTGTAATTATAGTACATCAATAATTATATTACGAAATGAACTAATAAATAATTGGAGATTCGCACAAATCGTCTAACTTTTTGCTGTCGGAAAATTATCTATTAATCGCGGACGGCTACTTCCTGGATGAAAAAAAAAACAACCAAAACAAAAAAAGTCGATCGAACAGCCTTCTGAAAGCTGCAATTATTCGCCGTATCCTCCTCGTATTTTTGTTCTAATTTCATTTTTTTTTTAATTTTTATATCATGCTAATCAATATTATATGCATAATGCATGTCAAATTTTTAATTGGTTACCGACGGCTTCATTCGCATGAACGTCCATTTACCACGCAAACTTTGATCACTGTGGTCGCAAAATTTTATTAGCTGTGATTAAGCAATAAGCTTCACGAAATTTGGCTTGCTGGTTAATAGTTTCAATTATTACTTATTACAATTTATTTAACGATTGTTCGCGCGCATTTTTTAAGACTGCTTTTAAGGTCGTGTGGTTTAAATTAATGGCGACTTTAAACTCAGCCATGACTCGTTGCTTTATTAATTTCATTTGCTGACAGTTTTCTGAGACGTTCTCGCCTCAGTGATTTAAAATTGTTGCTCGCGGCGTTCTGTGAGACAAAATCTCCCGTATCTGCGGTGTTTTGATTTGCGGTTTGGAGGAAAAACAATGTAAAGCTTGTCTCAAACGCAGCCATTTTGTTGCGATTTTACTTTCGAACGACTGTAAGAGTAAACAAGGTTTTGTTTTGTTATTTTCTCAGTTGTCGAGCGTCTACAACTTCCAAATTCTTTATTGTCGGTTATAAAGGACTTAAGTAAAAAATTATTAAATTCCATTTTTTTACCAAATTGTATTTTCTGTCGTTTGGTATTACGGGTTAAAACTAGGTTTTTCGACTTAAATTCTTTATGCCTGATATAATAAAGATTTCATTCTTTAAAAACAAATCTTAATTATATGATTTCTAAATATATATTTCTTTGGAAACTGCTTGTAAATTACATCCCACTACTACGTTTTAGGGGAACAATGATTTAAGATATAGTAATTCTAACTGTAAAATCCTATTATTACAGATTGAAATATATATGTAAACTAACTTATTAAACAAAAAAAACATGTTGAAACTATGCTAATATTTGAACGGCTCAGCCAAATACCCTCAAAGCACTGCCAACGACTGCCAAATGCCCTCAAAACACTGCCAATGATTGCCAAATGCCCTCAAAACATTACCAATGATTGCCAAATGCCCTTAAACAGATTCCAACGCCTGCCAGATGCCCTTAAGCAGATGCCAACGATTGCCAGATGTCTTTAAAGAGATGCCACCGTCTACCGAATGCCCTTAAATAGATGCCAGCGACTACCAAATGCCCTTAAACAGATGCCAACGACAGCCAAATGCCCTTAAACAAATGCCAGCGCCTGCCAAAGGCCCTTAAACAGAAGCCATCGACTGCCGAATGCCCTTAAACTGATGTCAACAACTGCCAAATGCTCTTAAACAGATGCCAACACTGCCAAATGCTCTCAAAGCACTGCCAATTATTGCCAAACACCCTCAAAGCTCTGCCAATGATTGCCAAATGCCCTTAAACCGATGTCAACGACTGCCAAGTGTCCTTTAAAAAAATACACTGGAAAATAGAGATATTCAGAAGAACGCAAAATGCTAAATTGAATTTTTTCACAGAAAATAATTGATTGTAAGGAATTACAAAAAAATTTTGAAAGAGAATTAGAGCTGATTTTTTCATACTAAATCTTCTAGTTAAGTGTGAACGTATGGAGTTTTTCCACTGTCTGTTTGTCTGTCTGTCCGTCTGATATATGTAACGTCTGCGGAAATGATCGCGGTAAGTTGATCCATGTCGCGACGTTCAGTTGTTATCCGTCAAGGTCGCGCGACGATTGTTGAGACTGCAGCGGCGGTAGCGCGAGTGGTGAAGATTTAGTGACTCTGCCCGAGAAACTGTAACAGGTCCATCAATGGAGACTATACAAGGAGTACGAACTCCATGTTTCTTCCTAAAATAAGAAGCCACTAGTTTTCTGTTATGCAATCGAAACCACGGATGTCTATGATCGAAACGGTGGAGGCGTCGATTCGCTTCACATGAGTCAAACGAGACACCAATTAATTAGAACAGTATAACTTTCACACGGAATTATTAATTACGTTGATTAAAATATTATAATAATAATAATAATAATTTATTAAGTTTCAGAAAACTCACGAGAGTATGAAACATAGTCATGTACAAAGATAAAAATTAAACATTAAAAAATTCTTGTAAATTATAAAAACATCTTTCAATCAGGTAGTTTTTCAATGCAGATTTAAAATTATTAAGGGATGCAATATTTTTAATGAAGCATGGTATCGCATTGTAAATTTTGGCAGCCATACTAGCAGGGCATATACTAACATGCTAAATTGTAATCACTTATTAATATAAAATTATTATAATCCAATGAATATTTTGACAGCTTGCTTATCTAATGCTTACTTACTTTACATGTATTTACGGTACCTAAATTCACGGCACTACAAAAAGGAAAACACTATAATATGTACGACTTAGTGGACAGATCCTGTAATTTTCTTCCATATAAGTTCCTAATCCTTATATAGTCTCCATGAGATTGTCGAACAGTATTTATTTCTTTGTTATACATCTTACCAACTGTGTAATAAATTTACTGTCGATAATTAACTGCACAGTATTATGACGTTTTTATTGCACTTATGTCGTATGTTAATTTGGTAATTATTAAACAAAGATTTGCATTTATTTTTGACCACACAATAGATCATTATATGTAATTAGCTGCCCGGCCCGGCTTCATCCGGGACGTAATAATATATAGTTTTCGTTGCTCGAACTAACTTAATTTCTAATATAAATCGGAAAGAGACAAAATTTGGCAAACATAAGAAACTGTAATTTTTGTGACCCAAAACTCACCTTTCACTGAAATAGTTTTTGTGTGACGGACAGATACGAATATTTTTTATTTTTTAAATGTCTACATTCGCATTTTAAGAAAATAAAAAAAATGTATTTAGTAATGACACCTATTAACCCTTTGTTTAATGTTTGACACGTTTGCAAATTAATATTTTACCTTAATTTAAAAGATTTCTGTACAAAAAAATCCTCGCTATTTTTAAGTGGATTTATAAATGGCTGCTATAAGATTAAATAAAAGTTTCTATAATAAGATTCACACCCACTGGACCGGATCGGATCGGCACACAGGATATTGCTGAGTCGATCTGAGCCGACTAGTGCATGGGAACTCATTTAACTTCATACATCCCAAAATTGCCGATCGTGCCGAGGTGATCCGATCCGGTTCAGTGGGCGTGAACCTTAATAGTGATGACGAGTGTAGGTGACAATTTGCGCTTCCTTGATCGGTCGCTCCATTTTAAGACATTTATAGCTGGCCGCCCAAGTCGACTATTTTTGAATAAAAGAAACATTAAAATTAAGATGACTTGAATTCTTCCAATTCTCAAATGTCAAGTTCGCCGATCTAATATACGTGATTTCTTACTCAACTCAAATGCAGGCCAGGGTTGTCATTGGATTAAATTAATCAGTCTGCGAACAATTGAACAGACGGAAAAACAAAACACGTCTTGTGTTTGTTCAACTGTCAAATTTTTGAAAATGGTTAAATCAAGCAACCCTGAGTGAATAGCTTTGCTTGGTATATTAGTGTAAAAGCTATGTATTAGAACTTAAATATTTAGAAGGAAGAATTTAAATAAATAATAATAATAAAATTATAAACAATAATTTATTTTATCTACAATATTATTGTATGCCAATTTATGTTCAGTTTCTGGAACGACTTTAAACTGAAATTTTCAGAGTAGATTTAGCGTTCTCAATTTGGATTTGGCTGAAGCCGTTTCTTTCGAAACATCGATGGAAATAACAATTTTGTTGTGACTAAATTGCTCTGTTTTCTTTTAAACAAATCAATCGGCAGCCCTGAACAATGTCATTCATTCAAAGAATTGTTGCTAATCTCAAATAGGTGTATAAAATTAATGACAAGTCTTAAATCTAACGCTTTATCTTTATGGCCATCCAGGAGTGTTGAAAAAACGTCTAAAGCGTTTTTTTTTAATGCAAAAATCAAGTTAGCCTTTACAGAAGACACCATAATTTAAATTTTCGACCTAAATTAGAAGAACAATTAATTCTAAAAGGATTTAACATTATTTAAAACAGCATAAACTGTATTTATTATGGAAAAATTCAATTAGTTGTTGTTTTTTTTAATTAGACTACAATTAGTTATTTAAAGATGTTTGTTGTGTGGGCAATTATTTTGCATACGAATCCCGTTTTGTTGTTCGCGGTGATATATTTAAAATAATTTTAAGTAATTCAAATGTAACAACAATAAATTATTGCTGTTGCCATATTTTGTTATTAGATATGAAATTCCCTATTATTTTATCTATGTTGAATAAGGCATCAGACAATAGAAAAAATATAATGAACCCTCATAAACTCAGATAAGAAGTTTAACTTCTTTAGTTTTTAATATTATTCCCAAGTTTAATTTTTTTTTATGTGATACTAATTAATAATATTTACATATACTTAGCAACACACTACAAATTTCTGTCCTTGTCAGTTTCATGTAACTAACTTCCCCTTTATTTGCCAGTTCTACTTCCCCTCGATTTCTTTTTTTTTCAAACAGATACGTCGCTAAAGAAGTTAAACTTCAATAATAATAATAATAATAATACGTTTGCCTTTCTGAGATCAGCTGGACTGAAGTCTGAAACTGAGGGATTTGTTTTGGCGTGTCAAGATGGAGTTATCAACACTCTTGTGTACCGTCGCATAGTTATAGGTGCAGAAGTAACAGATACCTCTTGCAGAGCATGTCGATCGCATCCAGAGACGCTCATGCATCTCTTATCGGCATGTAGTCACTATGCGAGTTGTGCTTACATTCACCGCCACAACGCTGCTCTAAGAGTTTTATACTACCACCTAAGACATCATTATGGTGTTGATAAAACTCCTGTTCTACCTTATGTTCCAAATGATATTGAGTCCGTTGTCGAAAATGAGTCATGCAAGATTTTCTGGAACTACTCATTTAGTACTACCAGGCAACTTTCAGCTACAAAGCCTGACATAGTTCTCCTTGATAAACCTGCGCGAACTATGTATGTTATCGAGTTTTCAGCCCCTGCTGAAACGAACATAGCCGCAAAGGAGACTGAGAAGCGGACCAAAAATCAAGATCTTCTTTTTGAGCTCAGAAAGCAGTACCCAGAGTATACTGTTAAATTAATTGTCCTTATAATTGGTGTTCTTGGAGGGGCAAAACCGTCACTGTTGGCAAGTATGAAAACTATTCCGGCATGTCAGCGTATTGCTGAGTCACTAATTTGCCGTATGCAAAAGGCCGTGCTTATTGGGTCGCTCCGTGTACTCCGTGCGCACGACCCAAACTCACTGTAATCGCCCATTTCATGGTTTGAGACGCGGTTACAGTTACAACTTGCTCCACAAGTATCCCTAGTATGACGGTGACGAACCTGAAGTTTGGGTGCTTGTGGATGCAAATTTTTTTTAAGGAATATTTCCTTCTCAATAATAATAATAATACACCCAAGCATTAGTTAGTTATATTATTATAAACAGAATAAGAACTGTATAACAGAAATCGGGACCCTCCTTAAAAAAACAAAGTGTTTTTTTGGCAAACTAATTAACAGAAATCGACAGTTTATAATTTAGTAAGGCTTCGCGATAATAAAAATAAATTGAGTGTTTTCTGTCGGTTCACAGTTGGCACCTCCGGGCGTTCTTCATCAATGACAAGTATCTCTTAATGCGGTGAATTGTAATTAAAAAAAAAAAACTGATAATTTCCACACAAATATTCAAATAACTGTAACAAACAAACGGCTTAGCGCTGTGCCCCACGACGCTCGTTTCAAGTGATACAATTTCTGTAATATTACTGGTTTTTATTATAATTATAGAACTGGTCGACCTTTGAGGCTCTTGAAACAAAACGCTTCTTTGTACAGTTGAAGATCGATCGGACGGTCGATCATCTTTTACTTTAGGTTACTGTTTACCAGCTGTTCAAGATGCTCTTTTTTTCATCAGCATAGCTCTATTTTATGAGTAGTTGGATGTTTGTGTAGGTATTCTATCAAAAATCTTATTCCAGCTGTGATGATGCTTCAAAATAAATCAGAGCTAAGTTTTTACAGTTTGTTTGATCTAAATAAACGATTTAAAATCTCATTAAATCGAGAAAATTAGCATAAGTTATACCCACATTTTTGTACAGAAAAAATTGAATTTGAACAAAATTAATTTGTCAGTATTTTTAACGTCTTCCTGTAATTCGAAATCTCGTAAGGTGCTGTAAAGAAATATTGGCGAATACCATGTTTTCTGATACTGTTTTTTAGGGTAAAAATGTCTTTTGAAATTTTTAAGCAGCAAGCCAAATTTTGTGAAGCTTAATGCTTAATCACGGCTAATAAAAACAGTAAGAAAATGAATTTTGCGACGACAGTTCGAAATTTCCCGAGGGCATGTTTTACCATGTGGCTTCAGCAGTCAGAATATTATTGATTTAAGTTTTTTTTATTATTTAACAGGAAATTGGACAATTCAATTTTAATATAGTAAACTAAATTAAAAAAATTGCGACGTTTCGTTAATTCGTTTTAACTTCTTCGGGAAAAACTGAAATGATTAAAAATACAAATTAGTTAATGAAATTAATTATAATGGACGTGAACAATATTGAGAATTATTGATTTATTTTGTGGATTAAGACCAGCTTAAACCTTTTGAACTTAATTAGGATTAGTGTTAGTTTTATTAAAATGTTGATCTAGTAATGTCATGCGATGACGAGCAAACAAAAAGAAAGGATGGGCTGCAGGAAATAGCTTCTCCTTGATTCTAAAAAAAATGGATCATTCCAAAATATATATATCGGTGGTAGGTTGATATTTATAAAACGAATGCTTATAAAAATACAGTGAATTGCATTTAACATACATGGGTTTTGTTGACATGGTAGCTATGGAAATCATTATAGAAAAGCGTTCTTCATAAAATGCAACACCGACCGGGTGTCCAAGGGATATATATGTCGTAGGATAATTGAAAAAACCGGATCTTTGCGAACATCCTAGGAAGATTGCAAAAAAGAATCCGGTTTTTTCGCGAAAATCCATTTTTTTAAATTATCCTACGACTATGAAAAAAATGTAGAATCTCACAGATGTTCAATTATATGCTAAAAAATATATAAAATCGATGATATATAAATCCTTGAAAAGCCACACTCGATCGAGAATCGCGTGTTGTGACTCTATTAAGCAAATAGTTCGAGTTTATTATCGAGACGATATAAATAATAATTAATGACACTTCGATGGCTATAAATATTAATAATAAACGGTAGCAGGTTACCAATATAACATAATATTATCATATAAAAATGATGCATAGATAAACATTTTTATTGTCAAATATAAAAAATGTGACAAAGAATAAATATGTTCAATGTTTCAGCTACCACTGCAATTTTTATTTACTTTAATTACAAGCTTATTATTTGCACTCTTCTAATTGTATATATATGGAAAAAGTAACAGAAAAAAACCCTACAAAATGTAAAAATGAATGTTTGTGTTGTCAAGTTGCGTTTTATACGAAATGTTTAACAAAGTTCTTTGAAAATTGCTACCTTTTGGGGACAGTAAAATCTCTCAGATACATTTTAAACCCAGAGAGAGATTGTAGATTATAGACGCTCAACAACTGAGTTTTAAATCCAGTACTTATCATACTGGAGATTCTTGAAGACTTTTTTTTTCGTATTGTAAAAAATGCGCCTTGCAAGAAGAATTCATAATATACAAATTTAATAATAAAAAAAAAATCGATACATAGGTTTTTAAAAAATAAATTATAATTGTTTTTTTTGTTTACATGACATTCTTAAAATTAATATTTACACTGCTACTTTATGAACAAAAAATATTGATCATAGCGAATTATTGTAATACAAAAAATTGTATTTTTTTAAACTTTAGAACTTTTTTCTCGACAACGCCTTTAGCAAATAAATACTCTGAGTACTAATTATACACATAACCTCATTTTACCACAGTTTTACCGCCATCTTGTAAATATAAACATGGTGGACGAGAGACGCGTGGTCGAGAACTGGTGCATTTGCCTTACAACAAACCTACAAGCTATTCCATTATTAATTTCAGCATGGTTTACTTACACGTGAAATAAATAATTTATGTCATCTCTAACTAAAGATGTGTTATAAATTACGATCTAATTAATTATTAATTTTTATTTATTAATTATTAATAGCACGGTAAATATAACTATAGGAAACAGTAATCTATTTTAATAATTCCTAATCATATATACGTTGAATGGTATCCGGGATTATCGATAAATCAGTAATCTTCTGACGGGGCTGCATTTCGATATGATTTCAATGCGACGTCAGAGGGATTGCCATCCTGTTTTTTTAACACCGTTTAAGGCGTCAATAAATACAGCAGCGCTTTTATATTACTCGCATTAATAGCCCCAAAGCTGCGACATTTTTTGGGTAGGTATTTGAGGCACTGTGAAAATTTGTACAATACCTCTTTAGTAATTTCCGAATACAAAAACACAGACCTGACTAAAGGGTAGCGGGGAGTTTTGGAAGTTCAGAACATGGTTCAACAAAAAAAAGTTCGTAATTATTTCGATGCATAAATTAATTTACCAAAAATTCGACATTAAAATTGCGCTCACAGAAAAAAATGGTTATTTATCTTTTTCCGTTCTTGCGACTTTTTTTACCACCGGCTCGCATGTCTCTTTCGAGCTGGGTACTCGGCGACGGCAATCTCGATCCGTAAGGCAAGATGTCGATGCTCTGCACATGCGCTCTGACCGCAACGCCTGCCGGTAAGTTGATGAACCTGTTACCGACGTTCCTCAGGATCGTCGTTCCCGGTTTAATATGCGCGATGTGGGCCTCGTCGACGTAATCGGTAAAGTCGTTGTAATCGAAATCATCGCCTAAACCTCCCCCGCCACTGTCTTGACCGGCGCCCGGTTTGTTAATGCCGCCTCCCCCGCCGCCTGTAGGATATCCTGCAGTTGGTTCGTCGGGGAATCCACCCCCGGTGCCCGGTCTGTTTATACCGCCGCTAGGTCTGTTTATTCCGCCGCTTGGCCTGTTTATGCCGCCGTTATCTCCTGCGCCACCCCCGAAACTTGTGTCACCAGAACCGCCTCCGCTGATACCGCCCCCACTAGTACTACTACCGGAACTGCCTCCACTGCTGCCGCCAGAACCAAACTTGTCGTCGTCTGGTTCTTCGTCTTCGCTTCCGTAACTTCCGTCGCCGGCTCCTGTGTTGAAATAATGCTTAATTTATTTTTTAAATTATTACGTATTTAGTTTAAGTTTCCGATGGCAAAATTGACAAATTAGATTCATTTTCGAATTCATATCTTATTAGCATTTACTTAATTAATGTCATTTTCATTTTTGCAAATAACATTTTGATAATAAAACGACTCTAGAGAAATTTCTGTTTAATCAAAAAATTCTTGGTGCTTGATTTATTTATTTCTTTTCGCATTGTTTTTAAAATTTATTTAACTCACTGGAAACTGTTGCGGGCTCTTAAAATATTGATAAAATACAAACCTCCAGGAGTCGGTCTACTTCCGGTATCCGTGCTTCCGGCATCAGTATTTCCACCTCCACCGCCGAATGTACCGCTTCCTTCGGACGATCCACCCCCGCCCAATACACCTCCAGAAGTTCCACCTTCGCCGTATCCACCAGTTCCGGCACCAGAAGGTCTGCTTCCTCCACTGCCTTCACCCGACGGTCTACTTCCGCTACTTCCTGCACCGCCGTTAATTCCTGAAGGTCGATTTCCACTTGTAGTACCGCTTCCAGACGGTCTACTTCCACCTGAAGGCTTGTTACCGAATCCTCCACTTCCAGTCGAAGGTGCAGTATCGCCGAACAGATCTCCACCGTCGTCGTCATCGCCGAATCCCGAATCGCCACCACCGAAAGCACTGCCGCCTCCAGCGGGTTTGTTACTTCCACTGCCGCCGAAGAGATCGCTGCCGCTAAACAGATCGCTCGCTCCTCCTATCGGTCTGTTAGGCCTGCTGCCAGGCGGTCTTGGTTTCGGTCTCTGCGGCCTCGTAGGTCTCGGACCGCCTCCCAAACCTCCAAACAAATCGTCCGTATCGTCGTCGGCAACATCACCACCGCCCGCCGCCGACCCCAAATCGACTTTGGGAGGTTGTGGTCTCGGCTTTGGTCGCGGTTTAGGTTTCGGTTTGACGTGACCACTGGCGGCCGTGTTGAGATTTTCTTGCGGTCCGTCGAACAGGAAGTCGCCGAGCGAACTGCCGTCGTCGTAATCATCGGGACCGACGAATGCCGGTCTCGGCGGCGGTTTGTTGTAGAGACCGCCGCCCGAGCTGGAGAGCGTTGGGGGCGGTGAGTCTCGGGCGCTCTTGAGAACTCGATAGCCGATATTGGGACCGGCTATGTAGTGGACGCTGTGTTGTTTGCCTCGGTCGTCCAGGAAGGTGTAGGAACCGCGAACGTTGCCCGCTGGATCGCTCTGCTCGCTACGGAATTGATCAGGGCCGTCGGCCGCGAATCTATAGAAAGACAGATTGTGAATTATAGACGGTCGACAACTGACATCAGTAACGTCCGAAATAATTTAGAAATATTATTAATACATCCATATTGATATTAGCATCCATTATTTATAAAATATCAAAAAACTAAAATAGCAGTAATTTTGTTTATTTTAAATTAATACAATTTAATTACTTCAGCTACGTTTCGATCTTAAATTAGATCTTCTTTTAATTTAAATTTTTGATGTCATAAATAATTTAATATTATTATGTTTATTGTGGAATTAATTATGATGCCTGACGACGATCTAATATAAGATCGAAACGTAGCTGAAGTAATTAGATTGTATTAATTTAAAATAAACATCCAAGTTTCGGCTAATTTATTTTTTTGATTATTAATACATTTCAGTGTATACATTTTTTGTATCAGTCTAACTCTAAACTATACTGACTTTTTTTTCTTTTGTGTCCTCGGTAATTAATATAAAAATGATTTGTCGGGAAAAAGGACTTTTTAAGTAAACACTGATTTGTTATTTATAAATCACAAATACGTGTTTACTTAAAAAGTCCTTTTTCCCGACAAATCATTTTTATCTTAACTATACTATTTAAAGCTTTTATTTATAACACGATTCTGTAACCTGTTAGGTGGGTACAGATCTACTAAATTTCTGTCTCACTGCGTAACTTATATTGAAAGTTAGAAAATGACAGAAATTTAACAGTGCTATAAAGTCTTCCATCGACCCCACAGAATATCACTATTAACTTCACCTGTTAACATTTAACATTGTTTTAATGTTATAAGATACTAGTCGTTGCCCGCGACTCTTCGCGCGATTAAGATGAAGTACGGAAGCGACAACAGTAGTGGAGTCTTCGGCTCCACCTGGTTCAATCTAGTGGCGAGTTACAACAAAGTGGATAACATAAAAACCTTCTCCATGTAAAAATACATATATGTGCCAATTTTCATGTTGATCGGTCAAACGCTGTCAAAGTCTAACATACATTTTTATATATCATATATAGAATATATAGATAATAGAAATTACAAAAATATGAGATCATATGCCATGGCTCTTAAGCGTCTATAATCTATAATATATCTATCTAATAATCTTCACCTCTCAGGGGAAACATTGAAATGTAGTTAGTTTTATGGGAATTAACGCTCCCAGGGACCCGAGCTCTTGTACCAATCGATTTATGAATGTTGGCTAACATATTCTCTAATACGCACATAAACGCTAATGTCCTCAGTTATTGAACGTCTACAATCTACAATCTGTCTAATAATCTTCAGCCCTCAGGGTAAAACATTGGAATGTAGTTAACATTCCAATGTTTTATGGGAATTAGCGCTCCCAGGGACCCGAGCTCTCGTACCAGTCGGTTTGTAAATGTTGCCTTGCAGATTGCCTTTAATATAATTTACATTGATTTTACCCGGCATTTGGTAGAACATGATTAATAATAGATAAATATTTATCTGTTATTATTGTCTTTAATCACATAGACGTTGATGACCTCAGCTGTTGAGCGCCTATAATCGATAGTAAATATAAAAATTAATGCTAGACCCCAATTGGAGACCTCAGAAAAAAACTGTACCTGTATGAGCCGTCTAGACCCCGTTGAACCGATATGCGTCCACGATTACCCGGTTTTCCCCTACCGCGGTAATAACCCGTGCCGTAAGTCGGCGGGTTCGAATCGGGATGCGGCGTCTTCACCTGGAAACCGGTCCTGCGTCCCGCCACGTACTGAACGGTGTGTCTTTCACCGACGTCGTCTACGAAGCTGTATTCACCGTTGACGTCTCCGGCTCGGTTAGCCGACTCTTGCCGAGTGTATGTGTTCGTGCGTAAGCCGAAGTCGTAGCTCGGGTCTTCGCTCGGGTCGAAATACGGATCGTCGCGATTGCCTGATAATTCAAATTTGAAAAAAATAAAACCGTAATCGTAAAGCAGACATCTACTGACTCTCTTCACTTACCGATCGGTCCTCTAGGCGCTTGCGCGAGATCATAGTGTCTGGCAATGTTGGGTCCACGCGGTCTATACCCCCTGGGTCCTGCCGTGTACACGGTCTCCTCGATGCGACCGGTTTTCGGACTCCTGGATCCGAACCGCCCTCGGACGACGTTCCTCTGATTGCCCTGGCTGTAATGATAAGACGAGCCGAGGTCGTTCGTGCGATACCCGAACTCGTATGACTTGTCCGAATGTTGAATGTTGTACGCGTTGTCGTCGGCCACAGACGCGCTCGACGGACGCACCCGACGTCGCTCTTCGGCCGGACTCGCCTCGTCCGCTTCGAGAACGTCGCCGTCTGTTTCGGCGGCGACGCTGTCTTCGTCGGCAGACGATGACGAAGACGACGACGACGATGACGATGACGATTGATTGCTGTCGTCGGCTGCGTAAGCCAGCAGAGACAAAGCAAACAGTATCGCTGTCCCGCTCTCCTAGAAACGAGAATCTAGTTGAGGTAATGGTTTACCAGCTGTTCAATATGCCCCCTTTTTTCACCCGCATGTAAAATGCACTTACGTTTCAGAAATCTCTATTTTCAATTAAATAGTCCTTTATACTAATGCTTCAAAATAAACTAGAAATGTGTAAAGTAAGTCTTATATGACTTTTTGCCAAGTTTTTACAATTTACTTATTTGACAAATATTAGGTTTTTTCATTTTTTAGGAAGACGGTATGTGTTTTTTGAAATTTTTAAGTAGCAAGCCAAATTCTTTGAAGCTTAATGCTTAATCACAGCTAATAAAAACAGTAATAAAATGAATTTTGTGACTACATTTCGAAATATCTCGAGAACATATTTGAAGATCTGACAGCTTAAATATCTAAAATTATTTCTTTAACCCGTAACAGTTTAAAAACTCTTGGCTCCCCACAAACACAGTTTCATTACATTTTTTCAAGTTTATTTTCACATTTTTAACTTTGTATCTTCCAGGAAAATTTCCAAATAGTCATTACTTACACAAACTATTGTTGTTAATAATGTTCACCCCCCAGGGGGAAACATTGTAATGCAGTTTGCATTCCAATGTTTTTTTGGGAATTAGCGCTCCCAGGGACCCGAGCTCTCGTATCAGTCGTATCTGGCTGACACATTCTTTAATACACGCATGACCTCAGTTGTTGAACGTCTATATAATCCACAATCTCTCTAATAATATTCAACATACTAAAATCGCGGTGAAAACCCCTTTTTTCATAAAATTGCGCGAACGCAAAAAAACGTGGAACTAAGAATAAAAAAAGCAAAAATGAATAAAGTTCAGTTTCCTTGAATAAAAAGCTTCATTCGAAAAAAAATATTTCGTGACTTTAAATTACGTACGTGTTTTTGTTTTGTTTTTGTTGGGATAAAGTGATTGAAAAGGGGACGGTATTGAGCAACGCTATTTTAACATTATTTTATGGCTATTTGTATAGAAAAAAATAAAATAAACGACAATCGCGATCTTCAATTGTTTCATTGTGTTGGATCATCTAACTGTGACGACTAAGGTACCTATTGTATGTATTGTGTACACTACTGGGCAAAAGTAACTTAGAAGTGCTATTAAAATACTTATGCTTGATGCTTAGAGTACGTGTATAAAGACTTGCCATTTGTTAAGCACGTAAGCATTATAAATTGCTTAAGCATTCAACAAGCTTATTAAACTTTAGGAATGCTTCATAAAACATATTTCATCTATCTTTTATAATTCTTATTTCGTTTGACACCAATTTATAGTCCAAACTTTCCAATCAATTAGAAATATTGTTCTTGTTCAAAATTTATCTCTTAACTTTATATGTTGGAAGTTACGATTTTAAGAAGTTACTTTAAAATACTTAATGCTTTAAAGCACTTTGGTAAACGCTTGATGCTTTTAAGCATTTTTCAAAATGAAAGCACTTAAGTAAGTGCCAACTCTGCTTTTAACTTTATATTTAAACTACAACTTGATCAGGAGATCCTTTTCTACGCGATTTACAATGCACATGCTTTTTGTTCGTTATATATATGAATCTTGAGTTTAAAAAAGTTAAATCTCTTCGCGCCGGACCAATCCCGCGTGTGTGTAAACAGACCCGAAACCGGTGTCGTGATGACAGGCATTGATTTGTTGCACGCAGTGTGCCATGGAACTTCTCACGGGTTTTGCGTGACAATTGTTGTAATCTGTGTTTTATTTTGATACGATCGCGGAGATGATAGCGCCTTTGCATAACCTTCGACTTTGTCAAGGACACCGTCCTCCGTTTGTTGATTGTGCAGACGCGTCGAAGGTACGGGCCAAACTCACACCGTTTGGCACTCTTAAGATGAACGTTTAGAACGATGTCCAGTTTGGAAAAAAAAATTTGTGGAATTTGAGAGTGTAATTTCGTTTTCTTAACTAACTGAATTATTATAAGGGCCAAACAAAATCTAGTGATGTCCTTGAAACACCACATTTCAAAAATCGATTTCAAACAACGCACCGTAATTCAGTGGACCTCATAACTTCACTCGCTTTTTGTTTCTCCCTACTTTTCTCATTCAAGGGTTGTTTGAGAAGCTTTTTGAAGCTTTAAAAAAATGTGAGATTAAAATACAGGTAATTAAATCAATTAAGCAAAGCATGGATTTAACGATTTTTGCAGGGGTGCATTGAATTCTACTGTGGCGTTAATATTATTAAACGTTCTTGTAATCTTTTTCGAGCAATATTTTTGATAATCATTTGACTTTTTTTTTGTTAAGTTTTTCTAAAATAGTTCCCTCTTTTGATTTCATATTTTCATAAGTCAATGGAATTTCAACCATAGATAAATTAAGAGAAATATTTTCGTACGGTGAAATTTTTTTCATATTAAAACATCTGAAAATACCGGATCATCCTGGACACATTTTCAAAACACTTATATAATTATGTAATCCAATTATAGTAACTGAAAATTTTCTTTCCTGAAAAAAACCAATCACTGCACTAAATTTACTTACTGCCTTCCACAACATTGCAATTAAGTTTTTAATAACACCAACAGTTTTTACAAAACTCCCACTACACGTCCTTATCAATTATTGAAGTCACTGAAACAAAACAAAACCAAATCACCGATATTCCTCTGTCTTCACGAAGCAAAACAAAAACAAATCGCCGATGTTCCTCTGTCTTCACGAAGCAACCCGACCGAACTGTTGTGTCAGAAACCCATTTAGACTCTTTTATATTAATTGCGAAAATCTCAACGTTTATCCCGCCTTCTGTTAAATTTTTCTCGGCATCCCTCCTCCCGCGCAACAGCCATCAACCATCGCCATTCAACGTTTTCGTGCTTGCATCTTCTTTTATTACTCCTTTCAATTGTTTTATTTTCTGACCGCGGTTTCGAGATAACAATACAATTATTTTCAGTTGAAGATTTTTTGATTATTTTTTTCTAAATTGATTTCAATTCTCGTACAATCGTCCAGACAATTACTGTTAAATATCGCGTGTTTTCACGCGATGCAAGCGTCGGTATGCTTTTGTTTAATGCGATGCGCATTTGTTTTTCCACGATAGCCGTTTGTTTTTTTCGATTTAATAAGCTTAGCGTCATTGGCGGCAGTGTTAATTATTTTTTATGTGAGGTTTTCTGTACATTTCAATTAATCTCTCTCATGAGATGATTTTACATTTTTTTCTGCATATTTTAAATAGTTTTTTTTTAGATAACCGGAACTCGATAGTTAGCAACTTAATATTTGCAATAATTACTGAATAATAATTAATATTTTTATAATACTTACTGTTTTTTTCAAAACGTGCTGTTTAAAAAAAATGATTCGGAATAAGGCAAACTAGGCACCAGCCTAGATCTTTCATATCTGCCTCTGCCTGGAATCGAACCAGCAGTATCTTCCGAACAAGAATCTAGTGTTCTCACCATGAGACGCTAATCTTTCTAAAAAAATCGGAACCCGAAATGAAAACTGAGCTGTTGAACTTGAAGATCGCATAAATATTCAACGACTTGAGAAGCAGTTCCGATAAAAATCCGTTGAACGCTTGTGGGAACTGACTTTTGTTTATCGGTTGATAATTCGATTTGATATTTCTTTGGACTGGTTTCGTCACAGACTATAAGTTTTCGATTTTTCTGTATTTTTTTTTTCTCAGAATTGTTCGACGACATTTTACATGACACGTAATTGCAATATAGATAGAGTTGGTCAGTCTAACATTTCTGCAATTTGAATTTGTAATTATTAAAGAAATAATTATGTGGGAATAACGTTTTCACATGTTTCGTTTTAAAAGAGACAGGACCGCGCCTTTTGTGCAAAAGAAAACGTCTCTGGAATGAAACAAGGACGCTAGGAAGAATTCCTTTTTAGAGTTCCGTATAGAATAAAATTTATTTAAAAATTATATAGTTGATTACGACGTCAATTGAGAAATTCATTTATATTATTAAAACAGTAATTATTAAAACAAATAATTCAAAGGATATTTTATGGAGCAGATAAATTAGTTAATAATTATTTTGTTTAACACAACGTTTCGTAATAATTTATTACTTCTTCAGGTGTTACAAGTTACCTGAAGAAGTAATAAATTATTACGAAACGTTGTGTTAAACAAAATAATTATTAGCTAATTTATCTGCTCCATAAAATATCCTTTGAATTATTTGTTTTAATTAAAAATAAGGAGCTGAACTTTCTGTAAAAACAGTAATTATTGTTAATATCGATTTTTGTTCATAAAACATTTATGAAAATCAAATAAAAGTTCGAGTAAGAAGTTATGTTTGTGATGAGGAAGGTTCCTCATTTGACATATTTTGTTTTTTTTTTGTAAAGAAGTCATCTAACGTCGTTTGCCTTTTTCTGTTTCGTTCAGCAAGCTGTTGTCGATAGCAAGATATTGCATCAATGACACTTCGTCTTGCCTTTGATCTTCTATCAACATTTGAATCCATAATTTATTTATGTTATAGTGGCTAAACTTTTTTTGAGAAACCGCGTTAAGCGGCGCGGCGTTGAGCGAGGTCTTACTGTATTTATTTGTCTCTAGCTTCGTTTCAAAATCTTGCGACAGCTTTTTTTACCTATACGTCCCGTTAACCGATTGAGTTTATTTTTTTTAACTATACTTTATTCTGACGTTTCTATCGATTGTCAGTTAATGTGAAAGATTAAACACTGGTTAATTAACATTTAACTGGATGTCGGCCTAATTTTACGCCTGTTAGGTTCTCGACACGCATTTGATTTATATACATCTCTCGCCGGGCGGTGCTTACTTGCTTTGCATATGGTAAAATGCATCCTTTATTGTGCTACAGGTTGGCTCACAATCTTCTTCTAACAGTAGCTGACCTAAGGAAATGTCGACTGAACGACTAAAAGTCCACACCCATTGAAACGACTCGACAGGGCAGTGTTGATAGTCGATCCGAGTCGACCAGTGTGCGGTAACTCATTTAACTTCATGTATCCTAAAACTGCCGATCCGATCCGAGTCAATGGGTGTGAACTGTTATATGATCGTTAGTAAAAAATATATATGGTATTATTTTCTTAATATCAAACTGAATATTTATTTATAGCATGATTAGAGCTTCTGAAATGGGGGCTTGTAATAGAGTAGCCACAATGAACTCGACTATTCTCAAAATATTTTACAAAAGAATTAAAATACGGTCCTTATAGTTATGACAAGCAAATGCAAAAAAAAACTTAAAATTATGGTCGTAGATTTTCGGAAAATTTATACTTGTTTTAAAATATACGATGCAAATCTGTGGTAATAAATTCTAATCAAAAAATGTAACATTTTAACTAATTTAAACGTAATGCAAATTTTCTGTGGGAACTATTCAAAAGTTTGCGATTTTACGGAGCGATGCAAATGAAATGTACTTTTTTTGTGTGCTTTAAATATATTTCTGACATTTTAATATCTAATGTAATTAAAATTTTGGTCTGAGCCCTATGTCCCGCTATTCGACCGACGCCAATAGTGTATGTGCCATATATGGCCTTAGTAGTCGAGCGTCTATATAATCTACAAAAAATTATAATGAGCTTCACCCTCATAAGCTCACATAAGAAGTTTAACTTCTTTAGTTTTTAATATTATTCCCAAGTTTTTTTTTTTTATGTCAAACTAATAAATAATATTTACACATACTTAGACACACACTATATATTTCCGTCTTTGTCAGTTTTATGTAATTTAGGAAACAAACTAAGTTCCCCTTTCGGGGCTAATTCTACTTCCCCTCGATTTTTTACTTTTTTCAAACGGATACGTTGCTAAAGAAGTTAAACTTCAATAAATAAATAAAATAATTAATTTTTCACATAAACACAATGTATATCTTTCGATGAACGTTCATTGGCTGGATATTTTTACAGGGTAATTCCAGAAACTCGTCAGCAAAAACTGCATCGCCTTTTAAGGTAGTTGTCATGGTACAATATTGTCAAAAAGTTATAGATTATACGCGCCACAAAAGTATACTAGCTTATAGCTAAGTGATCCATAATTTGTAGACTGTACCCGTGGAAACGTAACCCATACAGTATTCATATGCATGTATACTTTTCTATAAATTGTTGAACTTTAAACCGTTATTTATAAATAATTAGACGGTCAAAAATTTTTTTTTAAACTCAACAAATGCATTGAAAGACTGTCAGTCTTTGGAAAGTTTCTGACTGTTAGTTCTTTTTTTATAAATAAGAAACTGGTTCAGAACTACAGAGATCGTATACAATCAATGTTAATTATCCAATTTTTAATTGAATTTATCTCGGATTATATACGGTCGATCGACTTCAAATTTTCAGGGTAATTGTATTATCATGTCCTTAATAAATATACAAAAATTAAGAATTTTCTGACGGTGTGCCTCTACCACGACACCTACCTTAAGATTGGTTTCTTGTAATTTATTCGCCGTTAATTGTTCAAATGAACGAGTTTTGCAGACTTGGCAATTAACACACGAACTCGCATCATAAATAAAATATGCGCAATTTTTGAAAATAAACAACCGGTTTATTGTAATATTTTTTTATATTTTAACTGCACAAAGTCACTAATTTTAACGATTAGCGTTTTAAGGCCACAGAATTCACACATAACAATGTTATTTGTATTTTTAATTATTTAAGCGCTCGATTGTATCGTAAAAATTATTTATTCATTGTTACTTGAATCCTCGGCAATGTTATACACCGCTGTTCAATGGTTTACCAATCTTCAGGTAAGCCCTGGTTTCCTGAGATAGGACTGTCGTAATAAAAAATTAGAGTTTAAAAAAACTAAAACAACACGCTTTGACGAATTAAAAAATGCAAAATAATTTGACAACAAAGTTATCTTTATATAAACATTAAGAGCACTGTGGTTGGAACAATAAAAATAAAAGAATAGTTACTTCTTACCACAACAGATTTATTCAGTGGATGTACATTTCGAGAGCTAAGCTCCCATCTTCAGCAAAACACTAAACATTTATATTGTATATAAATGTAAGGATTTTGTTATTAATTTAGTTTAGTGTTTTGCTGAAGATGGGAGCTTAGCTCTCGAAATGTACATCCACTGAATAAATCTGTTGTGGTAAGAAGTAACTATTCTTTTATTTTATTTTAAAGTTATCTTTACTGTAAAAAGCGTGGAGTGCTTAATACCGGTAATAAATTTTTCATTTACTAGCTAATTGTAAACGTAGAGCTATTACGAAAATTTAAATACTTAGATCGCACCTTACGCTTTTTACATTGAAGCTAATTTTGTTGTCAAATTATTTCGCATTGTTTAGTTCATAAAAGCGTGTTGTTTTAGTTTTTTTTTTAAACTCCAATTTTAATTATAAGACTAAAAACCAATGTTGGATTTGACTATGGGGTAGACAACGCAACGCAACGTACAGCGTGTTGGCTTGCTTGCTGTAATTTTTCAATTTTTTTTATCCTAAAGGTCCTGGCGAAGCCAATGGTTCAAACTTATTAAATTATTGTATTGTCATCGGTCTTTGATAAGTGTGCAAAGTTTCAGTTTAATCTGACGTTTTGAAGTGGATGAATTTCACGTTCAAAGGCTCCTTAACAAACACCTTCAAAGATTTTTATTTTTTTTATCCCAAAGGTCCTGGTCAGAATAATGGGACAAACTTATTAAATTATTGTATTGTCATCGGTCCTTCATTAGTGTGCAAAGTTTCAGTTTAATTTGACGTTTTGAAATGGCTGGATTTCACGTTCAAAGATTCATTTACAAACAAACAAACATGCAGGTGAAGCTAATGAAAGCGTATTAAAAAAGCAGACAAGTGCGAGTAACACCTAATAATTCCACATATATTAAAAAAAAATATCATTTTTGGTTTTTTTCCTTAAACAAATTTTGATCAGCTTTAAATCAACTATGCAATAGTTATATGCTTTTTCTGTTTGCAATTTATTTTTGCGGTCATTAATTCGAAAGAAAATAATAATATGGAACCCTCGGCGCGCGACTGATTGTAGCGATCTCATCGTATGTACGTAAAACATTGTACATTTTCCAATAGCGTACCATTTATTATAAATTAACGTAGTTAGCAATCGAGATGTTCCGCGACTGATAATGAAAACCGCGGCGGAGATAATTAATTATCGTCCACTAATTGCCTATTCCTTTGTATATTTAATGATTGTTGGTTTTTATTCATTCAATTATACTTCGAGATTGTTGCATTGGAAGTTTTCTTAATGTGCAGTTAATGCCGAGCGTCGAAACACCGTACTTTCAGTTAATTATTAAATTATCTACTTGTGTGTTTTTAATTTCAAGTTTATAGTTAAGTAATGAAACAGATGTAATAATTAACTAATGAGAGACGTCCCAGCCCTAGCCGCCTTGACATAAATAGCTATATGTCCCATTTTTATTAACAGACTTCCAAAAAAAAGGAGAGGTTCTCAATTCGGATGTATTTTTTTTTTGTGTTTGTTACTCCGCCAATTATGGACCGATTTGAAAAATTTCAACGGAATTTTGTTCAGAATGCTACCGAATTGGTACCATATAGTTTTTATTAAAATCGGTTCATACATTTTTAAATTACATCAAAAACACATATTTTTATATGAGTGCTATATTTTATATCGCCAGCATCTGTGAACCGATTTTGTTAATGATTCTTTTCTTATACCTTCAGGGTGATACCACATAAATTTTACTTAAATCGATTCAAAAGTTTTTTTATTATAATTTATAAACAAAGCAACTACGAAATATTATTAATAAAAACGTGCGAAATCAAATCCACTAAAAAGTAAAAAATATTTCATTATATTGACTTTATTTCTTTTTTGTCCTTGGTAATTAATATAAAAATGATTTTTCGGGAAAAAGGACTTTATTTATAAGTAAAACACTTAATATTTTATTTTCAGCGACGTTTCGTTCCTTGTTTGGAACTTTATCAAGCTTTAATAACTGTAAATAAATTTTTTTTAAATTTTAAAATTTATTTACAGTTATTAAAGCTTGATAAAGTTCCAAACAAGGAACGAAACGTCGCTGAAAATAAAATATTAAGTGTTTTACTTATAAATAAAGTCCTTTTTCCCGAAAAATCATTTTTAATATTTCATTATTTTCATCACTTTAGTGAAGGAGGTTAATTTTTTTTAAAGTTTTTTTATGACAATGATTCTTATCTTTTATGGCTATAGATAATCAAATAATTAGTAATGTAATTGATTTTTATCCAAAACACAAGAATGCTTATTTCGAAACAGCTGTACTAAAATCAATTACAATAATATTCAACCAAGATTTGGACTTCGGTTTTATTAATTACAAGGATCCTGACCTCAACTCAAGAAAACATGGAACTACAGAATCTATTACTTTCAACAAGGAACAGACATGAAAATATTTCAAAAAATCAACTATTATAACAATAAAATAATTAAGTTACTACTGAAGATGCTAAAAGCGAAACGGTTAGTTTAACAAATAGATATTATGTTTTATAATTTGCCAATAAATTGTCAAAAAATTAAAATAATTATTTTTTTTTGAAAAATAAAAATCTTTAGCTGATTTAATCCAAAATACTTATTCAAATAATTAGTGCTACCTGTGCGAAGACGCTAGTAAAGCATAAAAATATGTAGTCGTTGACGGAAATTCTCGATGAAAAAAAAGCATTTATCAAAATAAGCGCAATAACTTCTAAGAGCGACGATTCAATATAATTATTAGTTGGTTTGTTTGGTTGGTATTTAAAGGTACAAAACAGATTCATATCGACTGATAATTTGAATACAATACGAACATCGGTTTGGTACGTCGGACAACTGAGTCAAGGTAGCAATTCTTCAACAATACCTCTGCTACCACTTTGCATTGTGCGTAATATACTGCTCTATACTTCTATTGTTTACGGCGCTCTTTTGTTTCGTTTCGACAGGCCGGCCGCACGTTGCGACGGCAAACTACTTCAAAAAACGTATTTTGAGGAAACATACGTTTTTATGTGAAATTAAAAAGCAAAAAATAGTTTCTCGTTTTGACATTCGCCCAACCAGATTATAAACATCTCGACGAAGATCAATTTTAAAAGACATTTTGCGAAGCAGAAACCAAAATCTGTTCATCTGTGTATTTAAATTACATGACTGGTGGCATTTCATTTCCATGACCTACAACATTAAATGCATTTTGTCACTCAAACAAACCACATGAATTTTTCCCAAAACTTTCGGACCATACGTTATGTATATACTTTGTAACCGATATAACTGTCATTGTGCGGTTAGCTCTATAGTTATGTTTTACACTTAATGGGGCTATTTGTTACGTTGTGTTACGACGTGTACTTGAACTTGTACGAAAGTGAAATGTAACATTTGTAACTAATTGTCACCTTAACAGGTAACTGAACGCCATGTGTGTCGCGTCGTAACCCTTAATTTGCCGCGCCTGTGGCGTCATGTTTGGATTTCCTTGTTGGCTTGCGAATAACATCAACACCCTATCCGGGATTTTTTTGAAGCGAAGTGATTTTTTTTCGGACGTTGCGCGTTCAGCTGGTCAGGAGTAAAATGAGAAAAAATGTCATCCGTCAGTCGTCACCGTTAACTTTGCACGCGCGTGATCCGAATTTTATCCACTCTTGTTTAGCTAGTACGCTAACCCGATAATTAAATCTGTAGACGCTTTGCTTCTGTCAGGCGTCCCCCGACGTCATCCGTTTTTGTTTTTGGTAGAGTTATGTATAATTATGATTGTATGCCTATTTTTTATGACCGAAAAAAGAATTGATTAGAAAATGTAACATAGAAATTTTCCGTCTATATAATTTAATTTCTGTCTCATGTTCAATCTTTAAGTTTCGTTATTTCATACTTTTATATTTTCATTAAATTTAAATTAATACTGACCATTATTCAATAATTTGTTAATAATTTTGCTATATTATATTTAACGACAAGAAATATTTAATTTTCTTTCTAAATAGCCTTTGAAGTAGGCAACACAGTTTAAATATTATACTACTGTATGCTGTGGCAAGCACCTAGTCTACCGTAGTTACGACGGTGTAGAATATGTCCTCGGTAGTATAGTGGTAAGTATCCCCGCCTGTCACGCGGGAGACCGGGGTTCGATTCCCCGCCGGGGAGGTTTATTTTTTTCATTTTTGTAGCGGTACTTTGTTCTCACAAGATATTAATAGGAATTTTTAAAGTATTTTATTTTTTTCTAAATTAAAAAAATATTTACAAAAAAATGCATAACTACATTCTACGTTATAAATACTGCAAGCTCAGAATAGAAAAACATTTTTGGCTTTTTTTAAATTTATAACCATGATTTAAATTTTTTTTTCGAGATGGGATAATTTTTAAAAATATATAATTCTAACAAACATGTTTTTTAACAATACTATAATTATATTAAATACTTCTAGATCACAATTTTTTTATTTTTATTGGTTGACTTAAGGAATTCTCACTCCGCAATATTCAGCGATTCGATCAGAAATGCAGTCGAACGTGTCGAAGGCGATGTCACAGGTTGTTCCTTTTTCTAAAAAAAAAATCAAAATTTTAAATTGTACAAAAAAGTTAATGTGACTCAAAGTTTCACAATCACATATTTATACTTTCACAAACAGAAATATCGGTCTCACCTTTGAAATCACCGCCGGAGTACTTTTGTTGCGCCTGTCCGAGGCAGCCCTGGACGGCCTGGATTGTAGCGACGACGTAGCCTTGTTCATCGACGCCCTCTGCGTAGAGTCTTGCCAAACCCTCAACCGTCGGGAAGCCGTACGCATCGACCTGTGAAATGCACGTGCCACGTTTTAATAAAAAAATATTCTGAGCCTCACCCTCATAAGCTCACATAAGAAGTTTAACTTCTTTAGTTTTTAATATTATTCCCAAGTTAAATTTTTTTTTATGTCAAACTAATTAATAATAAATTAAATAATCAGTTTGATCAGACCAAAAATTTTTTAATGTTGATTAAACTTTCATAATGTTACGATGAAAAGTTTAATCAACATTAAACAATTTTTTGGTCTGATCAAACTGATTATTTAATTTATAATTTATATGGACCTGAATAATAGTACTATGGATGAACTAATTAATAATATTTACACATTGTACTTAGCAATATGCGCTATAAACTTCTGTCTTTGCCAGTTTCATGTAATTTAACTTCCCCTTTCGGGGACAATTCTGCTTCTCCTCGATTTCTACTTTTTTCAAACAGATACGTCGCTAAAGAAGTTTCATCTCAACAAAAATCTAAGATTAAATTTGATGCATTTAAGTTGTGCAAGTTTGGAATCTGTTTAGATTTCAAATTTATTTCCAAACCATTCAACGACTAGAACATTTTTTTTGTAAAATAACTGTCACTTAATTTGACTTACCGCTTTGACTTTACGATAGACGCATTGCAAAAGGCACTGAAACAAAAGAACAGTCATGTGATTAGTAATCGATTTACCTGCGCCAGTAACGATCAATTGTTTTCGACTTGCGAGGTATCAAGTTTTTAATTCGTCGATGTGAAATTTTATGCGAACAATAAACTATTTTTAATTAGCATTACAAAGTAACACTATTAGAAAATATTGTCTTTTTTGTGTCGAATAATATTACTTTTAGTAATCAAATAAAAGTATGATTAGAGCTTGTCGTAACAACTGAGGGCTTAGGATCAACTCTTAGCAGCGACGTAACAGACATCTGTACTGAAAATTCAAAGGAATTCAAGGAATTTATATAGTAAAAATTTTGAACATTGTATTCTTTTTTATTTATTTATTGAAAAATGTAAGGTGTGCAGTTGGTAGATAAAGTGTTAAATCCACTTTCATTAAAACTGGTTTGAATAAACAGTCGTGGTTTACTTTTTAGGCCAGCGATTCATTAATTTCAAATTCTTGTTAATTTATTATTGATGAAGCGTACTTTTACTTTTTTTTATTTAATTAGAATTTTAAAATTAGTAAATGTTAAAAAAAAAATAATGCATTGAACTTACCCCGGCAATTCTTTTCTCGTCGTCTGTAAAAGCTTCGCGTTTGCTTCTTGATTTTCCGGGATTTTCACGTAAAATTTGCAATGCCTCTGCAAAACAATAAAATGATTTCAAAAAATTTGCGGTGCTAAAATAAGTAACATTTTTAGGTTTAGGTGTAGATAATTTTTAAATGTTGATTGAAGATAAAGTATTGGACCTTAAAACAGACATGATAAAAGTAAAACTCTCTCACTCACGGTCCTCCATATTTTAATAAATAAATACCTCGAAAAATAATTTATATAGAATTGTTTAATTCTCCTATTTGAAGATTTGCTTAGTTTAAGTTGAATTATTTCTGAGATTAAGAGTCCCTTCTATGATTGCTGCTTAGGACCCTTACAAATAATATAAAGCCGGTCCTACTAACATTTTTTCGTACTGTTCAGTGGAAAGACTGAGTCCTTTTCACTTTAAACAATTTTTGGGAAGTCGTCCTTAGACGCTCCGGTCCACCGTGACACGTCAGCATCCCTATTTTGGACCCTGCGATGCCGGGTCTTAGAATAGGATCGCAGTACGACCTGCTTGTCGTAAGAGGCGACTAAATCGGTCACACACATTCTTTGGGTCCACTGATCCGAACGTAATAGCGAATGGCAACAAATTTTTTGAGTTGGTATTTTTCCAGTCATATAATAAAAACATTTCTTATCGTAAAAAATATACTTATTTAAAATATTTTCGGTTTGGTAAACACATCTATATTGCAAATTGAAAATTCAAGAAGTGACTCATCATTATAGTACGGTCTGCTTAATGGAACGGCAAAGCAATATGAAAACGATGTAATATAAGTGGAGTACTTATCTGTTACATTGTTTTTGTATTGCTTTGCGAACCGTACTATAAAAACATATCCTGCTAAAAATATGCTATTCAAAGATGCACCCTTACTTAAAATTCTAACCGACGTCCTGCCCTGCAGGGAGAATACGTTTATCTATCATCAGTTATATTCGGATTAGTGGAACTATATCCTAGGATTGTCAGTGTCAAAAAATAGACCAATGATGTCAATTAAGGTACAAATCAATTCGGTCAAATTTTACGCTGATGATTCTGGGAGTATAATTACTATTATTACACAACATACAGACGCTATTAGTTGTCGAACGTCTATAATGTACAAGCATAACAAACACATCGCGGTGCAATTCAAAAAGGTAGACGCGGAACCAAAACAAACAAAAAATAAACATTTAGATAATATAACACTTTATATCGGCGTGAACGCTAATGACCTAACTTGTCAAACTTCTATAACTTAAAATCTGTCTTGATATAGCTGCGATTGCAATGTTTCAATTGCAGTGTCATAAAATAAAATGAACTTTATTAAAAATGGCGGAAGTCTTTCTTTTATAGGAATGACAATAATTCACGATCATTAATAATTAATTAATTATCGAACGCTAATGTATCTAAGAGTTATGCGCAGGCGTATTTTATACTTCCGTAAAAAATGACAACTTTCGTTGCTCATCTGTTTGAGTGATAACATCAATATGTTACACACACAGAAATTAACTATTTGCTACTTTCGTAACCTGTTAATAAGTAAAATACACTATTAGTGAACAATCGCATATCATTTATAGACGTTGGAAGCTAATCATCTCAGTTGTCGAGAGTCTATAATCTACAATAACGTACAGATTTTTTGAATTTAGATTTTTGTTCCTCATATTTGAACAGCTACAAAAATATTAAAAGCTATGATTAGCATAACAATTAAATAAATATTAAATTATTTCTCGACGATCGTTTCGGACAATAAGTCCATCCTCAGGAATGGAATGTTTTATATTCCTGAGGATGGACTTATTGTCCGAAACGATCGTCGAGAAATAATTTAATATTTATTTAGTTTTTAGTGTATTTGCCATATGGCAACATACACTATTGGCGTTGGTCGGATGGCGGGACCTAGGGGTCGGACCAAAATTTCTCGCCGTTTCATAACCTCCTAAACACTTTGCCACCATTTTTAAAAATGTTTATATATATATGTATATATATATATATATATATATATATATATATATATATATATATATATATATATATATATATTTATATACGTATATATATATATATATATTTATATGTGCGGGCAATAACTTTCGAAGGAGCTAATTCATTTTAACGAAATTTGGCATACATGTTGGAATCCATCACCGCACGAAGCCTATTTAAAATGGGCCTAATCGGGTCATTTTAAGGGTAGTTTTTAGGGGTTGAAAAAAGTTTTTGGGCCCCAAAATACCGAAAAAATTCTCCGAATCGTTTCAAAATTGAAATTTAACCCTTTAGTAGCAATTAAAAAGTGCTCCTAAAATTATAAGCAAATCGGCCCGACAGGACCGGATTTACAAATTTTATGAAAACACTAGTTTGCGTATACGAATTTACTTACTGAAGGTCGTATTTAATTTGGTGCAGATGTTGGATTGATAACAATATTTCAACTAATAAAATTATTATTGTAAGGGGTGTATTAAGGGGTTCAATTTTTTTTATTTTGTCCAAAAACAAACTTAAGTTCATTTAATAAAGCCACAATACCTGTATTAGCAAATACACTATATTGTCGGTAGGGTTTTGGCACTGCGACCCGGGTTTTTTTTTATTTAATTGTTATGCTAATCATAGCTTTCAATATTTTTGTAATTGTTCAAATATGAGGAACAAAAATCTAAATTCAAAAAAATCTTTTAGAAGGCGTCATACATCGGCAATCAGAAAGCATTTGTTAAGTAGCTCTTTGGTTGTGGACGCTCGATAACTTAGGTGACTAGCATCTATTCTGTAGTTGTTTAAGTTCGACATGTCAACCGTCTGTTTCTCGCCGGTTCTATAAAACATGTCCGGGCTGTTATGTATGAACAAGTTAACAAACGATTTGTGATGTATGTCACGATTGTTACGTAACGTAACCGATGCAACACAACAGCTGTTAAGAAATCTGTCGCGTGTTTGAATTACAGTTACATTGTTTGTTCAGTTTCCAGTAATAAACAAACATGACATGTTTTTAATCAGTACGTGATCACTGATTACGATTTACTGCAATAAACACATTTCCACGAACACTGATAACTGCCAATTGTCTTTGTTTGAGTGCCAATGGCGTAATTATAACGTTTGAGGCCCATGGCAAATTCATTGGATGGGGTCCTCCTTCAATGTAAAAAAGCTCAACCAACGTTAAATCTTTTCTGATAAATGCGTTCAAATATTGATACATTTTTTTGTTTAATTTGTGTATGTAGTACTTTAGAAGGTAACTTAAATTAATTGAGTACAAAACTAATACATATTTTACTAAATGTTGTAAGAATAAATGCTAGGGTCATGCTAGGAACACTATTATACCTCTTGGTTTCTAATAAAGTAATCATTCTATTCTATTCTATTCATCCCGTGTTCACAACCCTCTCGGGCCGGGGGCCCCTCCGGCGGAGACCCGTGACATTTTACCCGGACCAAGAGACCACTACATTCTATTTTAATCTTTCGTTTTAACAACTGTAGCAAATTATGGCTAACCTACTGTTTATTAAATTAAGTATTACGAATTATACCGTAGTGAGCAATTGTCTAATCAAAATTATTGCACAAAACCAGTATTTCGCGATTTAAGTCCAACTTTAAAATTAGCTAAGTTATTTGACTTTCTCAATTCTTGCAGTGTTTGCATTAATTGTTGAGAATTCATATGACGGTTTCTCGCGGCGTATTTTTTAGTTATTTAAATCGCGGCGTTTGCATATGTGTTGATCTCTCATTTTTTTAGTCGATGTGTGGAAACTCATTTCAATAAATCTTTAGTGTCAGGTATAAATGACTTATGTCGAAAAATCTAGTTTTTAACCCGTTAATACCGAAAATAAACCAAAGTATAATTTAATAGCGATATAAAATTACCGGTTATTTATTTTGGTTTGATAGTTTACTGGTGAATTAGCCGGCTATTTGTAAAACAACATGGCGGCTTCCGGTTTCTCAAAACAGTTTTCAATTATAAATTTAATAATGTGTTTATATATTTATGTAGATACTTATTGGTTATAAAATTTAAATTTAAATATCTGCGCAAAGTTCACTGCGCAGTCTTATATAATAATAATAAATAGCCGCGGCTATTCATAATAAATTACCGCGGATATTTAACCGGTCAAATAAGCGGTAACTTATTCTTTTACATAACTACAATTTAAATTTAAGTCCAGTAAAAAAATGAAACTTGACAATTTTTTAACTTAAGTCTTTTATACCTGACACCGGGGAAATATAATCGAGTGTTTAACAATGTGGGTCATTTGCGTGAGCGATCTTTGCTTTACATTTCTTCAACTGCAAGGCCGCCATGTTTAAAATTGCTCAATAATAATAGTATAAGAACGAATAAAAATGACATAAAAAATCGGTATATTATGTTGAAACGTAGGTACATCACTTCGAATAGACGCTGACGACCTTAGATGTTGAGCGTCTATAATCTATTTATCTACGTCAATTTGATGCCCTAAAATAATTTTGAAGTTAAACTTCATATAAATAAAATCATTTTATTGTCTAACTGATAAAAATAATTTTGTTTCCAATGTCCCCTACAAAATAACTATTTCGTGCCTGTGTAGCGGCAGTAAAATGACTCATTTCGCACTAATGTGAAACGTATTCGTAGTACCGCTTCTATGTACTAAGTAAATGTATGAAAATCCAGCGCAGTTTAGAATTGGAAGTGAACTTGTCCAAAAATTACGTAACTGCGATCGATTGTAAATAAAAACATCATATCAATTAAACAGACGTGAACTCCTTGATCCGATTTCCGTTACTCGACACCGTTTGATCGGCTTGGGTCAAGGTCAAGATATATTATATTAGTCTTGACTTAAACAATCGTCATCTGCCCAATCAGGATTCGTACCTTGCAACAACGCCAGCTTTATTTCGTTTTGGCATTGGCCGATGACTTTTTCAATTTTCAACGGCGCCACTGGTGGCTGGACGCATCTCTTGCCCTGCGGACGAAAATTTTACGTTAATTATTTTTAATCGAGTTTATAAATAAGTGAGGTTGACTCTAAATAAATGATTAATTAGAGCGATTGTGATCCTTGATGACTGCTGGAAAAAGTTTGGATGAAAATCCGTGGCAAAGGATCAATTGAGAAGCGATACTGAGTTTAAAATTGAATTTATTTACAGACGTTTCGGTACATTTCGTAGCATCTTCAGAGTGTCAAATGTCAGTACTTAAATAAATGCAATTTTAAACTCAGTAATTGCTTCTCAATTCATCTTTTACTACGGATTTTTATCCAAATTTTTTCCAACAATTTATAAATAAGTATGTATTATATAAATTATAAACTAGAAGATGAGAGCTTTATGATTTTTAATAGATAAAGAAATATAAATTAGGTACATATTATATAAGCAACGATATTTGAATACGTCATATAACAAATATGGACTACGAAACGTTGGGTGTTTTTACTTTTATAGAGGACTGTGGTTCAGAAAAGCTTGGGAACATTTGATCTAGAATATCGCGTATGGTTTTGTGAAAATTTACAAATGTACTAGTACCTAGTCATTTATACATACAAGCGTTGAAATCACTAACGATACACGTATCGCTGGTGATTTCAATGTTTCTTAAGACAACTTTTTTGTAATAGTCGATAATTAATTTTTAACTTAGCAAATCGAAATGCTTTACAAAACTTTAAGTTCCAATTTATGTGTACTTTAAAATGGTAAACATTTTTGTCAGGACATTTGCTAAAAAAATAATATTTTAAGGTTTTGTTGTATTGAATTTCGGTTTCGCGTTGAGCACAAAAAATAATTTAGTAAACTGAACTTTTCCACTCAAAACGAAACAATTGCTAAACTGAAACAATTGATCACCTCCGTAGCAGCAGTATTCGTGTAGCCAACTGCAACGACACAAACAATTAAAATAACTGAAAAACAACTATTTATCATCGCACTGTACATTTTAGCACTTTGTAAACTTCGCTGAAAAACAATTTGAAAATTCTTTTAAAAAAAAGAATTCAAAGTAAATCACACGTTGTTGATTGGCGGGCGTCCGTGACCGGTCGACTGTCGTCTGTTATGATGAGCGATGCACTTCTGTTTTTTTTAACAGTGAAAACAGTTGACTGCGACCGGTGCGTAAAACAAATGCACGACCGTTCAGTTAACACTCTTCCTTTTACTCTTTGAAACGTTCTACGGAGCAGGCGGCGTCGGCTGCAGGGGAGGTGGTCGTCTGTGAACAGGCTACGGCTTTGCAGATAGTCCCAGAGACGACCGACGGATTTTCTAACTAACACACAACACCATACTGTACCCCAGAAGCAAACTATGTTAAGTGATGCATAATGTTAAATTTTCAGGAGAGCACATATAAAAAATAAACAATTAAATTATGATACAATAATTTATCAAATCAGAAATTATCGGCTTGTAATCACAAAAACACGAGGTTGATTTATTATTAGTGTAGTACACTATTGGCGTCGGTCGGATTGCGGGACCTAAGGGTAGAACCAAAATTTATCGACGTTTGATACCGTTCTAAGCAACTTGGCACCATTTTTTGCTTGCGGGTAGAGAATTCTTACTGAAGACTGTTTTTGTGCAGATGATGAATTGACAGAGACGAAATATTGAAATTAAGAAAAAAATATTACTTTAAGGGGTGTATTAAGAAATTAAATTTTTTATTTGTACACTATGTGATTAAGGCGCATTGTTATCAATTTTTGCTAACAATAAATAAATATCATATCATATTTTGTCCAAAAACAAACAATTTCACATATAAGCCACGCTATCTGTATCAGCAAATTGTCGACAACACGAGTTTTTTCAATTTTAAAATTGCAACTATTCGACATGTCAAAAAAACACTATCCGCCATGATGGTTTAAAGTGTGACGTCAGACTTGTAGTACACACACATATAAACACGACACACATCTGAGTAAGCACTAAATGAGCCTCGTGCAAACTGAGGCAGTTGCGTTTGTTTAATACAAGAATGATGTCACAATATACTTATTAATTTGTTGTAGCTAGATTATAGACGTTCGACAATAAATCGGCCGTCGAGACGCATGTATTTTAATGATTAGAATAGTTGGGGTTAACAACAAGGTAACCTGAGAGTTAACATGACGTTAGACGGTTTCATAGGAGTATTATTTGATTAACTTATTACGTTACATGCGAAATTATGAAATGGTATTTGTAATTCAATATGGACACAGGCGGAGCGACTCCATTTACAAAAAAAAGGGTTTGTTTATACATTGACAGGACGATTCCGAACTTTTTTCAATAAATTAATCAATCCATTGAAACAAGGTCACCTCTGTATATTTAATAACCTTGTGCTTGGAAAATTGATGACTTCAAAAAGTGTAATTATTGCCTTTTATAATTATTATCTATACCTAACCGCTGACAATCTTAGTTGTTTAGCGTCTATAATCTACAATCTCTCTCTCTCTATCTCCATGTGCCTAATATAATAGCCAGTATAGATTGCAGTCGTTTTATAGAAATAATACCTTTACCGTTTTTTAAGGTCACTACCTATACTATAACGGGAATCTATTAAATTTTTTTTTTTTTTTATAAACGATAGGTATGACGAATGCTTTTTTATCGGAAGTTCGCCCGAAATTAGCTACGTCCTACACCCAGGGTTATTAATTATTTTCTCACGTATATAAATAAAAAAGAAGATTCGCGCCGGTCTCGGTGGCACAGTTGGTCAGTGGACCAATACGGCGTAGAGGTCAACAGGATAGATTTAGAGGTCACCGGACATACTGTGTCTCTTTGACTCGGCAATTCTTAATAAATCCATAGAAGAAAAGAAATATCATTTAAGGTAGTTGTCGTGGTTAAGGCACACCGTCAGAAAATTCTTAATTTTTGTATACTTATTAATTAATTACCCTGAAAATTTGAAGTCGATCGACCGTATATAATCCGAGATCAATTCAATTAAAAATTGGATAATTAACATTGATTGCCTACGATCTCTGTAGTTCTGAACCAGTTTCTTATTTATAAAAATAGAACTAACTGTCAGAAACTTTCCAAAAACTGACAGTCTTTCAATGCATTTGTTATGAGTTTAAAAAAAAAAGAAAAAATTTTGTCCGTCTAATTATTTATAAATAACGGTTTAAAGTTCAACAATTTATAGAAAAGTATACATGCATATGAATACTGTATGGGTTACGTTTCCACGGGTACAGTCTTGCGTACAAATTATGGATCACTTAGCTACAAGCTAGTATACTTTTGTGGCGCGTATAATCTATAACTTGTTACGCCACTGGGTGAAACATAGAAGAAATTCTAATTTCGAAGTTTCGTTTCAAATTATTCATGATGTGTTTAACATTATATTAGATAAATATTAATTACTGTTTGGTACTCAAGTTAATTAGTAAAAATTTAATACTCTAGAAGTCAAGTAATTCGTGTCTTCGATGAATTATTAATTTAAAAAGAACGAACAAGTATACTCATAAATATCTGAATTTTATTCAATATATAAATAGTGATGTAAAATTACCGGTTATTTATGATAGTAACCATTTTGTCCGGAAAAAAATAGTTATAAAATTAAAATCATGACCATGATGCGCAAGTTTTCTACAATAATAATAAATAGCCGCGGTTATTTAACAGGATATTTAACCGGTAATTTATTCATTTAGGTCACTAGATATATAAATATTAAATATTTTATTTATTTATTTTTATAAAAGCGCGAGAATGTTCCGCTCTCCATTTTTTAATGGCATGTTATTACAACTGCAGTAGAGCGGCCATTGTTATAGTTTTTCACGGTTGGAAAATTTTTCGAAAACATTATAACACCGTCGAGTCATTAGAGCAAAAGATTTTAATCCACTTTCCCATAACAATGGAACTTAACGCGTATGATAATTAGTTATTTTGTAACAGTGTTACGATTCATAAATAAATTAATAACAATAATGTAATAATTGTTACGACGAACTGACAGCGACAATAAAATTATTCATTATTGTAACGCGTTTGTTACAAAATGTTGTGATAATTTGTTAATTAATTGCACTGATGCAACCGGGGCTTCGTTAAAACAAACCATGCGCTATTTTTTATTAGATTTGCGCCACACAAAAATATTGCACGTGAAATAATAATTTTATTTTGAATTTAGATTGTAATTTGTAGACGCTGGACAACTCAGGTAATTGCCGCGTGAATTGAACAGATTGTTAATTAATATTGGGCGTGGTTCATAAAATTATTAAACGGTCTCCCAGCTGACGTCATTCATTAACGAGCTAACCTGTGTATCTATAAGCTTTAAATAACATTTTAAATTATAAACTTATTTATTTTTTAATAAACTTTCAGTAGGTACAGGAAAACTGTGGTATTGTAATGAAATACGTTGTTCCATTAAAATGAATTCACTGTAGATTATTAATTATTTTTAGAAAAATAAATCCAATTTTTAAGTTGTGGTTTGTTTGCAACGCGTTGAATAATTTATTATAATTTCTTGTATTGAGAAATACGAGGTGTGGCAATTTGTTGTTTTATAAAAAATCTATAACTTGCGTTTAGTTTCTAAGCTAAAAAACAATAAGTTTTGAAATCGTATAAACTAACCAAACAAGTCGTATCATCCGTATTTAATTAATTATATATTTTGTCACATCCCGTTCTTTTAGTCTTACCACACACGCTTCTCTCGACACAAAGATCGAATTTAAAAAAAAGTTACTGCCGCATAGTTTATATATCAAAGCACAGTGGGCTAAAAATCGAAACTTTTTAAATGATTTATTGACTGATGGAGGAAAATATTTTCAAAAGTCTATTCGTGTTATTTGGATTTAAGTTCAATTTTATTTTTTTATACCCGGTCGAAAGCAGAAAGCCTAAGATTTATGCACTGCTGGAATTACTCGCATGCTATCTGTAACAGCGGGCCGAAACAGTTTTCTTATGCACACTTTCATAGTATACTATTTAATGGATCTAAGTTGTCGAGCGTCTGTAATGTACAATATGTTTGACCAGTCAATTTTGATTATGATTATTATCATTTGATTACTCGGTAAATGAGTTTACATATTAATATAGTTAAACTAGGACGTGCATTTTGTTTTATAAATACTTTCTCCCCTGACGAGATGTTAAATAACACATCTTTATAAAACTGACGGCTGACCCCGTTACTTGTCGATCCGATCAAATCCGACGTAATCTGCAAATATGTTATATTATGCGACCGTAGCAGATACAGGAGAACCTCACAGACGCTTAATAATAATAATAATAGAAAACAGTATCACAGGCAATTGGAATAAAAATAAATCAATTTAAATACTCATTGATTGCAACGTTTCGTCTTTTATTTAATTGAGACTTTTTCAAGCTCTCAATATGTTTAAATGATAATTAAACTATGATATAATAAGCAATTTCGCATTACAAAAAATAATTAAAAATTGAAAATTGTAGAAAAAAAAAGTCTTAATTAAATAAAAGACGAGAAACGTTGCAATCAATGAGTGTTTAAATTGATTTATTTTTATTCCAATTACCCGTGATACTGTTTTCTATTATAACATATATCTGGAATTGAACTTTAAAGATGAATAATAATAATAATAAAGGCCTTTATTAAAAGTATTTCTATACAAAAGTATATAATACAAAATTGCGTCCAGTATATAAATAAGTATTAGAGATAATCTTTTAGATTATAATAATTATTTTCTGATAAATAGTTTTTAACCGTTCTCTTGAAAAGCTGAGCGTCATTTACATTTTTTATGTCTATTGATAACTTGTTGTACACCCAAATAATAATATAGTCTATCACATCCCACTAATGGGCCATGACCATGTCTTCCTGCTTCTTGCATTACGTAGCCAAGATTTTCCAGCAAATTCTTCTATATCGTCCTCCCACCATTTTTCTGTTTTCCTTGTTTTCTTTTTCAATCCCTTGGATATCATTCCGTTAACATCTTTGTTCATTTAGTATCATTATTCATTAACATGTTACGTTAATGAATAACGTTGGAACGCAAAATTAGAAATACAAATACAGTCAAAACCGTTTACAACGACATCGTTTAGAACAAGATACCGGTTATATTGACCAAAATCATTGGTCGCGGCTGAATGCTATATGACCGCCTTATAAAAAACACTGCTTTTTACGACATTGCTTATTACGACATACCGCATTATGCGACTGCATTTAATGTAATATCTTCATATTTTCGGAGAATTATATCTGTTAAGACGATCAGCTACATTGTAAACAAAATTCGTACGCACAGAAGTGTTCCAAACAGACTAAAGTTACAGATTTTATGAATACAGAATAATGATAATGTAAATATTATTCCTATTAATATCTATGGATTTATATGTACCTACGCATTCAATAATACTACATACTTAATAAAAAATTACTTTGTACCTCGAAAACATCGTCGGTTTTTACGACCAAATATGAGTAGACCCTTCGATGTCGTTATAACAGATTTTGACTTATGTACAGGGGCGTAGCTACCGCCGTATATGCCGTATCAATTATACGGGGCCCCCGGGCCACAGGGGCCCCCAACGTGCGTAAACAAAAATTAATAAAAACTTCCCAATTTTTTTTTTATTTCAGAAATGACAAAAGTCAAAAAAGCAATTTTTTTCCCGCGTAAAGATTGCGTTCAAAAGTTGGCAACACCCTACATCGGTTATCGCGGGCAGCGGGATTTCCCCGTTTAAGTCATTTACTTCAACGGGGGAAGGGCCCCCAAACAAATTTTTATACGGGGCCCCGCCAAGGCACGCTACGCTTCTGCTTATGTATATAAATAACATCAATAAATGCTAAAGAAATTTTACTTCCTCCGCGAGCTTATGTGGACGAAGCTTTACATTTTTTTTTAAATATTTTCTATTATTTGAAATATGCATCTGCGATTCGCATAATATGCACTACACGGAATAATAATACAGACTTCGGCTTGCATCTGCTGTTTTACAAATGAATGAACCATTCTCTCGCCTCCTGAGATCTTTGTGCTTCACTGCAATTTATCCAACAAAAATGCGCATTGTTAGTGTATTTGCCATAAGGCAACATACACTATTGGCGTCGGTCGGATGGCGGGACCTAGGGGTCGGACCAAAATTTCTCGACGTTTCATAACCTCCTAAACACTTTGGCACCATTTTTAAAAATGTTTATATATATATGTATATATATATATATATATATATATATATATATATATATATATATATATATATATATATATACGTATATAAATATATATATATATATATATATATATTTATATATATATATATATAGGTATATATGTGTGCGGGCTATAACTTTCGAAAGAGTTAATTGATTTTAACGAAATTTGGCCCACGTGTTGAAATCCATCACCGCAAGAAGCCTATTTAAAATGGGCGTAATCGGGCTATTTTAAGGGTAGTTTTTAGGGGTTGAAAAATGTTTTTGGGCCCCAAAATACCGAAAAAATTCTCCGAATCGTTTCAAAATTGACATTTAACCTTCCAGTAGTAATTAAAAAGTGTCCCTAAAATTTTAAAAAAATCGGCCCGACAGGACCGGACTTAAAAATTTTATGAAAACACTACTTTGCAGATAGTGAATTATTTACTGAAAGTTGTATATAATTTGGTATAGAGGTTCGATTGATAATAATATTGCAATTAAGAAAAAAAAATGTTATTTTAAGGGGTGTATTAAGGAGTCGAATTTTTTATTTTGGCGAAAAACCAACTTAAGTTCGCATAATAAAGCCACACTGCCTGTATTATCAAATACACTATATTGTCGGCAGGGTTTTGGCACTGCGACCCGGGTTTTTTGTTTTGTAATCAAAATCGTGTCGCATTCTTTCTTGGGAATTTAATTGTGCTTTGCGAAATGACAAAAGGCCTGAGAAACTTTGCAAATATCGATGGCTTACAAGGCAACACATGTTACAAGGGCTCTTGATTATTTCGTTTCAACAGAAAAGCTAATATCTAAAAATAAAATGGTCAAGTGCGAGTTGAACTGGCGAGGAGAGGGTTCCGTACCACTCCGTTATCCGTAAGAACTTTAGGAAGGGTTACGTTTGTTCATCGGATGTACGGAACCCTAAAAACTAGATACAATCCTTCAACAATACTTACTTTTATTATATAATTGTGAACATGTTTTGAATAATTATTATAATTTATCGTTTATCACATTTCATAATATTATAAATACAAACAGATAAATTTGTCACCTGTATAAAATATTTTTGCGAAAATATTTTGTTCATTGTTTGAAAGCAAAATCGATTAGGTGTTGCGTTCCTAAAAATTATAAAAACTAAAAGCTACTGATTTTTTAATACTGTTTAATATATCGATAATAATAATTGGCAGTATAATAGAGAATAATTGAACATAATAAATATATTTCTCTAGCCAAAAAGCAAAACCTCCGTTGTGTCGATTTTTTGGTAATTTTTAGGCGCGGCATTAATATTACTTTCTTTGAACGAAAATTTAAGATAGTAATTCAGACACTGAATTTTATATCGTTTCTGTATAGTAATTCTGTGCCAAATGTACTTTGAAAGTAACGTTGAAAATGTGTTTTTAAAAGATCTCTAAACTATTAAAAATATGTATAATGACATAAGCGGTTTTGCTTTGAGACTACAGAGTATTTTAATAATTGTTTTCCGAGACTAATATTTAGTCGTATGGAAGCCATATATCTGAACTAAGCGCCAGGGTTGTCTTCAAAATTTTGTTCAACTCGTCGTCGCAAGCACTCGGATTATTTCGGACAGTGTCGTACGCTGTTTTCTTGAATTTTTGCATCTGGAAAAGGGCATATAGTCGTAATAAGTCATAAACAAAAAAAAAACTAATAATCTTTTCGAAGCAAGATCCGTAGTTATCGCTCGGTCCCACCTATCGCGTAAGTTTGAGTTATTACTGCACAGGGACTTCGACATCGGGGTGGACCTTTAATTTATGTTAAAGCATCAAACTCCAATAATAATTGCTCCGAAGAACTTGACCTAAAATTTTTACCTGCGTAACCATGTCTCTGACATTACCATCGGCTCCAACCACCGAAATCGCTCCGTCAGCGTTCGGAAAAATCCTCATCCACCCCCCTTCTTGCGCCTGAGCCTCCCTCCAATTTTTCCCGTTGCCCCACAACCCGTTCTGCGGCATATTGAGTCCTGCCGATCGAATCTGCTCCCCTGGCGAGTTGATCGACTCCCAGAGCCTTCTACGATTAACACCGCCGCCTGTATTCTTCTTAGCCGACCGAGCCGACGACTTCGACTTGGGTCGATTGGCGCCGCCCGCGTTGTTCTTGCCGTTGTGATGTTTGCGCCATTTGAGCATCGCGGCGGATTTGCGACGGCGTCCTCCGACGTTTCCGTCTTTGTTGTTGTTGTTGTCGTCGCCTGACGAGTCGTCTTCGGATCGGTGACTCATCGCATACAACGCCAGACCCGTATTGTAGAGTGGAAGACCCAATAAGTCGAACAGGTCGTGCAACATCGGTCGCTTGACGATCTCGTCTGCTTGGCAATCGTTTCCCAGGGCCGGACTTAGATTCACCTGTTTGTGCATTTTTAAGATGCATAATCCGTCGACTAGAAACTTTTAAGTAAGCCTGCTGCAAGACATAATCAGGCAATCCCATTTAAAACCCAATGGGGAAATCTCAATTAGATTCCCTTGCAAACCTTAGTTTTCATTAAATTTATTTACTCAGCTGGGAAAAAATGGTTGAGAAGTAAGTTAAGATATCTAATTCGCCCAGAAAATCAAATTACATCTTTATAGATTTAGATCTATGTATATCCAAGTTGATCTAAGTCGAACTAATTTGACTTATATAGATCTAATTTGATCTCTAAAATAAACAAATGAGAGCTGTACAGATTTTGATCATTTTTCTCGGGCAAACATGAAACCTAGATATATTACACGCTGATGTCTAGCGTCTATAATCTATTTCTCTGTTCGATAAAGAATATGTCGTTACCTCGAGTAACCACGGTTTCAACTCCGAATCAAGTAGCACGTCGAATCCGAAAAATTCGAAACAATTGACTGTCGGCGGTATGAGGGGCACGTGACTAAGCAGCGTCAACACAATTAAGCAGGAAATTCTCTGCCACAAGAGCCAGTCGTTGATGCCAGCGTGCTGGAAATATCGCCTCAGCTGACGGAGACTCCACTTGCAACCTTTAGTTTGTTTGGAATAACGTATTTAAATTAAGAGTTTGGTGCAATTTAGCTCCCTAAAATGACTTTGAATATTTATTATTATTTATTTATTTGGCAGCTGTGATGTGTTTTATAAAAAGACTTATTAACGAAGCTTGAAGAATCTTTTGAATGCTAAAAAAGTTTTCACCAAAGAAATAAAGCTAGCGTTTTGTGAAAACTTTTTTAGTGTTTAGTAAAAGAATACAATATACTTAAGTAATTATTTTTTTCCTCGTAAATAAATACAATCGTAAGTGTGTAAGCTTTCACGGATGGCATTGTTCCAAATCTTCTTGCAGGTTTCCGAGCTTGTAGATCGTCGTTCATTGATATTTCTACCTGATGTTTTGTCTTCAACTGCGGTAGACATTACCAAATGCGATGTGGTAGCGGGCGAAGTATCCTTCTAGGCTGTGATAATACCTTTGATAATGTCTATCGCAGTTGTAGACGAAATTTCAGGTAGAAACACGGCCTACAAGCCCGGAAACCAAGATCTAGAATCGTAAGTAAATAAACTTAGCGTACCGGAACCGATCCGTTCCTTCATTTCGGAATAGCCGGGTCCCATTTTGTTGATGGAGCTGTTTGTCAAATGTCTGAAAGGATTGTCCAAATCCGATAGAGAAAACTTATCAGTCCCAAATCTACAACAACAAAAAATCGACAAGTTTGTAATTATAGACTCATCAATTCATCGAAGACTTGTTCAATACCTGGCCAAACCTTCCCTGTAGAGGTATATTGTTAGGGGATGATACGAAGGGATGCAAACGTATAATCGAAGGTCAAACTTGTACCCAGCTATCAACAAAGGGCGCTCGATGTATCTTTGAACCACCGAATTTGAGTCATAAGTCAATTCGCTCAATTTCTGTTGAAGAAAAAGAAATCGTTCGTAAAATCTTTTGACTGATGCGTTTTCAAAAATGATCGACGCCATTTTTTACCCTGAACAGAAAAATACCGCGACCTTGCGACTGGCCGACCGGTTTGCAAATCCAGATGGGCATGTGTTCGAATCCTCGTTCAGCTCGCCAAACAGCCGCCTCTCGCGCGGCGTTCTGCCAACGCCAGACGCTTGGCTTGGCGCGCGCTATGCTGCTACCAGTGACGACGTCGCCTCCTCCGACGCCTCCTCTGTCGTCCAGAGGTCGTAGTGAACGGGTACATTCAGCTGCTAACTTGGTATACTCCAGTGGCAAGTTGTAACAGTGTGGACTGTACCAGTTATTCAGAACACAAACAAATCAATTGCTTAGATTATGCTCTCGGGAAATTTCGAACTGTGGTCGCAAAATTCATTTTATTACTGTTTTTATTAGCTGTGATTAAGAACTTAGCTTCACAAAATTTTTGCTTGCTAGTTAAAAATTTCAAAAAACATATATTTTTGCCCTAAAAATTGAATAAAAAATCGAGATAATCGTCAATACAGTACGTCACAAGTATTCGAATTACAGAAAGGCAAATTAATATTTCGAAGTTTTTTCTTTACAGACTTATGTTAAACATACTGACATATTTGGCTCGCTTAATATTTTTTTCAAATTGAATTTTTGTTGTACAAAAAGTGTAAAACAGATACTAATTTCCTCGATTTTCTCTGATTTTAAATAATTTATTTATATTAAGTAACATAAAAATCTGGCTCAGTCATTTGCGAAGAATGATTCATACTTCGCGTTTATTTTGAAAGCATTACCATCAAAGATTGAATAAGGTTTTTCATTGAATTTAGAACTTTCTTGAAAAGCTATGCGGTTGAAAAAGGGGTCACTTTAATTTATAATTCTTTGGTCATAATATTACGCATCACTACTTAGATATTGTAAATTCTAGACGCTTGACAGCAGAGACCAAAAGCGTCTGGTTGCTTACCTGAAATCGTAAATTGATCCGTACACCTTGCGCATGCGTTTTAGATGTCTCGCCAGATGATCTTTTCTGCATATTGACGAGCCCTTTGGTATGTGATTTGTAAACTGCAACAATGCGACTTACGTTAACAAACTGACAGACGGACAAAATATATCGGTTTTTAGCTTCTACACTTGTTAGTTTAATTAGCCACAAGTAACAAGTTGTTTACTATATTGCAAATAAATACAATATCGAATAATTCAACATCACAAAACATCCATGAGCATAGTCCAGAAGCCAGCACGCTGACTACTACAGTGACATGGCCGATTCCAAATCGAAATTTCATCTATACATATAAATAAAATTGAAAGTTCTGTTTGCAATGTTAAAATAACAGCTTTTTACTAAATGATAAGTTAAAATGTTTATTAACTAAAAATACAATTTTGTACTACATAATAAGACAACATTAAACATTAAAAAAAGGCGTTCCAAGTGACCTGCTATATAAAAATAAAAAAAGAGTATAAATAAAGACAGTATTGGGAAAAATATAGAAAAAAAACCCAAACAAATTTACTAAATGCATATGAAAGTATGTACGGTAGGTACATAATATATTAAAAAATCAAATTTTAAAATTTCTGTCTGTCCGTTCCGGCGGAAGTCGCGGGCAAACCGCCAGTTAAAAATAAGTACACGCATACCTGAGAGTGGGTGATTTCCCGATACTGAGACAGCGGAAAGCCGGACGTCTTCCACCAGAGGTTCCATTGGTCACCGTTGTCGGCGCTGTATTCGCGCCAACCACGCTCCACGCACACCTGTTGGACAGGACGTCGGAATAATTAAACTTTAACTCAATTGAAAAAAAGGTACGGGCACACTGCTGGCGCGTCATTCGGCGGACAAAACAATACGATTTCGCATAAGTCATAAAGAAATTTATTAATAACATATAAATAAAAACAGTTGAAAATTCAACAAAAATTATTAATAAATTATTTCTCAACGCTCGTTTCAGAAAATAAGTCCATCCTTATTATAAAACATGTTTTATATTCCTGAAGTTGGACTTATTGTCCGAAACGAGCGTCGAGAAATAATTTAATAATTGACTTTTTTTCTTTGTTGTCCTTGGTAATTAATATAAAAATTATATAAAAATGATTTGTCGGGAAAAAGGACTTTTTAAGTTAAATAAATAACAAATAAGTGTTTACTTAAAAAGTCCTTTTTCCCGACAAATCATTTTTATATAATTTAATAATAATTTTGTGTAGAATTTAAAGTGCTTTTATTATCTGTTATTATTAATCATGTTCTACTAAGTGCCGCGTGAAAAATCGGTGCAAATTACTAGAGATTTAATCGTTCGATTAATTTACCGCATATTTTTATATTTTTTTAAAGTCTCTGATCAATGTTACATAATAAAATTTGCAACTACAATTTTAAGTCACGTATAATAATAAAGAACAGGCAACACTTATCATACCCCCGCTACCCTTCAGCCAGGTCTGTGTTTTTGTATTCGGATATTACTAAAGAGGTATTGTACAAATTCTAACAGTGCCTCAAATACCGACCCAAAAATGTTTAACAGCTCTCCTACTAAAGCCGTAGGAACGATATAGTGTGATGTTTCACGGGATATGAAATCTAGCGCCTGTTTCTAGATTTTTTTATTAAATAAACCAGCCCTGCAATTGTTGCTCGGAAAACCCAGCACAAAATCGCAATCACCTATTAAAGATAAAATTGTCGCCGTTCAAAACGTCTCCCATTACGGTTATCGTGTTTAGCTTGCAGTTGTTTTGTCTTGCAGTTGTTCAGTCGTAGGGCGAGGCTTTCTAGGATACCCCCTAGATACGTAACGTGTATCCAGCACTTTGTTTTGTTTATGGTTGACAACTTGTTAACATAAAAAGCCAATTCACCGTCTACTTTTACTTACGTAGTTCAATTGTTTCGCTGGTGGGGTTCTTACGGCGGCTTAACATGCCACGGTCATTGACCGTGCGTACCTGAAGGATTGTTCAATCGAAATTATAGACGCTCGACATCCGATATCAAGCATCTATATATAATCTACTAGTCTAGTTCATCAACCCAAATATGTGGTGGTTTTTAGACGCGTAAAATTTGTACTCGTTCATTGAATGTTTTTTATGTGAAACATCTAATGGCGCGCTTGAATAGGAATTAGATTGTAAGACGCGACGGCCTATTCGGCCAGTCTCGTCGGCTCGTTCCGACTTGGCACTCAACTCTTAATACCCAGCGCCCTAGCCCTTGAGGGCAGAGCGAAATTGTCTTTCAGCGCCCTCTGGTCGAGGCTTTCACTTCACGTAAATTGTACTTCGGTTTTATGAATAGGTCACAAATTTTCAAAAAGCAATTTATATTGCAAACATCGACACTTGTTGAATTTAAATTAAATTAAGTAGCTTTAATTATTATACTTCTGCTTCGAAAGATAAAAAAATCGATCAGGTATATATTAGAGGTGCAGATTTTGACACCCTGAAGATTGTTTGGGACTGGAAATTAGCAGTGTTTTGTTTAAGGTTGCAATGTTTAGTCGCACCCAGTATATAAACAGAACTTTCCCTTATGCATCGGTTATTTATAGAGGTAATATTTTTTTATCGTTTGTCACGCGAGTCTGGCCTTTGACATTCACAGCGCTGTATTTCCTGTACCTAGGACAGAGAAATATAATCTATTAAGACTAGGAAAACCCGTGGAGGGTGAAGGGGAACGGCGTAAATGGAAAGTCGGATTCATCCGACTCCAAAAAACGTCTTTCTAAACTTTTATAGTTATTAAAACATTTTGCTGTGCTATAACATTTAGGTAATTATGACTTTGAAAAAATGTACAGTCGACTCTCGATTTTGACACGCAAGATACCAGAGAAAAATTTCAAATTACCAAGATTTCAAAATAACAGAAGTTTAAATAATCAAAAGGGAAAGAGGAAAAAATCAAGTAAACAAGAGTTTGATCAAAATTCGTGATTTGTTATTTTAAACATTTGTGCAATTATTCGCTTATTCATTTTGAAAAGAAGTCCGTAATTTTTTATGAGCGACTTCAATCTATCATTGTCCAATTTTTGACAGCGGTGAGAGCTGCGAAGAAATCGTATGTAAACAAACGACATGCATGATAAACGCTTCAAATTATAGAGAGTATGGAAGCCCGGACTTCAAAATTATTGCATGTTGGCGGGCAAGATATCCCTTCCACTTCAAATTATCGAGCGGACCAATTAATATTGATTTTATTCAATTTATCGACTATTCTTCAAGAGACCGGGAAAAAATGTCAAATTATCGAGAAATTCAAATTAACGAGTGTCAAATATCGAGAGTATTTTCATCATCAGGGTCTCAGGTAAGTTCAAAAGAAGTGAGAGAACTTACCTGAGGCACTGATGATAAAAATAAACTTTTCAAAGAGATATTTACCTAAATTCTCGGGACTTGTATAATTGAAGAACTTACTTGCACCAGTAGATTGGGTCCAACGCCATTGTCGTTGAGTCGATAAACGAAAGGCCCGTCGCCGAAACATTGCGTTAACATCGCTAAAAATAACGATGCACCTGTTTGCAACTTGTCTTCAATATTAAGCGCTGACTTTCGGCTTCATTTCTGCTTACAGCTTTTTTCTTATTCTTTCTTCTTTCCTGTGTAAATAATTTACAATTAAAATGTATTAAGTTGATTTTAAATTATAACAATTTTTAGGGTTTCGTGGTCAAATGGCAAAAAACAGAACCCTTATCATTTCGTCATGTCTCTCCGTCTGTCCGTATGTTACAACCTTATAACTCCGATACGATTTATTGAATTAAAACTTCTGTTAGCACGGTATTGTAAAATCGATTCATAAAATTGAAAATGTAACGAAACGTTGCAATATATGTATACCTGTTTTTTACAATACCAGTTTTACTTCTGTAGTGTGTAGTGCAAAATACACCGTCTCTTTCTTAGCTTAAAGATAATAAATTATTATTTGTAAATCGATAGAAAATTTCAAAAAAAATAATTTACTTTCAATTTTTTATGCGCGAGGTTTAAACAACCTTTTGTACACAAAATTTAACTGCAAAATGCGGTACAAAAAAAGACTTGCATTGAGGTCATATGTGCATATAGTAAGCTGTGAAATTTTAAAGTCTAGTTTCGCGAAGCTTTATGCAGAAAGTCATTTCGAAATCGATATCGGCGCTCGCTTTTTTTAATCGTTTAACGTGGCCCATTATCAAACAATTAGTTTTTGAAACGTTTAAATGCATGTTACAAAATGCAATAGACGGACGTTGAACTTTTTACAAGCTTCTGCGACCTACAGGTACACAAATTATGATTAATTAAACCTCTGAAAACGTAAAGTGCAATTGTTTTGAGTATGCGGCAGTTGTCCATACATCCGATGAAAAAAAATAATATGTAGTTTAAAAAACTAAAAAAACACGCTTTAATAGCAAACCGAACTAAAAAGTAAAAAATAATTTTTCATTGTAAAAAAGCGTGGGTGCTTCATATCAACAGATATAAATATTCCATAGGTAGCTATTTGTAAAAGTATAGTTAGTATTCAAATAGTAATAAGCATCCCACGGTTTTTTACAATAAAAAAATAGTTTTTACTTTTTAGTTCGGTGTGCTATTAAAACATGTTTTTAGACTATTATTTATTTTTTATATTTGTCTTATTTTTTATTCTGATGGTCAGGATAATGGGACAAATTTATTAAATTATTATATTGTTATCGGTCCTTGATAAGTGTACAAAATTTTAATTTAATCTGACGTTTTGAAGTGGGTGAATTTCACTTTCAAAGATTCCGTTACAAACATACTAAAAAATAATAAATAAATAAAATGAATAACAAAAGTCTGTTAAAAATTCTCGACTCTGTTTGTCTGTCCGTCTTTTTTTCTCCGAATCTTTATTTGTTCGAGGAACCTATTTACGATTGATTCAAAATTTAAATAAACAAAAATAAAACACCGTCTAAAAATCACTTGATTAGTATTATCACCTAAGCTGTAGAAATGGAATTTATTTTTTTAACTGACCCAAAAATGTATCCTACGAAAAATATATTTTAATTTTTTGTGTTGCTAGCAATGCGTATTTTTCAAAGCTGATTCGCTTACAAAAAAAACTATATTTGCATTGGCTTCAAATACAATATCAGAATGTCGGAAAATGTCGGGTTTTAGATTTGTTTAACTGTACAAATAGAATCGTTTTGGCAGAAGTCGTCGATTTTACGGTTGAAATAGTTTTCCAATCAACATTTTAAATGACTATTGTTGATGGTTGATTTGTATTAACTGCTGCGCCCTACCCTAAATCGATTCAATATTTAGACCGTCAGGTGTTTTGTTGCGTCACTCCGCTATAACTTGATATTTTAGTGCGCCAAATTACAAAAAAAATCGCTAAATTTTTTTCACATTCGACAATTTAATTTTTTGCTTGAATGAATATTTTATTTATATCGATAGTTTATTATTTACTATATTTACTACAGATAAAATACATTTTGTTTTTTTTAATTAACAAAACGCGCATTTGCTACAAAATTATTATCAACTAGCCGCTACCCGCGTTAATAAGAATGAATCCCATTGAAAAAAGCACTTTCAGGTTTTCCCGAATTTTCCACTTTTCTGGGCAATTTTTCATTCTCTGAAACCTTTTTCGGACTATTACGAACACTTAAAAAAATTAATAAAATCGGTCCAGCCGTTCCGAAGTTATGTGCTTATACCAACGTACAGCATTTAATTTTTTTTCACCTATAAATTTCGCGTTGAAAGATTATATTTAATTTGTTTAAGTTATATGTAAGTCTATTATTTTTATTCTAACAACAGAACGCGACAAATTAATTTTAAAAAATTAATATATTTTAGGAGATAAGTTAATTATTATTTTAATAACAGTTTCGCAATAATTATAAACGAAAAAAAAGATCTCAATAATTATTACCCTAGGTATAATAATAATTCCGGGTAATTCCCGCGAGCGGCTGTTTTTGACAGGTCAACTATTACTGGCGCCGTCTTTTGCCATCGCCTTGCATTATATAAGCATCGCGCAAAACAAACGCACATCAGCTGATGCCCTTTTGTCGTCGTTAATAAACAAAGAAACGTCGGCGCGATGCACGTAGTACGCGACGTCTCGCACCGAGAAAGAGAAAGACGGCCGACGTATAATCAGCTGTTTATTCCGTACCGGACATAGATTCACTGACAAACGTTTAATGCGACGATACGCCGTTTGCCCTCCTCCCGATTAATGCCTCCGCACCCCCACCCCGCCCTCCGGAGGACGTTTCCTTCCTGTGCCGTACACGGATTGCGGCGTAACGGGTGTCGTTGCAACGACGGCGTCGTCGCGTTAAAATAAGAGACATTCGCAGTAGTATAATACGCGCCACGGTTCTAACAGGTTCTGAAGTTAGATGCAAATGGAGGCTTGCGTAAGTACAGTCGGTTGAAAGGTCTAATTCCTTGCATAAAGTCATCGAAAAAATTATTTGTCGTGCTTGTCATATGCAAAACTGTATTAGGCATCTTGATCAATTAACAATCAAAGAAACAACTTAACAATAGCGTACTGGACTGTACTTTATAGCAGGAAAGTGACAAGTGACACGACAACCAGCGATAACCAATCACTGACGAACGCACGTTCTGTAGTGGGAGTCTTCCTTTCCCAAAAAACAAGCAGGACGGCTCTAAAATATGCATTTGCGACGCTGTTTGTGACTATCTTCAGAACCTTTTAGAACCGTGGCGAGTATTATACTTCAACATACGAGTTTAATTCGTTGCGTAACCTTGGTCGTATCTCAAAGCAAATTGCCTTATTTAAAATAATTGAAGTGCCATTAATCCGTTCCAGCCTCCAAAATGACACCCCAGTTGTTTTTGTTACGTGTTTTTGAATAAGAAAAAATGTATTTATGACTCGAGCTTACGGAAGATGCTGGCAGAGGTGTTACTTTCACTTAATTTTCGTCACTGTTTTTCTCTGTACTGGTCTTTGTCTTTTTCACCACGCTTTCCTCACTCTCACTGCTTAAAAAAAAACCTGTCCAAGGAGGTTTGTTTCTTCCTCTTTCAGAATGTTGCGGAAATGAGTTAGGCAAGTGTCATTCAATAGCTCCGATACACGACCGCAGTTGGAACTTTTTTGGGGTGTTTCTTTTCCACGAACTGTAAAACTCTCTCCCACATTCCCAAGATCTCCTTTATCTCACTTGTAGAGATAACCTTCTCTACCTCTGGTTCCTCGTCGAAACCAATTTCTTGCAGAACTTTCCTATGCTTCTGCTACTGTAACTCTTGTAACTTCTAGGTCGTCAGTTCACGAAGTTGTTCCTCGACGAGTTCGTATAAAAAAAACTCGTATGTTAGGGCACTCGTATGTCGAGACATTACTGTATATTTACAGGGGCGTTATCAATATTAAAACACCGCAGATTTAATTTTATTGTGGCGATAAAATTAAATAAGAAAATCTTCTTTTTAGATGATAATACAAGTCCAAAAATAAAAGTTATTCTTCTTGTTTTTAAAGAAATTTATATTCTTGAGCGCTTTCGGACATTTTGAGTCTGATGATGGATCAAAATGTCCGAAAGCGCTCAAAAATATAAATTTCTTTAACAACAAGAAGAATAACTTTTATTTTTTTGGACTTGTATTATCATCTGAAAAGAAAATTTTCTTATTTAAATAATTAGAAATTTACTCTGAATTATTCCTTATTGAAAACTAATCATAATTTAGATCGTTGTGTAGCTGCTGCCATCTAAGATATGTTTGCCTACTGAATGAAGAAATAACATTACTTATTTTCCAAGAGCGTCCACTTTGGGATTATTTCTTGGTACATCGCTGTTTTTGTAAACAGTCTGTATTGAATCAAAACCAGCTCATATACAAATAGGTAGTCTTCCGGTGTTCTTCCTCTATTCTGTGTGTACAATAGCCGGGTGACGTAGTCTATGCATGCATTTATATCTGTGACCACGACACGAAATGGCGTACTTCGATTTTTCAATTTTTTTACCTTAATATTTTGATTCTTTAAACAGCGATTTTAAATACAGATGAAATTAAATTTACAATTTCTGAGCAAAAAACGCGCAACCAGATGTTTAAAAAGTATATAAAAAATATGTAAATCTCATTCAAGATTATTAGAAAGAAAGGTTGGGCGTTAGCATTGTTGAAGGTGTGACTTGGCGAGACGCGAGAGAAGGCGGGGGAAGTAGGCTTGTGGAGTCTTTTTTTCAAACAGTTGGAATAAACATACTTGAATAACCAAGCCATGGGCATCGATGACGTAAGCAATCGACTCAACGAATCACAGACGTGACCATGTTTATAACCTCTTGCGACCAACCTTCTAGTATTCTAGTAATTTTGAACCTCATAAGCTCGTTTCTGTAATCGTAGATGTTATTTATATAATTTTGCGTTCTCAAGGTTTTCCCCTTAAACTTCACAGAAAATTTCAATTAGATACCCTCGCTGAAGAAGTTTAATTTAAACAAAGTCGTCATAAGCCATTTTACCTTGCGTCCGTAGTTATAAATGTGATTGTTTTTAGGAAATGAAACATCGTGTTTACATGTTTAAATATTATGTGACGTCACCTTTACCTGCACGTTCCAAAATCTTTGCTTCGACATTGGTTTTCCAAAATTTCCCAGGCACCGACAAAATTTCATTCTTTACAAGACGAAAGGATATTGTTTATTTAAAGTCGTCTTCAAGCTGTATAACAGCAAACAGCAAAGTGTATTTTATTTTAGATATTTTGTTTCGCGGAAGTATGTTATTTTTTTGTGTATTTAAATAGTTTTAATAGACTGCTTTTGGCATTAATTCAAATAAGAATATTAATTTTATAACTGAAATTATAGACGACCTTTGTTTTTGATTTATCAGATTACTCTACGGTTTTTCTAATATAGCATTGTAACAATGGATGTTTCGTAACAATTATGACAAACGATAGCTATTAATCTGTTATCTTTCGATCTATAACGTATGAACATTTACTAATAAAAAAAAATTACAATGAGCCCCACCCTTATAATCTCACATAGATTTAACTTCTTTACTTTTTAATATTATTTCCAAGTTTAATTTTTGTTTATGTCAAATTAATTAATAATATTTACACATACTTAGCAACACACTATAAACTTCTGTCCTTGTCAGTTTCATGTAACTAACTTCCCCTTTATTTGCCAGTTCTACTTCCCCTCGATTTCTTACTTTTTTCAAATAGATACGTCGCTAAAGAAGTTAAACTTCAAAAATAAACCAGAGTGTATATACAATACTTTCGTCGCTTCCACCATATAAATCCGTCCTTCCACCATCCATCCATTGATAGAGTTTGATCCAATAGTTTGTTTTTGTTTGCATTTAATAGTTAATTAACAAAAGCTAGTTTTGATTTAACGACATGAAAATATTGCACAATTATTATATTTCGAAAGATCGCTTGTTAAGATATGAAATATATGCGTTATTGTCACGAATACATTTTTAATTGTATATTGTTTCTACGTTTCGTTTATTGATTATTCAAAGTTTACTATCGCTTTGGAAGGGCGGTTGGGGGGGTTGGACGTTGTTGGGGATGACAGAACAACAACAACATCGACGACCAACAAATGGCACAGAGCCGTGTGTGTCACTGGCATGGCATAAAGCGCGCCATATCTCGGCACCGACCGTCACGCGATCTACCGTTACGCTATGCACGCTGCTGCTACTATCTGCCCGCCCTATCTGCTCCCCATCCCCCCACTTGTGCTTCCTAAAGGGCGGCGGGCGATCCGTCGCCCCATACACGCGCTACGAGGATGTATACTGCGTTTAGCTGTTCTCGAAGTATATTAACTGCAAGACCACGTCAAAATTTGACGATGTGAGGATATTTGAAGAATATTATTGTCTCATTTATTTTTATCCGTATTTTGTCGTTTTTGAAAATATCAATAAATAAGAAAGTTATACAGAGGCTGACTAGTTGTTGAACGTCTATAATCTACAATCTATTGATCTAATAATCTTCACCCCTCAAGGGAAACATTGGAATGTAGTTAGCATTCCAATGTTTTATGGGAATTAGCGTTCCCAGGGACCCGAGCTCTCCTCGTACCAATCGATTTGTAAATGTTGGCTAACGCAGAAACGTTAATGATCTCAGCTGTTAAGCGTCTATAATCTACAATCTATTGATCTAATAATCTCAGGGGAAACAGTGAAATGCAGTTATGATTCCAATGTTTTATGGGAATTAGCGCTCCCAGGGACGACCCGCGCTCTCCTATCAATCGGTTTGTAAATGTTGGCTAACGCAGAGACGCTGATGACCTCAGCTGTTAAGCGTCTATAATCTTCTATCTATCTAATAATCGTCACCCCTCAGGGGAAACATTGGAATGTAGTTAGCATTCCAACGTTTTATGGGAATTAGCGCTCCCAGGGACCCGAGCTCTCGTACCAATCGGTTTGTAAATGTCGCCTTGCAGATTGTCTTTAATACACACATAGACACGGATGACCTCAGTTGTTAAGCGTCTATAATCTACTATCTATCTAATAATCGTCACCCCTCAGGGGAAACATTGGAATGTAGTAAACATTCCAATGTTTTATGGGAATTAGCGCTCCCAGGGACCCGAGCTCTCGTATCAATCGGTTTGTAAATGTTGGCTAACGCAGAGACACTGATGATCTCAGCTGTTGAGAGTGACTCTAAAATAGGAGCGATTGGTTCTGAATTAATTAATAAATAAAAGAAAAAAATAATAACTCAAGTCAATGCAAACTACAAGTCGGTCTGTTTGTTGATCGATTATTGAGTATATAATTTCTAGTTATATTTGAATTAACAATCGACACGCAACAATTAAATCTTCAGTCGTCATAACGCATGCTTCAACAATATAATTCTATGTTGTTCGTGATTTCTCTACATTTTTGTATACAGTGTGTTTAACGAAAGCATGCCAAAGAGGAAAAACGAATTATTGTCATTGCCTGTTACACAAAACATATTATTACGGCGACAGTAGAATAGCTATGGTTTGCTACAATTGTAAAACGCCGCGGTCCATTGGTATTTCTACTTGACGTATTATACAACTGCGATACTTACCTGTGAGCAGCCTAGAAGGACACTTCGCCAGCTACCACATCGCCTTGGATAATGTCTACCGCAGTTGCAGATGAAACGTCAGGTAGAAATACCAACGGACCACGGCCTACGAGCCCAAAAACCAAGAAGATTATTGGAACAACGCGGCCGTGAAAGCCTACACACTTTGCTAAAATTGTTAAGAAACACGCATTCTTACAGCGCAATATTAGAAAAATTGATTTCAAACAAAGCCTTGTATTTTTATATAGAACTGAACAATGGGTGTTTCTTAATAATTATAGCAAACTATAGCTATCCTAATGTTTATTAATTTAGTGTTACGAACTATACCGTAATTAATGTTTGGTATTACAATATTATTTCGTTTTAAACTTCATGTCTTGAGTCAATTGCTTCTTTCAAATAAATCTATAAAAAATCTCAATTTCAGTTTTATGATACCTAAATTCACGTCAGTACAATATGGAAATAATCGACGCTAGCGGTAAAAAAGAAAACACTAATATGTACGATTTAGAGGGTAAATTCTGTCAATTTTTCTCTAATGAGTTCGTGATCTATGGTTAGAAAGTTGATTTATTTAAACATGAGCTTGAAATGGAAATTGTCTATTCGAGCGCACTGCTTTTGAAACACACTGTATATTGTTTAATATATTCTGCACATATAATATGGTTTAACTAAACATATTTATTAGGTTATTATTGTCAGCGATAAATAACAATTCGTACTCTTCGCTTTACTGCATATTGTGACTGACTTTATTCTTTTTTTTTCCACAAAAAAATCTTGTAGCATATATTCTATGACACTCGCGTGCAGTCTTCCGTAAGCATATTCAATTTCAAATAAAATCTGAGATATTGGTAAAAAAGAGTGAAAAAAATTGTTTTCAACGAATCTCGTCTGAAGCGGCAACATTCGGTGCGAAGACATTGAAAATGTTTTCACAATACCCCAAAACTTTTTTAGATTTCAGTAGTTTTATTGCTGTTTCCAAAAAATATCTTTAATCGTTTTTCAAATGCAATATTCGTATACCAAAAAATGGTATACATAAGTCACACAAAGCAATCATAATTTTTGAAAATGTTTGTAGGTAATGGATTTAAACGAAATTTAGTACCTGCACGTTTTATATAGAAATCATCACTGCACTATTTAAATTGTTCGCAATCAAAGTATTTAATAGTTGATAACATTTTAACACGCTTTTATTAGCCTAACGGTTAACTGTATGTCTGTCTGTAAAGGAATCTTTGAACGTGAAATTCATTCATTTAAAATCGTCAGATTAAACTGAAACTTTGCACACTTATCAAGAACCGATGACAATACAATAATTTAATAATTTTGTCCCATTATCCTGGCCAGAGCCTTCAGGATAAAAAACTTGAAGCAAGCTAACAACAGTGACGTACGTTGCCTACCTCATAGTCAAATGCATATTGTTTTTTAGTCTTATAATTAAAATCAGAGTTTAAAAAAACTAAAACAGCACGCTTTTATGTACTAAAAAATGCAAAATAATTTGACAACAAAATTTGCTTTACTGTAAAAAGCGTAGAGTGCTTAATATCGGTAATAAATTTATCATTTACTAGCTAATTGTTAACGTAGAGCTATTATGAAAATTTAAGTAGATAACAGCTCTCGCTTTTTATATTAACGCTAATTTTGTTGTCAAATTATTTTGTATTGTTTAGTTCATATAAATGCGTGTTGTTTTAGTTTTTTTAAACTCTTAATTTTATTGAGCTCGAAAATTCTTTGGGACAAATTAAAATACAGTCCTAAAATAACAACTAACAGTTGACAATACGTGAAATACTGAAATGGTTACTACCTATAACAATTTGCAAAAAAAAGAATAAAGGTTAAACATAATAATAATACTGCACTATTTTCTCGACTGCATGGTTTGGTACAGCGACCAGTGATTGAAGCTATAGCGTTATTTTTTGAAATTGATTTGTTGAATGAGTCACCTGAACGCGGTTTGCGCAACAAAACTATTGTTGGACCGACGAGCAAGGTGCGTGGACACATAAATTATTATAATAGCTAATAAAACATTGTTGTATTATCGTGTTTGTCCCATATCCTATACTAGATCAGTTGTGTACTACAAACGTTGCCTTGTCTATTGTCTTACCTTGTCTAATTCCATGTTTACAACATGCTGTTTGAGTTTCGGTACCGCTGATCTGACCAAAGTCGTAGCGACTTCGACGCTACTACGACGATATTCAGACGATAGCAACTACTACTACGAATTTCAAATGATTTTAAAGACCAAATTATTTTTCTTTATGCCCGGTCGAAAGTACGTATTTTCGGCTTCGATTTTAAGGCAGAAAGTCTAACATTTATGCACTGCTGGAATTACTCGCATGCCGTCTGTAACAGCGGGTCGGAACACTGATACGAAAGTACGTATTTTCGACCGGGTATGTACCAAAATAGTATACATCACACGGTCAGAAAGTTGAAATTTCTGCACTGCGCGACACACGATGCCTTCGGCTTCGCGTCGGACATCAAAACGAAAAAATATTGTAACATTTTGAAAATTGAATTCGACCTACATTAGCACAATTTCCCACTTGAGAAGTTGGAATCGTTGATTATAATTAATTTATAAATAATGTAGTTCTCTATTTTTGAAGTCAATGGTTCACCGTGACGTCACCAGCTAACTGCTGTTTGACATTTTAACGACATAAGTAAAATGAGGAAAATTGATTCCGGTCGTTATTTATCATTTTAAGCAGAAGTCGATATTACAGATTGCGTAAGTACCAGGGGCGTAGCTACCGCCGTATCTGCCGTATCAATTATACGGGGCCCCCGGGCCACGGGGGCCTCCAACGTGCGTAAGCAAAAATTAATAAAAACTTCCCAATTTTTTTTTTATTTCAGAAATGACAAAAGTCAAAAAAAGCAATTTCTTTTTTTCCAGCGTAAAACGTGCATTCAAAAGTTGGCAACACCTTATATCGGTTATCGCGGGCTGCGGGATTTCCCCGTTTAAGTCATTTACTTCAACGGGGGAAGGGCCCCCAAACAAATTTTTATACGGGGCCCCGCCAAGGCACGCTACGCTTCTGGTAAGTACCAACCGTACAGTTCATAGATAACTATGCGTACAGAGTGATTCAAAATTTGTAATGTAAACAAGAAACTTTAGAGCCGAAGGCCTTCGATGGAAGGCAGAAGACCTTAGAAATAGCAGAGATATTTGGGATGTAAATTATGCCACGTCTAATACAAGCCCCTAGTTCTTAAGTTAGTTCAACAGAACTGGTTGCAAATTACAGTTGTGATTTCAAGTTTATTTTTTTAACACAATAAAAAATACGACTTGATACTGGACCCAGATAACCCTGATACTTGGCGATATTTAAACATCATATTATATATGATATTTCCCTCAGGGGAAACATTGGAATGTAGTTAGCATTCCAATGTTTTATAGGAATTAGCGCTCCCAGGGACCCGAGCTCTCGTATCAGACGGTTTGTTTATGTCTAATACATATAGTTGCTGATGACCTTAGCTGTCGAGCGTCTATAATCTATCTATCTATCATTATTACATAGGGTCAAATTTGCAGAGTTACAATTTTTTTTTCATATTATGGTGAAATATTTTGCAGTCAATTTCTTGTCAAAATTACATGCCAACAAAAGCTGTGGAGAAAATCGTCAAAGGTGTTTTGGGGTACATGAAGTTAAACGAGTTCCCACGCACTCGGCAACATCCAGTGTACGTGTCAAACCGATCGAGTCGACTCAGTAGGTGTGAAGCGTTAACAAGCGTCTATTATAGACAACATGTCTACTTTGAGTAGGTATGGATAGCGATTAATATTACTGTATCAAGCTTCATTAAAATCAACCCATCTGTTTTTGAGTGTTGCTAGACAAAAATTTTAGACACACGTTTAGGTATCATTAAAAAGACATGCAACAAAACTAAATGACGGACAAACATTACTATTTTTTAATTAGTATTTATTGCACTGTAAATGAGGAGCTTTGTACTACATGAAGAAACTATTAAAACTAAAAATATACTTTAAAATTCAGCTGAAAGAGTGAATTTAGTAGGTATTTTTGACCTTGACCCCGTTCATAATTGCATCGTTCGTTCTTGACTCAGTGACCCGGAACTCGACTCCTCTAACTTGCTCCGAATATTGGGCGACATCCAGGGATGGGCGAAATTTACAAATTATCGAATGATCACATAATGCGTTCACAAAAATATAACATACAATAAATACGCACGTAGACGCTGATGACCTCAGTTGTTAAGCGTCTATAATCTTCACCCCTCAGGGGAAACACCGGAATGCAGTTGGTATTTCAATGTTTTATGGGAATTAGCGTTCCCAGGAACCCGAGCTTTCGTGTCTATCGGTTTGTAAATGCTGCCTTGCAGATTGGCTTTAATAAACACATAGACGCTGATGGCCTCAGTTGTTAAGCGTCTATAATCTACTATCTATCTAATAATCTTCACCCCTCAGGGGAAACATTGGAATGTAGTTAACATTCCTATGTTTTATGGGAATTAGCGCTCCCAGGGACCCGAGCTCTCGTATCAATCGGTTTGTAAATGATTGCCTTGCAGATTGGCTTTAATAAACACATAGACGCTGAGGGCCTCGGTTGTTGAGCGTCTATAATCTACTACCCAGCCCTTGTGACATCGCGCAGTTCAACTCCGCCGCGCTGCCCTGCTTTTCCTCACAAATAAATGTGCCTCTTCCTTTTCCATGCAAATGCAATGAAAATAATGCATTTCTTTGCACCGTAATTCAGAACTTTAAAACGCGACCTCTTATAGGCGTCGCCATAAACGGTTTTATACAGGATGTTCGCGCAGATTATTTTGCTTCGAAATATAATTATTATCTTACGAGAAGTTGGAAATCTCTAGTGGCTATGAAAAATCGCATTCAACCTTTGATGTTAATGCTTACAAAATAAACTAGAAATATATTCCACTCTTCCCATATGACTTTTGAGCTGAGATTTTATAGTTTATTTAATCCAAATAAACGTTTTAAGTTCTTGCCCAAACTTTTGTACAGAAAAAATTAAAGCTATAAAGCGTTCATAAACCACGTGACTCTATTTCAGCCGCTCTGGAACCTCTCCTTTCCTTCATGTTGTCTACCTTTCCTATTGCCCCCCTCCCCCGGATGGAACATAGTTTTCTATTATCAAGTCCAGAAGACATTTTGTGTTTTCTGTTAACAAACTATTAAAAAAAATTGGTTTAAAAGGAACAAGACTGACATTTGTTATATCAGTATTTTTTATATAGTTATAAACATTCTGACCAATGTTTGAAAATAAATATTCATCGTACTAGCAAATTATTTTCATTGTGCCAAATAAAATACATGAAAAAATTACGTAGCTTGACTTTAACTTCCCCCTCCCCTTACGTAGCTCTCGAACTAACCCCCCCCTCTCTTGTTCGAGCTACGTGGTTTATGAAAGCTCTCTTGTGAGCAAGCTTTGTATCAAATCCCCTTGTAAAATGGGAAATTTCTTGTAAAATACGAATTCATATGCTTGTTCTAGAAATAAGCTGATGGCTTTAAAAGATAGGTGTTTGCAAAACAGTTTAAGAACCGCTGTACAAGAGCTTATTATGCTAATAACTGTTGCATGATGGGTTGATTTTGCTTGCATTTGTATATAAATTATAAAATTATGAATTAATATCAAGCTTGACCTTTGTGCCTGCGCGGATGTCTTTCGGTGCCCTGGCGCACGATGAAACGATAAACGGATAGATTTATGTGCTGCGTATTCATTGCCCTATTCACAAGCATAATTAAATTCTGAATTGCGGTACATAAAATACAACTTTGACATTTCCATTTCATGAAGCGAATTTAAATTGTTTACATCGTAAATGCGTCATTAATCCACTATAGCTTTCCAGTCCAGTTTCGTTGACAGTGAAATAATCGAGAACAACAAATCCATACTTAATCTTCTTGGTTTCCGGGCTTGTAGGTCGTGGTCCTTTGATATTTCTACCAGACGTTTCGTCTGCAACTGCGGTAGACATTATCAAAGGCGATGTGGCGTCTTACCGCAATTTTCAAGTAGGATTGTAGATTCTAAGTACATCAAAATATTGAAATAAAATAAAACTTCAAAATAAAAATAAAGTTACAATAGATACGTAGAAATAATTTCGTTTTGCTCTTTTGCGCCAGATAGACGATTTAATAAAATAATAAAACGTCTTTTGTTAAGAAACTAAAGTCACGAAATTTCAGACGCTGATAAATTAGACGCTATTTTTTATTTAATAGTCGCGGTGGAATTTGTAAGATATATATTATAAAAAACGACTATCAATTATTTATATCCCCGTTGTTCAACTGTTCGTCCTTCAACCTTAACCTATAAACTTTTACAACTGGGTTGATTTTATTATAACGATTTTTTTAGCGAAGCGTCACGCAGGCAATCGTGTCCGCTAGACGCGTGGTTAGTTATCATACCGCAATATGTTAATCAAAGTTGTCTAATTAATAGAAAACGCGGAAAGCTCGACTTCAACTCTAACGAACGGCTTTGGTTGGGTAAATAAAACAAAGCTGGGTAAGCGAGAAAACACTTTATAAGGGAGAGTAATTGCCAGGAACCGTCTTTGTAACTTTCTTCTAAAACCTCTATAAGTGAGAAACAGAAACCTCTAAAAGAGAAAGACGTTTTTCACTCATGGACCTCTATAACTGAGACTACTAGTTGCCTGTACCTCTATAAGCGATAGTCGAACGTATTAATAGATTTACTCCCCAAGCTTTTTGAATACTTGTTGATAAAACAATATTTGATAAAACTTATGAACTAGGAAAATATACACAAAATGTAAACACAGAAATGCAGACGCAATTAATTCTTAGAAAATGTTAGTGTAAGATTTTTTGTTTTCTTTTTATGTCGAATTATTATCTATGTCGAATTATCTATGTTGCCTAATACATACATGCTGATCACTACATATTTGCTGTATTTTTATAAACCTCTATAAGTGAGCTAGACCACTCCTGTACCTCTATAAGCTAGAAACTCGGGTTAGTGAAAAACCTCCATAAGCGAAAAAAAAATCGCGGTCCCTTGAACTCTTGCTTATCCAGGTTCGACTGTATTTTGATACTTTCACCAGTTCTCAGGCATTCCCAATTTCGGTTGTTCTCAAGTCGCTATCGAACCTTTCATATTATTTATCTTCCATTTTTGCGACGGCAAAAAAGGCGGCACATTTTCACACTAATAGTAATTCGTGACTTTATTTTTACAAAAAAAAAATCGTATCACATTTTTCAAATGCGGTGAGGTTTTTCTGCGACGCGACAGTGAAAACCGAACTTTATGACAGACCGGAAACGAGGAAGCTTGTGTCGTGCGACATTTTATTTATAACATTATCATCGTTATAAATAAACGCCGGCTCTCTGCGGCTTTTATAAATTATAATCTTTGCGTGTCGCGGTGCTAGCAATGCAACTATACAAACGGTTAATATCCTCTGGCTTCAATTCGCGGACACCGCGGTGTTCATATTAAAAAGCTGACGGGTTTTAGTTCTGCGTTTCGTAAGGAAATTTAAGAACTGTGGAGTAGATACTTTTTTTATTACATACACACTTAACTTGCATAAGCTACTTTATACTATTTCGGGACATATTTTATAGCTCTATATTGCAAACACCATCAACTGCCCTTGGGTTTTCTAGGTCAAGTACCAATCCCTATTATCAATTTGTTAAATTATTTTAAAAATAATTTAAATATACATTTAATACTTTCAGCAGCATAAAGCCATCAAAAATATATTCCGAACACTATAGAGAGAAAAATATATTGTAGATTATAGACGCTCAACATCTGAGTTCTTCCGAACACAATAGATATTATAGCGCCCCTGTAAATTATCCTCGGGCGTAATTTTTGGAACACCTACGCTACTGTTTTGTTATAATATTTATATCATTTAAAGTTTAAATGTCAAAAGTAATTTGTTGTTGTGTTTGGGGAAGTAATTTAGGTTTTACAAAGTTATAATTTAATAAGAAAGTGATTGCGCCTCGACATGCCACGATAATTTGTCGCCAAAATAATGACACGGCGATGTGTCGTTCATTACTTCGTCCATTCGGGTTATTAAAATCATTTTTGTATTGTTAAATACATCTATTTTACTTTCATCATTAAAATATACAACAAAAAGACGACAAAATAACAGATATACTTTGGTTTTTAGAGAAATGAATAAGAAAATTGTTTTTAAAGTTTTAATTTTCGCGTGAAACGTATGTTCAAAGTGCCGCTTTTTTAAACAACAATATGCATCAAGCGATGAGGATAGAATATTATATAAAGTTTTCATTGGTAGCAACGAAGTAATATCTTTGGTAGCCCGTATAATGGTATACATTTTTGAAGAGATGTCACTAGTAATAAATGTTTATAATAAAATGTCAGATTAAAATTCTGTTTTCCTTTGATGACCTCTGAGGAATTTATTTAATAAATATATAGTTTATTTACCACATAAATTTTAGCCCTTTTTCGACGTTTGTTTTTGTTTTAGTCGGATAATTAAATTAACATAGAATTTATGCCAACAATAAATGTACCGTTGAACAACAAAATACAAACAAGTTTCTGGAATTTACCCAACTTGGTAAGACAGTACTACGAATACATTAATAACTGATATTTTGCATGGCGCTGGTACAATTTTCTTGACTTGTTACAGTTCAGAGGGCTTATCATGTGACTTCATTCCGATGGCATAATCGTAAACATTGGAACGAAACAGTAACTTGATTTTTGACCAAAAATCATGAAGAGATCTTTTCCTAATAATTTCCAAAGTCCCGGTCCTAATGACGACCGTAGACGTCCCAGATTTATGGGATTAAACAGGCCGAGAGGACCGCCGAATCCGAATTGGAATCCACAACAGCAGAGGGTCTTTAGAGGTTATGGTTCACCTGGACCGCGAATGCCTTTCATGCCCAACAGGCACCCCGTACCTGGATTTTTCAACCAGTAAGTAATTGACTATTTAATCGTGGCCCTTCGACCTTAATCTCTACCGATTATCGGTCGTTTATGCATAACAAGTATTTGGTAAAACCGTTGTGTATAATAGTAATTTGAATATATCGATCAAAACATTTTAAACATGGTAATCTAAAACTTATCTTCTTACATTATAATCAAAGCTGGGCAATTCTGACAAACTTAGTTCTTATAATAATGCTTAAAGCATTTTGTAACGCGTAATCAATTTTGTCTAATAAGCATTCAACAAGCTTATTAAGCATTAGGCATGTTTAAGAATTACTTTCAAAGTTTAATAAAACATATTTCGTCTATCTTTTATAAATCTTATTTCGTTTGATGTTGAGATCAATTTCTTGTTTGTTTGAGTCCAAACTTTCTCAACAATTAGAAATATTGTAAAACTTCTTGGCTTCCGAGCTTGTACAGCGTGGTCCATTGATATTTCTACCTGATGTTTCGTCTACAACTGCGGTAGACATTATCAAAGGCGAAGCGTCCTTCTAGCCTGCTCACAGATTAGTGTGTTGACGACTGCTGCCCTTTCTTCTTTTATGCAACCTGGGCTAGTGTTCTCTACTCGGTTGTAGTTCGCTGTTCTTCTCTGATTTGGGTTCATTAGTTTAAGCCTATGCACTCGAATTAGAAATATTGTTCATGTCCAAAATTTATATCATAACATTGGAAGTTACTTTAAAATGTTTAATGCTTCAAAGCACTTTAGTAAGTGCTTGATGCTTGTAAGCACTTAAGTTCGGTGCTTTGCCCAGCTCGGATTATAATACATTAAATGGTTTCCGTCAGAGTTTTCTTCAGCGAAAAATTAATACTAAGTTTAATCTGTTCAATTTTGTTCAAGTCCACCCCCGCCACCTCCAGTAGGTATTCCCTCGATATGGCGACCTCAATCAACGTTAGTAAAAAACATAATGTCTGTAAAGAAGAAACAGAAGAAGAAAAGAATGTCCGACACAATGCCTCACAAGCCATTCAATCGCGACGACGCCGAGCGCGCGCTAGTGGTGAGTTTTTGCTTTCGCTATATCGAAAACGAAGTCTAATAATTTCGGTCGTGCTTTTCAGGCGGAAAATCAACTGACAGCTAACAGCAAACAATTAGTAATACGTTTTCCAGATCCGTATCTCGATAGAAATACCGTTCTCGCTTTTCATTCTAAAATAAAGAAAGTCCATTTTCAACAGCCGTCTACTCCTAGGTAATATTTTCAGATGCTGTTTTGTTAGAGTCAATTCGCACTTGATTTGTTTTTTTAACAGTTGAAATATGTTTGTAGATATTGTTTTGTTCAACTGCAAGAGGATGCAGATGTACAAAATGTAATGAAAGAACTGAGAAAGCAAACTTTCGGCCAAGGAAAGCTTGAAGTTGAACTCAAACACGAAAGCATTCGCGAAAAGAGAAAGTACAAGCCTGAAGATATCGATCCGTAATTTGATTTTTTTATTTTAAACATTTTGCGTGTCCATCTATACTAATATTATAAAGCTTAAGAGTTTGTTTGTTTGGTTGTTTGAACGCGCTAATCTCAGGAACTACTGGTTCGAATTAAAAAATTATTTTTGTGTTGTCCATTTATCAAGGGAGGCTATACTAGCTGATACCTGCGGCTTTGTTTGCGTTGTTTTATTATATTAAATGCAAAGTCGCGAGTATCAGCTATTATTCTATAAGAAAGATCGCTAGTAAAATTGAAAGATGGACACTTTCAAATACGTTAAGTTTTAGTCGTAACGAAATATAATTTTTTTTAGGTACATTTTGTTCGTCGGTAACATTGGACACAGTACTTCGGCCGAAGAAATAAAAAATTTGTATAAAGGATGCCGGGTTGACATCGGGCCTTCTCAAAAAGTTAAAAACACAAAGTAAGTGATAACCTCAGCTGTTTAGCGTCTACAATTCTACAATCCCTTGCGGTTTTAGGTACGCTTATGTTCGTTTGGACAACGTCGACGAAGCAATACGATTATTGAAAGAAACGCACGGAACGATCGTCGGTGACCACAGTTTGAACGTTCGTTTCCGGAGATTCAACGGATCGGTTGGTCTTCCCGGTGACAACGTAACTCCAGTAAGACTGCGATTTTTTTTGATACCGGAAGTCAACTTACATCCAAAGTCTGTAATGGGTTTTGTTTTGCGTTCTTAGCAGGTGAAGAGAGCTCGACCGTCTGAGGATGATTCGGCCATGTCGAGTTTGTCGTCGGGGGCGTCGGTTTTGAACGTAAAAAGGGAGCCTTTCGATTACGACGAGGACAGAATTAAAAAAGAGGCCAGCGACGAAGACGACTGGTGCGATAGTCCTTACGAAGAACAGCACGAATCTTACGAAGATCACATCGGCAGTTCGGACGTCAAACCTGAAATGGCTGTAAGTGACTTTCTTTTGTTTCTGAATAACTCGAGCACTAGATTCGTATTCAGGAGGTACCGGGTTTGGATCCTGGCGGGGACCAATGTGTGGCTAGGACTTTTTTCTACTGCCTCTCGCCGATAAATTATAATTCCTGTACTGGTCGTCTTGTTGATGTTTTTCGTGGTTTTCCTCAATTAATTCCAGATATCGAGATGGTTCCCCTATTCAAGGACGATTACCTATCAAACTCCTAGTCCAAAAATTACCTACCTTACCCTAATTTCCTATATATTGCTATTATAATACGTGCCATGGATCTAAAAGGCTCGGAAGTTAGATGCCAATGGAGGCTTGAACAAGGTACAGTCGGTTGAAAAACTACAAACTCGCGCTATATTATTATTTTAAATTTTTTTTTAAACTAAAGGTCCAATTTTTTAAACTAAAAGGTCTAATTCCTTGCATAAAGTCATCCAAAAAATTATTTTTCGTGCTTGTCTATGCAAAACTGTATTAGGCATCTTGATCAATTAACAATCAAAGAAATAACTTAACAATAGCGTACTGGACTGTACTTTATAGCAGGAAAGCGACAAGTGACACGACAACCAGCGATAACCAATCACCGACGTGCGCACGTTCTGTGCCGGTAACTGGGAGGTGGTGGGAGTCTTCATTTCCCACAAAACAACCAGAACGGCTCTAAAATATGCATTTGCGACGCTGTTTGTGACTAACTTCAGAACCTTTTAGAACCGTTGAAGTTTTAAAAACGTAGAAAATAACGGGAAGTGATAGATGAAAAAACAGTAATTGTGCGAATGGCGTCTGTTAAAGTTGAGAAACGGACGCATTATTATTAATAACTCAATCTCATTTATTAAATTAAAAGGCATTCGACGAAGATATGTTATATCCGGAAGATTACGACGAAGGCGAGGACTTAGAACAAGAAGAAGAAGAATACGATCCCAGCGAAGCGACCGACAGTCAAAGCAGCAAGACTCAAGATAACGGAACCGATAAAAGTCTCGACGACACCAGTGAAATACTCGAAGAACTGGTAAGCATTGGATCTTTGTGTTTTAGACATTTTAATCGTTGACTTTTGACCATTGTCTTTTTTTTAGCGCAATGCTTTACATCATCACAACGGCGTCGACGATAAGAAAGTTGAACAACAGCCACTGAGCGCTCAAAAGTCGCCACCGAGGTATCTTCAACAGCTTGAATCGGAATTAACTGACGACAATGTTTTTATGGAGGTTGGATTAAAACGACGAAAATCGAGCCAAAATAAGTTAATGATTAAAACACTTTTTTAAATTTTTGTTTCAGGAACTTAAAAAAATATACAGCCAGTGGCCGACCGATGCAAATAATAAAGTAGGTTCTTCGAGTGAAATAAATACTGATAATTCGTAAATCGCTTTACGAATGCTAAGAAGAAAAAGTCGATAATACAACGTATCCCAGACATGGTTCCCTAGACCCAAAACTTAACTATTTTTACAGATAACCCCCATCAACACTTTTATAATCGTAAATAATCGCGTCGTAAAATTTACTAGATAAACGCAATAAATAAACTTGACATTCGATATTATAGAAAATTTTATCTCATTTATGAATATACGTCTTTGCTCGGAAGAAATTTTACAATACAAACCTCCAGCGCCATAAAAACGATTTTCTTTAAACATCAACTTTGACTGGTTCTAGTATTTATTTGTAAATAATTCAGCTTAAGTTTTTAAAGAAATGTATAAATGTAATGGTGTCTGTTATTATTATGAATTCTTATACCTAAAAATTAAAGTTTCTTTTTAGTGAAACGATTTGTTAAATAAAGCAACAAATTGATTTGTTTTTTTCAATCGGACATTCGCAGACCACTGGTTGGGAGCCACTGAATTAGACAAACACCCGATTCTATTACCCAATCATTCTTATTAGGTCATTCATTAGATTTTATGTCGCTGAATGGATGCTTTGATTTATTTCAATGAATATGTTGCAAGACATCGCGGCAGCCAGGGGGTGGTCACTGGGGCGCATATCTCAAGGGGGCAGGTCCGCATTTTTTTCTTCTCAATAAATAAAGGGGCGCAATATTCAAATCTTGCCTTGGGCTCTCATGACCTTTTAGCTACGGTATCGTTAGGAAAAGGTGGATAATTTTTACCGAGACTTGATACATAACCTCACTTTTGTGTGGGCATTAAACGATATTGATCTGTATTTTAATGTGTTTAATACTCGCATAAAAATACACATTGGCAGGTGCCAGTGTAAAAGAAATCGCCGGTTACATAATGTAAACAAAAAGTAATTTAATACGGCGTTTTATGGGGAATTTGTTTTGTAGTAAGTTTTGGTGGCCAATCCCTCCCAACGTCACGGCACATAGAGTCGCGATTTGTCTATTTTTATTCAGAGCACGGAGCTGTCTGTTAGCACAAACAAGTGTTTGATTATTAATTTATTTATAAATAATAGCTTCAACAATTGTCTCAGCTGCTTATAATCAGCGACAATGGTGATTACAGTTTACGTGAGTGGTATCAGCGGAAATAAAGAGGTAATTATTTGGATACATTTTGTCGCGTTCGTTGATTGCATTGACAATTTTGACGTATCAACTAGTTAATAAAGATCATAATAACGACACTCCCACTTTGAAAGTCATAGTTGATTCACCATGTGGAAAAATCTGTGATACGTCTCATTGTTCAGTTAATTTTAACTTTTTGAAATTATTGTGTCTGTCGCTAGTCGTGTCAATGACATCGGGGTTCATTAACCACGATTTGTAATTAAAATAATTCCAATTTAAAAAACGGTCTCGTCATGAATAATTAATTAGCTTGCTTTCGATTTCGTTCGCGTTGCGTAATTTGTTTCAATTAAAGATTATTTGTGCAATAACCTTCGACTGTTTTTTTAATTGATCGGCATTTGTTTTTAGGTAAAAAAAAGACAGCAGAAATTAGTTCTGATCTTAGATTCGCGCGGAATCGAATACGAAACGATAGATATAGCGGAGCCCGGGCGGCAAACGGAACGCGACAGGATAAAAGAATTCGCCACAAAGCCGGCGTTGCCGCCACAGATATTCAACGGCGATAAATATTGTGGCGGATACGATCAGTTCGATTTGGCGAACGAAAACGATGAGATAGAAGCATTTTTAGGACTGCCTTCGGCGACAAACGGAGCGAGCGAGAGTGTAGTATCTTCTGCCGAAGTAACTTTAGGTAACGGAGTATCCGAAAACCATGTGGACGAAGTCGAAGAGACGATAAAGAACGAAGAGACCGAGAAAGAAGTCGAAAGTGAGAAAGTTGAAGAAAAAGAAGCTAATGGAGGCGAAGAAGAAGAAGAGGAGGAAGAAGAAGACGAATAAATCGTATCGCGTTTAAATGACAAAATAGAATTTTTGTAAGTCGATTACATTCGTGCTCATTCGAATTAATTTGAAACAGTATTTTTTTTTTTTTGGCATTCATGTAGTTAAATGTTCCCACGAAAAAAGGCAAGTTGTATGTTTGATGTACCTACAGTGTAAGGCTCGGTTCTCACAATCATGTTCGATTCACAATCAAGTAACGTGTAAGTTACATACTTAAAACTTATGATAACAGTGATTGTCATCAAGTAACTAGATCTATCGTTTGGCAATTTGTTTAATATTAGCCTAGGACCATTAAACCACACGAATGCCATTTTTTTCGTTTTTACACAAGATGTAATTTTTTTTTCGGTAAGTTTTATTGGGAACGGTATTGATTTCGAGAGGTAAATTCTAGTCAAATTATTCTCTTTGCCATTTTAAATTATTCAATTCGCCCGAACAAAAGAGAAAAAGACGTTTTATGAGCGCTGATGTAATTGAAAATATTTTTTACGATCGGGTTTCCGAAAATCAAATTTTTATACATCGGATATAATTCATCTTTAAGAGTATTTTAATAATAAGTTCCAGAACTGTAATGTTACGCTTTAAATGCATAAAATAACTGTAAGACATCCAACGACTAAAGTTGCTGTAGTTTTTGTGTACGATCGAAAATTAAATTAGAAGCTTGACCTTGAACGTAGATTAAACAAAGCTCGACTGTTTGAAAAAGAAAATACGCAAAGACTATAATTTCACGTTTATATTGCCTTATTGTTATGCAACTAAATATTTATAATTTTTTGGTTTTAAGAAAAAAAACTTGTTTAAAACAGTCGGAATTTTATCGCTGCGTGATAAAATTTATTTATTTTTTTTCGGTATGCAAAATATAAATCTATATAATATAGAAACAGATCAGTTAAATTTTGCTGTTATTCACAAAAAGTTTTTATTGCAAACACGATTATCGTTTAAGTTTTATCGCTTATTATTAATGGTTGTTATTTTGATTAGTTACGGCCAAAAGTATATAAAATGAACAAGCTTCGTTAAAAAAAAATACAAATTATTTTTCATATTAATAAATAGTTTAATTTTATTTAAAAAAATATGGATATATTATTAATTTTCTTTGTATGTATTGTTATAAGCAAAAATAATTCTATATAACTTTGAAGTTCAATTTGTAAATATTTAAAAATAAAATCTTTTTAAACAAGCGTTTTTAGGGTTCCGTACCTCTAAATGGAAAAAAAACGGAATCCTTATAGTTTATATGTTGATTACCGTGCGTGGTAAGTGTAATCATTTTGGGTCTCAATTGTTGGCGTGTCACATTTTATCTGTCCCTAGCCCTTGGTAAGGAGAGAGCGAGATTGTCTTTCAGCGTATTTTGGTCAACGCTTTCACTTCACGTAAATTGTGCTTCGGTTTTATGTTAAATAAATAAGAAGTCCGAAATTTTCAAAAACCAGCTTTTATTGCGACCATCAACACTTGTTGAAATTAAATTAAATTACTTTTGCTTCTTTAACATTAAGAAAGTTCCTACCGCTATATAATTAAATTAGTATTTGGTATTATTTTCAGTCAGTCACTAAATAATAAGATCTTGTTTTTTGCATTTGGCTTTGTGGCGACCCTTGTCACCTGACGCCTAGAGCGACCGCGTCTCTCGCTTTACCCCAGGACAGGCGCTGGTTAGTACAAACAAAAATAATTTTGGAGATGTATTGGTGCGATTTTTGCAACTATTAAAATCGGTTCATCTGTCATACATGTCATCCCTGTTGATGCGCATTTAATTTTGTTTCGTAAAAGGTTCAACGCAGATTAAAAAAAAACAAAACAGTTTTTTATTTAAGTGTCTTTATTACAATATATTTCTATCAAATTAAAATATGTATAATGATAACTTAAATACTAAATATACACTTTTTAGAAAATATTACAAAATCATAAATACTGTTTAAACCTTTGCAGTTTTCAGCAAATAAGATCTGTTGATACAAAAACTAAACCGGATTTATTTTTAATTCACGAAACTTACGAAAACTGCATTTTATTCACAAATAATTACGCCTATGTATAATTTTTAAAGTTAATTAGAACTAATTACTCGAGCAATATAGTTGTATTAATCGGTACCGAAATACTTCTGGCCAAAATGATTGGGCGCAACGGGATGCAGTTCGGACGTGAGTACTTTCATGCAAGGAAACGCGCTCAGAACTGTCTTCGCTGCGGCCGGTGTACAAAACAAGTTAGACAGTATTATGCAGTCTTCTTTAACTCCGTGTTCTTTTAGAACAGCGACTGCCTGAAAACGGAATGCCATTAAGTTTGTACCTCAGCTTTCTTTTTCAAATATCAACGCGATTTCACCTTCGATACGGTGTTCCCCGTCGACATGATTGGATACATCAACAAAACCTGCCTTCGCGCAATATCGTCGGGGAATCTCGCGTAAACGACGCGAGCCTCGTGGGTATCGGCATCGCTCTCGACTAAGATCTTACCGATCCGTATGGACCTGCAACAGTCTCGCAAACCTTGCTCCATCGCTTCCCCTGAAAAAACTGACGCACTTATTTATCCGTCGTCGAAACAGACACGTCCTACTTAAAAACCCAAACCTACCGGACCTGACTATTGAGACACCGCAGTTGCCAGACCCGTATTTCAAACCTTCGTAACAACCTCCAGTCGGAGTGATAACTTCACATTTGCTGAACGGAAGTTGGTTCAAACTCTCTTCGATCACTAGTCTGATTAATCGATCGGCGTAAAACTTAAAATCACTTCGAGTTGTGTTTCTAAAACAAACGACAGACGTGTATCGGAAGATGTTCGTCTCTAACCTGCAAATATTTTCGATCGCTTACTTGTCCCGCAAAATCGTTTGCAATTCTTTGACTTGGTCGTTCGGCGGCAGTATTTTCAAATTACCGTCGTATTCGTTGTATATAGCATCGTTTGATGGATCAGGGCTGCCCATTTCAATTGTGTAAAGTGAACTTAATAGTCACGTCTTGCTCTCTTGACGTGAATTTTTCTAGGTTATCTCAGTGGTTTCTGTCATAGAGGTAGAAAAGAAAACTGATTCTATTGCATAATAATAACACGCATCCTTCTTCTGGTGAACAAAAAAAACAATGTCACCGTCATATTTCAAGACTGAATAACATCAAAAAAGTGTCAAATTTCATATCAGCTGATTTATAACGTGACTGTTTCTTCATATTATTGAAATGAATATGATAGAAATGATTACGCGCTTCAAATTAAAACGGTGCATTGTTGTTTTATGTTCGACAGAATTGAATTACAAAAGCGACTGCCCTGGCTGGCAATCAAAGAATCTGCGCCGAGCGATTCTGCTTCGAACGTGTCAAATGCGACCACCACAGACGCGGCTCCGGCGGTTTCTAGTTAAGCGCTATAACAAAATTTAATTTTCACGTTTCTCTTCCATTTCAATTGTTATTAATTGTCTGTTGGCTGCAGAAATAGGTAGACAAAGTAAAAATATTAAAAAATTCTCGCCCGATCACGTCTGGCAAAAACAATCATATCGTCGGGGTCGTCCTAGGTCGGTAGATATTGTACGTTAAAAATAAATAATTATAATGCGCCTCACCCTCATAGGCTCACATAAGAAGTTTAACTTCTTTAGTATTTAATATTATTTTCAAGTTTAATTTGTTGTTATGTCAAACTAATTAATAATATTTACACATACTTATAAGCAACACATTATAAACTTCTGCCCTTGTCAGTTTCATGTAATTTAACAAACTAACTTTCCCTTTAGGGGTCGATTCTATTTTTCTTCGATTTTTTACTTTTTTTCAAACAGATACGTCGCTAAAGAAGTTAAACTTCAATAACTTAACAAATTGTACAGTCATAAGATCTTTGCAATACTCGTATGGTATCCGCTGCAAACTGCCAGCTCTTGGAATCCAATCTTAGAATTTGTAATATGGATTTGGTTGAAATTAATATCGTAAATTATAGTGAATTGGAAACGTTTAACGAGTTCGTAAAAAATTAAATAAAAGCCGATTCGGAAACCCCGATCGATAGGAACAAATAACCGATAGCATTGGATGCTTTTGAAAAATAAAAATAACTTGAAGTTTCAAAAAACTTTGCGGCTTCTTTATAAAGGTGAAGAGAAACGCAAATTAAAAATACATATTTTGTTATAGAATGTGTAAAAATTTTATTATGACGACTGGAATACGAACTATGGTTTTGAATAAAAAATGAAGTTTCATTTTCGACTCGTAATTATGTCGGGAATATAATGATATATTTTTGCATGTGCAATTTACCAGTGCAAATAAAAAAATGGCAGTTGTGATTCTTGCGTTTATGTTTACATAATTTTTGTAGTGTTTATTGACCTATACCGCTGATGAGCTCAGATGTTGAGCGTCTATAATCTACAATTCATTATGTCTATAGCGTTTTAAAAATAAACACATATAATTGCTGGATTTATTGAACAAATTTCCGTGACTTTTAGACCTTTAATCATTAGAGTCCCAATATTTGTTTCATTGACAGTGTACTGACGGTACTTCTACGTATCAGCAATTTCAGCCTTTTATTATCTACACGGTATATTTCACTTCTTGCGTTACAGTTAATTGAAACTCAGCTGCTATTTATTTATTAATTCAACACGTTTTGGTGATAAAAAATTTAAAATGATTTACTGGGACAATCACAGTCTCAAAAATTGGTACTTAAGGGGATACAGTAGTAGACGAACAGTTTTTGCTGCGGGGCAACGGTACAAAGGGAACACGTTCAACAGAAGAAAAAAGGCGGTGACAAATTACACTATTTGACCTCCCTCCCCCGCCTAAGTCTTTCAATGTAAAGCCGCCTTATCAGAAAGGCTACACGTATAGTATACACCAGGGGTGGCCAACAAGTCGATCGCGATCGACCGGTCGATCGCGAGGCCAATTTTGGCCGATCTGTAGCTACTTTGAATTAATAAATATTGCTAATAATTATCCATGTTCTGTTAATTCCCGTAGACATGAGTTTTTTGGCTCATAATTATTGTTGTTGTTTTTTACGTAGGTAGATAAGCCGTATATCAATATTTCAGTACGAGGAGTACTCAGCGAACTATTGATAGATTAGCAAAAAGTAAGTCATATTATTCTTTCATGATACATTTTTCTAACCCAAAAAAAACGCGAAAGTGAAAAATTGAAATCAAATTATCAGCCAAACTGTTCATTTTTATAACAATTTTTTCATATTTACGAACAAATTACACATTGCAGTTGATAAAAAAATTAAATTGCATTTTACATTAGTAAAATCTATCTTGAAAAAGTGTCGGAAAATCGAATTTTTCTTCATGAACCTATATCTCGAAAACTTAATAAGTGATTTAAAAAATAAAAAATAGTTTTAAACTTATATTTTACTTATCCACCAATACCTCGCTGGAATTCACCTTATACTGAAACACAGTGTATAAACATAGTATGCATTTTACACCCCTTCTTCCCCCTTAGACTACGCCTACAACAAGTCGATCGCGACACACTTTTAAGATAAAAAGTAGATCTTATATACAGAAAAGTTGGCCACCTCTGGTATACACAACATTGTTGGATAATACAGTACAGACTCGATAATCCGGGTTAATTAAAACTGGTGATCTGGATTTCTAAAAAATCCGAATTGTTGCGAGCATTATTACTGATTTACAAAGCAATGATTTATTTTAATTTACTATCAAAATACACTCCTAAAATCATATATATATATTGTTACAATAGACTAATTACTATTACAAGTTACAACGTACATAATAATACAGTTAAACAAATTACCGTGACTGTACTGTAGGTACATTATATTATTGTCAGCAAGGTTGGAAGGTTTATAAAAATGCTAACGTAATATATATACAGGCAGTCAGAAAGTGTTCAACATACTTCTTGGTGACATTTGTCCTATGTTTTTTGAGACATGTATGGAACATCCATATGCCCACATATCTCGTCCAAAAAACTATATCCACCTCCACCGGAGAGAACACCTAACACTACTGACTTATTAATACTGGAAGTTTCATCTACAGAAAATATCTCGTCTGTTTTATGCATTTTTTGAAAACGCTTTTCAATCCTTATCTTCGTTAACTTGAAAATTCCATATCTTTCCATGAGCAATCGAAAAGAGAGTGGCTTGCTCGATTTATAATTTGGTTAAAAAGAGCCCCAATGTCAACAATATGCCTTTCATCTAAATAGCTACTGCCCAGTTCTGTATTTTTTGTATCAAATGTTTCCATCAGGCAGAAAGGTGTACCTAATTGTTTCATAACAAGAGTTTTAGGAGAACCCATAACAGAATGTTCACTTGTTACTTCAACTGGCGTTGTCGGAGATGTACAACTCTTACTACATGATGGTTCTTCTGTACCATAATAATGTTACTTGCCTTGAGTCTCATCCTGTAGATAGAAATTAGTGAATATTGAATTGGGTATTTTTGTGCGCGTAATAATTTTTGACGGTTCACGATTAGTATATGCTTACGCCAGCATACTTTCAGATTATTTGTATACAGTGATACAATACAACTATTTGAATTTGAATTGATCGAATTTACAGAAGAAAATGGATAAAATACATGTTTCCCGGAAGAGTAAATTGGATTCATACCGCTAAATGTGTAACTAGTGACAGAGAGGGGGGAGGGTCATTAGGCATTACGCATTTCGTTTTATTCGGGTACTTTTGCCCTAGACACTGGGCTACCTTTTCTCTAGGTTTCCGGTTATCCTTTACTCTGTAGCTTTTGATCTATGTATACCTGCCGTATGTACCCGGCAAAATATTACCCTAGTTACTCGGCTACATTTTGCCCTAGATTCTCGGCTACCCAGCTACAATGTGTCCTAGTTGCCTTTTGTTCAATGTACCTGGTTATACCGCCGGGCACATATTAGGTTGGATAATATACATGCATAGTGCATATTATCTATAAAGATTATATTGAGTTTGTTTATTTCTGAATAAGCATATTGTTCTGCAATGACATTATTTTGCTTTATTCTCCGCAACTGTCAATCAATCGGCCGTCACTCCGCCCATTTGTGTGGTCAGTGGATCTTGTGAGTCTGGCCGCTAGTTAACGCTACCGTCTCATGCAGAAATTCGCAAGTTAGAGTCGAATTTTTCATAAAACATGGCATTTTGTTTTCCATATTATAACCAAATGGTAAAAGTTACATAATTGATTTTTTTTTTTGGTAAGAGATAAATGTACGTACTAGCGTGGTAAAGATCTATTTTTGAAAAAAAATATTCGTATAAACGATTTATAAGTGCACAAAAAAGTATGTTCTTTGTTAACACATATGTATAGTAAAATTTCAAAAAAATAAAAAAGTGGCCATTTAGGGTTCTAGTGCGTACCTTTATTATTCTTGGTACAAAATTTCAGTTATGTACTTCAAATAATGAAAAAATAGCATCGGTAATAAGAAAGCATGTTTTTATACCTTCACGCGTCTACTACTGTACACCCTTAAGAGTACCACCGGTACACTATTAAGTTAAGTACCGACAGTACAATAAGGGTTAAGTTATATTTTGAGTAATTATGAAGCAAAAAACTAAGGAAAATGAAACTTCTGAACAAAAAATAAACAAATCTAACCTTTGTACCCATTCTGTATTATTATATTTTGTGAATAAATTTAATCTTATAGCAATTTACTGTTCGTTGTTTTCAAACTACTCCTGTAAAAATTCAAACATACATTACATACACACATACATATGTTACATACATACACATATTTATAGACGCACACATATGTTATACACATACATATTATATAAATAATTATGTTATATAACTACATGTTATGTAATATATTATGTAACATGTTATATAATACATTATGTAATATATTATATAACATGTTATATAATATGTTATGTAATATGTTATGTAATAAGTTATGTAATATGTTATGTAACATGTTATATAATACATTATGTAATATATTATATAACATGTTATGTAATAAGTTATGTAACATGTTATATAATACATTATGTAATATATTATATAACATGTTATGTAATAAGTTATGTAACATGTTATATAATACATTATGTAATATGTTATATAATACATTATGTAATATATTATATAACATGTTATGTAACAATGTAACCTTTTGTCTTTTGTCGCTTTTGTCTTTTGTCGCTTTTGTCTTTTGTCGCTTTTGTCTTTTGTCGCTTTTGTCTTTTGTCGCTTTTGTCTTTTGTCGCTTTTGTCTTTTGTCGCTTTTGTCTTTTGTCGCTTTTGTCTTTTGTCGCTTTTGTCTTTTGTCGCTTTCGTCTTTTGTCGCTTTCGTCTTTTGTCGCTTTCGTCTTTTGTCGCTTTCGTCTTTTGTCGCTTTCGTCTTTTGTCGCTTTCGTCTTTTGTCGCTTTCGTCTTTTGTCGCTTTCGTCTTTTGTCGCTTTCGTCTTTTGTAGCTTTCGTCTTTTGTCGCTTTCGTCTTTTGTCGCTTTCGTCTTTTGTCGCTTTCGTCTTTTGTCGCTTTCGTCTTTTGTCGCTTTCGTCTTTTGTCGCTTTCGTCTTTTGTCGCTTTCGTCTTTTGTCGCTTTCGTCTTTTGTCGCTTTCGTCTTTTGTCGCTTTCGTCTTTTGTCGCTTTCGTCTTTTGTCGCTTTCGTCTTTTGTCGCTTTCGTCTTTTGTCGCTTTCGTCTTTTGTCGCTTTCGTCTTTTGTCGCTTTTGTCTTTTGTCGCTTTTGTCTTTTGTCGCTTTTGTCTTTTGTCGCTTTTGTCTTTTGTCGCTTTTGTCTTTTGTCGCTTTTGTCTTTTGTCGCTTTTGTCTTTTGTCGCTTTTGTCTTTTGTCGCTTGTCTTTTGTCGCTTTTGTCTTTTGTCGCTTTTGTCTTTTGTCGCTTTTGTCTTTTGTCGCTTTTGTCTTTTGTCGCTTGTCTTTTGTCGCTTTTGTCTTTTGTCGCTTTTGTCTTTTGTCGCTTTTGTCTTTTGTCGCTTTTGTCTTTTGTCGCTTTTGTCTTTTGTCGCTTTTGTCTTTTGTCGCTTTTGTCTTTTGTCGCTTTTGTCTCTTGTCGCTTTTGTCTCTTGTCGCTTTTGTCTCTTGTCGCTTTTGTCTTTTGTCGCTTTTGTCTTTTGTCGCTTTTGTCTTTTGTCGCTTTTGTCTTTTGTCGCTTTTGTCTTTTGTCGCTTTTGTCTTTTGTCGCTTTTGTCTTTTGTCGCTTTTGTCTTTTGTCGCTTTTGTCTTTTGTCGCTTTTGTCTTTTGTCGCTTTTGTCTTTTGTCGCTTTTGTCTTTTGTCGCTTTTGTCGCTTTTGTCTTTTGTCGCTTTTGTCTTTTGTCGCTTTTGTCTTTTGTCGCTTTTGTCGCTTTTGTCTTTTTTGTCGCTTTTGTCTTTTTTGTCGCTTTTGTCTTTTGTCGCTTTTGTCTTTTGTCGCTTTTGTCTTTTGTCGCTTTTGTCTTTTGTCGCTTTTGTCTTTTGTCGCTTTTGTCTTTTGTCTTTTGTCGCTTTTGTCTTTTGTCGCTTTTGTCTTTTGTCGCTTTTGTCTTTTGTCGCTTTTGTCTTTTGTCGCTTTTGTCGCTTATGTCGCTTTTGTCGCTTTTGTCTTTTGTCGCTTTTGTCTTTTGTCGCTTGTCGCTTTTGTCTTTTGTCGCTTTTGTCGCTTGTCGCTTTTGTCTTTTGTCGCTTTTGTCTTTTGTCGCTTTTGTCTTTTGTCGCTTTTGTCTTTTGTCGCTTGTCTTTTGTCGCTTTTGTCTTTTGTCGCTTTTGTCTTTTGTCGCTTTTGTCTTTTGTCGCTTTTGTCTTTTGTCGCTTTTGTCTTTTGTCGCTTTTGTCTTTTGTCGCTTTTGTCTTTTGTCGCTTTTGTCTTTTGTCGCTTTTGTCTTTTGTCGCTTTTGTCTTTTGTCGCTTTTGTCTTTTGTCGCTTTTGTCTTTTGTCGCTTTTGTCTTTTGTCGCTTTTGTCTTTTGTCGCTTTTGTCTTTTGTCGCTTTTGTTTTTTGTCGCTTTTGTCTTTTGTCGCTTTTGTCTTTTGTCGCTTTTGTCTTTTGTCGCTTTTGTCTTTTGTCGCTTTTGTCTTTTGTCGCTTTTGTCTTTTGTCGCTTTTGTCTTTTGTCGCTTTTGTCGCTTTTGTCTTTTGTCGCTTTTGTCTTTTGTCGCTTTTGTCTTTTGTCGCTTTTGTCTTTTGTCGCTTTTGTCTTTTGTCGCTTTTGTCGCTTTTGTCGCTTGTCGCTTGTCGCTTTTGTCGCGTTTGTCGCTTGTCGCTTTTGTCGCTTTTGTCGCTTTTGTCGCTTTTGTCTTTTGTCGCTTTTGTCTTTTGTCGCTTTTGTCTTTTGTCGCTTTTGTCTTTTGTCGCTTTTGTTTTTGTCGCTTTTGTCTTTTGTCGCTTTTGTCTTTTGTCGCTTTTGTCTTTTGTCGCTTTTGTCTTTTGTCGCTTTTGTCTTTTGTCGCTTTTGTCTTTTGTCGCTTTTGTCTTTTGTCGCTTTTGTCTTTTGTCGCTTTTGTCTTTTGTCGCTTTTGTCTTTTGTCGCTTTTGTCTTTTGTCGCTTTTGTCTTTTGTCGCTTTTGTCGCTTTTGTCTTTTGTCGCTTTTGTCTTTTGTCGCTTTTGTCTTTTGTCGCTTTTGTCTTTTTTGTCGCTTTTGTCTTTTTTGTCGCTTTTGTCTTTTGTCGCTTTTGTCTTTTGTCTCTTTTGTCGCTTTTGTCTTTTGTCGCTTTTGTCTTTTGTCGCTTTTGTCTTTTGTCGCTTTTGTCTTTTGTCGCTTTTGTCTTTTGTCGCTTTTGTCTTTTGTCGCTTTTGTCTTTTGTCGCTTTTGTTTTTTGTCGCTTTTGTCTTTTGTCGCTTTTGTCTTTTGTCGCTTTTGTCTTTTGTCGCTTTTGTCTTTTGTCGCTTTTGTCTTTTGTCGCTTTTGTCGCTTTTGTCTTTTGTCGCTTTTGTCTTTTGTCGCTTTTGTCTTTTGTCGCTTTTGTCTTTTGTCGCTTTTGTCTTTTGTCGCTTTTGTCTTTTGTCGCTTTTGTCGCTTTTGTCTTTTGTCGCTTTTGTCTTTTGTCGCTTTTGTCTTTTGTCGCTTTTGTCTTTTGTCGCTTTTGTCGCTTGTCGCTTTTGTCGCTTTTGTCGCTTGTCGCTTTTGTCGCTTTTGTCGCTTTTGTCTTTTGTCGCTTTCGTCTTTTGTCGCTTTTGTCTTTTGTCGCTTTTGTCTTTTGTCGCTTTTGTTTTAGTCGCTTTTGTCTTTTGTCGCTTTTGTCTTTTGTCGCTTTTGTCTTTTGTCGCTTTTGTCTTTTGTCGCTTTTGTCTTTTGTCGCTTTTGTCTTTTGTCGCTTTTGTCTTTTGTCGCTTTTGTCTTTTGTCGCTTTTGTCTTTTGTCGCTTTTGTCTTTTGTCGCTTTTGTCTTTTGTCGCTTTTGTTTTTTGTCGCTTTTGTCTTTTGTCGCTTTCGTCTTTTGTCGCTTTCGTCTTTTGTCGCTTTCGTCTTTTGTCGCTTTTGTCTTTGGTCGCTTTTGTCTTTTGTCGCTTTTGTCTTTTGTCGCTTTTGTCTTTTGTCGCTTTTGTCTTTTGTCGCTTTTGTCTTTTGTCGCTTTTGTCTTTTGTCGCTTTTGTCTTTTGTCGCTTTTGTTTTTTGTCGCTTTTGTCTTTTGTCGCTTTTGTCTTTTGTCGCTTGTGTCTTTTGTCGCTTTTGTCGCTTTTGTCTTTTGTCGCTTTTGTCTTTTGTCGCTTTTGTCTTTTGTCGCTTTTGTCTTTTGTCGCTTTTGTCTTTTGTCGCTTTTGTCTTTTGTCGCTTTTGTCGCTTTTGTCTTTTGTCGCTTTTGTCTTTTGTCGCTTTTGTCGCTTTTGTCGCTTGTCGCTTTTGTCGCTTTTGTCGCTTTTGTCTTTTGTCGCTTTTGTCTTTTGTCGCTTTTGTTTTTTGTCGCTTTTGTCTTTTGTCGCTTTCGTCTTTTGTCGCTTTCGTCTTTTGTCGCTTTTGTCTTTTGTCGCTTTTGTCTTTTGTCGCTTTTGTCTTTTGTCGCTTTTGTCTTTTGTCGCTTTTGTCTTTTGTCGCTTTTGTCTTTTGTCGCTTTTGTCTTTTGTCGCTTTTGTCTTTTGTCGCTTTTGTCTTTTGTCGCTTTTGTCTTTTGTCGCTTTTGTTTTTTGTCGCTTTTGTCTTTTGTCGCTTTTGTCTTTTGTCGCTTTTGTCTTTTGTCGCTTTTGTCGCTTTTGTCTTTTGTCGCTTTTGTCTTTTGTCGCTTTTGTCTTTTGTCGCTTTTGTCTTTTGTCGCTTTTGTCGCTTTTGTCTTTTGTCGCTTTTGTCTTTTGTCGCTTTTGTCTTTTGTCGCTTTTGTCTTTTGTCGCTTTTGTCTTTTGTCGCTTTTGTCTTTTGTCGCTTTTGTCTTTTGTCGCTTTTGTCGCTTTTGTCTTTTGTCGCTTTTGTCTTTTGTCGCTTTTGTCTTTTGTCGCTTTTGTCTTTTGTCGCTTGTCGCTTTTGTCGCTTGTCGCTTTTGTCGCTTTTGTCGCTTTTGTCGCTTTTGTCTTTTGTCGCTTTTGTCTTTTGTCGCTTTTGTTTTTGTCGCTTTTGTCTTTTGTCGCTTTTGTCTTTTGTCGCTATTGTCTTTTGTCGCTTTTGTCTTTTGTCGCTTTTGTCTTTTGTCGCTTTTGTCTTTTGTCGCTTTTGTCTTTTGTCGCTTTTGTCTTTTGTCGCTTTTGTCTTTTGTCGCTTTTGTCTTTTGTCGCTTTTGTCTTTTGTCGCTTTTGTCTTTTGTCGCTTTTGTCTTTTGTCGCTTTTGTTTTTTGTCGCTTTTGTCTTTTGTCGCTTTCGTCTTTTGTCGCTTTCGTCTTTTGTCGCTTTCGTCTTTGGTCGCTTTTGTCTTTGGTCGCTTTTGTCTTTTGTCGCTTTTGTCTTTTGTCGCTTTTGTCTTTTGTGGCTTTTGTCTTTTGTCGCTTTTGTCTTTTGTCGCTTTTGTCTTTTGTCGCTTTTGTCTTTTGTCGCTTTTGTCTTTTGTCGCTTTTGTCTTTTGTCGCTTTTGTCTTTTGTCGCTTTTGTCTTTTGTCGCTTTTGTCTTTTGTCGCTTTTGTCGCTTTTGTCTTTTGTCGCTTTTGTCTTTTGTCGCTTTTGTCTTTTTTGTCGCTTTTGTCTTTTTTGTCGCTTTTGTCTTTTGTCGCTTTTGTCTTTTGTCTCTTTTGTCGCTTTTGTCTTTTGTCGCTTTTGTCTTTTGTCGCTTTTGTCTTTTGTCGCTTTTGTCTTTTGTCGCTTTTGTTTTTTGTCGCTTTTGTCTTTTGTCGCTTTTGTCGCTTTTGTCTTTTGTCGCTTTTGTCTTTTGTCGCTTTTGTCTTTTGTCGCTTTTGTCTTTTGTCGCTTTTGTCTTTTGTCGCTTTTGTCTTTTGTCGCTTTTGTCTTTTGTCGCTTTTGTCTTTTGTCGCTTTTGTCTTTTGTCGCTTTTGTCTTTTGTCGCTTTTGTCTTTTGTCGCTTTTGTCTTTTGTCGCTTTTGTCGCTTGTCGCTTTTGTCGCTTGTCGCTTTTGTCGCTTTTGTCGCTTTTGTCGCTTTCGTCTTTTGTCGCTTTCGTCTTTTGTCGCTTTTGTCTTTTGTCGCTTTTGTTTTTGTCGCTTTTGTCTTTTGTCGCTTTTGTCTTTTGTCGCTTTTGTCTTTTGTCGCTTTTGTCTTTTGTCGCTTTTGTCTTTTGTCGCTTTTGTCTTTTGTCGCTTTTGTCTTTTGTCGCTTTTGTTTTTTGTCGCTTTTGTTTTTTGTCGCTTTCGTCTTTTGTCGCTTTCGTCTTTTGTCGCTTTCGTCTTTTGTCGCTTTCGTCTTTTGTCGCTTTCGTCTTTTGTCGCTTTAGTCTTTTGTCGCTTTAGTCTTTTGTCGCTTTCGTCTTTTGTCGCTTTCGTCTTTTGTCGCTTTTGTCTTTTGTCGCTTTTGTCTTTTGTCGCTTTTGTCTTTTGTCGCTTTTGTCTTTTGTCGCTTTTGTCTTTTGTCGCTTTTGTCTTTTGTCGCTTTTGTCTTTTGTTGCTTTTGACTTTTGTCTTTTGTCGCTTTTGTCTTTTGTCGCTTTTGTCTTTTGTCGCTTTTGTCTTTTATGTCGCTTTTGTCTTTTATGTCTTTTATGTCGCTTTTGTCTTTTATGTCGCTTTTGTCTTTTATGTCGCTTTTGTCTTTTATGTCGCTTTTGTCTTTTATGTCGCTTTTGTCTTTTATGTCGCTTTTGTCTTTTATGTCGCTTTTGTCGCTTTTGTCTTTTGTCGCTTTTGTCTTTTGTCACTTTTGTCTTTTGTCGCTTTTGTCTTTTGTCGCTTTTGTCTTTTGTCGCTTTTGTCTTTTGTCGCTTTTGACTTTTGTCTTTTGTCGCTTTTGTCTTTTGTCGCTTTTGTCTTTTGTCGCTTTTGTCTTTTGTCGCTTTTGTCTTTTGTCGCTTTTGTCTTTTATGTCGCTTTTATCTTTTATGTCGCTTTTGTCTTTTATGTCGCTTTTGTAGCTTTTGTCTTTTGTCGCTTTCGTCTTTTGTCGCTTTCGTCTTTTGTCGCTTTCGTCTTTTGTCGCTTTCGTCTTTTGTCGCTTTCGTCTTTTGTCGCTTTAGTCTTTTGTCGCTTTCGTCTTTTGTCGCTTTCGTCTTTTGTCGCTTTAGTCTTTTGTCGCTTTCGTCTTTTGTCGCTTTCGTTTTTTGTCGCTTTCGTCTTTTGTCGCTTTCGTCTTTTGTCGCTTTCGTCTTTTGTCGCTTTTCTCTTTTGTCGCTTTTGTCTTTTGTCTTTTGTCGCTTTTGTCTTTTGTCGCTTTGTCTTTTGTCGCTTTTGTCTTTTGTCGCTTTTGTCTTTTGTCGCTTGTCTCTTGTCGCTTTTGTCTTTTGTCGCTTTTGTCGCTTTTGTCTTTTGTCGCTTTTGTCTTTTGTCGCTTTTGTCTTTTGTCGCTTTTGTCTTTTGTCGCTTTTGTCTTTTGTCGCTTTTGTCTTTTGTCGCTTTTGTCTTTTGTCGCTTTTGTCGCTTTTGTCTTTTGTCGCTTTTGTCTTTTGTCGCTATTGTCGCTTGTCGTTTTTGTCGCTTGTCGCTTTTGTCTTTTGTCGCTTTTGTCTTTTGTCGCTTGTCGCTTTTGTCGCTTGTCGATTTTGTCTTTTGTCGCTTTTGTCTTTTGTCGCTTTTGTCTTTTGTCGCTTTTGTCTTTTTTGTCGCTTTTGTCTTTTTTGTCGCTTTTGTCTTTTTTGTCGCTTTTGTCTTTTTTGTCGCTTTTGTCTTTTGTCGCCTTTGTCATTTGTCGCTTTTGTCTTTTGTCGCTTTTGTCTTTTGTCGCTTTTGTCTTTTGTCGCTTTTGTCTTTTGTCGCTTTTGTCTTTTGTCGCTTTTGTCTTTTGTCGCTTTTGTCTTTTGTCGCTTTTGTCTTTTTTGTCGCTTTTGTCTTTTTTGTCGCTTTTGTCTTTTGTCGCTTTTGTCTTTTGTCGCTTTTGTCTTTTGTCGCTTTTGTCTTTTGTCTTTTGTCGCTTTTGTCGCTTATGTCGCTTTTGTCTTTTGTCGCTTTTGTCTTTTGTCGCTTGTCGCTTTTGTCTTTTGTCACTTTTGTCTTTTGTCGCTTTTGTCTTTTGTCGCTTTTGTCTTTTGTCGCTTTTGTCTTTTGTCGCTTTTGTCTTTTGTCGCTTTTGTCTTTTGTCGCTTTTGTCTTTTGTCGCTTTTGTCTTTTGTCGCTTTTGTCTTTTGTCGCTTTTGTCGCTTTTGTCTTTTGTCGCTTTTGTCTTTTGTCGCTTTTGTCGCTTTTGTCTTTTGTCGCTTTTGTCTTTTGTCGCTATTGTCGCTTGTCGCTTTTGTCGCTTGTCGCTTTTGTCTTTTGTCGCTTTTGTCTTTTGTCGCTTTTGTCGCTTGTCGCTTTTGTCTTTTGTCGCTTTTGTCTTTTGTCGCTTTTGTCTTTTGTCGCTTTTGTCTTTTTTGTCGCTTTTGTCTTTTTTGTCGCTTTTGTTTTTTTTGTCGCTTTAGTCGCTTTTGTCGTTTTTGTCTTTTGTCGCCTTTGTCATTTGTCGCTTTTGTCTTTTGTCGCTTTTGTCTTTTGTCGCTTTTGTCTTTTGTCGCTTTTGTCTTTTTTGTCGCTTTTGTCTTTTTTGTCGCTTTTGTCTTTTTTGTCGCTTTTGTCTTTTATGTCGCTTTTGTCGCTTTTGTCTTTTATGTCGCTTTTGTCGCTTTTGTCTTTTATGTCGCTTTTGTCTTTTATGTCGCTTTTGTCGCTTTTGTCTTTTATGTCGCTTTTGTCTTTTATGTCGCTTTTGTCTTTTATGTCGCTTTTGTCGCTTTTGTCTTTTATGTCGCTTTTGTCTTTTATGTCGCTTTTGTCGCTTTTGTCTTTTGTCGCTTTTGTCTTTTGTCACTTTTGTCTTTTGTCGCTTTTGTCTTTTGTCGCTTTTGACTTTTGTCTTTTGTCGCTTTTGTCTTTTGTCGCTTTTGTCTTTTATGTCGCTTTTGTCTTTTATGTCGCTTTTGTCTTTTATGTCGCTTTTGTCTTTTATGTCGCTTTTGTCTTTTATGTCGCTTTTGTCTTTTATGTCGCTTTTGTCTTTTATGTCGCTTTTGTCGCTTTTGTCTTTTGTCGCTTTCGTCTTTTGTCGCTTTCGTCTTTTGTCGCTTATGTCGCTTTTGTCTTTTGTCGCTTTTGTCGCTTATGTCGCTTATGTCGCTTTTGTCTTTTGTCGCTTATGTCGCTTATGTCGCTTATGTCGCTTATGTCGCTTATGTCGCTTATGTCGCTTATGTCGCTTATGTCGCTTATGTCGCTTATGTCGCTTTTGTCGCTTATGTCGCTTTTGTCGCTTTTGTCTTTTGTCGAATTTGTCTTTTGTCGAATTTGTCTTTTGTCGAATTTGTCTTTTGTCGAATTTGTCTTTTGTCGAATTTGTCTTTTGTCGAATTTGTCTTTTGTCGAATTTGTCTTTTGTCGAATTTGTCTTTTGTCGAATTTGTCTTTTGTCGAATTTGTCTTTTGTCGAATTTGTCTTTTGTCGAATTTGTCTTTTGTCGAATTTGTCTTTTGTCGAATTTGTCTTTTGTCGAATTTGTCTTTTGTCGAATTTGTCTTTTGTCGAATTTGTCTTTTGTCGAATTTGTCTTTTGTCGAATTTGTCTTTTGTCGAATTTGTCTTTTGTCGAATTTGTCTTTTGTCGAATTTGTCTTTTGTCGAATTTGTCTTTTGTCGAATTTGTCTTTTGTCGAATTTGTCTTTTGTCGAATTTGTCTTTTGTCGAATTTGTCTTTTGTCGAATTTGTCTTTTGTCGAATTTGTCTTTTGTCGAATTTGTCTTTTGTCGAATTTGTCTTTTGTCGAATTTGTCTTTTGTCGAATTTGTCTTTTGTCGAATTTGTCTTTTGTCGAATTTGTCTTTTGTCGAATTTGTCTTTTGTCGAATTTGTCTTTTGTCGAATTTGTCTTTTGTCGAATTTGTCTTTTGTCGAATTTGTCTTTTGTCGAATTTGTCTTTTGTCGAATTTGTCTTTTGTCGAATTTGTCTTTTGTCGAATTTGTCTTTTGTCGAATTTGTCTTTTGTCGAATTTGTCTTTTGTCGAATTTGTCTTTTGTCGAATTTGTCTTTTGTCGAATTTGTCTTTTGTCGAATTTGTCTTTTGTCGAATTTGTCTTTTGTCGAATTTGTCTTTTGTCGAATTTGTCTTTTGTCGAATTTGTCTTTTGTCGAATTTGTCTTTTGTCGAATTTGTCTTTTGTCGAATTTGTCTTTTGTCGAATTTGTCTTTTGTCGAATTTGTCTTTTGTCGAATTTGTCTTTTGTCGAATTTGTCTTTTGTCGAATTTGTCTTTTGTCGAATTTGTCTTTTGTCGAATTTGTCTTTTGTCGAATTTGTCTTTTGTCGAATTTGTCTTTTGTCGAATTTGTCTTTTGTCGAATTTGTCTTTTGTCGAATTTGTCTTTTGTCGAATTTGTCTTTTGTCGAATTTGTCTTTTGTCGAATTTGTCTTTTGTCGAATTTGTCTTTTGTCGAATTTGTCTTTTGTCGAATTTGTCTTTTGTCGAATTTGTCTTTTGTCGAATTTGTCTTTTGTCGAATTTGTCTTTTGTCGAATTTGTCTTTTGTCGAATTTGTCTTTTGTCGAATTTGTCTTTTGTCGAATTTGTCTTTTGTCGAATTTGTCTTTTGTCGAATTTGTCTTTTGTCGAATTTGTCTTTTGTCGAATTTGTCTTTTGTCGAATTTGTCTTTTGTCGAATTTGTCTTTTGTCGAATTTGTCTTTTGTCGAATTTGTCTTTTGTCGAATTTGTCTTTTGTCGAATTTGTCTTTTGTCGAATTTGTCTTTTGTCGAATTTGTCTTTTGTCGAATTTGTCTTTTTTGTCTTTTTTGTCGAATTTGTCTTTTTTGTCGAATTTGTCTTTTTTGTCGAATTTGTCGAATTTGTCTTTTTTGTCGAATTTGTCTTTTTTGTCGAATTTGTCTTTTTTGTCGAATTTGTCTTTTTTGTCGAATTTGTCTTTTTTGTCGAATTTGTCTTTTTTGTCGAATTTGTCTTTTTTGTCGCTTTTGTCTTTTTTGTCGCTTTTGTCTTTTTTGTCGCTTTTGTCTTTTTTGTCGCTTTTGTCTTTTATGTCGCTTTTGTCTTTTATGTCGCTTTTGTCTTTTATGTCGCTTATGTCGCTTTTGTCTTTTATGTCGCTTTTGTCTTTTATGTCGCTTTTGTCTTTTATGTCGCTTTTGTCTTTTATGTCGCTTTTGTCTTTTATGTCGCTTTTGTCGCTTTGTCGCTTTTGTCGCTGCGATGTCACCTCTGCTATGACGCTCTGTTGTAGTGCCGCTCTCTGCCATGCTGGTCTGTTGTGGTGCCGCTCTCTGCCATGCCGGTCTGTTGTGGTGCCGCTCTCTGCCATGCTGGTCTGTTGTGGCGCCGCTCTCTGCCATGCTGGTCTGTTGTGGTGCCGCTCTCTGTCATGCCGGTCTGGTGTGGTGCCACTCTCTGCCATGCTGTGTTGTGTTGTCTCTGAAATTATTATATACATTTTAGCCCATTTATTATTAAACATACATTCATTATATTATACCAATTCATTATGTACAAATTATTACCTGTGAGTTGCTTAGAAGAACACTTCACCTGCTACCGCATCGCCTTTCATGATGTTTATAACACTAGTCGTAGTATCCTACAACACTTGAAAACATTATTATACAACTATACACATGTCATATGCAATATCATTACTTATATATCGATATTAGGTACCTATTATCATATACCATTACTACATGCAAATAATCATTATTTGTCATTATTAGTATTAATATACCAGTTCTCTACGAGTCCACACTCTACGGTGCGATATCTCAACGTTTAAGGTGAAGTGGGGTAATTGTGATGTAAAATTTGACTAGTGTAGCTGTCGAGATCTCAGAAAATTGTATTTTTATTGCAAAAATTGTGAAAAAATTCCTAAATATACCTTGACCCTTCATTAAACGATATCTATAACCAAAATAATAAGTTGTTCTGGGACTGCGTGAAAATGTTTTATTTTTTAAAACGATGTCAATATATCACATTTGCCCCAGGTTTTGGGGCAAATGTGATAACGAACCCTACCTCGCTATAGGTTTCTAATGGGAATATCCTTTGGGGCAAATGTTAAAATCATAATTTTTCTGAGCATTTTGTTTTTTGAATCGTTTTATTATCATGAAAAATAAGAAAATTATGCAATTTCAAACAAAAACATAAAAAAATGTCAGTTTCTTCAATGAACATAAAAAAATTCTAATTGCACTTTTATCAAAATTGAAACATTCCACAACACATTTTGGAGCTAGACCAAATTGTAGGTGTCAAACTTCAATGGAAAAGTAAATCCCGATCCTCTTCGATCCTCTGTCGGCTGTGGAAGGATCTTCAATATATTTTCGCTTTCCACCCAGTCTTCATCTTCAACATTAGGCCAAACAAATTTTGATTTTTTCAGTCTTAAAAATTTAATCAGCCATTCGTCATTTTCCCCTTTCTTCATTACTTTACCGACAAAATGTTTAATGGTTTTCTTGGTTCGGTATTCCACTAAAACCCACTTATCAATTTCAATAGTTTGATTTCCAGCGACATGTGAAGTTTCTTCCAACTCTTCTTCATAGTCTTGCAGTTCCTGAAGATATTCTTCTTCATTGTCTGAATCTTCATAATTTATCACTTCGCCACTTGATTCACTAGATGACTCATAAACATCAGTCGGTGCCGTCTGAGGCTTTTTCTTCTGATTGTTTTTAATTTCCTCGTCTAGGTTGTTTGGTGCGGTGATTACTTGAGCTCCGGGCGCCACTTTTCTTTTCGACAGTTTCGGTGAGAATTGATGTTGATGAACGCATTGTAGCAGAAGTGATTCAAAGGATTCTCGCCTATCAGGTACAACATCGACAGACCTAGATGAAGTACCTGGCATATCCTGTATGTTGACGACATGAGCAGGGGTGGGCTGTTTTGAAGTGAGACTCGGAATCTCAATGTGCTGGTCACCATGTTCGTTTTCTGCAGTGCCGTTGGTGGCTGTAGAGTTCTGAGAGTCCCATCGTTTTAGAGCTTCTATATCAAACTTTTCTCTTGGAACTACTTTTTCATCAAATGGCACAATACCGGCTTTCCTGAAACCATTTGTTATGACACTTGCTCGCGTCTCTTTCCATGTTTCTGCAACAAATTCAGAAAACGTTCTTTTTGGCAGTTTACGTCCCATATTGTGCCTTTGCCACTTGACCAACTTTTGATCCCAGATCGTTTTTACAGATTTAAATACAGCAAGGTCCAGAGGCTGTAAAAGGTGAGTAGTGTGAGGTGGTAGCTTGAGAATTGTGATATTTTCACTTCTTGCCAACTCAATGACTTTTGTAGTGACATGTGAGGAATGTCCATCATAAATAACGAGTACTGGCCTCTGTTCTCCCAAAGCGGGAATCACAGTGTGCAGGAAGTAATTGAAGAAAATATCTGAATCCATCCATCCTTTCTTGGACGCCGCATAGGACATCCCCGGATAGGCATTGCCAGGAGCTTGCCATAAATCCCAAACATTAGCACCTTTGAATATTATCAACGGGGGGCCCTTTTCTCCAGACGCATTGGCCAGCAATGATACAGTTGTATTTTCACGACCTGGGGTACTAGTAACACGGGAACAAGGCACTCCTTGTTTGCCGACGACTTTGGTTTTACTCGGATCTATGCAAAAACTACTCTCATCAAGGTTCCAAATTTGGGAAGGCGAATTTTCAAGTTGTAGATCGTTCAACGTTTTTTTCAAAAGCTTAAAGTATCCATAAATCGTGAACGGATCGGTGGCCTTCTTCCTAGCATATTCAACAGACTGTGGTGTTTTTAAGCTTAATCCATGTCTTTTTTTAAAGCCAATGAACCAGTCAGTGCCTGGCATGCCATCTTTAAATGGTGTTCTTAAATTGTTCTCTTTAACATACTGGAACACCAGTTGCAGGACTTCCTTTCTAGACAGACCAAACCCCCACTTTTCTAAAGTGGCAATGCCTCTGGCTAGCTCCAACTCTTGATTCCAATCTAATGCTGTTGATCTGCCCTTCTTTTCTTTTTTCACGCCCCTAAGTCCTTTCAGACGGCTATAAATTGTGCAATATGGAATTTTATGAATTTTGGCGGCTTTGTAAACAGTCAGTCGGCCTGACTGAACATCCTGTACAGCTGATCGTAAATCTTCAGCTGAATAGCTTGGATCTCCCCGCGTTTTTCGGTAATTTCGAACCATTTTAGAAATCTACAAATTATGGGGAAAATGTAAAACAAAAAGGGGCAAATGTGATATACCATATTTTACATTTACCTTGACCACATATATTTCGGGGGGCAAATGTAACATACGCAATTATAAAAAAAGACGAAATTATCTTATTACAGCTATTACTAACAGTGAAAACTACACAGTTTTCTTATATATGTGGCCAGGTTTTCGAAAGACTACCTCTAAAAGTTCGACTACATAAATGAATTTAAGACTCACCTGTTGTACTTGATTTCTAACCTCAAATGACAAATCGCACGTGTTGTCATATAATTTTGTGTTCGGTCGGTAAAGTAGAACTCTAACCGGCTCAAGTAGATCAGGGAAGAAAGTTTTGTCAGTTCAGTGCTAAAGAAAGCAATTTTGATGGTTTTTATCACATTTTGCGCTGTCATATCACATTTGCCCCATGTTGACAATTACCCCACTTCACCTTAATCTTTTATTATAAGCAAACTGCAACTAAAAATCCACTACGTGCGAGAGCCGATTCTCCGCTGTTTAATTTTAGTTTGTTATATAACGCATCATGGTTTCAGTCAACACGAAATATTTTGACAGTTGATTGATAGTACTAACCTATAAACAAGTGAAATGTTTGGTGGAAATTTAAACCCTTATTATTTATGTCAAGGGTTGAATGATAATTTTGTATGCAGACTCTAACGTATAAAATAGTTTTTCTTCTGTAAAATATGTAAGTCGAAGGATGTTTGCAATCATCAGATCTTTGCGACAAACTTGGCACGATTGCAAAACACCAGACAATTGGAATCCGGTTTTTTGTATTCGTCCTAGGGTTTCCGCGATAACCCGATTATTTCAATTATCCTACGATATATATAAATAAATACACACAACACATTCTTAATATTTATTAAATAAAATACGTAATACAAAACAAATTCTAAACTCTGATATTCAAGTTATTATAAAAAAAAAATACGTGTGGCACTCGGGGACTGCCGTACTCTTTTTGAGCTGTAACGGAAAAAGACAGCCCTGCTTCGAGGCGCCATTTTACTAAACAAACGCAATGTACCGGTCGAACGAAATTAATTTATTCTGAAACTGCAAAAAAAGATCTAAGTGCGGGGAAGGATTAAAACAGGGGCGTCTATTTCAGTTGCAGCTGGACAATAGGACTCCTCACAGTCCTTTGGCGTCGAAAACAACACTTCGGGGCTCTGCATCTTCGTATCTGTCCCGCAACCTGCAAATAAGTTGTCAATTGTCAATGTCTCGAGTCCTTAAAACTTATCTACGGCGGTTACTTATAAAATCTTAATTTGGACAGTCTAGTAAGATATCAAAAAACAAATTTTAAACGCTCACGTTTCATACTCGGCCGTTTCCTTCTCGGCGACATGAATTTCGTCCAACTCGAGATCGTGCAGCAATTTCAGCGCGGCCAACGCCGAGACGTCACGAGCCTTGCGTTGCGACAAACCGATTCCGTAACACACTTTCTGAGGGTCAGTTTTGAGCGAAACGAACGATAGCGCGTCGTCGTCGCCTCTGTTGAAGTCGACGAATTCGAATCGAAAGCCGAGCTTCTTCGACAGATTGATCAGCCGGTGTGTCGGTTTGCCCGACGCCTTTCCGTTTGTACTTTTATCGTTTGTAGATTTTCTCCGACGACCGTCCGATCGCGAAGAGTCACCGAATGTTTCTTTTGTACTTTCGTCGTCCGTAGATTCTTTCGACAGGCTCGAGCTACTTTCGTCCGGCCGATCAGAGTTTTCCGAAGCGCCGAAATTAAGGGCGTTCATCACGCTCGAGAATATATCCTAGAACAAATGAAAACTCGAAGTACACGGTTAGGATCGGGTTAAGAGTAGAGGCTTCTCGTCAAGGCGGACATCGACGCGAACGAAGATGCGTAAAAAGGCTAGTGTCTGATATTAACGAGCGGTTCTAGGTCTGAAAACTAAAGTTGCACTTACAATCGAAGGCCTGAGTATTTTCGGCTTCTTCTTCTTTCTCCTGCGGCCCTGCTTCAGTTTAGTGTTCGTCGAAAACGACACGAACGGCAACTTCTCGAGTTCGACCAGCATCAGCTCGGCCGCGTTCTGTTTCGATTCTTTTTTCGACGCTCCTTCTGCTTCGGTCGTCAGATGACCGACGGTGCAAGTCGTTACGAACGTCTTGCCGTGGGGCGGGCCGCTCTCGCCGGTCAAGACGAATGACACGTCCATCGTTCGCCGCTGGCCGATTTCGTGAACGCGCGAAATCGGCGATTTCGACGCCTCTGAAAAATACAAACCCCGGTTTATTGAACACATCGTACGCAGTTCTGAATATACTTTCGAAAAGAATCTCCCGACTACTCGGGGTCGGTTTAAATTTGTCCAAACGATTTTTTTAATATAAGGACATTGAAAACACGAACGCGACTTGTAATGAACGAACTGTACAATAATAACCGACTCACCGACGTCGAATTTCTCCTCTTTAAATCTTTCCTTATCTTCGACGAGTTCTTTTCTGAGTACCACTAGAGCCTGGTCTATGGCGTCGTCTCTGGCCGCTTCTAAGCTGTTTCCGTCTCCGATAAATTCGAGGTCACCGATATTTAAAAAGACGATCTGTAAAGAAGACCAAAATTGTATGTTTTTCTACCGCCTATAACATAGTTGCTTTTCACTCATGTAGACCGGATTCAAAATGATCGATTTCAGACCGGTAACGAGTTGAGTTGTCGGCTTACTTTTAATATATCGGTAACTGTCGAATTACAAGAGCGCCGTTCGGCCACTGGAGATTTTCTTCGGTGGTAAAATTGAAACAAAAAGATAATTATATTACAGTCGAACCTGGATAAGTAAGAGTTCAAGGGAGCGCGATCTCTGTTTCGCTTATGGAGGTTTTTCACTAACCCGAGTTTCTAGCTTACAGTGGGTGGCCTTTCTCACTTATAGAGGGCTATAAAAATACAGCAAATATGTAGTGATAAACATGCATGTATTATTTGACACAGATAAATAATTCAACATAGATGCTTATCAACTCAAGTGAGTTCTAAAAATAAGGCAGTTTACGAGCACATTTGGCCATTCGTGAATAGAATACAAAAAACAAAACCGATGATACAAAAACAACGTCAGTTAGTACAACTGTTTATGACTCATTGTTAAATATGGTGGAACCATCAATACGCTCGACTACCGCTTATAGAGGTACAGGCAAGTAGTAGTCTCAGTCATAGAGGTCCATGAGTGAAAAACGTCTGTCTCTTATAGAGAGGTTTCTGTTTCTCACTTATGGAGGTTTTATAGAGGGTTACAAAGACGGTACCTGGCAATTACTATCACTTTGAGAGTTCTCAATCACTCGGGTTTGACTGTAGTAAGCACAATATTTGACATTTGTTAAGTTTTTAATATTTTAGACTTGTCTGTCTGTTTGCGTGTTCCAAGTTAATCAATTTTGATCAGACATCATACACAATGAGATTATAGGATAGCCGAAGATGCGAATAAAGACCTAATATTTTTATAGCGTACTTGATAGTTATCGGTTCCGTCGTAGTGCAGACGCGGACTACTGTCCTCGATTGTTTTATTACCAATCCACTGGTGATGCTCGTGTGTTTCAGTTTTGAATACGACTTCGTTACCTCGCCTATTGGCCAACGCTTCCAGTTCTTCGAGCGGCGACGCTTGCATTTTTTTTTTCTTCCTGGAAAACGCAATCTTTATAAATGTCATTTATTGAACAAAAGATGTTATAGTCTTTTTTTTAAGTCAACGTAATTTGTCACATTTTGAACTTACAAACGATAGACTGAACGGTCGATAGCCTTTACAGAACTAATAAAATCTATTGTCAAAGTGAACGTACTTTTTTCGAATTGGCTGATCGTACTTCGTGTCTTGGAACGCTCGACCGGCCGCGTCGCGCTTTGCTCTTTTAATACTCATACCCTCTCCGACGTAGTGTTCGTCGCCCAGTCTCAGCGAGACGGTGAATTTTCTTCTGTGGGGCGGCCCTTCCTCTTTGATCAAAGTGTAATCGGCTTGGAGCGAATTGTATACTGCCAATTCGTTAATTTTGGCCAAGATTTCTTTGTCCTCCCCATTTTTTTGTTGTTCGCTGTCGACGTCTTGTGCTTCGTCGACGCTCGGATCGTATTCGGATCTTTCATTATCTAAAAAAAATATCGATGGCTTAAGACGCGTCTAATATCTGTTTTGTGACATGCGCTTTTCAAAATTTATAGCTTTGGAATGCTTCGGTGCTAATCTTAAATTTCTTAAAATTTTCCAATGAAATTACCCCCCTCGACACATCTCACAACATCGATAATAAATCCACAGGAGCTTACCTGGAACCGAATTCATTATCACGTAAACGTCTTGATCCTTAATTTGATCGAGGGTCGAAGTTCTCGTCAGTAATTTGCCTGCAATAAATTATTGAAAGCTCGTTAGCCGTTCGAAACAAATTAAGGATGCAATGAAATCGTCTTTACAGACAGTCGACAGATATCACGTTACAAATTCATATACTTCTCACCTTCGATACAATCTTCGGATCCAAACAAACCCTTTAAGTCTTTTCTCGTTAAATACGAGACGGTTGCTTGCGTTGACACAAGCGGCGGAATCATCGTCGCCCACATTAGAAAAACTATAACACAAACGCACTCTCAATTGACAACATTCAAAAGAAAACAAAAAGTGAAAGAATTAAAAAGGGACTTACGGATCGCTGCTAGTCTCATATTTGTTATTTGAACCAGGCACGAAAGAAAATACGAAGTAGTTATTATCTGAAACAAAACAACCGTGTAATGTTTATTGTTTTTATTCTTATCTTATCAGCGATTAATTATTACTGAATCAAATTTATTATTTACTTTTACGCGGCTGGTAACATCTGGTCCGCTTGTATATTTTTTCATGATAAAAATACCGAGTTTATGAATGCCAAGTTTAGGTTAGGAATACAAAAAAAAATATTGTTTACCTAATTCTAATATTACATTTGCAACACACTCACATTTCTTGCACAAACTTAAACTGATTATCATTAAATTCTACATTCTAGAACTATCAAACACTCTACCCTTTCTAGGTTAAAGTCGCTTGCACGCGCCACACGGCGGGCTAACTAAACCTGCGAATTGCTACCTCTATGGTTTCTGTGGTTAATAAACATTGATATGGACTTTCAGTGATATGGACAGACATAATAAGAGTAAGCTACACCTATGGATATGGTGGTATAATATGTAATAATAATAATAATGCGGTCTTTATTCAGACATTCTTAAGGTGGCAGTTCGCGCCGCGACAGAGACAGGAGACCGAGACTGAGACAAATGTCTCCGTCTCCGGTGATCTGTTGTGTACCGAGACCAAAGACCTCTGTTCATTCAGTTTTGTTGAGTCGTTAGAGTCAATCGTGTCGTGTTCTGGAAAATTATTAATCCATAGCGTAATGGAAAGCCATTCAGTTATGAAGTTACTATTGGAAGAAGAAGAAGACGATGACTAAGACTTGCTATTATATTATTATTATAAAACAAAACGAAGGATGCCTATCAACAAATTATATACAACTAGAGGCCACGAAATATTGTCCTTTAAATTTTCATCTCTGTATGCGTCAAATTGAGAATTAAACAGCGCAGGATGTTGTCTAATAATTTCAATCAATTTATCGGTGTCTTCATCAGAAAACGACGTCATTTTTCACAATTTTGCACGTGCGTCTCGAGCGAGACGCGAGACAGTACTAGTCCGGGGTAGAGACCGTCTCGCGGTCTTCTGTCTCGCGTCGCGGTCTCCTGTCTCGGTCTCGCTCGCGAACTGACACACATAGAAAACCTAAGCTCAAGTAACGGTCTCGGTCGCCAGTCTCTGTCTCCGATCTCGGTCTCCTGTCTCTGTCGCGGCGCGAACCGCCACCTTTACAAGAATATAAATTGCGTCAAAAATACATACAGTCTAATATATATTGATCTTGCAATGTTAGTATTTGTAGTTTTTTAAAAAGTGGTTTACAGTGCTCACGACGGTTCGCACCTGCTGTAATTCGGATACATTTTTTTTGCAATTTAAAAATTTTAACTGCCATTGAGCTATTTCCCCAGAATATTATTCCATATTGCAATATCGTGTGGAATATGGAATAGTAGATACTAATAGTTTCAGTGCTTAGATGACTGTTTTTTAAAACTCTTATTCTATACGTTGCCCTACTTAGTTTTGGACCAATGTGTTCAATATGCCCTTTCCAGTTCATATTTTTATCTATAACTATTCCTAAAAATTTTACTGTATTTTGGAATAACTATTATTATTATTTTTATGCTTAAACGCGCAGCAACGAGGCTATATGCGTTGATGTTGATGAACATACTGAATGTTAAGATGAAACGATGAGAGTTTATCTGTGTAAAGTTCTTTTTAGGTCTACACTACATGTTTCACTTCACATCACAATGCACTTAGACACCAAAGGTAAGTATTTCTGTTTAATTAGTTAATCAATAGATTTTTTTTGTTATTTATTTATTTTAAATTTTATTTTTTAGGTTCGAGTTTTCCAGAAAAAGGAACAGGTTTTCGATGGTGGGAAAGTCGTCTTTTAGGATATTTTCTACGGTAGATGGTAAGTTAAATAATCTTCTTTCTTTTTCGTAATTTATGCATGACTCTAGGATGTGTTTTACTGTAAGAGGAAGATTGCATGAATCGCATATCGGAGGGTTTTTTTTCTCTAGAAGTCTAGAAGGCATGAATGGGTTAGGGCTGTGTGTCCGATTCGGAGTCTTGCGAGTGCCATTTCTCGCTTTCTTTGCTTTTGGAAAGATGCAGGCCATTTATTAATGTCATTTTTAAGTTTATTGTCTCTGATGTTTATCCACTCGTTTTCCCATTCTTTTATAATGTTTTTCAAAAAGCTGTTTTTTAAATCTCTAAAGGGAATTTTGTCTGTGGCGAAAGGAGATGACATCAGTGCGGCCTCTCGAGCATCTTCATCCATCCTTTCGTTACCAGAAATGCCGCAATGTCTAGGGATCCAAAAGAGTTCAGCCAGTGGACAAATTACGATACCGCATTTCAGAACAACAAAGAGACCGCTGTGATTAAAGTAACAAAAAAATTATTATTAATTATCATATCTCCAAGGCTTCCAAATAGCTGTGTTCTCAATGTCAAATATTATTTAAACATTGAGACACTAGCTGTATCTGTGTTACAGTATTTAATTAATATTAATTAAATATTGAGGCACTAACTCTGTATTTGTGTTTCAGTGTTTAATTAATTAACCACTGAAACAAATACAGAGTTAGTGCCTCACAGACAGGCGCCTAAATGTATTTATTTATTTAATATTATAAATTTAATAAAAACTTAAAAAATATTTTCACACCAATTCTTTATCTTTGAGCCCCGCCCCCAATGTCTTCAGCCCCGCCCACAAAGTCTTAAGCCCCGCCCCCAATGTCTTTAGCCCCGCCCACAAAGTCTTTAGCCCCGCCCACAAAGTCTTTAGCCCCGCCCCTAATGACTTAAGCCCCGCCCACAATGACTTAAGCCCCGCCCACAATGTCTTTAGCTCCGCCCCCAATGTCTTTAGCCCCGCCCCCAATGTATTTAGCCCCGCCCACAGTGTCATTAGCCCCGCCCACAATGACTTTAACTCCGCCCACAATGTCGTTAGCCCCGCCTACAAGTTCGTTAGCCCCGCCCACATGACTATATACTTCCTGCATTATTTGTCGGGCTTCTTCTACAGCTCTTAATCTTCCGAGAGCTAAATCGGGATCTATAACGGTTCACATAATCAGATGAAAATATTGTATCGATTAAAATTCGTCTGTGTAAATACAAACTTTTATGATATGATATTTTAATGGGTGAAGCAATGAAGCATATGCTTCACCGATAAATGTCTCAATGTTTAATTACTATTAATTAAACACTGAGACACAGATAGACAGTTACATCTTGCTTCACCATTTTTTAATCGGTTAAGCAAAGGGAAAAATTAGTGAAGACAATGGGAAAATCGAGGAAAGGATTTTACTTACAGCAAATTGATTCAAGTTGGAACAATTACAAATGAAAAATGTCAATATACATTACATAGGTACAAAGCAAAATTATTAACATCGTACAATCATTGTGACAATAGATACGGTTTCCTATTCTTCTTGAAGCACATAAAATGTCTCTCCTCTCTCAGAGTATCTATCCTATTAAAAAAGATAGCCCCAGAACACTGGAGTAGATTTGAAAAAGGCACAATAGTGCTTAACAATGCTGTGCATCGAGTTTTCCCGGGTATTATAATTATGAATATCTGAATTGCCAGTGTATCTGAGACTATTTTTCATCTATCAGTAACTTATACAAATACACTCCTGGTACAGTTCAAATGTTATTATCTATAAAAATATTTCTATATCAGCATGTACAAGTATTTTTTTTATAGATACCGTGTATCTCACATTTTAAGCCATCCCTAGAAAATAAGCCAGTACGGTTTTTGAAGTTTCTTAAAATATAAGCCATATCTCGAAAATAAGCCCTGTTTCTTTTTTTCAATTTCAAGGAGGACGGTTCAATAAGATTCTTTATTCTTTTCAATCGCTAAACACGATCGATTGGGTCCAATAATTTTACAAACAGTAAGATCTTATGAACTTCCCACTGGGAGTGATAATTCGAATATTAATGACGATGTTCCAGAAGAAGATGCTAATAATGTTATATTTGAATAAATAAGTCTAATATTAGCTAGTCTGATACTTATTTGTGTTCATTGTACTTACATGAAAATATAAATTCAATAGATAAGAATTAATAATCTTTTTATACATAGGTACCTAAAAAATTCCTCAAATATAAGGCCATCCCTTGAAAATAAGCCATGGTACGATTTTTAAGAAAAAAAAATAATAAGCCATGGCTTACAATGTGAAATACACGGTTAATTTGGGTTTCAGACCATCGTCTGAAACCCAAATTAATAATTATTTAAATATATTTCTTCTGAAAAATAAAAACTCTACTGGAATGACGAGAACGGTCCCAAAATACAATACTGGTCAATAGTTAACAATGTGGATAATTTTCCATTTTTACTTGGTACGACAAGACTAATTTTAAGTGCATCAGGAAAAACACCTGAACTCAAAGATAAATGCTTTTAAAATATAATAAAGACTTTTCTTGACAACTCAAATAGAAACATCATCTACCTACATCAGATGATTTTTTAATAGGTAACGCGAATACTGTAATTATTCATGAATTACCTAGTACGTTTCCCAAAATGTGGTTCGCGACACGGCACTAGGTCGTAGGAAAATTTTGCAAGGTCGCGAAAAAAAATTGAAAATTTTGGAGATTGAAATTAACAAACAAATAATTTGATTTCAATTAAAAAATAAAATACGTTTTGTAAATAAATGAATTTTTGAAGTTTAACTTTTCCAGCGACGTATCTGTTTGAAGAAAGTAAAAAATCGAGGGAAAATAGAATCGATCCCTAAAGGGGAAGTTAGTTTGTCTCCTAAATTACATATAACTGACAAGGATAGAAGTTTATAGTGTGTTGCTAAGGCATGTGTAAATATTATTAATTAGTTGGACATAAAAAAATTAAACTTGGGAATAATATTAAAAACTAAAGAAGTTTAACTTCTTATGTGAGTTTATGAAGGTGAAGCTCATTATAATTTTATGGAAATATGAACTTTTTTTTCATAAGATGAAAAATTTTAAAACCTTGTTCGGGGCCGCGGTGAAAACAGTTTGGGAAACGCTGAATTAGTACATTTGCTCCAAGTTTACTAGAATACTAAAAGGTTAGGTGTAACAGGCTATAAACATGGTCACGTTTGTGATTGGTTAAGTTGATTGCCTAGGTCAGCGATGCTCATGGCTTGGTTATTCAAGTGTGTTTATCCCAACTGTTTGCAAAAAGACTCCACGTGACGTCACAAGCCTACTTCCCCAGCCGTCTTTAGCGTCACGCGTGGTCATAGCTTCAACATTGTTAACGCCCAACCTTAGTTTCTAGTAAACTTGCATGTGACAAGTGTCTGACAGACGATTACTAAATAGTGTTTTAGTTTTTTTAACATATATTTTTTCGAAAGTGTTTTGAAACGAAAATAGTATTGTATTATGTGAAACACGCAAGAAAAGCACAGAAATGAACTGGGCACCTATTCACCGGGCTGTTTACGGGAACAAGTCAGTACATTTCACGCGAAATACATAAAAATTATTTTCTTCATACCCTGTCGAAAGTACGTGAGGCCCGGGCCTAGAACGGCAAAATTTTAGAGACGATAAAATTTCATACGTAAACAATGTTAGGACAGTTGAAATTTAAAAATTAATTTATTTTATTTATCATCCGTTGTCCAAATTAACAGTTCTGTGACTTCATTAGATGTTTAATTGCAATAATCACTTCCACATAGAGCAAAAAGGGCGCCATATCTGCCTGGGGCGGCATCGAATCTAAACCCGCCACTGGTCGCATGACGTCTGTAACGGCGGGCCGAAACAATTTTCACTTGATATGAAAGTACGTACTTTCAACCAGGTAGAAGAAAAATACGGCCAGAAAGTTGTAATTCCTGCACTGCGCGACACATGATGTCCGAGGCGAAGCAGTGCAGTTCAGGAATTTCAACTTCCTGCCCTTTCGGTGTAAGATATAGCACAGGTTATGGATCTAAAAGGCTCGGAAGTTAGATGCAAATGCAGGCTTGCGCAGGTACAGTCGATTGAAAAACTACAAACTCGCGCTATATTATTATTTAATCTAAAGGTCTAATTCCTTGCATAAAGTCATCCAAAAAAATATTTTTCGTGCTTGCGTATACAAAACTTTATTAGGCATCTTGATCAATTAACAATCAAAGAAACAACTTAACAATAGCGCACTGGACTGTACTTTATAGCAGTAAAACGACAAGTGACAAGACAACCAGCGATAACCAATCACTGACGAACGCACGTTCTGTGGTGGGAGTCTTCCTTTTCCACAAAACAACCAAGACGGCTCTAAAATAAGCATTTGCGACGCTGTTTGTGACTAACTTCAGAACCTTTTAGAACCGTGGCCGCGTATTATGCTATTCTAACGTCGGATTTTGTAATACTTATTACAGACTAGATGAACTAAGACTTTTACTCGAACAAAAAAATTCAGATGTTAACGCAAGAGCTTCCGACGGCAGGACTGCTTTGCATATAGCCTGCGCTTATACCGATGTCTCAGTTGAAATAATACGAGTACTTATCGAGGCAGGCTGCGACGTGCGCATTCAAGACAACGTGTACCGGGACACTGCCCTACACTTAGCGTGTCGGTTCGAAAACATCGACAAAGTAAGATTGTTAATCGAAGCCGGTTCCGATATAAAAGTCGCCAACATAAAAAACAGAACGCCGCTGTTCTACGCTTCCAAATACGGACACTTAGCAAACGTCGAGGCGCTCGTAGCAGCCGGCGCCGATGTGAACTCGATCGATACCAAAGGTTATACGTGTCTTATGTTGGTTTCGAATAGCTACGACCCTGAAAGCACCGATGACGAGAAGAGAAACTTACACAAAATAACTGAAACGCTTTTACAACATGGCGCAGACGCGAACATTGTTACACAAAACGACCAATTCGCTTTAATTCTAAACATGCGGGGTTGTTGCGATTACGAAACGTTCAAACTGCTCTTCGAGAATACAGACAGAGCGCTAATCGAATCGAACAAACATCAATTCTTTGAAGAAGTATTGCGTAATTGTACATCGAACCATTACGACTTTTTTCTGATGATCGAGCATTTAATACATTTAAATTATATACCCAATTATTTATTGGTTGCTAAAGTTCTGCCGATTTTTCATAAGATTTGTTTTCAGCGCGAATCCGACTTGTGGGAAAGATACGAATGTTTGTTCAGTTCAATTTTTAATAAAAATCAGACACTCGACAAAGACGTAAATTTAGAATTTGTCATGAGGATATGTGCTATAGTTAATTCGAACAATTCGCAGTCAGGGTTGAAGCTAATGAATTTACTGTTAGATTACGGTTTAAACATTGATTTCAAACTTTTAACGAACTTTTTACTAGATACGTTTACGTCTCCAGAGTTTTTCACAGCCGTTTTGCCTTTTTGTATTTCTTTTGAACCATGGGATATTAACATAGCTTTAAAGAAAAAATACGAACGGGAGTTTCCCTTCATGAAACAATACGAAATATACGCCGACAAAACTAAATGTACCGATTTAAAAAGTTTGTGTAGAATAGCAATCAGAAAAATTATGAGGAACAGTTCCAAGTGTAAAAACACAAGACAGTTTTTAAGTACCATCGAAGCGTTGCCAATTCCTGAAACGTTAAAAAACTATTTACGTTACAAGTAGAATTTTGCTCGAGTAACCGTCTTTGATCAAAAATATATCGCAGTGTATTCTTTTACCGAGAAACGTTGTTCTGTTTATGACAAATAAAATAAAATGTTGATTTCTGAAAATAAACACTTGATTTTAATATAAACATTAAGAGCACTGTGGTTGGAACAATAAAATAAAACAAAAGAATAGTTACTTCTTACCACAACAGATTTATTCAGTGAATGTACATTTGGAGAGCTAAGCTCCCATCTTCAGCAAAACACTAAGTTTAATTTTTTAGTGATGGGAGCTTAGCTCTCGAAATGTACATCCACTGAATAAATCTGTTAACTAAAAGCGCTTTAATCTTACTAGGAAGCGTCCATAAACCACGTAGCTCAATCAAGACGAGGGGGGGGGCTCAGTTCGAAAGCTATGCTGAACTACGTATTTTATTTGGCACAATGAAAATATTTTGCAGAATAAGTTGAATATTTATTTTCAAACATTGGTTACTTTTATATCTTAATACCCACATATACATAATATCAAGTCTTGTTCATTTTAAACCAATTTTTTTTAATAGTCTGTTAACAAAAAACATAAAATGTCTTCTGGACTTGACAATAAAAAAAACTGTGTTCCATCCAGGAAAGGCTGCGTTAGGCTACATGGGTTCCAGAGAGGCTGAAATAGAGCCACGTGATTTAGGGAAACTTATTTATTGTAGTTTCTCCCACTTCCGTTAAACGTAAAAAAAACCGAAGTCTTTGGCAAAAAAAAAATTACCTTAGGGTTCTAATTATGAGCAGTTTCAATAAAACTATTGTACAAAAAATGTGATAGACACAAATTCACAGACCTATCAACAAAGGGAGGTATTACATAGGCGCCTAAAAATGTATTTATTTATTTAATATTATTAGAAATTTAATAAGTACTAAATGAATAAAACTTACAAAATATTTTCAGATCAATAGGAAAATTGTAAAGGCAACAAGTCAAAATTGTTTTATTAATTTAAATATTAAACATTTACTATTTCCCACAACCCTTGCCGCAGCAACTCTTCTTCGGAGCCCTATATCCACTCGAAGATCCAGCGCCCATTAACGGGTTGTACTCAGGTCGGAAGGTGCTGGACTTGTTAGACGAACCACTCGAACCCGCGTCATCTTTTGTTTTTGAGCCTAACTTCTGCCCGGCGCCACTACCCGAACTTTTCTCTAGAAATTCTTGTCGTTTTTTTTCCAATCTCTGAAAAAACATTCAATGAATGAACAGCTAGTAGTCGGTATCCCTAGTTTTAATACTCACAAGCTGTTCGGCTTTTTGATGCTCTTCTGCTTTTAGCTTATATACTTCCTGCATTCTTTGTCGGGCTTCTTCTACGGCTTTTAATCTTCCGAGAGCTAAATCGGGATCTATAACGGTTCACATATTCAAGTGAAAACATTGTATCGGTTAAAATATGTCTTTGTGTAAAATACAAACTTTTATGATATTTGGCGGCGTAATCGTCTTCCGATTTCTTGTGTAAATATTTGTCAACTTGGGGCTGTATCGATGTTCTATAAATGTACAGCAGCAAAACAGATATTCCTAATATGTACCATCCGTAGTCTGCGAAGACATCGCTAACTAAAAACAGATCGGATCGAAATTTCACGTTAATATTTATACAATTACTCCTAAATTATTTAATTACCAAAAAAGGCACATGAAAGCATTTAAAATTGTCTATAAAAATTATTTGGTATTAGATGACGCAATTTTCAAACGTAGGTAAATAATTCAACAGGTAAAAGTGGGTGTTTGTATCAAATAAAAATTAATTAGGTTATGTGTCACGAAATTGAGTAAGGAAAAAATTAACATATTGACTCACCTTCAGACAGAAAACCTTGTTCTGCTTCTTCTAGATTCATTTTCGAATGTCACTGATTTAGCACAAAAAAAATAAAAGAATGTCTCTGTCCAAAAACTCCGCACAAAACTCTGATTTTTTTTTAATATTTTACCGACCTTACACTCAAAAACACTATGTTGATGTGTCGAAAATTCTGACTTGTCAGTTTGACAGTTCGTAATACTAGCCAACCTTACGCAATTACCAAAGACATTATAATTTCTACGACCAAAGAGTTTTAAAATATTATAGATTGGCTAAACTCAAGATCATATTTTGATACACATTAAAGTCCACTGGATGACGTCATTCTCCTACTATTATCCAACGGAACGAGGTCACTCCTGAATCTAATAACCCTGGGTTAAAATAAGTTAATTGTTAACATTTAATTAAGAAAAAAACATCACGGCAATAGTGCTAATAACCTTAGCAGTCGAAGCATATTTGTCCGTTTTTCGTAAAAAAAAATTGTACAAATACACTACAAAAACAAGAATGTTACTTTTTCCACAAATTTCTTATTAAATAAAATGTTTCACTTAAAATTAAGACACAAATGCAAATATTTCAACGAGTTTCGTTCATTCACGGACACTTGCGATCGATTTGTGCTTTGCCGGCCTCCGCGTATTCCTGGCTCGAGAGCCACATCTGTTGAAATGTGCCGATCGAAGCAAGAATCGAGCCTCCGACCCACGCTCCGAACCGACGTTCCGCAGTGCCGTTCGACGAGATCAGTTTCAAACGCATCGAGCCCGGCGTACGAAGCGATAAGTCTCGACTCAGTCTTTCACCGAAACCCTAAAAACAAACGTCGACGTTCAAAATCTTCGAGTTGAGGAATGATTGCGAACAACAGAAGACGTACCTGTATGAGAGAGTTGCCTCCGGTTAATACGACGCTGCTATAGAGCGCCGGTCTGACGTCCACGTCACACATTCCGGCGCTAGTAGCCGCTAAATGTCCGGCGCCGAGCATCGTATGATCGAACAAACATTCGGGAACCTTAAACCGCTCGAAGCCGAAATCTTGATGATAACCGGTCGGGAATTCATAATGAACTGCAGGGATTGTTGCGGCCACCCTTTCGTCGTACGGGGATTCCGAAATCTACAATAAACATTGCGCGATTAAAAAAATACAACTCAACGAGTACTCCACAGATAAAAAAATGCCGATCTCACCTGTAAGACGGTTTGCTGAAAGTCCAGTACAGTTTTTTTACCCATGTACGTGGACCACGTTTGTGTCGGCGTGAACGATAAGTTTTTCTTGGTGTATTTCGGTGTTTCTTTTTCTCTAACGATTTCTTTATTCGCAATCAAAGGCGTCGGAGTCAAATCGACATTGATACCTTCTAGTAGCTGTCTGCATTGTAAGGCCACGTAATCGCCTCCGAGCGGAGATTTCACTACGGCGTGGCCCAAAACATATCCGTCCTGCGATCATGGATTTATAAAACGTACGTAATCACACAAAGCACAGAATCAGCGCCGGTTTTGGGGTTGAGCGAGAGGAGCGATCGCTCTAGGCCAGTGGTTCTTAACCTTTTACGGTTCATAAAGATACCAAGTAAGGAACGTAGCATTAAACGCATTTTTTTTTTGTAATTTAATTATGTACTAAAACTATTTGTTCATTATAGCTTTTCTGAAGATGGATCAAATAAAGTTCTTTAAAAAAGAAGAAAATTTTATTTTTGGACCAGTTTTATTATATATAAGAAGATTTACTTATTTAATCTTAACCTTTTAGTGATGAGGGACCATTTGATAAAATTTCTGGCTTGCCAAGGACCACCAACTGGTTGGAAGTAATATACAGTAAATGTAAATGAATAAATTAAACAAATATTTTTACGATGGCTTCGTGGATCACTTTGGGTGCTTCCAGGGACCATAGGTTAAAAACCAGTGCTCTAGGCGCTAGGTGGCAAGGGCCGCCAAAAAGCCAAATACGAAAAACAAGACTTTATTATTTAGTGACTGACTGAAATTAACACCAACTACCAATTTAATTATATATTTCTTAATGTTAAAGAAGCAGAAGGATCATAAAGCTACTTAATTTAATTGAAGTTCAAGACTTTTTGAATAACTATATAGATCAGATCCTTGATGATAAATAATTATAAAGAGGATTTAGGATCAATAAATTAGTCAAGACGAATTATCATTCGCAACGTTTCATATTCTTTATTGATACTTCATCAGGCGTTCATAATTAACTCTCTTAACATATTCAGATTAAATTTAATTGTCAGATTATTGTCTAATGTTATTATAAGAACTCAAGTCTTATTCTACAGTAATTAAATAAATAACATACCACAAATTTGTACAAACTAAAATTGACCAGAATATTTTAGTCTGTACAATTTTGTAGTATATTATTTAATTATTGTAGAAGACTTGATTTGTTATAAATAACATTAGAGAATAACAAAGATAATTAAATTTAATCTGAATAATATGTTAAGAGAGTTAATTATGAACGCCTGATGAAGTATCAATAAAGGATACGAAACGTTGCGAATGATAATTCGTCTTGACTAAGTTATTGACCCTAAATCCTCTAATCATCTTTATAATTATTCAACAAGACTTTTGATGTTTGCAATAAAAGTTGATTTTTAAAAATTTGGGACATAAAACCGAAGTACAATTGACGTGAAAGACAATCTCACTCTATCCTGATCATGGGCCAAGGCCGGCGCTGCACAGAATAACAATATTTACTTGAACGGGTACTGCCGATGTATGCGTAGCTCCGCTATCAACAATGAGCGCCGTTGATCTACCATTCGCAAACGCAGCCAACACTGCATTTTTCACTAAGAAGAAAGCCGGAACTCTATATTTTTCGAACATCAGTTCCGTTAACCTTTCTCGTTTCAATCGAGCATTCCACGGAGACTCCGAAAACAGTACCGGATGATATTGAGACTCCGACTGAATGACCTAAGGTGTTAAACGATCGTCAAATACAATCATCGATACAAATGTGCTTACGTTACGATACCTTCTCGTAAGTGTAGTCCAAAACTTTTTCGAACAAGTCCCAATTCTCAATCATTCCTTCTTTCATGTAACTGTGCAATTCCATGTTTTGTCGAGGGGTATGTAGAAATGTGGTATCGACGTAATGCTTCCATGCTACAAGCAAAACAGGGACCGCGCTAAGTCGAGAATTCTCAAAATGGGCCACAATCTGCCGTGTTATGATTCTCAAAACCTTTTCATGCAAAATTTCATTTACCTTGAGGTTGGACAGTAACATTATTATCTGGCTTTTTCTCATCGGCGTCTAGGTTAGGTGCGTCGTTTGGGGCGACGCCGACAACAGCCGGTATTTCTGCTTTTGGCGTATCTTCTTGAGCATATCCGACGCGTAAAGAATGATGTCCCGGATCGAACACTAAAGCACCGATTTCATCGCCTCCGTATAACATGCCCGACATATTTGCGTCGATTTAAATAAAATTTGAATTGTTATAGTAAAATGACAAGCTAGGTTATGAATATATTTTTTGAAAGAAGTCATCAAATCAATGCTACCACCTAAACAAAAACTCGAACTATACTTCGCCTATTCCATCAACACAAGTACAGTACGACCCCACTTAACGCGCTACGTACGATCCAATAAGTTCCAGCGCTATACGAAACAACTTAAACGAGGTCATGAGTGAAACAGAACCGTGAATAAGAAAAGTCGTTAGTTTTTTTTTGTTCAATTTTGTAACATTTATTGTTAAATATTTTGTCATATTAATTATAGATTTATTTATTGCTAATATCGATTTTTGTTCATAAAACACATGAAAATCAAATAAAAGTTCGAGTAAAAAGTTCTGTTTGTGATGACGAAGGTTCCTCATTTGACATATTTTGTTTTTTTGTGAAGAAGTCATCTAATGTCGTTTGCCTTTTTCTGTTTCGTTAAGCAAGTTGTTGCTGATAGCAAGATATGCCTTTGAACTTCCATCAACATTTGAATCATTTTATATAAAATGATTCATAATTTACTTTAGCGGCTAAGCTTTTTTATAACCGCGTTTAGTGGGGTCTTATTGTACTTCACGAAATCAATTTCAATTCGAAAAATTGTTATAACGCTGACGTCAATTCCGATTCGAAATATCAATTGGCTTTAATGTATTTTTTTTAATGCAATTGTACAAACAAAATTATTACCACAGCGAGAGGAGCGGTTGCTCTAGACGTCATGTGGCAAGGGGCGCCAAAAAATCGAATGCGAAAAACAATTTCCAGCGCAAAATAAAATTTTGATTGAAATTAACACCAAATACTAATTTAATTATATAGCGGTAGGAACTTTTTTAATGTTAGATCTGCAGAAGTATAATAATTAAAGATACTTAATTTTCATTTAAATTCAAGTGTTGATGTTTGCAATTCAAAGTTGACTTTTGAAAATTTGGGACTCATTATTTATTTAACATAAAGCCGAAGTATAATTTTCGCGAAGTGAAAACGTCGACCAAAGGGCGCTGAAAGACAATCTCGCTCTAGCCTGAATAAAGGCTAGAGCCGGCTCTGATTACTGCGGTATATTAAAGAAAATTAATTCGTAAAAAAATTGTTGAACTGTTTATTAAAAATCGATCATATTTCCAATTACTCAAAATCACAATTCTACAGAAGAACCAATCGCCACTCAAAACAAAGAAAAATACAATACATAGAAAATGTGTACTTTATTAATTATATGTACAAAAGAAATGAAAAAGATTTGCGTATGAATAAATATATACTAAGTGTTCCAGAACAGTTTAAATATTGAGAAAAGTCGCTCGTTTCAAGCTTCTTTTTATTGAATCATGTATAATTATGGACACAGACATAAACACATCTCAAAAACTAAAAACCAATTTTTGTCTGAAGAATAAAATTAAATTAATGGTCCTAACCGATTCAATTAAATCACCGTTTGACCGTAAAAAAAAAGAAAAAATCCTTCAGACAAACCAATTCAAAATACGCGATACAGTATTAAGATCCTTTTAAAACTTAAAAAATGGTGAAATTCGTCGACAAAAAATAATGTAACAAAAAAAAATTAAAATGTAATATTTAATAAGATGGAAAACTATTTTATACAGTTCATTTCTTTTTGTTCTTTGCTACTGGTCCTTTTCCCTTGGCGTTATTTGAGAGTGTCTTAGCTTTCTTTTTGGGGCCCTCTTCGTCCTCATCTTCTTCCTCCTGTAACAAAACAACAATTGAAAATGAAGCCAAACAATACAATTCATCAAACAATAAAAACAAATATACACTACGTATTTTTAAAAACGATTTGAATAAGAATTTTGACTATACAATTCAAATCGTTTGTGAAATCCAGTCACGAGATAACTTTATTTAATTCCCAACACGTTTACCACTGATATTTTGAATCGTTTAAATGCAGTAGTAACGACTTTTAAAAAAGAAATTTAGGGACCAACAAAGCACTTATAATGATAAAAACAGCCAAGGAGTCAAAAAAAAAAATCTGTTAAAACATTTTAGGTGCGTATTCCAGCAGCAAACGTGTTCAATTCACTGCGACAAATACAAAAAAAAAAAAAAAAACAGATAAAATAAAGTTCAAGAGAATAATATATAAATATACAAAATCGCACCTCATTGTCCTCTCCTTTGGAGTTGTGTTTACGTTTTTTGATGGCCACGCCTTGACCCTGAAATGCGTGTTACGTTTAGAAAGAGGACACATTTTTTTTTATTTTTAAGTTTCGAATTAACCCGATCCCGTACGTCGTTGAGTACTTACCAGAGGTTCATCGCCTTCTTCCTCGTTGAGCATCTCCTCCTCTTCCATTTCGTCGATCTCGTCGAATTCTTCAATCGGACTTCCGATTAAGTGGTGACCGATTATGTGCACCGGACCGGTACCTTGTGCGAGGCTAAACGTAACTGGCGGGTCCGGGAACGTGAGCTCCAACAAGCACTGGCTTTGACCTCCGGCTTTGAGTGTCGCGACTGGAATTTTTACTGTGTCTTTCCATGTCATTGCTTCGACCTGAACTACATTTAATTCGCCCTCTTTTGCCTCTGGCCCTAACAGTGCTTGTCTGATAACGAGTTTGTGACCGCCTTGGTACTCCTCTGAAGCTTTTGTTTCAGGATCCCATGATTCTGTTGATTTGTCTCCCGAAAGGGTCAATGCTGAAAATTTTTTTTTATATTAAAGCATAATATTTACTTTAATTTCAACAAAGCGCGAGGGAAAAAAGGTTTAAAAATTGTGCGTATTAAGTTCAACGAACCTTTTTAACATTGAACAATCAAACAATCTATTCTACACAATGTTTGGGAAATTTATTGTTGGGGTAGAATATAAATATTCGAATATTTTATAAATAAGATAAAAAGCATTTAAAATAGCGTTAAAAATAAATATTGGCAATAAATTCAAATGTGGACGCTGAGTTAATAGACAATCGAGTATCCACTGAAACGGAACTTTTAATTTGATAATGTAATGGTAAGCTAGGTCAATAAGAAAATACAGAAAGAATATATAAATAGAAACATTGGAAAGCATAATATCGTTCAAGGTATAAGCAAATCAATAAATATAAACAAGTCGTACGTCAAGTATAAAACCCAAACAAATATTTTTACAAGACAATACAATGGCGCGTAAAAATACCGGGAAAGCCGAAGGGACGCCTTTATGTTCGCATCTATATTTCTGTAATTACGTTGTAATACACAAAACTAAAACTGGCGAAACGTAAAGCAATAATTTGAGAACAATACTTACCATAAAAATATTCATCAGCCATTATTATATTCTAGATGATTTCAGATAAACAACACGTGACTTTAGAGACGCCGGCACGGAATGTACAAAACTAGAAATGGACACCGCTAAAGAACTAGATGAACTAATGGCCGTCGGCTGTGAAGCTTTCCCCCACCACTCGTCCGTGCTCTCATAAATTCAAATCGATGGTAGCACATATTTTTATCGCAAACTATGAACTTAGAATTTATTCGAACTTTTGAAATTTATTTTTATATAACAATAATAACGATAATTTATTAACATTTACCGCTTTTCAAATTGTTAAACGAATTTAATTTTTATAAATATATGTATTTTTTAAGAAACGTATAATAATTAAACAAGGCCCAATCGTGGACCAATCAAATAAGACCAAATAGTGCCAAGAAAATGACATTTATTTAAATGATATTGCAATGTAAAAGTTCTTCGTTAAAAACCAGAAAATATTATGTTGAATAAGACGCATTTGAATTGCTGTATAGAAAAACAACTAAAATGTCGAAATTATTATCTGTAATTGTGTTATTTTTCGTTTTTATTAATCATGTTATAAGTGCGGATGAAGATAACGAGAAGGAAAAATTTATACCCACACACGAGTGGCAAATAGTCCAGCCAGGTAAGTTTTTAAAACACCAATAAATCATTGTTTTACTTAAATTTTCTATAGAATTATATGGAAAATTTGTCACTGTAATTATTTTTTTTGTGATTCATTATAGGACAAGGAATTCCTGCTGGACTTCATATACGTCACAATTTCGAAAAAAAGATCACCGAAGCAAAGCTTCTAGACGATTCTGAAAATGCCGACACTAAAACAGCAATATCTGCAATACCGAACGAAGAAATTTCGGAAGATGCTGCAAAATCGGATTATTTACCTCGCGAAAGGTTGAAAGAAGCTATTGAAAAAATGAACGAAGATGAAGAAGTTTATGAAGCAAGTCCTGAAGACATTGAAAGAGTGAAATCGAAATTCCGGAGCTATGACGAACTAAAGAAAGAATTCAGCGCTTTGAATTTAACAATCAAAACTGACGCTGAAATAATGATCGGACTTATGAACCATTTCATGAATTTGAGCTCTCAAACAGATTTCGACAACACAGAAGAACTAAGAACGATTCTGATAGACTTTGAATATTTAGTTCATCAAATCGACAACGCCATGGAATTTATTAAAATGCAAGGATTCGAAAAAATCATTATCCCCAGCGTCAATTTCACGGACGACTCTTTAAAAATCGAAGCACTGAAAATATTGAGTGCCACTGTGCAACATAACCCCAAAGCACAAATCTATGCGTTCGAAGCGGGCAGCATACCGTTTTTAATCAATTACATCAAAGACGGTACGTGGAAAGTTAGAATATCTGCATTATCGGCAACCAACAACTTGCTCAGACGTTTCCCGATGGCCCAATGGAAATTCATCGAATCCGAAGGCCTGAAAGCATTTCCCGATTTGTTAGCCGTTCACGACTTTCAGTTGTACTCAAAACTCGTGACACTTTTCACCGATATTCTTATCGATCACGGCGATTATTTAAAGTCGCGAAGTGAACAAGAAAACAAAAACCATCCTTCGGAAATGATAGAATCGTTTCTTCAAAACGAATTCAACGACGGAGGTTGGTGCTTGGTTGTTGCTAATGCGTTTATCAACAACGTCGAGGTCAGAGAACACGATTTCATGTTGAAGATATTGAATTTAATGAACATGACTAAATCTACGTGTGAGAAAATTTACAATCACGAATCGATGAAACGTGCCATCGACAGCGTGTTGTTGTATTATCAGAGACTATCGGAAAAAGAACTGCATGAAAATGAAGTCGAAGGTGTCGTTAACGATATCGACGACGTCGACTTCTATTTTACGAACATGAAAGACTCGATCATTAACATTACTAATTCAATTTACGAATCGACGACTGATCACAAAGCGAAAGATGAATTATAGTGCTAACACAGTGGTTTCCAACCAGTGATGAAATTTCCTATACTAGTCGTATCTATTATTTATAAGTTTATATGATTTTTTTGTACAAATTTGAATAATTAAAGCAAAGAAGTTTTTATAGTTTAATTTGTTTTTTATTTAAATACTATTAAAAAATACTTAAATAAATATAAACCTATTTGTAATTTCGACATAATTATTTAAAAAACATTTTTAACGTTTCAATAAGAAACTTGCATATAAAATTCATTTTTGTAATATTGCATACATCACGTATTCGTGAAAGTATCTTTGACTTTTATCTGTTCCGAGTCTATTTGAAAAAAATTTACAGTTTCCAACATTTCGGGGGCCGATTGCGTTCTTATAGAATCCGAACTAGGCGAGACATGCGGACTCAACGGTTCGTTATCAGGCGTCGTCTCAGAGATTGTATCGAGTTTTCGCGAAGACCCAAGTTGCGTCGATGACGACTGAGCGCTCGACCTTGATTTCGAATCTCCCGTGGAATGCTTTGAACCCCTGATCCGCACGTTATCAGAATTTACTTCGAGCCTCGCCGGATCAGAACTGAGTTCGGTCGCTTTCGTTACGTTGTTCGAGTCGCCCGAACCGAGAGTTATGCTTCGCTGCTTTAAATTCGGTTTCGATTGACTTTTTTTTATGTACTGAAGCTGCGTTCGAGATTCTTGTTTTATTCTTTCACCTTCTATTTTTTCTATGTTGGTAATCATTTGTTGAATTTCCAATTTTAAACATAAATTTTCATGAATCAGTTGACTGTTTCTTTTCGCTACCTGGAAAAGATGCAATATATTAGCGCGCAGAAAATTTTTTAATATTTAAATAGCTATTCCGAACCTCTAAATAGTTTTTGTTACTTGCCGACAGTGGATATTGAAACTGTTCGTTTACAATTAAGTTGATTTCCTCCCTTGACTCATCCAATTTTGTTGTTAAATCCGTCAAAATCTACAAAAAAAAGCGCGAATTAGTATTGCTTAAAAGTTAACGAATAATTTTTGTACTTACCTTCGATTGTTCCGATTGATATCTTTCAAAACGTTTCTTTAAATAATCTTTTGTGTTTTTCATTCTTAGAAATCTTATACAAAGATTATAATTGGTTTCGATATAATACTCCAACATCTGTTTAAATTTTGTGTTTTCATTCTTTAAACTCTCAATAACACTCACCGAGTTATTACTAGCGTCTTTGCAAACCGTTGAATTTTTGCGTCGGTTTTTTTTACTTTCGTTCATTTCTTTACAGTAGCGTTGCTTTTCTTTCATATAAAAACTACGCTCGTCATTTAATTGTTGCGATAAATTTAAATTGGCTCTTCTTTGACGGTTCAACTCGGCCGTGAGACGTTCCTTGTCTCTCGCTAAAGCTCCGATAGCTTTTTCTTTTGCATCACACACGTTCTGTAAATGTTTAACCGATTCTTGGAAATCGGTTATTTGCTTTTTTAATTCTGAAGTTTTATCGTCAACTGGGTCGGTTTGACTGTGTTGAGAGATTAGCCCATTTGAAAACGGTTCTCCAGACGAAGATCTATTAAAAACTCGACTGCTAATTATAATTGAAAACAGTATAAAATACAATTCACTTTTAAAACACTCACCGTACTAATTTTGACGGACTTGACAATTTGGTGGCAGATATCACTTTCTTCATTAGTAAAACACAAATGTAAAACAAAAATAAAATAAGTATACTTTTGATTCTATAGAATCATAGAATAAGTCGTCATTAAAAAAAGATAATGACTCAAATAAATACATTGAGCTGTAGATAATAAATGTTGAAAAATAATTTTGAAATAAAATATCAACAAATATATTTACAAAAAAAAATAATATATATAATAGAAACTTTCAAGTGTTTAAAAAACAGCGGGCTAAATACGACCCAGCATTCAGAAAATTAGGTATAGATCCAAGTTCAACGCTACCAACAACTATTGACAAGTATTATTTTTTTTTGTACTATAGAAAGTACCTCGATATAACCTAAAAAATAAATGTCAAAATATCCGAAACTTCAAAACACGCAATTTATAAACAGAGAAAAACATAATGAATTTATCAAAAGAGCCAACGCCACAAGCTACAAACACAGAAAATACTGATACAAGTTTGCTTGTAGTAATTCTCGATACGAATCCGGGCCAAAAAATTTTGAAAGAAAACCCGCATACTTTAACTCAATGTTTGGACTCAGTCATAGCTTTTGGCAATTCTCATTTGATGCAAAAAGCTCAAAACCAACTCGCTGTCATTGCTTGCCATGCGTGTGCCAGGTAAAATTTACAGAAACTTCGTATATTTAAAAAGAAATGTTATTGTTGATAAAACTCGTAACAGCTACGAGACTGAAGCCATCTAATACGAAATTGCAAATATTTGTACGATTGTAGCGAGTTCGTATATCCGGGACCTGGAAAGCCGTTAGACATCCGACAAATCGACGGCCAATACGAAATGTTTATGCAAGTCGAAAAAACCATCAAACAAAACTTAACGAGGCTACTGACGACCGAGAAACCTGTAACTGGTGTCGAATCTCTATTGGCCGGTGCTTTGACGATGGCATTATGTTATATTGCAAGATTGCATCGTAACAAACCGCCCGGTATAAAGGTAAGTTTCATAAACGAAATAGGTGGACCGATTTTGATGAAATTTTCAGGCAATCGTCAGATTAGTCCAAAGCGTGATCCTGTGAAGTTTGGTAGCGATCGGATCAACAGAATGTTTTTTATTTAGATAGATTGTAGATTATTGACGCTCAACTCTGACGTCATCAGCGTCTGCTTACTTAACTCTGGTGAAAACATTGTTTTTTTGCAGATAAATTCGCGAGTATTAATCGTAACGGGTAGCGGCGATTCAGCGTCGCAGTACATGAACTATATGAACGTATTTTTCACGGCGCAAAAACAAAATGTCGTCATCGATGTGTGCTCGCTCGACCAACATTTGAGTCTGTTGCAACAAGGTTGCGACATAACTGGGGGTCTTTACTTAAAAATACCGCAGCTTCAAGGGCTTCTTCAATATCTGCTGGTAATAATACGTTCTGCAAACAAGTTTTCGGATTACACATTTTTTTTCGTGTAAATCAGCCAACGCGATATGTTTTCATATTAAATTCTGTAACGGTTATTTCAGTGGGTGTTTTTACCAGAGCCGCCAATTCGACAAAAACTGATTTTACCTCCGCCCGTCAAAGTCGATTATAGAGCCGCTTGTTTTTGTCATCGAGAACTGATTGACATCGGTTTTGTCTGCTCAGTTTGTCTATCAAGTATGTTTTAAAATATTTACTGCGCCATTTCGTCCGGTTAAAATATTAAACTCACGTAATTTTGTTGTCGGTTTCAGTTTTTTGCAAGTTCAGCCCGATTTGTACAACATGCCAGTAAGTATAAAACATTCTTTTGTTAAACAAAAAAACAAAGAAATATAAACAATTGTGATTCCTTTTTTTATTTCAGCACTGTATTTAAAATGCCCGGACCACTTCCAGTGAAGCCAAAGAAAAAGAAACTTAAATTATAAACAATATGTATTCCTTATTTAATAATTAATAAAAAAATATTTCTATTTTTAATCAAGTTAGTTATCTTCTTTCATAATATACATTTTGACTTCGTTTCTATTCACTGTTGCGGTTATGAATTCCGTTCCGTTCATGTTTAGAAATTTCGCGCCAACCAAAGGGCCGTTCTCATTTAGGATCATAAAGACATTAATAATCTAGAAAAACAATCGCGCTTTGACAACAGCAAAAAAACAAAAAGGAAACAACTACAGTAAGACCTCGCTTAACGCTGTTTCAGTATTACGCGGTTTCTAAAAAAAAATGAGCTACTATAACGTAAATAATGGATCAAGTTTATACAAAAAGATTCAAATGTTGATAGAAGTTCAAAGGCAAGACGAAGTGTCATCTTTCTATCGACAACAGCTTGCTGAACAAAACAGAAAAGGGCAAACAACATTAGACGACTCCTTCACAAAAAACAAAATATGTAAAATGAGGAACTTTGCTCATCACAAACATAAGTTCTTACGCGAATTTTTGATTTACATAAATGTTTAATGAACAAAAATCCATATTAGCAATTAATAAATCTATAATTAATGTGATAAAAAAGTATTTATAAAACTAACAAATTTTCGTATTCTCAGTTATATTTCACTTATACCTATTATCTACGTATTAAGATGACCTCATTTACCGCTGGAACTTATTGAAACGTATCTCCCGCGTTAAGCGGGATCTTACTGTATATTGATCTTACATTAAAATCTTCCAACTTCCAAACTTTAATGTAAGCGTCTTGAGAAATCGTTAACACAATGTTATTTAAGGGCGCGTAATCGATCGAAGTTATTTGTAGCAAATGGGCAATGTCTCTGATGTAAAAATCTTGTTCCATCAAATCAAAAATACATATTTCGCCGCTTTCGTAGCCACACAGAATAGTGTAGTTCGAAAACACCAGCGCTGTGCAATACGTGAACAACCTGACAGACATCGAAGAAATAAATTTTCATAGTTATTTCACCCAGCGCCGGCCCTGGGGTAGAGCGAGAGAGCAGGTCGCTCTAGGCGCCAAGTTGCAAGGGGTGCCAAAAAGCCAAATGCGAAAAACAAGAATTTATTATTTAGTGATTGATTGAAATTAATACCAAATACTTATTTAATTATATAGCGGCAGGAACTTTCTTAATGTTAAAGAAGCAGAAGCATAATAATTAAAGCTACTCAATTTAAATTCAACAAGTGTTGATGATAGCTATAAAAGTTTATTTTTGAAAATTTGGGACTTATTTTTTATTTAACATAAAACCAAAGTACAATTTACGTGAAGTGACAGCGTTTACCAAAGGACGCTGAAAAACAATCTCGCTCTGCCCTGATCATTAAATTCGTGTGACGTAATTTAAGGATGACCCCAAATAAGCCCATTAAAATTATCAAAAGAGCGTTCCTTACCCATCGACGGATAAGTTTCTTAACTTCTGCAGCCGGTTACCAGTGACCGACCACAAAATGACGAGGCCATCTTTACCGGCGGAAACGACATAATTCTCGTTACTATCGAGACAATTAATAATCGATTTGTGAGCCGGACAAGAATTAATCAGTTCAAATTCAAGATCGATGTTCGATTTGAACAGCCAAAGTTTTCCGTCCGAACTACCGACGCATACTGCGTTTCCGTTTACCGAGCATGCGCCTTGGAGATAACCTAAATTTCAATAAATACGTTGAGTTTAAGGTCATTAGACACACAGGTTACCTCGTCAATGAATGAACGTTAGCTGGCAGATCGTTCAATGTTTATATCAACCACGGAATATCAATTGACAGTCGGCCCTGGGTTAGAGCGAGTGGAGCGGTCGCTATAGGCGCCAGGTGGCAAGAGACGCCAAAAAGTCAAATGCGAAAAACAAAATTTTATTATTTAGTAACTGATTGAAATTAACACCAAATATTAATTTAATTTATAAGGCGGTAGGAACTTTCTTAATGTTAAAGAAGCGGAAGTATAATAATTAAAGTTACTTAATTTGATTTAAATTCAACAAGTGTTGATGTTTGCAATAAAGGTTGATTTTTAAAAATTCGGGACTTATTATGTATTTAACATAAAACCCAAGTACAATTTACGTGAAGTGAAAGCGTCGATCAAAGGGCGCTGAAAGACAATCTTGCTCTATCCTGATCAAGGGCTAGGGCCGGCGCTGGAAGTCGTCATCCCACTACTATCCAGTGAAACGAGGTCACCTCTATATCAAGTGACCTTGATATGAGCAGTCATTATATACACAGGTGATCTCGTTAACGAATAACGTCAGCTGTGAGACCGTTCAATATTTTTATCAACCACGCAATATCAATTTCACTGGATGACTACTATCAAAGGAACGAGGTTACGTCTGTATATTTAATAACCTTGGATTTATTGGAGACAAAACATTTCCGAGTTCTTACAGCAGAATCAAGTGTTCATCGTTTATCTATTGGAAAACAATTCCAGTACATTTTCAAGTCGAAGTTATTCTGATTTACGAAATTTAACAAACCTGCTTTATTAAGGAGGTCCGTCACTTTGTATGAGTACTTAACATCCCCTTCATCCGGTTGGTAAATTTGCAAACCAAAATCCGATAACACAATCAAACAACATTCGCCCCTTACAATTAACCACTTCACCTATAAAAAGTAGGATCTAAATTATATTTATCTATAACAGCACGCTGTTATAAATGGTGTGCAAGTCAGCAGAGCATAAATGATAGATTTTCAACTTTAAAATCGAGGCCAAAAGTGCGTACTTTCGACCGGGTATAAAGAAAAAGGTTCTTTCAAACCCATCACGAAACGGAAGTATTATAAATTAAAATAAGTGGGTATGTTTTGAAATAAGAATCAACGCTAAACCTCTTTGATAATTCCTTGACCACGATGTTTACCGTTATTCAACGGAACGTATCTCGACCTGCGTTCTGAATCTTTCACCGGAATGATATTGATAAAGGAATCGTGGATCACAGCCAACTTCTCTGCATTGACATAATCGCCCACTTCGTTCAAAGCCAAATTATTATTAATATTCGAAGCAGGAGATACGAGCAAAATTTCACTGTTTTGGACCGCGTACATTATTACACTGTTTTAAAATGGAAAAGCAAATTGAAATTACTCAAAACCAAACGAACGTTTTTGACGACTTGTTAAGCTTTGTTGATGAGTTATTACCATAGAAAATGTTTGCTATAAATTGGTTTATGCATGGTTACAACCCATGGTGTAAATAATACGCGGTGTGATCATTGGGCAGATTTCTCTCTGTCTAAAAGTTGTTTCTTTATTGCACATTGCTGTAAAATAATACTTAGTTGTATAAACTCATAAAAATTCCTAGAAATGTGGAGATTTTTAACACGCTTCATCTGCATGTTTGTAACGGAATCTTTGAACGTGAAATTCACCCATTTTGAAACGTCAGATTAAATTGAAACTTTGCACACGTATCAAGGACCGATGACAATACAATAATTTAATAAGTTTGTCCTACTATCTTGAACAGGACCTTCAGGATAAAAAAAAATCTTTGAATTGTAAAGGTATCTTTGAACGTGAAATTCACCCACTTCAAAACGTCAAATTAAACTGAAACTTTGTACACTTATCAAGGACCGATGACACTACAATAAGTTAATAAGTTTGTTCCATTATCCTGACCAGGATCTTCAGGATCAACGATTTTTCATTATATTTAAATCTTTTTGTAACCAGCATTTTGAATATTAAATAGCAAACGTTTAGGTGGTTAACGTAGTGACGAAATCAACTTGAAATCAAGACAAGACAACATTGACGCAATATATTTCACCAATGTGACAAAACTTGTATCGGGCCTATAAATCATTATTTGATTAATTCGCTGTAACTGCGTTCTCTATAAACGAAGTTTCGCTGTACTGTTAATCAAACACAAAATTATCTTAAAAATAATTTATTTACAAATATCAAATCACTGTTCAGTTTTGATTACAGTAAAAATATTATTATTCAACACAAAAAAATCTATGAACTACAAACATTCGATGTTGTTTTTGTTGTCGTCTCTCTCCATTTCCACAAAAAAACACACATTTTTACTGTAACGAGTATCAACTCACAAATATACATATTATATCAGTGGTTCTCAAACTTGATTGTTTATCACACTAATATATATACGTTTTCTAGCAAATAGTTCAAAAATCTGTCTTTTTTGCAGAAGTGACAAATTCGAGATGGTAACTTTTTATTGGAAATTTTAGATAGATTATAGACGCTCGACAAATGAGATCATTAGTGTCTACGAGATATTTCTTATTCCACGAAATTGTTGGTATGAAAATATATACTCATGGTTTCGAGAAAAAACAATGTTTTTTCACTTAAAGCACACCATTTTGGCACCTTTTTAATATTTTTGAAAATACTTTTATCGACTACAATTTTGCAAAAAAGGAATTATTTCCAGTTTGTCAACTCCGTAAAAAAATACAGCTTTTTGCTGTTCGATATAACGCGTCGCTATATCAGGTACCCATGCTACCAGAAAACGGCATATTTTGTAACAGATAATAAAATTGTTAAAACGTAAACAAAGTGAACCATCGTGGGACGCCTGGCAGACATTGTACAGATATTCACGAGTAAAATGCCGACACACACATGTAAAGTAGTGATGTGTAGTGTAGTAAAGACGGAAGCGCTCAGTATAGGTATTGAGAGCCAAGTCGGAAAGAACCGACGAGATGCGAAAGGCTGGCCGAATGAGGACGTCGAGTCTTGCAATTCAAACGTGTTCACTCCCATTCAAAGCGCGCCATTAGATGTTTCACATCAAAATTTTGAGTTGCGCTTTCAATGCCAGCTGTCGTGATATCGTGAACTAAATCTTATAAGTATATTTGTTTAACGTCCTGTTGTCGTGTAAAATTTAAATATATGTCCCAACAAAATTGTTGCATCTTGTGATTGATTGATTGTAGATTATAGACGCTCAACATCTAAGGTCATCAGCGTCTAATGCGCCTTGTGCGTCGCGGAGGAAAAAAACACGCTACTGACCAAATTTAGTCGCTAAAGAAGAAAAAGCAATGGAGAGTAACAAACGAATAACGTAAAGTTTTTGTGTGACCTAAATTTACATGCAGAGAAATCCTAAAGTTGATGCCAAGGTGTCCGATTTTTTAGTGGTAAAATATTACCCGCCTTTCCCCTAATATCGGAATATTTGATATAATATAATTACATATTTTTTACAAGTTTTTTTTACAAAGTCTGGACTGTGTTAAGTGAAACAATTTTACTAACGATTCTAAAGTTAATAAAACAAAACCTTCTACCAATTTTTTACACTACAAATATTTGTCTTTATCACAAATGCGAATGATATATCAATTTAATGGGTTATTTACATTTTTGTTATAAATAAAAAAAATTACCGAATCGATTTAGGTAAAATTTATGTGGGATCATCCTATTAAATTTTCAAAATCGATTCACAAATATGTTTTTTTGAAGTCATTTAAAAACGGATGAACTGATTCTAAGAAAAACTATATAGTACCAACCCGATAACATCCTAAACAACATGGCGTCGAAAATTTTCAAATCGGTTTACAACTGATGAAGTTACAGCAGAACAACATAAAATAAAAGAATACGCATCGGATTTTATAACCTCTTTCTTTGAAGTCGGTTAAAAACAATTGCTGCGTGTTGATTCAGTTGTTTAAAAAAAAGAACATCTAAACAAAAATTTGTATTATCAGTCCAATTTATAACGCCAATGTAAATAACAATGCCCAACTTACGCTTTTACCAAATTTTCTTCTGTCCGGAAAAAATGCGAAATGATCAACAAATTGTCTCTTGAATACAAAATCACTACAAAATACTGCATTTTCACAAAACCTAAATAAAATTATGAATTAATAATTATAAAAGTGTATTCATAAAAAAAAACAAACGGCGCAATTAAAAAAATGTTCGGAAGAAACATTTGAACTTAGAATAAATTATACACTTTTGCTACCAAAAATAGATCGATGTTATACTGCATTGTATTGTGAACTTGTTTGGTAGGAAAAGTGTTTAATTTGTTAAACAGATAATAATAAAAATATAATATACAAAACATTAAAGGAAAACTCTCGATTTTTTAAAAGTAATATGGCAGGCGAAAATTTTTCGCTATTCTATCAAATGGCAAGATTGTTGAGAGATGTTGGTGTCTTGAATTTTGTTTTGCACAAAAAAAACGACAAACGCATCTTCTTTTGTTTTGTGCACCGATTTGAAACAAATGATAGTCAATAATGGACGTTTATTAAAATTATACATGTTTCGCAAAAAAATATTTTTCTTCGAGTAATAAATGATGTGATATTTTTTTACGTAATATTAGAACTCAAATTTTGAAAGCAACGAAATAATACCATGTAAGTCTTCGAATTTTTACTTAAAAAAAGAATAAACCAAAAACTTAATTTGAATTAGAAGAATACTGAAAAAAAACGATAATTTCATTCGCAACAATTACTAAATTTCTCAACAATCTGAAAATTAATTCGAGTTATTTAAAATGTTGCCAAATTATTATAACAAAATTTGAAAACCAAATTATGAGATTATTTTGAAAAATACAAAAATTAATACCACCAATCTCCAAAATACTGAATGTTACAAAAACATAAAATTTACGAGCTCTAGCAAATTAAATATTCGATTAGTGAAAGTACACCACAAAACAAACTTGCTTTTAAGTAAATCTTAATTATAATTATTCGAATGTCTTTATAACGGGAAAGAGCTATTTTTCAAAAATAATCTCACACTTATCATTTCAAAAATATATGCTTCGTTCGCGACACCAGTGTAGAAAAAACGAACCAATGACTGACTATTTTAATGATGTCATCCTATCCATAACGTCACGTCATTGGTTCGTTTTTATAACACTTAACTATATTATACTCCAGGGCCGGCTCAAGGTACACGTGGTTTGCGTAATTGCCAGAGAACGTCCTATAGTGATGGCGAACCTATGACCCGCGGGTCACAGACTGACCCACACCACGGTTTTAAATGACTCATGCTATATTTTAACCATTTCCCAAAACAAAACAAAAATAATAAAATACATAAAATTTAGACAGATTGTTTAAACAAATTCTGAATCAAATGGTGCAAAAATTAAATATATGACTTACTGTCAAATTAAAAAATAAAAATATATAATATTTCAAAACCCATGAAAAAAATTCTTGCAAATTAGACATGCATCAGGGGCGCTTTAGCGTTCTTTCTCGGAGCTCTAGGTCCAGTACCTCTAAAACCGGCCCTGCAGGCATCACGAACAAATTCGTATACATTACACACTAAATTGTCAATATCTTACAAAAAAAATGTATTTGGTAAGTCGTTTACAATAATATTACATTTGTTTTAAATATTACAAAGAAAAAAAACACTTCGACATACTTTTGTTACTTATTCGGTAAGTGCTGTCAAGAAGGCCATGATTACAATACCTAAAATTAGCGCTAAGAACTGTTTAACTGATTCGACCGGGTTGTCTTCTTTCAATAAATCCGGCAAAACGGTAACAAGAGCGATGTGTAAGAAACCTCCGGCTGTGAAAGGAAGGATCCACGATGTTCTTCCCTCTAATTAAAAAAAAAACATCCTTCATATCCATACCCAGAGAGGACAGTCAATGCACTAAAGCGTTGTTCATTTTACAGAAATTACTACCGTTCATTTTAGAGCGTTTGACGGGGAATTGAGAAACTACTAAATTTTTATATTTTTTAAATAAAATCTATCGTAAATAATATTGAAGAACGAGATGAAAAAAAATTGAAGCCATAGGCAATTAATAACAAATAAATTAAAATGCATAAAAACTTTATAAGATATCACGTGATTACAAAACGTGCCAGGTATGTTTGTGACGTCAATATGTTAAAAGTTGTATATTTGTGTATTTTTTATTATACATACTATTAAAGTAACTATGGCAACCAGGATCATGAAAACATTACGACGTTATCGGATCTTAAACATTATTTTTAAATTCATCTAACTGAAATAAACGACCGCCTGTACGAATAACTATTACATTGATTGATAATTCTGTCATAATTTGGAATTCAACGCAGGGGGGGATCCTGAAAAAAAAAAACCAAGCGGTACCAACCTAATTCACTGGAACCTCCACTACACGAGACAGCCAAAAGCGACCCAAAGAGTCCGGCGGACGCCGTCATGAGTTGCGCTCTGGCCGCGTCCCATCTCGAAAAACCCGACTGCAGTAAAATGGCAAAGTCGCCCACCTCGTGCGGAATTTCGTGAATCAGAATGGCGAAGGTCGTGAGAGCGCCGAGCCGCAGAGAAATCAGAAATGAGCCGCCGACGGCCAAACCGTGTGTGAAATTGTCTATTGAATTTGCCAATAAATTTAAGTATCCGGCGACCTGAAAACATTAACACAAGTTCCTTGATCCAAGCCTTAAAGTAGTTTCACTTCAAAAATACGGGACGACTCCATTTATTTAAAAATGCATCTAAAATATTCAGACAAACTAACCTTTTTCGGTTTTTGAATTTGACTCGGAACATGAACCGGGCAAAATCCGTTAATCGGTTCCACTTTCGAATTTCTATCGAATCCGTTCAACGGCGCTTTATTCAGCCCGTTCAATTTCTTGCCGACGCCATTAGCTGAATAATTCAACGCGCCAATAGAGGCGCCATTTTTAAATCCGTTCAACGACTTCTGTCTGACAAAACCGTTCTGTTGGGCGTCTTTCAGCATTTCGTTTATTGTCGACACTGAATGAACGCGAATCAATTTTTTCGTATTGTTGTTGATCTTTTCGACCGGCGACGAAATTTTCACTTCCGTTTCGTCGGTAATCGCCGAAATTACCTTTTCGACGCATATAAACACAAGCATTCCGATAAGAACCATTATGCCGTTGAACATCGAGGGATGTCCACTGACAGCTGAAAAAAAATTACTCCGATCATGAAGGCATTTAAAACCCTATTCCTCTAATTTTCCCATAAACTTGAGTTATATCTATGATTCCTCCTAATAAAGCTCTAGTTTAATAGGCCTTTTCATCACAAAATTTTTCTCGTGCGCATGCGTTAGCATCAGCCATTTTTTTCGTACAGTTATTTGTAAACAAGCATGTTAAAGTACTCGCTTACTAAAAATTAAAGTTAATAAATATTAGTACCAGTATATTTATAATTAAAGAAAGTAAAAAAAGCAAGGCAATAAGTGTCAAGATTCAATAAAAAATTTTGCTATCGACTATAATTATGTCGTCTATACGAAAAGGAACAACAAAACGGTGTGACAGGTGACAGGTATATTATTTTTAAGTCCAATTTTTACCCTGAAAATTAAATTTATTATTTAGTATTGTTTCTTTTATTCAATATTACTGCAACACATGATTAAAAGTGATTATTGAATTTAGCAAACATTATTATTAACATTATTTTAGTCTTTAAGTTTTCAATTCATTTCAAAATGTTATGTTGATCCTTAAATTATTTGATTAGTTGTATTTAACATTAATTCTTATTATTACAGAAAGTTCAGCTCCTTATTTTTAATTAAAACAAATAGTTCAAAGGATATTTTATGGAGCAGATAAATTAGTCAATATTTATTTTGTTTAATACGACGTTTCGTAATAATTTATTACTTCTTTATATAATAATGTTAATATGTAATATTGTTGTATGTATGATATTTTAATATTATTGTTAATTCTTTATTTGTATTTCTAACATATTTTTATATTTTACATTATTGTTTATAGAGCACCTGAAGAAGTAATAAATTATTACGAAACGTCGTGTTAAATAAAATAAATATTGACTAATTTATCTGCTCCATAAAATATCCTTTGAACTATATGTTTTAATTAATTCTTATGTTAATTAAGGTGCTTTTGCAAGTGAAATAAAAGTAAAATTATGATTTTTATTCATTTTCTTTTATTTTTTACAATAGTAAACAAAAGTATTGACACCTAACCTCTCGATCAACACACTTTTTTTTCCTTGTTATGAACGCCCATGACACTTTAGCCACCTTTTTAATTGCTCACAACTATGTTCTTCCACAGAGCTGTAAATAAGCGAAGCACCATCAATTATTTGCTCTAATGATTTATTTATTTCTGGAGATAATATTGCATTCCCAGCCATTGCTGCTACAAACTGTACGAAACTTTTAAATTACCACTATTTCAACATGGCTGCTGCGCTTGCGCTCATAACGTGATGAAAAGCCCTATTCAAAACTTGCGGGCAGTCGAGGTCAATTTCCTTTCTTTTTATCCTCCATCGGTGAACTTACGCTGCTTAAATTAGTGTAGAAATAGTACTTACAATTCTTGATATCAATCTCCCACGCTTCCGGTAACAGATGCAGAAACACATCACCCAACAGGCCGCCCACCGCAAAACTCAACAGTATCTGTAAGGTCTTAGCGCTATCTGAAATCACAAATTGTCCAAATACGTTAAGGTCTGTCCACACTTAACTGTTTACGGATCGTCACCTAGATATTATTATTGATCGTACAGTCGCTAAAGCTTCGATATTAAATAGCTGCTTTTGGTTTTTGAAATATTTTGTAATTTTGATTCAAGAAAGGATGAGTCGAACTTCTTAACAATACTTCTTCTGATAACCTAATCCAACATTTTTATTTACAGACGTTTAACGCAAATCGTAAATATGGTTCGATTAATTATAACTGTCGCAAAAAAGTCGATTAGTTGGCGGTTGATTTCGTAGCGCTAAACGCGAGAAAACCAACCCTTCTTCATCTTTCTGATACCCTGATTCTAAATTTAATTTACAGTCATTTAACGCAAATCGCAAATCTTGTTCGGTCAATTTTAATTTTCGCAAAAGTTGACTAGTTGGCGATTAATTTCCTAGCGCGGGTCGCGAGAAAACCAATACTTCTTCATCTTTCTGAGAACCTAATCCAACATTTTTTATTTACAGACCTTTAACGCAAATCGTAAATCTGGTTCGATTAATTATAACTGTCGCAAAAAAGTCGATTAGTTGGCGGTTGATTTCGTAGCGCTAAACGCGAGAAAACCAACCCTTCTTCATTTTCTGATACCCTGATTCTAAATTTAATTTACAGTCATTTAACGCAAATCTTGTTCGGTCAATTTTAATTTTCGCAAAAGTTGACGAGTTGGCGATTAATCTCCTAGCGCGGGTCGCGAGAAAACCAATACTTCTTCATCTTTCTGAGAACCTAATCCAACATTTTTTATTTACAGACCTTTAACGCAAATCGTAAATCTGGTTCGATTAATTATAACTGTCGCAAAAAAGTCGATTAGTTGGCGGTTGATTTCGTAGCGCTAAACGCGAGAAAACCAACCCTTCTTCATTTTCTGATACCCTGATTCTAAATTTAATTTACAGTCATTTAACGCAAATCGCAAATCTTGTTCGGTCAATTTTAATTTTCGCAAAAGTTGACGAGTTGGCGATTAATCTCCTAGCGCGGGTCGCGAGAAAACCAATACTTCTTCATCTTTCTGAGAACCTAATCCAACATTTTTATTTACAGACGTTTAACGCAAATCGTAAATCTGGTTCGGTTAATTATAACTGTCGCAAAAAAGTCGATTAGTTGGCGGTTGATTTCGTAGCGCTAAACGCGAGAAAACCAACCCTTCTTCATCTTTCTGATACCCTGATTCTAAATTTAATTTACAGTCATTTAACGCAAATCTTGTTCGGTCAATTTTAATTTTCGCAAAAGTTGACTAGTTGGCGATTCATTTCCTAGCGCGAGAAAACCAATACTTCTTCATCTTTCTGATAACCTGATCCAATATTTTTATTTCTGGCAAACGTCTAATTGATTTCGTAGCGCGGATCGCAAGCAAACAAACACTTCTTCACCTTTCTGAGAACCTAATCCAACATTTTTATTTTTGACAGACGTTTAACGCAAATCGTAAATCTGGTTCGGTCATATTTTAAGTGAAGGCGCCACACGGTTGTTGCACGGCGGTGAAAAAAATGTCTCCCATTCAGTCACAGAGACAGGGGACCTACAGTCTAATTGTAGCCACCGACTGGACGCATAACTTCAATAAATCACTTATGCAGCTAATTGCACAATATATATATTATTGTGTACAGCATCATAATTAGCTACGCATACAGGGTGTTACAAAAATACCGTCCGAAATACTCACCGGACTAATCGTTATTTTCCGCAAATTTACATTAAAAAAACACAATTTCACGGGGGAAGTGAAACTTCTTTAGAAATATGGACTCGTTTTTAATTGGTGCGTTATCAATTTTGAGTTACCAAGGTTTTGCTTATATTTCTTCGGCGTTGAATAATTTTCCCTTTAATTTTGCATTACTAAGGTTTCGCTTATACATGAATTATTTCTTCTTTAACGTAACAAAAAAAAATCAAACAGACACCTACTCGTTAAAGAAGTTTCACTTCAATAAACATGGCGGCTATTGAACAGCTGATTTATTTTAGGTTATTTCAACATTGTGTTTCATCAACAGTTAGGGTGTTATTTGTATTAAATTGAAAAACCATTTGATACTTTTTAACCAATTCTCGGATTAGAACCTCGGCGCTGGGGACTTGTAATAAGAATAGCTCAGCTTCTCTCAAGCCTATTTCGATTGTTAAATAAATTATTCGATTTATCGATTCATTAATAATTTATGTAAAAGTAATTCTGTTTGGCGTAATCTTTTATCACACATTCAGTATAATAAATACCTTATTTTACACCGCACTTAACAAGTGAGCCAAATAGATTTGAAAATAATTAGTCTTCTATTGTAATACAAGTGTAACGGTTTAATCCAATTGTTTGTATCGCGATCAAAATCTGATTGATAATAATTTAATCCGGGCTTACTTTAAAAATTCTACAATCTTGGACTATTTACGATATTAAGATTTAAAAAAGTAGTTTTACACGTGAGACCGGACAAACATTAAGAAAAAATAATAATAAGCATACGCGTCGAATTAATAACCTCCTTTTTTAAAACTCGGTTAAAATATGACGGCTTGCTAATTAATCTCAGTGCAAAGTATGGAGAAAAAACGGAATATTTACAGGGGTAATGGAGTAAGTAAAAATGTCAAACAAACAATAAATAATAACATTAAGGTGGCTGTTTACCAGCTGTTAAACATGCCTTCTTTTTCATCTGCATATCAGTTGTTCTGTGTGTGCCTGTAAAATGCACTTACGTTTCGGAAGTCATTTCTATGAAAAATCTTATTCAATCTTTGTTGTTAATACTTCAAAATAAACTAAAAATAAGTACCATTCTTCCTATATGACATTGAGTCAAGTTTTTACAGTTCATTTGAATTAAATGAACGATTTTAAAATCAGATAAAAACGAGATAATTAACATAAGTTTTACACAAACTTTTGTACAGAAAAAAATAAACATGAAAAAAACTATTGAGCAAGCATTTTTAACATAAGTTTGTAAAGAAAAGACTTCAAAATATTAATTTGCCGTTCCGTAATTCGAAATCTCGTGCCGTATTATAAAGAAATATAGACAACACGTTTTTCGATTCAATTTTTAGAGCAAAAATACATGTTTTTTCAAATTTTCAAGCATCAAGACAAATTTTGTGAAGCTTAATGCTTAATAACAGCTAATAAAAACAATCATAAAAAACAGTTTTGAGACCACAGTTCGAAATTTCCCGCGAGCATATTTTGTCACCTTAATGAGAAGTTAGAAACATACAAGTTATAGTATTAGCGCTTTTTTGAACATGTCACACATTAATAATAATAATTATAAAAATAAAATCGATCGAGACCAGTCGACTGCTTTCGTGACATTTATTAAATCGACCGGAAATAGCCGATTTCTTTCGCGGTTGTAATTTAATGAACTGATTTCACTCGAGAAGTCAAGCGAAGGCATCTTTCCTCAACGATAAGTTTATATGTCTGGGCCATTCGCACGCTGTTATGTGATTAAAATTATGACATCATTTGGTTCAGCTTTGGTTCAGAACGATATTTATAAACAGCAGCAAGATGATTAATATTGTTCTGAATTGAGGCTAAACATTTCCGCTGTTTGAACTTGTAACTAAAAACCCCATCAAATAATAATATATATTGTTGCCGCATACCTAATTGTATTTATAATTAATTTGTGCAATTAGCGTGGTGCTAAATGCAAAAGGATGCAAGTAAAATTAAGACGCCATTTTTAGTTTAATTTTGACGTAGGACTCTATAGGTATACGCTAGTTACTTTGACTTACTCGTGCAATGCGTTTTACGAAACATAATTTCATAAAAAAATAATTAATTTGAAAGTCAAAGTCTTGATCAATTTATCTATAATTACAATTTGTGAAGTAATTTCTTTTTGATACGGTGGGGTAAAATACTTTTTTGGGATAAAAAATGTAATGAACGAGTCGCATAATGTGCGTTTACCGGCTGTAGAACATCAAGTTAAGGTAGCAGCGAGGTAGAACACTTGTCTCGTAACCTAAGCATTATGGTTTCGATTCCGGCGATAAAAGTTTTTATATAGAAATCTATATGTAACACTTGTCTAATATTTTATATTCTTTTTTGTTTTTTATATATTATATAGACGCTGATGACCTCAAATGTTAAGCGTCTATAATCTACAATCTCTCTTTCTCTCTCAACGGTTGGTGCCGTTATTACTTTTTTTTACACCCGTTTTACTTTTGCAGTGTGTAGTATAAAATACAGTCACTTTTTTAGGTAACAATGGAAGAAACAATACAAAATCGATTGTCAGAATTGTATTTTTCACAAAGCGTTTCCATGAATAAGTTCCAAAGTTCTAAAGAAAATATATCGAATGAATTTTTACCACTTTACAAAAATCATTACAGTAAAATCTCGCAAAACGCGGGAGATAGGTTTCATTAAGTTCCTCCGCTATACGAAACAGCGCTAAACGAGGTCATCTTAATACGTAGATAATAGGCATGCGTGAAACAGAACCGAGACTACGAAAATTTGTAAGTTTTTTTTTGTTTAATTTTGTAACATGTGTTGTTAAATACATTATAGTGGCTAGACTTTTTTTTAGAAACCGCGTAATACTGAAACAGCATTAAGCGAGGTTTTACTGTACTAAAAATATGAACTGCTACTTGGTACAAATAATTCTGACATTTGATGATCTTAAAAAATCTGCGCATTGGATTTATAAAACACGACTTACTTAATTGGCTATTTTCAACAAGGGGGCGGGTTTTGCAATAAACACGCTATCAAAATCATGATTTTAATTTGTAAAAAGTAATTAAGACGAGTGGTTTTGTTTATTCAGCGCCAGTTTAAATAAAAGAGATAAAGAACGCGGGAGCCAATAAACACTCTAGAAATATTAGACACCGCGATTTGTTGAATAAGTACATTTTTTATGTTAATATAATATTTCTGATAAGTCAATATTTGTCATCAAATATACGTGCTTAAAATTTACAAGTTAGTAAGTGAACTAACATAATATTTATAATGTTAAAATGTATTTAAAAAGCTGGTAAATTGATAAGCCACAAAAAGTATCTGTTTTTTTTCTAATCAAAAACCATTAATAAAAAAATATAGGTCGATACATCCACTTTAAAAACACTTCTGGCCACCAATTCAGGGTTATTTAGGCCTAGTACGAATTAGTACTCATTTTTATAATAAACCGAAAATGTAGGGAGGACATGGTATTTTTATCGGTTTAATCGCGTTTATGACTTCGCTTGTTGACCGTTTATAATAAAACCTTTTTTTTACTTGAACTTTTATCAATGATAATTTACAATATCAAGTCAGAACTGGCAAGGAGCTGAGGGTTTGTAATAGTAACATTAGAAATAACAGTAGCCCCATACGATTTTGGATATCTTTTATTTAACTTTATTAAATACTCTGCAAAGTAACATCCAATTTCTCAAAACACGTTTAAAAAAATTCTCTTTAATAAAAAAATAAATAAATAAGATAATAAGCATAAGTTCCTCAATTTTCAGATAACAATTGAGAGGTAGATGAAAAACTTGCGAAACTAAAAACAAATACTTTGTTTAATAATTAAAATACTAAACAAATAAAAATAATCAATTTTTTCACTGTAAAACACTTGAAGTACGAGTGCTTATTAAATAACTAATTCGAGATAATTATCAGGATCAATGCGCCTTAGTTACAGAAGATCAAAGGTGTAGAGAATGTAAAGGGTCTAAAGAACAAATTAAAATACTTAAGTTTAAAAAAATCACAGTTCCTCATACAGGGCTTGAGGAAATTCAAAACCCGAGTTCAGCTCGAAAATTATGGTCAGTGATTAATAAAACTTGGTTACTTATGACTTAGATTGTAGATTATAGACGCTCAAGAACTGGGGTTACAAAGAATACACAAACCGATTGGTATGAGAGCTCGGGTCCCTGGGAGCGCTAATTCCCATAAAACGTTGGAATGCTAACTACATTCCAATGTTTCCCCTGAGGGATGGAGATTATTGGATAGATTGTAGATTATAGACGTCCAACAGCTAAAGTCATCAGCGTCTATGTGACAAACTGCAAGGCAACATTTACAAACCGACTGATACGAGAGCTCGGGTCCCTGGGAGTGCTAATTCCCATAAAACATTGGAATGCTAACTACATTCCAATGTTTCCCCTGAGGGGTGGAGATTATTAGATAGATTGTAGATTATAGACGCTCAACAACTAAGGTCATAACGTCTATGTGTGTATTAGAGAATCTGTCAGCCAGCATTCACAAGCCAACTGGTACGAAGTTCGGGTTCCTGGGAGACTAATTCCCATAAAGTTTTGGAAAGCTAGCTATATATTCCAATGTTTCCTCTGAGGAATACTTGGTTACTGACAAGCTTAACGAAGCGGCAAATCAATACAACAATGTATTCCTAGGTTGTAGACCTGGAAAATTATTTGCTGTCTTTGAGACACAGCAAATTCTTCCCCAAAACATCTAATGGTTTCCTTGCAGGTCTTACACTGGTTTCATTAAAATGACGAGTTAAATAATTCCTTTAATATTACAGACGTACCAGAAAAACTGAGTGATGTGTTAATTTAGACCACGAATTTTACTTCAGCTGCAAAGAAAAACGACGCGGCTCAAAAATGGTACAAATACCGATTCAATTATACTTTTCTGCCAAAGGCGTGAACTTGATTTCCGATTAATATTGCGCACAAAATACGTCCAACTGGTATAGCGATCGTGTTGGCCTTGAGAGTCATACATTTCTCAAATCTAAATTGCTAATTGAATTCGGTAAGCGATTGTTTTAAAAACGCTTCAATTATTAATGAAAATAACAAAAGACTATTGATAAATACCGTGAAGACGTTCAATTGTTTAAGTTGACATTTTTGCAAATATTTTTTCCATATATGACAAAAGCTAATTTTTGAAAAAGACAATTGTTTTTAAATTAAAAAAAAATGTTTGCACGCCTATGATAATAATTAACAAAGCAATTAAAAACTGATTAGAAAATTATCTTTACAGTAGGTACTATAATGTAATAAATAATAATCAAGCGGCTGCATTAAAACATGTATTTTATTATTAAAAAAGCTGTCTCATTTCAACAATAAATCTAATTTTAATTTTCAAGTGGTAATGTGAACGTTCTGAATCGCAATACAGTAAGACTCCGATTAACGCGAGAGATACGTTCCAGTAAGTTCCTGCGGTATGCGAAACAGCGCTGTTAGTTAACTTTTTAGTTTATTTGATTTAAATAAACGTTTTAAAATCAGATATAAACGAGAAAATTAGCATAAGTATTACGTAATTTTTCGTACAGAAAAAAATAAATTTGATTAAAATTATTGAGCAAGTCAAATTTGTCAGTATTTTTAACACAAGTTTGTAAAGAAAAAACTTCAAAATGTTAATTTGCCTTTCCGTAATTCGAAATCTCGTGACGCGCTGTAAAAAACATTGACGAATATCATTTTTTTCGATTCAATTTTTAGGTCAAAAATGTTTTTTTGAAATTTTTAAGCAGTAAGCCACATCTTATGAAGCTTAATACTTAATAATACATAAAAAAAAAAGAAAAGTCAACTTAATACTTAATCACAGCTAATAATGACTTTAATAATATGAATTTTATTCGAAATTTCCCGATGACTTATTTTACGACCTGAAAAATCAATCATCTTGAAGTTGTAGAATATGTGGACAATAGTATTTTAACTTTAAGATCGCGAGCGTTTAAAAATGCAATCAACAAATTGCTCCAGATGAAAGTGAAATCAAATTACGTCATTCACGCGAAGCAAAATTAAGTACCGTGAAAATAATATGATAATATTTGTCTTTGATTTGTAAATATACGGTTTATAGAGTGTCAAAATTTAAATAGCTTTTTTTTGACTTTCAACATGTCTTTTATATAGATTTTTACAAAACACTGTTTTTTCTGCCTTCTACGCTATCAAATCAGAATGTTATTAAATAGTACTAGCGGTACCTGTGCGAATAATTCACACTAAAATTCGTTTCTAATTTCTCACACTCTTTATAACTTTCTTCTTTTTGTTGTATTACATTACAAAGCTCAGTGACGGTTCAAGAAAATATTTTTCTAAACTGTCATATAGAGGCGCAAGTATCGAAAACGTTGAGCTGAAGTGCCGCCATACGAAAAATATTTATACGTGAATTTTGATTAAAAATTAAACAAAAAAAATTTACCGACCGTCAATCATGTTGACGTTGTTTCAAAGCTAGAATCATCAGATGGCAGCATTGCTGCATATACTGAATAAATATATAATTGTTATAATTAATTATTTTGCAAAAACAAAAGCAACAATAGATTTTTTAGTTGTTGATGTCGGTAGAGCAAGCAATTATCTATAAAATGATATAAAATTTACGTGGAGTAATTGTGTGGTTTTTTCGAAAAAGGGAGGCAAACATCTTAACCTTAGCGTATTAATATTATATGATTATGTTCAGGATAGGGTCCTCAATGAACTAACAAAAACTCAGATTTCAGGGAATATTATGAGTAAAATCGTCACTATAGCTCCTTAACTAACATTACAATAATACGTGGCATGCTTTTCGTTGCCATGGTTACTTTACTAATATACAATCAAGTTGCAATTATATTTACGATGCGTTATGGTAACAAACCACCATTATTTTATTTTAATAATACAACTTGTTAGTATTGAAGATTAAATAACAATAAATGCTATAAAATCTATTTAATTGCAATAAAAAAATTAGATGCATTGTTAGACAATATAAATTATTGTTTTCATTGAAAATTCATTGACTCCACGGGTTCACCGCAACAAGGTCGACTTCCTTGAACAAATCGGGCCGCGTTCGAAACGGAGTTCGGTGTTTTAAATTCTACTACAAACATCTATAAAAAAATCCATGGACTCCAAAACGGCTGGACTGATTTTAATGAAATTTTCAGGCAGTCTTTAGATTAGCCCATCGGGTGATCCTGTAAAGTTTGGCATCGATCAGATCAACAGATTTTTTTTGTTTTAGGCAGTTTTGATTTTTCTTCGATTTTTGAACAATCACAATTAAAGGCGATTGATTTCGCACAAATTAATACATGTTGAGTATTTTATGATAATGATTCTCATCTTTTATATGGCTATGGATAATTAGATATAGATAGATTATAATATAATATGAAAGAATAAACTACTTGTACATTTAATTGCACCCCGGCAAAGACAGACGCTTGCTTCGAACGCGGTCCCGGCTAATTTAAAAACTGACGTTTTCAATGTTTTTCCGTGCCAGTACTTTCAAATGCGTCTCGCATTATTCAAAATAAACATTCCGGTGTTTCGATTCGATGAGTTACCTGCGTTCAATAAAAAAAACCCGGGTCGCAGTGCCAAAACCCTGCCGACAATATAGTGTATTTGCTTGTATAGGGCCGTGTGGTTTTATACGTTTATTATGTGAAATTAAGTTTGTTTTTGGGCAAAATAAAAAATTTAACCCCTTAATACACCCCTTAAAATAACATTTTTTTTCTTAATTGTAATATTATTATCAATCTAACGTCTACACCGAATTAAATACACTCTTCAATAAATAAGTCACTATCTGCAAACTAGTGTTTTCATAAAATTTGTAAATCCGGTCCTGTCGGGCCGATTTTATTAAAATTTTGGGGACACTTTTTAATTACTACCAGAGGGTTAAATTTCAATTTTGAAACGATTCGGAGAATTTTTTCGGTATTTTGGGGCCCAAAAACATTTTTCAACCCCTAAAAACTACCCTTAAAATAGCCCGATTAGGCCCATTTTAAATAGGCTTCTTGCGGTGATGGATTTCAACACGTGGGCCAAATTTCGTTGAAATCGATTAACTCTTTCGAAAGTTATTGCGCGTACACACACATATATATATATATATATATATATATATATATATATATATATATATATATATATATATATATATATACATATATATATAAACATTTTTAAAAATGGTGCCAAAGTGTTTAGGAGGTTATGAAACGTCGAGAAATTTTGGTCCGACCCCTAGGTCCCGCCATCCGACCGACGCCAATAGTGTATGTTGCCATATGGCAAATACACTAAAAAATATTGTTACAGGTACCTCTTAATTGTTATTCGGTGAGTTTGTTTACCTCCCGTATCTATTTTCGGCGCAATATTTGCGCACAAAACAGGCCAACTGCGACATTAAAACTATTTGGCGATTGCGTCAATTTGAATATTTTGTATAATATTGAACAGAAACATTTCGACTTGCATAATATTTAGATGCAAACGATTAAAATTAGGTCTTCAATACGGATAAATAATATTTTCAGGATTAGAAATAATCCTGATCTCGGAATTTTCAATGAAAACGGTGTTTAAAAAAAGGTCAAGTGAGAGTCGAAGTTGCGAGAGGAGGGTTCCGTATCATTCCATTTTTTAAGACTTTAAGACTTCGGATTTTCGTTTAAGTTTTCCTGTAAACTATATGGGCAAGGTCATATATATATTCTCCATTTTTTCAAAATTTTAGACTGAGTAATTTCGGAGATAGAGGGGTCCCCAAAATTAATCTCTAAAATCGGTATTAGTTTATTTACGCTGTACGTCCGTGATAGGGTCATCTAACTCTATAAATGTACCAAATTTCAATTTTTTTCGTCGAGTAGTTTCGGAGAAAATTATCTCTAACAGACGGACAGACACACATGAGACTGATTCTATAAGAGTTCCTTTTTTTCATCGAATGTACGGAACCCTAAAAACTAACCGTTTTTTTAACTGCTCATTGATGGAAAAAATAAGACGTATTAATTATTTGTAAGTAAATAGCTCAGTTCTTAATGTGGTGACATTTATATAACTAATAACAAGTGAACACACATGCGAAACAAAAGCAAGACAATAAAAACAGTTGCAGAGACGTACATGGCTTATCTTTTGTTTTTATAATTTAATATGGAATTCAAAAAGCGATTAGTGAAGGTTGCAGCGATAATTATTTATTAAAACATAACTGCACTACAATAAATTAAATGTACATTATAAAAACACTATAGAACAAAAGTTAGGTTAGAAAAGTCACTACATTTCTTCCGCCAATTTTAAAAACAAAACACAGTGTGGAATATGATATGTAGTTTATTGTTTTGTTTGAAACCAGAAACTCAGAGTTTCTGATTTCAACCTAAATCAAGTTTTAAAGCTGAAAGTCGTATCAGAAACTGAATATGAAACATACGAAATTATAGAAGTAAATAAAATTACAAAAATGAAACAAAACTAAAACAGCGTTAAGCGAGGTCTTACTGTAATTACAAAGTACTAAATTGAATCGCTAAGATAATAGACGCGCATTTTTTGGCCAAACTTATTTATACAAACGACAAAACTGTTTTCATGATAATGCTTATAACAGGGTCAAAAGTTAAACCAAACAAACAATAATCCAAAATTACTATACACCACAGGAGTCCTACTATTAATTGATAACCTTCGCAATATATAAAAACCAATAAAAAGTCAGTAAGCAATTCTGCAATTTACAGATATTTTCGAACTCTGACATTGAAGAGAAACCACTGACTTATTTATATCATTCAAATTTTAAAGATGGCGATTTATCATCATATCATCTTATCCAAGGTTATTAGATACACAAGTTACTTCGTTAATGAATGACGTCAGCTGGAAGACCGTTCAATATTTTTAATCATCAGCGCAATATCAAATTGACAGTCCACTGGATGACGTCATTCCACCACTATTATCCAACGGAATGAGGTATCATTTTAAGGGTTTCGTGCCGAAAGGGTTTAAATGAAGCCCTATTGCTGAGTTTACTAAATTCTCTGAAAGTACTGGACTGATTTCGCGCAAGCTTATATATTTAAAAGTTTGAGTGGAGTTTTACCCTACAAAACGATTACATTTAAACGAACTAGAAATTCATCTGGACTAATACTGCAATATGTACATTTTTTATGACAACTAAAAAATAAATAGTCAAATGGCCTATTATCAAGTGGTTGCGAAATAAGTATTTTTTTAGCTATTGTGACTTACGTTTCCGCTTAAATCTAGGGATTCATATATAGATGCATGATTCAGAGAATTCAGCCGCGCCATAGAAAAGTATTTTTTACAACTGCGCAATTACATCGAACATTGCAATTGCACAACGACGCTCTAAAATTAAAATCACAGACAAGTGACCAAAAAGATGACTTGATTTTCTATTAAAAAAAAAAAACATTATCAATTTGATTCACTCTAGACTGAATCGGGAGTGGTTCTGATTTTCATTTCAGATGCGTCCAAATAATACCCGTTGCGAGAGAGAGACGGATTGTAGATCTCTGTCTCTTCACGTTCTTTTCTGATCAGACTAGGACAAGTAGATAGATAGACGCTCAACAACTCAGGTCATCAACGCTTATACGTGTATATTATAGACAATCTGTCAGCCAACATACATGCAAAACCGACTAGTATAGCTCGGGTCCCTGGGAGTGCTAATTCCCATAAAACATTGGATTGCTTACTACATTCCAATGTTTCCCCTGAGCGGTGAAGATCATTAGATAGATAGATAGATTATAGACGCTCAACAGCTAAGGTCATCAGCGTCTATGTGTGTATAATCCGCCAGTTAACATAGACAAACCGACTGGAATGAGAGCTCGGGTCCCTGGGAACGCTAATTCCCATAAAACACTGGAATGATTGACTACATTTCAATGTTTCCCCTGAGGGGTGAAGATCATTAGATAGATTATTATAGACGCTAAACAGCTGAGGTCATTGGCGTCAATATCCGTTGCACTTATCTGTTCTCTTTTCGCTAATTTTTAGACGCTAAATAGTCATAATAATTATGCTTCTATTTATTGGCCTCAATAAACTTTTCCATACACATATATTGTTTGTCATCTGATTTAATCATTATAAAATATGTATAATAATTAGTTTAACTGTGTTATTACAAGTACAAAAAAAAACATTAAAAAATAAATCAGGATTAAAAAAGAAATACTGAGTCGATTTAAGCAACATTTATATTATACTACCCTTAAAATATGCCCGATTAAATAGAAAAAACTAAAGGAAATATGTTTTCTGAAATCAGTTAAAAACTGAATCGATTTTTAAAAAAATGGTACCAATCGGTAAACATTCTGGACAAACCAGGATAGTTAAATACTTTTTTATCACATTATTTATAGATTAATTTATTGCTAATATCGATTTTTAGTTCATAAAATAATTATGAAAATCAAATAAAAGTTCGCGTAAGAAGTTATGTTTGTGATGTGGAAGGTTCCTCATTTGACATATTTAGTTTTTTATGAAGAAGTCATCTAATGTCCTTTGTCTTTTTCTGTTTCGTTCAGCAAGCTGTTGTCGATAGCAAGATATTGCATCAATGACACTTCAGCTTGCCTTTGAACGTCTATCAACATTTGAATCAGTTTGTATAAACTGATCCATAATTTACGTTATAGTGGCTAAACTTTTTTTTAGAAACCGCGTAATACTGAAACAGCGTTAAGCGAGGTCTTACCGTACCGTTATTTTATTATGGCTCGTGACTGCAAGCTGTAAAACTGTGACGTCACAGCTGCTAATTGTCTAAAACCGATTTCTGCAAATATTGATGCAACAGGCATTTATCAGTAGGGAAATAACAATATAAATAAAAAATGTGTAGTTGGCATCATTCTGAGATAAACCAGTGCATTTTTTTATTGTCATGTAATATTACAATGTTGGTACTGCGTATATAATTATTAAATTAATTAACAATGTATGGAACGCCATGGTCGGATACCGTTCTTGGAAACAGTAGAGCATCAGTGGGAAAAACAAATTGCTGTGGTGGCTGGTGTCACGTGTCCAGACAGGCTATTGTTTTGATAAACTCGGAGGACACGGATTGCAAATTTATCAGAAATACAATTGAAATGTTTTAAAACATTCGTAATAGCCAAATACATTGAGACTAAAAAAGATCGCACACAGACTTTTAAACAGCGAAAAGTTTTTTTCAAATCGGTTCAGTAGTTCCCGGAATTAACGCGAACAAGCATCAAATATACGTAAGGTTTAAGGTACTCCTATATACGGGAGAAAATTAATATGAATATTTAAAATTACGGAACAAACATTGGGAACCAAGTTTTGAAATTAATAATCGGGTTACAATTTCCCGTTACTGGACTTTTTTATTGTTGATAACTTTTGCCTAAATTCAATTGTTTTGTAACAAAAGAATTAACATTCTATTAGGTTTGATTGGTTCAGAGTTCAAACAAATGAAGCAATACGAGAAATGAATTTCAACATCCAATAAAAAGTATTAGGCATTCGATTGTATGTAGGTAATTTTAGTATTGGACAGTTTTAATTTTAAGTATTTCGTCATTATTAAAACATATTTCCTTTTATTTCGTTCAAATTTGATACGTTTTTCCGATAGCATTATTTGACCACAGTATTTGTTTTTCTACGAAAATTTACCAGCTGTTTAGTCCAGTTTCGTTCGGATAGAGGCTTGACAACGAACTAATCAAAATTAACAAAATACAAATCTCACATACGTCATATTTTTACCCTCTCTTTATAAGCTCACAAATCGCGCGTGGAATCCTCGATTTACTTTACATTTTCGCTCACCGCTCGTCTCAATTTTGTCGCAGGACTCGGGAGGAAATGAACTTTTAAACAGTGAAAATATTTTTTCAAATCGATTCAACCTTGACAAATGTGGCTTGTTCAATATTTTTTTCAAATTTAACTTTTTTTGTTCAAAAATTTGTGTGAAACTCATGTTAATTTTCCTGTTTTTTGATCTTATTTTTAAGTCGTTTATTTAGATCAAATAAACTGTAAAAAATTAACTAAGAGTCATATGGGAACAATGGTAATATTTCTAGTTTATTTTGTAAGCAATACCATCAAAGATTCAATAAGATTTTTCATAGAAAGTAACAGCTTTCCGAAACGTAAGTGCATTTTACATTACCGCTCGTAAGATGCTATGCGGGTGAAAAAGGGGGCATATTGAACAGCTGGTAAACAGTTACTTTAAAGAGATTTACAAAAATCGCATAAATAAGTTTACTATTAATTAAAAAAAAAGTTCGTGTCAAATGAATCAAGCAAACCGTATATTCCCAAATTGTTTTATTAATAACAAAATCAATGATTACATAGAATGGAACCACAATAAACCTTTTTCCTGATCAATTTTCAATTTAATGTTGATAAAGTCTCATTGTTCCAGTCTTAAAAATCACCAATCTTTATAATAATAACAAAATAAATTAAACAGTAGCTGGCTAAATAACTCCTCAATATGACACGATCAATTTTCAATCGTATATCAAGTAACTTAAATAAACAACTTTCAGATCAACAAAATTAGAACCAATCAAAATAAAATTGGAAGCACAAATAAACAGTAAACAAAGGCATTAAAACAGTTTTTCGAAAGTACGCAAACAAAATATGAATTCTTCACAACAATCTATAGAGTTTCATTCTGTTTCGAAAATGCAGCCGTCACCTACCAGAATTAGATTATGAATTTTTCTTTATAGCCGGTAGAAAGTGCGTACTTTCGGCTTCGATTTTAAAGCAGAAAGCTCTGGGATTACTCGCATGCCATCCATAACAGCGGGCCGAAAGAGTTTTTTCGTGAACACTGATACGTGAGACTGTCGTTAACCAGTAGTAGCTAAGAGTTGTTATTGTGAATAACCTCAAAATTGCTCACTTGAAAATTATTCCCACAATACAAGGTCCAATATGGACATACATATAGATTTTTACCGTATCCATAAAATTAAAACAGGAATAAACTACTATGGTCCTAAATTATTGAATTTTCTACCACAGTCAGTTAAAGATTTGCCAGAAAAACAATTTAAAACTCGTGTAAAAAAGCATCTTGTTAAGAATAGTCTCTACTCAATAGACGATTTTTTTAATATTATATTTTAAATTTTAAATTGTATCTGACGTGTGTAAACCTAGTTATAACACCAATAAAATATCTATCTCTCTATCTATTAGTCTTTTTAAATAATGATGAAAGTACGTACTTTCGACCGAGTATAAAGAAAAATAGTATACACCACACGGGCAGAAAGCTGAAAGCCCTGAACCGCGCAGTGCAGTAGTAAAATTTACATATAATAGAAACTCGTCATAAATAGGTTGATTTATACTGCGTAAAAGCACATTATAAAAAAACAGATTAACATAAAAAGGTCTCCGGTTTCAAAAGATAAAAAAATGCCATAGTTGAACACATTATTATGTCGGGATTAAAGTCCACTAGAACGTTCGTGATGTGATCCTTTTTTTTGTCGCTACAGTAGGTTAACAATTTCAATCAAGGATCAACTTTAAACCAGTTGGCTCTGAATATACGATTATTAATTCGAAAAACTTTAAAAGGGTTTGCATTACTCAAAAATGGAACTTTTAGAAGATCGAAAGAATTTTTATTGTTTACATTTATTAGGCATTTAAAAGCCAGAAAACAAGGAAACCCAATTCGAAGTCAAACGACTGCGACCCCGATCTGCCGTGATATTCAAAACGTGCCAAGCGCCATTTAAAATTTATTTCTTTACAATGACCTTGAAATGCCACAATACATAATGCAAATGTATCGTAAAAACGGGTGCAATTTTCTCAGCAAAAGCGTGATGGTAAAAAAAGTAGTAAAAACCTCACTGCAGCAGATTCAATGAATTATATACGGATAAAAATCACTTCCAGAATTTCGATTGATTAATAAATTGATTGCGAAATAAATAAACTGCATCTCGTTTTAATATTTAAATCAATCAATGAAAACCAGTTTTCAAATCCAGTCCATCTTTGAACACGCAGCTGAGGGTCAGAGGTCATATTTTTATTCGCATTAAAAATCGTCTGCAAACGGCATTTACTAACAAGTCCTAGAGCGATAAGTTTTAGTAGATGGCGGATTTTTGGGAGTACATTACAAAATATGTAAAATCTAAAATAATTTGCCTCGGATTATTTTGATCTTGATGATGTTAAAACATACTGACGAAGGTTTGATCAATATTTTTTCTAAGTTTAAATTTTTCTCTATACAAAAATTTGTATAAAACTTATGGCAATTTCTCATTTATACTAGAGAATCGCGTGATAATTAGGTTGATTTTCGACTGCAGTCCTTAAACCAACATTTACTTTCTCGTGATTTTGGGCGCTAATAAAAATAAAAAAAAACAGAATGCCTGTTCTGTGGCTACTCTGCATTGGTAGTGAACTTTGATTTGTTCAAAAAGCAAACAAAATGACACCTAATTAAGCAGCATCATTAAGTGCAAATTGAATAATTATTAATTAATAAGCATCATAATTTATAATTACGGCTTTTGGAGGATATATAGAACACAGTTTCTAGTGCATGAAAAAAGCAAATCACTTTGCAGTCGAGTTGCAATCAGACTGATAATTAATACGAAATAATTATAAATTCTAATAACAACAAAAGATTTTTCAAATGGTAATATTTGTTCTATAAATTATTTATTAAATTATGTCTAATCATTTCTATGAATAGAACATTCTTTTTTTTCATAATTATCCAGAAAAAAACAAGCAATAAAGGAAATATATATTTTTCTTTATACTTGCTTGAAAGTACGCGCAGCTTTCGATTTCGATTTTAAAGCAGAAAATCTAGCATTTAGGCTCTGCCGTGATTACTCGCCCGCCATCTCTAATAGCGGGCCGAAAGAAAGTAACAGCGGGACGAAAGTTTTCTCGTGAGACTGTCGCCAGCCAGTAGTAGCTAACAGCTGTTATTGCATATAACCTCAAAATTTCTCACTTGAAAGTTATAAGTCTTTTTATATAATAGTCAAAGTACATACTTTCGACCGGGTATAAAGAAAAATAGCATACACTACACAGGCAGAAGATTGGAAGCCCTGAACTGAATGATGCCAGAGGCGAAATCGAGAGCATCATTCGCGCAGTGCACGAATTTCAACTTTCTGCCCTTGTGGTCTTAATATACTATTGCTACACAGCTTCTATGATTAGAGGATTTTTCATAGAAGACGTATTTCCCTATATGGCGTTTAATTACTTATTTCTAAGAACTATTGTCGATAAATTGTAATTTTAACAGAAGCAGATAAACAACCTTATCTGCTAACGCCGAGTAAATACCAGCAAATAAATACGACCTATATTATGTGTTAATCTATGAAACACAATTTCTAAAATTAAAAAAATGACAAACAAAAATAACAACACCACCACGCCGTACGACACAAAAACTAAAAAAAATCACAGCAGTTTTTAGTGATAGGGTGCGATTTTAATTAGAAAATATTTCAAAAACCACACGACTAGCTTTTGTTTTGCGAAGTAACTTTAAATGAATGTTTCTTTAGGGACAACATAACCTTTAAAACATTTAAACAATGTTAACGTACCACCTCCTTTGAGCGTATCCGAATCATCGACAGCATTTACTGGAATGACGAATAATGGCAAAACACCACTGAATCCAACAATTGTCGAAGCAATTGCCGAAAATATCCAAGGGTTATACTGAAAACCGTCAGCAAAGCTTGTCATGAATTCTGGTAAATAATCCATCATAAAGTCCTTGTAGATCACCGCGAAATTGTCATCACCAGATATTAAATTATTTGTAAATGAGCAATTATTAACGTTTTCGAAACTTTGATTCCCGAAATCAATCATTATTAATGCTTTTCAAACTGTGTATGGATTGTTTTAAATGACAGTTAAGAGGTTATAGTTCCAAGTTTTTTGTTAAACAGCTTTTAAAACAAGGTGTTACAAGTAAACTGACTAATCTACACTGAGATTGAGCCAGTTACTTCAAATTATTTAATATCAAACGCGCGATTTAATTTCAATCAATTAAAAAAAACTATTTGCAATCCATTGTCGAACCATTACGGTCACTTTACGCTATTGTACGACTAATTTGTTGCCTCACAAGTCCCCTCTTTTTGTAAAATGACAAGTGCTTTACTGCGCACATCTTTTGGCGCAAATACGTTCACGGTTTGCCCTCCATTTTCACTCCCAATAACACACATAGCGACATCGCGACGTTAGTAACGAAACTCTTCGAAGCGAAATCAAAGAAACAAACTCGAATGTCTGTGGCCTTCTGAAATTGCATTTTCTATCGAGTCATGTTGTATTTATTTTACAGAACTATTTTTAGAACAACTCCAACAAAGTTATGCTACGAAGAAAATTCAACACAACAAATTCCTTCCTGCAATTCCAAAGATTTGATTTATTTGCGTCGCAATGATAAGCTTAAAGCACTTATAATTTAACCATTCAATGCATTGCTATTTCAAAATCGCACTTTGAATTTTTGATTTCGTAAAGTTTAAATCGATATTTATACATTGTAGGGTTCCGTACGTCCGACCACAAAACGTAATCCTTATAGGATCACTCTTGGGTCTTATTTTTTCCGAACCTACGGAACGAAAAAAATGAAAATAAAGTTAGATGACCCACGGACGTATAGCGTAAATAAATGAATTCCGATTTTGGGGGTATAATCAGTTGATATGACCGTTTGGTATTAATTAATTTGAAAGAGGCGATTGAAGTTTCAAATTCAAATTGAGCGATGAGCGTCTAGGACTGACCTATAAACCCACATGGAACTCATCAACTAAGCGTAAATCTGGAGATGAAAATAGTATGATTATTATTGCAAACAGTGAAAACGTTTTTAATAGTGTACATGCATTGTAAATTATGTATCAAGCTTCGTAAAAATTCTAACAGCGATACAAAATAATGTGAGCAACAAACTCTGATTAGCAAAAGTAATTTTGAAAAAAGGTTTGAGCCAATAATATACAACCATCTTTGTAAAGTGCTTTTCTAAAGATTCTAAGGAATTCAATGAACAATGACAGATAACCAGTTTCATATTCAAAAATACGTAAATTACCCAAATTATACAATATCACATTGCTACTTGGAAAATCTAGTAATCTAGGAGCTTCTCGAATCCAGTCAAATCCAAGCCATTTTTTAACTTCTCAGATCAGTACTTCGTGCCTTCCATCCAAAAAAAAAAATAGACAACAATCTTGAATAAGATTCAGAGTGAATTATGTCGGAGACCATTCAAAAAGCATCTTTGATATAAAAGTATGGCACTCCATAAATGAGTAGCTATCCAAAATTCGAATTAGAAAAAGATCTAAAAGACTTTCGTATAGCTTTGGTGTCAGTTAGTCGAAGCACTGTAAAAATGTTTGCGTTTGATGTTTGGGTTGTAAAAACTCCACGTGTATAATCAACACTCGTGAATAGAATTCGGCACTTAAAATTATATAAGTCACGGTCAAAGACTTACTGGAGAAGTTTTTCCAATGGTTTACGAGTTTTTTCATAATCACTATGTTCCCTCGCTTGACACAGGAGAGACAGAGAGAGAGCAGATTATAGATGCTCAACATCTGAGATCATCGGCGTCTATCTGACACAGGGAATGAATTGCGTAAGAGATCAGAAAATATGTCGCTCGTTAAAAGGAGATAGGTAGTGAGTGCTATCTCTTCACGTCCTTTTCTAATCACTTTGGACAAGTAGATAGATTGATAGACGCTCAACAACTAAGGACATTAGCGTCTGTGTGTGTATTAGAGAATCTGTCAGCCAACATTCATAAATCGATTGGTACAAGAGCTCGGGTCCCTGGGAGCGCTAATTCCCATAAAACATTGGAATGCTATGTTCCAATGTTTCCCCTGAGGGGTGAAGATTATTAGAGATAGATTGTAGATTATAGACGCTCAACAAATAAGCGTGTATGTGTGTAGTAGAGAATATGTTAGCCAACATTCATAAATCGATTGGTACAAGAGCTCGGGTCCCTGGGAGCGCTAATTCCTATAAAACATTGGAATGCTAACTACATTCCAATGTTTCCCCTGAGGGGTGAAGATTATTAGATAGATTGTAAATTATAGACGCTTAACGGCGATGGCGTCTCACATTATTGTGATGAAACAAAAGCAGGACATCTGACCCTAACGCAAAATCATTCTTTCGCCAAGAGTGCCAAATCCTCCTAACGTCAGGGATGTAAGAACTGTGTACACATACAATCAAGATAAAACGATTCAACACATCCATAGCGACATTAAAATCTGTATTTTATATACATCGACGCGCGATTTAAATCACGACTTTAAACAATTTTTCAGATTTCCACAAATGACGTCAACATATAAATTCTTGCACATATGTTATTACAATGTCGATAGAAGTTCAGTTGAAATCAGTCGGTTGCCAAATTGAGTTGCAGCCAAAATTATTGAAAAGAAAAAAAACCTTTTAACAAATATTTCTCTTAAATTGTTTTTATAAATGTCACTTTTCTATCTGTCGTACTTTTGTGTTGACACGTGGTTTTGAAAAGTCGCCGCCACACCTTAGTGTTTTGTTTATTTCCGGAAGTGTTTTTTTTCTCAAAAAGATCTAAAATGAGGCGCCTGTCAACTTGGAATCAAATAAATTTGACGTCGGAGATTTTGCAGCATACCATAGCTGCTTCACCGTTTTCGTATAAACAGTCAACTCGTAGAAGAAAACTCAATACAGTTTGTATATTTATAAATAATATAGAAATTTTATAATTGTTTAGATTATATTTTATCGTAAAACTTCCAACGCTATATTAAAATCGAAAGACGTAATTTATTGGGAAGTTTTATTTACGAACATTAACGCCAAGAACATTTTTTATAGAACATTAAAATTGTTCGTTATCCAAACGCCATTGCCAAAATATTATCATAACAGTATTTGCTAAGGTATAGTTCTTAAGTAATTTTTATACGATTTTAAATCATTTATTTAGATCAAATAAACTGTAAAAACTTGGCCAAAAGTCATACAGGAAGAATACTACAATACTACTCTACGTACATGTCCACAAGTGACAAATATTTGCCACAAATACTTGTGACAAATATTTGTCTAGTACATCAGTCGTGGGATATCCGCTTTAGACATTTTACATTACAATATATCAACGACTGTCCTTTCAAAATAGCTGCAATATTTGTGACAAATATTTGTCTAGTACATCAGTCGTGGGATATCCGTTTTAGGCATCAATAATTACAACATATCAACGACTGTCCTTTCAAAATAGCTGCAATATTTGTGACAAATATTTGTCTAGTACATCAGTCGTGGGATATCCGTTTTAGACATCAATAATTACAATATATCAATGACTGTCCTTTCAAAATAGCTGCAATATTTGTGACAAATATTTGTCTAGTACATCAGTCGTGGGATATCCGCTTTAGACATCAATAATTACAATATATCAACGACTGTCCTTTTAAAATAGCTGCAATCAATGTACTGCTAATGCATCTAGGATAAAGAGGTGCCATAGGTTACTTATTTTTACATTTTGATATTAAAATAGAATCGATTAACCAATTGTCGCTATCAATGATCAAGTCTTAATATTTAATTAGTGGCTCAGCGAAGAGTCGAATGTTAACACCTAATTTTCATATTTCTTTTGTGAACACTCTCTGTTAAAATGTGTGAAATTTGACAAACAGAATAGTGTCTTTTAAAAATATTTATCAAGAACTATACGCCTTCGATAATTGTAAATTCAAAAATTAAAAACGGGCAATGGACTGGTCCCATTTGAATGTCGAAAATGCCCAGACGGCTCTTGAGCGGGATGAGTTGCATAGCAGTTTTCGAAATAAACACAAACTTGTTAGTATATAGACATTCGTTAATTATAGGTTTTAATACTAATTAACTAGGTATAATATTTAATTGACTTTTTTTTTTGTCCTTGGTAATTAATACAAAAATAACTGTCAATAAAATAAAATAGTTTGAACATCAACCGTAAAAATATTTAAAAAAAAACTGAATTATTACAAACCTTTTAATGAACAATTGTTTAACTAAAATTTATATTTACATGTGTATTTTAACTTTTATATCTACTTGATCAAAACATTTAATAGTTATAAAGCTTGAAAAAGTCCCAAGCAAGGGACGAAACATCGCTATAAATAACAAATAAGTGTTTACTTAAAAAGTCCTTTTTCCCGACAAATCATTTTTATATAGTATTTAATGTTAATCTGTGGCTACCATTCAAGGTCTTAAAGACCGCGCACATCTATCAAGCACGACCAGCACAGCACGGAGCAGAAAAGCCTGTTCGTGAAGGAATTCATGTTATTTAATGAAGCAGCGCACATTAAATCAGCAGCCAGCAACGACCGTCAGTCGGCCGCCTGCATTCCGTCTAGTCCTGTTAGATCGATCTAGTGTGCTAGTGATGTGACGTTTTCATTAATTTATTTGCATTGATAAAACTACTTGAAAACTGCAGAATGTCTCCCGAAATCTGCACTAAAATTTGCCCGGTTTGCGCTGGTTTAGTGTGCGACATCGTGCAGGTTGCGGGATCGTGCTGGTTCATGCTTAACAAGTCTGTGAGATCTTTTATGATGCTATTCTGTATAGTCAATGTTATAGAATTTGTAACATTGTAAAAACTGTCTTACTTTACGTAAATTTACTGGAAAGTGAAGAATTTAACAGCACTGTCGTTTTTATCATTGATTCTACAGAATAGCATCATAATATTGCATAGGGACTTATACCAAAGTGCCGTGTCTAGCAAGTTGCCTGCCTAGCAGGCTATTTAAAACAATTTACTTATCCGAAACATGGGTTCTCCAATTTAAAAAATTCAAGTTGAATTGGAAAAGAAATTTCAAAAAAAAAATAATATCAACAATACGCATTTATTTATTTCGCTTGTATTTATAAATAACTGATAAAATATTACACAAAAAAATACGTGTCGAATTGCATAACCTCTCTTATTTAAGTCGGTTAAAAATTAATGATAAGATATACGATTCTTTATCTTTAAAAAAAAATAATTTTATTTAATTATTATAGCAAATTATCAACCAATAATTATCTGCAAATCTGTCTTATTAAATGTAAACACAGTTGTTACAATAGAAGAATAATACGCAGTAGAAGGCGAACCCGTCTTAAATTTCTGATTTACAAAACGCTGCAATTTCAAAAATCCCTCCTTCTGTGGCAAAACAAAGTGTAGTATTAAGTATTTGTGATCATATTTTTGTTTAAAAATAAAAATCAACATTTATTGAACCTTAGACTACAGTCCTGTGTTAAAGCCAATTCAGACTAGCCGTTCTCGGTTACGATTCACCGGTCCGGTTGGGAGCTCGACCAATCAGGGCGTAGTCGTTTCCGATTGCGGTCAAACGACTACGCCCTGATTGGTCGAGCTCCCAACCGGACCGGTGAATCGTAACCGAGAACGGCTAGTCTGAATTGGCTTTTAGGCCTTATAGTAGGTACAATAAGACCTCGCTTAACGCTATTTCAGTATTACGCGGTTTCTAAAAGAAAACGTTTAGCCACAATAACGTAAAATATGGATCAGTTTATACAAAATGATTCAAATGTTGATAGAAGTTCAAAGGCAAAACGAAATGTCATTGATGCAATATCTTGCTATCGACAACAGCTTGCTGAACGAAACAGAAAAAGGCAAACGACATTAGATGACTTCTTCACAAAAAACAAAATATGTCAAATGAGGAACCTTCTTCATCGCAAATATAACTTCTTAGTCGAACTTTTATTTGATTTTCATAAATGTTTTATGGACAAAAATAAGCAATTACTAAATCTATGATAAAAAGGTAACAACAACTGTTGTAAAATTAAACAAAAACTAACAAATTTTCTTATTCTCGGTTCTGTTTCACTTATTATTAAGATGACTTCGTTTAGCGCTGCAGGAACTTATTGGAATGTGTCTCTCGCATTAAGCGGGGTGTTACTGTATTCTGAAATTTACGATCAGGGATAGGTGTCATTCTTCAGTTTGAAAGTTTCATCAATGTTACAAAAAACCTCACCGACTAACATAAGACACGATCTGCGATCATCCCGCGAGGGAAGTTATTTTCGGTAATTTAGCTATTTTCACGGCGCGCAATCTTTTAGACCGCACGTTCTATTTTCTTATAATATGAATCTGGCAGGCAGTAAGCGTCGCATCACCTGCCGCGACGCACAGATCAAAAAATAACCCGTTCGATAATAATAGTCAATACACGGCTTAAAACGAGCCGAAAACGCTCCGAAAGAAGTTATATAATATGTGTTGAAGTGTCGGTGTGTTTAAAATTGGGTTTAAATAAGCACAAAAATGGAGTTAGGTGGTGATATTTGGGGTCAAATCGCCTTGGAGGCGAATCAAATGTACGTCACAGACGGTACGGGTGCCAGAAGTCCTTTTGCTCACACGGTAATATAAAAAAAAATTCACCAACAAATTTTTAAATTACACTTCTTGGTTTCCGGGCTTGTACGCCGTGGTCCAATGGTATTTCTACCTAACGTTTGGTCTACAACTGCGGTAGATGAAACGTCAGGTAGAAACACCAATGGATCCGCAAACCAAGAAGTTTTAGTACGTCAGTCGTGAAAACCTACACAGTTAAATAACATTTTTTGTTAGATTTCTAACAACTCGGTACACATTTATCAAAATCTTTTATTTTTATCACCGAAATAAATATTAGGAGTAAAAATAATACACTTCTAAGCACACACTAATGATCTCAGTTGTTAAACGTCTACAATCTACAATATCTCTCGTTATTAATGTATTTGTCATATAGCACAAAAAAAAACAACAATCGGGCCGTCCTAAGAGTGGTTGTTAGGGGTTGTAAAATGTCTTTGGGTCCAAAAATACCGCAAAATTCTCAGAATTGATTCAAAGTTGACATTTAGCTCTATAGTAAAAATTAAAAAGAGTTGCTATAATTTTAATATTTTAAGGAATGCATTAAAGGGTTAAATTTTTCATTTTGTTCAAAATTAAATATAAATTCACATAATAAAGCCACACTGCAAACTGTATTAGCAAATATATAATAGTTTTTTAAAATTGCGGTCTCTGGACAATTTTAACTTTTAAAATCAGAAAGTAAAAATTGTGGTGTTACTCTTCTTAGATTTTCGTACAGTAATTACCATAGCTTTTTTGATTTAACATTAAGTATCAAAAGAAGTTAATCAACGCCATTATTCTAGACGCTGATGACCTACAATCTCTTCTCTCTCTTGTAAACCCCAATTTGATTTTAATTGTTTAGACCAGGGGTCTTCAAACTTTTTAGCGTAAGGGCCACACTGAGTGCTCTACTAGTTCTCAAGGGCCACGGCCTATCCCATCTGCCCTGGGCTCATCGTAGTATCAATATAGTTTTGAATTACGCGCAAAATATTTACAGATCCAAATAAACGGATGAATATTTGAAGTCGCTGCTGATAATTTCCGTTGCGAACATTCGTCAGTGGAAAGTCACAGCTACATAAGTCTGATTGATCATAATAAAGTTATGTTTCTTTTTTCATTTCAATATGTAATTGTCCTATCTATGTTGCTTATTACAGTTAGTAAGATATTCAATTTAATTATGACGGGCCAGATAAAGGGCATATTCGATCCGCTGCTGCGGGCCACATTTGGCCCGCGGGCCGTAGTTTGGAGACCCCTGGTTTAGACGATCGAGAAGTTACCAGACAAAGTCCTGTTCAACATCTTCAGTTATTTGATTCACCGCGACGGTCTCTTGGGGAATTTTAACTTTTAAAATTTAAACATGACCAAAACAGAAAGTAAAAATTGCGGAGTAATTCTCAGATTTTCGAACAATTATTATTATTATTATCCTCTGAATTATTTGTTATGTTTTATATTCGATTTATCATTTAGTATCAAGAATTTAAACAAGTTTATCAACGCTATTATTCTAACTCCGAATTCATTTTTAATTATATAGACGATCGAGAAGTTGCCAGACAAAGTCCTGCTCAACATCTTCAGTTATTTGACCCATCGTGAAATATGTCAAATGGCGCGCGTCTGCAAGAAATGGAGGATGATCGCTTACGACACCCGACTCTGGAAGTACGTTTCGCTGAGACCGGAAATTTCCGGACTCCACGTCGGCTCGCTTGAATCACTTCTGGCTTTAATCAGCATTCGATTTGGACCGTCGCTTCGGTAAGTCAAACAACCAGTCATCGATCAATCTTTTTTTGGGGGAAGGACACTTTTTACACCGCTAGGGCACGTTCAGGAGTATAAGTGTATGCTTTTTGGTAGATTTTAAAAATAAACATGGCGGCTAGTGAACAGCTGATTTATTTTAGGTTATTTCAACATTATATTCTGCCTGTGATCTATTAAATCTCAACTTCTAATCGAACTGAATTTCTTTTTTCAGTTATATTGAATTGCCGATCGAATTAATCACACACACAGTACTTCACGAGTTAGCCAACAAATGTCCAAACCTCACTCACATGCTGCTGGATTTCTCGACAGCTATGCAGCTTCACGATTTCAGCGAACTGCAAGCTTTCCCAACAAAACTCAAGTACATGTGCATATGTTTGTCGGAAGTCATCTTCATGGAAGGTTTCATGAGAAAAATCTACAATTTCATCAACGGCCTTGAGACGTTGCATTTGATCGGATCGTACGAAAAGATCGAGGAAGAAGATGAGGAAATTTACGAGGTCATCAACGTCCACAAACTCAAATCGGCGACGCCTAATCTCAGGGTCATTAATCTGTACGGAATTAATTTCGTCGACGACAGTCATATCGACGCTTTCAGTTCGAATTGCATTCAGGTACGAAGAACCAAGGTTATTAGATACAGATGTTATCTCGTTACGTTGGATAGTAGTCATCCAGTGGACTGTCAATTGATATTGCGTGGTTGGTGGAAATATGGACAGCTGAGGTTATTCGTTAACGAGGTCACCTGTATATCTCTATAATGACCTTAACTTATACTAAATATTATTAGATAGAGAGGTGACCTCGTTTCGTTGAATATTAGTGGAAAGATGACGTCATCCAGTGGACTGTCAATTGATATATAGTTGGTAAAAAATATTGAACGGCGTTCTAGCTGACATCATTCATTAACGAGGTGACCTGTGTATCTAATGATCTTAGGTACAAACGTCGTTTTGTGTGTGTGAAAATGGAAGTTAAAAACTGATTTTTATTGTGTTTCAGTTGGAATGTTTGGCGGTCAATTTCTGCGCTAAAGTAACCGGCTCAACAATGAAGACTCTTTTCCAAAGAAGTAGGAGACTGAAGTGTTTGCTGATGGAAGGAACAAGTAATGTGAAATTATTTATTAAATAACGAACATTTAAAAACTCTAAAGCTTCACACGGGGCTGGATTCGCTGCTAAGTTCCAAGCGTGCTGTAACGCTAGATTTTGGCTTTGTATTAAATTATTTAAGTTACACAAATTAAATATAATGAAGCTTTGCTTCGATGTATAAAAATGAACATTTGAACGCATTTGTAAGAAAAAGATACAACATCAGTTGAGTTTCTTTACATTGAGGGAGGGCCTCAAACGATATAATTACGCCACTGGCATTAAAATTAACTTAGAAGCATTAATAATCTAATTTTTGTCGACCCGTTATCTTCCTGTTCTCTTAGATTTAAAAAGTGACTTCGTAATGCAAGTGGAATGGGAGAAATGCGCTGTCCAAGAGTTGGACATAACGGCAACAGATCTGTCCACGGAATGTCTCATCGACATGGTGACCAGAATACCGAATCTGAGGTTCTTTGCGGCCGGTCAACTCAATGGAATGAACGATTCGGTACTCAAAGCCTGGTCAGAACACGGAAACCCTAAAAATTTGGTAAGCTTTTCGTTTGAACCATTAAGACTGTCGGAACGCTCTGAATTTAAGCCACACTATGAGGCTAAAAAATGCTGTTACAAGGCTGTCAGTTGATTACTCTAAATTTTGGAAATATTTTGAGGATTTAAAACACTTTTACGAAAAAGGAAGCGTCACTTTAGGTTTGAGATGGAACAATTTTGTGAAATAAGTACGAATAAGGTCGTAGTGTGACATTGAAAACGTGTGTTTTTTGGCACAATTAATGCTAACTTTTTTCTAGCAAATCGTACATAAATTACGAAAACGGGGGCATTAAAACCTGGAAGAAGAGTTCTCAAAAGTTTAATTTTTTGTTTTAGGTGTCGCTCGATTTGGACCGATCGGATAATTTATCCGACGATGCCTTGCAGAAATTCGTGCAGCGATACGGACATCAACTGTGGGGATTGAATTTGTCAGGGATGGGTCATATCACAGATGCATTGTGGCAGTCGATACTTCCCGTACTCACTAACGCCAAGTAAGTTCTATAAAGCTGCGAGATTACACATGAGAGATTGTAGATTATAGACGCTTAACATCTGAGGTCACAATACAGACGATTTTTGGACTCTACGAACTTAAATTTGTTTTTGGGCAAAATAAAAAAAGTTAATCCCTTAAAATAATAATTTTATACTCAGTTGAAATACTGTTTTCATAATATTTGTAAGTCCGGTTCTGTCGAGTCGATTTTAGTAAAATTTTAGAAGCATATCTTTTAATTGATACTAGAGATGATTCCGTGAATTTTTTCGGTATTTTGAGATCCAAATAACTCAATAAAACTCTTATAAAAACTTCGCATTTTTTACAGAATTTTAATATTGGGTACGCAAGAACGTCTTGGAGTCAACATCTTAGTTGACCAGCTGATGGATACAATAGCCAACAACTGTCCCGAAATCGAAAGAATCGAATTGCGTTGGGACCCTGAGAACTTACGTTTTTCAGACAAAAGTCAAAAAGCAATCGATACTATCAGAGTCAAATGTTTGAAATTAAAATGTCTCGTTTTGAGGTAAGAACAAATTCTTTTTAAATCAAAATCAATTCATTAAATAGTGCAGGTGCTATAATAAAATCGGTATTTTTTTCAGTGATGGTCGCTACTACGAAATCACCAAAGCCAATTTCGAACGCGCCGATCGAATGACGGTGGTCAGAACTACGACAAGCTGTCGCGTTTCGAATTATTATTTATTATCTAATTATAGAGACCTTGTTTTCAATTAAACACTTCAATTATTATTTTGTTTTGTTTCGTTTATTTTTTAAGAATTTGTTGTAATTTATGAAGAACTATTTATAAAACATTATTTGATTTTACTGTCGCCCGCTTCCCCTTGGCGTCGGACGCCCCTGGTGCAAACCATCCCCTAAATACGACTCAATCGGAATTGAACTACAAACTTTGGCCCCTAACTAACAAGCAATGTTAATAAAAAAAACTTGTAAAATACTAAAAAAATGACGTTACAACTAGCCATTTTGTCTTTGAAATAGGAAATCAAGATATTATTTGCTTTTTTAAAACGGTTTTACATAACATCAGGTCTATTTGTTTCTTTGTAATTAATTGTAATCCAAAATCTTCATGGTTGAGTGTTTGATAAAATGATTATTGGAAAGTTTTTAACAATAAATATAGTTAAATTTTTTTTAGAGGACAGTGGATCATTCAATTAATTATGTATTAATATCCAATCGCAATGTTTCGTTTTTATTTTAAACGTTGCGATTGGATATTAATGCATTATTAATTGAATGATCCGCTGTCCTCTAAAAAAAATTTAATTATAATATATTGGATCTGAAACCACATATATAATAAATATAGTGTTATTAATACCTGCTGCAAAATAATTGAGAAGTGTTCTGGAAGCAAATATTTGCCAAGGAACATTGGGCCAGTGTGTAGTTAGCTTGAAATCATTGAAGTAAGGAAAGATGATATTTGAAACAAATATTTACCATTGACTCTATTGGGCCAGTGTGAAGTTAGTTTGAAGAAATCAGAGCAGAGAAAAGACGAGATTTGAAGCAAATATTTGCCAATGACTCTATTGGACCAGTGTGAAGTCAGTTTGAAGAAATCAGCGCAGAGAAAAGACGAGATTTGAAGCAAATATTTGCCAATAGCTATTGAGTCAGCCTTTCAAGTATGCCTACTCGGATGAACTGTAAGGTTTCAGAAAAAAACAAGCACAAATAAGAAAACTATATATTATTTATTTCATTGAATTATCTCGCATACATTTTTTTAAAAACTCCAATAAATATAATATTGTACATTATAATATACGCAAACTTATAAACTGCCATTGTTCTTTAACCAGGCATACCTTATTAACCATTTAACCGTTACCTTGTATCAAAGTTTTACAATAATTAACCTTCGGTTACGCGATACGAAAAGCCCCACCTATATAAATTTCCAACGCTTTTGGAATGTAGAAAAGCAAAAAGAAAAAAAACCTCGATCGAAACTTAATAATGCTCTTTCGAGAATTTTCGAATCACGTCGAATGTTTTAGCTACGTAGTAAGATATAAGGAGTTGAAAAAAATGGCTTCGATTTGGTGAGTAATTTGGGTAATTACCTATTTTTTTAATATGAAAATGATTAAGTGTCATTGATATTTATTTTTGAACTTATTATTGTTTTTCTTTAATTACGAAAACTTTTATATCTTTTAATTGAATCGTTTGTTTCAAAATGGTGGTCGACTAGAGACTTTAGTAATTCACGAACATTAGCGCCATTAGTGTTAAAAAAATGAACTATCTTGGGCACTCTTTTTTGTGGATGAAAGAGCCTCCTTTATATCTTAGTTCGCGGCTTTAACCTTAAATTTAAAATTGCGCTCTGTCAAAATACATTTCGACACGTCGTAAAGCGAAACCTTTCTGCAAAAAGGACGTTTTGTTTAAAGCTCGGTTCACAAGCGAATACAAAAAAAAACACCGTCCCAACTGCAGAGAGAAATTTCAATAATTTTAGTAGACTAGTCAACTTTCTATTGAAACGTGTTAAAAAAACTGTCATAAAAAACACTTCTGAACCAGTGACGTAGCCAGATTTCTTTCTATAAGGGGCGTTCGTCTCTCGAATTTTGTCCATCACAAGGTTAAAAAAAGCGTGTAGACTTCGGAAGGGGGGTTTCAGCCCAACGCGCCGGTCCTACCTGCTACGTCACTGTTTCGCGATTCTCTTTACAGGAAATAAATCGTTTACTTTATGGTTTCATAAGCCGGTTTTGTCAACAGGAAGATATTAAAAAATACGAAATCGACTTCACTCGAAAGCGTCACCAATGTACGCTGGTGAATAAATTTCGTCCGTCGCGTCGTTTACAATGTTCGTGTAGTGGAAAGATTTCCCAATACTAACAAAACGAATTGAAATATAAAATCATTTGAATTAAATTGAAAAAAAAATTAACTCGAAACGGCGTGTCGTCAATATACGCTGATTAATAAATACGGCTCGTTGCGTCGTTTGTGAGGCTCGTGCAGTAAAAGAATAAACTTCTTGCAAAATTCACGTGACATTATTAAAATCGAAATTTTAGGGCAAATTAAAGTCGTATTGAAATTTACAAAAATAAAAAGGAGATGCCCAAAAATAAACAGAAGAACTTCCGGAAAACCAAAAAGCAAACGATTTGCGCTTTACTATAAAACAGAAGACAACTTACAAAACAAATATTTAAGTAGGTAATATTTTTTTATTAAAATACACCACGATTTCCAGCCCGATTAAATTATTCTAAATATTATGAGAACATTCCAAAATAAATAAAACCGGTGCCCCGTTGAAAAAATATAATAAACATTAATTTTTAGATACATAGAAATTATTATCAATGCCAAGTAAAATTAGTTTATACATTTTTTTCGCTGAGATTTTATTGTTGAAATAACGTTTCTACATTCAAATGAAATCGTCACCTAACCAAAATTATAAATTTGTTAAATTTATATAATATATAAAAAAGAGATGCAAAGAAATTAACGCTTAAAAATATTTCCAAATATATTTAAGGCCAGACTTCAACGGTCGTTGTCCTTCAAGAGGTAGCAATAAGCTTCATATAATTTGCAACACTTTGCAGGGAATTATTCAAAAATTAAATGTGCCATTTTTTTAAAATGTTATACTCAGCTTGTAGTTTTCCAGCAACATAACTAATTTTGAAAAAAGATTACTGAATCTTACAATCCCGTTATATAAGAGTCGAGGTTGTAGATTGTAGACGCTCAATAACTGAGATCTCTTGAAAAAACTGGCACCGTCCAAGCCTGGCCTTAAAAATACGTCCTTGATTTTTTTAAAGCTGAGAAACATAATTCTGATATATATAAAGCGATTTCAATTCGCCCGGAATCAAGAAACAAGCGAAAATCGGCACCGCTTAATATCAAACGTTACTGATTGTAAAATAAATAAAAATTTGTTCAAAAAAATAAGTCTTCGTTGTGGATAAAAACTAAAAATTAAAGTGATTGTTTTAATTGACTCAAATTTAATAATCAGACATCGGCGTGTAATAGCTGCTTTCGCAGAAACCTTTTTTAGGTGCTCTTACGGTCTTTTTAGACGACCTCGTACATTTTTCGGTGAAAAATTATATTTCACTGTGGTAATTCTATTCCCCTTATTACCTTTATAAAATCAGTATTCAACAAAAGTCAAAATCGCTAGATTGAAACAAACTTAAAGATCTAGTTCACTTGGTTAGCAGTGTTTGTTTTAGACATAACCTAAAATAGATCAGCTGTTCACTAGCCGCCATACATATTTTTAAAGTACAATCAAATCAAAACATTCAAAAATGTTTGTTATGGCCGAATAAAAACTGAGTTTGGTTCTAAGTGTCTCAATTTATGGGAAAGTAGCTATTACTTAAAAAAAAAAAACGAAACTCTAGTCCGATGTCTAACAATATTCATTTTGTTTATTGCCATTCAGCAAATTATTGCATTGAAACTTTTTACGAAACATTCCGACAATATTTATAGACGCTCGACAACAGAGGTCATAAGTCAACAATAAATATTATCGTTGGAATAACTATTGAAACGTATAGTTAACGACAATTGACAAAAAAAAATTATCAACTGTCGTACCTTAAAATTAAATCAGCCAACTTTTATTTATTTTTAAATAGTTTTCAACAACCTCTGTAGTAAATTTTATTTTTTTTCCAATGTTTTATATTAATTTTATGTACAAGGAATAATATACTGTTTTAAATGTAGAATTGAATAATAACAATGCAAGTCATTTACGATTATAATTATTTATGTACAAGACAAACAGCCTAAAAGTCTGTTTTGATCAAAAATCAAAAATAGTCGGTATATAAGTACGCTTTTCTCGTTCGGGGGGCGGTGCCCCAAAACTGTACCCCCAGCCGACATTTTAAAATGAGGCGAAGTTGGACAAGAGATGCGTTACAAATTTCGTAAAAATCGCTCCTGTCGTTTTTGAGTATTCCCCAAAGTGACAGAAGACTCGAAGAAATCCTACTCAAAACTCACACTTCCCGTTTTAAATCAGACTGATTCCAAATCAAATCAATTTTACTCGCAAAAATCATTTTTGCGGCGTATTAAAAAATCGAAATAAAGAAAATAACATAGCCGCAGTGCACTATCCGATATTGTAAAAATTTCAATCGCGATTTCTGAAAACTTCAACAAATGAAAACGGAATTTCCGATGCAAAGTGAAAAGAAAAAAAATAATTCAGTTATTTGTAACGAGTTTTCTGTTGGCTGGAAAATATATTTATTCTATTACATCACAGACGTATTTTATCTAAATAAATTACTAGTTAATAAACTAATGGACGTCGGCAAATGACAAGCATAACGTAGATGGCAGCAGGTACATAGCGACCTAAGTTATGATTGATTTTCACTACGAAGTATACTAAAAACCAAATCTACATGTTTTTTAGTAAGTTGCGTGATTTAAATAACTAAATCTGTGATGTTTTAAAATTAAAACCATCATTTAAATAAATATTATTAGTTTCTCTATCTGTAAATTCTTTTTCTGTGTCAAAATCTTAAGGGGTCTTTACAAACCATTTTCTCGGCATTTACAATACAAATGGTTTCCTTTCTGATAGCAAACAACCACTTATTTTCCAGTTCTGGATTTTTTGGAAGTACAAAAGCCCTATAATTTGAGAGAGATTGTAAATTATAGACGCTCAACAGGTGAGCTCATCAGCGTCTATGCTATAATTTGAACATTGGTAAACGCAACACAACGGCATTGTCAAGAATTTATTATTTCAAATAAACTAATTTTGTACACACCGCTGTGGATTTTTCACTGAGGTCGTTATATAGCTGGCGCCCCTAGCGGTAAAGTTTGGCAATGCCCATTTCCATTAATTATCGATTGATTTTAATGTGTAATCATTAACAATTTGTGACAATACCAAAAAAATAAACAAAAACTAAAACAATCTCGCGTTTGCACGCACTTTCTTTTGTTTCAAACAACTATCATTTGTTTTAATGTCGAAATTGTAAAATTGTAACCCTTTTAGATTTTCATTAAAATTATTAACCGAAATGGACACTTTTTGGTAAAAGAAAATAATACTATTTTTTCTCCGAAAAAAAAAACTTCATAATTGAAGAAAATAATTTAATTCCAAATAAAAAATCAGTTTTGATATAAATCGCAATGAAATGCAAAATTACTATTCAATTACAAGAAAAGATCGTACCGGTAATAAAATTCTTTTTAAAATGGCGAACAAAACCCGAGAAACGAATCACCTCACGTCGCCACCAAGTGCATTATTATTAACAGTTCCGCCATTGTTCGGCGCGGGCTGAGCCGGTTCCTGAGCATTGATTCTATTCTCTTCTTTCGGATTATCATTACTCTCGACTTTATAAAGAATTTCATGACACAGCGGACACCTATCTTGGACGTACAACCATTTCCGCAAACACACGCCGTGGAAGTAATGGTTACACTTGGTTACTTTGGCCGATTTCATTTCCTGATAACAGATGGCGCAAACGTCGTCAAGTCGCTGCAACTGTTCCATGTTTGCTTCCGGCAAGCTGTTGATTTTATTCACGGCGGTTCTCCTTTTCATAAAAACCGACCAGCCGGCCCTGGCCTCGCACCAAATATTGAAATACGCATGAATACACATCATTATAGCTCTTATAGCTCCGCCCGATTCAAAGATCAGGATCCAAGCTCCGTTGAAGAACAGGAATATCCCGAAGCAGAACTCGACGGTGTTACCGAACGCTCGGATGTAATAGACGTAGTCGTCGAGCTTCTCCCAGAACGTCATTCGATATGCGTCGAAGAGGAAGAGAGAGTATATCATGAGAGAGACGCAGACTTTTACGATAACCTCGACGCTGAACGCGGTTACAGCTAGTAGCCACGTCGACATTTCGTGATGGCCCCATAAATAATACAGCAGAGTTATCGGAAAGAAAATTAAGAAAGTGCAAACGCCGAGGGCGCGGAAATGGCGATGCAAAGAAGGGTTATGCGATGCGCTCAAACTCATCAACAGAGGGTTTACGATGTTGTGTATGAAATGCAGGAGCGCCGTAAAAAGCAGACAGAAGTTGCGGCATAGTCTAACGAACCGTTTTTCGGGATCTAAACCTGTCAGCCCGGTTTGTAGCGCTAGGATGTAAAACAGAATCGCCGAAACGGTCCCGAAACTTTTGTCGTCTTCGTCTTCGGTGAGGAGAACCCACTGGAAGAAGCAGCCGATGTAATGACAGATGATCGACACAATACTCGTCATTCCCAAAACCGAGGTCAACGTCTCGCAACCCGATATCATGACGCTTTTAACGACTTCGACGCTCGCGTTAAAACTGAACATCTGATAATCCGGTCGATCGATATAATTCTCCATGACGAACGAGACCCCGTTCTGGGCGACCCGTAGTATCCAGAAAGTTCTCAGAACGGACGGGACATTCAGCCTCGACCATTCGGTCTCGACGAGCGCCGATATCCCGAAGTTCGATATGAAATTGCGGGCGTGCTGGAACCCGCCGTAGACCGTCTGCACGACCGAAACCACCGAATACCAAATCACGAATTTCACCAGAGCCAGCGGCAAGAGCGCCGCGAAGACCGGCGCATGCGTCAAGATCGATGCCGGTAACGGCAAGATGCACAGAACCGATGGCGCCATGAAAGATATCGGTAACAGTTTCTGGATGACGTTGTATCTCGGGCCGAGGTGTATATATGAGAAGATGGCGCCCAAAAGAAACTGAACTGCGTAGTTTTGGATAACGATCGATGTGCTGCCCGACGGATCGAGGAGACGGTTCACGTTTAACGAGAGCAGGTCTTCGAGTATACTCGATGTCGGTGCTTCCGATACCGATAGCGAAGCGATGACCGATTTCATCGCGCTTACGTTGGTCCAATAGGAAATGAATACGATGCCGACCGATGTCAGGTACATGTAAACGACCATCAGGTGTTTGGTCCATAGGGTAAAGACGCATAGGGATCCGAGGCAAGCTGAAAAGAATAAACAAGGAATAAGTATATTGCATCGTAAGGACAGAAAGTTCGAAATTCCTATACTGCAAAAATTTCAACTGTCTGGTCGTGTGATGTATACGATTTTTCTTTATACCCGGTCGAAAGTGAATACTTTCGTCCCGCTGTTACAGACTGCGTGCAAGTAATTCCAGCAGTGCATAAATGTTAGGCTTTCTGCTTTAAAATCGAAGCCGAAAATACGTACTTTCGACAGGGTTTGAAGAAAATAAGAGTTGTCGTGTTATGTGGTCTATTTATAGACATTTTAGATTTAATCATTAATTTTTGAAAACACGTAAACTAGAATATAAAATTATCGACGCGTGACTTTAAATATTTTATTAGCATAATAAAATATTCATAACTTATGGGTTATTGATTTTACAAAGGCATTTTTAAGACTTGTCATGCTATCAAAAAGTTGATTTTCAAAAAATATGATGATTCATTTCTCGATAAGTATTTACACAATGACTGTTCAACTGAAACAGATTTCTGACGTATAATTTCAGCAAGAATCATTGCAAAACATTATATTGTTGACGGAAAAATATTGGGGCAAACTTACCGATACAGCATAAGCCAAATCGAAGTAATGTGACAAGCGCATATTTGTAAACAACGTCGTCCTGTTGATAATAATCCGTGTCGTTATTCGTTTCGTTAAGTTCAATTTCATTCTCTTGAATATTTGGCAGTCCTAACCCAATTTTCAACAATTCATCTATCACAAACAGCGGTGGTACTCTTAAAACCACATCGACAATACTTAAAATTTTAGTTCGCACCGACATCACATCACAAAACTGTTTCAATCGACTGATATAATTCCACTGTTAATTTCATAAACTGTTCATTAAAAAAAAAAATACTTATTTAATGGAAATTATTTTCACTGCACACAATTTTTCCTTTACGAACAGATGACATTGAAATAGATTGCTGCAAACGACAGATGTCAGCTGAGTTTCAAATGATTTTCAACTTTTACGCGACAAGGAGGATACAAATTGTTTAGTTCGCCTTCCCGCTCAAACGCGACGTCACACAATGGAACTGCTTTACCGACTTTTATATTTTATATATTCGAAATGTTAAGATGACTCTACTTAAACTTCTTGTTCGTCTGTGAAGTTGCTTTGAGGAAAATATGTTTTTCTTTATGGTCACTGTTTACCAGTTGTTCAACATGCTCCCTTTTTCACCCGCATCTTACGAGTAAAGCTCTAATTTCTATGACAAATCTTATTCAATCTTTAATAATGCTTCAAAATAAACTAGAAATATGTACAATACTTCTCGTATGACTTTGAGCTAAGTTTTTAGAGCTTATTTGATTTAAATAAGCGATTTAAAATCAGATAAAAACCAGAAAATTAGCGTAAGTTTTATACAAACTTTCGTACAGAAAAAAATAAATTTGAAAATAATTATTGCGCAAGCCAAACTTGTCAGTATTTTCAACATAAGTTTGCAAAGAAAAAACCACAGTGTTAATTTTCTTTCCCGTAATTCGAAATCTCGTGACGTGCTGTAAAGAAATATTGACGATTACGTTTTTTTGATTCAATTTTTAAGGCAAAACTATAAGTTTTTTAAAACTTTTAGGTAGCAAGCAGCATTTTATGAAGCTTAATACTTAATCACAGCTAATAAAAAACAGTGACAAAATGAATTTTGCGACCACAGTTCGTAATTTTCCGAGAGCATATTTTACGATCTGAGGGATGGACATACCGTGGTAGGGGGTACGCTAAACAAATCTCTACTTTTTCAAGATCGGACGATACACGCCGATGACCTCAGCTGTTGAGCGTCTATAATCTATAATATATCTCTCAAGACCATACAGCTTAAAAAAAAACATAAAAGAAAATCTAATTCAAAAAAACTTCAAATAAAAATTTTATGAATTAACATATTTTCTGCGAAACATTTCAAAACAACGGTTCAATTAAAGAAGAAAAATACAGACGAATCGTATGTACTTTTAATTATGAATCGTTAATTTCTTTCATCGCTTACACGCATTTTTAAAACAAAAAGGAAACGTTCAACTATTTAAGCGTTGTGCGCGCGCACCTTACGATTAACCTAACCTGTAAATATACGACGACCAAATTAAATTAAACCACGTAAGTAAGAAATAGACAAAGGCTTTCTCACGATGTTTGTATTCACAAAAACGAGTTCATACGATACTTCTTTTTTTTTATACTATTAGCACTAACGGTCGTACATAACTAAAGTCCCTAGATTTGACAGATTACCGCAGTCGTCCGCCATTTTGAGGCAAACGATTCAATTAAAAGATATAAAAGTTTGCGTAATTACAGAAAAATAATAACAAGTTCCAAAATCAATATCAAAGACAAATAATCATATTAAAAATACGTAAATTATCCAAATTATACAATATCACGTGGGTACAATTGATATTAATACTTGGTAAATCTACTAATTTAGGAATCTTAAGACACTGATCACGTGTCGTTTTATCACGTTTTACGAAACCTCGACGCACGACAGCACGTATCCACTCATGAACTATAGTTTATCCTCCAAATCGAAGCCATTTTTTGCGTATTCAATTAAGACCGATCAAGTTTCCAGACCAAATCAAAGACGCATGTGGAGAAGATGATGTCGCAGGCTACATGGAAGTCTGACACAACAAAACAGACATGTCAACATTTGGTCACATCACACATGTTTCTGTCCGTTTGTCTGTCTGTCTGTCATTCTGTTTATATGTGTTAATGACTAATTAATGAGATGAAGAGTATTCGTGTTCAGCTCTGAGTGACAAAATACGCATCGAGGAAGAAGAAATTTCTTTCACGGAACGCTGAGATCGAAATAGCAATAGGCGATATTTTACCGTCGTTTCATAGAATTGTCGAATATACTTTTAGAATAGTTCTTTCTTCAGGTAGATCTGCGGTTTTTAAACTGTGGTTCGCGGACAGTTAGAGGTTCGCGACATTTACGCGAAGGACCAACAATTTTTTTACATACCATTCACAATATTATAATAATAATAATGGTCAATTAAATCTATTAATATAACATAAAAAAATTATAATGAGCCTCATAAGCTCACAAAAGAAGTTTAACTTCTCTAGTTTTTAATATTATTCCCAAGTTTAATTTTTTGTTACGTCAAACTAATTATTAATATTTACACATACCTTAGCAACACACTATAAACTTCTGTCTTTGTCAGTTTCATATAATTTAGAATACAAACTAACTTCCTCTTTAGAGGCAGATTCTATTTCCGCTTGATTTTTTATTTTTTTAAAACAGATACGTCGCTAAAGAAGTTAAACTTCAATAATTAAATAAAACACAATAAAATTTGATTTAATCAAAATGAAGTTTAAATACGTCTGATCATAACTAGATTGAATATTATACTTGTTTCTTCTGCGTCCCTAATAGAAACTCAAAACAAAACAATGTTGTGGTCGACAATGCAGATTATTAATGTTGTCTCAAAAATACCCAACATTATCAATAGGTCTACATATCAAGACCCAAATAGCTCCGACAGTTGCAGGTAGCAAGTTAAAATTTCCTCTCTACTGAAGCACAGATGAAGGGAGGGCTGCATTCTATATTTTGGAATTAAGCACAACGTCAGCTTATCGATAATTAATAATTCGTTTAAATATGTCATCAAGCAGTTCAACAATAAAACAAGTCAACAATGAAACGTAAGTTGGGCGACGGAGAGAGAAAAGAGCAGGTATGCGACGCCACCGACCGCGGCGGTGGGATGTGGTACTGACATTATCTGATTTAACGGGAGACGACGCTCTATATGCAACACTCTCTATGGAAGTTCCGTCGTTCTATTGAATTTCAAACGCAGTTTATCATTAGTTTGTTGCTGTTATTATCTACCGGGTGTTTTCCAACGTACGTCCCATAGCATACATTGATAAATAACGTTAGTAATGAGCAAAATCTATTTTGGTTTTGCGATTCTGCAAGACCGAGACCAAGACCGAATATGCAAGACCAAGGCCGAATGTGCAAGACTAGGCTAAAAATTATTACTTCCGTTCGAAATAAGAAACATGCGAATATTTCTCATGACTTTGTAATTTATACCTCTATAAAACATTGACGATGATTTAGGAAAATTTTTCAAAAGAAGTAACAGGCCAAATAAGAAAGACCAAGACTGACTACGCAAGACCAAAACCAAGACCATTTCAGTCTTAATCTTGGTCTTGCTTTGCTCATTACTAAATTACGCACTTGTGGACTAAAATCTACATTTTTGGAAAACGTAAGTCTTCAAAATTTTGTAAAATTACACTTAAATCCTTCTGTACATATTTTTGAACCTCTTTAGCGACGTATCTATTTGAAGTTATACTTCTTTTGGCGCGAAAGTTTCCCACGCACAGCTAACGAAAATTCGACAGTATGAATTTAGTCGCGCTATCGAAAATTCAACAGTATGAAGTTGGCTGTAAGAGGCTCAGATTGAAATGACAGATGGACGAAATCAATGCACTGTGTCATCTGGAAACTAAATAGTATACTTGACGGCTATAGCCTTTGATTACAACCTACAGTCGTTTTAAGTTACATCCAGTGGAATTTATAATATCGTATTTTTACTCAAGGGATCGATTATAAGAGTAAAAACCAAAATAAAATTTTTGAAAGTGTTTTCAAAATATATGAGGTTAATTATTTGTAAGTCTTATTTGTAAACTGTTTGAAGATTTAATTTAACAAATTATTTCCACGTATATTAAAAATTAATTTTCAATCACGCACAAAAAAGTGTAACTTCAAACGAGCGTCCATTTTTTTAGCCCGGTACATGTGCAATACAGGAGTATATTAATATTTAATAATGCCTATGTGATATGCTCATAGTACGTAGAAACATGCGGGGAATTACCCGTATCTATATCGTATGTAAAACAGGCGTCTTCAATAGGCGTACCCTGCTGAAAATATTTTGTTGCAAAATTCATTAACATGACTTACCACACTAATGTAAGCTATTCCCTGATGAGAGAGAGAGAAAAAGGGATTGTAGATTACAGACGTTCGACAATTGAGACTAATTACTAATCCCCATATAATAGCAGCTAGCATTCCAAACCCGCTGCTCCCACCACCAACTCTACTTTAACGCAATATGAGCAAACGGTGGAGGTGAAGATTTCCCAAATTTTATCCGCTGTGTCGTCTAGTGTTGCAACTTCCAGCGCTAAAAGTACTTTTAGCACTGAATTACCATGGAAACCACGGCAAACCTGCATGTTAAACAAACTTTAAAAGTAGATACATTTATCTGCCAAAGGAAAGAGCATTTTGTGCCAAATTATTTCAGAAAACAATAAAGTTCAGTGCTAAAAGCATAGGAAATTTAGAAATATCTTTTTTTATGACGCAATGTGAAATTTGCCATTAAAATGGCCCGATGGGCCCATTTTAAACAGGGTCCGTGCGGTGGTGGTTTCCAAATTTCGTTAAAATTTATCAACTCTTTCGGAAGTTATAGCCCGCACATATGTATATAAATAACGCGACAGTTAAAAAAAATGTTACTTACAACAGCTCTCAACAAGAACTGAGAAAGATATTGCAGATTATTGATACTCGACAACTAAGGTTAATGAAAAATAAGTTTCGAGATTATTCTGATAGAAAGAAAACACCGTTTGGACAGCACTGGTTTTATAGACGTACAGGTAAATACCATAATAATGGTACGGCGTACAAAGTGAAATCCATTTAGTGTCAGAACTGAAAGTATTCGAAGCCTACGAAAAATCGAAACATTTTCCGGTGAAGTATACATCACACGGCTAAAAAGTTGAACTTTCTGTCCTTGCGATGTAATGTACTATTTTTCCTTTTTTTTTCTTTACCACTGAAGCGCCCCCTGGGACTTGACGCTTAGACTCTATTCGGATCGAATCAAGGGCGTCGCCAGCCTTTGAGCAAGAGGGGGTCAGAAGGATGAGAAAAAACAAAAAAATCCGATTTTTGAGGGTTAAGATATTAAATATTAACACATTTATTGAATCCTTAAATTTGATTTTAGTTTCAGAGTGATTCTGCTGAACGCTACATTTTATTACTTACTTATTCTGTGACATTAGGCAGGAAAATCCCGAACCTCTAGGGAGGGGCAGCTGCCCCTACCTGCCCCCCCTTGGCGACGCCCCTGGATCGAATATTGTTCAAACACTCGGCAACTAGTAAAGGGTTAAACGTTACAATATTATAAATCTTCTGTCGACGACGTCAATTAAAATTTGCGTCGTAGTCGATTCAGCTAGTATATAATAATAATATATTATTTTAGGGTCTTCTAATTTGAACAAGACGACATTGTTAACACAAACAGCGCAAGTATTATAGTACCGGGAGTACAGAGTACTGTATTTACAGGCGCTAGAAACATAAAACGATCGTTAGTAGTCAAGTGACGTACGTTTAAAACAAGCGGAAATGGCGTTCGAGCTTCGCTGCGGAGCGCCTGTTATCAGGAACGCAGAAGAGAGCCATTGACTGCCAACAGGCAGGCAGCGAGAGAGAGATGGAACGCGTCTCTCTATTCGAAAATAGTTTATGTAATTTCCGCTCTATGGAGCCACTTGTTATAATGTAATAATATAACACTAGATAGAGATAGAGGCGGGTGGAATGGCGTATGCGACGCCCGGCGTCGGCCGCGTTTACACCGGCGCAATGTTCGGATTAATATTTGGTGTGTTGCGTCGAACTGGGTTTTGATTGTTTGACGTTTTTAGTGTGTTTCGTGTCCGTCCGTCTGTCACAGGTTGATCGATTTGATCTATTAATACAAAAAATCGAGTTTAAAAAAAACTAAAACACGCTTTTGCAAAAATAATTTGACAACAAAATTAGCTTTACTGTAAAAAGCGCGAAGTGCTTAATATCGGTAATAAATTTTTCATTTACTAGCTAACTGTAAACGTAGAGCTGTCAGGAAAATTCAAGTAGATAACACTCCACGCTTTTTACAGTAAAGCTAATTTTGTTGTCAAATTATTTTGCATTTTTCAGTCCATAAAAGCGTGTTGTTTTAGCTTTTTTAAACTCTAATTATAGGAATAAAAAACAAATTGCATTTAACTATGAGGTAGTGCACAGTATTTTCGTCATTACAACGAATCATCAAAAAGCCAATTACTAAACTGACGCCATTTACAAATTAAGTCTGAAGTGGGTGGTTTTTCATTTTAAAGTCGACACACAAGCAGACATATATAGACACACAGCTTTAATGTATAATGTCAAAAATAAACAAAATCATATAACGACTCAATTTCCCGTTAAACACACCATGTGTACATGTTTTATAAAGTGGCGTGCGGTACAAGTCAGGGCCGTAGCCGAACCAACCAACCGAGCGAGGCGAGCGCAATTTTTACACGACCTCAAAACTGGAAGTTATATAAAGACATTTGTCTATAATAAGCGCCACGGTTCTAAAAGGTTCTGAAGTTAGTCACAAACAGCGTCGCAAATGCATATTTTAGAGCCGTCCTGGTTGTTCTGTGGGAAAGGACTCCCACCACCTCCCAGTACCGGCACAGAACGTGCACTCGTCGGAGATTGGTTATCGCTGATTGTCTTGTCAATTGTCGCTTTCCTGCTATAAAGTACAGTCCAGTACGCTATTGTTAAGTTGTTTCTTTGATTGTTAATTGATTAAGATGCCTAATACAGTTTTGCATAGACAAGCACGAAAAATAATTTTTTGGATGACGTTATGCAAGGAATTGGCCCTTTAGATTAAAGAAAAATTAAAAATAATAATATAGCGCGAGTTTGTAGTTTTTCAACTGACTGTACCTGCGCAAGCCTCCATTTGCATCTAACTTCCGAGCCTTTTATAGATCCATTGCATTTACTATACTTTGTTACCCGGAGTAGAAATATATTGGACTCAGTAAAATTTGTCATAAATAACACAAATAGCAGTTGTAATAATACGCTTTGTTTATAAATGTTTAGGTAGGTAACGTTAAATAGGTTAAGGAGGTGCAAAATAATACCAAACTTTTGAAATTTATATCATCGAAAGATGGATTTCAAGTTGATTCACTACACCGTTTTTAAGAAATATATTTTTGAAATTCGGTCTCATACACGAGAATAAATGGATAAAATAAAATTAGAGTTTAAAAAAACTAAAACAACACGCTTTTATGAACTAATAAATGCAAAATAATTTGACAACAAAATTAGCTTTAGTGTAAAAAGCGTGAAGTGTTATCTACTTAAATTTTCATAATAGCTCTACGTTTACAATTAGTTAGTAACTGAAAAATTTATTACCGATATTAATCCCTCCACGCTTTTTACCGTAAAGCTAATTTTGTTGTCAAATTGTTTAGCATTTTTTAGTTGTTTTAGTCTATTTAAACTCTGATTTTTTTGTGTTTCAATTCCGGCGCGGATTAGACGCATCGCGTCGTTTGCGACCCGTCAAAGAGGCAATATCGGAGGATGGTGGCCGTTTCAAATAAGGGTAAATCGTGTTTTGAATAACTGAATGCGTCCACGCATACCAGCAAATAGCAATAGGCACCTACTGCGAGGTATATATAATAATATTAGGTACAATCTCTCGTCAAGAGAGACTTTTCAACCAGTTAGCTGCGCTGTCTACATTGAATAATTCACAGTGACGTCCGTCCGACGTACAACGATCGGGGACGCCATTCATAAACATTTTGAAGACATTCAATTTTAATCAATAATCGTTTCAACTAAATTTTGCCCGCTGCAAAATCTGCTATCTTAATCTGATTGTATTCCGATAAAATGCATTCTAAGAGTTCAGATACTAATATTATCAATGTACCAAATGTCACCAAAATCGGTTCAGTCGTTTGTAGCGCGTTTGCTTTTAATACTTGTAAATTTTATTCTTTTTTTCGCACGATAATTAAAAAAACAACTGCATGTAAATTTCACGCGTCTGAAGCGCAAACGTCACGGATGAACGTTTGTAACAAAGTAAACACTAAACAGAAAGGGGCGTGGCTATCAAATTTCTCCTGCAATGCATTCGTAACCGTCAGCCAATCGGAACCTCGCTAGCAGCTCATTTTGCTGCACTTTTGAGAGTGTCGTTTTGTTCGTTACGCTGTTGATTTCAATTAAATTCCTGTCGCGGCCAGTCATTAAATATATAGGTTACATCGTTCATTCAATATCAATTGATAGCCCACTGGATGCCGTCATCTAACGGACCGAGGTCACCTCTGTATCTAATAACCTTGATGGCGTTTAAAGAAGTTAAATTTGAAAAAAATGTATTCACACATTTTCAAAAAATTTCGTTTCGAATCGACTACATTTATTTTCGGAGAAGAGCAAAGCGAGCAGCCGAACATACATGTATGAATGCATCAACCAAGCATGTTAAAAAGAAGCGCTCTGTTTCTTTTTAACATGCTTGGTTGATGCATTTATACATGTATGTTCGGCTGCTCGCTTTGCTCTTCTCCGAAAATAAATGTAGTCGATTCGAAACGAAATTTTTTTTTTCTTTACAATAATTTAAACAATAGCAATTACAGTGTAAACTCTTTATAACGAAACTCAAGGGACCGAGCATTTTTTATCGTTATAGAGAGTTTCCGTTATATGGAGTGATGAAAGAAAAACAACCAAATTAACAATAATCTTTAATATGTATGTTTTTGATAAAATTAATACATATAGTCAGTTAACTTTGCCTGACGTTTTTTGCTTTGCCAGTACCTACTGGTTTTGTATTTTCTTATGTATTCTATCCATCTCTTGATATGTGGTGGAAGCTTCTTAATTAAACAATAAACATTTTTCTAAAGGTTTAGTCGGCGTCTTTTGTAACCTGATAAGATAACATAAACAATAACACCGACAATGACGATTTTCTGTGTCTAAATATGAACACATTTCTTCGTAATAGAGAATGGCTGCTGCGCTATAAAGAGTGTATCAATGTATGGGTTTTAATGTAAACCAACCAAATTGTGATCTTTCCTATGTTATAGAGAGTTTATCGTTATTAAGAATAATGTTATAAAGAGTTTACACTGTATTTCTAAATATCCGTACCGAGTCGAATTTCACCGAACTCAGCTTTTAGCATGGATAACAAAATGGGAATATATTTTGCCCCCGGGGAGACGTACGCCACTGGGGCAGCATAGAAACACGACCGCACTTCAGACTAAATATGCTACTCTATCTGCCGTAGGAAATTACACCACTACTATCTTTCATTTTACGCCCGAAAATTTCTTATTCCAATTTCCCGTACGCCGTCTGTCACTTGTTATATGAGTCATTTTCTGATAAGAGAAGAGGAGAAGAGTGCGATGTGTCGACGCGCGCTCTCTCTCGCTTTAGTTGTATGTCTCTTTATTATTATATAGTACACATTTCGAAAGCTTCGGAGTTTTCATCTAAGAACCGACGCATAGAATTTTAATCTCGGAAAGTAGATTTAAAATCAAAGTAACTGTAATAACAGATAAATAAAAATACTTGGAAATTCTACAAAAAATGTTTATTGAATTATTTTTCGACGATCGTTTCGGACAATAAGTCCATCCTCAGAAATATAAAACATTTATAAAAATGATTGGTCGGGAAAAAAGACTTATTTATAGCGACGTTTCGTCCCTTGCTTGGGACTTTTTCAAGCTTTGTAACTGTAATTGAATTATTAAAATACAATTTATAAATTTGCAATTGAAATATAGAACATCAGATATTAATTATACACACCTATTAAATGTTTTGATCAAGTAGATATACAAGTTAAAATACACTTGTAAATATAAATTTGAGTTAAACAAAAAGTTTGTAATAATTCCGTTTTTTAAAAAATATTTTTATGGTTAATGTTCAAACTATTTTATTTTATTGACGGTTAGTAAATAAAGTCACGTGACTTAATTTATGCGGTTGCTACTCATTTGAACCACTGTTTTTTGTTTTAAACTCTTTTTATATTTTTCTAGCATATTGTTATATGACAAGCTTAAATTCTGTGTATCAGATCTTAGATTAACTGTATTATTTAATTGATGAACACCATTTCACTAATGTTTCTTTTTAGATAATTATGTCCTTTTTCCCGACAAATCATTTTTATATTAATTACCAAGGTCAAAAAAGAAAAAAAGTCAATAAAACATTTATATTCTTGACGATGAACTTTCCGAAACGATTGTCGAGAAATTATTTAATGAAATTTTTTTGTAGAATTTTCAGGCGGTTTTATTTGTCTGTTATGTTTTACTAAGTGCCGAGTGATAAATCAGTGCAAGTTATAAAAGTAACTATTTTTACCATACCACGCTTTCCATGGTGATTCAGTGCTGTAAGTACTTTTAAAGTAGATTTCGCGTCGATTGCAACAACACATGAACAAAACAAGTATCCCAACAAAGCAACAAAGATAATATAAAAGCATGTCTATAAGTATTTTTTCAACTGAAAATCAAACATCTCAAGTATCCTATTGAAATTCACTACCGTATAAGTTAATCACGGTTAGTCGAGCATTATAGGTTGGCCTTAAGGAGCTATAAAAGTGGTCACGTGACGTCGATTGCTTACGTCATTCGAAACCTTTGGCTTGATTTTTCAATATAATAATGAACGTATTGATAGTTGGGTTTGGGTTTCAAGGCCTGCTACTTTTGCCTCCTTTTCCGTCTTGCCAAGACACACTTTTCAACAATGTTAAACGCCCAACCTATAGTATTCTACTAACCTTGTAAGTTAATGTGTTTCGAAGATATTAGTTTTATAAATATGGTCTGTGGCACAAACAATAGTTTTAAAACGGTAATGCAAATCGGTTTTGAAGTGATTTCGTCAGGCTTGATTTTTTCGATTACAGTTGGGTCGACACATACTTCGAAGCGAAGAATCTGAAGTGAAAGCGTCTACAACGCGCGGGCAATCCCTCTCTCTGTCTCTCTTGCCCTCTCTTTCTGCCAACACATACAAAACGGTGGCACCTATTATGTAGTAACGCTATTATATTATAAATTTAGGGCGGTTACATAACACACTGCTGGTGCCCTGGTAAGAAGATTCCACGAGGCTATTGCGTTTTCTTGTCGAACCGCGAATAAAACATCAATTTTTAGCAAAAAACAAACAAATGACGACAGTCCTGAGTAACCTAGCTCGATGTTTCCCAATTTTTTCTTTTTAGTACCGTTTGTTGGGTCCGTGGAAATTAGTTTAATATTGAAATAAAACAGTTTTTCACTGTTGATATTGAAATTTGTGATGGCATTAAGTATTGTAAGAAACGATTATTTGTTACGGAAGTGAATGCTAGGTTTCATTTCCGTTATCGATAACTGGTTCTTCCACCACGTCTGTGGTGGGAGTATCGGGTTTGTCTGGTATAGAGATTTTGAAACTAATAAATTTTAAAGTAACGCTGAATTTAGACGAAATTTGGTACATACCACTGCTAAATACATGAATAATGAACAATGAATTAATTATTCTAAAATTCATTCTTGCGAGGTTATTTATTGTGACACGACTCATAAGTCGTACAGCGCCGTGCGTTTGAAGTACAAAATAAAATTTTTGAAATTTTGATTCCGAAAGATATTTGGTTTCAAATACAAATAACACAATTAATACAGTGAAAATCATCGCCTCTTTGCAATTTTTTGTTTAAAATAACTCCAAGAGCATGCTCCTTAACTGCCGAGAGAATTTCATGAATTTCTCAAAAACTCTTTTCTGAAAAGTCGACATTTTCTTATTCCAATATTCGACCAATGAACGTCTTACTTAGTTGACTATTAGGGAACCGAGCTGGGTAGAGTAGTGGTGACAGCACTAGACTCGCATTCGGGAGGTCCGGGTTCGAATCCCGGCGGGGACAGATGTGGCTGGGACTTTTCCTACTGCCTCTCGCCGAGAAACGGTAATTCCTATACCGGCCACCTTGATTGAGGTTTTCCATGGTTTCCCTCAATTAATTCCAGATAAATATCGAGATGGTTCCTTATTTGAGGCCATGGCCGATTACCTATCAAACTCCTAGTTCAAAAATTGCCTACCTTATCCTAATTTCCTATAATTCCTTCATTCGCCCATTGCTATTACATATATTGAAGTTTTAAAAATGTAGAAATATAACGGGAAGTGTGGTAAATTGAAAATAGTAATGGTGCGAATGGCGTCTGTTAAGACATAAAGTCGAGAAGCGGACGTTAAACGCATTATTATTATTGTTGACTATTAGGCAATTAATACAATACTTATCTATACTAACATTATAAAGAGGAAAAATGTACTTATCCGATTTCAAAATTTGTTTCACCAATATTTAGAATAGATCTTTATAATGGACATAGGCAATATATTATCGTATATATATATTATGAGCACTGTGGTTGAAACAATAACAATCAAGAAAGCATAGTTACTTCTTACCACAACAGATTTATTCATTGAATGTACATTTCGAGAGCAAAGCTCCCATCTTCAGCAAACACTACACTGTGTAGTGTTTGCTGAAGATGGGAGCTTTGCTCTCGAAATGTACATTCAATGAATAAATCTGTTGTGGTAAGAAGTAACTATGCTTTCTTGATTGTTAATATATTATCGCGTTAAAATAAAAACGCTTTTCGTGGAGACCAATTTTATAACGAAATCGACGCAATATAAGCGGCGTAGTTCTTACGCATGGGACGGACATGCTTTGCACTGTTTCATTTGCCGCTCCATTAGGCGAACCTTAGTAACTATAACAATGACTCACACCTCAAATAAACGCTGTAGAAGACCTCAGTTGTTGAACGTCTATAATCAACTACCTCTCTTTAACTTCTCAAATGGTACCATAGTTCGCATGATTCCGCATTTGGTCGGGGTATGACAAAAGAACGTAGCCGAGGTACAGCGATATGTCAACAGAGGGTGGTTAAATTGTTAAAACGTCCTATCACTGCGGCTTTGTTGTGTATATAAACTGTGCTTTGTTGCGATCTTTCCTCTCACTCTATCCGCACCTATAAGCGTCTTTGTCTGACACGTGTGTGTTTTGCAACAATGTCGCTGGGAAGAAAGTATCATCGACATCCCCCCAAGTTCCCGTACATTATTATAGGAAAGAGTACCTACTACGAGAGCCAACAAGGGAAAGAGTCGGACTCGACGCTTGCGGATTACACATCGAATATGCAATCTCAGAGCTGAAACTGGCTACAAACAGTGATTCTCAAGACAATTGTAAATTAGAGATGGAAAAAACGGATCTTTTTTCAAAAAGAGCCAAGTTCTGAATATGTTACTGCACTCTGCCACTGAGTTACCTAGTTCAGTCAATCATAGCACGACCTGTATAGAATCAAGAATGCATAGCCAAACATGTGATGCATGAGTCATTTGAGCTGACAGATGCATCAAAGCAAGAACTGATACGTAAGTGTAAAATGTGCTTCTGTGTGTTAAGTGTTTCATGAGTTACGCGGATCCGTTGATCCGTCGGCTCAAAAAAAAGTGAGTCGGCTCTCACGGATCTTCTGTCGGAGTCGGCTCTTTGAACCGGTTCAGATCTGAGTTACTCAACTCTAGTGTAAGTCACAAGAATGACCAGAAGCATAACTCGAACGCGGTGTCTTTTACGTGGCTACCGGCGGGGATACGTGACCTTGGTTCCAAGTTAAATTTTAATGCTTTTTCATAAGTGTACCAAATTAACACGGTTTAAAACAGGGCCAACAATTTTGAATAGGTTAAAAATAATACGCATGCAATCACTTCAATTACATAAAGAAACGATTTAGAAGATAAATGAAGAAAAGTTAAGACAGACCCCCACAGGGGTAGTTTTTTGTACAAAATGAGATATTGCGTCATCAATATAAGTAGGAACTTTTTCGTCCATAATTTCTAAGGTGTTTAAGGGGGTATTCTCATGTGACCACTTCGAAAAATCGATTTTTTTTTTTCATATTTCAATAGTAAAACCTATCGAAAATATGCTGTGAAAAATAGAGACCGAAATTCCTAGTTTTAAATAAATTACAACTCATAGTCGCCGACGAGCCGTATAAACGACTTGTTGGCTTTTGAAACTTTAAACGCATTTATCTGGAAACATTATTTTCTAAAACTGTCATGGTCCTAAAAAAAAAAAAGTATTCAACCGATTGCTTTGAAATTTATATATGTTCTTCTACTCATTAATGGTTATCGTCCGTACCAAAATTGCTGATTTTCGAAAATATTTTCTTATTTTTTTAAACAATTTTTAACAAAAAAATTTACAAAAAACACAAACATTTTTTCTACAGTCCGCCATTTTTATTTTAATGAAATTGATTAATTTTGGTAGGGATGATAGCGACATCCCTACTGAACAATGATCCATTCGATTTTTTTATTTCAGACAACATGAACAGCCGCTATTACCATGACCAGTGACCTGCTTTTTTTTAGTGTCTAATTTAATTAAAAAAATATATATATAAAAAATGTAAAGATACAAACAAAAACATATAAAAAAATTAAAATGATGGAATGTTATTGTCGTCTAAAAAAAAATCCCTAAAAAGAGGTAAAATTTATGCATTCACATGAGAATATCCCCTTAAGAGTTTATTGTCAAAAAAATCAGTTTTACAAGACGGGTGGGATATCAGAATGGTTCTAGGGCAGCAACATCACAACTAAATCCGCCCCTGGATATATATATATATTATATATGTTGTAAAATATAATAAGACGGCGTATATTTAATTAATTAAAATGTATTTTATGGGAAATGACGACTGAAGTTGTCTAAATTATCAGCGCTTTGCTGTACCCTTTTAAAATCGTAATATATTTAAATTCTAAATTAATTTCGTAATAATTTCTACAGTGTTTAATTTTCATCCCTACTTTTGTTTCTTCGCATTTCAATTATTTCACTCTTTAACAAAACAAATGAACCGTCAACCGTTCCATTATTCTCGAGCGTCTATATAATTTACATTTAATATAGATATAATATTCAACACCGTAACCTCAAATAATTTCTCGAATTTTTTCCTACAAACGATATTTAACATATAGACAATATTGCTGGTAATCTATTTTTAGGTACCTTCCCACTGGGAATTATATTCAAATTTCACTCCAGTGACCTCACACTGAGAGTTAAATTAAGTAGGAGTTATAAATAACATTAAAAAAATAAAATGCAACGTTTTAAATTATTTAAATTTAAGAACTTTGTTTTAAAAGAATTGTTTTGCAAAACACAAGTGGCTTCTTTAGGCCAAAACCTCAGATAGATAGATATTTTATTTGTGAGCATAGCTCTGCTATAATTACGTCAATACAAAAGACATTAATAATTACATTAAAAAATACAATTAAAATTTCGTCACATATGTTAAATCTTAAAATTAAAATTAACAATGTTTTGCCTGACGAAGCTATACTATGTTATGCTAAACAACTGTTGTCGTGTTTTTTTTTTAATTACTTTAAAATAATCCAACCTACTTAATATTTTTTTAAAAGTCGCAAGCAGTGAGATTTGCAGTAAATAATACAAAATCTCTATTGCGCAGAAAACTTCAACCTAAGACAATTCAAATGTCTCAAAACATCACCCAATGACCGGACGGCGCGATTCTATTGTTTGATTCCGCTGCGTCTTTGTTTTTCTCTAGCTTTCGCATTGCATTAAAAAAAAACGAAAACCGCTATAAATAACAACAGTTCCAATTTAAATTGACAACAGCGCAAGAATCAACAACACGTGACATTAGCGTCTCATATTTTTTTTCTTAAATTTTACAACGTAAAGTGACCCTCAAAAAAAGTTTTGGAATGAAGTTACAATCATTTACGAAAATACGGCCGCATTGTAGACATTTTTTCTGTAGTTGTCATTTGATTTTTTATGAGTACAATCTAATGTTCTACATGACAGGGAGTTTGAATACGAAAACAATTGTCAAATCAAATTTTGACAATGCTTTCTGCAGCCCAGAATATATAAATAAATCAAGCAGTTGAATTTTATTTATTTTAAAAGTGTCTAACATTCACGAGTTACTTAAATTTCGTATTTAGTTAACACTGATGTTTTTTCACAGAAAACGATTTTCACAAAGAGATAACCATCTTTCAAAATTCCTTGAAATGACAAGAAAAAAGAGAACATTAAATCATATAAAGCAATAATATACGTCGTATTCTAACCACAAAGAGACGTGAATTTTGAAAATAAACCTGTACAATAAAAATGATACAATATTTTTCATCTATTGTAGTTTTTGACTGGCAAAAGCGCGTTCATTCATGAAAAAAAAGGTACTTGTTGAATGAAGACATCATAATAATGGTCATATTTTTAAAGTCATTATTACATTCACTATATAGTAGATTTATTTTCGAAAAATATGCTGTAGCTCATAAAAGTTGAAAAGGAAAAAAAATGACTGTGCGAAATTCATTTGTTAATTGTAACATACCTGCATATTAACACAAATAATATGCTAAAGGTATTTTGTACACTCGTGGACATTTGTATAGATTGTACAGCAACGGATAAATAAAAAATCTGCAATTCGTTTAAAAAAAAAACAACCGAGCTGGATAGAGTAGTGGTGACAGCATTAGACTCGCATTCGGTGGGGGCAGATGTGGCTGGGACTTTTTCCTACTGCCTCTCGCCGAGAGACGGTAATTCCTGTACCAGCCATCTTGATTGAGGTTTTCCATGGTTTCCCTCAATTAATTCCAGATAAATATCGAGATGGTTCCTTATTTGAGGCCATGGCCGATTACCTATCAAAATTCTAGTTCAAAAATTGCCTACCTTATCCTAATTTCCTATAATTCCTTCATTCGCCCATTGCTATTACATAAGTTGAAGTTTTAAAAATGTAGAAAAATAACGGGAAGTGTGGTAGATGGAAAATAGTAATGGTGCGAATGGCATCTGTTATGACATAAAGTCGAGAAACGGACGTTAAACGCATTATTATTATTAAAAAAAAAAAAACATGCGAAGCAATAAAACTGAAGTGGGATGCTGTCTATGGGGACTCTTCATCTATGACCACGGTATAAAAAACGAATTAAAGATCGATATTGCTCTTTTTCCATTTTGTCGCAAAATACAAAACCCGAATGATACAACTGGCTGTCAAAAATAACCTAACCTATGAATTTATCTACAACTCAGCTCGAGGTCGTTTAAAAGTCTGCAGTACACGATGGTAAAGTCAATTCCACTCGTCAACGCCATCTGTCGTCAATATAGTTTAACACCCGTTTGGAATTTTGAGCGCACGGTCAACGCACATTCAAAAATCGCCACAATCAAGTTCAATGGTGTTTATTTGTCATGAAATTAATTATTGTAAAAATATTCTAATTGTAAATTATGAAATGTAGCCAGTCATTTCCCGGTACAGTAATATCATAAATAAACAATTAGGTGTTTTTATTATTAATTTATTTAAATTGAATTTTTTGTTGTTTACTCTTTCGACAATAATTTAACCTTTGACGATTTATAAAACAATAAAAATTGTACCTGGAAAACAGGTAACCAACTGAATAATCAACAGACCAAAGTTCATTGGTACACTAAATATGTGATAATTATTGTGGTTCGAATTAAGTTGAAGGATTTACAATTTCCGCATGTTTTTTTAAATAATCGCGTTGACCCTAAAGGTCCTTTCCTTAGAATAAAATTACAAAACTGGAAAAAAACAACCTTTACAGAATTTATTAGATACTAGTTTTTACCCGTTGCTTTGTTCGAACGCTTCCAACAGCTACGACTCTGGTGTCACGTATAAGGGACTTAAGTCAAAAACTGGTTTCATTTCATTTTGTTACTGTTTACCAGCTGTTCAGTATGTCCCCTTTTTCACCCACGTAGCTCTATTTTACGATGTGTAAAATGTACTTACGTTTCGGAAATCTCTTATTTCTATGAGTCAATTTTTGATGTTAATGTTTTAAAATAAACTAGAAATATGAACCATTCTTCCTATATGAATTTTAATCATGTTTTTATAGTTTATTTGATCTAAATAAACGATTTAAAATCAGACAAAAACGAGAAAATTTGCATAAATTCTACACAAATTTTTGTACAGAAAAAATTACATTTGAAAAAAAATTATTGAGTAAACCCGATTTGTCAGTATTTTTAACACAATTTTGTAAAGCAAAAACTTCAAAATGTTAATTTATCTTCCCGTAATTCGAGATCTCGTGACGTGCTGTAAATAAATATTGACAAATCTCACGTTTTTTTTATTCAATTTTTAGGGCAAAAATATATGTATTTTCGAAATTTTTAAGCAGCAAGCCACATTATGTGAAGCTTAATGCTTAATAAAATGAATCTTGCGACCCCACTTTGAAATTTTCCGAGAGCATACTTTAAAATCTGTAACTTTATCCTATGGGCGAAAAATTTAAGTCGACTTTGTACTATTGATAAATATGATTTATACATTAATTTTTTTGTATTGTAAAATTCTCACCTACAAAATTCCATTAATTTACTTAAGATCGAAATTGTAAAATCATTGACTTTCTACAGCCAAAGAATTATTCTTTAAAATCGGTAATAAATCTTTTCCTTATTTTCGGTACAACGTCGTTATAATATTAACTTCAAATAGCACATTTCATTGTAGCTTTTGAAACATTTAATAATGTACACCTCAATATAATATACGTAGTATATTTCTGTAACATTTCAGCAATACAAATATGGACTACTGGCATTTATGGGACTATTTAACAACGATTAAGCGGTCAAATAATTGCTTTTCATTATGCACCCCTTGAATAGCAAGCAACGAAAATAAACTAGCAACAGTCGCCTATTGTTAAAGTTATCAATACCCGGTACCAACATTGATCAGGCAAAGAAGTGATTTGCTGAGTAAAAAAATTAGGGTTCAAAAAAACTAAAACAATACGCTTTTATGAACTAAAAAATGCAAACCAATTTATTAGCTTTACTGTAAAAAGCGTAAAGTGCTTAAAGTAGTTGTCGTGGTAAAGGCACACCGTCAGAAAATTCTTAATTTTTGTATACTTATCAAGGACATGATAATACAATTACCCTGAAAATTTGAAGTCGATCGACCGTATATAATCGGAGATAAATTCAATTAAAAATTGGATAATTAACATTGATTGTATTCGATCTCTGTAGTTCTGAACCAGTTTCTTATTTATAAAAAAAGAACTAACTGTCAGAAACTTTCCAAAAAGTGACAGTCTTTCAATGCATTTGTTATGAGTTTAAAAAAAATAAGAAAAATTTGTTGACCGTCTAATTATTTATAAATAACGGTTTAAAGTTCAACAATTTATAGAAAAGTATACATGCATATGAATACTGTATGGGTTACGTTTCCACGGGTACAGTCTTGCGTACAAATTATGGATCACTTAGCTACAAGCTAGTATACTTTTGTGGCGCGTATAATCTATAACTTTTTGACAATATTGTACCATGGCAACTACCTTAATATCGGTAATAATTTTTTTATTTACGAGTTAATTGTAAACGTAGAGCTATTATAAAAATTTAAGTAGATATTGCGCGATTGATAAAAATATTGATTCAGCTGACGTCATTCATTAACGAGGTAACCTGCGTATTTCTAATGACAAGTATACCATTTGGATTACCACGATTCTATTGAAAACTTGAAAGAATTTTTTTGTTAAACAAAAATTCATGTACAAAAATTGTTTCATAATAAACTCGCCGTAATGTAGATTCCAACAAAAAAAAAGCTTGAACGACCGTCGATTTCATTGTTTTTTATTATTTATTTTTAATAAACGAATCACAATATAACACGCTGTAAATAATGACGTTCCGACGACATCGGCTATTCCACCCAACCAGAGTTGAAATAAAATAGCGCATTTTAGTGCTAAGAAAACAGATTTCATTATTTTTTTACTGCCCTTTAAACAAGACTGCATGAAGTGTTCATAAAAATTAAATAAATCTTATCTATAAATAATATAAAATCAGGTTTCTAAATTAATTAGCGCAGTTCGGTTTCACAAAGCTCTCAGAAATCATTTCCCATTTTATTGCTCATTGCCACGTCAAAACTACCAACATTATTGTATATTATATCCATATAACCTTTCTAGGGATGGGTTATCTTATCGATACATCGCTAATAATCAGTTCAAATAGGCGACAGTCCGATTAATGGCGTTTGGCGCGAACTGGTTTCTACTTTCTGCCGAGTTTTTTAAACGTGTAAGCGATAGACAAAAAATTAGAGTTAAAAAAAAAACTAAAACAACACGCTTTTATGAACTAAAAAATGCAAAATTATTTCACAACATTCGCTTTACTGTAAAAAGCGTGTGGTGCTATTTACTTAAATTTTCATAATAGCGCTACATTAACAATTAGCTAGTAAATGAAAATTTTATTACCGTTATCAATCAATCCACGTTTTTTTTACACTTAAGTTAATTTTGTTGTCAAATTATTTTGTATTATTTAGTTGACACGGTGAAATATTGCTGAAGTCAGCTATATTGACCCTCCTTGGTCGGCTATCAAAATCTGAATGTTTTGGAACCGTTATAGGATCATTCTCATGTCTGTCTGTCCGTCTGTAATTTTCTCCGAATCTACTAAACGAAACCACAGGCATATAGTGGAAATAAATGAATTTTTGGAGGGCACATTAGTATAACAAAAATATTATTACAAAAAAAAAAATTAATAATATTTTGTTGTACTAATTTGTTGTTATTATTTCAGTTCCCTGAGGAAATATAAAAAAATAAACGAAGCGTAGCAATTTCGATAATAGTTTGTCACAACTTATTAATTGTACGCTGGGTCCAGTGATGAATTTACGCCTAGGGCCGTGAGGCCCGTGTCTAGGGCGGCATGATTTTAGGGGCGGCAAAATTTCAAAAGTAAACACTGTTAGGTCAGTTGAAATTTAAAAATTTAATTAATTCATCATCAGTTGTCCAAATTTACAGTTCCCTGGCTTCATTAGATGTTCAATTTCAATAATCACTTTCCCATAGATCAAAAAGGGCGCCACATCGGACTTAGGGCGGCATCGAACCTAAATCCACCCCTGGCTGGTTCACAACTCAAACGGTGTACGTGTCACTTATGTGCAATTTGAAAATGTACATTGTCTAATCCCTGCCCAACTTAGTTAAACAGAATAATTTATAAGTTATAAATTACAAAACAAAGACTGTCGTCTGATTTTTAATAGTGCATAAATTTAATTAATTTTATTATAAAGTCGAAGCGGCCATAAACACGAAAGTATCGTCAACGACCACGGAGCATGCGCACAACAAACTCGCCAGCACAGTAGCCAACAGGTTAAAATGTTTGAATTTGAAAAATACTAAAATTACTCACATCTATACATATGTTCAATACGCTATTAAATTACTACGATACTTGCTGCGTGTTCGAAAGGGACATCCGCTATTTCAGTGAAGCGGCAAGCATGTACTCGACTATCCATACTAATACAGTAAGACGCCGTTAAACGCGGGGATACGTTCCAACGCTATACGAAACAGCGCTAAACAAGGTCATCTTAATCCGTAAATAATAGACATAAGTGAAACAGAACCGAGAATAAGAAAATTTGTTATTAGTGCATTTGCCATAAGGCAACATACACTATTGGCGTTGGTCGGATGGCGGGACCTAGGGGTCGGACCAAAATTTCTCGACGTTTCATAACCTCCTAAACACTTTGGCACCATTTTTGAAAATGTTTATATATATATGTATATATATATGTATATATATATGTATATATATATATATTCATATATATATATATATACGTATATATATATATATGTGTGCGGGCAATAACTTTCGAAAGAGTTAATTGATTTCAACTAAATTTGGCCCACGGGTTGAAATCCATCACCGCAAGAAGCCTATTTAAAATGGGCCTAATCAGACCATTTTAAGGGTAGTTTTTAGGGGTTGAAAAAAGTTTTTCGGCCCCAAAATACCGAAAAAATTCTCCGAATCGTTTCAAAATTGAAATTTAACCCTCTGATAGTAATTAAAAAGTGTCCCTAAAATTTTAAAAAAATCGACCCAACAGGACCGTATTTACAAATTTTATGAAAACGTTAGTTTACAAATAGTGAATTATTTACTGAAAGGTGTATATAATTTGGTACAGAGGTTCGACTGATAATAATATTTCAATTAAGAAAAAAAACGTTATTTTAAGGGGTGTATTAAGGATTCAAATTCTTTATTTTGCCCAAAAACCAACTTAAGTTCGCATAATAAAGTCACACTGCCTGTGTTAGCAAATACACTATATTGTCGGCAGGGTTTTGGCACTGCGACCCGGGTTTTTTTTTTTTGGGTTTAATTTTGTAAAATTTAAATACTTTTTTATCATAACAGTTCTACTGTTTTAATACGCTTTTATTAGCTTTACCTGTATGTTTGTTTGTTTGTAATGAAGTCTTTGAACGTGAAATTCACCCACTTCAAAACGTGAAATTAAATTGAAACTTTTCACACTTATCAAGGACCGATGACAATACAATAATTTCATAAGTTTGTCCCATTACCATGACCTTCAGGATAAAAAAAACTTGAAAAAAAAACAGCAAGCAAGTTAACGTCATAGTCAAATGCAATATTGTTTTTTGTTCTTCGTTATCTACTGTTGCGTCCATTTTAATGTTAATTGTGAGTTTTAGCAGGAAAGTGGAACAGGCAAAAACATCAAAATATCGATTATTACTTTTGCAACGTTTCGGCCTCTATTAGGTCTTCTTCAGGCATCGTAATTTCAAGATAATTAATGTACATCCTCTAATTGAATAATGACCACTGTAGAATGACAAAATATTTGGATAAGAAAAAACTATTTTTATTTTAATTTTTAAACGATGCAAAAATAATAATCGATATTTTGATGTTTTTGCCTGTTCCACTTTCCTGCTAAAACTCACAATTGTTTTTTGTCTTATAATTAAAATTAGAGTTTAGAAAAACTAAATTAACACGCTTTTTTGAACTAAAAAAAGCCAAATAATTTGACAACAAAATTAGATTTACTGTAAAAATCGTGGAGTGCTTAATATCAGTAACAAAGTTTTCATTTACTAGCTAATTATAAACGTAGAGCTATTATGAAAATTTAAGTAGACATCATCCCACGCTTTTTACAGTAGATAAAGCTAATTTTGTTGTCAAGTTATTTTGCATTTTTTAGTTCATAAAAGCGTGTTGTTTTAATTTTACTCTAATTTTTTATTGTCCGCTTATCTGGAATGGTGATCCGACACCATAGCGATGTACTCGTCTATTCAACGGACTTGTTTTGAGATGTTGAGAAGATTATGGAACAAGCTCATAATTTAAACCTATCAAGAGTGTATCAACGGTAAGTATTTGAGATGAAATCAAGCCTGGATCTTTGGTTCACGTTGACGCCGCTTGGCGACACTACGTTCGTTAAAGGATCGACCATGTGTGTTAATTATTAATAAACAATTGCACGTCTGTTCGAAGAACTTCCGGAGCCGTTAAGTTTTTTTTTTAATTGCATTTTAAATACATTCGAAAAAGCACTTCAGAAAGGATACGCAAATTATCTAAACACCTCAAATTATTTTAGCGACACTACGTTCGTTAAATGGTCGACCATGTGTTGAATATTAATAAACAATTTGCACTCTGTTCGAAGAACTTCCGGAGTCGTTAGGTTTATTTTAAATTGCATTTTAAATACATTCGAAAAAGCACTTCAGAAAGGATACGAAAATTATCTAAACACCTCAAATAATTTTAAATAAGTGTTAACAGAAAAGTTATAGACGAATGCTGGATGAATCAATTATATTATAATCACCAAAACTTTGATTTTGAGGGTAATTTATATGAAACGGCAAATTTTTTGGGGGGTTTAGTACAAAAAACCAACCCTTATACTTTAAAGGATCACTTTCGTGTCTATCAAAGCTAATTTTGTCCGAATCTATTGGACAAAAAAAGTTGAAATTTAATACATTTATAGAGTTCTATGACCCAATTACGGACGTATAGCGTAAATAAACGAATTCCTATTTTGGGGGGTCAAATTAGAATATCCAAAAAAAAATATTTTTCAAGTGCATCATGTGACGTATCAAAATATAGAGTTCGTTATGAGACATACAACTATATTTTTATTATAATTTTAAAATGCATATTTTAAAAGATATTAAAGAAATATACGAAAATCGAGCATTTCTTCCCCGTTTCTCCGAAACTATATCATGTAAACATACGAATGAATAGCAAATATCATATTTATTACTAGTCGATAACCGCGTCACGGTACGATTTAACAGATTTTTTTTATTTATTATGATTTAAGTATATCAAATGTTAGTCTGTCTGTCGCCTAGTTAGTAGGAAAATGTTTTAACACATTAACAAGCAGAAAGAAAATCTTTATAAGGCAAAATCTTCAGACAAAAGTACTTGTTCAATATTATTGTTAGGCACATACACTATTGGCGTCGGTCGGATGGCGAGACCTAAGGGTCAGTCCATTTCTCGCCGTTTTATTATTTTTTCCTTGGTTACAAAAACTTTTATATCATTTAACTGAATCAAAACGTTGGACGATTGCAGTATCTGTCAAATTTATAGACTTTAGTAATTCACGAACGCCAGCGCTATTAGTGTCCAAAAAATGAACCATCAGGTGGACCCGTTTTGTTGGACAAAAAAATCATAATTAATGTACTTCGTGGCTACGCCACTGAAAGGTCTGAATTGGCGGCCTAACCGCGTCGACCTGAACCGAAGCCTATACTGTGACAAGCTTCTTTATAATGTTTTGATCTAACAGAATACATTTATATAAAATTACCTAAAAATTTTAATTGTGTGATTTTGGGTGGTCAATTAGAATTTGTTTTATATTAGACAAAATCTTGTTTGTTATTATAATTAGATTTATATAATTGACATCGATAAATTTTATACAATAAAATATTATACTATTTATTTATGATTACGAGAATAAATAATTTTGAATATATTTCTCGTTAACTAGAAGTTTTTTTAATTTAAAAACATCACATAATTAATACGTAAATGTTTTTCGACAAGTTGAAGGATTACCTACTTTATTTTTAAATCTAGATTTCTAGAAGTCAACAAGTTTCATCAAAAACATAGCAACGCGATATTTTTTTTTACAAACAGTATAATAGCTATCGTTGTTAAGAAACATCCATTGTTACAATGTCATATTAGAAAAAAATATTTTCAATGCTATTAGATATATATAGAGGTGACCTCGTCCCGTTGGATAGTAGTGCGGCAATGACGTCTTTCAGCGAACTGTCAATTTTATTGCGTGGTTGATAAAGATATTGAACGGTCTGTCAGCTGACGTCATTCATTAAAGAGGTGACTTGTGTACCTAAGACCTTGGAAGATGTCAATGTTATTCGACACACAGGTAACCTCGTCCCGTTGGACTGTCAATTGATATTGCGTGGTTGATAAAAATATCAACAGTCTTCCAGTAGACGTAATTCATTAACGTCTCGTTCTGTGTTATTTAAATGATCGCGGGTAGATCCCATATAGAATGATTTCCGATTCAAACACCAGATGTCAGCCATTTTGTTTTAAACATACATACAAACAGCGCTTAAAAAGAAAGGTTATGTGAATTTGTTCGCATAAAAGTAGTGATTATGGCACTTTGTTGCATAGCTGCACGGAATTTATGCATGCTAAATATTTGATTTTAAACCTTTTGCTTGAACCGAATCAAGTACGTGCCCTCAATGACTCTTTACACATTTGAGTTACAAACTAAAATCACCAGACCATCCACTGAAACTATAAAAACAATCACCGAATAATAAAGAAGAAAAAAATCAACTCAAATATTGACACAGCGACGGTACATAACTATCGCCAGGCCACGAAAAACTTTATTACAAGCTTAATTTGTGATTTTTATTCGGATCAAATCTTGCAACTGAATTTTAAAGCAGTTCTCCTCAACCGATTGCGCTGAAATTTTTCATACACGTTTAGTTTGAATCACAATGCATGGTTAGTTAAGTGACGTCATTCTAAATTCAAAATGGCGGACCGCCCAAAATGGCGGATTAGTTATTTTTTATGCACTTCCGTGATATGGGTATCAAATGAAAGGGTATGTCAAACAGAATACAATCAGCAGTGTGACGTAATTCCAAATCCGAAATGGCGGCCGACACAAAATGGTGAATCATATATTTCTTTACAACCCCTCTGATATGGGTATCAAAGAAGAGGTAGAATACAGTAAACTGTGTGACGTCATTTAAAATCCAATATGGCTGCCAAAAGGCCTAACCAAGAATTTGAAAATAAAATATTAGATAAAAAACTTTTATAAAGGCAAGTGTACTAAAACGGATAAAAATAATTGTTAATAATCTAAGTTCACAATTATAAAAGCGTGGGCCGCGACTATCCCACGCTGGGACGTCGCAACGTGTATTCTAAACGTTTTCACTCCCATCCAAGCGTTTCATTAGATGTTTAGCATCAAATATTTTTCATACCTTTTTTTTTAATGAAAAGCCCACAACAGAATTTTCCGATTGTGTTTTAATCGCGCACTGAAAGTCTAATTAGCTTCCAACATATTTCGGCGGCACACACAGCAATATATATTACAAAAGTTATTGACATTTCAACGCACCACTGAATGATTTATTAAGTAAAACAGACGGTCGAATCGGAATCGCTCACGTTGAATAGTGGTGCGAATTATTCGGTTAATAGTAGGAGAACTGTTAGACATTTTTGGGTAGGTATTTGAGGCACTGTGAAAATTTGCCTTTAGTAATATCCGAATACAAAAACACAGACCTGGCTGAAGGGTAGCGGGGCTTAACCGACCCTCAAATTTTTAAATTAGCAACCATTTTTCTCGCAATAAAAAGCTCTTCAGACATTTTGAAATTTAAATACCTTGAAATTTAGTATTTAAAGAGTTCAAAAACAAAAAAACCAGATTTCTTAATCGGGTCTAAAACTTAGCCAGATGTTTGCAAAATTATATTTTGAAAAATTTTAAAAATATATTTCGGTGGGGCATTCTACCTGCCAGGTAGATAGTCGGTTAAGCCCCGCTCCATTTCAGCCAGGTCTGTGTTTTTGTATTCGGATATTACTAAAGAAGTATTGTAAAAATTTTTACAGTGCCTCAAATACCTACCTAAAAATGTCTAACAGTTCTTGGGCTATAAGAATTATCGGCGTTCGGTTTATTTCATAGAAGGGCTGAACCTCGCATTTGTTTGTCAGCTTGGTCGGGTTACAATGGACACCGGCTGTTATTAGTGACGGTTTAACATAGATTTCGACACGGGGATACATTCAACACTTTTTATATTATAGCACCCCCAGAGTACAGGAGAACTTGACGCATTTTCCAAACACGGGTTAACAAAAAAGTTCGATGGAAATGGTGTTTTTATCACTAACGAAGGATTGCCAATTTTAAACACATCTAAATCTATTTTATTTTTATAACATGAACACGCAAATGTTTTTTGTACGACCTCCTATAAAATAGCTAGTTTTCATGTCTGTAGTAGAAAAATGATCCAATAGTGTAAAATAATCAAAAATGTGATTCTACTGATCCATCAGTAATTTTACGAAAATTACTGCGCTACAACCAAATTTGAGAACCTACTACATTTTTTCGATAATCCAGTTGATATTTTAACTCTCTGAAAATCGATTACTTCGATAAATAATTTTCCATCAAAAGTCTGACAGAACTTCAACAAACCGTTCGAAATATTTACCCAGTTTTATTCCAATAATAAATTTCAATAAGTACGGTTTTAATAAAAAAAATCTAAATTAGCGAAATTTAAGTAAATAAACACTGTTAACATGTGTTTTTTATTATTTTATTTTAGAGAACGGAATGGCATTTACATGTCTGGAATTAAGTTCTTAAGACGAACATTTTATAATATAAGAAAGCCAGTTAAAATGTCGCTGTATTTCACATTGCGTTTATATCTATGCGAGATGGCCGATTGTTATTCGGTAAAATTTGATATCGAGTCGACACGGTTATTTTATTTGAACACGCTAAAAATGTTGCCAAACTTTACCGCTACTGGCGCCAGCTATATAACGACCTCAGTCAACAGAAAAATAAGTTTATTAATAAGGCTATCACAATATGACTGTTCCAGAATTAAATTTCAGTGTTCATTAACGGAATTCAGAATCAAATACAAGTTCAATTCGCCGTCGAATGTCGAGGAACACTTTATCACGTTCGAGATAAGAAGCTATATACGACGGCAATGATCGTCCTAACAAGCTGGTCGCTTTTTGGGTGTCCGTATTTATAAAAAAACCTGAAACTCGTATAAATAAAAGACAGACAATTCTCTCTAAGATTTGGCTAATTGGGACAATAAATTGTTGATACGATGTCTTCAGATCTTTTCGATATCGACTGCGTTTATTTGATCGAAACTTCGTCACCGCGCGCTGTCTTTAAAACAGGCGAACCATTTTTTTTTAACATCGATTCAATCGAATTCTTATTATTGAATATCTGTGTTAGAAATTATGTACAATTAAAATAAATATTAAAGCAATATCACCACATGAAACAAACGAGAAACTTGTAATTCTGTTTGTCAGTATTTTTATAACTAAGGGATGTTTTCGAATCAGTTCCAATTTTGAATGGACTTTAATTTTATAAGAAAAAAATATTACAATCCAGATGATAATTGCGATCATTTATTTTTTACTTTTACTAAATGCTAAGTGTGAAAAACCATTGGTTATTGTATTCTTTTCATAAGGAATTTTGTAATAAATATCCGTCGGACATGTACGCGTATTCAACTCCATTTCAAAAATAGATTAATTGTATTTTTAACCGACTTCAAACAAGGAGGAAAGGTTGTCAATTCGACTGTGTTTTTTTTTGTATGGTTATTACGCGATTACTCCGCCAATTGTAAGCCGATTTGAAAAATTTCAACGCCATTCTGTTTAGAATGCTACCAGATCGGTACCATACAGTTTTTATTAAAATCGGTTCATTCGTTTTTATTATAACAATGTTTAAATTTTAGTAGACGTATAAAACGCATTTGTTAATTGGTTCTGATCTAGATTTTAGATTCAGTCGAAAACAAATGACACTTTTAAATTATATATATTTATAAAAAAATAGTATTTTAAATATTTCACTCATTTTCTGATTTTGAATATACACGAGCGAAATTAAGGGTAAATACCCCCCGCTGTGGCCTCCACCTCCCCTTATAGCCACCCCTATCCTCTCAACTAAACGATTTCATATTAACTTTTTACAAATATATAAGTAATTAAAAACTCTAGTCATCATTAGATACAGAGGTAACCTCATTCCGTTGGATAGTAGTGGGGTGATGACGTCATCCATTGGACTATCAATAATTGATATTGTGTGGTTGATAATAAATAATAGTTTAAAAAACACGCTTTAATAGCAAACCGAATTAAAAAGTAAAAAAATATGTTTTTATTGTAAAAAAGTGTGGTGTGCTTGATATCAACTGGTATAAATATTTCATTGGTAGCTATTTGCAAAAGTAGAGTTAGTATAAAAATAGTAATAAGCACCCTACTATTATTTATTTTTTAGTCTTATTTTTTTATCCTGAAGGTCCTGGTCAGGATAATGGGACAAACTTATTAAATTATTGTATTGTCATCGGTCCTTGATAAGTGTGCAAAGTTTCAGTTTAATCTGACGTTTTGAAGTCGGTGAATTTCACGTTCAAAGATTTTCTCACATCCAACAAAGATTTTTTTTTATTCTGAACGTCCTGATCAGGATAATGGGACAAACTTATTAAATTATTGTATTGTCATCGGTCCTTGATAAGTGTGCAAAGTTTCAGTTTAATCTGACGTTTTGAAGTCGGTGAATTTCACGTTCAAAGATTTTCTCACATCCAACAAAGATTTTTTTTTTATTCTGAACGTCCTGATCAGGATAATGGGACAAACTTATTAAATTATTGTATTGTCATCGGTCCTTGATAAGTGTGCAAAGTTTCAGTTTAATCTGACGTTTTGAAGTCGGTGAATTTCACGTTCAAAGATTTTCTCACATCCAACAAAGATTTTTTTTTATTCTGAAGGTCCTGATCAGGATAATGGGACAAACTTATTAAATTATTGTATTGTCATCGGTCCTTGATAAGTGTGCAAAGTTTCAGTTTAATCTGACGTTTTGAAGTCGGCGAATTTCACGTTCAAAGATTCCTTTACAAGCAAACAAACAGACAAGTGACGCTAATAAAAGCGTGTTAAAAATATAGACGGTCTCCCAGGTAACGTCATTCACTCACGAGGTAGCCTGTGTATCTAATGAGTCAATTTTACTCTACCGTGCCAAGAGAAATTTTATTTGAAAAACTTGACAAAACTAATTAATGAAAAATGTTCGAAAATCGTGCGTCGACGTCTTTTGTTACCAAAAGTAAAAAAACGCAGTTGTCGATTGTAACTTTTTAATAAGGTGATTGTCTTTTGTCTCTCAGGCAAGGCATCTGTTTACCTGTATAGGCAGTAGGTACCAACTTGCCACTGTCATTTAAAGTAGCCAGTGCTGTCAACCTAACATTTATTGCCTATTAACAGCAGCCTGTTAGTAGCGGCTATTTTCTGAGAAACGTGTTATTAAATAAAAATACAAATTTTATAATAACTTATTTGGGAAAAATATTTCAACAAATTAGTGTAAATATTTTATACCATATATTTTCTAGATTAATTAAATCTGTGCCGATTTTTATTAGCCAGTACCGTATTGCAAATATTCTGACACCTGCCATGGACACTTTCTGTTATCAAAATTAGAACAATTCTTTGGCGTCAGGTATAAAGGACTTTGTAAAAAGAATTTTCCAAGTTTAAGATTTGAAATTTTTCAAATCGATTTACAATTGACGAAAATATCGGTCAACAAACACACAAAAAAGTCGGTTAAAAAACTGATTTTGTTTCATAAAAAAACAGTTGGGGAAAATTATCTTAATTATTTTATTGAAATCATTAACAGCATCTGTTTTTAATATTATTTTAAACTGCACGACCAAGTGCTTTTTTTTCGGACAATAATAATTACCGAAGGCAAAAGTCAATATTTTACGTGTTCAGAATTCAGATAAAGAAACAAACATTCTTTAAAAAATAAAACTTGTAGACTATGAATCTACTAATTAATGTGATTTAACACGCAGCTACCAGAATTTACTAATTAAAAATAAAAATTTTAATGGGAACCATTAATTGTGTTAAATTAGAAACGGACAAAAAAAACTCACTTGTCGACAGGTATATACATTTAAAAACTATCACTTGTCTCTTTCTAAATTGACGAAACTTTTTTGTTGATCTTATACTTCTCTAAGTTAACAGGCTTTTTACAAATGACCGCTTTTTATTTGAATTCTAACCAAAGTTAGATACAATTGTTAAGAGACATCCATTGTTAGATGGGACATAAACACGAAACTTTCCACTATCGCGGCGGAATGAGTTATCAAATAATCAACAGTGATATATCCAAACAGTCAATCTTATGTTCAAAGCATATTTGCAACAGTTTTTTACATCATGCAAGAGCTAATTTTTATTTTAGGTAACGCTAGACATGAACGAGTTATGGCTGATTCAAAGATGAAATTATTTCCAATAACTAATCAGTTCTAAGTCACAGATAATTTTTAGACTTAATAGTAAAGCTTAGAGAGTTCGTAAGAATTTAATTTAATTTGTTACTACAGTAAGACCTCGCGTAATGCTGCTCCGCTTAACACTGTTTCAGTATTACGCGGTTTCTAAAAAAAAAGTTTGGTCACTAAACGTAAACCATTGATCAGTTTATACAAAATGATTCAAATATTGATAGAAGTTCAAAAGCAAGACGAAGTGTCATTGATGCAATATCTTGCTATCGACAACAGCTTGCTGAACGAAACAGAAAAAGGCAAACGACATTTAGATGACTTCTTCACAAAAAACACAATATGTCAAATGATGAACCTTCCTCATCACAAACAACTTGATGTTCATAAATGTTTTATGAACAAAAATTGATATTAGCAATAAATGATTAATGTGATAAAAAAGGATTTAACAATAAATGTTACAAACTTAAACAAAAAAAAAATTAACAAGTTCTGTTTCACTACGTATTAAGATGACCTCGTTTAGCGGTTTCGTAGAACGCAGGGACTTATTGGAACGCATCTCCCGCGTTAAGCGAGGTCTTACTGTGTTTTAAGAAACATTCATTAGGTAACTGATAACTCATTCCGTCGCGATAGTCGAAAGTTTCAGATTTAACTCTTGACGGGCATATAATGTTTGAAAATACATTTTGCATTATAACAATGGGTGTTTCTTATAATAATGATAGCAAAACTGTAACTACTTTGCTGTCTATAATTAATGTTTCATGGGAAAAATAATCCGTTTGAATCAACGTGCAGCTTATAACTATTTTAATTGCTGGCACAATAAACAGATCTGTCGTATTACAATAACACAAATATATATATTAAATATATAAGATAGAGTATTTATTTATATTACTTCCTCGCTTACTTTGTTAACTCTTAACTGCTAATAAAGATAAGACTTGTAACTTTATATATTTGTACTAATTAGTAGAGTGGCTACTTGCTACCTTAGTTCACACGTTTCACATATCTGCGCCACTGAGTCAAGAATTGTCGGGAGGAACCTGACTCCCTGTTCGCGATTATAGCTAAGAATTTTCAAACGAATAGCGAGAATTGCCAAATAACGAATTTTCAAACGAATTAATGCATTTGCAGGCCCACTTCTTCGCATGGGCTAATTGGACATGAGTCTAGGCCCTAGGGTCACGCGATCTTTGGGGTCCCCATGCGATAAAATAATAATTATTACTAGCGGTCAGTTGCCTAATATAATAGGGTGGACATAAATTTTATTCTATATTCTATTCAAAGATTTCAACGCAACTACGACACTTAAGGCTGTCAGAACGCTTTGAATTTAAGCCAAAAATACGGCTTCGGCTGGTAGCTGATTGTAGACTTATTCGTCAACATTTTGCAAAAATTCTTTCTCTATAAGGAAGACAAAGGACAAATCTACATCTGTAATGGACTATTTTTGTAATTTATGTACGATTTCCTAGAAAAAAGTTGGCATTAATTGTGCCAAAAAACACACGTTTTCAATGTCACACTACGACCTTATTCGTACTTATTTTACAAAATTGTTCCATCACAAACCTAAAGTGACTCTTCCTTTTTCGGAAAAGTTTTTTAAATCTTCAAAATATTTCCCAAAATTAATCAATTGACAGCGGCACCCATGCAACAGAATTTTTTAGCCTCGTAGTGTGGCTTAAATTCAGAGCGTTCCGACAGCCTTAAGGGAGATATTTCATATACCGACAAAAAACACCTTCGAGAAATAATATACCGAAAAATTATTTCAAAAACAAATGGTCGAACACATCTCGTAATGTCAAAAAAAACTAATTAATTAGGTAAACTTAATAATTAATATATCGATTTTATACATAAAAGCAATTTACAGCTACATCGTTAAAAACTAATTTCCTTTCTGCACAAAATCGAAGCTATTTTAATTTTGCTTCCTTCCAATTCTCGGAACTAATACGTTAATAATAATTAATGACCAATAAAAAAATTCTTAAAAAATCAATCCGCTTCGTTACGTCTAAATTAGTACATGTGAAAAAAAAAGTTATGGCTTAGCCGATTTAATTACTGTATTTTCGACAAACTAAATTATAAGACAGAAACCAACAAACGCAGCAAGTTGCCATACAACGTTCAAAAAGCATTACCAGTTTTTGGAGTTAACAAAACATTCACAGAAAATAACAGAACTATTTTATAAATTAATAATATTGACTCTACCAACATTAATAGAAATATTGACAAAATACAATTACTTGCAAGTAATTTTATTTTGTTAATATTTTATAAATTTTAGTTTAATTAAAGAGAAAGGAAAGGCTTCAAATATTCTTGGTTTTCGTACTTGTAGACCGTGGCACATTGGTATTTCTGCCTGACGTTTCGTCTACAACTGCTGTAATCCTACAGCAATCAGGTAGAAATACCAATGAATCATGGCTTACAAGTCCGGAAATCAAGATGCTTTGGAACAACGCTGGCCGTGAAAGCCTACACATTTGGATACTAAACAATGGATCTTTGCGTCGCTTCCGCGACATTTAACCGAGTCACAGAAATTTTGGGTGGCAATACGTATTAAAAAAAAAGAATTTTGCATCAAAGTAGCAACACGTTGTTAAAATAAAGCAATGATAATTTTTCTATTTTTTGTTCTCACCGATCGCGATCTAACGACAAAAGCTTGTTAACTTTATCTATAAAAAATGTCCCCTCGCTAAGTTCCACTACGATCATTATTCACTTGGTCAACTATAGCAGCTACCGTATTACAGATTAGTTCGACATACCAAACAACCATGGGACTTGTTTTATTAAATTTAATTATTTGAAATTTAGAATTTAGGCGATTTAATTTCCCGGCTACTTTGTAGCAACGTCAGACGATATCGTTTTTTAACAGTGGCATCTCGTTCCAAACAGGGCACAACATATTTTTTCAATTGAATTCAATTGTCCATATTTCTCGTTAATTTATTTCATTAATTTCGATTATATTTTTTATCTATTGTAGATTATAAACGCTCGACAACTACGATCATTTAATTACATTAAATTGAACCGACATCACAAAATATGTATAATTTATGAGCAGAGACTGCGGATTCGAACCGACGATAGTTTATTTCCTATTATGCTAAGCTGTTCTCTAAAATATTATATCTGCATTACTATGACGCTAATAACCTTAGTAGTCGAACGTCTTACTTATATAAACCTAATTCATAATTTTAAGTTTTTTAGATTTAAGACTTATAGTTTATAGTGCAGGGATGTCAACTAATTTTTACACACAAGATCTACTTTTCCAGAAAAAAATCAACTTTTGCAACAATAAAGAAAAACTGAATTTTTTTATAAAAATAAAGTAAGCACAAAATTCCAGACTCCTTAAGTTTTTTATAAATATTTGAGTCGTAGCGTAAAAAAGCATATTTTACTATTCGAAAATAAGTAGGTTTTTAAACAATGACAGGACTTTATTCCAATCGGTTTAGTAGTTCCTAAGAAAATCGAGACCATACAAACATTGAAAATTCGAAAGTATGAAGTTGATTGCGCTAACGAAAATTCGACAGTATGAAGCTAGTCATAACCAGCGTTGCCAGACGTCTCGATTTTAAAATAAAATGTCCCGCGCGGGACAGGCTCAGTCCCGCTTTTCGGGGATAACTCGACCGTGCGTAAATAATTATTCTCTTATTGTAAGTTGCAATTTGTAACACTCACTCCTCAGACTATTGTTTGAAACGCCATATTTTTCTAATGAATAAAACATTTTTGATTTTGATTTCTGTTTTTTTTTTACTTTTTTTATTCAGAAGACGAATAAGACTCAAATATATTTTTTCAAAAAAAAAAAAAAAACCCGACACTGGATCCAAAGAGACCCGGTTTCTTATCTGTACAGCCGTTTCATTCACTGTTCAGGTATAAAACTTGTCACTTTTCAACAGTAGCGACACGACCCGAGTCAGTACCGTCTCTTTCTACAAGTCCTTGTCAATATATCGATCTATCGAGCCTAATTGGACGGCTATTAAACGTCTCTTTGTTTTGCATTGTTCAACTCGAATACAAAAAAACCAAAGACATTTTATTGATACGTGACAAAAAAAACAAACAAATCAAAGATTATTGGGCGATCGACGCAGGTTACGCAAAATTAAACAAACGCTTTCGAAAAACAAACGACGTATTTAATTTTCAAGTTAATTTTTAATGTTGGTGAATAAAACGCATTAAATTTCGTTTGATGACCTTAAATATTTTTTTATAAGAAAAGTAGAATTTTACAATTGTATTGCTTAAAAAATAACTGTTCACTTAATGCAATATTTTTTTTAAACTTAGTCCAAGCAGCGGAGGTAAAAAAATGTTACGATTTTATAAAAGATGAAACTTTTAGAAACTTCAATCAGCGCGTATAAAAAAATATTATACACCACACGAGCAGAAGTTTGAAAGCCCTGTATTGTGTCGCGCAGTGCAGGAATTTCAACTTTCTAGCCGTATGGTGTATACTATTTTTTTTTATATCCGGTCGAAAGTACGTACTTTCGTATCGGCATGGACGAGAAAACTGTTTCGGGCTGCAGTTACAGACGGCATGCGAGTAATTCCAACAGTGCATAAATGTTAGGCTTTCTGCTTCAAAACCGAAGCAGAAAGTATGTACTTCCAGCATGGTATGAAGAAAACATTTTTTTTCTCGAGAGACGCGGGTAATGTTGTTTTGGGTCGTTTTTGACAACCACTAGACACGAGTCGCAAACCAACACAAAATGAAAAAAAAAACTTAAGCTTGTTGAAAAGAGTCACTTTTTTTGGATACAATGAAATATTATAATTTTTCATTTCGCAACAAAATATGTGTAAGTTTTTGAGTTTGATTACAACTAAGTAATAATATTTTTAAATAAAATTCACAAATATAATATATTTCTTCTATGATATCGTTTTCATTTAAAAAATGCTCCACTGGACGTAGACCAATCAATGTTATTATTTTTTTGTTTTATGAAATCCGTCAGTCAATGATTCAAACCTAAAACAACACAGACAGAGTAACCTAAAAAGAAATTATTTAATGTTAAGAATTATTTAAGCGTCGACACGTACTTTTCAAAGAATGCAATGACAAAAGCTATAAAGCTTGCTCTCATACACAAAACATGTAAATGAACCAAAATACTTATAGTTTGGAAGGACATTATTCCCTTTTGAGCTTTTTCGACACAACGTCTATTTATTTATTGATTACTGAGACAAAATATTGCCTCTGGGAACGCTTCAAAGTAAAGCGAACCCCCGGTACCGACCTCCATAACATGCTTCCATTCTGATACGATCGCATGGCGTGCACTACCCCTCGTACCGCAGCCTTACCTTACCAGAAAAGTGTCAAAAAAAGTCAAAAAACAAAACATCTTTCAAATGCTTGCTTAAAGAAAAATTTAAAATGCTTTTTGATCGAAAAGAATTCTAAACAAAACACTGCATGTTTCATCATCATTATCATCATCATGAGGAGGTGATTAAGGGTTTTAATCATCTTCTGATTATGCTAACAAGGTTAGCGGAATGTACGTCAAGAAAAGGAACTTCTGGGGTCCGTAGTTACTATTTACACCAAATAATAATTTAAATTTAAGGATGCGAATTGAAAATTAGTAGGTGTCGATACTTTTGTTTGAAAATAAAATTATTAACCAAGAAATACTTACAGAAAATTTGAATATCCGAATTATTTTTTATCACGACCTTATAATTTTTTTGCACTGCACTGAATTCACTAAATTCACGAATTCGCGATTTACGTGTTTGTATCTTTATACAAAAAATGTATTGGTTTATCAATCGAAAAACCAATTTTTTGCTCAAGATCAGAATCACGTAATATTACGATAAATAAATATTATACTTAATTTTACCTCCTACGCCCCCGGGAGACAGTCTCACAGTGTTTTAAACTACACCTGCGAGTTGGATCCCGGGAGAGAAAATATAAATAACCAACACCACAAATACGATTTCGGGATCAACAGTCGATAACGGGGTGGGCCTGGGAGGAGGTCGTAAGCGATCTAGACTACATTTTTGTCGTTGGCTAATCTAAAAACCGAGGGAAGATTTCAACGATAAACGAATTATGATATTTAATTTATTTCAGATTAACTATTAACTACAGTTTTAAAAATTGCAAAAAATTTATTTCAGATTTATTATTAAGTAAAATTTTAAAAATTGTAAAAAATTTATTTCAGACTTATTATTATGTAAAATTTTAAAAATTGCAAAAAAATTATTTCAGACTTATTATTAAGTAAAATTTTAAAAATTGCAAAAAAAATTATTTCAGAATTATTATTAACTAAAATTTTAAAAATTTCAAAAAATTTATTTCAGATTTATTATTAACTAAAATTTTAAAAATTGCAAAAAACTATTTTTTTAAGTAAATATCATATGAAATTAATAAATGAATGAACTGATGTTCTTAAAGAAATAAAAAAAAAACAGTTTGATTTAATTAAAAGAAAAACAATATTTTTTAAAACATGAATTTCAAATTTAAATTTTAACTTTATTTCACGGAGGGCTTCTGAGAGTGGACCACGTTGAGAAGATCAGATCTGCTATCGTTGGGCGTATTTTCAATACTTTTTCTCTAAACGCGTTTTGACTTTTTCAAGCGAGACGAAACTAAGATTTTTGTCATTACGAAGTCTAGAAAATACCATTTGGCCCAAAATGATATTTTTTTAAGTGCTTACATTATAAGAACTTTTTTCTATTTTTAATGAGTTAAGCGCGTTTTAACTCCACAAATAATGAATTTCGATTGATTTTTCACGATTTTAAGTAAAAAAAGTTCGAAGAAATTTGGAAAACATTTTGAAAAAAAAAAAAAAAAAAAACAAGTGACGACAGAAAAAGACCGAAAATAACGCCATCTGAAAAAAATCATCAGAGCGAAATGAGAGTGAATTAGTTAGACTCTTTGTCTGTGAACAGCCTAAATCCACAAAACCTACCGCGGAGAGAAAAAACAATCACCGCCCTTCACAGCGTCCGCTGGTCCTCGCTCTGGTCTCAACAGCCGTACATTTATTTTTGTGACCGGACTCACAGCTGCTGAGGACAGGACGTTAGGTCCGCTGTAAGAACGAGATTGTCGGACAGCCTTTTTCGTACCGGTACGAAGCCAGCGGTCCTGAGACTAGAGCCCTAGGTGCGGTCCAACGCGGATGTCCTATAGTAATGGGGGTCATGGACCGCGGAATGCGCAGCTAGCTAAAGAATAACAAAAGTGCACGACGTACCTGCAGGTGCCTTGCAACAATGCCTTGCGAAGACAGACGGCAAGCCGTACACTCGAATCCGATGACAAATAATAAACATGTGTAATGTGTTGTCCCTAAAAATCGCGATACGCAGAATTCCACCGGGAAAATTCGACCACCTTAACGCTCCTAGCGCGATGGAGGCTAGACCTTAACTCAAAGAAAGCACAGCGACCTTCACTTATGGAAAACACAACCGATTTTCACTAAGAAAAACACAGCAATTCGATTTTCGCAATAGAAAACACGACAAGTGCGATTTTCACTACGGAAAACACGACAAGTTCGATTTTCACAATAGAAAACACAAATGCTATTTTTACGACGGAAAACTCAGTTAATATGATTTTCACGGTGGAAGGTACAGCTATTGGCTTTCGCTTAGAAGCTAGGGCAGTCTCGACCGAGCCAAGACCTAAGACTCTAAGGGCGGACACCATCGCAGGTGGTCACAAATCGCGAAGTCCTGTCCGACCTACACGCGTAAGGACAAAGTTAGCCGAACGGCGCCCTACGGCTGCCCTAACAGCTAATGTTCCTAAAGGAACCTCTGGGGAAAGAAATCCTAAACACAGCAGTGCAAACAATCAAAAGGCCCTCCCTAAGTATTTCATCGAAGGCTACAATTTTCCGACGTCAATTATTATAAGAGACTTAAGTAAAAAAACTATTTAATTTCATTTATTACGGGACTTAACTCTAAATTGTATTCTCTTTTGTTTGGTATGAACGGCTTTTTGACTTAAGTCTTTATACCTGACACCGAATGATCTACAGTTAAACTGCTGCAATAACTCTGAAGCTAGTAACGAAAAAAAAAACTAAAATGTGTAATGAAGTAGTGAAATCACCTATTCTGTACCGCACTTCAAAATTTAATTAGAATGAAAAATGGTTCAATTTTTTTTCAACAGACGCTTTTTAGTAACCATAAATATATTTCAAAGAAAGTAACCCCCCACTAATTTTCTATAAGTATATTGAATTTTTTAATTATGAGTATTATAGTATTATTGTTTTGATTTAATATATTGTTTGACATTGTATGGCCGACGTCATTAAATTAAATAAATAAAAAAATAAATTTCAGATGCGATACAAAAAGGTGACGTGAAAAATTATATATTAAGCAATGCATCACACAACGTTCTAGAATAAACTAGATTCTAGGTTAACTCAATTTTTATAGCTGCTGTGAAAGAACCTTGTGTTTTACATTGTTTGTTCTTATAAACTAAAACATTTGTTGGCAAAATTGAAGAGCAGGGAATTAATTGGTTTTTATTTTACTATTGGCAAACATTAAAAAATGAATTAAAAAAAATATTTCAATAAATGCGACGCGAACCGAAGGGTTGATCCCGATTAAATATTTTCATAAAAGTGTTACAACAACGATCCAAAAATTTAAATTTACTTAAAAATCAGAAATTAATTGATTTTATCTTTGGTAAAAAAAAATAAATTTTCGAACAGATTTTTGTTCGTTGTTTTAGCTCATTTTGAAAATGCAATTTACAAAAATATTGAAAATATATATGTAAGTGTTCACTGATTTGTGAAAATCAAATAAAATATTTTAAATTAATTAATTAATAAAACAGGTCATAAACTTAATACAGTGATCAATATTTTTCAATAAAATATTGAAATAGTTGAGAATTTTTGAGACAGTATATCAGTGACCACTTTTCTACCGTTTGAGCTTAAAAAATAATCTCGAATCCCAAAACCCCTAACCGGGTCAACTCTAAGACACATTGAACCGTTAAAATATGTATTTCAACAAACAATGAGTTTCATAAACACGGAGGACTTGTTGACCCGAGCTCATAACAGCAGACAATTTGAAAAAAAAAAGATTAAAACACTCACCGACTTGATGACTGGCTAATCTGTCAGCTTCTGGAAAAAGAGAAAAAGAGGTTAATATTCGCATAGACAAAAAGTATTTTTTTTTTAATTGTCGTCAACCTCAAAACTTTGGTATTTTACACATTAGAGTGGCCATTTTTGAAGGAGGTTCATTTTTCTGTAGTTTCTTTTAAACATTAAAATAGTTACACAGTAACTTGATGACCAGTAGAGAGTTGAAGACGTATTTTTTTTATTATAAATTTTCCACTGAATGTACTTAAAAATAGCAAAATATGAAAAGAACTTAGCATACCTAGGACAGTTACTTGCAGAGCTGAAAATCTCCAACGACGCAGCAACACGAAATGCAGAAGCGCGCACTATTTTTGACACTTTATTTTAAACGCGATAATTTAACTGAAAACTATATGAATACGGGTGAAAAAGCGCGCACTACTTTGGATCTCTTCGAGATAATTTACTTAAAACTATACGGGTTAAAAATCGCGCACTACTTTGGGTCTCTTCGAGATAATTTACTTAAAACTATACGGGTTAAAAAACGCGCACTACTTTGGGTCCCTTCGGGATAATTTACTTAAAACTATACGGGTTAAAAATCGCGCACTGCAATTATGTAATATTTTATTTGACAAATTCGCGACTCCGATTTGCTGCCAGCGGTTGGCTGCCACTTGCCCGAACTTTGACGTTCGATTTTTTTCTAAAGAATTTGTGTTTTGTTTAATTATATTGTTTAGATATTTTGTTCAATTATTTTATTTATAAAAGTCCAAAATCGCCTTCATCGAGTTTTGATACGAGCATCCGTCGCCTTAGAGAGACACGTTATGTGCTCATCCGCATGACTTACGCAAATATTTCAAAGAATTGCAACCTTCCCTTTGCGTCATAGCACCGTCTGGTTTCCAGGACACAGCAGCACCTCGCTGTTCAAAGCTACCCTATTTTATTTCCGCCTTATCTACCTTTTTGACTTCCATCTTTGATGAAAAGTCATCCACGACCGCTGTAGAAAGCGACAACCCTTCAAAAATACTTGCGAGATGCATCAATATCGGACACTACCGGTCTTATCAAAAAAAAGGAACGCGAGAGCCTGCCCCGGTCGCGGCGCACTGCCTGACTCTATACGCGATTACCGAGCGATTCGACGGCCATCGTTCAATTTGCAATTTGAGTCCAGGAAGATTTGTAGACGCGAGACAACACAATGTCAACTGCCCCATTTAATTACCCCAAATTTTCAAACAAAGTGTAGCGAGGATTTGTAATTACGTTAGGTGAGTGATTTTGGTGCAAATTGAACGATGTGTGAGCTCACTGAAAGTAAAGTAAGCGAGCATGAAATCATCACGGGAAGGAAGGATAGCAAGGCGGAAAACTATCTTTCCCGAAAAAATAATTCACATTAGACTGAAAGTAAAATTTTGTAGGTACCAACAGCACTAGAAACACGGAGCAAAAGATAAAAAGGTGAAAAATGAAATGCTGTTTTTGTCATGCGTAAAAAAATTAACCATTTAATTTCCAATTGGAAATCGCATTCAAAAATTAGAAAATCTTTCTATTCCAGTCGATTGTTCCAGTTTTCATACTAATTTTGGGGATGAACAAAGTTATGGCTCAAAGCAAATTAAAACTGGAAATTAAATTCTCACTTCCCGTGGGACTTGAACCCACAAAATACATTCGACAAAGAACGGCTGCGCTGGAGGCAATTTGGTTTTAAGCGACGTCAAACAGCAATTTTATTTCGAATTTCAATTATATGAATTTATATCGCTGTAAGTATATCCAAGTAGAAGCGGTTTATAATTGTGATCGCAATACGCCGACTTCAGGCTTCTCGAATCACCGTGGCCCGATTACCAAAAAAAAAATATGGAAGGAGAGGATTTCCAACCTCCAGCCATCGCAGGTCTCAAGGCGGTACGACCCTCGAGGGCGCCCAACCCCGTACAAATATTGCAACAGAACTCTATTCATCAACGTTCCTCAGCTAAGCTAACCACAAAGAGCAAGTTACCACTTATTACTTTTTGATTCTTCCTTATAAGATATTTTTATTTAAATTTTGGAAGATCAGTTAATATATATCAAGTATCCGCAATCAGACTGACTGGAGTGATGAATCGCCTGTCCGCAACGTTCACTAGGCCACCAATTACGATGAACTTCTCAGTGCAATGCCGCCCCGGAATATTCGCATATATGAATATAACAGCTTGCATCCCACCGAAAAGGGAATATAGCAGAGTAGAGACGCTGCTAAGACGACTGCTTCAAACCCTCAGAAGAATTACGAACGTTCAACGGCTCGAACAACGCAGCAATTCGAAACACGGAGAGAGAACGCGAATACAAACTGACTCAGTTGTTTTCCCCGCTGAAAGATCCCTTACTCAGTATGGCGAGCCGCCAAGTTCCATTGGGAATGTCGTAACTAGTCTTAGACCACTTCCTTAATTCTACTACGGAAATACTTGTTGACATCTTATTTAAATTTGCCAATGCAGCCATTCATTTGTAAAATATAATTTGGAAGCGAAACTAGATAAAATAATAAAGAACAGCTTACTCTAGCTTTTACGTAAACTAGTCAATTAAGTGAATTGAATTTAGAAGTTTTCAGCAACAGAATTTATACACATCCTAAAGCGGGGATCCTTTCAGTCTATTGTGAATAGGTACTTAGAGTCAATGGAGCCGCGCCTCGTCCATTACTGAAACAGAAAGAAAAAAAACATTAAAATATGCACCAAGCAGTACAAAAGCAACACTCGAATAAGGGAATAATCATGCGGGCCAGCACGACGCTTCCCTCCTCAAGATGTCACATTACAAATTTTATATAATAATAATAATAATAATAATAATAATAATAATAATACTTTATTTCATCCAAGGACCATCCCTAGCTTAATGAAATGGGTTCCCGAAGCACCTGAAAAAATAACTAAGTTTATTAGTAACAATGTTAAAAATTCGATAATTATTATAAAATGGATAAAATTTATATTGAAATTAGATTGCAAATGATTGCAGTTAAAATTATTAATAGTTTTATACAGACTTCAAATAAAAGAAAAAAAATAGAACCCAATAATATCACTAGAAACGAGCGCATCGTTTTGTCATAACGAATCATACCATTGGGGCCCTGTGTGTAAAGTCGGCGCCCTCTCTTTACACTGTGACGAGTCCTACGATGACTCCCCATCACCCCACAAATGTCCGATAATAAGAACAAGAAAAAAATCGTATTTAAAGTTCTCTTCAATTACAGTCTTAGCAACTGAGTTAAATTAAAACAAATAAAATTTATATTAAATTTAGATATTAAGACACATGATTTCAGTTGACATTATTGCTGAAGTTGAAATTGAATATTTAGTATTTTCAAAAAATATATACGTCATAACTCGTTCAATTTTATTTAATTTTGCATTTTTTTTAACCATGAAAAATATAAATTATTATTCAATTACTCAACGAAAGTGCATCAAAGAATTACTGTAAAAAACTCTCAAGAAACTAATTTGGAATAGGTAAATGGGGAAATTCAACGATCGCAATCGAAATATAAAAAATCTCTAAACCCTTGAAACATTCGCCGGTTTCCACGACGGGTCCACGTTGTTCCTGGGACTAAAGAAAGGCAGCACGCGGGATCTCTGAAGGCCATAGTGGAAATCCGATTTCAGTCTCGGCTGCTAGCTCCATGCTGGGTCTTTGCCGGCAATCAAAGCAGGTCGCTTTTCTATTAAAGTTGCAATTATCTGAAATTGCAAATAACCCAAATTTACCCACAAAATATATTCCCTTCGCCTAAAACAAGTCTGCATGAGAGCAAAAAACCCACAGCTCAAATTAAGGATAATCGCATGATACGTTTAGAACATCAAAATAACGGCTTGTTCAGAATTTTTTACTTGCTCAAAAACATAAAAAAATCTATGCGCAAATAATTCAAAAATATAATACAAGACTTATTTTGTATCCATGTATTATTTATACAGTTTGTTAACATTTTGTGCAACATAATTATTTCTATGAAATACAGATTTTAACATAAAAACACAGCTGAGAATATATGACTTTTAGTCAAGTTTTTATAGTTTATTCGACCTAAATAAACGATTTAAAATTAGATAACAACGAGAAAATTGATTTGTTTTGATTTGTGTAGAGAAAAAATTAAATTTGAAAAAAATATTGACCAAGCGTCTGTCAGTATTTTTAATATAAGTTTGTAAGAAAAAAACTTCAAAATGTTAATTTGCCTTCGCGTAATTCGAAATCTCGTGACGTGCTGTAAAGAATTATTGACAAATATCACGTGTTTTTTGTTCAATTTTTAGGGCAAAAACAAATGTGTTTTTAAGCAGTCAGCCAAATTGTGTCAAGAAGCTTAAAAGCCAATTCAGACTAGCCGTTCTCGGTTACGATTCACCGGTCCGGTTCGGTTTTTGATTAATCTAGGCTGCTCACACTATCCCGATTTGGCTCTACGAATATTCTCGGTGCGCATGCGCAATTTCGAAATATGATTTGACGTTTGATGTGTAGTTAAACGTCAACAAAAACAAGCTGGCTAGTCACGTGACTCCAGCAAGCGTTCTCATTGGCTACGGTTGCGAACGGTCCGGTTGAAATTAGAGCTGAACCTAAACGCTCGAACCGAACCGCAATCGGGAACGACTACGCCCTGATTGGTCGAGCTCCCAACCGGACCGGTGAATCGTAACCGAGAACGGCTAGTCTGAATTGGCTTTAATGCAGGTAAAAAAGGGAGCAATTTGATAAGGTGGTACTGAGCAATCTTTGGTGTATTTTTGTTTTAATTTATATTTGTTATATAGACGCTCGTGACCTCCGCCGTTGAGCGTCTATAATCTACAATATCTCTCTCTCTCGTAGTAACCTTAAGTAATCGAGTAAATTTTTGATGTTCAGTTAGATTTGGTAAAGGTTGTATCAGACGGTTCATTTCTGTCTTCTATTCAGCATCTTTCACTCGAAGTGAAACGTTTGAACACAAAATGAAACAATAGTTACGAATGAATTCATTAATGAACCGATCCAACAAACGCTAGATATTGGCATTCGGCATCATTCATTCGCACTCCGAATGAATAAAAAATGAAGCATCTGAACACAAGAAAGAACATTCATTCGGGTTCGATCATTATGTCTCGCGTCTTGTAACGGACGTACTTGGGACATCGCATAATAAATATATTCTGTCTGTGTATGAGACAAAATGGTATTCAAGTGGAATGACGAAAACACGCTGCTGTTTTTGAAGAATTTCAAAAATTATCAATGTTTTTGGAACCACAAACTCGACGAATACAAAAATAGAATAATGCAGACATATTCTATAAAATCTCTAATTAATTATTTTTTTATCAAATCTTCGGTCAATGATCACAAATCAAACGAATTCATTTCTATGTCATTCTGTCTGTGCCGTGTGAATGCGGAATGAAACAAAAATAAACCATTCACTCAAGTGAACATTCATCCGAGTGAACCGTCTGACACCACCTTTAGTAATTTACCCGTCACTCGACAAAAATACTCGCATAGTCCGAGTTAAGCGTAAAGTATCGTTCACACGACTGTATCTAAAGCATCGCATTCATTCAAGCATTACCAAACGAGTTACTTGAGTCGGAAGATGCATAATATAGTTCTAATACCGTTTCATATTCAATAAATCATTCTGTCCGAGACTGTACATATAAAACAAAAGAAACAAAAGAGAAACGTATATATAAAAAGAGACGCGATCAAACAAACAGAAGTCAGATAACAACCAATTAAAAGCCGTGATGTATATTGAATAATAATTACGTACATTCTGCTACCGTCAGGTTGCCCGGCCTGCAAAACGACGCGTCCAACCTAACCTGCAATAAACGCGTCCTCTTCCGAACGCAGCGGAAAAACAAAGACGCGACGACACGACGACCGTCTTTTGTTTGTTGCGAAGACAGCACATTAAATGCAGTAAATTAAAAGTGTAGACGGCAATTTGTGAAATTACTTCTTGGAATTAGTTTGTGTATATTTTTTTTTTCATTCTGGTTTTGTCCCTTTTTATATTATTGCCAGTGAGACTTCTTTTTCGGAATAGATAAAGAGTATTTTTATTTATAATACAGCCACTGTTTTCAGCTTGTCGTGTCAGAGGCGGTTCGTGAAAATTATTTTAACCTGGTAACCGCGTAATATACTTTGCCCATGCAGAAAAATAGTATCTTTGCAACGGTTGAACAGTAACTGTTTGCCAATTGTTTACTTGTCGCCCACAAATTTTACTTTGCACACGCAAATTCAAATAAACAAAAAAAAAAAAAACACAATCGAAATATTAAAACTGAATTGAATTGAGGTTGACGTGACTGATAGTTTAATTTATAAAACAAGCTTAAAATATATTGATAATAAAAATTTACAAAAGTTTTAAAATGAGTTCGCAAAAAAATGGTATGTGCAATTCGTGCGGCATTGTCCATTGCCCACGAAAGCGAATAATTTTAATTAATTATTGAGCCGAGCATAATTTGAGTAGTAGCCGAAGTCAGCAGCATAACCTGGGGATTTCGTGGGCAATCGACAACTTGCCGCACGAGTTTCGCAATGATAAGCAATGTCAACACAAGTTGCTATGGAAACTAAGATTGGACGTTAGCATTGTTGAAGATGTGACTTGGCGAGACGCGAGAGGCGTCGGGGGAAATTGGGATAATAATTGAAAAACCAAGCCATGGGCATCGATGACGGCTAGAGGAGCGGTTGCTCTAGGCGTCAGGTGGCAAGCGGCGCCAAAAAACCAAATGCGAAAAAAAATTTTAGTAACTGATTGAAATTCACACCAAATACTAATTTAAATATATAGCGGTAGGAACTTTCTTAATGTTAAAGAAGCAGAAGTATAATAATTAAAGCCACTTAATTTAATTGAAATTCAACAAGCGTTGATGTTTGCAATAAAAGTTGATTTTTGAAAATTTAGGACTTATTATTTATTTAACATAAAACCGAAGTACAATTTACGAGAAGTGAAAGCGTCGATCAAAGTGCGCTGAAAGACAATCTTGCTCTACTCTGATCAAGGGCTAGGGCCAGCGTGGAGGACGTCGATGCTTTCTCTGTTAAGCCCCTAGTTCCCAAGTTCTAATCGGGAGAACTGATCCAAAGTACCAATTGGGTTCTCATTTTAAATACTCGAATTTGTGCTAAAATGATGCAGATTGAGTTAAAAAATAATTTTTCCGGAGCATATAAAAACGTCAGGGAAAAATTGATGTTGTAAAATACACGCCATAACATAAAACTTATTAATATTAATCGAAGAAAAAATGTTATAAATATTTTTTTAAGAAATAACCAACACCAAAATTGGTGTAATAAAATATGAACAGTTTAAAACAACGTTTCCCAAACGGTGGGTCGTAGAAAATTTTTGCGGGTCGCGAAAAAAAATTGTGTATGAAATAAGTAAACAAAGAACTTGATTTCTATTAAAAAACAAAATTTGTTTTGTAAATAAATTTTTTTTTTTTTCATAAGATGAGTCGCAAAAAAATTTTAAAACCTCGTTTCGGGCCGCGGTCAAAAAAGTTTGGGAAACGCTGGACTAAAAGATAACACTGTAATAAAATTTAACATTACAAATTATGATACTATATACTTACGACAGCAGCAAAAATTCATATTGAAACCACACTATAATTTTTAAATTCATAATTCACTATCAAATTATTAAAAAATACGAGAAAACATTTTTAATTCAATTTACACAAAGACAAAATTAAAAACGCTTCGTAACAAGTTTTTGGTTTAACCTTCAATCGCATGAATCAAACATGCTGTAGCCTGCTTACACAGTTTTCATTTCAAAAAGAATATCTTGTAGGTATTTTGTATTTAAATTAAAAGCGGTGAGGAATTTTTATAAAATCATTAAACTTCGAATTACGTTACGCAAGCGTTCTAAGTGCAATGACCTAAAATATATTAGGTAATAAGTCCGCGTTCATAGAATGATTGAAATATTTATAAAATAACTAATATCTGAATATATAATTAACTGGACGAAATAAAAAATATGGTATTCCGAGTTAAAAAATAAAATATGAAAATATTAAACCAAAACGAAATTGGGAATTTTTTAGCTTTAAAGAAAAAACGGCCAAAAAGGGCGTTAACAATATTAAACTCCAAATATTAATTTAGTACCAATAAGCATTAAGCATTGAATGTAAAATGATAATTTTTTTTTGGAACCATTGGGGCAAACAGCGCAGGCTCTAGGTGCTAGATGGCAAGGGGCGCCAAAAATCAAATTCGGAAAACAATTTCCAGCGCAAAGTAAAATTCTGATTGAAATTAACACCAAATACTAATTTAATTATACAGCGGTAGGAACTTTCTTAATGTTAAAGAAGCAAAAGTATAATAATTAAAGCTAGTTAATTTAATTTAAATTCAACAAGTGTTGATGTTTGCAATAAAAGTTGATTTTCGAAAATTTGGGACTTATCATTTATTTAACATAAAACCGAAGTACAATTTACGTGAAATGAACGCTCTACCCTGCTCAAGGACTAGGGTCAAGTACCCCATACATAGATACAAATAAATATTAATAAATTCAAAACTCTGTAATATTAAAAAAACAATCATATCTGCGTTAATAGAAATTATAAAAACACGCGAAAAAATAATTTCAATAAAAATTATCACAAGTAACAAACAACGAACCCTTCAATAGAATTTGTTTTGTTTTAAATCACTGTTTTACAAAAGTTAATAACATAATTTAGTAATAATTGAAAACACAACTCACCAATATAGTCGCATCAATTGGCACAATATTAATTAGTAATATGAATTAAGATCAAACACAATATACTTTAAATTATAACCTTCAAATATTTCTATTCAAGTGACAGTCGAATATCGGATGATTGAGCGGGGTATCGGTAAGGTGCAATGCTGTAACTGCCGGTATAGCCCAATTATTTAATAATTGCATGGCGTCGTAAAAAATGCATTTTCTATATTCACTCAAAAAGCTATTTTTCGCATAAACCCCCGTTTTGAAATTATCAAATAAGTGTCGGCGACATGTTTCACTACAGATTGCAACTTTTTTATAATTAAAATACCCATTTTTTAATGATTAATTTTGAAAATATACCACGCGGCTGTCAAACGACTCTAATTCACTTCACTGCACGAGAAGGTATGCTGTTTTGTTTCAGACCATTGACACTGACAAGGAGGATGCAATTTTTTTTCTAATGGTTAATTTCTATGCTACCAATATCTAAGAAGGTAGCAAATTACGAATAATCATTGAAAAAAATAATGTTTTTTTAATAAAATTTAAAGATTTATAAAAATGATTCAAGGCAACAAATTAAAATCAATTATTTATGGGGTACGTTAAATTTATGATAAAATTAACGTTTTAATCTAATGATATATGTGGTTTCAGATCCAGAATATATTAAAATTATATTTTTTTAGAGGACTGTGGATCATTCAATTAATAATGCATTAATATCCAATCGCAACGTTGCGATTGGATATTAATGCATTATTAATTGAATGATTCAGTCCTCTAAAAAAATATAGTTTTAATCTAATGAAATCATTTACACTGAAGGGGTAATGGGCTTATAGAAATTTAGTTTAAACTTCGAATCTGAAGAGTAATGAAACGTTTTTTTAAACATCTGAAGACACCTTTTGACCAATCGCTTCCGCTAGTATCATTTTTAACGAAAACCCGGCTACTTTAACGAGAATGTAGTCGGGCAAATACGCTCTTTTAATTTGTACTTTGGGTAGTACCCGTTGAGGCGTTCTTCAGAACCCGACGGACAAAAATTCTGAGCAGTGTTATTAGACACAGATATGATCTCGTTCCGATAAATAGTAGTGATGGGATGACGTCATTCAGTGGACTGTCAATTTATATTGGGTGGTTGATAAAAATATTGAACTGTATCCGAGCTTACGTCATTCATTAATGAGATAACCTGTATATCCAATGACCTTGATCGATTCCAAGACTATTAGATACGGAGATGACCGTGTTTCGTTGGACAGTAGTGGGGAATGACGTCATCCAGTGGACTGTCAATTGATATTGCGTGGTTGATAAAAATATTGAACGGTCTTTCAGCTGACAACATTCACTAACAACGAGGTGACCTGCGTATCTAATGATCTTGAATTCTGAGTATATGTTCTCTCATCAAGGTGTCGATTCGTCAAACCCAAAAAAACAATTGAGTCAGACGCCACTCGCATTATTACTAAGTTTTAGTTACCACTGTCGTGATATTTTCTACATTTGTATACTTTGGGGGAATTATGGAAGTGAAACTTCTTTACGCACGGTGAATTGAAATCATATGGTTGATTAGTTAGCGAAAAGACTTGACTATTATTAGTATGTTTCATTTAGTTCTCAACTGTTTTATAGAGAGAGCGGCGAGACAGAGACAGGTTGTAGGTTGAGCGTCTACAATCTACAATCTCTTTCTCTCTCTTACCACTCTATAAAACAATATTTTCTACATTTTCATACTTCGATTAACAGCAATGTGCAGCCGGGGGAATTATTTATTGAAGTGAAACTTCTTCACGCACGGCGAATTAGAATCATATGCGCTTGAATGGGAAGACAAATTAACATTTTGAAGTTTTTTTATTTACAAACGTATGTTAAAAATACTGACAAAGGCTTGTTCACGATTTTTTTTTTATATTAATTTTTTTCTGTATAAAAATTTATGTGAAACTACGGTAATTTTCTCATTTTTATCTGATTTTTAAATCGTTTATTTAGATCAAATAAACTGTAAGAACTTGAGTAAAAGTTATATTGGAAAAATGTTACATATTTCTAGTTTATTTATGAAACATTAACATCTAAGATGAATAAGTTTTTTCACGGAAATTAGACTCCTGAAACGTAAGTACATTCTACATACATATGTGAAAAAGGGAGCATATTGAACACCTGGTAAAATCACACTCTAAAAATATTATATTCGTATTATTACTTCCGCATCTGCAAATACTGACTTCAAAAACTCCGCATCCACATTTGCAGATGTCATTAAAACACGCATCAGTAATATAACACAGCATTGCACTTTCAAAGAAATTACGAAAAGTTAGACAACTTTTATTTCTTTCGAACGAACAGCTACTGGAAACCGATTCATTTGCAATGCAACTGGTGCAGGGTGCAGTTGATTTCTTGATAACGAAATGTGTTTTCAAAAGCTGCATTTAGTTAATTTCTTTTCATTTATTTATTTAAATTGCATTGTTAAGATAATTGGGTTGGCGGTAAGATACGTATATATTTTTTTCATACATCGCAATTCATTCAAACTTTCGTGCGTTTTGCAAATCTGCAATTTTTTTTCACACTAACGCTGGGTTGCACAGAACATTGTCAAAAAATTGGATTTGACAATGACCTCAGAGTGTGATAATATAATTACAGTTTTCATTCAAGCAAGAGCAGTCTATTATCATATTCAAACTCTCTTGTCGTATACAATATTAGATTGTATTCACACAAAAACAAACGCTTAATCTACACTGAAAAAGATCGTTTTTCAAGTCAAATTTTGATTAAGGTTGTCGGAACGCTCTGAATTTAAGCCAAAAATAGGGCTTCTGCTGATACCTGACTGTAGACTTATTAGTCAACATTTTGCAAAAATTCTTTCTCTATGAGGAAGATAAAGGACAAATCTAGGTCTTTAATGGGCTGCCTTTGTAATTTATGTACGATTTACTAGAAAAAAGTTGGCATTAATTGTGCCAAAAAACACACGCTTTCGATGTCACACCTTATTCGTACTTATTTCACAAAATTGTTCCATCACAAACCTAAGTGACTTTTCCTTTTTAGGAAAAGTTTTTTAAATCTTCAAAATATGTAGATATTTCCAAAAATTAGAGTAATCAATTCACAGCGGCATCCTTGCAACAGCATTTTTTAGCCTCGTAGTGTGGCTTAAATTCAGAGCGTTCCGACAGCTTTAAAATGTGTAGGAAAATGTCATTTCGAAGTAAAAATTATGCAAAAAAAACTATGTTAAATACACGTGCAGTTTAAAAAAATATCATTTCAATCGATTAATTATTTTTCGAACTGAATCGAATTAAAATTCTAAAATGCTTTTCTTATAATATGTGTGTTCACAATCTAAGGTCAAAATTACGCTCAATTGATTCGGACCACTCGCGCTTCTGTATTTCTATTGGTTTAGGAGATATTACGGCCGTTTTAAATAAATATAATTTTTTCACTTTTTTAAATCGTAAACTCAAAGAGATACGGATTTGCGCTCAAAAATCGTTTATTAAAAAGAATTCGCAACAGATGTTATCATATTTTTGAATAACAATTTAAAAAAACCCGGGTCGCAGTGCCAAAACCCTGCCGACAATATAGTGTATTTGCTTGTATAGGGCCGTGTGGTTTTATACTTTTATTATGTGAAATTAAGTTTGTTTTTGGGCAAAATAAAAAATTTAACCCCTTAATACACCCCTTAAAATAACATTTTTTTCTTAATTGTAATATTATTATCAATCTAACGTCTACACCAAATTAAATACACCCTTCAATAAATAAGTCACTATCTGCAAACTAGTGTTTTCATAAAATTTGTAAATCCGGTCCTGTCGAGCCGATTTTATTAAAATTGTGGGGAAACTTTTTAATCACTACCAAAGGGTTAAATTTCAATTTTGAAACGATTCGGAGAATTTTTTCGGTATTTTGGGGCCCAAAAACAGTTTTCAACCCCTAAAAACTACCCTTAAAATAGTCCGATTAGGCCCATTTTAAATAGGCTTCTTGCGGTGATGGATTTCAACATGTGGCCCAAATTTCGTTGAAATCAATTAACTCTTTCGAAAGTTATCGCGCGTACACACATATATATATATATATATATATATATATATATATATATATATATATATATATATATATATACGTATATAAATATATACATATATATATATATAAACATTTTTAAAAATGGTGCCAAAGTGTTTGGGAGGTTATGAAACGTCGAGAAATTTTGGTCCGACCCCTAGGTCCCGCCATCCGACCGACGCCAATAGTGTATGTTGCCATATGGCAAATACACTAATAAATAATGTTCAACAAAATTTTAAAAATGGCAAACGAAAAAAACGGACGACCATTAATTGTACAAGAGATGAGTTAATCACCATTGGTAAAAAATTAACGACAGCCGTAAAATAAATAGACACGGGAAAAGTTAATAATTCTAGACGGATGACTCGATTCATAAACAATAAAATAAATAATAAAGCTATCCAAACACCAGAAGCGCACGATGCTTATTTTCAACAGAATCTGTCAGTTTTTCAAATTGTAATTTCAATTTACCTACTAAAAGATTAAACTGAGTGGCACAAAGCATTGTCAAAAAATTGGATTTGACAATGACCTTAAATTGTCATAATGTAATTACAGTTTTCATACAAGCAAGAGCAATCTAATGTCGTATTCAAACTCCCTGTCAAGTGTCATGTACAACCAGCGTTGCCAGACGTCCCAACTATGGCGGGACGTCCCGATTTTTAAATAAAAATGAAATGTCCCGCGCGGGACAGGCTCAGTCCCGCTTTTCGGGGATAACTCGACCGTGCGTAAATAATTATTCTCTTATTGTAAGTTGCAATTTGTAACACTCACTCCTCAGACTATTGTTTGAAACGCCATATTTTTCTAACGAATAAAACTTTTTGATTTTGATTTCTGTTTTTTTAATTTTTTTTATTCAGAAGACGAATAAGACTCAACTATTTAACGATAGGGTAAATCTGATTTAAAATATCATATTTTTATTAAAATACATTTTCTATGGCTATTTCTGCTATCTATTGTCACGTAAACGTAATTTGAACTGAAATAAAAAGATAAATATTTAAAAACTTCTGATTATATACGTTTTTTTACAATGTCCGGCTTTCGACGAAAGAATCCCGCTTTTTTCACTCAAAAAGTTCCAAAATCCCGACTTGGCAAAAAAAAAATCTGGCAACGCTGTGTACAACATTAGATTCACACAAAAACAAAAGCTTGATCTACACAGAAAAAGTTCGTTTTCAAAGTCAAATTTTGATTAAAATGCATAGAAAAATGTTATTTCGAAGTAAAAATTATGCAAAAAACTGTATTAAATACACGTATACACAGTTTAAAAAAATATCGCTTCAATCGATCAATTATTTTTCGAACAGAATCGAATTAAATACAATGCTTTTTTTATCGAGAAATATGCGAGTTTACAATTTGTCATTGTCAAATCAAATTATTTGACAATCCTTCCTGCAACCCAGCATTAGTGTTACAGTTTTTTCTGCTCCGTGTTGTGCTGGTTCATGGTTGACAAGTGTGCGCGGTTTTTTTAAATATACTTTTTAAAAGTCGTATATCAGAATAACGCCGCGCCACTCATTGCCAATAACCACTGAAAATTCCGAGACCATAATAAATGTATATTAATTAATAATGAACAATTTTATTTGTTAATAATTTCCAATAAACACTGAGTGACGAGCCTGTAAATAACGTTTAACGCTGACATTAATTAAAATATTAACTTCAGTAGAGAGTAGTAAAAGTTCCCGACCAAGGGGATGTCCAGAATTAAAACAGATGAGATATGTTTTCGTATAAAAGGGACGTCGTCAAATGCTTAAAGTTTTAAAAACATAGAAAATAATGGGAAATGGTAGTATGGTGCAAATGGCGTCTGTTATGACATAAACGGGCGTTAAACGCATTATTATTATTATTATATTCGAAAAAAATTACACCAGATAGGGTAATTCCGGGTGAGATGGCCCTGCGGATGGGACAGCCCAGTCTCATAATTTCCAGTTATATTGTTGGTGATGTACTTAGCAATTTGGCAAACCACATTAGAGTTGGGTAACTCAGATCTGAACCGGTTCAAAGAGCCGACTCCGACAGAAGATCCGTGAGAGCCGACTCACTTTTTTTTGAGCCGACGGATCAACGGATCTGCATAACTCAGTGAAACACTTAGCACACAGAAGCACGTTTTACACTTACGTATCAGTTCTTGCTTTGATGCGTCTGTCAGCTCAAATGACTCATGCATCACATGTTTGGCTATGCATTCTTGATTCTATACAGGTCGTGATATGATTGACCGAACTAGGTAACTCAGTGGCAGATTGCAGTAACATATTCAGAACTCGGCTCTTTTTGAACCGGTTCAGTGAGCCGGCTCACATACGGGATCCAGATGCAAAGATGCAGACCACTAAAAAGACCCGTTTTTCCCATCTCTAGATCATATGTACTCTTTGTAGAAAAGCTATATACCGGAAAAAATACATTTTCCTCCCATTCTCTTAAAAAAAATACGTTTTTTTACCTGAGCCATCACATCCTGAATCATGGGTCATCTCACGCGGACACTCCGGAATATATGGCCTTATGCATGCGTTACTATTTATTTTTTTGGTGTTAAAATCTATGACTATTTTTTATTTTAATTACACAGTATGATTTAATATGCATTGACTGTTTCAAATAAAATTGTGTCTTTTAAATATACCATATTGATAATGTGTTTAATACAAATGTCCATATTATCAGTCAGAGTACAAAATAAATTAACAAATTAACAATTTAAATATTCCTGTAGAGAATAAAAAACTTTTTTTCAGTTTACAATGTACTGATCCTTAAAAAAAAGCGGGCCAACATTCTCGGAATTACCCTAATTATTTTTTGAGCATCTTGGATGGTCTTAAAAAACCGCAAATATTTTGAACAGTTCTCTTAATTTTTTGTCAACGGTGTATATCTATTGACTTTTGTAAGTGTAAAAGCATAAAAGTTAATTACGAAAGTAATTTGTAACAGTAATTAAGGAATTAACATTTAAATTATTAATGGGGCGTCGGTATACGGTCGAGAGAAAATAAATTAAAATTTGTTTCATAAGTCAATTCTGACAAATATTAATTCTCGCCGGCTATTCAGCCAATACGCGCGGTCCGCGGACGAAACTTGTGAGTTCATAAAAAACAACAACTCGTAAAGTAATTAAAGTTTAAATGAAATATTGGTTAAAAATGAATGCTTATAATTATTCTTTAGTCGAGGCTTCTTAAGTTAAAGTCTTTATAAAGGTGAGATTAGTACATTTGCAATAACTCTGGTCGCTCTAAAGTTGTATGCGAGTAGATACTGTTCGAGTAAGTACCGTTCGAGTACTGGCCATAAAAGTACTCGAAACATATTCGAATCAAATATTAAGGTAGTTGTCGTGGTACAATATTGCCAAAAAGTTATAGATTATACGCGCCACAAAAGTATACTAGCTTGTAGCTAAGTGATCCATAATTTGTACGTAAGACTGTACCCGTGGAAACGTAACCCATACAGTATTCATATGCATGTATACTTTTCTATAAATTGTTGAACTTTAAACCGTTATTTATAAATAATTAGACGGTCAAAACATTTTTTTTTATTTTTTTTAAACTCATAACAAATGCATTGAAAGACTGTCAGTTTTTGGAAAGTTTCTGACAGTTAGTTCTTTTTTTATAAATAAGAAACTGGTTCAGAACTACAGAGATCGTATACAATCAATGTTAATTATCCAATTTTTAATTGAATCTATCTCGGATTATATACGGTCGATCGACTTTAAATTTTCAGGGTAATTGTATTATCATGTTCTTAATAAGTATACAAAAATTAAGAATTTTCTGACAGTGTGCCTTAACCACGACAACTACCTTAAACAAAGCAAGAATGTGTGTACAACTACATGAACCACAGGAGTACTTATCGGACGAGAAAAGTATTCAATCATCAAGACTCGTAGAAAAATACTCAAACAAAAATTAAATCTTCAAAGTTCAATTCCAGTTAAATTTTATAATAGAAAACAGGATCACAGGTAATTGGAATAATATAGTTAAATCAATTTAAACACTCATTGATTGACAACGCTTCGTCTTTATTCTTAAGACTTTATCAAGCTCTGAAAATATTTATCAACAATTATATGAATGTTGTTAATTGTTGATAAATATTTTCAGAGCTTGATAAAGTCTTAAGAAAAAAGACGAAACGTTGCCAATCAATGAGTGTTTAAATTGATTTGACTATATTGTTCCAATTACCAGTGATCCTGTTTTCTATTACAAAAATTAAAACTAGATGTTTATATTGGACACAAATAAAAGAAAATTCTAAGTTTTTTAAATTTGCTACGTTTCGTAGGTTAGTTTCCTACTTCTTCAGGCAAGTTTATATTTTAGAATCTTTGTTGATATATTTTCAGTGATATCATCTTGTCATTTATTTATTATTATTATTATTATCCACTATCTATAAACATATAATATCATGGACGATAACAACTCGAATATATTAAAATTAGAGTTTAAAAAAACTAAAACAGCACGCTTTTATGAGCTAAAAAATGCAAAATAACTTGACAACAAAATTAGCTTTACTGTAAAAAGAGGGAGTGCTATCTACTTAAATTTTTATAATAGATCTACGTTTACAATTAGCTAGTAAATGAAAAATTTATTACCGATATTAAGCACTCCACGCTTTTTACAGGAAAGATAATTTTGTTGTCAAATTATTTTGCATTTGTTAGTTCATGTACGCGTGTCGTTTTAAACTTTAATTTTAATTATATAGTTGGTAGATCAAATTGCGTCGAACATTTGGGGAACATTTTTTCAAGTGTTCTTTTCGAATTAACAAAGATTTTTTTTTAAATTGACGCGATTATTGTTTTATTTCTTCAAATTTTCGTAAAACAATTAAAGCGATGTTCATTTTTTTGTCTCGCTTTACCACGATATGTTACATTTGTTAGAAAGAGATGAAAAGTTTAACAGTATGGTTAATTTAACACCGCAGATTTGAAAAGTTAATACGCCAAAACAAAAAATGAAAAGAAATTGAGAAACCAAAGTTAAGTCGCTTAAGCTATACATTAATCAAAGAAAACTGCTCGGAACAATCAAGAGTGTCAAAGATGCAAATTAATTAGAATATGGGTTAATTAACTTCAGCTGATGCTAATTATAAATCGTATGCAGACCCGATACAAAACACTGCTATATCCGAATCAAACAAGAAACATATTGCAAAAATAATTAAAAATATCTGAACACGAAATTATACAGTATGAGCTATAAATAATTTAAAAACAAGCTCAAAATATTTCAAAATAAACTTGCAGTAGCTACTTTAAATTCTCTGGTGTCATGGTATAAGGGACTTAAGTCAAAAATGTTTTTTATCTAAAATATGGGTAACTAGCGGTCCAGCCCGGCTTGACCCGAGTGTAAATGTAATATATAGGACATATAAGATGAGAATCATTATCTTAAAATTCTCAACGTGTATTGAGTTTGCGGGAATTCAATCGCTTTTAATTGTGAATGTTCAAAAATTGAAGAAAAATCAAAATTGCCAAAAAACAAAATTCTGTTGATCCGATCGCTACCAAACTTCAAAGGATCACCCGCTGGGCTAATTTAAAGATTGTATGAAAATTTCATCAAAATTGACCCAGCCGTTTGAGAGTCCATAGATAACATACATCTTTTCAAAAAAAATGTTTTATAGCAGAGTAGTCGATTCGCAACAGAAAAAAGCAAATGTCACTATGATCTTTTTACGAAAATAGATTTAACAATTCTTGTGTAACAAATAAATTAAAACACATCTTGAAGATTTTACAAAAATTATTTTTAGATTATTTCTCGACGATCGTTTCGGACAATGAGTCCACCCTCAGGAATATAAAACATATATTCTTGTATGTAATTTTTTCAAATTTGGATAAAAACATGTTATTTACCGAACCAAAAAGTTTAGATAAAGTGTAACAGAGGTATCTTCAAAGAAATTGTGCTGTATCACCCAATTCTATGTATTTGCAAAATCATCTAACGGTAATTTAAACGCGTTCCGTTAATTTATTAAGGACATATCGAATACAAAAGGTCAACGCTGAAATTATATTTTATCTGGCCGGTAGAAAGTTCACAGAAGCTAACAAAAGTATCAAAATATGTCTGCTGATTTATTTATATGACTCTTTTCAACCTGGCTTCGCCCGAATAGATTTTAATTTGACGACAAAATAATCAAACAATTCTTTACATGTTGAAATATTACAGAAGCTAAAAGCACCAAAATATGTTGACTTTGTTGCTGTTGATTTTTTATGACAATATTTTTAGTCTGGTTTTGCCCGAGTAGATTTTAATTTACCGACGAAATAATCAAACAACAAATGTTGAAATATTACAGAAACTAACAAAAGTACCAAAATATATCCGTTGATTTATTTATGTTTTATATGACTGCCTTTCCAGCCTGGCTTCGCGCGAGTAAATTTTAATTTAGCGACGAAATAATCAACCTTCCATGTTGAAATGTCACAGAAGCTAAGAAAAGTACCACGAAAAAATATGTACCAATTTTCATGGTGATCGGTCAAACGATGTCAAATGTACTAACACCCAAAAGTATATATAAATTAATTATTAAATGATTAATAATATTGACTCTACCAACAGTAATAGAATATTAAACAAAATAAAATTACTAGCAATTACTGTTCAAATTAATTTTTTATTTAGACGTTTCGACCAACCATTTTGGTCCTTTTCAATTTTTTAAATTAATTTGAACAGTAATTGCTAGTAATTTCATTTTGTTTAATTATTAAATGTTTGATGTTTTCTAGGTTCCAGAAATATTAGATTTAATTTATCTTATAAAGTCACGAATTTTGGAAAAGCATCAGAATTTAGTTAGGTAATAATTATTAATATTGACAGTGTAGCTCGAATATTCCAATGGTGGTATATTTTCTATTCAATATATGAGAAAGTACGGATTGTTTTTTAGTACGTGATAAAGTGTTAATGCTCTAACCTTGGCAAGGTCACAAATGAAATAGAATTGTTAAATAATTTTACCGAGTGTTAGATAATTTCTAACTGAGATTTTAAATTTACATTAATTTACTGAATAAATTTTATATAGAAATTTTAAATATTATGTATACTTATGTATATTATATATAATAAAATATTTATATATGTTGCACGAGATTTTATAAACGCAATTTGAGAACTATGATTGCCTTATTTGAAAAAAAATATCCACAAGATGATGGGTTAATAAGCCGAAAAAAATATTATAAAACAGTAGCTATGTATTTTCTAACGCAGGAACGTATTTTGATAAATTAGTTGTGTTAAACACAATCGTAATGATAAAAGTGCTTTAGCATTTTACCAAAAACGGTGTATTATTTAAAATTGATTAGTTAAAATACTTTCATAATGAGACAAAAATACATTCATTTCAAAATAGACGCGAAAAAAATGATCAGATATTCCTTCATATAAATAACAAATAAGTGCTTACTTAAAAAGTCCTTTTTCCCGACAAATCATTTTTATATTAATTACCAAGGACAAAAAAGAAAAAAAAGTCAATTCTTTAATATTATTTCGATGATAAGATTGGTTGTTTGACTTACCGAAGCGACGGTCCCAAGCGAACGCTGATTAAAGCCGGAAGTGATTCGAGCGAACCGACGTGGTGTCCGGATATTTCCGGTCTCAGCAAAACGTACTTCCAGAATCGGGTGTCGTCGGCAATCATCCTCCACTTCTTGCAGACGCGTGCCATTTGAGATTTCGCGAAGATGTTGAGCAGGACTTTGTCCGGCAACTTCTCGACCGTCTATACAATTAAAAACGAATTCGGGTTTAGAATAATGGCGAGAGAGTTAAGAGATTGTAGATTAGAACAATGGCGTTGGTTAACGTGGTGGTCATTAGTGCCTTATTTAACCTAGTGGGGGTGTGTGAACAACATTTTTATGGAGGCCTATATAATATGTGAAGAAAATTTTTTTAATTTAATTTTTTGAAAAATTTCGGAATATTGAAAAATCAACAATTTCTATTTTTTTTAACATTTAAATTTTTTTCAAAAAAAAAAAAAAATTTTTTTTTCGAAATTTCGATTTTTTAATTTTTGGGTTGGATTTTCTGGGGGGCCTATGGGCACGTGCACATAGTGCCTAATGCCTAAATACGGCACTGGCTGCCCTATTTGAACACAAATTTGGCTGACAAATCGCCAAGGCCGTCTTAAGCCATACAGGAGCTCACGGCACTTTAAGGCAAATCGGGGCTCTGGGCTCTAACTCAGCAAACCCATACGGAAAGATGGACCTGCAAATCGCGTGAATCCAAACTTGGTTCACATTTTCGCTTAGTGCTCATCCCCATTTTGTTGTAGTGTAACTTAGGGCCTGGGTCCACGAGGCCCCATAAACAAGAGACCACCACAACCTAATGCTAAAGTTAATTTCTGAAAAAAATACATAGATAATAAAAAATATAAATGTCGGTCTTACCCTCTTAATAAAGTAAAAATTCGCAATTAATTTTACAAATCAAAATTAAATGCTTTATTTCATTTAAATTTAATTTGTATATCTAATTTTAAAATGTAGTTCTAAGCTTTATCGTTTCCATTAATGAAAAAAAAAGTTACAAATTTTAATATTCACCTAATTTTAACCTGGCTTACTGGGGGCTTCCACAGGCTTTGTGCCCGCGGCCCTTGAATTATCAAATCCGGCATTACATGTAATAATATATTGTCACCCAAGAAATAGGCTTTTAAACATCGAAATAAGTTTCCAAGTCGGTTCAGCAGTTTTTGAGAACACTGAATATAAATCCATTCAGCAGTCGAGACAAACGAACAAATTTCACATCTTTCATCACACATATCACAAATAAATTCTGATAATTTGTTAATTTCGTAAATGCAGTACAAAAAATCATTTGTTGAATGAATATTTCATGAAAGTTGTATTACGATATAAAAAATTATACAAAAACACGTTTTAATATAATATCAGGTACTAACCTTTCAAACAGCTCTATACACGTTCAGCACTTGTTTTACTACGGTATATGCATCGAAAAATTATTTACTCAAAAAAACTATTTCGCGATATTATTCTCAAAATAAATATTACACACTTGAAAACGACGAGTTTAATAACACAATGCAACAATTATTTCATTTAAATCTCCGAAATTTATATTAAAAAACTTTAATCAAAGCGGCTGTCAAAGTTATCAATTCCCAGAAAACGACGTTCAATTCTTACACCTTACGCAATGGTACCAACGTAATTAATCTGTCCCTCCTTGACTTTGTTTATCATAGATCACAGGATAACATTAATATAGCAAGGTTTCAAACCAACATTCAATTTGACAGGAGTGAATATTTTAATTTTTTTTTTAATCCCAAATACAAAAACAGGGGTGTTATGTGTTTAGATCGTATGTTTTTGTACTATTTTAAAATAAATTCATAATACAAAAAGCTTATTAATCGTATTTTTAATTGAAATATGATAATTTTGTATTTGCGATCGTAACACATATGTACCGTGGGCGTAGATGGTGGGGGGGGATCTTTTTTAATTCGCATTGCATCCATGAGCGCACCAGTTAAGGGAATTTAATGCAACAAACAAATATTGGATTATGTTCACATAATATTAAAACTTGTCTATATAAAATTTATTCAGTAAAATGTTAAAATTTGGAATTTACGTTAGAAATTATCTAACACTCAATAATTATTTGACCTTGCTATGGTCAGAACATTTAAATCAAACAACTTATTGTACCAAAATGCATTGCGTTCTGTTTTACATTTAAAAGAAAAAACACTATTTGGAATATCAGAATTACACTGCCAATATTAATAATTAATTAAATTAAATTAATTAAATTCGTTGCTTTATATGCCAATGACTGCCAAGTGCCCTTATACCATTGCCAACGACTGCCAAGCGCTCTTAAACCATTGCCAATGATTGCCAAGTGTCCTTAAACCATTCCAGCAGTCCTATAATTCTTTCATTCGCCCATTGCTATTACCTAAGTTGAAGGTTTAATAATGTAGAAATGTGGTAGATGGAAAATTAGTAATGGTGCGAATGGCGTCCGTTAAAGTCGAGAAACGGCCGTTAAACGCATTATTATTATTACTAAATATTGACTTTTTTTTTTTGTCCTCGGTAATTAATATAAAATTTATTTGTTCCCAACAAATAAATTTTATATTAATTACCAAGGACAAAAAAAGCAAAATAACTTTTATATCTACTTAAACAGAACATTTAAGGGTGTGTATAATTAATATCTAATTTTTATATTTCAATTGTAAATTTACAAATTGTATTTTATATTTAAATTCCAGTTATATGCTTGAAAAAGTTGCAATAAAGGGACGAAACGTCGCAAATTAACAAATAAGTGTTCTTTTTTCCCAACAAATAAATTTTATATTACTACATAGTTTTCAAGTATAAGGTATCTTAATGTTTCGTTTATTTTTTTAATTAAAAAAAAAACAGTCCATTTCGACATATTAAACCCTTATCTGTTGAAGATATTGAAAGTAATTTTAAAAATTCAAAACCATAAAACCGCGACTACAATAAACTGATGGTTGATAAAAAAATATAGGCAAGAGAAAAAATATGCCACAGAGCGACGGTAGATCACCGAAAACACGACAACCGCCTGATTACATTTTTGTGCAAATTAGCTATTTTAATTACGCTTATATATATGACATTATAATTCCACCCTCTCAAATCGAGCCTGTCCAAAATACAGGCTGTCGCCGAAGTTGATAAACCATTTTTTGTTTCCACAGTGGTACAAAATAATATAATATTCGTCCGGATTTGTAGATACAGTAAGACCCCACTTAACACGGGAGATACATTCCAATAAGTTCCTGCGCTACACGAAACAGCGCGAAACGAGGTCATCTTAATACGTAATAATAGGCATAAGTGAGATAGAACCGAGAATAAGAAAATTTGTTAGTTTTTTTTTGTTTAATTTTGTAACATTTGTTGTTAAATACTTTTTATCACATTAGTTATAGATTTATTAGTTGCTAATATCGATTTCTGTTCATAAAACATTTATGAAAATCAAATAAAAGTTCGAGTAGGAAGTTATGTTTGTGATGAGGAAGGTTCCTCATTTGACATATTTTGTTTTTTGTGAAGAAGTCGTCTAATGTCGTTTGCCTTTTTCTGTTTCGTTCAGCAAGCTGTTGTCGATAGCAAGATATTGCATCAATGACACTTCGTCTTGCCTTTGAACTTCTATCAACATTTGAATCATTTTGTATAAATTGATCCATACTTTACTATATAGTAGCTAAACTTGTTTTTTAGAAACCGCGTAATACAGCGTTAAGCGGAGCAGCGTTTAACAGGATCTTACTGTACTTTTCTTTTCCATTAATGCGCCCTCTGAAACACCTGAAGTGGCCGTTCCGTTCATTTAATGACTTCTTGATACTTTTGAATCACCCCTTACATGAACATTAGCTGTAGTACACCAATGAATGATAATTTCGCGTGGTCATTTTATCCATCGTAAAATTGCCTGTTATCCATCTAATAATGATAATATACCTACTATTGTATGTACAAATGTCATTTTGTGTCGGTTATATCTATCGTGATCTTGTCCATCAGCAAACTAACAGATCGTTACCTATTGATAAGCCGACGCTATAATTAGACACGGTCAACGATGAGTTATTGTTCTGTTAACCCTTTCTTCAATGGGTGCCTAATTCACTCATTGCCAATTGCATAAAAGAATTAACGGTGACTTACCTTGGTAAAGCGAAATCCGACCAGCTAAATACTCCCTCCAGTTAAGGTGTAAAAATCAGAAAGCCAAATTTACCAGCCAGAGTAGCCAGATATTTGTGTAACAATGCTTGACACTTAAAGATTTATCTATGCTATACTAATATTACCGAGCTGGGTAGAGTAATGGTACAACACTAGACTCGCATTCGGGAGGTACGGGTTCGATTCCCGGCAGGGGCAGATGTGGCTGGGAATTTTTCCTACTGCCTCTCGCCGAGAAACGGTAATTCCTGTACCGGCCATCTTGATTGAGGTTTTCCATGGTTTCCCTCAATTAATTCCAGATAAATATCGAGATGGTTCCTTATTTGAGGCCATGGCCGATTACCTATCAAACTCCTAGTTCAAAAATTACCTACCTTATCCTAATTTCCTACAATTCCTTCATTCGCCTATTGCTATTATATAAGTTGAAGTTTTAAAAAATGTAAAAAATAACGGGAGGTGGTAAATGGAAAATAGTAATGGTGCGAATGGCGTCTGTTATGACATAAAGTCCAGAAGCGGACGTTAAACGCATTATTATTATTATTATTACTAATATTATAAAGAGGTAAAAGAGGTAATCTCCAAAACTACTCATCCCATTTCAAATTTTTTTTCACCAATATTTAGAATGGGCCTTCAGGATGAACATAAGCTTATATATTATCGCGTTAAAATAAAAGCGTTTTTCGTGGTGACCAATTTTGCAACGCAATATATACAGTACAATCTCGGTAACATGAACACAAAAAATCCTGAGGAGTTCATACTAGCGGTATGTTTATATTATCGAAGTTCGCAAGAAACATGTACATTAGGGTGGTACTTAACAGGGGTATTGTCAAATTTCTGTGCTCCCAGGGGGTCAAATGTTTCCAAATTGATAAAAAAAATTCTCTAAAAATTTGAGCTCTTAATATAAGATAGCCCTCATTCCAACCAAAGTTTCTTATGGAAAACTCCTTTTGTTCTTCCAAATTCTAAAACTTGGGGACAAATGAATCTACAAAAATGAGACTTACATATTTTTGTAGAGAATTTAACGCTTCACAAAAAAAGTATCTTATGATTTTTCGCTAAGTTTACTGGTTCACAAGTTTTCCGAGGATAAAGTTTAAACTTTTTTTTGTAGAGCGTTAAATTCTCTACAAAAATTATGTTCATATTACTGAGTCGTTCAAAAGAGTGCTTACTTATATTATCGCGATTGTACTGTACTAATATTATAAAGATATAAATTTTGTAAGTTTGTATGTAAAAGATTGTCTCCGAAACTACTCATCCGATTTTAAAATTTTTTTCACCAAAATTTAGAATGAACCTTTAGAATGAACGTAAGCGTAAAAATAATATCACTTTTCGTGGAGACCAATTTTCTAACATAAGTCGACAAAAAAACTGTTGTAACTATCGAGCGGGGCGCAACCTCGCAAGGCAAGAGCCGAAGGCTCCATTACTGTTGTTGCTGCCGAGCGAGTTATAAAACATTATTTATCTTAATCGCGTGTGGAGTCGTCAGTAACGGCTAGTTTACTATAATTCTAAAACATCAGAAATATGTAATTTCAATCAGACTTCAATTTATATAAAAATTTACAAAAGAGACCATCTTTAAAATTCTCTAACTAGTTAATAAAAAAACAGTGATCTTGATTTGAGACACTAACAAAAACCGGACAGGCCGGACAGCGTCTAATTTGACCGGAAAAGCATTTAAAAAGTTTTACCGCTCGCCTGACAACACCATTTTGGTTATCTGTAGTTATCGTGGCTTATTGCATAAAAGATTTACCAGCGGGTTAAGTAATCTAAGCTTACAAGGGTTGGACACTAGTCGATTTTGACTAACGGAATTATCATTTTGTCACCTTTTTTTTCAATAAATCGTCGATTGCGTCAAAGTTGGTTAAAAGTAAGACCGCGTATTTTTTTAGATGCAACTAATAAATATTTATCGCGGCATTTGGTCTATTAAGTAATGATTAACCTTCCAAAATATCGAATTAAAAGAATTTTTGCGCTGAATCACTCAAAATAAATGTAAAAAAATAAAATTACCGATTTAAGAAATTGTCTTTTCTTTTCTTGAGTCGATTTTCAACTTTCATGGCTTCTGATCGCTTTCTCGAATCGAAGAACGTTCTTCGAAAATACAAATTTAGGAGCATGGTGGGGATAATGTTCTTGGTTCCCTGAAAACAAAAAGGCTAGGTATCAGGAAAAATGAACAGAATCTCATAAAATAGAGGACAATGTGGTTTGGGGGTTAGCGTGCTGGCTTCTTGACCGGACTGTCGTAGGTTCGAATCCTGCCCTTGTGATGTCGTTTAATTTTGCGTCATTATGTTATTTTGATGTATTTAAGACGCTAATGACCTAAGTTGTCGAGCGTCTATATCTATAATAAATACAAAAGAAACGTAATAAAAAAGGTGATAAATCATGACCAGCGTAAATAATTTATTTATATAATTTATTGTAATCAGTATACTTAATAGCGTAGTGACAATTTAAAATCTTTTTTTATAAATAAACTTATTTAATTTTACATATTTACAATTCTTATGTACAATAATACGCAAACAGTCATTATATTAATATATTTAATTTTATACTTATTAGAATCAAGTTGAGAAATTGGTAGTTTATATTTTTTTATTAAATATTCTGAGATACGCAGTTTTTAGATTACACCCACTGTATTGGATCCGATTCAGTGGGTGTTGACCTTTACTGGATTTTTTTGGCAAAATAAGATTAACAAAAATTTAATAACGCGATTTTGAACACAGTTTGAAATATTTTAACAGGGCAAAATAGGCGAGTATGTAGGGATGCCTTTCTTTACAAGGCGTTTCCATGACTTCTTTATTACAAGCCCTCAGTTCACAAGGTCTATTATGATGCCTGCTTAAAATCTAAATTGAAATCTCGACAATTTGTGACTCAAAAAAGTAAGAAAAAATTTTAACTGTAGGAAGAAATCCGACACAAATTGCTTGTTTTGTAAAAGTGTTAAAGTTTTAAACACATATTTTACCAATTCCAAAACTTGACCTTATTACACAAAAATCACAATATGTTCATTTATACAAAGAATTACTGATTTTGGTTTGTTTTCTGGAAAAAATGCTACATTTAAAGTGTTGACGTCTTACTGAACCAACCGGTTTTCCAAGCGTTCAAATTTTTAGCGAACAACAAACTAGCGGTCACCAACATTTTTTTTTTAAAAACCACCAATTAAAAATCATTACAGTTGAATTCCAATTTGTGAACATCAAGTATATTTAATTAATTTATAATAATTGGCAGATGCTAGCAAGCGTAGTTTTGCGTTCGTAAATAAGTTTGTTGGCTTTTGGAAAATCCGTAATTAAGAAGTTCGGCTGTAAACTGTGAGATCAAATATAACAAGTTTTTTCTGAAGTGAAACTTCTTTAGCGACGTATCTGTTTGAAATTGTCTGCAACGTTAAAGAGGAAATGATTCAACGACCGGGAAATATAAGGAAGACCTTGGTAACGCAAAATGGCTAGCGCTTTATTAAACCGAGTTTATAACACTAAAGAAGTTTCACTTCCACCGTGAGCTCACGTGTGTGAGGCTCACACATTTTTTTTTTAAATTTGCACTACATCGAAACTGATTTTGAGACGAAATTGAAACTTTTCGTTTTGAAAATGGAATGTTATAAAAATAGATTTATTTTTTGGTTATTGCGAAGACCCTAATGCGGCAAGTTCATTATGTTGACCATCGGACCTTGCGCCCCCGTGAAGACCATATGTTGTGGAGGTCTGTGAGCCGCTGCTGCCATCGCCGCAAGAAACGGGGGCATGACTCCGTGACCTGCCGCCCCCGGGAACAGACCGAAGGTCGGCGGCAGCAGAGGTCGAGCCGATAAACGAAGTTTTTCGATTTCGGCTTCTTGAAGACGTTTCGCTTTCGCTCTTCTGTTTTGAAACCAAATTTTCACCTGGAAAGAAAATACCGATTAGAGATATTGAAAAATTACAAACTCAGGGAAAATACAGACAACGTTGTGTTATTGCATGAATTCTTCGTATATGGTGGTGTTGATCCAATAGAATGTCACAGGAAAGGAAGATTTGGTTGAGAATCAATAAACCAAAGTTACGCTAATGGCCCTGAAGATGAAAATATATTTTTCGAATCGTTGGCCATTAGCGTAACTTTCGAAAGCTTATTTATTTATTGATCCTCAACCAAATCTTCCTTTCCTGTGTTATTGCATGAACTTAAGTTTGTTTTTGAACCAAAATAAAAAAAATGTAACCCCTTAATACACCCTGTAAAATAATAGTTTTATCTCAGTTGAAATATTGTAGTCAATGAGGTTGACTCTAATTAAAAGAAATTAATTAGACTGCTTGTGATCCTTGATGAATGTTGCATAAGTTTGGATAAAACCCGTGGCGCAGGGTCAATACAACAGCAATACTAAGATTAAAATTGCATTTTCACTAACGTTTCGGTCCGTTTTGCACCATCTTCACAGCTATTGAACTCTGAAAATGACGCAAAGCGCACCGAAACGTTAGTGAAAATGCAATTTTAATCTCAATATTGCTGTATTGATCCTGCGCCACGGATTGGATCGAAACCTATTCAACATTGTAGTCAATCATCAATTTAAATTCATCCTTCAGGAAATAAATTTTTATTTGCAAACTAGTGGTATTCCGTAAAGAAATATTGACTAATATCACGTTTTGTTGGGACAAAAATATATGTTTTTTGAAATTTTTAAGCAGAATCCCAAATTTTGTGAAGTTTAATGCTTAATCACAGCATTAAGGTAGTTGTCGTGGTTAAGGCACACCGTCAGAAAATTCTTACAATTACCCTGAAAATTTGAAGTCGATCGACCGTATATAATCCGAGATAAATTCAATTAAAAATTGGATAATTAACATTGATTGTATACGATCTCTGTAGTTCTGAACCAGTTTCTTATTTATAAAAAAAGAACTAACTATCAGAAACTTTCCAAAAACTGACAGTCTTTCAATGCATTTGTTATGAGTTTAAAAAAAATAAGAATTTTTTTTTGACCGTCTAATTATTTATAAATAACGGTTTAAAGTTCAACAATTTATAGAAAAGTATACATGCATATAAATACTGTATGGGTTACGTTTCCACGGGTACAGTCTTGCGTACAAATTATGGATCACTTAGCTACAAGCTAATAGACTTTTGTGGCGCGTATAATCTATAACTTTTTGACAATATTGTACCACGACAACTCACTTAAAATGAATTTTGTGATCCTGAGAGCATATTTTACAATCTGAGGGATCAATCACTTTTAAAAACAAACGTTTACTAAAAATACTAGGGTGCTGACCTGAGTTTCGGTGAGTCTTAACGAATTGCTGAATTCAGCGCGTTCAGCAATACTCAGGTACTGTTTATCTCGGAACTTCTTTTCGAGCGCAAGAAGTTGTTGCGTCGTAAACGGCGTCCTCGGTTTTCTGTTCGGTTTGTGTTTCCTTAAAGCGCAACGCACCACAGGACCCGCAGTGGAATTGTTTTGAAGACTGCTCAAACTCGCTGAAAAATAAAAAAAACAAAAGCATTAATTATTTGTTTACAAAGTACAAACAAAAAACAAAAGATTACGTAATTGTTTGTAAAAGTAATGTACGAATATTAGTTCCAGCTTCATTTAATTATATAGGCACTACGGTAACCATGGAAACGCTAAATATAAACAAGTCCTTAATAATTTAAAACAGTCGTCCCTACTAGGGCAAAATACAGACTTATTTATTGTACACTATATAGACGCTAGACAGCTGAGGTCATCAGCATCTGACTTGTTTATTAATCTAAAATTATTTGTGGTAAGGTAAGTGGACACGATAAAGGGCCTAAAAAAGGAGCAACGAAGGAAATTTTTCTACCAAAATTCAACGACGCTTTTCCAAACATTAATTAATAATAATTAATAAATGAGTCATTTAATGTCGTTTGCCTTTTTCTGTTTCGTTCAGCAAGCTGTTGTCGATAGCAAGATATTGCATTAATGACACTTCGACTTGCCTTCGAATTTCTATTAGCATTTGAATCATTTCGTGATCCATAATTTACGTTATAGTGGCTGAACCTTTTTTTTAATACTGAAACAGCGTTAAGCGAGGTCTTAGTGCATTTTTCAAGACGACTTCTCACGATGTTTTTAAAAGTTCAGTGCAAATAAACATTATACACTCGAAGATCCTTGTTTCTTGTTATAAACAAATTAACACAAAAAAAAGAACATCAGACAGCCATCATCAGAAGAGATCAGTAAATAATTTGTTAAACACCATTACACACTCAGCAAAGCGGCGCGTCGCTGATAGAGGCGTACATTAATATCCATAATATGCATTAAGAAGTACAGAAGAATGGTAATTAATATAAAGGAACAAAATAAGATATCATATATAATTAGAGTTAATTAATCGGGCGTCGATGAGTTATGTACCACAAGCTGGGCTACGGACAGTTACAAATGGATTTGTAGAACCGAAGAAGCGCTTGTCGCATATTAAAATCCAACCACTCACACAGCGGGCTATTGTCAACATGTTTACACAGGCAGTTAGCCCATTTGTGGCCAAAATTTAACGGAAAAAAAATATTAATAGTTTTACTTATTGGCTTTGCAACAATGGTAGTGGAATTAAATAATAAAATCTCCGTGTGGTAGAAAAAAAATATTAAACTTCTGTCACCTACAAGTGACACTGGGAATTGAAGAGTTAAGGCTGTCGGAACGCTCTGAATGTAAGCCAAAAAAATAGAGCTTCGGCTGATAGCTGACTACTGTAGACTTATTCATCGACGTTTTGCAAAAATTATTTCTCTATATGGAAGATAAAGGACAAATCTAGCTCTCTGAGACGATACTTTTGTAATTTATGTACGATTTACTAGAAGAAAGTTGGCATTAACTGTGCCAAAAAACACACATTTTCAATGCCACACTACGACCTTATTAGTACTTATTTTACTAAACCTGAAAAGACTTAGCCCATTTGTGGCCAAAATTAAACGGAAACAATGTTCATTTAAGGCTGTCGGAACGCTCTAAATGTAAGCCAAAAAATAGAGCTTCGGCTGATAGCTGACTGTAGAGTTATTCATTAACGTTTTGCAAAGATTATTTCTCTATAAGGAAGATCTAGGTCTCTAACGGACTACTTTTGTAATTTATGTACGATTTACTAGAAAAAAGTTGGCACTAACTGTGCCAAAAACGTTTTCAATGCCACACTACGACCTTATTTAGTACTTATGTCACTAAAATATTCTATCACAAACCTAAAAAGACCCCTTTTTCGGAAGAGATTTTTAAATCTTCGAAATAGTTAAAGTATTGTCTGAATCTTTTTAATTCTTCTAATAGTTATAAATATTTTAACAAAATAACATTACTTGCAATACTGTTCAATATTTTTATTTATATAAAAGACGTTTCAACCAACAGTTTTGGTCCTTTTCAATTTTCAAATTTCAGTATTGCAAGTAATTTTATTTTGTTAATATATCTATAACTGTTGGTAAAGTCAATATTATTAATTAGTTATAAATATTCATTATTTTAATTTATAATAATATAACAAATTTATGAATTGATAATTGTTATTTTTTTAAGAAAAGAAAGTAATAAAATGACTTCGTTATTTTTGAGGTTATAGTGCCAAACCCTCAGTAAATCATGAGTAAGGTCTTATATTCCGTTTTCCTTTTTAATTTTAGGTTCAGTAGATTCGAAGATATATTTTTATAAAAATCTTTTAAACTATGCATTTTAAAATTAAAAAAAAAAATAGTTGTATTTCTTATAACAAACCCTTTTATTATGCACCAGATTTTTTTTTGTAAGTTTTCTAAATTATTCTTAAAATCGAAATTAGTTTATTTACGCTACACGTCCGTGATTAAGTCATCTAGCTACATGTACCAGTATAAATTCGGAGAAAATAAGCTCTGACAGGCAGACAGACACGAAAGTGCTCCATAAAGATTTGTTTTTTGAAAGGAACCCTAAAAAGAGGACAGTTTATCTTAGATAATTTTGTTTTAAGCAACGGCGAAGAAAACTAGAAGATCTTATTTTAGATCCTTCACTTTTTCTACATCCTTGCTAAGATGAAACGCAATGAAGCGTTTTATACAAATATTATAATTATTTTATCGTACAAGTACCAACAATATAAAAAACCCGGGTCGCAGTGCCAAAACCCTGCCGACAATATAGTGTATTTGCTGATACAGGCAGTGTGGCTGTATTATGCGAACTTAAGTTGGTTTTTGGGTAAAAAAAAAATTTACTCCTTAATACAGCCCTTAAAATAACATTTTTTTTCTTAATTGCAATATTATTATCAATCGAACCTCTATACCAAATTATATGCAACTTTCAGTAAATAATTCACTATCTGCAAACTAGTGTTTTCATAAAATTTGTAAGTCCGGTCCTGTCGGGCCGATTTTATTAAAATTTTAGGGACAGTTTTTAATTACTACCATAGGGTTAAATTTCAATTTTGAAACGATTTTGAGAATTTTTTCGGTATTTTGGGGCTCAAAAACACTTTTCAACCCCTAAAAACTACCCTTAAAATAGCCCGATTATGCCCATTTTAAATAGGCTTCTTGCGGTGATGGATTTCAACACGTGGGCCAAATTTCGTTAAAATCAATTAACTCCTTCGAAAGTTATTGCCCGCACACACACACACATATATATATATATATATATATATATATATATATATATATATATATATATATATATATATATATATATACGTATATATATATATATATACATATATATATAAACATTTTTAAAAATGGTGCCAAAGTGTTTAGGAGGTTATGAAACGTCGAGAAATTTTGGTCCGACCCCTAGGTCCCGCCATCCGACCGATGCCAATAGTGTATGTTGCCATATGGCAAATACACTAATAACGAGATTTATATCTCATCGGAATAGATTGGGTAACTAATTATGCATAAAAGAATGCACCATTAAAGTTCTATCAAAACGGTTATGTTGGCATAATTGTTAGACATAAGAAACATTTCAAATACATCAATTAGTGTATATCATAAAAGACAGTTGCTATAAATTTATAACTAATATAATTGCAACAATAATAATGTCATTTATTGCTATTTACGGAATGTTTTAATTGAGCCACTAACTAACGACTTCAGAATGCATCTGTACCGTGCAAAATTTATATACTAACGACAACTGCTCATTACGATCGACAATTGTGCCAAAAAAAGATACGCGTTCAACAAACGCTAATTACTCTAAAATGGACAACCGATTAATGTTTCGACTGCATTAAAACCTATTAGTTTGATTTAACACTGCAAATTTTTTCACCTCAAACAAACCGAGAAAGCATCCGACGGAAAGTTTCATATTTTTCTGCGCTCCATTCAGAGCAATATCGCATCATCCTTTCATTACAAACATTCGATTCTAATCACCTACTGAAACCCTGATATCACCTTTGTCATGCTTTTCTATTACTAGTTGCTAGATGAGTTAGGATTTTATATATAGGTATTACGCTCCTTCTTTCTGACTGCCTAATACCACTTCCTATTCAAATTCAATTTTCTTTTACCATCGTTGTTTGATATCACGTTCTTCTGATATCCTGGTACCATTTTTTTTCTTATACCAAGATTCTTTATTATTTTTTATTTAACTAACACTAGTTCCTGATTTCCCGATATCACTCAATTCCGGTTATATATCCACTTCTTTCTAATAGCCTGATACCAACTTCTGCTCTCCTGGCACTGGTTTGCATCCCAACAATGGCAAATCAAGACGATCCACTGCAAAGATATACTCGAGAATTTTCTCCAAGTGATTGTTTTACAGTCGCCCAGTCGATCTTTAAGTTAATAATGGCAAGTATTGATTTTACAATCTATCATAACCACTTCTCTAGCTTTGCTGCAGGCCGGTTCATTTATTACCGTGTATGACAATGGCGTGGGTTGTCCAGCATCACTCACGCAAACAACTCAATAGAGCTGTAATTACTGTTCGATGTAATACATCAGCATATGTAATAAATATATACGGAGTGAATCAGGGTTTCAGAACTTCAATCAAACATTCTCGATTGTAAGAGAAAACGTTTTGAATTTCCACGGCCTAAAACTGCAGGCGTTTTATTTACATTCAATATTTTTAATTGTAGGAATGTTTACTCGCAGGAACGAAGATTAAAAATTCCAAAATAACTTTTCTATTAGACATTTACTCTCCTAAGTTTAAGAATGGTTCGCCTTCGAGCTCTTCAGAGTGACAATAACGTGATCGTTTGTTTTTTAAAGCTAGAAACACAACACAAAGTATAGTCATCGATGTTTCTGGGGGCTTTAAGATGCTTCTTAGTGCTTCTGGGATGCTTGTGTGAGATTACACTCTACTGACGATTAAAATTTAACCAATGAACTACGGAATGTTAGATTTTATGGTTCTATTTATAACACTAAAACTACTTAAAAATATACGCTGTAATTCGTACCAGAAATCCATCATTAAAACCACAGAAGGAAGTTCTGTTAAATTTAACAAGAATACTAGAGTTCAACAAACTTCTGTTACAGAACTCTGTACCCAACGGTCAGACGGTTAATGGACCAGCTTGTATATCTTCCATAACGATAAATAATAGGTATATTTACATTATCATAATGTTGTATGCAACGGGCATTTATAAGTTGTCATTTATTTGTAAAATCAATAATAATAATAATGAGAGTTGTACAGTCCGCGGCACAAATCTGTATCGAATGTTGACTGTAGCCAGGGAACAACGATTTTACAATCGTCAGGCGTTATTTACCCAAAGATACTCATTTGTCTATGGCAGCCATACTTAAAGTGCGCTCCCCGGAGCCCCGCTAGATCTTGCGAGAATAATATCAACCTAAAGAACGGAGCACCGTCTTAAACAGTTGGTCAAAGATATAAAAAAACGACTTCATACCTTCCATTAAATGGAAACTATTTTACAAATTTCTAATGGAATATGTAAAGAACGTATTTTTGTATGTGATTTTCATTAAAGAATGAAGTTATATAAAATCAGGTTTTGCGTATTTCAGGGCTCCGTAAAATATTTAGTGTTTCCAAAGGTCTCCGTCGCCAAAAAACTATGAGAGCCGCTAATCTAAATAGTTACCACCGAAAATGATATTGAAGCAGAAGAGAGTGTTATAGGAAACTTTATTGGATAAGTTTGGATAATATCCGTGGCGCTGAATCAATAAAACAGCAAAACTGATATTAAAATTGCATTTTCACTAATGTTTCGGTACGCTTGCACCATCTTCAGAGTTCAAATGCTGTCAAATCGCTCTGAAGATGTAGCAAAGCGTACCGAAACGTTAGTGAAAATGCAATTTTAATCTCAGTATTGCAGTTTTATTGACCCTGAGCCACGGATTTTATCCAAACTTATCCAACATTCATCAAGGATTACAACCACTCTGATTAATTTCCTTTAATTAGAGTCAACCTCGGAAACTTTATTATCCACAGTTCGAAGATGAACGCATTGCGTTACCCGATCGAGCAATCGGTAAAATTACCGCCGCCATTTATCGATATCTGTCAATTTAACCAAAGGTATAATGTACGTGTCAGTATAATAAGCTGACATGTCGTTATAGAATTTATTGTGCCGGTAGTTCCCCAACAACTTCAACGGAGAAGAAGACAGCGTTGAGTATAGCTCTGTAGCTCCGTATGGAGGTATAACGCTTCAAAAAGACAATACGCGCTGTACGACCTGTTCAAAAAAGCGATTTAATTGCTGGTTATAATGAACGAATCAAATAAGCTTCAATTCATTTGATAATGTGACGAGGACAGTGGGATCCAGTGGTTAACGTGCTGGCTTCTTTACCGGACTGTCGTGGGTTCAAATCCTGCAGCTGTTCGATCACCTATTTTATTTTTTAAACTCGAGCGTACAGCTTTGATCATCAGTTGTTAAGTTTTCGAAATGCAGAAAATGGCGTTTTTAGATATATAATTTACTATAAACATTAAGAGCACTGTGGTTGGAACGATAAAATAAAAGAATAGTTACTTCTTACCACAACAGATTTATTCATGAATGTATATTTCGAGAGCTAAGCTCCCATCTTCAGCAAAACACTAAACTGTTTAGAATAGAAATGAATAGAATAGAATATATTTGTACTGCCCTAAGTGGATACATCGTCAATTACAATAGAAAATAATAGCTAATAATTACGATTAAAAAATTCATCCATGCTGTAAAAACAATGTCTGACTAGAAATACTTTTAAATTAGTTTCAAATTTTTTTACACATTGAATGCTGAAGGAGCTTAGCTCTCGAAATGTACATCCACTGAATAAATCTGTTGTGGTCAGAAGTAACTATTCTTTTATTTTATATAATTTACTAACTGTTAAAATGATTTTAAAAAGTTCAATTCGGATCCCGGACTTTTGTTATATTTATAACTAGCGGCCCAGTCCGGCTTCGCCCGGGTCTAATTGTAATATATAGAGTATAAAAGGTGAGAATTGTTATCATAAAATTCTCAACGTATATTGAATTTGCGAAAATTCAATCGCTTTTTATTGTGAATGTTCAAAAATCGAAGAAAAATCAAAATTGCCAAAAAACCAAAATTCTGTTGATTCGATCGTTAGCAAAATTCACAGGATCGTCCGCTGGGTAATCTGAGGATTGCCTGCAAATTTCATCAAAATCGGTCCAGCCGTTTTGGAGTCCATCGATTTTATATGTAGGTATAGATATAGATTTCGGAAAATGTAATGTCATCTCGAATAAAATTTTAGAACAGTCTGTACGTTCAGTGCACTTGTCTTGTCTGTCCGTTCTGTTGTTTTAACGACTTAAAAGCTGCACTAAAACGGACAAAGCTTGTTGTTGGACGCGTAAAGCTCGATTTACACAACGTTGCACACATTGTTACATTGTCGGTCGCAAGAAGAATGATTTTATTTATATTAAACAAATGACGACCGATTCAATATTTACGATTTATAGAAAACAATAGATTGCTATGGAAATACTGTAACCGTCTTATGTGTCACCCTATAAATAATTGTACACATGTCTTGTATGTGCCGTTAAAACTTGTAATACGCGTTTCCAAGCATTACTTGTTCCTAATTCGTATTATTATTAATTAGCCATTTTAAAAGATAATTAATTATAAATTATATTTAATTAAAACGCCATTGTGTAACAGGAAGACAACAATAATGCAAGTATATAAACCTTACGCAATACTCCTTGGTTTGTAATGGCGTCTTCTTGCCGCTATTTACTCGTTAACTAAGTATAATACTCGCCACGGTTCTAAAAGGTTTTGAAGTTAGTCACCAACAGCGTCGCAAATGCATATTTCGAAGCCATCCTGGTTGTTTTGTGGGAAAGGAAGACTCCCACCACCTCCCAGTTACCGGCACAGAACGTACGCTCGTCGGTGATTGGTTATCGCTGGTTGTCGTGTCACTTGTCGCTTTCCTGCTATAAAGTACAGTCCAGTACGCTATTGTTAAGTTGTTTCTTTGATTGTTAATTGGTCAAGATGCCTAATACAGTTTTGCATAGACAAGCACAAAAAAAATTGGATGACTTTATGCAAGGAATTAGACCTTTAGATTAAAGAAAAATTAAAAATAATAATATAGCGCGAGTTTGTAGTTTTTTAAGCGACTGTACCTGCGCAAGCCACCGTTTGCATCTAACTTCAGAACCTTTTAAAACCGTGGCGCGTATTATACTAGGCAGTTGTACAACTGGACGCCTCAATGGTAAATTCTTCATTATTATAAATATAACAAAAGCCCGAGAAGTACGAATGTAAATTTAGAATCATTTAAACAGTTAGTAAATAACTAAAAACGCTATTTTCTGTTTTTTGAAAATTTAACAACTGACTATCAAAGTTGTAAACTAGGTGATCAAACGATTAAAAACCGTGCTTTAAGTAGCTAGATAGTGCGATTATAAACTTAGGCTAACTCATTTCTTGTTTCGAATAGTTTTAATATGGACTTAACGCACTTTCGTTCTACAGACGGGTTTCCATAATCTTAAAATCTTATTTCTTCCTCTTTCGATCGGAACGTTATGTCAAGAATGCCAGCAGAATAATTAAATGTTGCAGCAAGTTCTTATATTAATGCACAATTATAGTAATTTTAATTAGTTCAATTAGGAAATTAAAGATCACTTGAAAAAAACGTAAAAAATAATTAACAACGCCTCTAAACACAGTAAAACTATTTTTGTAATCATACTTCTTTTCACGCGAAAATTCGATAGTATGAAGTTCTCCGCGCTAACGAAAATTCGACAGTGTGAAGTTCTTCGCGCTAACGAAAATTCGACAGTATGAAGTTTGCTGTGTTAACGAAAATTCGACAGTATGAAGTTAGCCATAAGTGACTCAGACTGAAATGATAGATGGACGAAATCAATTCGCTTTCTGTTGCCTGGAAACTATATAATATACTACACGACTATAACCTTTGATTACAACCAATAGTCGTTTTAAGTATCATCCAGCGATAAAAAGTAAAAACCAAGCCAAAATTTTTAAAGTGTTTTCAAATATTTGAGGTTAATTTTTTGTAAGTATTATTCTTACACTGTTTGAAGATTTTACTTCAATAAATTATTTGGATGTACATTAAAAATTAGTTTTTAATCACGCTAAAGAAATATTACTTTGAGCCTCATCCACATAAACTCACGGAGGAAGTGAAGCTTCTTTAGAGTTATGAACTTATTTCATTGATGCGTTACCAAGATTTTTCTCATATTTCCTCGCCGTTGAATCATTTCCCCTTTAACGTTACAATTTCAAACAGATACGTCGCTAAAGAAGTTTCACTTCAAAAACATTTTTTAATATGTATTGAGTTAACGACGAATTTTTTAAACAGTCATTAAAAATGTTAATTAGATATAAAAATCATGTAAACAAAGAAATATCAGAAAATATTTGTTATAGTTGTAAAATCAGAGATCTAAAAATGCTGATAAACAAAATAAAACTATGTCACCAACGTTAATTAACTGGATGGAACCAAAGTCAGCTATTTTTTAATAAACTTCTAAGAAGTAAACTATTCAGTAAGAAATATTTTAACGAATTGAAAAAAATTAAGGTATTAAAATACCAACTTGGTCACGTAAAAATATTTTTCGTTTTGGTACAAATATTCTGACTAGCTAGAAATTTTATTATTCTCTACTACTTTTTCGCTACGATAAAAGTAGTTATAGGTCCCTAAAACGACGTTTTAGCGACAGTCGACTGTACAATTCTCGTTCTTAAATTATTCGGAATTCAGTAACGAAATAATTAAACGATAAATTGATAATAAGTATTTATATATTAAGATTTTTTTTATATCTTAACTATCACCAAATTAAACTGATCAAGGTTTATTATTATTATAAGGAATTGTTTTTAAAATTCCAAATAAGCATTTATCTTAAGATTCCATCTCAAATATATATTTATACTAGCGGCCCAGTCCGGCTTCGCCCGGCTGTAAATGTAATATATAGGATATAAAAGATGAGAATCATTATCATTAAATTCACAACGTGTATTGAATTTGCATGAATTTAATCGCTTTTATTTGTGAATGTTCAAAAATCGAACAAAAATCTTATTTTCCAAAAAGAAATTTAAAAAATTCTGTTTATCCAATCGCTACCAAACTTCAGAAGATCACCCGCTGGGCTAATCTAAAGATTGTCTGAAAATTTCATCAAAAATGGTCTACCCGTTTGGAGTCCATAGATTACATATACATCGTCTTTTATCTATATAGATTATTAAAATGTAAAAAGTGGTTATTGTGACATAACGATAATAGTTGGACATATAGTATCGCGAAGTTTTTTGTAGTTATTGATATGTTCTTTAATATTGTAGAACATACTTTTGTTCTATCAGCAATAGTTTCCACAGCGCATGCGTCGAAAGATGTTTTATGGCATTTTTTTACACCTTGGGTTACGTTACTAAAGTTTTAGTAAGGATCCCTAATATTTTCTAGCAATAAATATAGCCTATGTTACTCAGGGTAAATGTAGCTTTCTAATGGTGAAAGAATTTTTTTAAAACGGCACAGTAGTTTTTGAGTTTATTCATTACAAACATACAAAAATACAAATCTTTCCTCTTTATAATATTAGTATGATAAAACAAATCTTCTTTAATATCGCAGTTATAAACAAAAAGTCAGGTAGAAATACAAATAGACCACAGCCTATAAGACCGGAAAAAGATTTGAGACTACGCAAACCGTGAAAGCCTACATACTTAGAACAAAATAATTGTACCGTCGTATATATAATTGTAAGTTCAAGTTCAAAATCGTCGGCATTAAAAAGGTCTAAATTATTCAAATATAATTTTATTTGCCACTTTTTGACGTTGACTGTTAATTGTTAATAATATTTACAATAAAAGTCGTATAAGAAATGATATAGGACATATTGCAATAAATTATATTTTATTACATAATTTTAATAAATAATGATTCTAAATTGACATGTTTTTTATTACATAAAATCTATACTAATATTATTTGTAAGTTTGGATGTAGGAGGTAATCTCTGAAACTACTCATCCGATTTCAAAAAATTCTTCTCCAATATTTATAATGGACCTTCGGAGGAACATAGGCTATATATTATCGCGTTAAAATAAATGTACTTTTCGTGGAGAGCAATTATGCAACATATCGACGGAAAATCTGGTGGAACGCAGCCTCGCAAAGCAAGATCATAAAACGGTGGAACCGAAGGTTGCACTACTATTGCTGTCAACATTGTTTATCTTAATCTAAAATCGCTAGCGAGATTTCTCCAAATTGTTTCGCCACAGTTTAAATTAATTTCAATTATTTTGCAAAATAAAATTACTGATCATAAAAAATAGATCGGTTTATTATATCAAATTTTTATTACTTCATTTAAAAGCAATGTAATTAAATATAACCAACATTAATTTATTGGAAAAATATCGGTCTATTATAGTGCTGCACAATTTTGCAAAAAATATTTTATTTTCGATTAAACGAACTATAACTGGCAGTAAGCAGTAATAAAGCGCTTTTAATTATGTATTCAAAAACAATGCATGACAATGGTCAAGCCTTGCATTTCGTATTATATATTGTAAATATTTATTTATTACACATTTTTTTTGATTCACAAATCTTTTAATTAAAAAGATTTTAGCTATCGATATTATACAGACTTCAACGAACTTTGAATTTTATGGTTCAAAAACATTCCTCCTCAACTGAGACCAATTCTTACAAGAATCAATACTCCCAAACTGCTCCATCTTTGAACAAATTATGTTTCAAATCTTTTTGGTTTCCGGGCTTGTAGGCCGTGGTACTTCTACCTGACGTTTTGTCTACAACTGCCCAGTTCTCAGATGTGTCGATGACTGATGTCTAACCGTAGTTTTCTGCTCGGTCGTAGCAAGAAACACGAACTACGACCGAGCAGAAAATATTTCTTAGTCTTCGACACACTTAGCTGTGAGCCGTCAAGGAAGCCATTTTGCTGGCCGCCACACCGCCTTTAATAATGTCTACCGCAGTTGTAGACGAAATGTCAAGAAGAAATATCAATCAACTTCGACCTTCAAAAAGCCGAAAACCATGAAGTTTAGAACAACGCCGACCGTAAAAGCTTCAACAAGATGGCCGGTACAGGAATTACCGTTTCTCGGCGATAGACAGTCGAAAAAAGTCCTAGTCACAGATCTGCCTCCGTCGGGATTCGAACCCGGTACTCCTAAATGTAAGCCTAGAGCTCTCACCACTACTCTATACCGCTGTATACGTTTGCAAGCATATGTGCGTTATTTAAATTAATTTTCCAGGTTGAAATTATTAATTTTTCAAGAAACAAAAGCAATAAATAATTATAGAAATGAAAGGAAATCACTTTAGTCTTTATTATGCGAGGCAAATCAATAAGTGCGCTCGAATAGGCTATTTGCGATAAGCTTGGCGTCAAGTCATATAAGCGTTGCGAGAAAATAGTTCGACAAGAACGGAGCGGCAAAAACAAGCAATGCATTTCTTGTGTAACATATGTTAAATTGATATTCGAGTCGTTGTTGCCAACTTTATAATCAGTATTGTTATAGTGCCAACAGTGAGAAATTATTATTTTTTTATAATTGCTAAAAACAACTAGCTGTATGCTTTTTTACAATTAAATTTCGAACGTATAATCATAATTTTCGGAAGCTTTTTATATAGAGTTCGTACTCCTTGTATAATGTTTATGCATAGATCAATCAGAAAAAAAACCTTTATTAATTTGAGATATTATATGCTAATATATTTCTGCAAGTGACATAGCGAGTGATAGATAATGATGAAACATTAAGAATTAGATTTGTCTTGAAATAATTTTTGCAGCTATCACGGAAACCCAGATTATAGATAATTCTTGTGGCTTTCTTTTGCATTAAAAATACTCTATGCAGATCAGATGTACTTCATCCCCAAAACATGATTCCGTATTTCACATTGCATCTATGCTGGATTTGCCTTAGTGCGAATAAATATTTAAGGTAGTTGTCGTGGTACAATATTGTCAAAAAGTTATAGGTCACAAAAGTATACTAGCTTGTATCTAAGTAATCCATAATTTGTACGCAAGACTGTGCCCGTGGAAACGTAACCCATACAGTATTCATATGCATGTATACTTTTCTATAAATTGTTGAACTTTAAACCGTTATTTATAAATAATTAGACGGTCAAAAATGTTTCTTATTTTTTTAAACTCATAACAAATGCATTGAAAGACTGTCAGTTTTTGGAAAGTTTCTGACAGTTATTTCTTTTTTTATAAATAAAGAAACTGGTTCAGAACTACAGAGTTCGTATACAATCAATGTTAATTATCCAATTTTTAATTGAATTTATCTCGCATTATATACGGTCGATCGACTTCAAATTTTCAGGGTAATTGTATTATCATGTCCTTAATAAGTATACAAAAATTAAGAATTTTCTGACGGTGTGCCTTAACCACGACAACTACCTTAATAAACTAGATACAATTTTTGTGTGGAAACTTACTTTGCGGCGACGGAGGTCTAAAATTCGGCATCCAGGCCATTCCCGAAAACGGCCACGGGTTATGAACGGGCGCTCCAAACATTCTTGGCATCGGTGCATGCAACGGTTGGGGAATAACAACATTGACTCCGCTCCGGACATGGCCAGTGTTTAATTCTAACGGACTACAATTACTCTGTCTATCGCTTTCCACGTCAATTTGACACTGTTCATCATCACTATTAACATATTCAGCATCACTATTGTCTACATTCAATTGTTCTGTCTTAGACAAATGACTATCGACCGAGTTTGTATCGCACGTTTCAGTCTGATTGCAGTATCGATCTTCGTTCGTATCGATCGACGACCGATTCTCATTAAAACTGCCACTACTACCGCATCGTAACCTTTCGCTAAGTAACGACTGCGACTCGATTATCGAATCGCCACCGAAACGTTCTTTTGTTATTGTATTAAAAAGTTCGTTCGTTTCGTTTTTGTTTTCTTTCAGTCTCTCCTCCAACAGCAGGTTCGCGGCCGCGTACCTTTTGTCGACGTAGTCTTGGCCGAGTGCCGTTGGGGTGATGTAACTCGTTTCGCGTTTGGAGCTCTTGCAAGTTCCCAACAACGAGTCCACACTGAACGATATTCTGTGTTTGGCTGACGGTACAGTTGAAGGCGATGCAGAACTCGTTCGCGACAATTTCGGCGAAGAATCCGCCATTTTCGTTTCCACAGACATTTTAATATTTTTTTCAATAAGTCGCGCGACACTAATTTTATAAATTATTCGATTTAAATTCTTAAATTATATTTGTTGCCACAATTCACATAAAACGACACATCATTTTACGGTAACAAAAGAACGCGATCGATGAAACAGCGATATTGTTTTTTTTTTTACACGTGTGCATGTTATATAAAACAAAAACAAATAAAAAAAAACAAACGAACGCAAAGTGAAACAAAACGATGGAGTTGTTCAATTGTTTGGGTTCGACAGCAGCGCCAGTATCGGGTTCAAGCGTACATGTATTCCCACAGACTGGTTTCGGCGTACTATTCACCGCGAACAGAAAGGCAGGCGATTTCACCGAATGACTCTGCGTGACAAAGAGGCCGTTCCACACAGCTAAAAAGGCGGAGCCTTATCTCCACTCTATCGACTCACTTAAATACACTTTACCAACCCCTACAATCTCTCTATACGTGTCATTTGACAATGTAAAACACGATCCGCACACTACAAGAGCGATTCACAAAACTAACAGCGTTTGTGACCTGCACCGGGTTTTATATACAGACGTGTCGTAGTTGGCGCTAATTCGGATTTGGAGATATTTGCTCCAAACATTAGTCTAGCCGTCTAGACAAAAGGAGTTGTAAATTGTCTACATAAATTTTTTCAGACGTCTCAAAAGCTAGTGACTTAAATGGACCCCAATAAAAATGAAACCAAGGTAAAATACGATTTACAAAACTAACAGCGTTTTTACCTGTACTGGGTTTTATATATAGACGTGCCATAGCTGGCGCCAAATCGGATTTGGGGATATTTGCTCCAAATATTACTCTAGCCGTCTAGCAAAAGTAGTTGTAAATTGTCTACATAAATTTTTGCAGACGTCTCAAAAGCTAGTGACTTAAATGGACCCCAATAAAAATGAAACCAAGGTAAAATACGATTTACAAAACTAACAGCGTTTTTACCTGTACTGGGTTTTACATATAGACGTGCCATAGCTGTCGCCAAATCGGATTTGGGGATATTTGCTCCAAATATTACTCTAGCCGTCTAGGCAAAAGGAGTTGTAAATTGTCTACATAAATTTTTTCAGACGTCTCAAAAGCTAGTAACTTAAATGGACCCCCAATAAAAATTTAACCAAGGTAAAATACGATTCACAAAACTAACAGCGTTTTTACCTGTACTGGGTTTTATATATAGACGTGCCATAGCTGGCGCCAAATCGGATTTGGGGATATTTGCTCCAAATATTACTCTAGCCGTCTAGACAAAAGTAGTTGTAAATTGTCTACATAAATTTTTGCAGACGTCTGCAAAAGCTAGTAACTTAAATGGACCCCCAATAAAAATTTAACCAAAATAAGCTACTGTTTTCCCTTTAATTTATACTTCATAAAGACAACCTTTATTAGTACTAACACAATTTTTTTAAGGTCACCAACAGCTATGATTATATGGGCCTAGCACCAATACATATTCTAAATTTATTAGTAAGAAATAATAAATTGAAAATCTAATTGATATTTCTAACAGTTTTTGGATTAGAATCTGGAAGTTGAGGGTTTGTAATGAATGCGCCATAAATACTAACACAAAAAATTTTTAAGACAACTGCAAGTTTGCGGGTACAGAAATACCCCGACTTACGCGATTTTTGAAAACATTGAAGAACTTGATTCATAAGACCCAGTCCAATTAGAAGATCAAATGGCGGTTGGAAATTTGACACAAGGTCTCGGTTCAATTGAAAAAAAAAGGTTACAAATTTTGGAAAAAATAGACTCCAGCGACAAATTATTACGGCGAAATTTTGCGCGAGATCCTGATTTCTATTGTAAAATATATCTGGAATTGAACTTTGAAGATTAATTATTTAATTACAAAGTGTTGTATTTATTTAAAGTACTTGCAGTATAATATAACTCGGTGATTTTAAAACACCAGCAGAGATAGCGATCGGCCATCGAGCGTTTACAATGTAACTCTGTGACCGTTCCCCTATTTACAAAGGGTAGTTTTGATATTCCATCCCCTCGTTTTATCCATTATGATGAACGCTGTAATTTAATTCAATTTGAACGTAATTTAGCTAAAATGAATAGGTATTCTTGTTAGGATGTATTTATAACATGGTAAACATAATAAAATGGCTGATACAAAGCTGATTATACAAAAAATATGTACCTATTATAAATAATGTATTTTATAATACAACCAGTACAGATTATGTATCTTCAATAGCGCATGCAGATAAAGCATTTTGTTACTGTATTTCAACAAAATAAAATATGATTTATGATTTGTTTTTTTTTGTGTTATAAACAGATTATGATAATCGACTTGGATTTGTTTATGGATCGGCCATATTTGGAATCAGCGGCTTAAGTCGAGGTTTTGATAATTTTCACGTAGATATGTCTGACTTATAGGCCAGAAAAAAGAGGACAGAGAGAGAGAGAGAGAGAGATAAGAGATTATAGACGCTCAACAACCAAGGTCATCAGCGTCTAGACAAAGTTAGAGAAAATAAGCTCTCGGGAAATTTTAAAGTGATTCATTTTAGTAACGTTTTTACTAGCTGTTATTATTAAGCATTAAGATATCCAAAATGTGACTTGCTGCTTGAACAGTTCAAAAATCATATATTTTGTCCTAAAAAATGAAACAAAAAACATGATATTCGTCAATATTTCTTTACAGCACGTCACGTTTGCGCTCTAGGTGTCACAATAAAAACTTGAAAATTTTCCAAACTTCATTTTTGACCGATCGCCTTGATTTATATTTTTGATTTGATATTTGGTTTTCAAAACTACCAACACTAGAGGTTATTTGGATACCAATTTATAATTTCAACTTATTGTTCAATAATAAATTTCAAATCCAATTTATACGTTTACCAGTTCTTGAATTATAACCCGGGGGCTTGTAAAAAAGGAGTCATGCAAACGTCGTAAAAGCATTGCAGGTTTTCTCAAACGCTTTGGGTTTTGTATTTCAAATATTTAGTTTCAGAAATTATTCGCTTGTGTAAATTTCAGATTAAGATTTTAAAGTTATGACTTTTGCAGTTTATTTTGCAGATAAAAACATTTACAAACAAAAATTTTGGACAAACCCTGACTAAAAATGTAGACGAAAAATTATCTGGGCTACAAGTTATACAATTGTCTTTGTTTGAACGAAAATTATCAGAAAATTGAGCAATACCCAAAAAGCAAACAAGAGAACGTTGAAAAGTCATGTTTCTGTACTTAATAATTAAACAACAGTAGCGTCACAAAGATTATTTTATTTATCATAAGTGAAACAGAACCGAGAATAAGAAAATTTGTTAGTTTTTTTTTTTTGTTTAATTTTGTACCATTTATTGTTAAATACTTTTTTATCACATTAATCATTTATTGCTAATATCGATTTTTGTTCATAAAACATTTATGAAAATCAAATAAAAGTTCGAGTAAGAAGTTGTGTTTGTGATGAGGAAGGTTCCTTATTTCGATGTTTTGGTTCCAAATGTGGCTAACAGCAAAATGTTCAATTTTGACAATTTTGAGCTTTCTACGCAATGTCACTAAAAGTATCGTTTTCTTTTGGTTCCAAATGTAGTTTTAAGCATTATTTGACAGATGGCGCCACAATTAAAGATTCAAAAAGTATCTATCTACAAAATAAAATCAGTTTTTAAATCCATAAATGTCTAACATCACATAGCCACATTTTTGTAGATAGCTACTTATGGAATAAGACCATCGATTTGACATATTTTATTTTTTGTAAAGAAGTCAACTAATGTCGATTGCCTTTTTCTGTTTCGTTTAGCAAGATATTGCATCAATGACACTATGTCTTGTCTTTGAACTTCTATCAACATTTGAATCATTTTGTGTAAACTGATTCATAATTTACGTTATAGTGACTAAACTTTTTTCAAACTCCGCGTAATACTGGAACAGCATTAAGCGGAGCAGCGTTAAGCGAAGTCTAACTGAAATACACATTTGTCGGCATAAAAATATAAACATTTCTACAACTTTGTTATTATAAAATTACCAAATGTTTAGGCTTATAACGAAGCGTTACGTCTTGTCAAAAAGTTAATTATCTGTTGAAAGAAAGTCAGATGTGCAAACAAAAGAAAATCGTATAGGTAACCAATAAAGCACTAATCTTGTAAACTTCCAGGTGATTTTGAAAAGTTAAAAGTTTAATGCCAAAGATTTTTATGGCGAAGCGTTACATCTTGTCAAAAAGTTAATTACCTGTTTAAAGAAAGTCAGGCGTGCAAACAAAAGAAAATCGTATAGGTAACCAATAAAGCACTAATCTTGTAAACTTCCAGGTGATTTTGAAAAGTTAAAAGTTTAATGCCAAAGATTTTGACAAAAATATAAATCATAAACTGAAATTTCCATTTAACAGTTCGGCGTCGCAAAAATTAAACCATAAAATCGGTCAGTAATTTATTGATAAAGAATTTTGAATATAATAATAGTTTTTATTACTCCAGTAAGACATGCAGTTACACGTAGGTATAGGAGAAGTCAATTTAGGTGTATAATAAAATTAGTTTATTAGTGTATTTGCCATATGGCAACATACACTATTGGCGTTGGTCGGATGGCGGGACCTAGGGGTCGGACCAAAATTTCACGACGTTTCATAGCCTCCTAAACACTTTGGCACTATTTTTGAAAATGTTTATATATATATGTATATATATATATATATATATATATATATATATATATATATATATATATATATATATATATATATATATATATATATATATATATTTATATACGTATATATATATATATATATATAATGTGCGGGCAATAACTTTCGAAAGAGTTAATTGATTTTAACGAAATTTGGTCTACGTGTTGAAATCCATCACCGCAAGAAGCCTATTTAAAATGGGCGTAATCGGGGCAATTTAAGGGTAGTTTTTAGGGGTTGAAAAATGTTTTTGGGCCCCAAAAACCCGAAAAAATTCTCAGAATCGTTTCAAAATTGACATTTAACCCTTTAGTAGTAATTAAAAAGTGTCCCTAAAATTTTAATAAAATCGGCCCGACAGGACCGGACTTACAAATTTTATGAAAACACTAGTTTACAAATAGTGAATTATTTACTGAAAGTTGTATATAATTTGGTATAGAGGTTCGATTTATAATAATATTGCTATTAAGAAAAAAAATGTTATTTTAAGGGGTGTATTAAGGAGTAAAATTTTTTATTTTGCCCAAAAACCAACTTAAGCTTGCAAAATAAAGCCACACTGCCTGTATAAGCAAATACACTATATTGTCGGCAGGGTTTTGGCACTGCGACCTGGGTTTTTTTATTTATTTACTGACAGAAATCTTACAAATCCAAATTAAGACTGTTATAAAGTATTCGAAAAAACTCACAGCGCAAAAAAAATATTTTGTCTAAATCGGCATTGATAAATATTTAGTACTAGCCGTTACCCGCGGTTCCGCACGCGGTTGAGATAAAACAAAATTGCCAAAAAACAAAAAAAACGAAAATTCTGTTGATCCGATCGCTACCAAACTTCACAACATCACCCACTAGGCTAATCAGAAGATTGCCTGAAAATTTCATCAAAATCGGTCCAGCCGTTTTGGAGTTCATACATAAATACATCGATTTTTATAGATAAACTTATTTTGAACAACAGCTATGAATTATTCAGATTGCGGTCGTTACATAGCTGGCGCCTCTAGCGGTAATGTTTGGCAATGCTCATCTCAATTGCGGAATTTTCCTTTTAGGAGAAAAAAAGAAGCAAGGTTTTTAAATCGTGCAATTATAATAATTTCGAATAACAAAACACATAATTCAATTCGGTTATCATCGCTTTAATATAATAACAAAACACTGTCGGTCACATTTCATTGGCCGATAACGAATTAAAAATACCGCTTAGTGCAGCTGATGGCATTAATCAAAGGGAAGAGAATTCAGTCAATTAAAATTTGTATCAACGTATAAATAATGCAAACGGTAAGTTAATTTGTATCTATTTAGCGAATATAAAACATCTCAGCTATTTTAACAAGACGAAACTATTCGTGAATTAACGCGACCACCATTATACGAAATATCAACTAGTAAGCTAGCTGCATATCAATAGTATATTACAGCACACGGGCAGAAAGTTGAAATTCCTGCCCTGTGCGCAGTTTCTGGACTTTCAACTTTCTGCCCTTGTGGTGTATACTATTTTTCTTTATACCCGGTCGAAAGTAACTACGAACTTTCACCATTATATAAAAAGACTAATAACTTTCAAGTGAGCAATTTTGAGGTGTATTTTATACGGTGGGGGAATGCAAAAAAGAAATAGGATGTCGTGCAAGGTTACTAGATACAGAGGTGACTTCGTTCCGTTGAATAGTAGAGAGGGGAAGACATCATCCAATAAACTGTCAATTAATATTTCGTAATTGATAAGGTCTTCCAGATGACGCCATTCATTAACGAGATGGCCTTGAATGTCGCGGTCAGAAATGACTGTAGGCAGGTAAAAAACGTGTGAATCTCACCCACATAAACGCACGAAGGAAGTGAAACTTCTTTAGAGTTATGTTCAATCTTTCGTTACCAAGATTTCGCTAGTATTTTTCCACCGTTGAATCATTTCTCCTTAATTTTGCGTTACCAAATCATTTCTCCTTTAAATCCGGGTCCAGACGTGTGTAACGTGTAATATAAGATTACGTGTAATTTAGCGTCAACAGTGTGGACAGCACACGAACTCAACGCGAATCGTGAAAGCGAATCTGTCAAGAGCTGTTTCCACTCAGTTGCTACGAATATGTCAAATAGGAAAGTCATGATAGCTGGTGCTGCTTTTATTTATATATATTTATTAACTGAAGATTTCAAATTTTTTTTAAAGTAATCTGGATTTTTTGGATCCCAAATAACACGTTTCTCTTGATACAAACTGATAAGTTCAAGCGATTGTTCGTATCATGAACGTACACACGACACAATCGTCACGAACGCCGTCCAAACGAGTACTGCGAGCGTCTTTGTGTTCGCGCTAAAAACCGACAGCCGATTGATCACGGGGAGCGCCGGCGCGAGCGTTACATGTAATGCTCGTAGTGCCGTCCACAAGCAGAATTCGTGTTACATTACACGATAGATTACATTACGCGTTACTCGCGTCTGGACCCGGCTTAACGTGACAAAAAATTTCAAACAGAACCCCGTCGACTAAAGAAATTTCACTTCAAAAATAAAAACCAGTATTGTTTTTTTATACAGAAGTAACTGACTAATAAATTTTTGATTTTATCGAACTATCAACTAGTTATACAATTACCAACTGTATAAATACACAAACAAAAAATTCTAAAATTATATCTAAACTACATTCCGCCTAACGTCGTGCAAATAGCACATACATATGTCATGCATAAATTGATTCACAAGTGGAAAAAAAGACACTGTGCGCTATAACGACACAATTATCCTTTTCTTTCGCACAGAATTAACGCGCCATCTGTCTCTGTCTTGTGCACGCGATTGCGTTAGAATATCGAGTGCGATAGTGCATTAAATTGATTTTATTATATCCCCACCCATTGTATAGTTTTGAATACGATTTCCCCGCCACTGGGCGCCGCCTCCTGGCGGGAAACTTGTTTTAACATTCACCAATCGCAACAATGCGATAGCATTGCACGGCATCACAGTGCACAGTGTGCTTTGATAGCTTCGCTCAGACAGACGCGGCGTGCTGCTGCCCTGTTATATTAATTAAAATATCCACTTTACATGTCCTAAAGTCCGTTCTGCGAGTGTGCAGGCGACACCATATTTTTAAAATGAAACTCCTTAGCGACGTATCTGTTTCAAATCTTCTGTAACGATAAAGGGGAAATGATGAAACGGCGGGGAAATATGACGCAAAATACACCACGGCTCAATGAAACGAGTTCTTAGAAGATTCAGTTCTTCCGTCAGCTTATGTAGATGAGGTTCACTGGTCTTTTATTTTTTGAAATAAAACTTCTTTAGCGACGTATTTGTGTGAAATTTTCTGTAACGTTTAAGGGGAAATTATTCAACGGCAGAGAAGTATAAAAATCTTGACAATGTAGCATGGATAACGTATCAAGGAAACGAATTCAAACTCTCTAAAGAAGCTTCACTTCCCCTGTGAGCTTACGTGGGTGAAGCTCACACGGTTTTAGAAGTGAAATTTTCTTAGCGACGTAACTGTTTGAAATTTTCTGTAACATTAAAGGGGAAATGATTCAACGGCGGGGAAATTTAAGAGAAATAAAACTTCGTTAGTCGTTGATCTTATGTATATAATTTTGCGTCGTCAAGGTTTCTCCTATATTTCTTTTTTTTTTTTTATTAAACAATAGGGCTTCGGCAGCAAGGCCATTAGCTCCAAATCTATAAATTATCACTGTATATTATATATAACTGTTTATCACTGGTTAAATTTTGTTAACCAGTGATAAACAGTTATATATATTTCTCCTTTAAAGTAACGCGTAATTTCTCCTTAAACGTCACAGACAATTGCAAACAGATACCCTCGCTAAAGAAGTTTCATTTCAAAAACGACAGGCCATTGGCAGGACTGGATATTAAAAAAAATTAGGATCTTTAAAAATGTGTTGAAGATATTGAAGCAAGTCAGGTTGACCACCCTTGAAGAGGACCCGCTGTGTTACATTGTCACAACTAAAACGCAGTTTAAAGGGTTAAACAGGCTTAACATGTTGACTGACAGATTACATGTGTAATTCCAAGCGAATGGAATTAACATCACTGTGTTTATAAATACCTAATTCTCTATTTCTATCCACAAAATTCATCCTTGTCGTTCTAAGTATTTGAATATTTTACATGGTCCAAATGTAAAACTCAATTCGAATAGTTTTTATTTTTCTGCAAATCGAAGATTTATAAATTAAATTCAAAACATTTTGAGTTAATTTAAGGGAGTAGAATTCTACTTGAAAAGTATTTCGTTCAAGTTCTTAATTACTCGACTACCAATTCTGACACATCAAAGATTTGTAAATTAAATTCAAAACATTTTACGTTAATTTAAACAAGTAGAATTCTATTTGAAAAGTATTCCGTTCAAGTTCTTAATTACTCGGCTATCAACTCTGAGACATCAAAGATTTAAAGTTTAAATTCAACACTTTTTACATTACTTTGCGAGCAATAGAATTCTACTTGAAAAGTATTCCGTTCAAGTTCTTAATTACTCGATTACCAATTCTGAACACATCGAAAATTTATAAATTAAATTCAAAACATTTTACGTTAATTTAAGCAAGCAGAATTCTATCTGAAAAGTATTTCGTTCAAGTTCTAAACTACTCGATTACCAATTCTGAACACATTGAAAATTTATAAATTAAATTCAAAACATTTTACGTTAATTTAAGCAAGTCGAATTCTACCTGAAAAGTATTTCGTTCAAGTTCTTAACTACTCGACAACCAGTTCTGACACATCGAAAATTTGTAAATTAAATTCAAAACATTTTACATTACTTTGAGCGAGTAGATTTCTACTTGAAAAGTATTTCGTTCAAGTTCTTAGCTACTAGACTAAATTAAATTCAAAGCATTTTACATTACTTTGAGCAAGTGGAATTCTATTTGAAAAGTTTTTCGATGATATTCTTAACTACTCGGCAGCCAATAATCATGAAGCATCCAAATCTCGTAAGAGACATAATAGCTGCGCCTTATATAAAATGCACATACGATTGTATATTATTTACTTTCGAGAACAACAATAATAATGGTAACCAATCGGTTTGTTTTGTACTCATTGTTTTGATATCTTTATATCGGCACGATGTGACAGCCGAGCGCTGCGTACCCCGCGCTCCCCGTTCACCACTCGCCCATGTCCCACACGCATATAAATAATGTTAACAACACACAATAGTTATATATTTATTGTGTATTATGCATAACATTTTACTTGTCAACCATAGAATTCTACGAGAGCGCCCATTGATTATTGCAGCGAACGCTATGCGAATATTTATGAGTGATCACAAAGTTTACGGCGATTGGATCCATTTTACCCCAAAAAAGTATTCAGCCAGTTCCCAGACTTTTTTGATCGCGACCCAGAGCAAGGTTTTAAAATTTTTCGCGACTCATGAAAAAAAAACATTTATTTACAAAACAAATTTTATTTTTTAATAGAAATCAAGTTATTTGTTTGCTTATTACATACACAAAAGTTTACAATTTTTTTTGCAACCCGACAAAATTTTTCTACGACCTGTTTTTTGAGATATATATATGTAGATCCTCCATTCCAAAAATCTTAAACGAATGACGCAGGAATCGACTAGAGCAGAATTTTAGAGTAGATTAGATAAGCGCTAGGGCATTGCAAGATCATGACCTGAAAGATCTTTTCATGAGACAGGGTAAATCTACACCTTTTCTCGATAAATAATAATAATAATAATAATGCGTTTAACGTCCATTTCTCGACTTTATGTCATAACAGACGCCATCCGCACCATTACTATTCTATTTACCACTTCCCGAAATTTTCTACATTTTTTAAAACTTCAACTTATGTAATAGCAATGGGCGAATGAAGGAATTATAGGAAATTAGGATAAGGTAAGTAATTTTTGAACTAGGAGTTTGATAGGTAATCGGCCATGGACTTGAATAAAGAACCATCTCGATATTTATCTGGAATTAATTAAGGAAAACCATGGAAAATCTCAACAAGATGGCCGGTATAGGAATTACCGTTTCTCGGCGAGAGGCAGTAAGAAAAAGTCCCAGCCACATCTGCTCCCGCCGGAATTCGAACCCGTACCTCCCGAATGCGAGTCTAGTGCTATTCCTGCGAAATACCTGCTGATAGTTCTCAAGGGTTAGTTAACATTTAAACACGCGTTTAACTAGCCGACATTTAAGTGCTCAAGTTGCATCTGCCGTAATACGGGCGCCATTAACAAAATTATGAGAGATTTTATGGGCAAGTCGACTACCATTTATGCTTACATTTTTACATTTTTTACACCATTAAACTAAAACTTAATTATATGAATGGCCCATTTAATATAAAGAGCCGAAACATTTCTGTATGGCAATGTTGTTCGACTCAACGCCTCCGCACGCTATTCAGTGCTTGCACACTGCAAGCAATACTCATCTATTTTCAACCGATTTTACTCACGTATTTTACCGAGCGGGAGTAAAGTAGTACAGGGTTCGAATCTCGGCGGAGGCAGATGTGGTTAGGACTTTTTCCTACTATATTTCGCCGAGAAACGGTAATTCCTGTACCGGCCATGGTTTCCTTTAATTAATTCCAGATTATTATCGAGATGGTTCCTTATTCGAGGTCATGACCGTTTACCTATCAAACTCCTAGCTCAAAAACTACCTACCCTTATCCTAATTTCCTATAATTCCTTCATTCGCCCATTGCTATTACATAAGTTGAAGTTTTAACAGGAAAGGCTACGTTAGACCGTATGAAGGAAGGGAGTGGTTCCAGAGAGGCTGAAATAGGGCCACGTGGTTTATGGACTCTCCCTAAGTTCTCGCGTCTGTTTGTACGTCTGTCACATTTAATTTTCTCCGAATCCATTGATTAAATATCCAGCGCTAAAGTTTGCAAAATTCGGTGTGATTTTCTGACAAGTTTGTAACACGTATTTTTTTTTTGGGCTCTGTGGATAAATGAGTGGATGTGTCTAGCTTTTTATTACATAAATGCAGCTTCTTCATTCGTATCACTAAATGAATACACTTTTTTTATTGCTTTTGTGAAGAGATATCGCTTGCAATAGTAACCCAAACATTATTCAAAATAAAGTTATCAACAATTCAACCCAGGAAAAAGAAGTTATTTTGTTCTATTATGCGCCATTAAAGAAGAAGTAGAAAAAAAGTAATTATTATGATAACTAAAGCAGAGATGAAGCGTGTATTATGACGCAGACATTTGGAGGGTTTGTGTGTAGAGAAATTGCCTTTTAACGCCATTACTGCAAAAGCAATTTTGACGCGGATCTGTAAGAGGCATACGTCCTTTAAAAATGTGGCACGAGACATTGAGTTTAGTACAAATTGTGGCCAGAGTAATGTGGAAATCGAAAGGTCTCATCACAAAAGTATTATTTCTCAAATATGTTTTTGTCGGTATGAATACTGTAAAAAAATTAATATTTGATGCGCCGTTTTCAAAAGTATTTTTCTCTCTAATGACGAAAAAGTCAAAAATCTTAAAATTAATTTGATAATAAATTAATAATTGATAACTCATTCCGCCACGAAAGTGGAAAGATTCGGGTTTAACTCTCGGCGGTGAAGATTGTTTGAAAGTAATTTTTTCTAATATGAATGTTTCTTAACAATTATAGCAAACGATAGCTATTATCTGTTTCTTAAAATTAATGTTTTCATTAAAAAAATACAGTTCTAAATTTAGCTAGCTGGTGGAAATCCGTTTATTTTAATAGTTGTTGGTAATATTAAGTGACGTAGTAAAGTCAAAATCTTAAATATTATAACATATATCTGGAATTGAACTTTAAAGACGAACTTAAAATTAATGTTTTCATTAAAAAATTACAGTTTTAAATTTAGCCACCTGGTGGCAATCTGTTTATTTGAACAGTTGTCGGTAATATTAAGTGACGTAATGACGCTAACGCCTCTGAATGAAATAGAAAAAAATTATTAGCACCCTATTACGTAACTGACCACTAACGGCGCGAAATTATTAATTAATTGAAGGAAACTGTGAAAAATCACACCAAAATGGCCGACACGAGAATGATTGTTTCTTGACGAAAGGCAGTAGGACACAGTCCTAGGTTGATTTCCAACCCCAGGACATCATTATATACCCAAGAAAAGATAAATTAAAAAAAAGAAATTGCTGTGACGACTGTTTTTACTTTAACATAAATATGAGTAACGCCTCTTTGGACCTGAAAGGTTTGCAAAAGTTTTAATTATTAACAGGTGAACACCTGACTTAGAGAATACCTGCGGAGCAGTTCGTAAAACATGAACACAAAATCCAATCAGGATTTCGGCAGTAATCCGTTTAACTTTTTTTTGTAAATAAATGACAAAATATAAAATCTTTTTGTATGTAAAAATAACAAATCATTAGTAGATAACTGAATAATATATAGGTATTTGGTTTATGACAGTATCCATTACCATCAGACAAACGTTGTATACAACAATCGACAAATGAAAATAATCGCAGAATAGCAGAGAGTTTAAATTGCATTGTTATTGAAGTTAAGTTTAAAGCAGGCCTTGAGGAAACGAAACAAAAGCTCATTTGCTGTTTGTGACTAACTTCAGAACCTTTTAGAACCGTGGCGAGTATTATAATATACTAGAAAACAGGATCACGGGTAATTGGAATAATGAAAATAAATCAATTTTAACACTCATTGATTGCAGCGTTTCGTCTTTTTTATTAAGACTTTTTCAAGCTCTCAATACGCTTAAACGATAGTTAAACTATGATATAATATATAATTTGGCATTACAAAAACAATTATTAATTATTTATTGAGAGCTTGAAAACGTCTTAATAAAAAAGACGAAACGTTGTAATCAATGAGTGTTTAAATTGATTTATTTTCATTATTCCAATTACCCGTGATCCTGTTTTCTATTATAACATAATATATCCAGTGCCGGATTAAGCCACCGCGGGGCCTGTAACAAATTCTGTCAAGGGGCCCTTGGTTTGCTGTAGGTTCTCAAGTTTAGAGTATTAAATAAAACAAAACTGTTATAAATAAACTTTTCTGGATTTAATATGGGCAAATTTAGAGATAACACTTTCAATATCGACTCCTTTAAGCAAATCTATATTCAACAAAGTGTTTTGATTAAGACGTTCTTGGCCCATCGTGTTCCTTAATTCATTTTTAATACGTTTTAATGTTGAAAAAGAACGTTCGCCACTGCAGTTAGTGATCATGAGAGACAAGTAAATGCGCAAGGCAATTTCTAAGCACGATTCTACAGAATTATTTAATAAAAGTTTATAAAATTGCTGTTCCAGAGGCTCCTGTTTCTTGCTGTCAATAACAGTAGCCACATCTGTTTTCAGCAGCTCTGCGAACTGCACTAATTCGCCACCTAGGCTGTTCTCCAAATCATCGTAAAATACCTATTTATTTTTACGATTTAACGTGTTTTCGAGTTTTAGATTTCCAAGTGGAAGTGAGGCATAGCCTAAGCGCTTCGCGTTTAAGGCATGCAAGATATTTTGTGCTCCTATCTAAATTAATATTTTTTTATTACGGTCAGACAGGCGTTGGAGTGCGGGGCCCGTAACATTTACTATTCTTGCTACGTGGCTAATCCGGCACTGCATATATCTGGAATTGAACTTTGAAGATGAATTATAATATACTATTTGATTAAAAAAATTACAACAAGTTTTTCTTTTCCAAGTAAGTTTACACTGTGAATTCTTTTTGAGGGTGAAATTTTCTACTGTCTGGATTGTTTCTATGATTGGTTGTTATGTAATATGTACAAGCATTCCTACCTGTTCCATTTATATACAGATATAGTAAAAGGTATTTGGCGAACGGTCGATAACAAAAATGGCGAGTTAATAAAACGAGAATTAGGATTCAAAAAAATTTCGTTTAAACGGCATACGATAACGAGCTGCCGAGTACATGTAGACAGGGTTTCGTTAACGAAAATAGTCAACCGGGTCGTTGCCAAGTAATCCAAACTCTGACCGTCTAACTCCAGAATCAACATCAACCTGGAAAGGATTAAGGCTGTCGAAACGTTCTGAATTTAAACAACACTACGAAGCTAAAAAATGCTGTTGCAAGAGTGCCGCTGTCAGTTGATTACTCTAAATTTTGGAAATATTTCGAAGATTTAAAACACTTTTCCGAAAAAGGAAGAGTCACTTTAGGTTTGTGATAGAACAGTTTTGTGAAGTAAGTACGAATAAGGTTGTAGTGTGACATTGAAAACGTGTTTTTTGGCACAATTAATGCCGACTTTTTCTAGTACATCGTACATAAATTATAAAAGTAGTCCATTGGAGACCTAGATTAGTACTTTATCTTCCTTATAGAGGAAGAATTTTTGCAAAATATTTACAATCAGCTATCAGCTGAAGCCCTATTTTAGTTCAAGCGGTGCGTACGGGCTTACAAATTAAAATGCCGTTGGTTTTTTTAATTTCAGATTACCCAATCAGCTGAAATCATGGAGACCATGAGCACACTTTTTTTCGAGGCGGGTGTCTTCAGAGTGGTACAACTCACAATCTAGAGAACATTTTTAGCTGAAAATTTGTATGTGTACTCTCGAAATACTAAAAAACAAATAGTAAATAATTCAAAGTTCTATCTTTTTATTTGTCCAAGAAGAGTGATGGAACCTTTGGTGTGAAAATACGAAATAAATATATATATATATATACCCACAAAACACCAAACCGTATCGAAAAACTCTCGACGTACGTTTCGCCAACCAAGTTGGCATCATCAGGAGATGATTAAATCTAAATACTAAAAACTAGCTTCCTACCTTATATAATGGTTTAAAAATTACCTGAACTATAACTAAAGGAACAAAATTGACCATAGAGAAAGAAAGTTTAAACTTACTAGGAATAAAATGGCCTGAATTTAAAAACTATTTACTAGGTCATAAAGCGGACTACCTGGAATAGGACCTAAGTCGTTGTTCATACTATTGTTTTTATGTTTATGGATTTCAAGACTCTCTAAGGCGTCTAATTGTCTGATATTTGTTACATTCCTAATAAGTTTTAAATTGCTGTTATCTATTTTATGGTCATTTTCGAAAGCATGTTGGGCAACACTAGATTTATCTAACCTTCCATATTTTAAATGAGCCATATGCTCTTTAAATCTTGTTATAATAGATCGTCTCGTTTGGCCAACATACTTTTGATTACAATCTTGACAACTAATTTCATAAATCCCCGACTTTTCATTGACATCTATTTTGTCTTTTGGATTACCTAGTTTATCTTTTAAACTGTTCCTTGAAGAGTATTCAATTTTTAAGTCTACTTCTTTAAAAACTTTTCCTAAACCCCTGGTGAAACGAGGTTCATAAGGAATAGATACATATTTAGAAATTTGTCTATCAGTTCGAAAAGTCGAAGATTTTTCCAACGTTTCCTTAAATCTACGTTTCCTAATCATATTATCTACTAGATCAACAGAGTAGCCATTACACAAAGCTATATCCTTAATTACCATTTTTTCTTTATTGAACCTTTCCTTACTGAGCGGGAAACTGAGCAGACGGTGTATTAAAAAATTGAAACTTGCCATTTTATGTTGTGGGCAATGGTGTGAGTAATTAGGGATATATCTTAGTGTATTGGTGTTTTTCCTGTGTATGTCGAATTCTACATTATTTTTATCATTCTTTATAACTAATACATCTAGAAATGGCAGTTGTCCCTTGTTTTCCATTTCATATGTGAATTTTATTGAGGGGAAACAATTATTTAATTTGGTAACAAAATTATCTACGTCTTCTACTTTAGTGTCAAATACTGCAAAAATGTCATCTACATACCTTAGCCATATTCTAGGAAAATAATCAAAATTGTCTTTTGCCTACAAGCCTCGAAAAGCAAGAAGAATGAGAACAACGCTGGTCGTGGATAAAACTTAATATACTTGGAGTCGAAGTTTCAACTTCGTCCAAACATCACCTACGAGAAGTAGGGTGTATAGAGCGACTATTAAAAGCATTGTCGCTTGTATTTCAGATAAGCGACGCTCTATATACGCCGCGTTATTGCGTCATTATGACGTCATTTAAATGTATTTGCCCGATATCATTTTGCGATTATTAAAGCTCTCTTTCTATTGCCACCCGTTCGGTCTCTGTCCGTCGCACATCGCCGACTCCCCCCCGACCGCGTCTCGCTCCACCGCCCCACCAACCCAACCCCCGACTAGCGCTCTATCCCGTTATTGTCCCGTTGTCGTTGTGTTGATGGGATGTCTCGCTCGTTTAACGAAATGCTACTTTATTGTAACGACGTTTACGACCTATCATGTGTGACAACGAACGTATATCTGTCTCGTTTCAGTTTTTCATTGCGCATAGCAATTTAAATGGATTTATTTTTTAACCCTTAACTAACATAATTATACTGAGATCGTATTACGATGTTGGCAATTTTTTGACCTGTTATCGACCACGTACTTTTTTTTTATTTTTTACTATTAATGATCATGTATTTTAGTTGTTTTATTTTTACATATATAGACTAGCAAACCCATGGTACAACAATAAATAAATATAACCAAACATAACATAACTCTCTAATACGAGCTTTTACTCACTCTTGTGACGGTTACTCTGAGAAGGATAAAAATAAGTTTTAACAAATTAATTCCCTAATTATAAAAGCGTGGGTCCTGACAATCATAGAGCTTACAACCCACGCTTTTATAATTATGAACTTAGATTATTAAGGTAGTTGTCGTGGTTAAGGCACAACGTCAGAAAATTCTTAATTTTTGTATACTTATCAAGGACATGATAATACAATTACCCTGAAAATTTGAAGTCGATCGACCGTATATAATCCGAGATAAATTCAATTAAAAATTGGATACGATCTCTGTAGTTCTGAACCAGTTTCTTATTTATAAAAAAAGAACTAACTGTCAGAAACTTTCCAAAAACTTCTTTCAATGCATTTGTTATGAGTTTAAAAAAAATAAGAAAAAATTTTTGACCGTCTAATTATTTATAAATAACGGTTTAAAGTTCAACAATTTATAGAAAAGTATACATGCATATGAATACTGTATGGGTTACGTTTCCACGGGTGCAGTCTTGCGTACAAATTATGGATCATTTAGCTACAAGCTAGTATACTTTTGTGGCGCGTATAATCTATAACTTTCTGACAATATTGTACCACGACAACTACCTTAAAGCTTATTTTTATGCTCTTTAGTACCTACACTGCAATAAAAGTTTGTCTTTAAAACATTGTTTTTCTAATATTTTTTGAAATAAATTTAAAATAGTATTCCTTTTCATGCTTTAAACTCTACAAACGATTTATAGGAAAAAGACGTTTTTCTAAGCCTTCTTTAAGCCACCTTAATAAAAATATAAAATAATAATGATTTTTTTCATTGATTCAAATTTCTTGTAGGCCTTAACAAAGACGCTAACATTTTTATAAAGACGTCAAATTTAACTGTTAAGTCTTTTTAACAATAAAAAAGTCATAAAATGTCAAGTTTCCTTACAGACCGTATAAATCAAAATCCTATTAATAACTTTATAAAAAAAATGTAGGTGGATAATATTTTTCAAGTTGAATAAGCTTCTCTACATCTCAATTTCTGATATAGTTTTCGTATTTTTATATTGTAGATAAATATGTCACAATCTGATTTTGACAAATGTATAATAAAAGTTACATTTTATAGAAAAAAGAAATATATATACAATGAAAAAAATACAACAGCACTATTCCGAAAATTTTACAAAGAGAACGTATAGAAGATTGGATACAGCTGTCCTAAAAATGTTTCCCTACGTCCACAAATGATTAATCGATGTTTTGGGTTCATAGAAAATTTATATCATTAAAAATAACAGTAGGTATGGTGATGTAAAATGGTAAATAACCGGCTAATTTAGCCGGTTAAATATCAACGAATATTTATTATTATACAAAACTGAGCAGAAACTATGGCGCATGATTGCAAACTCCAGTCGAGATTTTAATATTAAGGTAGTTGTCGTGGTACAATATTGTCAAAATGTTATAGATTATACGCGCCACAAAAGTATACTAGCTTGTAGCTAAGTGATCCATAATTTGTACGCAAGACTGTACCCATGGAAACGTAACCCATACAGTATTCATATGCATGTATACTTTTCTTTAAGTTGGTGAACTTTAAACCGTTATTTATAATTAGACGGTCAAAAATTGTTTCTTATTTTTTTTTAAACTCATAACAAATGCATTGAAAGACTGTCAGTTTTTGGAAAGTTTCTGACAGTTAGTTCTTTTTTTATAAATAAGAAACTGGTTCAGAACTACAGAGATCGTATACAATCAATGTTAATTATCCAATTTTTAATTGAATTTATCTCGGATTATATACGGTCGATTGACTTCAAATTTTCAGGGGAATTGTATTATTATGTCCTTAATAAGTATACAAAAATTAAGAATTTTCTGACGGTGTGTCTTAATCACGACAACTACCTTAATAACCAATATCCAAATAAATATAAATACATTATTTAATTAATTCTTTCGATTCTATTGTTGAAAACTGCTCGATTGATTTGTTTTTTTGTTGTTTTGAGAAACAGAATCGGGTAACCATAATTTTATAGATAGCTGGTTAATTAACTGGTATCCAGTCAAAATGGTCACAATAAAAAATATCCGGTAATTTGGCATCACTAAGAAGGTATAACTGAAATTATACAAACAAAAAAATAACATCAAAAACTGAGAATTACTGAGTCGATTTAAAAAATGTGAGTTGGACCCGGGCGAATCCTGGCAATTGGCAATTTCTCGACGATCGTTTCGGACAATAAGTCCATTCTAAGGAATATAGTAAATTATAATAGAAAACAGTATCACGGGTAATTGGAATAAAAATAAATCAATTTAAATTACCCGTGATACTGTTTTCTATTATAACCGATATCTGGAAATGAACTTTAAAGATGAATAATAAATTATATTAAGTTTATATTCATGAGGATGGACTTATTAGTTATTGTCCGAAACAATGTCGTCAAGAAATAAGTTAATAATAAATTTTTGTAGAATTTTCAAATGTTTTATTCATCTGTTATGATTTACAATCAGGTAAAAATGACAAAAATTGCGGGAAGTTAAAAAAAATTACTAGCAATATAGGTATCTACTGATTTTTTTTCTTTTTTGTCCTTGGTAATTAATATAAAATTGATTTGTCGGGAAAAAGGACTTTTTAAGTAAACACTTATTTGTTAAGCAAAAAACGAAACGTCGCTATAAATTAACAAATAAGTGTTTATTTAAAAAGTCCTTTTTCCCGACAAATCAATTTTATAGGTATCTACTATTCGTCTATAGAATCTAGATACTGCAAATTAAAAACGCTCGGCAACTCAGCTCATAACTCCTCTGTGACTTATGAACCATCCAATAATTTTTGCGTAACACGAACGTTTTTTTTTTTAGTTAATAAAACGAACTATAGGTAACAATATGAAGTGTCTAGTTTATAGAGCGGGTAGGTATATAATTGAATATACGTTCAACAATAGATATACACATATTATATCTCGTAAGGGGAAACGTGTTTGACGGGGGAGACGCGCGATTTCCTCCATTGTTAAAATATACAATGTGTATTTAAACTGACACGCATGGTCGATCAAGTGTGCCATGGAAATCACAGCACACTGAGAAGGGTATCCTTCGTTCGCGGGGTGTACAACCAACCGCCGACCTGAACTGTCCAAAACGCGTCGTCTAATCAAAGATATCATCGATTGATTTAACTCAAAGAATCGATGCTTTTGAGACGACGTAATCGTATGCCAAATTTCGTGAAAATCGCTCAGCGCACGATACAAAACAGAGCTATTATGTTTGCGTTGCGGTGGTCGACAATTTTGTTTGACATGCCTGGAGTGTTGCGCATATTGGGTCTATTATAGTGATGTTTTTTATTATTATTCTATAACAATTAAGTTATGAATAATTTATTTTTTATAGGTTGCTAATACTGCATTTTGTTGGTCAATTATTTTACAGACTATTTAATGTAAGCGTGTCGTAAAAAATCGCCGATCGAAAAAAAATAAAGATTATTCTTTGAGGTGTGTTTACCAGCTGTTCAATATGCCCCCTTTTTCGCCTGCCATAGTTAATGCTTTAAAATAAATTAAACATATGTACCGTTTTTCCAATATGACTTTTAGCCTATAGTTTTTACAGTTTATTTGATTTAAAATCAGGTAAAAATGAGAAAATTAGCAGATTTTTGTATAGAAAAAATTAAATTTAAAAAACATTATTAATCAAGTCAAATTTGTCAGTATTTCGAACATAAGTTTGTAAAGAAAAAACTTCAAAATGTTAATTTGCCTTCTCGTAATTCTCAATCTTGTGACGTGCTGTAAAAAATTATTGAAAAATATCACGTTTCTTTTATTTAAATTTTTTGGGTAAAAATATATGTTTATTCAAAATTTTTAAGCAACAAGCCAACTTTTGTTAAGCTTAATGCTTAATCACAGCTAATAAAAACAGTATTAAAATGCCTTTCGCGACTACAGTTTGAAATTTCCCGAGACCATAATTTATGATCTGAGGAGTCAATCACCTTAACCTCATAACGGTCAAATTTGATTTTAATTTAAATAAGTCCATCTATCTCTTTGTGACTGGATTGGCTAATTTAGATCTCTAGTACGAAACGAAAAAAATTATCAGTAAGTCGTAATGGAGCGGCAATTTGGATTAACGTGACTTCGAAATCCAGCTCCACTCGTATAGATATTTTGTGACATCGTTTAATTTAATTTGATGTTGCAATTAAGACGCTAATGACCTTAGTTGTCAAGCGTCTGTAATCTACAATAAATAAAAATTAAACTGGCAGTGTTGCTTCAGTTACGCTCGTTGGAGCGAAAAAATACGCTGCAACGATATGTTGGGAAGAAGATGATTTTATGCCACACGCGAAGACGATGAAGAAAGATCATCATCGCGGACATCTCCAGAGGACGACACGACGGTGGTCCCAGCGGGATACTACCTCAACATCCCACGAAGGTCCACAGGGAAATCAACACCATCGATGGTTAGGAGGATTAGCGATCGGGACTCAAGGATGGGTAATGGATGAATTTTTATGTTTCGACGAGTTGGGTAGGATTACTCCAACACGAAAATACACATTAATATATATAAACCGATTCTTAATCTATGCATAGAAATAAAATCGACAAATCCAAACTAGAGATGGGAAAAACGGGTCTTTTTAGTGATCTGCATCTTTGCATCTGGATCCCGTATGTGAGCCGGTTCAAAAAGAGCCGAGTTCTGAATATGTTACTGCAGTCTGCCACTGAGTTACCTAGTTCAATCATATGACGACCTGTATAGAATCAAGAATGCATAGCCAAACATGTGATGCATGAGTCATTTGAGCTGACAAATGCATCAAAGCAAGAACTGATACGTAAGTGTAAAATGTGCTTCTGTGTATTAGGTGTTTCATTGAGTTACGCGGATCCGTTGATCCGTCGGCTCAAAGAAAAGTGAGTCGGCTCTCACGGATCTTCTGTCGGAGTCGGCTCTTTGAAACGGTTCAGATCTGAGTTACCCAACACTAATATGTACCAGATTTCAATTTTTTTCGTCCAGTAGATTCGGAGAAAACAAGCTGTGACAGCCGGACAGACCGACAGACAGAGAGTGATCTAATAAGGGTTAATATTGTTTCCGCAAAACGTTACAAATTAGGGAAAAAATAGTAATCTTCTGGACAACATGAATCCAGGATCTCGTTTCCAAATCAACACCGAAATATTTCTAAATGATGGAACGAAAATTTTTATATTATTTATTTATTTAGTGACTATATATAATTATTCTCGAAGAAACATCGTCTTTCGGAAAAGAGATAGTATTGTTGTAGATGAAAAATCAAACAATGCACATAAAACTAATCTTTGTTGTTAAATTGTAAAATTATAGACGCTCGACGTACGCAGTAGAATTTTATTGCACATAGTTTGAACAGAAACTTTTGTCACCATATAGGAAGCATTTGTAAAATAATAGTGTGTTTCGACATTTATATATGTTGAAAAATAATTTACCAAATGAATTACAAGTTATTTTGGCAAATTTAGAAAACTAATGCAGGGTTGCACAAAACATTGTCAAACAATTTATTTGACAATGACCTTAGATTGTGATAATAGATTTACAGTTTTCATACAAGCAAGAGCAATCTAAAGTCGTATTTAAACTCTCTACCATGTACAACATTTAGATTCTATTCACACAAAAACAAATATGCTTGATCTAAACAGAAAGATCGTTTTTCAAGTCAAATTTTGATTAAAATGCGTAGAAAATTGTCGTTTCGAAGTAAAAACTATGCAAAAAACTATGTTAATACATGTATATACAGTTTAAAAAAAAATATAATTTCAATCGATCAATTGTTTTTCGAACAGAATTCAATTAAAATTCTACAACGCATGAAGAAAAATGTGACAAACATTTCTGCAACCCAGCATTTGACAATAAATCGACCAGACTTTTTGGGATGTTATAGGTTTGCCAAGGTTATCGCTCTTAAATAAACATAGTTTAACCATCCTCGTTTTAACTCCGACTGTTAATCCCTTAATACTTAAAATGGCACTTGTCAATCATTTGACACCACAAAATTCTTAACCCATTATCTGCTTGACAGTTCGATGCATCCAAAGTGTAAAACAATTATCTAGATAATATTTTGAATAATATTAAAAAAAAAAATTAAAATCTCTCGAAAAGTGTCTTTTTGAGATAATAGTGTCGTTTTCACATTTGGCACGTGCTATTCTTTTGTTATTGAGTTTGTTTTGTTTATTATTAATGGGATAAATAAACAGCCAACTGAGAAAAACCAGGTACAGGAATTGTTCGTTCAAAATTGCATTCATTGTGTCTCTGGTTCTTCGAATTTGGTTATCTCTCGGTTAAGGATTTAAAAACAATTTTTTTTGGAAAAATCACAAGTTTATTTTATGCAAATAATTTCCTGTCTTTTTAAAGTTCTGCAATTACATGAACAAATATTTTTCTTAAGTTGACAGGTTTAAACCAAAAACTCATCAAAATACATTTCATACAAAAACAGATACAAAATAAAACATTGTTCGAAACCAGAATTATCGAATTTGTTTGGGAGTAATTTTAAAAATGTATCTTCCTTTAAAATTAAACGAGAGGTACACACTTTTAGGTACCTTCCCACTACACAACTGATATTAGTTAATAAATAATACACAAATACATTTAGACACTATTAAAAACGTAAAACAATTTTTCGGTTGGCATTTAAAAAAATCATGTATTCGTTCATCAAAATTTATAGGGTATTTCCCGTTGATCTAGAATCTTGAAATTTAGAATGACGGAAGGTCTTGTAGCGTAAGTCAAAGAATAAATTTAAAAATTTTGATAAGTTAACAAAATAAAATTACTTGCAATACTGTTCAATATTTTTATTTATATAAAAGACGTTTCAACCAACAGTTTTGGTCGTTTTCAATTTTCAAATATAAAAATTTTGAATTTGTAATTTTACGTCAAGATTTTTTCTCATGAACGATTAAAGCTAAGGATACTTCCCGTTGATCTAGAATCTTGAAAGTTGAAATGACGGAAGGTCTCATAGCACAAATCAAAGAAAAAATCCAAAAATCATGAATTTATAATTTTGTGTCAAGATTTTTTCTCCGAAACGGATAGAGGTATCAAGTCGAAATTAAAATATACTAACGTCTACGATGCCATAAATTTTATAAAAATCGGTATATCCGTTTTTTTTTACACCAAAAGATTGCAAATAATAAAAAAAATGATTTGTCGGGAAAAAGGACTTTTTAAGTAAAAACTTATTTGTTATTTATAGCGACGTTTCGTCCCTTGCTTGGGACTTTTTCAAGCTTTATAACTGTAATAAAAAAAGTCAATTGCAAATAATATATTTTGATATTTTTTGAAAAATATTTTTTGGATCTAATTTGTTAAAGTGCCGTGGGGACCTCAAGGATCGCACTTTTAGTCATAATATACGAACTAATTCGCGAGTTATTTTTTTTAAAACGTCATTAATTTTTAAATTATTGCATCTTAACGAAGCATAAATGGAAACACATATAACATATATAAATTTTGCAACACTGTCTGAATTTTTTTCTGAATAGATTTAATAAACACGGAAAACAAGTTTCCGATTCAACATGCATATTACGAGTAGAAAAATAATAAATCAAAAACAAACAAAAAAAAAGTTGCTTCGTCCGTAAACTTGGACCGATCTTTAAAAAAAATTAATATACACACAAGTATATCTTTTTTTTATGAATGAAAAACACATATTAAACAGTTTTAAAAACGACACCGCTAAAGGCACAATAAATTTCAAGTTGACACAAGTATTTTGTAAGCAGCATATTTAAAAATCATTTAGAATGTTCGTTTATAATATTATATTTCTCGGTTTCATTCAGAATTATTGAAAAACAGGCACTGCATTATTCATCATATATGTGGACACAAGTGTGAACCATGATGCTGTAACTTCAGCTAGGTTGTCGCATCTGACGTCACTCATCTCACAATACAGCCACTAATTAAACGCACGAATGTTAAACCAGCAAGGCTGTCGGAACGCTCTGCATTTAAGCCACTACGAGGCTAAAAAATGTTGTTGCAAGGGTGCAGTTGATTACTCTAATTTTTGGAAATATTTTGAAGATTTAAAAAAAAATTTCCGATAAAGGAAGAATCACTTTAGGTGTGTGATCGAACAATTTTGTGAAATAAGTACGAATAAGGTCGTAGTGTGACATTGAAAACGTGTGTTTTTTGGCACAATTAATGCCAACTTTTTTTTAGTAAATCGTACATAAATTACAAAAGTAGTCCATTAGAGATCTAGATTAGTCCTTTATCTTCCTTACAGAAAAAGAATTAAATGTTGACGTATAAGTCTACAATCAGCTATCAGCCGGAGCCCTATTTTTGGCTTAAATTCAAAGCGTTCCGACAGCCTTAAGCCAACAAAATTTGCGACCATTTGTAAACGAATGTTTTTAAACGAATGTTAATCAGTATTGTTCAATGAATTGTGTAATGATTTATGTTATGTAAGCTGCGTATATTGATATTGTGTAAAGATTGTAAGCGGATTCTGAGTTGAGACAGGATGGAGTTCACATTGATTGTATTAATATATATATTATGAGCACTGTGGTTGAAACAATAACAATCAAAGAAAGCATAGATACTTCTTACCACAACAGATTTATTCATTGAATGTACATTTCGAGAGCAAAGCTCCCATCTTCAGCAAGTGTAGTGTTTGCTGAAGATGGGAGCTTTGCTCTCGAAATGTACATTCAATGAATAAATCTGTTGTGGTAAGAAGTATCTATGCTTTCTTTGATTGTTATTGATTGTATTGCTGAATTGAATATACTTTATTGAATAATTGTTTATTAATCGGTTTCATCATTTTATTCTCTACACATTAAGGAAGACGACCCCCTATTGCTGTAAAAGGGTAAATAACCGGTTAAGTAACCGATCAAATATCCTTGGTAATTTATTTTAAATAGTCGTGGTTATTTATTATTTTTATACAAGGCTGTGCAGAAAATTGATTTTAATTTTATGATCAATATCTACACAAATATAAATTACATTATTTAAACAATTTTTTCAATTCTACTATTGAAAACTGCTCTATTGTATTGTTTTTTGTTGTTTTGAAAAACAGACACCGAAAACCGCTGTTATTTTATAGATAGCCGGTTAATTAACCGCCAAATTATCCAGGTAAAATGATTACTATCATAAATGAACAGTAATTTCAAGATTACTACAAACTAAAGTTGGGCGTTAGAATTGTTGAGGCAGTGACAAGGCGAGACGCGGGAGAGGGCGAGGGAAGTAGACTTGTGGAGTCTTTTTTCAAACAGTGGGGATAAACGTACTTAACCCGTTGTGTGCCAGACCTACAAGTCTGACAGTGCACTAGTGGTACTTAAGCGTACCGTTATTTTCCAGACGAATTTCTCTACCACAGCTCACTAAATCGTTGATTTCGTATTACTGGTACTTTAAAGCTGTAATACAGATTCTGTACGTATATTATGTTAGGTTGGTGTCAATATTGTTTGAAGTTTTATTAGTTAGAATTAGTTGGAATTATATATGTTTGTGGGAATACAAAGGCTCAAAAAAGCGGTACTTTTGAGTACCACTAGCACACAATGGGTTAAATAACCAAGCCATGGGCATCGGTGACGTAAGCAATCCACTCAATCAATCACAGACGTGACTATGATGTTTATAATCTCTTACGCCCAGTATTCTACCAGTTGAAAAAAAAACGCCTCACGTAATTAAAGGAAGGCCCTCTTAGGAAACCTTTTAAATATGGTAATCGGAAAAAATAGCCCCGGAAAAATAGACCTGGAAAAATAGACTTGGAAAAAATAGACCTGGAAAAAATAGATTTGAAAAAAATAGCCCCGAAAAAATAGGTGGGTGGGTGTTGGACGTTTTTGGGTGGGTGGGTTGCTTGTTGGGTGCTTTTGGTTTATAATGCTAAATGCCCATGTATACTGATTTTTATGTATTCTTAGTGCGTTTATTCTAAATCTATTTTTTCCAAGTCTATTTTTTCCAAGTCTATTGTTTCCAAGTCTATTTTTTCCGGTCAATTTTTTCCGGGGCTATTTTTTCCAGGGCTATTTTTTCCTGGACTCTTTAAATATACACGGGAGTTAGTAATATCGTCTCCATGGCATAGAAAGAAAAATAAAACGTCGTGACGTCATCAGTATGACGCGACCACCTCTGCATTTGAAGTGCAGGGCATCGAGAAGCTATATTCACGGTCATTAAAACTTCTCGCCGACTGACCAGACGAGAAGCTATTGTTGTTGTACCAGCAATGTCCAGAGAACTGGCGGTACTCAGTGCTCAAAACAGTAGTAAATAATGTTGTCATCCATTAAGCATAGGTTCATGCTTGCGTATAAAGAAGTCGAATCTAATCAAGCGTGATTTTCATTATTGTGTATTCACACAAAAATATAACATGTACCTACAATATCTGTTGTGCAAATAATATATTAGACTTACATGTTTTCGTTCGAAAACAGTGGCGGATAAGCTTGCTTTCATCGTGGGATGACACTGCCGAAAAACATTTTATTCGGATTTGGCATATGGGCAGAGTTTAGAACAAATGTAATGTCGAATCCGCCATTTTTAAACGGTTTTATTTAGCTTGCTTAATTTGTGTCTTATGTGGGTCAAATACATGTTTTCGTTCGAAAACAGTGGCGGGTAAGCTTGCTTTCATCGTGGGATCACACTGCCCAAAAACATTTTATTCGGATTTGGCATATGGGCAGAGTTTAGGACAAATGTAATGTCGATCCGCCATTTTTAAACGGTTTTATTTAGCTTGCTTAATTTGTGTCTTATGTGGGTCAAATACATGTTTTCGTTCGAAAACAGTGGTGGGTAAGCTTACTTTCATCGTGGGATCACACTGCTAAAAACATTTTATTCGGATTTGACATATAGGCAGAGTTTAGAACAAATGTAATGTCGAATCCGCCATTTTTAACTTGCTTTGTTTGTGTCTTGTGTGGGTCAAATCTAGTAATTGAAATTTTAACTCCCTTCCAGTTGACCGATTTATCTGAAATTTGGTACACACTTTTAGTTCTGATGACAATACAATATTATGATAACTAGCGGCTCGACCCGGCTACGGCCGGGTGTAAAACGCACTTTTAAATTTTCAACCTCCTCGCGTTAATCCATTGAGTTAAAATTGTACACAGTTACGAGGACATCACAATATTATGGTAACTAACTGATCGATCTAGCTTCGTCCGGGTGCAAATAGCACTTTTGAATTTTCACCCATTTCTCGTTAACAGCCTTTTCTCCAGGTGCAAATAGCGCATTTTTAATAAAATACACTAAAAACAAAAATAAAATAGGTAAAAAAACATTTAAATTAAACGGTTTGATTTTAAATCATCAGCTCTACCAAAAACTAGAAAATAATCTGAGACTTTTAACAGATTAAAATAACAGCGTGGGGTGTATTTGAAATATTTCTTTTGGAGGGCTTGGAAACACAAGTCGACGACAAAACTATTGTTACCATCAAGCAGGGGGCGCAGCCTCGCAAGGCAAGATTGCAAAACGGGAGAGCCGATGGCTCTACTACTGCTGTTGCTGCCGAGCGAGCTATAAAACATTGTTTATCTTAGCAACTAGTTTGTTTATACAATTCAAAATAACATTCACTAATAACGCGTTCTTTTCGGACGACTTTTCCAATTTTATGGGACCGTCCCTGAATTGTTGAAGCAACGATTTCTGCTGTAGCTCCTTGTGAAAGAGGCCTGATAACACAATAAGACCGACGAAGTTAATCGAGTCTAACTTATAAATGTCACCACTAATGGATGACTAAATGACTTTGGATTCGACCGAGACAATTATTTAGCAATGTCACACCGTGATCTGTTCATACAATAGACACAGCAAACACGCTTGAGCAGTCGTCAAACTATGGACTATATATATTTACACAATGTGTCCCGTCATAAATAAAGAGAGTTAATATTCAGGCAGAAATGTATCAAGCAATGCGTCATCAATAATTCCATTAATTAAGGTGCTCTCTCGCAAAATTCATTTTATTGCCGTTTTTATTAACTGTGATTATTAAGCATTGTTGGGTAGATATTTGAGGCACTGTGAATATTTGTTCAACACCTCTTTAGTAATATTCGAATACAAAAACACAGACCTGGCTGAAGGGTTGCGGAGCTTAACCGACTTGACCGATTTTTAAATTTTTGCGCAATAAAAAATTCTTGAGGCATTTTGAAATTTTAATACCTTGAAATTTAGTAATTAAGGAGTTGAAAAATAATAAAGCCAGAATTTATAATTGGGTCTAAAACTTCGCCAGATGTTTGCAAAATTATACTTTTTAAGACTTAAAAAATATATTTGAGGCACGCTGAAATTTGAATAGACTAATATTGGTAACTAAAAATAGATATATTCACAGACAGGTCGTTTTGGTGGGACATTTTACCTGCCAGGCGATCAATATATTTGATAAATCGGTTATGTCGGTAAGCCAGCTACCTTTCAGCTAGGTCTGTTTTTGTATTCGGATATTACTAAAGAGTTATTGTACAAATTTTCACAGTGTCTCAAATACCTACCCAAAAATGCTTAATAGCTCTTGCGCTATTAAGTTTTAAGCTTCACAAATATGGCTTGCTGCTTAAAAATTTAATAAACGTATATTTTGCCCTGAAAATTGAATAAAAAAAAACGAAATATTCGTCAATATTTCTTTACAGCAAGTCACGAGATTTCGAATTACGGGAAAGCAAATTAACAGTTTGATGTTTTTTCTTTACAAATAAATAATATCAGCTCTATGTTCCCAGCAGGAGTAACAGGACCCATCATACTCAAAATAACCACGAATCCTAGCACTGGTCTTGCCAAGTTGGATAGGTTAATTCCAAATCATTTTGTAAATATAGCGTTGTGTATAATCAATATTTTGGTGGAAGAAATTATTATTATTATTATTAATCTATAGTTACCGACCTAAGCTGTCGAGCATCTATAATCTATAATTTCTCTGGAACTACAAATCTGGAAACACGACGCAACAGTTCGTATAAAATGGTTCGACCGAAACCCGATTCGATTCCCCTTTTATATTACATAAAACGATCCTTTGGAAATTAAATGTTCGCACGATTAAATACGTTTCTTCATTGGTTATTATTATAAATAAAAGCCGAACGGTGCTCTTCTGCGATTGGTTCAATAACCGAACAGATGAACGACAGTTTTGACTCGCTCACACACTCTCACCGAGCGAATCGCTCATGTATGAACTAATTTGATTTTAAATGGATTTGAAGCAAAGCGAAACACGTATTGCTTCCAATAAAAGCATTGTATTTCGCTTTTGTTGCTAACATAAATCGGAGAGGAGGACTTCATGAATCATGATTCCCTGGTACTTATTGTAAATTAAAATGCAATCAACTCGTAAGTAATCTGTTAATAGCTTTGTATTCATTATTATTGGACTTTCAATGGAAGAAATTACCCTGGCAGCACCAGCTGTTATAATTTTACAATCAATCTTTTAACAAGAAGATTTTTTGAGTCGACGATAATGCCCAAAAAACAAGCGATTCCTAATTCCACAGGAACACCTTTTCAGTATGATAAATAACATAAATCGGAGAGAAGGACTTCATGATTCCCTGATATTTATTGTAAATTAAAATGCAATCAACTCGTACGTAATCTGTTAATGGCTTTGTATATATTAATATTTAACTTCCAATGGAAAGATTTACGCTGACAACACCAGCTATTATAATTTTGCAATCAATCTCTTTACCAGAAGATTTCTTGAGTCGATGACCAAAAAAACAAGCCATGAGGTGGGTCCACGCGACCTCCTTTCCAGTATGATCAACAACATAAATTGGAGAGAAGGACTTCATGATTCATGATTTCCTGGTATTTATACGTTTTTAAAATTAAAACCGAAGCAACTGAACGAAATTTACGATTATAAGCGATGTTATCGAGCGTCTATAATCGAAAGGTAATTGAGACGTATTCACGGAGAAGTTGAAAAGAAATATTCATTCAAATCAATTTCGGATCTTGTCGTTTCCCTATATTACGTTGTTTAAAAATTTAAAATCGAAACAACTGAATGAAACTGCCGCTTATGAGCTTTGTTGACGAGCGTCTATAATCTGAAGGTATCTATGACGACGTCACGTAGAAGTTGAAAAAAAATATTCATTCAAATTAAATTTCGATTCGGTCGTTTCTCTACATTAAGTTGTTTAAAAAATTAAAATCGAAGCAACTGGACGAAATTGTCGCTTATGAGCGATGTTGTCGAGCATCTATAATCTGAAGGTAACTATGTGATGACTTCATGGAGAAATTGAAAAGAATAAATATTGATCCAAATCAATTTAGAATCTTGTCATTCATATCTATTATATTATGTTGTTTAAAAATTTAAAACCGAAGCGACTGAACGAAATTGACGCTTATGAACGATGTTACCGAGCGTCTATAATCAAAAGGTAACAGACGCATTCACGTAGAAGTTGAAAATAAATAGTCACTCGAATCAATTAAGAACGTATCAAAATCAATAGACAAAGGGCGCTCCATCATTGTAACAATGCTCAAAGCGTATCGAGTATTCGGTATGATGGCTCGTTGACAATCGGGCTCTCTCGAGTGTATTTTGAAGGGGTGAGGAGACGAGAAGGGGTCAACAAACCATCTGCCGAGCTAGAAGTCTCCTTTATATAACCCTCGATGATAATGCTGCTAAGTGTTACTAAATATTATTATACTCGACCCTTGCAATCCAGGCACGGCTTTAATAAAAAACAGTTTTATTCTTAGGATTCCGTACCCAATATAGATGTCAACGGAAACCCATCAGTCATTTCAGTCTGGGTTGGTTATGACCAGCGTCGAATTTTCGTTGCCTGTAAAAATTTTATCTCAACGCCACAAAAGAAGTATCATTTAAAAAAAAACATTAAAACTTTAGTTCGATAATTAATTAGTTGAGATAATCCATAAATAATATATTCAAATTTCCAAATTATCAAAAAATAGTAAAGCGTAATGCTGAGAGAGAGAGAGAGATTGTAGATTATAGACGCTCTAAGGTCATCGGCCTCTATTCAAAAGCGCGATGGACCCAGAAAAATGCTCAAAAATACAATATGTTAGAAATATAATTTGCACTGATTTTTCACTTGGTAATTGGTAGAACATGATTAATAATTAATAAATAAACAAAAACACTTGAAAATTCTACAAATATTTTTTATTCAATTATTTCTCGACGATCGTTTCGGACAATGAGTCCATCCTCAGGAATATATAAAACATAATTATGTTTTATATTCCTAGGGATCGTCGAGAAATATACCGGATGTTTTTTTCAAAACTTTGAATCGATTGTTCCATTGAATGGCAGTGCATGGAGAACACTTTGAAAAGTTATTATCTTAATATTAAAATAAAGAATAATTTAATTGAAGTACCTGGTGAGATTTTTAATGCAATTGGCAACTCGGAATACTCCCCCACCCCTCATCATTATCATCAACATTATCAAGAATTTACACAAAAATAACAGGGAAAATTAAAAAAAGTTTTAGACAAAAGTTGTCCATTTTTACACAAAAAAAAATAATCATAACAATCGGGGGTTTTCATTTAAAAAACACAAGTTACCCCCTCCCCTGCTGAGGGGTGGGGGGCTGGTATTACGTGTAAATTATTTCCCCCTCAATACCCAACAACTTTTGCCTAAAACTTTTTTTTATTCAACCGGTGTATCAACAAAAAAATCCATTCAAAGTTTTGAAAAAAACACCTGGTATAATAATTTTTGTAGAAGTTTCAAGTGTTTTTATTTATTTATGTTAGAAATGTTTAAAGAATTTGGAATACGGTCCTGTCTTTGTTTCTTCCACTAGTTTATTATAAATCACTGACTAAATAATAAACTGGCGTGAAAATATAATAATTTATAAATGTCATATTATGAACTGTATCTTATTATTATCCCGTTTCAAGCGACTGGCGAGCGTATTGCAGGCACCGATTGAGGCGAATTTCGCTCGCGACGCGCCGTCGCATTTGTAAATTTCGGGTGTCAAAATTCATTAGATAATGATATTTTGAATAGACAAATATGTTTCTATTTAAATGTATTTGAAAAATATTCATGTTTTGTTGAAGCGGATCTTTTTCAAACGGCATTTTTATTTTTCTTTGAATAAATACCAATAAAAATACATTTCTTAAAAATAGAATATAATTATGGTATAATAATTTTTTATTAATAGCCAATTTAGAATATATATAATATTACATTTGTGTAATATCTAATGGATAATAATTTTTATCTTGTATTGTGAATCGTTCTGTAGTAGGTAGAAAAAAATGACTACCGATAATTTAATGATATTTCAAACATTTAATCGACATTTTAAACGCGGTGTATTTTTAAGGAGGTTCGAGCGTGGGTATTTGATTTTTTCTGATTGCCTAATACTTCTAATTATATCATTATTTTAATTTACAATAATATGAAATTGTAACAAATAGTTTTGCTAACATATTATGAAACACACACTGTTGCAGTTAAATGCGATATTAGAAAAATTTATTAGAATTCAAACTGTCGGGTTACAAACCCGAATCTTCCACTATCGCGGCGACTGATTTACCAATTACTTCTAAACAATCAACGCTTCTCTAATAAAGCACGTTTGCAACAGTATTCCATATCCTCCGAGAGCTAATTTTACATTAGACACTATTAGAATATAAAATACGCAAATAAGTATTCATTTATAAGCATACTAAGTTCTAAATCTTAAATAATTAATAACATTGACTCTACCAACAGTAATAGATATATTAACAAAATAAAATTACTTGCAATACTGTTCAATTGGTTTTTATTTATACAAAAGACGTTTCAACCAACATTTTTGGTCCTTTTCAATTTTCAAATACAAAATTAAATTTTGTATTTGAAAATTGAAAAGGAAATGTTGGTTGAAACGTCTTTTGTATAAATAAAAACCAATTGAACAGTACTGCAAGTAATTTTATTTTGTTAATATTTCTAAATCTTAAATTTGGAAAATTCCTTTTACGTAAAATTCACTCGAACCACCTTAAACATCATCAAATATTTTATATTTGGTAGCAAGAATGTTTCAAAGGCAATTTTAATAAACTATTCAAATTCATTAATTGAAATTTGCATTTTAACTTTTCGATAATGAGTATTTGCTACCTACAAATACCCTTGCACACTTAATCTCAAATCCCCAAAAAACGGTTACGGCTCTCCCGACGCTATAAATTATGCTAGAACATTTTTAAATGACACAGATGCGAGAATTTTCTGTTTTTAAGATTAAGAGTCAAAATAAATCAATGATTCGGTTTGATTTTAAAACCAATAAAACATGTTTAATTTAATCTAAATTTTGAGTATAAACTTGTACTAAAAAAGCTATAAAAATACATTTAATTATTTTAATTAGTGTCAGTGATAAAGTCAGAGTAATTATAAATAATGCTTAGTTATTAAATTGTTTACTGATAATGTCAAATAAATCCATTAATCGTAAATACTTGACTTGTTTTGTGGTGTTAAAATACAGACGATAATTATAATTGTTCAGATAATTTTTTTATGTTTGCTTGAGTCAAGACCTTAAAAAAAACAGAGACGTCTATCGTAAAATTAAATTCCGGTAAACTAATAAGCCACAAGGGCACCCGATAAAAAAAGCCGTTCCAGCGTTCAGCTAGTGTGAACGAGCTCTTACAGTTAGTTGTCACGCGTCTATTCGATAAATGTGAACAGAGCCATAAGAAACTATATACTAGAGTTGTGTAACTCAGATCTGAACCGGTTCAAAGAGTCGACTCCGACAAAAGATCCGTGAGAGCCGACTCACTTTTTTTTTGAGCCGACGGATCAACGGATCCGCGTAACTCAGTGAAACACTTAACACACAGAAGCACATTTTACACTTACGTATCAGTTCTCGCTTTGATGCATCTGTCAGCTCAAATGACTCATGCATCACATGTTTGGCTATGCATTCTTGATTCTATACAGGTCTGAACTAGGTAACTCAGTGGCAGACTGCAGTAACATATTCAGAACTCGGCTCTTTTTGAACCGGTTCAGTGAGCCGGCTCACATACGGGATCCAGATGCAAAGATGCAGATCACTAAAAAGACCCGTTTTTCCCATCTCTACTATATACACCAACGACTTCCGATCCGATTTCTTACCGGACGGCAGTTGATGACAAACCACCCGTTTAAACGCACCGGAGACGTTTTTTAGTCGTGTCGGATAAATGTGTAACACGCTATATAAACTAATAAGTCACAAGGACACCCGATTAAAAAATCGGTCCCGACGCCCTAATGTGAACAAACTCTTACCAAATTTACAAAATGGAGAATGAAACAGGCATCCATATCGTGTTCGAATATGATGCTTTAACCTACAGGAGGACCATCTTTGGCTACATCGATAAAGATGGAATAGTTCCACAGGACAATCTAGTAACCAATCTTCTGGAGCTTATAAGAAGATCCACATTATTTGCTGACTAGATCCTGTAAAAGGGGAAGCACAAAAATCATTTCAGAATGTGGTGCATCGGGCCAAAAGACCACCCCATCATCTTTGGCTACTTTGATGAAGATGGAATAGTTCCACAGGACAATCTAGTACCAAATCTTCTGGAGCTCATAAGGAGATTCAGATTATTTGCTGACTAGATCCTGTAAAAGTGGAAGCACAAAAAATCATTTCAGGACGTGGTGCATTTGAGTCGAGACCACCGCATTCTATTTTAATCTTTAAATCTGTTAAAAATAATTATTTTACGATGTCGATCCGGACCTGTTTTAAGATAATGTTCACTTGTTGATTCAGAAAATCGTGTCAAAAGCGTGATACATGACTCGACTAATGTTTCTTTTTTTTTTGTAAATTATGTAAAATGAAATCGTGTGTTGTCTAACACTCGCGTTCATAAATAAAATGGTTCACAGCGAACAGAAAATTTAGAAAGTTGAATTAATATAAAGCAAAGGCTAAGTCCTGAGAAAATACTCAGAAATATTTTTGATACAGTTATTATAATCTGCTTATGTTATTTTTTTTTCCTTCCTACAAGTTTTGAGGGCGCAAAATTCAAATCCTGCCCTGGGTAGCTACGACACTGTTCCGTAAAAAATTAAGGTACGTGTCAGAGATTCAGATTTTAGAATAATTTTTATTTATCCAGTTAGCTGTTGAAATGCTTTGCGAAGTCGTCAAATAATACAAATATTATGTGAATATATATTTTTAAACCATTTTATACAAACAAAACCTGACAGAAATCCATTGAAATCTTGTAAGAAAACAAACAGTTTTATGAATTTTGCAGACCGACGATCGCCGAAAGCCTCGACAAGTCAAAGATGCGTATCTTTCATTTTAAGTTACGAAGGCCGTTCAAAATGTGTGTTTAATCTTAAAACAGTTTTTAGGGTTCCGTACATCCCCCATGTTAAAAATTCATTTATTTACGTTACACGCCCGTCTTTGGATCACCGACTTACATATGTGTGTCAAATTTCAATTCAATCGGTCCAGTAGTTTCGGAGCAAATTGACTGTGATATACTATAAGGGTTGCGTTTTTTTTCCTTTTGAGTTTCGGAGTCCTAAAAATGATGAGTGATTTTTCCTCTGACTCTATTACTTAGAAATACAGTACAATCTCGGTAACATAAACACAAAAAATCCTGAAGAGTTCATACTAGCGACATGTTTATATTATCGAGGTTCGCAAGAAACATGTACATAAAGGTGGTCCTTAACAGGGGTATTGTCAAATTTCTATGCTCCCCGGGAGTCAAATGTTTCCAAATTAATAAAAAAAATTCTCTAAAAATTTGAGCTCTTAATATTAACTCTAAAATAGCCCGCATTCGAACCAAAATTTCTTATGGAAAATAACGTGGAAAACTCCTTTTGTTCTTCCAAATTTTATAACTTGGTGACAAATAAATCTTCAAAAATGAGACATACATATTTTTGTAGAGAATTTAACGCTCTACCAAAAAGGTATTTTGTGATTTTTCGCTAAGTTTACTGGTTCAAAAGTTTTCGGAGGATAAAGTTTAAACTTTAATCTCGAAAAACTTTTGAACCCGTAAACTTAGCGAAAAATCACAAGATACCTTTTTTGTAGAGCGTTAAATTCTCTACAAAAACTATGTTCATATTTCTGAGTCGTTCAAAAGAGTGCATGTTCATATTATCTCGATTATATTCGATTGTGACTTTTGAACGGCCCTCGTAGTTGCACCTAGTACACATGTCAAGCGGCGCTACGGTGTTTGTTCGCAAAACGCAAGACTAAAGAGGAACGAGATCGCTCCTCGCTTATGCCTTTTGCGGTCCGAATATACTAATGACTGCGCCAAACGGCACTTGTGTCTTGTGTGTACACCCGCGGGGACTTCCCCCCCGTCCACCACTCGACAACCAACGACGACAAGCAAGCCGAAGGGTTCTCGAGTTCTATGCTAAAACAACATTTAATTAGAACGAAAAGATGACCGCTACGACCTACAAAACTACACTCTAAAAATATTACTACGAAATTTTCATTTACTAATTCTTTTGACGCGGTATGAAAAAAATTATGAGAGTGAATTTTTACGATGTAACATCAAAATTAACAGGATGAGGTTGCCAACTGTAATATCAAAATTAACACTGTTTTTATGTGGACAAGTTTGGGGCCATAGACGCGCCTGGGAAAACGATGTATCAGCTATATTTATATATAATAATAACATCTCTTAACGCTGCTCCGTTTAACGCTGTTTCAGTATTACGTGGTTTTTAAAAAAAAAACCGGGTCGCAGTGCCAAAACCCTGCCGACAATATAGTGTATTTGCTAATACAGGTATTGTGGCTTTATTATGCGAACTTAAGTTTGTTTTTGGACAAAATAAAAAAAATTGAACCCCTTAATACACCCCTTAAAATAATAATTTTATTAGTTGAAATATTGTTATCAATCCAACATCTACACCAAATTAAATACGACCTTCAGTAAGTAAATTCGTATACGCAAACTAGTGTTTTCATAAAATTTGTAAGTTCGGTCCTGTCGGGCCGATTTGCTTATAATTTTAGGAGCACTTTTTAATTGCTACTAAAGGGTTAAATTTCAATTTTGAAACGATTCTGAGAATTTTTTCGGTATTTTTGGGCCCAAAAACTTTTTTCAACCCCTAAAAACTACCCTTAAAATGACCCGATTAGGCCCATTTTAAATAGGCTTCGTGCGGTGATGAATTCCAACATGTATACCAAATTTCGTTAAAATTAATTAACTCCTTCGAAAGTTATTGCCCGCACATATATATATATATATATATATATATATATATATACACATATATATATAAACATTTTTAAAAATGGTGCCAAAGTGTTTAGGAGGTTATGAAACGGCGAGAAATTTTGGTCCGACACCTAGGTCCCGCCATCCAACCAACGCCAATAGTGTATGTTGCCATATGGCAAATACACTAATAACAAGACGAAGTATCATTGATGCAATATCTTGCTATCGACAACAGCTTGCTGAACGAAACAGAAAAAGACAAACGACATGACTTTAGATGACTTCTTCACAATAAACAAAATATGTCATATGAGGAACCTTCCTCATCACCAATATAGCTTCTTACTCGAACTTTTATTTGATTTACATAAATGTTTTATGAACAAAAATCAATATTAGCAATTAATAAATCTATAATTAATGTGATAAAAAAGTATTTAACACTAAAACTAACTAACAAATTTTCATATTCTTGGTTCTGTTTCACTTATTACCTACGTATTAAGATGATCTCGTTTCGTATAACGTAGGAACTTATTGATACGTAGATAGAATAGAATTTTTACTCTGGAAGTTGCTACAACAACATAGAACAAGCGGGGTCTTATTGTATAAATAAATACTAGAAATAGATTCGTATATTGTGGTGTTGATCCAATAGAATGTCACGGTAAAGGAAGTTTGGTTGAGGACCAATAAATAAATAAGCTTTTCCAAAATTTTGCTGCTGTCCAACGTTTCGAAAAATTTATTTTCATCTTCAGGGTCTTAAAATAAATTTTTCGAAACGTTGGCCATCTGCAAAATTTTGGTAAAGCTTATTTATTTATTGATCCTCAACCAAACTTCCTTTACTATGAAATAGAGTCAATGAAGAACCTAGGAGCTAAAAAACTAATCTGTTCGATTTATTGATTTAATGCAATGCGTAGGCGAAATTTAACATGACGAAGATTTGTAACAATTTGTCTATGTCATAAAATCGTATAAATCATGCAAAAAAATACTATAATTTTATTAGCATATAAAATTATGTAAGTATAAATTAGTATTTCATATAGAGGATAATTTATTCAACTTCTGAGTCGTATAGCTTTAGTCAGTGAGTGACTAGACCACCTGTATTATTATAAAAAATATATTTGCTATTCAAAATCGGTTTATAATAGTTAGGGAGCTAGTGACGATTTTACTCAGACTATTTTTGTGAGTTCATTAAAGCCACTATTCAGAACATAAAAACTGCAGTCTGGCAGCTGGGACAATTTGTGAGTGGACACGGTCAAAGATATCTAACTTAAGGTGTCAAAATATTTCTTTATGTTTGAAATTTTTTGAGCGATAAATTCAGGTGCTTTTGAGCACAAATATTCCAGTCTGGCAACCAAGAAAATTTGGAACCACGCCGGCCGTGAAAGCCTACACAGACTTTAAGGCTATTAGTTATTATTTATTAAGTCTTAACCTGAATTGGAAATCATTTTAAAGAAGGTTATAGGCAACCTACTCTATGTCACCACTGGAATCTGACAAAATCTTCAAACCAGAATGATATATTATTCTACACTGTTTCAGGACGGACTTTAATCCTTTAGTTTCCGATTTTGTTCCCCAAAAATGTCAATAAAAATAATACATCGGTTTTACGAATTGGTACTAGGCTCAAATAACCCCTAACTCTTGGCGGCCTTAAAAAATTACATCCTTCAAAATACGGTTATTGTAATTCAGTAGTTTCCCAAGGCGTCATTTGTCCAGGAAAAGTATTTATTCAATCGAATACCGCAAGCGAATTTGCAACGCAAAAAATTAAGGCATTAAATACGAAAAAAATTAAGTAATTTAGAAACTTGGTGGCCAATCACCCACAAATACAATTTCGGTTAATTCAGCTGCTAGGTAAAATACATAACGCATGGCAGATGTTAAGAATTATTATAATTAGTTTGCAAAAATATAAAGCGCTGCCCAAACATTCAGTGTTTTTCTTAGAATGTATGTATGTATTAAATTGGCGTAGCTATCGGAGGGCACCAGGGCCTCCAAGCTCAGGGGGGCCCCTTGGCCTCCTGAGCAACGTTCGAAAACGTTATTTAAATATCCTATTTGAATAAAGAATTTTTGACTTTTGACTCTTTGGCTCCTGTAGTCTGGTTCACAAGTTGAAAAACGTGCTAATTTTTTTACTGCGAGTTAAAATACGTGTCATAGCTCATTGGATTCGTAATCACCTCTTAAAAAATGTGCAAACGTTTCAAATCCGCAAAAATTACCAGCAATTAAAGAATCCCAAAAAAGGGTTTTTTTTTGCAAATAACTCGAAAACTATTAATGCTAATGAAATAAAAGAAAAATTCCTATAGAAAGGAGAAAATTTCCGAATCTCGGAACTTCATCTCTATTATTAATACTAATAAATTTAAAAATACTAGCACGCACGTAAAGTAGCTATTGAGTAGTTTAGTAGAGAGGGAAACGCTCACTATAGGTATTGAGAGTCGAGTCGGAAAGAGTCGACGAGACGCGAGGTTGGTCGAATGGATCGGCGCAACGTGCAATCTAATCCAAGCACGCCGTTGGATGTTTCACATCAAAAATAAAGAAGTAAGTGTTTTCCGCAAAGTTTCATTTGGCAAATTAATCAAACTTTGATTGCGAGAATACGATTCCGAAGCGTTTAAAGTATAATATACGATAATTTGGAGTGTCTATGATCCTTTCAGACGCCTCTAGGCGGCTAGATAATTATTATTATACACAAAGTTGAACGTATTTCAACAAAAAACAGACCAGAGTATATAACTCTTAATTATTAGAATATTATTAGTTGATTACTTTAACTCGTGTGAACTCTAATTGTAGATAAATAGCTTCGAGGCAAACTTGAGAAAAAACCCGCCTGCGTCTAACTTGATTAGTGTTATACATGCATACACGCTGTCACAAAACGCTCTCGCACGGAGTGAATTTATGTTTCGTATATATGTTTCGTGTTACTGCAAGGTGACAGAGGCTTAGATTGTAAAATATGCTCTCGGGAAATTTAGAACTGTGGTTATAACTGTTTTTTAGTGATGAACAACGTAAGACCAACGCAAGAAAATTTCAAACAGACGCGTCGCTAAAGTAGTTTCACTTGAAAAATCACGCACTGAGTTAGATTTAGATAGAAGTCAAGGTCACCAGAATACTAGAGGGTTGGCGTGAGAGGCTATAAACATAATCACGTCTGTGATTGCTTACGTCATCGATGTCCATGGCTTGGTTTTTCAATTAATTGTTATCCCAACTGTTTGGAAAAAGACTCCATGTGACGCCACAAGCTTACTACCCCCGCCCTCTCTATCGCATCTCGCCAAGTCTCACCTTCAACAATACTAACGCCCAACCTTAGTTTCTAGTAATTTTGGATGGAAGTGATTATTTAAAAAATTATAACGCACGGTCGAAATCGATATAGTTTTCTTTAAGCCCGGTTGAAAGTACGTATTTTCGGCTTCGATTTTAAAGCAGAAAGCCTAGTATTTATGCACTGTTGGAATTACTCGCATGCCGTCTGTAACAGCGGGCCGAAACACTGATACGAAAGTACGTACTTTCGACCAGGTATAAAGAAAAATAGTATACACCACACAAAATTGAAATTTCTGCACTGCGTGGCACACGATATCCGAGGCGAACTTTCTGCCCTTGCGATGTACTATACTATTACTCTTGCACGGAGTTAAAGATTATTATATATGCTAATGGTTTAGTGTTTGTGTTGCAACAAGTATTTTGTTCACAGGTATCTATCAAAGATGCAAATGACTTGTCACAAATCGTAACACGGAACACTAAAAAAGATCAGCTGCCGATCTGTTAGGTAATAGCCAGAGGGTGTTATTACACATGCGCGATAGATTTCAACTGTTTTCTTGGGCACGGATACTGTGATCCGTGTATTATATTTATTATTTAATAACTGAAAGATTCAAGTTTCAATGCCTTTGGAGAAAAAGTTAATAATATGACAAATTGATCTCGATTCTTACATTCCATCAAAGAGTAACAGAAAAATTACTTTTAAATTTGTTTTCGTTAAGTTAGAAATGACAAAGCAACGTCTATTTTATTAATCTTGGGAATAATCGAATCATTTTGATATCCGACAGTAGAGATGGGAAAAACGGATCTTTGCATCTGGATCCCGTATGTGAGCCGGCTCACTGAACCGGTTCAAAAAGAGTCTAGTTCTGCATATGTTACTGCAGTCTGCCACTGAGATACCTAGTTCAGTCAATCGTATCACGACCTGTATAGAATCAAGAATGCATAGCCAAACATGTGATGCATGAGTCATTTGAGCTGACAGATGCATCAAACCAAGAACTGATACGTAAGTGTAAAATGTGCTTCTGTGTGTTAAGTGTTTCACTGAGCTATGCGGATCCGTTGATCCGTCGGCTCAAAAAAAAAGTGAGTCGGCTCTCACGGATCTTCTGTCGGAGTCGGCTCTTTGAACCGGTTCAGATCTGAGTTACCCAACTCTATCCGAAAGGTTGCCGTTCGGATGATTCATTCGGAACGAGTTCTTTAGCTGATGTATTTTGTACTTAGAATTATTTTGAAGCCAATGAGTTACTGAAAGCAAAAAAATAGCAAAATTGAGGTGGAAATTATAGAAACGAATTAATATTTTATACATCGCTTATACATATTTACATTTTACGATATATATTAAATAATTTTATATACATAAATATACACATAAATATATTTTAATATGTATGTATTTAAATAATCGGTGTGTTGGGACTATGCTTTCGGTTTCGATTGTCAGTCTTGAGAGAGTTACCTGCATACACTGATTCATAGTCCAGACGGAGATAAAAGACGTAAGTAATCGTATTCAGTACTGCGCAATGCATATTTCGAGTAATTAGGATGCGAGTGAAAACAATTCATTCGATCTCTCTATGCGTTCGACTAAGCGTAATCATATATTAAAATACTGTAAATTTTAATCTGAGAGAGACAACTGCATGCCGTGTTTTAAAGAGTAAAGAAAGAGCGAAGTATAATAATGTATTACCGGAGATTCTATTATATAAAGTCGTAACTCTTAGGTGTAAAAATCATTCGAATGATTTTGAATAACTTCTTGAGTTAATAATCGAATAGTTCGAAATATTCCATCCTTAAAACAGGTTGGATTCAACATTAAAAAATGAGAAAACCAAATGTAGCTCGCAGCTCTAAAGGATTATAATGTTAATTAAAAAAATATAAATTAAAATCGATTAAGTAGAAGCCGCTTAAAGTTCTCGAACAAAAAAGAACGACCTTAGTTTTAAATACATATAAATATTGTCGATTTTTTTTACACCTCCTCAAAAAACTCGTAAACCCGGTATCTCGTAAGCAGATTATCAAGAAAAGAATCTTAAAAAATTGTACCTTCATAGTTTTTCTTTTAAAGAGCCTATTAGTTAATGAAGCTGGTTAGACAATTTTTGTAGTCGGGCTCAAGGTTAGCATAACACACGTTTCCTCGTTTCGTTGAATAATAACGGAGGGATGTCGTCATTCAGCGGACCTGTCAGTGGTATGAACGGTCTTCCAGCTGATGTCATTCGTAGAACAAGATAACCTGTATTTTACTAACCTTGGCCGTTATAAAGAAATACCCGGTAACTTAAAACAGTGTGTATAAAAAACACGAGTCTAGATTTTCTTGAAGACAAAAATACAAAATGCACTTACCTTAAAATCTAGGAGAATTATTCCTTGAAGGAATATTATCATCTCTGGACACTGTATCACAAACTGTCTTGAATTTATCAATCAGGATTACACAACATTAACGTAAAGAGAATTCACAATTGTTACACCAGCTTTAGATTTTTAGATGTCGTTCTAATAGTTTACGCAATGTTTAATGGGACACTGTATCACTAACTGACTTGAATTTTTTTTTTTTTTATATTGTATATTTGAGTTGGCCTGACTCTTGTCTTTTGGCCAGTCGCCGATAGACTTGAATTTACTGATCAAGATCACATAATGTTAAGGTAAAGAGAATTCACAATTGTTACACCAGTTTTAAATTTTGAGATGTCGTTCTAATAGCTTACGCAATGTTTCTTTTTGACGAAGTTTTGTAATATTTAAGACAATTATTTTTAGAACAGTAAATGAGTAATCATTAAACTATTATATCATCAAAAAAAACCTTGTATATTTTATTTTGAGCGTATCTAATACGAAAGTTAAAAAATGTTAAAATTACTCACAATTAATAACTAACCACTTCAAAAGTCTGGCAAATATTGTTGTAACAGTATGACCTTATTAAAATATTATTGACAAATATTTATGATAGATTCAATTTGATATTACGTAATATCAATGTCGGAGACGTAGATTATTATTAGTGTATTTGCCATATGGCAACATACACTATTGGCGTCGGTCGGATGGCGGGACCTAGGGGTCGGACCAAAATTTCTCGACGTTTCATAACCTCCTAAACACTTTGGCACCATTTTTAAAAATGTTTATATATATATGTATATATATATATATTTATATATATATATATATACGTATATATATATATATATATGTGTGCGGGCAATAACTTTCGAAAGAGTTAATTGATTTTAACGAAATTTGGTCCACGTGTTGAAATCCATCACCGCAAGAAGCCTATTTAAAATGGGCGTAATCGGGGCATTCTAAGGGTAGTTTTTAGGGGTTGAAAAATGTTTTTGGGCCCCAAAATACCGAAAAAATTCTCCGAATCGTTTCAAAATTGAAATTTAACCCTCTGGTAGTAATTAAAAAGTGTCTCTAAAATTTTGATAAAATCGGCCCGACAGGACCGGATTTACAAATTTTATGAAAAAACTAGTTTGCAGATTATGAATTCTTTACTGAAAGGTGTATATAATTTAGTATAGAGATTCGATTGATAATAATATTGCAATTAAAAAAAAAAATGTTATTTAAGGGGTGTATTAAGGAGTCTAATTTTTTATTTTGCCCAGAAACCAACTAAAGTTCGCATAATGAAGCCACACTGCCTGTATAAGCAAATACACTATATTGTCGGCAGGGTTTTGGCACTGCGACCCGGGTTTTTTATTTATTTATTTATACTTGTTAGTGTATTTGCCATATGGCAACATACACTATTGGCATCGGTCGGATGGCGGGACCTAGGGGTCGGACCAAAATTTCTCGACGTTTCATAACCTCCTAAACACTTTGGCACCATTTTTGAAAATGTTTATATATATATATATATATATATATATATATATAATGTGTACGGGCAATAACTTTCGAAGGAGTTAATTCATTTTAACGAAATTTGGCACACACGTTGGAATCCATCACCGCACGAAGCCTATTTAAAATAGGCCCAATCGGGTCATTTTAAGGGTGGTTTTTAGGGGTTGAAAAAAGTTTTTGAGCCCAAAAATACCTAAAAAATCCTCAGAATCGTTTCAAAATTGAAATTTAACCCTTTAATAGCAATTACAAAGTGCTCCTAAAATTTTAATAAAATCGGCCCGACAAGACCGGGTTTTCAAATTTTCTGAAAACAGTAATTTGTAGATAGTGACTTATTTATTGAAGGGTGTATTTAATTGGGTGTAGACGTTAGATTGATAATAATATTGCAGTTAAGAAAAAAAATGTTATTTTAAGGGGTGTATTAAGGAGTCAAATTTTTAATTTTGCCCAAAAACCAATTTAAGTTCGCATAATAAGGCCACACTGCCTATGTATAAGCCAATACACTATATTGTCGGCAGGGTTTTGGCACTGCGACCCGGGTTTTTTTATAACATCAATTTAATTGTGTAAGTTTTCCTACCCGACTTGGAAAGTTTATTTATTTTATCTGGGCTAGAGCAGGATTTTTCAAGAGAGAGAGAGAGAGATTGTAGATTATAGACGTTCAATAGCTGAGGTCATCAGTGTCTATAGGCTTTTTTATTAAAAGTGGGGTACGCTAGTTGCTCGTAGGGGCTACGAGGCAAAATTGGTCATGATAAAAATGCATCGATTGAACACTGAATCTGAATTACAATTGAGCAAAATGACAGTGAATCTTTAATAAGTTATACTAAATAAAACGTAAATTATTTAAATAAAAGCTAAGAAATATTAATTAAGTAAATATAGTTTTAACTAATAATTGAATAATAGGCATAAGGTATTTTATTTTTATATCATGTATGATTAAACATTATGTTTTATGCTTATAACTCGCTTAATTAATGTCAGATCAAAAGGGTTTCTACATAGATTTTGTATAATTAGAGTATGTTAAATCAGTTTTTTTAGAAAGACTTATAAGCATTAAAAATGTATAAACTCTATTTTAAGTACTTAATATATCAAAAGAGAAAAAACTGTACGTGAAAATTAATTCAATAGGGCTCTTGCACATAAATAATGATAGAAGCTTGTATGATACAATTTCTTCCGAGCAAAACTCCGTCACCCAAACACGTCCCAATAATTAAAAATTACCGTGAAACCGTTTCAGCTCTGAGAAATAATCACGCCATACAGTCTAATTACCATTTTTCTCGTGAAATTCAATACTTTACAACATCCAATTTGCGAAACTTTCAAAATAGCAGTGTAGAAACATATAGCGTGAGCATCGAATAACAAAAGACTGTGCCGATGGTCAGTTGTTTAAACAAACACGAAGCGCAACGCTCTTCACAGAGCACACACCGGTGTGTATTAATATTTTAAGGGCGGAGCACTTCGGGGGCGCCATGGGCCTGTCTTTACGGTCTAGCGACAGACACGGAGACCCCGCTGTCCTTCCCATTTCGAACAGTTTAACTCATCTGATCCGGTCATTAGCCATTTAACACATTTTACTAAATTATTTATAAATGACTCGTCGTGATTTGAGATGTTCTGACGATGTATGAAAAATCGGCAGAGGTATCAAAACATTCTTGGGTTATGCATTTAGACCACGGCCAATAGGTACTTCTATATCCGACGTTTTGTCTACAACTACGGTAGAGATTATCAAAGATGATGTTGCAGCTGGCGTAGTGTCCTCCTTGGCGACTCATAGGTTTGTGTGTCGATGCGTGTTCTCTGCTCGGTCGTAGTCCGTATTTTCTACTACGACCGAGCAGAAAACATACTCTTAAGGCCCCAATACACTACGATGAAATACGTCGGTTTTCATCGTCACGATAAAACACGTCGGTCAAAACCGAAGTGTATGGGCAAAAACTGTCGATGAAACACGACAGTTTTTATATCTGCCGAATCTTGACTTTAAACACGACGTGTTTGCTGGTTGTCGTTTCAAATCGTAATGTGTGGCGCTTTCCGATAAGAATCGACGTGTTTATTCAGTGGACACAACTGCGATGTACAGCAAATAAGTCATATCAATTAAATGATTGTAATTAGTTTGAGTATTGATTTATATTTTCCGTTATTTATAAAAATGAATAAAAAATTTTTGGTTGAATTTATCGAAGAATATAAAAAATTTCCCTGCTTGTGGCGTATTAAGTCTGAAGAATACCGAGATAGAAATATGAAAAATAAAGCATACGAACATTTACTGAACAAAATGAGAGAAGTGGATTCGGATGCTACAATTCAGATAATTAAAAATAAAATCGATTCATTGCAAGCGCACAAAAAATTTAAATAAAGTTGAAACATGTATAATTTTTTAACAAATTTTAAACAGAAACAGAGTGAGCAAGACACGATTTTACACGAAGTCTGTGGGCAAAACCAATTGACGATGAAAACCGACGTGTTTTATCGTGACGATGAAAACCGACGTATTTCATCGTAGTGTATTGGGGCCTTTAGACACCAGTCATCGACACACCTACGACTCGCCTAGGACGACTCTTCGCCTGCTGCCACATCGTCTTTGATAATGTCTACCGCAGTTGTAGACGAAACTTCAAGTAGAAACACCAATAGATCGCGGCCTACAAGCCCGGAAACCAATAACATTTTGGAACAAGGTTGTTCTTGAAAGCTTGTACGCTTAGATATCAAAAGATTTATTCTTAAGACGCGACATTTATCCCGGTTTATATTTAAGAATTTTTATACCCGAAAGTTCCGATTTATTTAGTTTATTATTATTTATTTATTTATGGGCGACAGTTCTGACACTGTGATTATTTTTACAGTAGTATCGTTTAGAGAAGATCGCAGCGTCATTTCTACGCATAAACGAGCTTATGAATATGGTCAATTAGTTGTTCGTCGCTAGTCGAGACGTTCCGTGTGTGATTGCAAATGTTATAATCATAAAATCGCAAACATGGTTTTTTTTATCAATAACTATACCGAGCTGGGTAGAGTAGTGGTGACAGCACAAGACTCGCATTCGGGAGATACGGGTTCGAATCCCGGCGGGGGCAGATGTGGCTGGGACTTTTTCCTACTGCCTCTCGCCGAGAAACGGTAATTCCTGTACCGGTCATCTTGATTGAGGTTTTCCATGGTTTCCATCAATTAATTCTAGATAAATATCGAGATGGTTCCTTACTCAAGGCCATGGCCGTTTACCTATCAAACTCCCAGTTCAAAAATTACCTATCCTATCCTAATTTCCTATAATTCCTTCATTCGCTCATTGCTATTAGTTAAGTTGAAGTTTTAGAAATGTAGAAAATAACGGGAAGTGGTAAAAATGGAAAATAGTAATGGTGTGAATGGCGTCTGTTATGACATAAAGTCGACAAACGGACGTTAAATGCATTATTATTATTATTATTATTTATCAATAACTATTATCGCATATTTAATTTATTTGCATTTTTATGGAAAAATTTAAGATGCACAGAAATAAGATTTTACAGTTTTTCTTGAATGTATTTGCTTATAATAAGTAATTAGATATGAGCTGAATCAGTTTTGGGTAAAATTTTGAAACATTATCATTCTAGAACATCGATCTGTGGAAAGGTTTAGAGTAAGAAACGATTAGGTATTTCGCTTTATATTTTTTTTATATCAAGAATTTTTTCACAGAAATGTGAAAATCATACCGAGCACCTTAAAAATAGGTGTGATACAAGATAAAACGAGATTTTTGAAATTATTGTTATTAACCATTTCGTGTCGTTTCGTTACGATTTCGTCTCAATTTAACCTCGTCTCCAGGTACCATCTTCTCTAAACGATACTACTCTAATTAGCTTAGCTAACAATAATTAAATCATATACATCAGATTATTACACATATAAAAAAAAACTCACCAAGACAAAATTATTCTAGCTGAATTTTTGCATAAATAATGTGTATGTCCAATCCTATAACAAAAGAAACAATTATTAGTAAAGTTATTAATTAATACACTATTACTGACTAGTAAAATACGGCTTAGGTAGGTTAAAGCCGGGTCCAGACGTGTGTAACGCGTAATGTAATCTATCATGTAATGTAACACGAATTCTGCGTGTGGACGGCACTACGAGCACTTAGGTACATGTAACGCTCGCAGCGGCGTTCGCCGTGATCCATCGGCTGTCGGTTTTTAGCGCGAACACAAAGGCGCTCGCAGTACTCGTTTGGACGGCGTTCGTGACGATTGTATCGTGTGTACGTTCATGATACGAACAATCGCTTGAACTTATCAGTTTGTATCAAGAAAAACGTGTTATTTGGGATCCAAAAAATCCGGATTACTTTAAAAAAATCTGAAATCTTCAGTTAATAAATATATATAAATAAAAGCAGCACCAGCTATCATGACTTTCCTATTCGGCATGTTCGTAGCAACAGCTTTTGACAAAGATTCGCTTTCATGATTCGCGTTGAGTTCGTGTGCTGTCCACACTGCTGACGCTAAATTACACGTAATCTTACATTACACGTTACACACGTCTGGATCCGGCTTTAGTCAGAATCGATTGTTCCAACTATATATTCCGTTGGATTCACTTCTGTTTCGTTATTTTTCGATTTTGATCGAAGACGCAATAAAATCTCAAGGCCAGCTTTGACTGACAAAAACCTCTCAACGTTTGAGAGCCACTGTGAGAAGATAATCATCTGTTTGAAGCATACATTTTTTGTACAAATGTTTATGAAAAACACGTGTGAAACCCAAGAAATGATTGATTATATTCGGTACAAGCATATCATATTTATAATATGTACCACTAATATGACGAATTGTTTTTGGCGTTAGCGACGCGTGGCTATGGGACCGGAGGACACTGTTTGATGATGACTTGACAGAGAGCTACAGAGCTATATAGAGAGCTGTCCTTGCATCTGTAATACGGTGGGTCATTAACAACAACGAGCCAACACCGAGCCGTAATTTATCACGTATCAGGTTTAACTGATTTATGGCCAGCCCTGGTGCAAGAAGTTATTCCCTAGAATTGCTTTTTAGTAATTTAATTAAACCAAAAAATTCATAAAAAATTAACCTTCTTAAAAAAAGCCATTAAAAAGGGTAAAGTAAAAAAGTTTTGAGATTCAAGCCAATTTATTTACAAAATACGTTTTTGTATTCCTGAGGATGGACTTATTGTCCGAAACGATCGTCGAGAAATAATTTAATAATAATTTTTGAAGAATTTTCAAATGTTTTTAATTATTTGTTATTATTAATCATGTTCTACCACGTGCCGAGTGGAAAATCGGTATGAATCAAATTTTTTTTATTCATTAATGAAAGTTATTGTGTATTCAAAAATATTGGAGAAATGAGGTTGTTTAATAAGAGCGTCGAATATCATTCCCCTGAAAATGTTTAATAAATTGCCACAAAGCTTCAAAAATCTAAAAATTTCGAAATTTAAAAGAGAATTGAAGACTGCTCTTCTTAAACAATTTCTACATAAGGCAGATGATTTTGTTGCAAATGAATTGTAAACATATCTTTCTTTTTTGACGAATCCTGTAAATATTTGTGTCTTTGGATCAATAGATTATAATCCTAATTCATAAAAAACATCAATCTTTTTTAAAGTCAGTCAAAAAGGAATGAACCGATTTTACGAAAAACTCGACAGAAGGATTTTGAACAAAGTGACGTCGATTTTTTCAAATTGGTTAGTCCCTCCAGACATCATGACCAAATAAACAAAAAACCCGGATCGCAGTGCCAAAACCCTGCCGACAATATAGTGTATTTGCTTATACAGGCAGTGTGGCTTTATTTTGCGAGCTTTAGTTGGTTTTTGGGCAAAATAAAACATTTTACTCCTTAATACACCCCTTAAAATAACATTTTTTTTCTTAATTGCAATATTATTATAAATCGAACCTCTATACCAAATTATATACAACTTTTAGTAAATAATTCACTATTTGTAAGCTAGTGTTTTCATAAAATTTGTAAATCCGGTCCTGTCGGGCCGATTTTATTTAAATTTTAGGAACACCTTTTAATTACTACTAAAGGGTTAAATGTCAATTTTGAAACGATTCTGAGAATTTTTTCGGTATTTTGGGGCCCAAAAACATTTTTCAACCCCTAAAAACTACCCTTAAAATGCCCCGATTACGCCCATTTTAAATAGGCTTCTTGCGGTGATGGATTTCAACACGCGGGCCAAATTTCATTAAAATCAATTAACTCTTTCGAAAGTTATTGCCCGCACACATATATATATATATATATATATATATATATATATATACGCTTATATATATATATATATATATATATATATATATAAATATATATATACATATATATATAAACATTTTTAAAAATGGTGCCAAAGTGTTTAGGAGGTTATGAAACGTCGAGAAATTTTGGTCCGACCCCTAGGTCCCGCCATCCGACCGACGCCAATAGTGTATGTTGCCATATGGCAAATACACTAAAAAACATATATTGATAACCTCTTTGTTAAGTCTAAATTACTATGCTAGCGAGCAGAAAAATTGAGAACGGGGACATTTGTTCATAAAAGCAGTCTCCTTTCTCTCTATTCTCCATGTACACGTTCAGTTGTTATTCTCAAGCTCTGTAAAAGTAGTTAAAAGAAGTTTCAATTGAAACAAAAGCCAGCAGTGTAAGATATACGGTGTGTAGGCTTTGAAACGTACAATAGGGAATATAATATTTAGTCTTGGGGCAAAATTGATAGATCAGAGTGAGCCATGGGCTACATTAATTACTGATTTATTGACGGTTGCTCTGGTAATATTCAATAAATGCCGCTAGATTCGCTGCTAGGTTCCAAGCGTGCAGCGGCGCTGGATTTAGTGACGCGCGCTGTGACAGTTTAAACGAAAAAATTAGAGTTTAAAAAACCTAAAACACGCTTTTATGAACTAAAAAATGCAAAATAATTTGACAACAAAATTAGCTTTACTGTAAAAAGCGAGGAGTGCTATTTACTTAAATTTTCATAATAGCTCTACGTTTACAATTAGCTTATAAATAAAAATTTCATTACCGATATTAAGCACTTCAAGCTTTTTACAGTAAAGCTAATTTTGTTGTCAAATTATTTTGCATTTTTTAGATCATAAAAGCGTGTTGTTTTAGTTCTTTTAAACTCTAATTTTAATTATAAAACTAAAAAACATTATTGCATTTGACTATGGTGTAGATAACGCAACGTACTTCACTGTACAGCGTGTTAGCTTGCTTGCTGTGATTTTTAAAGTTTTTTTATCCTGAAGGTACTGGTCAGGATAATGGGACAAACTTATTAAATTATTGTATGGTCATCGGTCCTTGATAAGTGTGCAAAATTTCAGTTTAATCTAACGTTTTGAAGTGGGTGAATTTTAGGTTCAAAGATTTCATTACATACAGATGAAGCTAAAAAAGCGTGTTAAAAGGGACATTTATAGTCTCTCTGAACAGAACACACACTATGACGCCATGTTTGTCGCCCACGTGACAAAATACTATTTTCTGATGGCTTCTTGCTCTCAAAGCCAGCAGAGAATCAAGCACGGAAAATAAGTCCGGTTTTAATTTTGAAATCCTACTTGCAGCAGCCAGCAAAAGTCTCAGCAGTGATTCCAGTGGCAAAACCAGCCTCTCGAAATTTTGCTTATTCATATCTCTGTCACTCATCAGATATTTTTTATCGTGCGCTCATTTCATACCAATGCGAATTCCCTATGTCGACCTTTTTTGCGTACATTCCGTATATGCAATGGTGTTTTATACCTGAACAGGTAGAGAAGTTTATAATCAATGAACATAATTTATAATAATAATAAATATGTTTGCAAGACCATTTAAGGTGAATACAGGTCTGTCATTGCTAATAGAGGTTCGGTTATAAAATCTCCAAGTAACAACAACCATTAACAGCAGTTAAGTAGTTATGTTAATGTAATTGTTAATTAGCGAGCTATGTTCTACGTTCAGATCGATTCGTTCCAAGGTTATTAGATACAGAGGTGACCTCGTTCCGTAGGTGAAGACGTCATCCAGTGGACTGTCAATAGAGATGTTGACTGTATTCAAATAACTACATAATTTTAACGCTAAGTGGTAGTTTCTATGATAGAAATACTAAAAAACACAAGATTTTCCTTATTTTTAAGGAATTTAATTGATGTTTAATAAATAAAACGTAATTAAATCACTCTTAAATCACGTGACAACAAACACCAATCAGAGTGCATGACGTCACTCACTCATAAACAATCTGTTCACGCTGTTAAAAGGCTTCATTGTTTGGTTAATATTTAGATTGTATAATTTATTATTATTTATTTATAGGAAACGTAAAATTACATACAACTATAGCAACAATTACGAAAAAACTTTCATCACCTCATAAGTTTATCAACATTTATGAGCACAGAACAAGCATTTAAGAATGGTAACTCCTTTGTAAACTTTTGAGCGTCCTACTTTAGTCACGTGACAAGTATTGGCGTTTTGGAGCGAAATTTAAAATACATGATTTTTAAGGCTTAAGTCGTATTTAAATAAAAATAATAAATATTTGTGGCTATATTAGGTACTTTGCACGATTTAAAACACTTTCCCAAAAAATAGTCAACATCTTGATTGGTTCATAAAAATATTGAACGGTTTCCCAGCTGACACCATTCAATAACGAGATAACCTTTAATGACCTTGTCCATAGTCAAGGTTATTACATACAGAGGTGGTCTCTCGTTCCGTTGGATAGTAGCTAACGTTATTCATTAACGAGGTAGCCTGTGTAAGAAATGACCTTCGCCGAGACTATATTTTATAGGTTATTAAATACTTGTACAATACAAGTACAGATTGCGAATGTATTTTTGAAAATATTGTATTAATAGATTGAAATTATCGGTAGGTACCACGTCTAAATAGCCCAGGCGGTTGGTGGTATGTCAAATGATACTTACATTTCAAAAATGACAATGAAACAACTCCAATAAATTAAAACGTTCAAATTAATGCCAATTTATTACTTTTTAAATTCAATTAACGCATAAAAAATTAGGGCTGATTATACGAGAATTAAAGACGATTTATTAACGCCGAGGACCACACCTTGCCGCCATTAAAAAAACGCCAGTTCATTAGGAAATTGCAAAAAACAGAGAAGACTGTTTTTTTTAAATAATGATACCACTAATTACTTTGTTTTTAATTCGCGAAAAAATATACAAAATTTGCAATTTATCAACGAACGATCAGCAATTTAGTCTCTCAATAAATTAAAAACGTCATGTTTTAGTCTAGATGCATCTATATGTACAGTAAAACCCTTGGCCCGGCCCACACTCTTCATTATTTTGTACAAGTACTTAAAAAATACAAACGATCCGGAAGTAATTCTACTTTTTAGCCGACTTTAAAAAATGTCAGCTCAATCAAACAACGGGAATTGGGTCAAACAGCAAAATTCCACGGGTTCCCGGCGGGGAGGGGGGTGCCACCGGCCCAAGAGAGCCGTGAGCATAGGTGGATCTCAACTTTACTTAATGCAACATTTACCAAAATTTATTAGTTTCATATTTAATTAAGATATTTACTAAAATACGTAAACAAATTAAACAAAAAAATGTATCAAGACTTGAACGCATTTGTAAGAAGAAGATATCACTCAACTTTAGAACGCATCCGATACATAATAAAGTCCTCGTCACTTTTAAACACAACGCTGGAAGAAATGAAGTCTAAATTGTTCACTTTTAGACAGAAAATAGAAAAGTCATCTTCTATAGGAGAGCTTGCTGACTTATTAATCATAACGAACCATTTTACTTCTTCAAGCTTTCTTAAAGTGTGCACTGCATTTCCGTTATTTGTAACCATTCCTATGACTACGACTAGTGCCGAGCGATCATTTTCAAAATTAAAATTGATAAAAACTTATTTAAGAAACTCTACGCGACAAGAAAGGTTACTCAACTTTGCTATTCTGTTCATCGAACATTTCATGGCCCGAAATTTGCTGGACAGAAAGCCCGAAAGAAGGAAGATTTGCATATTAAATATCCTCCTAAAATTTGGTTTCAATCCGCTCATCCGTTTAATCTGTACCATGTTCACAGACAAACCGACCAACAGACATTTTCCAAAAATGTATTATTCTGGTTCAGAAGACCTCAAAACGAAAAAATATTGTAAAATTTTGTAAAGTGAATTTTAACCAAAATTACATTTCCCACTAGTGGGTTGCAATGGTAAAAGCGATATCCAATGAAATAGATTTTATTTATTGTATATTATAGACGCTCGACAACTTAGGTCATAATCACATCTTAATTACATCAAATAACACATTCACTTAAAACTAAACGACATCACAAAACATTCATGAGCAGAGGCAGGTTTTGAACCCACGACAGTCCGGACAAGAAGCCAACACGCTAACCACAGGACCACGCTGCCCTCCCAAAGAAATAGAACTTCAAGATTATGATTTCTCAGCCATTCAACAATTCACCCTATATATCTAAACCGCGTAAATCTTATCGAAAATATTAAACTTGGGGCTAATTACTGAACACACCATATAGAAATATAATAATAAAGAAATAATAAATTGCGTATGAAGATATCAGAACGTCAGACACCCTGTTGAACAACGGCGCGGTTATCAGATCGGTACAAACAGGTACACAAAAATGGCTTATACGATAATTAATTAACCTAACCTCCAAATAATGTTATTTAAATATGAATAATAATAATGATAAGTCGACTAATTTGTGGATTAATTATACCATACGTATGCAAATATTTAATTATATGTTTGATGACCTGTGCGGTGGTTTTTAGGGTTCTGTATATCCGATGAAAAAATGAAACCCTTATAGGATCACTCTTGTGTCTTGCAGTCATTTGAGGCTAAAAATCTTGCTGGCTCACCATCTGGCATAAGTAATCTATACTAATATTATAAAGAGGAAAGATTAGTATTTTTGTATGTTTATAATGAATAAACTCAAACTGTGCCGATTTAAAAAATTCTTTCACCATTAGAAAGCTACATTCACCCTGAGTAACATAGGTTATATTTGTTGCCAGAAAATATAAGGGATCCTTACTAAAACTTTAGTAACGTAACCGAAGGTGTAAAAAAAATGCCATAAAACATCTTTCGTCGCATGCGCTGCGGAAACTATTGATGATAGAACAAAAGTATGTTCTACAGTATTAAAGAACATATCAATAACTACAAAAAACTTCGCGATACTATATGTCCAACTATTATCGTTATGTCACAATAACCACTTTTTACATTTTAATAATCTATATAGATAAAAGACGATGTATATGTAATCTATGGACTCCAAACGGGTAGACCATTTTTGATGAAATTTTCAGACAATCTTTAGATTAGCCCAGCGGGTGATCTTCTGAAGTTTGGTAGCGATCGGATCAACAGAATTTTTTTAATTTCTTTTTGGGAAATAAGATTTTTCTTCGATTTTTGAACATTCACAAATAAAAGCGATTGAATTCGCGCAAATTCAATACACGTTGAGAATTTAATGATAATGATTCTCATCTTTTATATCCTATATATTACATTCACACCCGGGCGAAGCCGGACTGGGCCGCTATTAGTTAATAAAGTAGGCGGTTAGTTTCCTATCCCGAATTAACCCGACTGCATTCGATGAAGACGCTTCGGACTACCGATCCCACAGCAATTTACCAAGTTCATCATAAGTAGTAGACATCGTTATTAGTTGCACGACCTTTTTACATCAATATCAAGGCAGGCTGAGGTCAGATGGCCGGTTGTTCAGGTAATTACTTATAAGCCTAGTCAGACACGTAGTTCTAAATTAATGAAATAATAACTTAATCATCTAAAAAACTCGCGCATAAAGAAAATTACACATTAATAACACGTAATTGCCTACTATGTGATACATGCCAGTCGTACGAACAGTGCGGCGATGCTTCTGGAACGATGCGTTGCGAAAATCATGAAGTTAAGGCTGTCGGAACGTTCTGAATCTCAGCCAAAAATAGGGCTTCGGCTGTCAACTGATTGTAGATTTATTCGTCAACATTTTGAAAAAAAATTTTTCTCTATAAGGAAGATAAAGGACAAATCTAGATCTCTAATGGACTACTTTTGTAATTTATGTACGATTTACTAGAAAAAAGTTGGTATTAATTGTGCCAAAAAACACACGTTTTCAATGTCACACTACGACTTTATTCGTACTTATTTCGCAAAATTGTTCGATCACAAACCTAAAGTGACTCCTTTTTCGGAAAAGTTTTTTTAAATCTGCAAAATATTTCCAAAAATTAAAGTAATCAACTGACAGCGGCACCCTTGCAACAGCATTTCTTAGCCTCGTAGTGTGATTTAACATGGAAGATTACGACCAAGGTCGAAGTATTTGAGCAAGACTAAGACCAAATAAACAAGACTATCCCAGTCTTGGTCTTGTTTTGCTCATCACTAAAGGAATGCCCATTGTGTTAAAACCAACGTAATAAACATTTTCTGGATCTCAGTATTTTAGATTGATCTATTAATAAAGTAACATTAATTTCCATGAACGAAGAATCACCATAATGATATATGAAAAAGTTAATTCTAAAAACAGACATAGTTGAAACAGTTAATTTAACTATAGTTAGATGAAGCAATGCCCATCGCTAATTTCCGGCCTGCGTTAAAACCAACGTAGTGAAGATTTTCTGGATCTCAGTGCTTTAGATTGATCTATTATTAAAGTAATATTAATTTTCATGAACGAAAGAACGATTCGCACGCTTCGTAGTTCGCAGTTTGCGAGACCTCGATTTGATTTGATTAAACAGCGAGTAGTTAGCTCTGACTATATACACGCTGCACCTAAGGCTCACGTAATAATTCATAACATCTGACCGCGCATGCAACGGGTGCTTGTGAAGCTCTTTATTCACGGCTGATCATCCAAAACCAATAGTAGATATACTTTGGGTGCTTTTTAACAAGCTTTTATTACCTTCACCTGTAAGTAAAGGAATCTTTGAACGTGAAATTCATCCACTTCAAAACTTCAGATTAAACTGAAACTTTGCACACCTATCAAAGACCAATGACAATACAATAATTTAATAAGTTTGTTCTGTTACGCTGACCTGAACCTTCAGGATAAAAAAATGTTTGTGACGGAATTTTTGAACGTGAAATTCACCCACTTCAAAACGTCAGATTAAACTGAAACTTTGCACACGTATCAAGGACCGATGACAATACAATAATTTAATGAGTTTGTCCTATTATAAAAAAATAAAACTAAAAAATACAAAATAAATAATAGTTTAAAAAACTAAAAAACACGCTTTAATAACAAACCGAAATAAAAAGTAAAAAACATTTCTTGCCTATTGTCTTTTTTATACCTAACTCTACTTTTACAGATAGCTACTAATGAAATATTTATACCAGTTGATATCAAGCATACCTCGCTTTTTTACAATAAAAAATTATTTTTTTTCTTTTTAGTTCGGTTTGCTATTAAAGCGTGTTTTTTTATTTTTTTCATTATTTATCCGATTCCTAGCGACTCTTGGTGCCAAATGAAACAACACGATTATATGTATGTCAGAATCTGTCCACTAAATCGAACATATTAGTGTTTTCTTTTTTTACCGCTAGCGTCGCTAATTACCCTATTGTACTACGTGAATTTAGGTATCATAAATACATGTGAAGTAAGCCAGCAATAGAATTAAATAAGTAAGTCGTCAAAATATTCATTGGATTATAAGAATTTCGTCAGTTGTTGAACGAAATGATTCTCTGCGCGGCTATATAAGAAGTTCCACTTCAAAGAAAAAAATACGCTCAACATGCAGGGTAATGTTTCCACAGAAACCGAGCGCATTGATGATTCAGTAGAAGAACTGCGCGGTCGTAAATTTAACACGTTCTGTGTTGATTGTGGGTGGATCTAGCAAGCGAGCCAACAATAAACTCAACAACAACAATTATTATGGAGAATTTAAACGTCACTTGTAATCAAAATCATTACACGTTATTATGCATCTATAAACAGCTGTTAAAGTGAGGTTAATGTGCACATATGGTCACGCATTATCGAACAAGGTGTGTTCGAAAGTCGCTATAGCGTTTAGGGATTTTTACTTTTTACGGATTCCTAGACTGGTTTTTAAATTCGGTATCTAGAAGATACTCTCGTCACGCGGAACAAGCTTTGAAGTAAAACGAGCGAGGGTCTCTATTTAAAATTTTCCGTGACGTTTAAGGGGAAATTACGTGTTACGTTAAGGGGAAACCTTGATAAGGCAAAATTAAAGGAGAAATTATTCAACGACGGGGAAAAATAACAGAAAACTCTAAAGAAGTTTCAATTCTCCCGTGAGCTTATGTGGGTGAAGCTCACCCTTATTTAATTTATTGAAGTGAACCTTCTTTAGCGAAACCGGGAATAGCGACTAGTTTCAAATATATTAACATCCAGTTTTATATGTCTAGATTTCTAAGGTTTGTCAACTTTTCATTTCATAGCCGAGAGCGGTTAGACATTTTTGGGTAGGTATTTGAGGCACTGTGAAAATTTCGACAATAATTCTTTAGTAATATCCGAATACAAAAACACAGACCTCGCTGAAGGGTAGCAGGGCTAACCGATCCATAAATTTTAATCACCTGGCAGGTAGAATGTGCCACCGAAACGACTTGTTTTCTTAATGTAAGTATTTATTTTTGTTACCACAATTATTCTGTTTAAATTTCAACATGCTTCAAATATATTTTTTAAATTTTTCAAAAATGTAATTTTGCAAACACCTGGCTAAGTTTTAGAGCCGATTAAGTTATCTGGCTTTTTTATTTTTCAACTCCTTAAATACTAAATTTCAAGGTATTAAAATTTCAAAATGTCTCAAGGGCGTTTTATTGCAAAAATTTTTTTTGCTAATTTAAAAATTTGAGGGCCGGGTAAATCCCGCTACCCTTCAGCCAGGTCTGTGTTTTTGTATTCGGATATTACTAAAGAGGTATTGTACAAATTTTCACAGTGCCTCAAATACCTACCCAAAAATGTCCTATCAAGTTTCTAAGGTTTGTGACTTCTGCATTTCAAGTACGCGCTTAAGGGGGGAGATGCACTTAGAATTTTTGAAAAATCGATTTTATTTTTTTTTCATATTCTTGAAGTACCTATGATGTTTCAAGAATATTCTCTGAAAATTTCAAGTCAATCCGATGAATAGTTTTTGAGATATTCAGTAATTACTGAAGCAAAATCGAACCTCTAGACTGTGACTAGAGCAGGTTTAAAGGCGTTTTTCTGAAATTTGTGTTTTTTCATTCGGTGACCACTATAACTCGAAAACCACTCGGTGGATATTGATGAAATTTGGATATTTTCTTTTTGGCATTAAAAACTAGTCTTTAATCGAAGGATATTGATTTTTGTTGAAAATTACTATTTTTTTTAAACAATTAACTTTTAACATTTTATCGAAAATCAGAGTCTAAAGTTTCGAAAGCCGCCATTTTGTGAATTTTCAAAACAAAAAAAAAAGCTTCGATTAAAGACTGGATTTATTATTAAACTATAGGTTTATTTTTAGTTTTTTGAATTTAGATGATCCAGAAGGCTGCTGTGATGGTCACCGCGGGGCACTACTCGCGCGAGAGGGTCCAACTAAAATGGCGATATTTTAACAAATATTTTTTGTAAAAGTTAAGTTAAAGCATTGCATGAAAACTCTGTATAATTTATTTTGTAAAATAAACTTAATTACTATAAAAAATAAATTTTTGAAAATAGAGCTTTTTTTCCGCTTCTGAGTGCATCTAGAAGAGCACGCATAAAAAGCATTTCAATGCATACGCCGCTCACTACAGATAAGGGATTCTCTAATCATCATCCAATTGACAGGCATGGTGGAATATACATGTAGCTATCACCCAAGCAGATCTGATTGAGTTGTCCGAGTTAATTATCTCGGAAAGTCGCTGGTGGCTCTTTCTGATCAGTAAGACGGACGGACGGACGTTTTTATTGTTAAGACGCTGTGTGTTGTTTGGTCGGCGCGCGTTTATTTTATGACCGTTGGCCTGGCAGCAATAATGACCGGTTTAAATACTGCATGAGTAATGAAGTATATTTATTTTTGCACGTAGCAAGACATTTCCAAAGGCATCTTTAACGGTAGCTGCGTACCCCGAACGCTCACTACTAACGCTTTTCGTAGCCTTAGAATAGCCGCGACCAGACTTTTTGAAGTTTAACTTCTTTAGTGACGTATCTGTTCGAAAAAAGTAAGAAATCGAGGGGAAGTAGAACTGGCTAATAAAGGGGAAGTTAGTTTGTGTCCTAAATTACATGAAACTAACAAGGACAGAAGTTTTTAGTGTGTTGCTAAGGTATGTGCAAATATTATAAATTAGTTTCACATAAAAAAAAAATTAAATAAAAAGGATCAGGTGAAAAGACCAATTTTTAGGTACGTTTTTATTCGATGTACGACGTTTTGTCGGTATTATTCCGACTTCTTCAAGTATCTCGAAAATTTAGTTAAAATATAAGTCATACCAATATTTTTTTAAATAATGAATTACAATAATAGTCTAAAAATTATTAGCGTCAAATGATTAATTAATATGAAATTTATAATATTTTCAATAATTTAAAGTTTATTGATAATAAAAAAAAAATGTATTATCAATAAATTTTAAATTATTGAAAATATTATAAATTGCATATTAATTAATCATTTGACGCTAATAATTTTTGGACTATTATTGTAATTCATTATTTTATTTAAAAAAATATTGGTATGACTTATATTTTAACTAAATTTTCGAGATACTTGAAGAAGTCGGAATAATACCGACGAAACGTCGTACATCGAATAAAAACGTAAAAATTGGTCTTTTCACCTGATCCTTTTTATTTAATTTATTTCAAGACCTGATTTTTCCTAATATAAAAAAAAATTAAACTTGGGAATAATATTAAAAACTAAAGAAGTTAAACTTCTTATGTGAGCTTGGCAGGGTGAGGCTCATTATAATTTTTTTTTTGCTCCACGCGGAATTTATAATGTCACCGTTATTCAACATTTCAACAAACTCTTTATGCGGTAATAGTTTCAGATAAGTACTAAAATAATAATAATAAAATCAGAGTTTAAAAAAAACTAAAACACGCTTTAATGAAACTAAAAAATACAAAATAATTAGACAACAAAATTAGCTATACTGTGAAAAGCATGGAGTGCTTAATATCGGTAATAATTTTTTTATTTACTAGCTAATTGTAAACGTAGAGCTATCATGAAAATTGAAGTAGACAGCACTCCACGCTTTTTACAGTAAAGTTAATTTTGTTGTCAAATTATTTTGAATTTTTAATGCATAAAAGCGTATTGTTTCAGTTTTTTTAAACTCTAATTTTAATTATAAAATTAAAAAACAAATTGCAACTATGAGGTAGGCAACTCAATGTACGTCACTGTACATCGTGTTTAATCTGACGTTTTGAAATAGGTCCTGGTCAGAACAATGGGACAAACTTATTAAATCAGTGTATTGTCATCGGTCCTTGATACGTATGCAAAGTTTCAGTTTAATCTGACGTTTTGAAGTAGATGAAATTCGCGTTCAAAGATTTCATTACAATCACATTGTTCAGTGCGAATTTGTTTTTAAAAAATCAATTTAAAAGATTTTAGAGTTTTTAAAACAAGTACACAAAAATATTGGTTAAATCAGAAGGGGTTTTATTCATTCAATTTTGCAGACGTCGAAACAATAAAATTATAAAAAAATCATTTTATTTACCACACATACGTTTAAAATAAAATTTCCAAAAATGAACACAGACCTTTTCGATTTCCTCCTGCGGCCTTAAAATTCCGCCACCGCCACTGCCAACTTTCAGTTCTGCACAGCTTAACGTACTGGACTTTGAGCTGGATTCGGTTTAAAACTGAAAAGAAATTAAATCAATTATTTTTACAGAAGTAACTGAATGACAACAAATGTAGGTATGTAAAAAATATTAGTCTGTATACATAAAATTCTTCAATAAAATTATACAGACGTTATTAATGTCCTTGACAATATACATAAAATCTTCTCCATGTAGACATGGAGCCCTATCGAGTACGAAAGCTTTGAGATATTATTCTGTAAACATCGAATTTATAAAATTATAAAAAAAGTATTTTATTTACCAGCTGTAAACCCAAACTACAAAAACTTAATGCACATGGTTTATAAAAAATAAATCACAACACAAAAATTCAGAAAATCCAAAATCGATAGCTTCAAATATAAAACACCGTATAACTTGTTATTAACACAGGTTACGGTGTTAACATTGAAAAAAAATCGAATTAAATAACAGTTCAATGATTCATTTTAATTCTATTGTAATTGCATAATTTAAAAAAAAATTGTAATAACCTCACTCTTTTAAAGCCGGTTAAAAATACACTGATATGGAATCAACAAGTCACAATTTTATGTAAATAGCTGCGTTTTTTTAGGTAATTGTTCTAAGATGAATCAATTGCAATAAAACAGTTAAAGAATGGCACTTTTGTCGCAAAAAAAGTATCACAAATCCGCGAAAAAAATTTCACTGAATCTACAATAGCATTTTGTAACCCCAAAAAGTCAGGTGTCACAGGCTATGAAATTACGATCTGTCTATAGTATTATGTTGTAACAAACAACAAAACGCATTGAATAATTATGAAAAACAATAATGAAATAGATTTACCTTATATATGCAGACGAAACCAAAGTAACATTCAATTGTTCCAGCGTCTATAATGAGTTCCAAATAGATTCCAAATCAAAGAAATATTTCGCACGCAAATCACTTTAAATTATATGCAAAACGTGTAAATTAAATCACTGTTCATAAAACGAAACTGTCTTGTAATTTAAATCAAAGTTTTATAACAATAATTACTTTTAATGTTAAAACAATTGCAGCTGTCACTTATCAAATTGAACATCGTAAGCCTGAAGTCACCAACGAGGATAGGCGAGATGGTTCAACCGTAACTAAGCTCGGATCTATCGATTTTTTAATGACGTTTTGTTTTTGCCCAAATGCACTTTTTATATTCACTGAAAAAACTACTTTTCGCGTTGGGCCCCATTTTGAAAATATATAAAATGGGTAGCCGACATGTTTGTTCATATGTGGCAACATTTGTATAATTGAAAACACTGATTTTAAACTATTAATTTAATAATTATAACTGACGGGGTTGTAGGACACCTTCTACTGTTCACTTGTCCTGAGGTGAATGACCGGGGTGATGTTCGTTTTTTTTGTTCTAGAACAACATAGAAGGAACACTGATTTTCTTAACATGGCGTCACCGTTGAAATAATTTAAATAAATATTTTGCAAAAAATTATTGAATTAATATTTTTTTGCGTATATTTATTTTAAATTGATTGTAATTTTATAATTTGTTTAAATAATTAATAGTACCATAACACAAAATGCAAAATATTGTTTTTTATAGTTTTGACGTACAATATTTTTTATTAAAAATTAATTAAATAGGTGCCTAGTAGATATTATTTTAATAAAGTAGCCTTACTTGAAAGTTTTATTACAAATAAGACATAATCATATCAATAACATAAATGCAATGTAAAAATAAATTTTGATGACAATTTTCACCCATTACTAGCAGGGTTCGAATCCCACATACGACAAACATTTTCTTTCGAATACTTTTTTTTCGACTTTTTTAATTCAGATTGGACTTTTAACATATAAAATGCATTTTAATAAAACCGCAATCAATATATATTTTTGTATTTAATTATTTTTCATATAGGCATTAATTATTAACACGCTAATAAAAGCATATTATTAATAATAATGTATTTAACGTCCGTTTTTCGACGTTATGTCATAACAGACGCCACTCGCACCATTACTATTTTTTCATCTACCACTTCCAGTTATTTTCTACATTTTTAAAACTTCAACTTAAGTAATAGCAATCTAATGTCGTTTGCCTTTTTCTGTTTCGTTCAGCAAGCTGTTGTCGATAGCAAGATATTGCATCAATGACACTTCGTCTTGCCTTTGAACTTCTATCAACAATTGAATCATTTTGTATAAACTGATCCATAATTTACGTTATAGTAGCTAAACTTTTTTTTTAAACCGCGTAATACTGAAACAGTGTTAAGTGGATCAGCGTTAAGCGAGGTCTTACTGTATAGGTATTTATATCTGACGAATATCTCTTCAAAACAGTTTCAAATAAGTTGTTGAATGGCCCTCGTAACAAGACGGGGCGAACCGCGTGAATGTATTAATGTGTTATGTGTTTTAGATGATTGAACATAATGTAATTTGAAATATTAACTCATTAAGTGGCAGGCTGTGAAAATAACTTTTATAAATTACTTGCGGCCGGTGCCTTGCGAGAACCGGACGGACAGACGGCGGTTCGTTCGTTCGTTCATTAACACAATATAATATCAACACATGTTACCGGCAAAGAACAGATCTTGTACCGACGCTAAAATAACTAATTATTTGGTTGGCGTGCCTATGTCAGATTATTTTAACAATCGGTTTATCAACGTTTGTGACTTCGCTTGTCGAGCGTCTATAATCGAGGTTTCCAACTTTTTCTGGACCACCGCCCCCTTCCAACGTCCCATAGTCCATAATACTTTATTTTATATGAAACTAGTGAGCCCGGCCCACGAATTTTTGAATAAATTAAATATAATTTAATTATATCGCTTATAGAGGTACAGGCAAGTAGTAGTCTCAGTTATAGAGGTCCATGAATGAAAAACGTCTTTCTTATAGAGGTTTCTGTTTCTCACTTATAGAGGTTTTAGAAGAAAGTCACAAAGACGGTTCCTGGCAATTACTCTCACTTAGAGAGTTTTCTCGCTTACTATGTTCTCACTCAGGTTTCTAAATCTAAAAAAATATAAACAAAATTGGTCGGAACATTAAAAAAAAAATTTCTGGATCTCGACAACAGCGCCACCTACTGGATCCAACTATAGCTATAAACCATCCAGGTAACCCCGAACAAGTATAAAAAAAATAATCAAAATCGGTCAAGCAGTTTAGAAGGAGAAGAATTACGAACACACTGCACACAGTAATTTTATGGGTGAAGTACAGGTTATAAAAATAATTGCGTGCTATGCTCAGCTTGACCGTAATTAAGAAATGTTAAGTAACTTTACCTTTTCAAAAAAAATTATAGACTGTTTTAATTGAAAGTAATTTTTATAGTTTAGACGAATTCTTTTTAAACATGTTTTAAATCTCATTGTGTAATCATCTGCTGATTTTTTGTATCCAACTTTTTTGGCTATGCAAATAAATTATTATTAATTTATAAATATTTTAGAGGAATTAGGATCAATGAAATTAAAAGACAAATTATTATTTCAAAATGTTTCGTATTAAATCAATACTTCATGAGGTGATCTTAATTAATTGTCTTAATAATTAGATTTAATTTAATTATCTTGTTATACTATTTTGCGATATCATAACAAATCAAAATTTTAAGTAGTTACAGAGTAAAAATTTTTTTTATTTGTCGCGGGTAGCGGCCAGTTTTACCAAACGGGTACGGAGACATAAGAGAGAGGATGTCTTTGACTATAACATATAGAGTTAGTTGATTTTTGATTAGATATTCTCGGCTTGACCACACATACAAGTCGAGTTAGCTTCCACTAACAATATTATTAATCGCCTGCTATAATCTAACCGTCTGACACTTCTGTTTTGTTTTATATACATCACATTATGTTCTATTTTATCTACGTGACCGGTTCCATAAAATAAAAAGAATCGAGCCCTGCTCGAATCCAGTCGCGAAAGAACCCTTTTCTTTATCTTAAAACAATAAAACGTTGGATACTTTAGTCTCATTAATTTCGTTATTGAATTTCTGACATTCAATTTATTTCTACAGGACGACATAAAATAAAATTCGAGTTTAAAAAAATTAAACAACACGCTTTTATGAACAAAAAAATGCAAAATAATTTGATAACAAAATTAGCTTTACTATATAAAGCGTGAGGTACTAACTACTTAAATTTTTGTAATAGCTCTACGTTTACAACTAGCTAGTAAACGAAAAATGTATTACCATCTGGTGGCAAATGTTTATTTTAACAGTTGTCGGTAATATTAAGTGACGTAGTGGCGTTGAAGTCTCTGAATGGAACAGAATAAAATTTATTTCCACTCTAATATATTACGTAACTGACCGGTAATGGTGCAAAGTATTCGCACGGCTCCGCTAGTAATAATTGAAAAAACATTGAAAATACAATTCTTAACTTCCAATCTGCAGTGAGCCAGCAGTTATGGATAACAGATGCTCAACAACTGAGGTTATCTTCATCTATACCGGCAACTTGAATGAAAATTTAACATCATTTCTAAACAATCTCGCCTCTAGCGGCTTAGCCTCGCCTTTTAGTGCTTTAACCTGATACTAATAAATATTGTTTATTATATCTATTCTAGGATTTGCAGGCAATTATTAGTTTATTGATTCATTAATATTTTTACTTCTTATACAAATATTCAATAAAAATCAAATGAAGATATATTACGAGTATGTGGGCTTGCATGGCCGACGTTGTTTTAAGTCTAATGGTTTCCGAGCTTGCAGGTCGTGATCCACTGGTATTTCCACCTGACGGAAATAGTCGGGTGGCACTCGGAAATACTCGTTGTCTACCGCAGTTGTAGACGAAACGCCAGGTAGAAATACCCAATGGAGTACGGTCTACAAGCCTGGAAGCCAAGATGATTTATAAATATTACAGTTTAGAATTATGATTATATTCTCTAAGACGCATTTATGATTTGTGTTGTCTAGCGTTTCTAATTTACAGCATAAAAAGAACAAAAACAAATAGGTTATGAACTGATTTACGAAAAACGAATTAAATCATAGATTTCCAGCGGGGGAGGTACCGCTCCCCAGTGGGCGCTGGAGCTTTCTGTGAGACTTTATGATTTTTAATAGATAAATTAGGTATAGTACGTGCCACGGATCTAAAAGGATCGGAAGTTAGATGCAAATGGTATAGTCGGTTGAAAAACAACAAACTTGCGCTTATTATTATTTTTAATTTTTCTTTAATCTAAAGGTCTAATTCCTTGCATAAAGTCATCCAAAAAATTATTTTTCGTGCTTGTCTATGCAAAACTGTATTAGGCACCTTGATCAATTAACAATCAAAGAAACAACTTAACAATAGCATACTGGACTGTACTTTATAGCAGGAAAGCGACAAGTGACACGACAACCAGCGATAACCAATCACCGACGAGCGCACGTTCTGTGCCGGTAACTGGGAGGTGGTGGGAGTCTTCCTTTCCCACAAAACAACCAGGACGGCTCTAAACTATGCATTTGCGACGCTGTTTGTGACTAACTTCAGAACCTTTTAGAACAGTGGCGAGTATTATACCTATTCATAACATGAACAATATTTTAATGTCATATAAAATTATCTATTATAAGCTAGGAAGGGAGTTGGTGGTTCAGAAAAGGTTGGAGACCTCTGAACTAAATCAAGAACTCAAATAAAAACCACGTAATGTTTTCGACGGTGTCATATTAATTTACACTTGTACCTTTTATCCGAGGTACCATTATGGTAATAGAATCCATCGGACTGAGTTATGCAAATGATAGCCCGGGTTAATTAACGCAGCCATGTTTCGGTTATATATTGCAGCAAAGGTGAGGTCCCATTTTTACATAGATTGGTGACCGGTGAATAATCGATAGCACTGATACCAATATGTGTGGTCAGAATATTTAATTACCCTGCTCCAACAAAAAAGACACTGATCTGTTATACTTACAGAACGACACTAGAGATCGATTGATTTAAAAACGTTTAGACAAGTTATTTTTTATCAGAGTCAATAGTTTTTTAAAATGCTGCATGATTTAATGGCACGCTTTTTTCACGACAAAATGGCTTCCTGAAGAACAAATCAATGTTTTTTTAGTTGGTACGTTTATGCGGAAATTGAACCACTTAAGAGAACATACAATAATTCATCACAACAAAAATAGTCAGCGAATTTTCAAAATGATTTTGTAACCGTGGTCTACTTAAATTCTCATAATAGATCTACGTTTACAATTAGCTAGTAAAAATGAAAGATTTATTACCGATATTAAGCTTTTTGCAGTTAAGCTAATTTTGTTGTCAAATTATTTGGCATTTTTTAGTTCATAAAAGCGCGTTGTTTTGGGTTTTTTAAACTCTGATTTTAATTAATAATAATAAAAGGCCCAAAAATGTTGGTTGAAACGTCTTTTATATAAATAAAAACCAATTGAACAGTATTGCAAGTAATTTTATTTTGTTAATCTGATTTTAATTATTAGACTAAAAAAGCAATATAGCATTTGACTATGGGGTAGACAACGCAACGTATGTCACTGTACTTGCTTGCTTGCTGTAATTTTTCAAGTTTTTTTATCCTGTAGGTCCTGGTCAAGATAATAGGACTTATTAAATTATTGTATTGTCATCGGACCTTGATAAGTGTGGAAAGTTTTAGTTTAATCTCATGTTTTGAAGTGGGTGAATTTCACGTTCAAAGATTCCATTACAAACAAACAAACAAATATATAGTTAACGTTAATAAAAGCGTGTTAAAAACAAAATATAATAGCCATTTCAAACAATTTTTGTTCCTTTAATTTAAATCAATTTTCCCCGATACAACTTTTTACTTCTGGACAAAACTATATCGACTCGAATGGAACATAAGAAGTTTTAATACAGAAACCATGAGTCATGCTACGACTGCATTTATTACTATGTATTTAATAATACAAGATCAAGTCATTCAATCATAATTATATGACAATTATTGTTATGATAGATTCAGCGAAACGATTTATTAACACTTGTGTAGCCGTATAACCATATCCCTATCAAACATATCAAAAGACCTTATTGTATATAATTAGAGGTGCCTTTCACGAGACCCCACAATCGACAAAACGGCGCGCATCAAATTAAAAGTACGGTCACAAATGCAACCAGTTAAAATACGATCAAGTATTCACCCAAAATATTAGATGTGTCTGGTATATTAAAAGATTGAAATAGAATGGGGTGGTCTCTTGGCCCAAATACATCACATCCTGAAAGGATGTTTGTGCTTCCCCTTTTACTGGATCTAGTCAACAAATAATCTGGATCTTCTTATGAGTTCCAGAAAATTGTCCTGTGGAACTATTCCATCCTCATCGATGTAACCAAAGATGGTTGTTCTCCTGTAAGTTAAAGCCTCATTCGAACACGATTTGGGTGGCTGTTTCATCCTCCATTTCGCAAAATCTACATGTAGATGTTTTCTCAGGAAAGCATGACCGGTTAAAAGCCCAATCACCTTCCTGAGTATCGGTCTGCTTAATTAAGTCGTCAGTTAACTTTGAGGAAGGACCTACAAGCATTTTCTTCCCATGTTTATTACCTGAAGCCAGGTCCCAATCTGAGATATGCTGCTCACAGGTTCATCTCCTGACAGTTGGGTGGACATTTCTATAAGAAATGCCACAGACTGGGTCAGGTCCAATTAATTTCTCAGAAGCTTCTTGTCTAACAAGAGTATCTGCACTTTCATTACCGCGAATGCCTTCATGACCTGGTGCCCACACGATACGAACTTTATTTTTCTGACCAAGGTTATTTACAAGTCGGTGACAATCTCAAACCAGGTTAGAGCTGAATTTGTAGGATTGTAGAGATTTAATTACTACCTGGCTATCAGAAGTTTGGTATATTAGCGTAGTATAGATAACTCAGTGCACGGTCCCAGGTTACCAGGAAGGAAGAAGAGGTTTTTAGTTGGTATTGAATTCGCCCAAAATATTAGATGTTTTTGGTATATTAGTGTAAGTGTAGATAACTCAGTGCACGGTCCCAGGTTACCAGGAAGGAAGAAGAGGTTTTTAGTTAGTACTGAATTCACCCAAAATCTTAGATATTTTTGGTATATTAGTGTAGTGTAAACAACTCAGTGCACGGTTCTAGGTTACCAGGAAGGAAGAAGAGGTTTTTAGTTAGTACTGAATTCACCCAAAATCTTAGATATTTTTGGTATATTAGTGTAGTGTAGACAACTCAGTGCACGGTTCTAGGTTACCAGGAAGGAAGAAGAGGTTTTTAGTTAGTATTGAATTCGCCCAAAATATTAGATGTTTTTGGTATATTAGTGTAAGTGTAGATAACTCAGTGCACGGTCCCAGGTTACCAGGAAGGAAGAAGAGGTTTTTAGTTAGTATTGAATTCGCCCAAAATATTAGATGTTTTTGGTATATTAGTGTAAGTGTAGATAACTCAGTGCACGGTCCCAGGTTACCAGGAAGGAAGAAGAGGTTTTTAGTTAGTACTGAATTCACCCAAAATCTTAGATATTTTTGGTATATTAGTGTAGTGTAGACAACTCAGTGCACGGTTCTAGGTTACCAGGAAGGAAGAAGAGGTTTTTAGTTGGTATTGAATTCACCCAAAATAATGTGTTTGATATATTAACGTAGTGTATTTTGGTGTTCTAGGTTTCGTCGCGATTTAAATCGCAGCGAGTCGCTAAAGTGTATGGCGAACTTTATCGCCGAATTATATACAGGCAGATCTCAGTTCGAAAGAGGAGACCCCACAAGAAAAAAGAAGGCGCATCAAATAGTCAACTAATGAAGTTTAAATACCTGCACATTATGTAGCATAATAAATATTATGTACTCTCATAACATTGTGTTAAACGAGATTGCTCGAATGCTGTTTTAGCAGGGCCGGCTTTAGAATCGCAGCGGGCCTTAAACTCAATTCGAAAACAAACTTGGAATATTTTCACAATTTTATAATCGGTATATATTATTTGTTTTTGTCGGTATGAAATATCTCCCTTAATAATGTATCAAAATTAATGTTTGTTACGCCATTTCGGAGATTATTTTTCTCTTTAATCACGAAAAATAAATTAATATCTTAAAAGTAATGTTTTCATTAAAAAAATATAAAATTTAGCTATCTGGTGGCAATCTATTTATTTGAACAGTTGTCGGTAATATTAAGTGACGTAGTGGCGCTGAAGTCTCTGAATAGAACAGAATAAAATTTATTTTCACCCTAATATATTACGTAACTTACCACTAATGGTGCGAAGTAAAAAAATTAGGCGAAAATATTTTTGCGTAATTTTAAAAAGTAGGTCATCTTGCAAATAATTAAGGCCACCCCTGGCCATTATCACGCATGTGTAGTAAGGCAGTTATGAAAATGTACGACAAACAAGCAGTTTGTCTGACTGGTTTCTTTTTTCGGTGTGGCAAACATTCAAATTTATGTGCCGTTTATGAAAGGAATTAATGTTGTATTGATTACGAACCTATACAGAATGAGTCAAAATATCATTTCATTTATACTATTATCATGACAGTTTGTAGTGAGTAATATCGCCTAAATAATTCGGAAAAATATCTCAGTAATTAAAAACGGATAGAGCGATTTAAAGAAATTCGATAATATTCTGAACAAAATGGCGTCGAAAATTTTTAAATCGGTTTGCAACTGACGAAGCTATTGCAAAACATATACAAAAAATAATTTTTAAAAAAATACGCGTCAAATTGTATACGTCGCAGGGAAATGATGAAAACGGAAATTTGGTCAAATCCATTAGGTAGACGATCAATCATGGAAGGTCTGCCGAGAATTGATCATCTATTTTAGGAATTTGATCAAATCTCCGTTTTTATCATCTTCCTGCAACATATATACTCTTCTTTTTTGAAGTCGATTAAAATACTGTACGATTCCAAACTTACGGAAATTTATTTTTAAAAATATTATTCACATAAAAAAAAATAAAAATCAAATTTAAATGATTTACTCGAGTTATCTGAATTGAAAATTATCATCAAAAACGCGTTTAGGTGCGTAAGTCAAAGCCATAACTTTGAAGGAAGAATAGATATTTCGAATAATAGAATGATATTTATTTACTACTGTTGAAGAATCCCCAATTTCAAAAATCACTAATAAACTATCAAATACATAAATAATGTAAAGAAAACCATAACCAAAAAACTATTTGTAAAATTTTGTACGGTATTCGGTACCTTTGTATACGTGCAAATTTACTTCAAAAATGAAAATAAAAAAATCATGATGGGTGGTAAATAATGACTCCTCAGTTCTATGACCTCAATTCAAAACGGTTTAGGTTATATTCTGGGTATAAAAAAAAGACTTAAGATGATTTAGTTTCCATTTGACGCGTGACTAGTTTAATCCCAATCGGATCAGTGGTTTTGGAAAAGCACGTGATTTTACAAACATTCAAGTTGTAGTCTGAGAACTGAAGGTATTAATTAGATTTTCCAGTTTATTAATTAAAAAATAATATATCTAATTTTTGTTGACATCTACGTATAACTTGCTAATAAGAGGATAAGTTTGTAAGTTTGGATATTATCTCCGAAACTACTCAACCGATTTTAATTTTTTTTTTGCCAGTATTTAGAATGGACCTTTAAGATGGACATACGCTATATATTATCGCGTTAAAATAAAAGCGTTTTTCGTGGTGACCAATTTTGCAACGCAAGTCGACAAAAAAAACCGTTGTTACTAGCGAGCGGGGGCAGCCTCGCAAGGCATGATTGCAAAACGGTGGAGCCGAAGGGCTCACTACTTTTGTTGCTGCCGAGTGACAGACGGGCAACCACGAGAGTGATTCTATAAGGGTTTCGGTTTTCATCGAACGTACGGAGCCCTAAAAATAATTAGAACAAAATGACATTCCGTATCGATTTTTACATCATGCGAGGAAACTGGTAAAGCCATGTTAAATTGTTCGACGTAAGCACTTTTGACTTTTGCCTGCCGTTCAAGTACCACTCATAAACTGTAAGAAAACAAATAATTGCATTTTAAAAGTCTCTCTTATTATTGCCATTCACAGAACCAAAGTGGAACAAATTCTTTAAAGAAATCAAGTTGACTTTGCTTTCATTGTATATTTTTGAACAATGTTACGAGGTACTGAGCCATTGTCGTGGAGTTCATAAAAAGGCAGATGGCACTTCAGGTACTTCAAGAAAAAACAGACAGTAAAATAGTTTTTAAACCACACGAAAAAAGATTCTAATTGTATGCATTTACCTCTACCGAGTCGATATTGATGTAATGAAATACAAGAACAAAAAAAATAGAGTTTAAAAAAAACTAAAACAGTACGCTTTTATGAACAACCATATCTTCTTACAGGAACATTGGTTGGAAACTGGTTTCGAGATGAGAAAAATGGGTCTTTTTAGTGATCCGCACCTTTTCATTTGGATCCCGTATGTGAGCCGGCTCACTGAACCGGTTCAAAAAGAGCCGAGTTCTGAATATGTTACTGCAATCTGCCACTCAGTTACCTAGTTCAGTCAATCATATCACGACCTGTATAGAATCAAGAATGCACAGCCAAACATGTGATGCATGAGTCATTTGAGCTGACATATGCATCAAGGCAAGAACTGATACGTAAGTGTAAAATGTGCTTCTGTGTGTTAAGGTGTTTCACTGAGTTATGCGGATCCGTTGATCCGTCGGCTCAAAAAAAAGTGAGTCGGCTCTCACTGATCTTCTGTCGGAATCGGCTCTTTGATCTGAGTTACCCAACTCTAAACTGGTTTCCCCTCGGTGCAGAGTTTAGGACATTGATTCTTCAGAGAATCATTTATACTAGCCATACTCAAAGTGTGCTCCACGGAGCCCTGGGGCTCCGCTAGATCTTCCCAAGAGCTCCAACGAAATAATATCAACCTAAAGAACGGAACATCGACACCGACAGTTGGTCAAAAATAAAAAAAAACAAAACAACTTCATACCTCCCATTAAATGGAATAAATTTTATCAATTTCTATTGGTAAAGAACGTATTTTTGTATGATTTTCATTAAATAATGAACATATTTTAGGGCTCCGTAGAATATTTAGTGTGTTCAAAGAGTTCCGTCACCAAAAAAGTATAAGAATTGCTAGATTAGGTAAAGAGAATTTTATTTATTCTACATATCTTGTGTTATCAACATTGCAACAAGCTTAAACGACTGCCCAAGGATGAGATATGGACTTGTTGATATGTGTTTAAAATCCGAGAGGAAACACCAATTAATACATATCGGATTTGAACTCAAAAAACACACAAGCTTTTAATTAGCTAAATTTGTTACTCTAATGCTGGGTTGCAGAAAGCGTTGTCAAAAAATCTTATTTGACAATAACCTTAGATTGTGAACATACATACTTCTCCATAAGAAAAGCATAGAACTTTAATTCGATTTTGTTCGAAAAATAATTGATCGATTGAAATGATATTTTTTTTAAACTGTGTATGCGTGTATTTCACATAGTTTTTTGCATAATTTTTACTTCAAAACGACATTTTTCTACGCATTTAAATCAAAATTTGACTTGAAAAATGATGAAAACTGTAATTATATTAATATTACAATCTAAGATAATTGTCAAATACAATTTTTTGACAATGTTTTGTGTTACCCAGCATAAGTCTAATATACCAAATCTTAAGAACCTTAAATTTCCACGTTGGACAAACAAAATCAAAATAGTAACAGGAAAGGATGATTTGGTTGAGGATCAAATAAATAAGCTTTACCAAAGTTTCGCTAATGGCCAACGTTTCGAAAAATATATTTTCATCTTTCAGCTTAAGACCCTGAAGATGAAAATATATTTTTCGAAACGTTGGCCATTAGCGAAACTTTGGTAAAGCTTATTTATTTGATCCTCAACCAAATCATCCTTTCCTGTGACATTCTATTGGATCAACACCACCATATACGAAGAACAAAATACTAACCATTTATAATGTTCTAAGCGTATTCCGTCACCGGCATGTCTCGGCGTCAACCATATTGAGGGTATATTTTTCACACAATTGACGCTTTCGAGAGGATAATAAACCAGATTTTGAACTAATCTTTTGTATTAACCTGAAGTGTGCCCATTTTTCTGAATAGAAATACATTTGAATTGAAATCCATACACCTTTACGAATATTTGAAAATAATATACTTTGTGCTATTCGAAGTGTTTTTATTACCGTTAATTATATCTGCCCAAAAAGACATTCTCACAAAATAATAACCCAGTTGGAAATCAATCGATTTCGTATTGCTTCTCGTAAAAAGAAGTGGGTTTGACTTGTTTCAAAAAGTCATTGTAGGCGTGAGAAATTTATTACATTTCATGAATAGTTTTTTTTTATTGTTGTTGGTATCACAAAGCGTGCAGACGTGCTGGCGCCTCCCATATTTTGGATTCACGAGTATTGAAACTTTTTAAAAATTCCAAGACAGAAATTAAATTTCGTTGTTCTTAAGGTCATTAATATTACGAGGTAAAGTTTGTTTTAGGTAATCTCCGAAACTACTCACCCGATTTCAAAATGTTTTCACCAATAATTAGAATATTATGTAATTTTAGTCACAATTAATGACTAAATTTGTTTTTAATACCGAGCTACAGCCCGGAAACCAAGCAGATTTGTTGTTCAACTGTTTATATTACGTTGGTAATAGACCGAAAGCTGTTAGACATTTTTGGGTTGGTATTTGAGGCACTGTGAAAATTTGTACAATATCTCTTTAGTCATATCCGAATACAAAAACACAGACCGGATTAAAGGGAAGTGGAGCTTAACCGACTCTCAAATTTTTATTCACCTGGCATGTAGAATGTCCCACCGAAACGACCTGTTTTTTTTTTAATATATCTATTTTTAGTTATCAATATTATTGCGTTTAAATTTCAACGTACCTCAAATATATTTTTTAAATTTTTCAAAAATATAATTTTGCAAACACCTAAGTTTTAGACCCAATTAAGAAATCTAGCTTTTTTTATTTTTCAACTCCTTAAATACTAAATTTCAAAATACATCAAAGGCTCTTTCATGCGAATTTTTTTTGTTAATTTAAAACTTTGAGGGTCGGTTAAGCCCCGCTACCCTTCAGCCAGGTCTGTGATTTTGTATTCGGATATTACTAAAGAGTTATTATACAAATTTTCACAGTGCCTCAAATACCTACCCAAAAATGTCTAACAGTTCTTCTGCTATAACTTCGATGATTCATTGATACCGAAAGTTGAATAATAGCTAAATATTTATACAGCAAACAACTGAAGTGAGATTAATTTAGAAATGATTAATTACTCATCTGACGCGTCTTTTTATCGAAATTCTTCCCGGATCACAAAAAGGTGATTAGTAATAACAGAGAAATAAAGACACTTGAAAATTCTACAAAAATTCTTGATTAAATTATTTCTCGACGTTCGTTTCGGACAATAAGTCCATCCTCGGGAATATAAAATATTCCATTCCTGAGGATGGATTTATTGTCCGAAACGATCGTCGAGAAATAATTTAATCAAGAATTTTTGTAGAATTTTCAAGTGTTTTTATTTATATGTTATTATTAAATATGTATTATTACTATATGTGAATTTAATTTGAAAGTTAGTGAAAATAATAACACGATAATTATTAATTCATCTTTAAAGTTCAATTCCAGATATATGTTATAATAGAAAACAGTATCACGGGTAATTGGAATATGATATTATATCATAGTTTTACTATCATTTAAGCATATTGAGAGCTTGAAAAAGTCTTAATTAAAGAAAAGACGAAACGCTGCAATCAATGAGTGTTTAAATTGATTTATTTTCATTATTCCAATTACCCGTGATACTGTTTTTTATTATAATTATTAATTTTCACTAACTTTTAAATTGTTCCAGTAGCATTTCAGCACTGGATGGATCCAACCGCTGGACTCTGGAATGTTACAGGAATAATGTAAACCGAATTTTAAATGTGTTTATTGAAAGACGTCTTACGTTTATCCTACATAAGAGGTATATTAAATACATACATAGACACTAATATCCTCAGATGTTGAGCGTCTATAACCTACAATCTCTTTCTCTCTTTAAATACATATAACATTCCAAAGCCATTGATTTCGTCCAGATTCAAAGTCCGACTTATAACATTTTTAATACGGGCCTGAGTAAGAGCGAGTCCCTGTGTCTAAAAAGAAACCCGTATTTCCATCAGCACCAGGCCACACGGCTGTTCCGTACACCAGATCGAGGTGGTGGTATTTTCGATCTGTGCATGGCATTCGAAAACTACAATAACATGCAATCAGTGGTCTATTCACGACTCTTGAATAAACCAACACAATAACTAGGGATGGGTAAACTACCCATGTCTGTTGATCACAAAGAACTGTTCAACGGTCAACCGTGACAACGTGAAATTTAGCCAGTTTATTTGTGCTTCGTAAATCCGACCGACTGTGGCTATTTTTTAATTTTATAAGTTGGTCCGAGCAACTGAGGCAATAATTGACGCAATTTATATTCTTGTAAAATGTCTAAATAAATACCGCATTATTAAATATTAATATTATTACGCCTCGGACGAAGCCAAGCCAGATTACTCATCTTTACATAAATGTTAACGTCATGAATTTAATTTAAGTAATACAAAGAAATGCGCGAATAAAATCCACGTTTAAGCAAGTTTATCATCTCAATGAACAAGACCAAGACCAAGACCGAAAGAACAAGACCAAGACAAAGTTTGCACGACCGAGACTAAATGCGCAACATTGTTTCATCTCAATCGCTTGCGGAGACGCGGATCCCAATGAACAAGAACAAGACTACGACCGAAAGAACAAGACCAAGACTAAGTATGCACGACTAAGAATAAATTCGCAAGACTAGTCGAACGGGTTATAAAACATTGTTTCATCTCAGTCGTTTACGGAGTCGCGGGTAGCGCTTGTATATATTGATGAAACCTCATCCTTGGAAACAAATACAGTATTGTACTCGTATATCAGAGACATAGGCGATATTGTTGGCCAATTAGGCTCTTATTTCACGCCTGTGGCCTGTTCACCAGCACACAATAAGCGCATTCATTGCGATTACCTATTCACCGATCGCGACGGACGACGACGTACCAACGTAACAACAAAACGCACACATGCGTATGTTGGTAACTGTGATGCTCAGATTTTACATCCAGTGCTACCACCACGAAGACGTGAACTGACATACGTTTTTTCATGATTTTTGCGTCCACAAAAACAAGTCCACATGATAGTTCATTTTTTTTACACTAATAGCGCTGACGTTAGTGAATTACTGTTTAATCCACCGGAGGACAACCATCTTTGGCTACATTGATGAGGATGGAATAGTTCCACAGGACAATCTAGTAGAAAATCTTCTGGAGCACATAAGAAGATCCCGATTATTTGTTGGCTAGATCCAGTAAAAGGGGGAAGCACAAAGATCCTTTCAAGATGTGGCTCATTTGGGCCAAGAGACCACCCCATTCTATTTTAATCTTGAATCTTTTTTAGCAAATTACTAAAGTCCCTAGATTTGACAGAGTACCGCAATCGTCCACCATTTTGAGGCAAACGATTCAATTTAAAAGTTGAACGGAAGTTTGGATGAGGAACAATCAAAAGAAAAAAGCTTTAACGATGGTTCGCTTGTGGCCAACGTTTCGAAAATATTTTATTTCATCCTCACAGCCTATGAGTAAACTTTTTTTCTTTTGTTTGTTCCTCATCCAAACTTCCTTTCAACGTTTACATTATTGGAACAAAACAAATATGTACTAGCAAATTCAATTTGAAGAAATTTTTAGTAACTAAGAAAAAATTTATTTATTGTAGACTATAGACGCTCGATAACTTAGAACATTAGTGTCTTTACATGAGCAGAGGCAGGATTCTAACCCACGACAGTCCGGTCAAGAAGCCAGTACGCTAACCACTGGACCATACTGTACTCATAGAAAAATAATAACAAGTTCAGAAATAAATATCATATCATATATTCATCCGATTACGACAAAACTTTGGATGAGTTGTTATGCGGACGCCTGCAAAGGTTTTTGACCCCAAAAAAATCATATTCTTATAATAAATAATGAAAAGAAATTCAAAAATAAATTAAAAGACTGGCTAATATATGCCATACAGTTTCAAAGAGTTTTTTAATTGTTTTAATTGTAAAATTCAAAAATTGTTTTTATTGTAAACTCTGTAATTTGACATGTTGCATTCTAAATAGGTTAAGCAATAAATTCATTTGTATTAAATTAATGTTGGTTAGAGCCTCTGGTAGCGACTAATGTATCGAGGAACTTTCCAAACAACCAGATAATTTTGATAAATTAGAAAATAATCATCAACTAAGAATCGTTTTTTTAAATAATTGAACAATTATAATTAAAGTCAGGTGATAATCAAAACCTCGCAATTATAATAAATTAAATATAGTTACATTTCAAAATAAACTTCTCTAATAGTTATGGAACATTATACTTACATAATAATTATATTAATCCCAGGTGAATAGTAGTTTAAAACTTAATAAAAAAAAACCGAATAATATTTATATTCTAAATATTTAGAGTTACAATAATTACAGATGTGTTACAGCTCGTGAATTTAATTAGTCCCAGGTGATTACAGTGAGTTAAAACCCGTGACAAATGTCCATCGATTTCAAAGACCGCACCTGCCACATTTTAGTCGGCTCACCGACTCACTGACTACTAACTTTGCATAATAAACATGCAATCCGAATTCACGAAATATTACGAAATTGTCGAAATTTCATGGTCTTCTCTAGACGAATGTAAAAAACTATAAAGATTTTAAAAAATTACGAACTGCGATCGCAAAAGACACTTTACTACTGTTTTTATTAGCTGTGATTGTAGTATATTGAGATTGACCTGAGTTATGTAACAGTAGATAAATGATGTAACTCTATTACTGCAAGAGTATTTAGTTAAAATGAACAAATTTGAATGTTGGATAAGTATGCCAATTTAATTTATAATTTTAAGGCTGTCGGAACGCTTTGAATTTAAGCCACACTACGAGGTTAAAAAATGCTATTGCAAGGGTGCCGCATTCAGTTGATTATTCTACATTTTGGAAATATTTTGAAGATTTAAAAAACTTTTCCGAAAATGCAAGAGTCACTTTAGGTTGGTGATGGAACAATTTTGTGAAATAAGTACGAATAAGGTCGTAGTGTGACATTGAAAACGTGTGTTTTTTTTTGGCACAATTAATGCCATCTTTTTTCTAGTAAATCGTACATAAATTACAAAAGTAGTTCATTAGAGACCTAGATTTGTCCTTTATCTTCCTTATAGAGAAAGATTTTTTGCAAAATGTTGACGAATAAGTCTACAATCAAGTGTTCCGACAGCCTTAAAATGTATATTTTTACATAATAATTATACCAGATTTACTTCTGTAATGTGTAGTGTCAAATACCATAGACTCTTTTTAGTGTATTTGCCATATGGCAACATACACTATTGGCGTCGGTCGGATGGCGGGACCTAGGGGTCGGACCAAAATTTCTCGACGTTTCATAACCTCCTAAACACTTTGCCACCATTTTTAAAAATGTTTATATATATATATATATATATATATATATATATATAGGTATATATGTGTGCGGGCTATAACTTTCGAAGAAGTTAATTTATTTTAACGAAATTTGGCACACATGTTGGAATCCATCACCGCACGAAGCCTATTTAAAATGGGCCCAATCGGGCCATTTTAAGGGTAGTTTTTAGGGGTTGAAAAAAGTTTTTGGGGCCCAAAATACCGAAAAAATTCTCCGAATCGTTTCAAAATTGAAATTTAACCCTCCGGTAGTAATTAAAAAGTGTCCCTAAAATTTTAATAAAATCGGCCCGACAGGACCGGACTTACAAATTTTATGAAAACACTAGTTTGCAGACAGTGACTTATTTATTGAAGGATGTATTTAATTCGGTGTAGACGTTAGATTGATAATAATATTACAATTAAGAAAAAAATTGTTATTTTAAGGGGTGTATTAAGGGGTTAAATTTTTTATTTTGCTCAAAAACAAACTTAATGTCACATAATAAAAGTATAAAACCACACGACCCTATACAAGTAAATACACTATATTGTCGACAGGGTTTTGGCACTGCGACCCGGGTTTTTTCTTTACAAATGTATGTTTAAATAAAATACAGACAAAAGCTTATTTTTTTGATTTTTTTTTCTATATATATAGATGCTATATTTGTCTTTTTTATCTGATTTTAATAAATCATTTTTTTACACTTTTTAAATAACTAATGCCTGCTCGTTATTTTTTCCAAAAATTTTAACCGAATCGGATATTCTAAAGATTATCGCACGCCACTGTTAATAATTTCGCAAAAAAGGTGTTCTATGTAACAAGTTTAGGTACCTATTGCACCAAAAAAATTAATAAGCATCAAATACAAATATTTACACATAAATTTATACTTAGTACTAACTAAATTAGAGCAATTGTGACTTATATATTTCAATTTGAATTACGTGAACTTTCTGATCTTATCAAACGCTATTTAAAATACGAAAATTCGCTAAGAACACGAAATATGCGAATTTTATAATACTAATAAATGATCAATGCTTATAAAACACATAATGCATGGTTTATAATATTTTGGAATTTAGCTTACATAATATATCAAACAGTAAAATCTAAAACACTTAGTGATGAGCGATTCTTCAAGATCAAATCCAAGACCATACTCATACTATAGCAAGACCAAGACCAAGACCAAGACCGGATGAACAAGACCAAGACCGAATATTATACAAGAAATAAGATACATGCGAATATTTCTCATAACTTTAATAGATAACCATTTTTTCTTGACATTTTTTTGATTGTAGTGAGATAAAGTTTTCTTAATTAGATATTAACTGTATATAATTTTTTTAATTTATACCTGAATTAATTTATAGCTGAAATAACATTGTTTTTGTAAATATTGGTGTGTACTGACTTATTTGTCGAACTTACTACAGTTGATTACGTTGAATTATTATCTATGTCGAATAATACAACATGTTTATCGCTACTAGGGATTGCAATGTTGGATCCCGCAATCCAGCTGGATCCAGCACATTTTTGGTTTTGTTGGATCCAGCATCTGGCGCTGGATCCAGCGGTGCGCATTCGCAATCAGCTAAAAACAAGTAATTAACTAGGTCTGAGAAGGATTATGATAAGATATTGAAGAAATAAATGGCACTTTATGAAAGCGAGGGAGTAATATGTGAAAACCTAACTTTAATCAATGATTATTTGATGACTTTCAAACCAACCAGCGTAGAGGTAGAGAGAGCCCTTTCCGCATTCGGGAATATTTGCAGTTTTTTAAGAAGTAGGCTGGGAGATATTACCATCAATAACATTTCTTTTTTGAAATCTTACTTTAAAAAAACTGTTACATAATTGATTGACTTTATTCTTTAAAAGACAAGTCAAGTCTTAAGTAAGTTATATAATATAATTTATATTAAAGTTTTGTTTCTAATGAGAGTTAACTAAGCATTTTATAAGCGGGAAACGCAATTTATTACTAAAATTATTGAGACTGAGAAACTGAGACTACATAGTTTGTAAAATAAGTAAACGAATAACTATTTCAGTTATCTAGAATATCAATTTAGGTGATTTAAGACTGTATTGTGATAATTAATAATTATACTCCGGATACTCGTAACAACAAATAGATAATTAATTTCAAGTCTTGTTCACCAGAGAGACGAGACGTGTATCCCATCCAGCTGTCTATATTAATAAATTATGAATTGGGCAAAACAAACGATCCATCAAAACTAACCTATAGGAATTATTTATACAAAGCACACACATGTTATTATAGACCTCTGTAAGTGAGAAAGACCACTCCTGTACCTCTATAAGCTAGAAACTTGGGTTAATGAAAAACCTCTATAAGCGAAAAAGTAATCGCGGTCCCTTGAACTCTTGCGCATTTGCAGGTTCGACTGTATTTGCTCTATCAGTGATTGCTTCGGACTGTATCAGGAGCACAGATACTTTGACTATATAAGATGTACAAAAAGTCAGTTATTAAAGACAACAAATAGATAATTAATTTCAAGTCTTGTTCACCAAAGAGACGTGACGTGTATCCCATCCAACTATCTATATTAATAAATTATGAATTGGGTCAAAACAAACCATCCATCATAACTAACCTATAGGGAGTATTTATACAAAACACACACATATGTGATGCATTAAACAGGGGCTTCCCAGACAGTGACATTCAATTTAATTGACTGTTTTCTGACTCACCGCGTTTACATTCAAACCGACAGGCAAAAAAGGACTCGGAGATTTTGAGACCAGACACACAGACGACCGTTGAATCCGTTCCTTTTTAATGTTACAGACAATTTCAAACAGATACGTCGCTAAAGAAGTTCCACTTCAAAAACCGAGTGAGCGTCACTCACAATAGCGCACAGGAGAAGTGAAACTTCTTTAGAGTTAGCTATGAACTCGTTTCATTGATGCGTTATCCATTTTGCCTTACCAAGGTTTCTGTTATATTTTTCCGCCGTTGAATCATTTCACCTATGTTACAGACAATATCAAATACAGGTAGCTCAAGAAGAAATTCACTGATATAAGCTCACTGGGGAAGTGAAACTTCTTTAGAGTTATGAACACGTTTCATTGATGCGTTATCCATTTTACGTTACCAAAGTTTCTGTTATATTTCCCCGCCGTTGAATCATTTCTCCTTTAATGTTACAGACAATTTCAAACAGACACGTCACTAAAGAAGTTACTCATATAAGTTCACGGGGGAAGTGAAACTTCTTTAGAGTTATGAACACGTTTCATTGATGCGTTATCCATTTTGCGTTACCAAGGTTTCTGTTATATTTCCCCGCCGTTGAATCATTTCTCCTTTAATGTTACAGACAATTTCAAACAGACACGTCACTAAAGAAGTTACTCATATAAGTTCACGAGGGAAGTGAAACTTCTTTAGAGTAATGAACTGGCTTCATTGATGCGTTTACCACTTTACGTTACCAAGATTTCTCTTATATTTCCTCGCCGTTGAATCAATTCCCCTTTAATGTCACATACGAGTATGTCGTTAAGTCAGTTTCAATTTAAATAGCTTGTAAAAATCTGGTGAAACATCGCAATTATAAGTCGTTTGCAGTTCTTTTCGTATAAACGTTTCGATTCCCGCATATGCGAACGGGACGGAATGTCAGCGATAAACGGTTTCGTCTATTAGCTGCGATTCGAAGCGTGACTCTATATATCCAAAGAGGGTGCTTCGCCCTTCGAAACGGATACACGGCATCGGTTTACAAGAAACGCTTCGCATGTCACAGATTGTGAAGTCGTAACGAGAGTGTTAAAGTATTTCTGATTTTTGCGGAATTCGGTCGTTCGTTTCCGACACGGCGTTGATGAATTCAACCTTACAAAAAAATTCTGTAATGATTTCCATGACGACTTATGAACCATTTTTTGTACTTGATTTGTTGACAGGATTAATAATGGTTCTCATTAATTCTACTATTAATCTTAGTCGAAGAGATCTATTTAGCGAATTCTTTTTTGAATGTCATTACGGGCGCAACTTAATTTTCGGAAGCCATCCAACAGGAGAAACTACTCGAGGAATAATTTTCAGGGTTTCGTAACCCAACTGTCAAACGTTGCTTGTTAATATAAAAATGATTTGTCGGGAAAAAGAACTTTTTAAGTAAACACTTTTTTGTTATTTATATAAATAAGAAATAAGTGTTTACTTAAAAAGTCCTTTTTATATTAATTACAAAGGACAAAAAAGAAAAAAAGTCAGTTGCTTGTTAATATTCCGCTATTGAATTTTATGATGTATGATGATTTTATTATGTAATAAATTGTCAAATCTTGCTTGTTGGCTGTTTCGAATAATTGAAAAATCACACAAAATCACGAAATATGTCGACTCCCGGAACTTCATTTCCAATATTAATACTTTTCATTTAATGTTATAAATAGGGCTCCGTGTGATCGGCGCTGTGTCGATAAAATTTAACCAGTTAGGGTCCCAATTTCATGTGTGCACCGGGCCCCTTATGGTTAAGTAGCTACGCTACTGCCTATAGACTCTACTAGCCTTGACAAAAACTAGCTTCTTTGAAGGATAACTGAGCGTCCTATCGCAAGAATCTCGCATAGAGTTTAATTAACTGACATAATTAATTAAAGCTTTTTGTTAACATGTATTAATTATATAATATAAGAAAACGCTTTTATAATTAAAAAATCTTCTATTCAATGTAACAAATTGCCAATTGACAATCCCACATTTTCTGCGTCGCAATCTCTGCAGTCAATTGTTCACTGAATCAATTCACATAGATGCATTAAATGAATGAAAAAGGTTTGTTCCAACAATCACGCATTCGTCTCCGACGAGTTTTTTTCCATTAGGCATGCGTTAAACTAGTCTCTAACTTGTTTGCTGGAACATCTTACGCGATGCTTACAGTACGCTACAAAAGATAAAAAAAACTAACCTCATTTTTTTAACACGCTTTTATTAGCTTTCCCTGTATGTTTGTTTGTTTGTTCGCAAAGGAATCTTTGAAGGTGAAATTTACCCACTTCAAAACGTCAGAATAAACTGAAACTTTGCACAAATGCAATATTATTTTGTAGTCTTATAATTAACAGTAGCGCGTTTAAAAAAGCTAAAACAGAACTGAGCACGCTTTTATGAACTAAAAAAATGTAAAAAAATTTGACAACAAAATTAGCTTTACTGTAAAAAGCGTGAAGTGCTCAATATCGGTAATAAATTTTTCATTTACTAGCTAATTGTAAACTTAGAGCTATTATGAAAATTTAAGTAGGTAGCACCCTACGCTTTTTACAGTAAAGCTAATTTTATTGTCAAATTATTTTGCATTTTTTGGTTCATAAAAGCTTGTTGTTTTAGTTTTTTTAAACTCTAATTTTAATTTTTCTTTTGTAACACTCAGTGTTGTAGTTTGAAGCAATGCGCATGTCTGATTAATCTGTAAACTTTTCTGATCGTCAGCAAACAATTTACAAATCCGGTTAAATAGATGTAGATTATAGACGTTTAATGTTGAAACAATTGACTAGCAATCATATATTAGGGGAAACAACATGAATTTTACTGGGCACACTTGACGACTTTGGATATCTGAAGTAAAGAAGCCAAAATTTTAGTTCATAACAGCGGCGCTACAATCGGAAAGGCAAACAAAACACAGATAAAAGACATATAATTAAAAAAAAACGAACAACTTTTAAATTTGTTTCCTATATTCTCTTCGGCTTACTATCTCTGATGTTTTATTTATTTTCAATTAAACGATTTCTTTGACTTACATTGCCTTTCTGATTGCAGCGCCGCTATTATGAACTAAAACTTTGACTTCACCCGACGCTAACCGTATCACAACGAGTGGTGCTGGAACAAACCTATTTTTACGACACAATCGGAATCCTATACTGCAAGTACACTGTCTGTAAATCCCATTACTTAGAATTGCAAACATGTTACCGCAGTGACATTAAACTGGTGTCATTTGTTTTAAGGTCGAGCGTCGACAATAATGACAATTGAAACACGTAATTGGTGTGATTTTCAACACCGTCATTCATTTTAATTCGACCCATTATCAACAACGGTTACACACACCACTTTAGAGCTCGTAGGGACGTGCTTGTTGGTACGACGTTTCCATGGTTCAAGACGATAATAAAAAGTCGTTTATTTTGTGTTTCTAGCTTCCTCGTGATTAATTTTTCATCTCAATATATTTTACTTCTCAAATCGGCGTGGTTCTGCATAAAAAGTTCCAATTCAAAAATATTCCGCGTAATAACAACTCAAGTTTGTGTCCCAAACCTAACCTAAATCTTTTTGAAGTTTAACTTCTTTAGCGACGTATCTGTTTGAAAAAAGTAAGAAATCGAGGGGAAGTAGAATTGTCCCCGAAAGGGGAAGTTATAGTTTGTCTCCTAAATTACATGAAACTGACAAGGACAGCAGTTTATAGTGTGTTGCTAAGGTATGTGTAAATATTATTAATTAGTTTGACATAACGAAAACTTATAACTTGGGAATAATATTAAAAACTAAAGAAGTTAAACTTCTTATGTGAGCTTATGAGGGTGAGGATCACTATAATTTTTTTTTCGTAATAGCCCTGAATATAGATACTATAACTGTCTTCCTACTGACATGAAGATATTACCATTTTCTAAATTTAACAGAGAGCTTAACTCAGTATTAATTAAAGCTTATTTATATTCCGCTAATGAATTTTATGATGTATTTAATTGACGAATCCTGCTTGTTGACTGTTTTGAATAATAAATTTATTCTATTCTATTCTAGACAATTTAAAAGGTGCTTAATTCGTCGTCGTTAACAAGTTTTATCAGCCCGTTAACTTAAGGCTGTCGAAACGCTTTGAATTTAAGCCACACTACGAGGCTAAAAAATGCTGTTGCAAGGATACCGCTGTCAGTTGACTACTCTAAATTTTGAAAAATATTTTGAAAAAGGAAGAGTCACTTTAGGTTTGTGATGGAACAATTTTGTGAAATAACTACGAATAAGGTCGTAGTGTAACTTTGAAAACGTGTTTTTTGGCACAACTAATGCCAACTTTATTCTCGTAAATCGTACATAAATTACAAAAGTAGTTCATTAGAGTCCTAGATTTGCCTTTTATCTTCCTTATACAGAAATAATTTTTGCAAAATGTTGAGGAATAAGTCTACAATCAGCTATCAGCCGAAGCCCTATTTTTGGCTTAAATTCAGAGCGTTCCGACAGTCTTAACTGTCAATTTACACAAAATAACAACTGATTTACAGTTTAGAGTCGATCTGATAAAACAAATATAAATTTTTAATATGATGCTCGTTCAATGTTATTTCTCAAAAAAGAAAACAGACATCGGACGGATATTTCGAATTCCGAAAGAATTAACGATAAATAATAACGCACTTAAGCAGATATACGAGCACATAAATAGCCAATAAAACATTGTATTTATTTGTTATAGCTGCGCGACAATAAAACTGCCCCAAAATGCATTGCGGAGTCAGTCGTTGTTGCAGCAAAACGCTGTCTCTAATTAGAAGGTATGCGAATGAATGCATTCCGTTTGACAAACGATGTTGCGCTTCACAGCCGTGTTCAAACTATTCGTCAGAAGCATTCACAAAATAAACCGACTTCTTCTTTTTACCACTTTGCAACACTACGACTTCAATTCTACAGAAATAGAAATACATCTAGGGTAAACGACTAGTCATTGGACAAAACACATTTTCATTAGCTATAATAAGAATAAGAACGATACTAAAGCAGATTTGATTGACTTATAAATGAGTCATTCAAATCTGCTTTAGTATCGTTCTTATTCTTATTATAGCTAATGAAAATGTGTTTTGTCCAATGACGAGTCGTTTATTCTATCTTATTCTTGGAAAGATGTTTTTACACAGATTTATTCATTTTAAAAATCAATTTTTTCACGTTTCAAAATACTGTAATAATTGTAAGTCAATATTAATGTTATCATCCATGATTATTAAATAAAAATATAAAATTATCAGAAATGTGGTCAGTAGATTGTTAAAAACGCATTATAAATGAAGACGCCTGATGAAGCCCAAATAAAATGGTCGAAACGTCGCGGAATTGATTGTCTGCGTTTATAACAATCTGCTGTCCACATTCCTGTTAATTTTTATTTTTATTGTAAATAAGCTAATTGGAATCACAAATGAACAATTGTGTCAAAAATACTGACAGTGAATAAGTTATACTAAATAAAACGCAAATTATTTTAGTAAAAAAAAGAAATATTAATTAGGAATCTCCAAGGAAAGCTTGGTCTCCCAGGTACTGTATATAAAAGGCGATATACGAGCATGTATGTATGTGATCTTTTTTTTTTTTTTTTGCGGAGGTGAGGAAATCCATCATGGACACCCGTTGGTGCTCCAACGGGTAGTGCCAGACTCCTACTGGCTAAAACCTCACCCCCTTTTCGTCACGCCTTGTATGCCGGAACCACTTTCGCATTACTTCAACAGTATGTATGTTATCTATGGGCTCCAAAACGGCCGTACCGATTTCCCGAGAGCATATATTAAGACCAGAAGAATCTGAAACGTCTAGCGACTGTCAAGATTACCAGAATACTAAAACATGGTCACGTCTGTGATTGGTTAAGTCGATTGCTTACGTCATTGGATGTCGAATGACCATGGCTTACTATTTGGAAGAAGCCTCCTGTAATGTCCCAAGCCTTCTTCCCCCGTCCTCTCTCGCGTCTCGCCTAGACATACCTTCAACAACACCCAATCTTAGTTTCCAGTAATCTTGTAACATGTCCACTTTCATCAATAGTTTGTCCAACTACAGTACAAACCTCCTGAATACGTACTCGTTCACAGAGGCATCCGGTTTTATCTATAATGTCACAACTTTATGTGCAAATATTATGTATAAAACAATGTTTATACTTCGACGTTTTTGTTCAAGTCAATCGTTAATGCCGGAAAACACAAAACAAAACAATAATTACAATCTAGTTATTTGCTTTGATCTAATCTTCAAGACGCATTGATCTCGTCTACAATACGAGCAAGCAAAAAAAAAACTCTTCCAGATAATACTGTTGGAGAATTAATTATGAATCAAAAAGTTGTGGTGCCATGCTGTGAATTATGGGAGAAGCAAGAAATCCTTACTAATTTACGTCTGAGAAGATGACTGGAGATGCTGACAAGAACGTAAATCTAGATTTCTTTAATCAGTAAGGTTTTTGCAATTCTATTCTTTATTCAATAATATTTATATAATTAAGATAAGTTAATGTTTTGTTGACTCGCTTCGGAATATTATTCCATCATCAGAAGCATAACGGAGTTAATTTATTTATACCCTACAAACAGACCAAGACCTAATTACACGTATGATTATAGGAAATCAGAATAAGATAGGCAACTTTGGGATCATAGGAATTTGACGATTAATCGGTCATGGCCTTGAATAAGGAATCACCTTGAATAAGGAACTACCCAGAATAATGAACCACTTCATGGCTGGTACAGGAATTACCGTTTCTTGGCGAGAGTCAGTAGAAAAAAGTCCCAGCCACATCTAATTACTAGCTGACCGATTCGGTTTTCGTCTAGGTGCAAATGGCACGTTTAATTAACCAAACTAAACACTTAAAAACTAAATACGTAAAAAAGACTTTCAGAGTTTTACGATACAATTGGTGTACTAAAAACTACAAAGTAATCATGGGTCACCAATTAGGAAAATACAGTCGTGGGACGCATTTAGTACAAAATTTTCTTCGGTTGGAGCTTTCGACTGTCTTCTTCGACCTTAATATTACTAAACGCAACCCATTAATTTAGTTTAGTTTCTTCAAAGCTCCAGATTGATGACCTAGACGTATTTTCCAGCTTAGCTACTATAAAACTGTCTTTCAAAGTCTTTTTCTCTATTTTTTTCTTTCAAATGTCCCAAAACGTTAGATTTCTGACATTTAAGCATTCGAAACTGGTATATAATAGTGCAAGATGGTCAATTTACCTCCATTTGACCAGCTTAAGGCCCTGAAAATGAAAATATTTTTTTCGAAACGTTGGCCACTAGCGTAACATTGGTAGAACTTATTTCTTGATCCTTAATCAAACCTTCCCTCACTGTGTCATTCGAAACTGGACGACATTGAGGTTCTGGCGAACGAAGACTGCTCGCAAAACTGTGGCAGTGTAAAACATGGTGTTAATATTTAAGGACATGTGTTTTGTGTTCATAATATGTAACAACGCATTTATATGTTTAAGTTAATTAGGACAACTATTTAACTAATATTTAAGGCTATTAAAATTACGTCTCAATGTGTAACCATAGCCACGTCAGAGACGTACGTGTCGGTTGAGGCACTGCCTCTTTCATAAGGAGCCATCCATAAATTACGTCACACGAATTTCATGATTTTTTTGACACCCCCTCCTCGTTGGTGTGACGTCACATATTTTGCAATTTTACATCTAGAACTAAGTAAATGAAACAAACTTTATATAGCCTAAATATAGAATATTTTTTTGTTTTTTGTTTACAGTTAAATACTTTAGATTTTAACATGTGACGTCACGAGCTTTATGACCTCCCTTGTCAAACAATGTCACACTTCGTCAACCCGCTCTTAACGTATGACGTAATTTATGGAGGGTCCCTAGTTACCCCTACTAGCATATTATTCTGTCGAAAACAAGTCACCCAGTATTTGCCTAACTTATCGAGAGTCTATAATCTACAATAAATAAATAAATAAATATAAACATTTAAGTAAACATGTACATCTGTTTAAATTTACGTAAATTAAATTTGCTACGTTCCGCTACTGAGTTATGCGACGTATTTCCAAAAACGACCGTTTCTGGGAACTTGTTAATACATTTTTGTACAGATGGTAGCTAAATATTCATAAATTTCTTCCTGCAAATGGCATTAAAAACAAATTTACATTCTCGTGTTTACTTAAAATTTATCAGTATTAACGATAAAAAAATATATCGTCGATGGATCCACGATTTCGAGTCAATTACAAATGAACTTAACTATATTGAATTTTAACCGGACATAATTGCAAAGTTCTGACCAATTATTTCACGAATATTAAAACTGAGTTAACAAATCTTAATTTTGGGATTTAGGTCGAAGAGGGGCACTTTTTTGCTAGGGCCATCCACATCCAGCATCATATTTTACGTTCATAATATTTTCAACTTATACCAGCTCTGAATTGAACCGAAAAACGGAAGCTTTGTCATAGAAACAACAATGTTTGAACGATCTCGGCGATCTCGTAAAACTCTAAATATGAATAATAGAAAACAGTATCACGGCTAATTGGAATAATGAAAATAAATCAATTTAAACACTCATTGATTGCAACGTTTCGTCTTTTCTTTTATCTGGAGATCTAAATATGAATGTTCGCTTATTCTTTGGATTGTGGGTTGAGCGTTGATTTTTGTTGAAAATTTATTAACTTCACAGTACAGTAGAGAAGTTATTATAATGGGTCTGAAAATATAATCAAAAATTTTAATAAATTTTTGTATCAAGGTCACTACACTATTTTTGAAAAAGATGTCTGTATACCTATGCAAATCTCGAGGTTAAAAAATGATATTGACTTTGTTAGGGTAGCTAGTCGAAGCTTATTAATGCCAATATGATTCCTAAGAAATGTTATCAAAATCAGTCCAGCCATTTTTTTTTGTCTAAACAGAAAAGCTTCAAAAAATTTTTTTTTTTGAAAATACTATTCGTGTGGATTTCAAAGGTTGCACTTGTCGAGTTCCAATAAGGGACCCACCTCAAGGCTTACTTAAAAATGAAATTAATTAATTAACAAAACGAATAATTTGATGGACCAATAAAAGTAATTCAAACAAATAAGCAAGCAATCGTCTTCCAAATTTTATTCCAAACATCTGTTACACAAAAAACGTACTTAAAGTATGTTGTATTTTCATGTATTTATGTTGGTAGCAGCGCTGGTAAGAAAAAGCAGTCAACCAACAGTTGAAACAACTGAATAAGTAGCTTGCGATAATTGGCACAATAATTAAAACTGCTTGCAATTTGAATGTTTTAATTAGGTGCTAGAATGAGACAGACATATTACAAAAGTCGTATTTACAGAATGGTCCCAAAGTTGCAATGGTTGCAAAGTTGCAAAATAATCTATATATACAGTAAGACCTCGCTTAACGCGGGAGATACGTTTCAATAAGTTCCTCCGTTATATCGACTTTTGTTCATAAAACGTTTATGAAAATCAAATAAAAGTTCGAGTAAGAAGTTATGTTTGTGATGAAGAAGGTTCCTCATTTGAAATATTTTTTTTGTGAAGACGTTATCTAATGTCGTTTGCCTTTTTCTGTTTCGTTCAGCAAGGTGTTGTCGAAAGCAAAATATTGCACCAATGACACTTCGTCGTGCCTTTGAACTTCAATCAACAGTTGAATCATTTTGTATAAACCGATCCATAATTTACGTTATAGTAACTAAACTTTTTTTTTAGAAACCGCATAATACTGAAACAGCGTTAAACGAGGTCTTACTGTATATATATAGTAGATATATATAGTAGATATTATTTATATACTTGTGATATACGTAATATATACCTTAAACGTCACCGAAAATTTAAATAAGACACTCTCGCTAAAGCAGTTTTACTTCAAAACGCTCACCAGAGGATTAATTAACGACATTACAATTCAGGGTGGGCAATAGTTCCCTCCCCGAAAAACTCGTTCCTCTCGAAACACATTTTAATTAATAGTGGTAAAGTCGAAGTCGAGTATTAATGTCTCGACAAGCGACCGGTATTTAAATCTGACTCATTAATAATACAATCAATACTATTTGTAATTGATTTGAATAAAGACTACATTTTTTACGACATGAACAAATAATCGTTTCATCATTAATTAAGAAAGGAAACGTTAAATAAAGACAAACTTTTAAAAGATGTAACTATAATAAATATTTATAAATATAGTAAGATAGTTAATAGTTTGCTACACTTGTTAAGAAACATCCATTGTTACAAGCTTTATTAGAAAAAAATATTTTTCAAATGTTGTCACCCCGAATCCTTTCACTACCGCGGCGGAATGAGTTATCAGTTACTCTTCAGTGATACATCTAAAACAGTCAATCTTTCTCATATTTAAAGCATATTTGTAATTTATTTCACATCGTGCGAGATCCAATTTTTAACACGTTCTTATTAACTTCATTTGTATGTTTGTAACGGAATCTTTGAACGTGAAATTCACCCACTTCAAAACGTCAGATTAAACTGAAACTTTGCACACTTATCAAGGACCGATGACAATACAATAATTTAATAAGTTTGTTCCATTATCCTGACCAGGATTATCAGGATAAAAAAATAAGACTAAAAAATAAATAATAGTTTCAAAAAACCCGAACTAAAAAGTAAAAAATATTGATTTATTGTAATTTGTGCTTATTACTATTATTCCTAACTCTACTTTTACAAATAGCGACCAATGAAATATTTATACCAGTTGATATCAACCACCCCACGCTTTTTTACAAAAGAAAATTATTTTTTACTTTTTATTTCGGTTTGCTATTAAAGTCTCGACGGTGACAGTTGCTTGAAAATATTTTTTTCTAATAAAGCGTTGCAAGAATGCGTTTCAACAACTATACTCTGTGTAGCCTTCTATAGCTATCCTACTATTTATAAATATTTATATTATTATTATTAATCTTTGACAAATGAAATAGAAAATAATGTCTCAAGCGGTTGACTCGATCTAATTAATAATTCAAGTCTATAACTGATTAACGTATTAATTAATTCAAATTGAAGCCAGCTGCTGACGAACTTATATATTATCGATCTAAAAGGATTTTAATTTTAGTATTCAAACAAAATGATCAGCTCCCAAACGACACATATGTACAACGTTGTTACAGTTAAACTTGACTTATGAAGATAGCTGGGTGTTCTAATATAGCATTGTAACAATGGATGTTTCTTAACAATTTTTGCTGTACTGCTACTAATATGACTAAAAATATTCTGAACAAAATGGCGTCGAAATTTTTCAAATCGGTTCACAACTGACGGAGCTATCGCAGAACACACACAAAAAACAAAATGCCTGTTTTGTTTAACTCAAAAAGTTTGAAAAAAAATGGTTTATACAAATAAGGGCCAGTCTAATAGACTGGTCCTTGTTTTCACAAGTTGGAAATTGTCACATGCTAACCTTTAAAATGGTTCTTTACATTGAAAAAATGATTCTCTGAACATTTCAGCTCGAATGATTAAAATTAACCCGAGCCGAAAACGTTGTAACGCGGTTATAGGTTGTCATTAGCATTACGTTCCGTAGTGCGAGTGCGTAACGTTGTCTACGACATAACAACAACCAATTTCTATCTTAAAGAAGTCCTAAGATGTGTTTAAAAGGAGAATTGATTTGTCCAGATCCATAGGAAAAGATAATCTTTCATACCCTAAGCACAAAGTTAAGTAGTTTCGGAATGTGCTTTCTACGTAATTTATTTTCAAAGTTCTCTGCGTTTTCGGCACGGGTTAAACATGTATAAATTGAGCTGAAATTTTAAGCTAATCATTTTTTCAATATATAGAACTTTTTCAGGAGGTAGCAATTCAAAAGATTTGAAAAAAAAATTGGCTTACACAAATAAGAGCCAGTCTAATAGACTGGCCCTTATTTTGACAAGCTGGAAATTGCCACATGCTAAAATGGTTCTTTACATTGAAAAAATGATTCTCTGAAAATTTCAGCTCGAATGATTACAATTAACAAAACAATAAATAACAATAGGAATGTTGACTGTATTCAAACAAAAACATAATTTTAACGAAAAGTAGTAGTTTCTATGATAGAAATACTAAAAAACACTATATTTTTTCTTATTTTTAAGGAATTTAATTAATATTTAATAAATAAAACCTAATAAAATCACTCTCAAGTCACGTGACTACAGACACCAATCAGAGCGCATGACGTCATATGTTCAGCCGCTGTCAAAAAACTTCATTGTTTGGTTAATATTTAGTGTGTAATTTATTATTATTTGTTTATAGGAAACGTTAAATTACATGTAACTATAGCAACGACTACGAAACAACTTTTCATCACCTCAGTTTACTAACGTTTATGAGCACAGAATACGCATCTATAGGATGGTAGCTCCCGTGTAAACTTTTGAGCCTCCTTTGGTATGACCAGGTGACGTCACGCGACTAGTATTGGCGTTTTGGACCGAAATTTCAAACGGGATTTAAAATACATTATTTTTAAGGTTTGAATTGTATTTAAATAAAAATAATAAATATTTGAGGCAATATTAGGTACTTATGCACGATTTAAAACACTTTCCCAAAAATAGTCAACATCCCTATTGCAACGTACGATACCAGACCGTTCTCGAGATGATAATCGAGCGTTCACTGTACGAATGTCTATATAGAGAGATAGTCTGCTGTGATGAAAGCAGACTGGGCCATAGTTTAAAATTAAATTACGAGAGAGACACAGGAATGGAACGTTATTTTAAACGCCAATTAAGATGCTACCGCGCATAACATGTTGGAATGAGACAGATATATTGAACGATCTGTGTTTGTGTGACAGTGATAGATGCACATGAAACGCATCACCACACGGCTCCAACATATATATCTGTTCTTTCCTCGCGGGCACACTATTCTATGCCACAACTTAATCGCGTGCCGCCTGACGACAAAAACAGAGTAAGAGAGCGTCCATTAAGGCAGTCGGAGCGCTCTGAATTTAAGCCAAAAATAGGGCTTCGGCTGTCAACTGAATGTAGACTTATTCGTCAAATGTCTTCTGGATTTAATAATAAAAAACTATGTTCCATCCGGAAGAGGGGTCATAGGAAAAGCTACGGTAGGCTACAGTAAGGAAAGGAGGGGTTCCGGAGAGGCTGAAATAGGGCCACGTGGTTTAAGGACGCTTCCTAAAATAATTTCAGTTGGTGGGTGTACAGCCCGTATTTGAACGATGTTTTACTATTCCAACCCACTAGTGGGGAATGGTAGTAATTTAGGTCAAAACTCACTTTTCAAAATTTTGCAATATTGTTTCGTTTTGAGGTCCCCTGAACCCAAAAACATATCTTTGAAAAACTGTTTATATGTTTGTCTGTGAACACGATACAAGTCAAACGGATGAGCAAATTAAAGCCAAATGGGAACTCAATTAATGTCATATATCCCAAAACTGCCAATCGTGTCGACCGATTTAATTAGAGGTTAACTACATTTAAGTGTTTTCTTGAACTACTTGATATTTTCCACAACAATAATTTCGATTTAATTTAGACAAAGATCGGTTAGAAGGCGTACCCTTGTGTATACGAATGAGAGAGAGAGAGAGGCATAATGACGACTGTCGATTGACGGGTTAGACAAAGACGGATTACATCAATGATCTGTTGAAATAACACGGCTGATATACAGTAAATGAAGGCCCGGAGACATCCGAATGAGAAACAATTGCAGGTAATTGCCCACCCAGAACAAAAGCTGGTCGTGTATAATTAAAGAATCAAGTTTGGAAGATTTGGTTGGCATTCGATAACAACGCTTCAAAATTGAAGACAATGCAAAGAATAATTGGTTTAATCGTGTTTGGACAATTTTAATGGTTTTCTTTACAAATTGAACATTCGTAGCTAATTTCTTTAAAGAAATGTTGGCGTTGCCCCTTTTACTAGGGGATTTGATCCGAATGTTGTTCTCACTTGGAAAAAAATCGGTTGCGTGAAGGCGGTTCTGTACCATTCCATTTTCCGTGAGAACTTTAAGACTTAGGATTTTCGTTTAGGTTTTACTGTAGACTATGTATAAGGCGCTATAGTCCCTATTTTTTCCAAAATATTCGGCTCAGTAGTTTCGAAGTTAAGGGCGTTCTGCGAATTTGCAACTTTAATGACACCCCCTTGTTGGCCCATTTGATATTAACCGAATTTATAAAAAAAGTCAAGCACCGATATATATAGTAGAAAAGAAAGATTATGTTAAAATAAAAATATATTATTAGTGGACGAGTTCTTGATTATGTAACAATTTCTAAGATATAAGTAGGGATAACAATGCCAATTAATTTTAATGACGAAATTTCGGCGACAAAAACAAAAAACCAAAGAAGAAGAATGATTCTGCTTTTTTATAAAGCTCCACAAATATAGTAATAATACATTAAAAGCTAATTGACAAATGTTCATTGAAAGTATTCCATTGATCGATAAAACAACCTTTTCGGCCATTGTGTGCAAATTTCGATCGAAACACTTCGGCAATTCCTGACCGAAGTGATTTAATCGAAATTAGAATTCAATGAGTTTCAAAAGACAACCAATTATTTTCTTGGGAACCATCTTTACCGGCCGATATTATAAAACCTGTCAAATTATACGCCCAGTCGGGAATCGTGTAGTCATATAGAGTCGTTTTGATCGCAGCAGGTGCAAAGGAATAATTATTACACTTGTCAATAATCTTCAATAACAAAAACTGCTAATTCTAATCCACTTATTATATTACTAGCCGTTACCTGCGGCTTCACAGGCAGTGGCGTAGCTACGTAACCAAGGATCCCAGCGCAAAAATAAATCGGAACCTTATCTAAATTGGTTAAGGTTTATCCCGTTCAATTATCACGTAAAATTTTTAATGTAAGTTTAATCGGAAAGAGTCATCACAAATTATCGCGACATTCTTTCAAATGTTTTAGCGATTCGTGGTTGCTTAGTTTATTCAAATGTTTCAGCGATTCTTTTCTGTTTATTTTGATTAAGTCATAAACCTATAGCTTCCATATACAACATTTTATCTAACATCGCACGATCGCTCCTTTCTGGTCAACTTAAAAGTTTAATACAGTAAGACCTCGCTTAACGCTGCTCCGCTTAACGCTGTTTTAGCATTACGCGGTTTCTAAGGAAAAAGTTTAGCCTCTATAACGTACATTATGGATCAGTTTATACAAAATGATTCAAAAGTTGATAGAAGTTCAAAGGCAAGACGAAGTGTCATTGATGCAATATCTTGCTATCGACAACAGCTAGCTGAACGAAACAGAAAAAGGCAAACGACATTAGATGACTTCTTCACAAAAAAACAAAATATCTCAATTGAGGAACCTTTCTCATCACAAACATAACGTCTTACTGGAACTTTTGATTTTCATAAATGTTTTATGAACAAAAATTCGATACTAGCAAAAAATAAATCTATAATTAATGTGATAAAAAAGTATTTAACAATAAATGTAGCAAAATTAAACCAAAAAAAATACACCTTTTCTTATTCTCGGTTCTGTTTCACTTATTATCTACGTATTAAGATGACCTCGTTTGGCGCTGTGTCGTATAGCGCAAGAACTTATTGGAATGTATCTCCCGCGTTACGCGGGACCTTACTGTATATGCAAATCAAACGAATCAACAAGCGGGGCCATAAAATCGCCTATTTAAATATTCGCTTTATACAAATGTGCGCCACCTATCTACAAATATACAAGGCACATTAACAATCCGAGTCGCTTAGACTGTGACCGTTTCGTATAGTTTCGAAGTAACTAACGAATACAGTCTAAGATACAGAAGTCTGAACAGTGTCAAAAACCTCCTCAGTCTATTAAAGATCTTCTAATTAATACCAACTTACTCTGTGAAGGTTTTGAATACGTAGAATTATATCGGCTGGTCCTGAATTCGATGCTGTCTTACAAAAAGACATCAAGACTATAGATATTCCATGGATCTAGTAATTATAGGGATGGATTATACAGATACGGGGGGGAATCCATTGAGGAACGGGTACAAAGCATTGGTACAAAGTAAGAATGGTGTCGATTTTTGATTGGACGGCGCATACAAAAGAAATATCCACTATCAACATAAATGTCATACTACTAGACTAATTTGGTAACATTTATTGTTAAATACTTTTTTATCACATCAATTATAGATTAATTAACTGCTAATATCAATTATTGTTCATAAAACAATTAAGAAAATCAAATAAAAGTTCGAGTAAGAAGTTATGTTTATGATGAAGAAGGTTCTTCACTTGGCATATTACTTTGTTTTTTTGTGAAGAAGTCATCTAAGGCCGTATGCTTTTTTCTGTTTCGTTCGGCAAGCTGTTGTCGATAGCAAGATATTGCATCAATGACACTTCGTCTTGCCTTTGAACTTCTATCAACATTTGAATCACTTTGTATAAACTGAATTTACGTTATAGTGGCTAAACTTCTGTTTTTAGAAACCCGTAATACTGAAACGGCGTTAAGGCTGTCGGAACGCTCTGAATTTAAGCCAAAAATAGAGCTTCGGCTGTCAACTGATTGTAAACTTATTCGTCAACATTCTGCAAAAATCTTTCTCTATAAGGAAGATAAAGGACAAATCTAGGTCTCTAATGGACTACTTTTGTAATTTATGTACGATTTACTAGAAAAAAGTTGGCATTAATTGTGCTAAAAAAACACACGTTTTCAATGTCACACTGTGACCTTATTCGTACTTATTTCACAAAACTGTTCCATCACAAACCTAAAGTGACTCTTCCTTTTTCGGAAAAGTTTTTTAAATCTTCAAAATATTTCCAAAAATTAAAGTAATCAATTGACAGCGGCACCCTTGCAATAATATTTTTTAGCTTCGTAGTTGGCACCAGCCAAAAATTGAAACGTGCGAATGATTTAAGCGAAACAGAGCTAAAGAAGGACACACCCACAATATGTCTTTTGCCTACCTGGCCCTTTACCGCTGGGTCTCAGCACAAACAAAATTCAGAGCGTTCCGACAGCCTTAAGCTAAGTCTTACAGTACAATAATTGTTTTTAACATTCAGTTGTTACGATGTTCGACTGTTCTGTGACACCCAATAATTACGAATCTTTATTTAGTGTGTGCCAGCGATGGGCCACACAGATTCAGTGATGAGGCTACCCGTTTTTGTTTTATACATAGTTTATGTATATAAAAGTAGAAGATATTCATCTATTCTATGTCTGCTGTCTATAAGCAGCGATTTTTCGAGAAGTACCACAATAGTCCGATGGGACGACGCAGATGGCTGGCTGGAAGACGACTTTGAGATCCTTGTGGGATAAATTTCAACATTTGGAATTTTAAATATGCAATTTTTACTAAAATTCAATTCATTTTGATGATGTTGCACTCACGAATTTTCTATAATAATAATAATAATATTTATTTAGTTTCAGAAAAGCTCAGATAAAGCATGAAACATAGTCTAAATATAATAATAATAATAATAATAATGCGTTTAACGTCCGTTTCTCGACTTTATGTCATAACAGACGCCATTCGCACCATTACTATTTTTCATTTTACTACTTCCCATTTTTTCTACATTTCTTAAACTTCAACTTATATAATAGCAATGGGCGAATGAAGGAATTACAGGAAATTAGGATAAGGTAGGTAATTTTTGAACTAGGAGTTTGATAGGTAATCGGCCATGGCCTCAAATAAGGAACCACCTCGATATTTATCTGGAATTAATTGAGGGAAACCATGGAAAACCTTAATCAAGATGGCCGGTACAGGAATTATCGTTTCTCGGCGAAAGGCAGTAGGAAAAAGTCCCAGCCACATCTGCCCCCGCCGGGAATCGAACCCGGTCCTCCCGAATGCGAGTCTAGTGCTGTACCACTACTCTACCCAGCTCGGTATAGTCTAAATATAAAAGTATACAATTTAGTCAATGAAGAACTCATTTCAGCTATAAAAACATTTTTCAATTAGGTAATTCTTAAGATATTTTTTAAAAAGCTTAACAGACGCTATATTTTTTACGAAGTCTGGTATTCTGTTATATGTTTTAGCAGCCATATAGACAGGGCCACGTTGATAACTCGCCAAAAAGGCTTTAGGCAGTGTTAATTTGATTTTATTACGAGTTGAGTAACTGACTCAAAATTGCTTGGATGATTCCTGACATAAAAGTAGCTATGTTTAACAGTGTTGGATCAATTTCACACAGTTAGTGCTGAAGCCCAGCGGTAAAAGGCGCGGAAGTTAAAAGATATGGTGGGTGTAACCTTCTTTAGCTCTGTCTTGCTCAAATCATCCGCACGTTTCAATTTTTGGCTGGTGCCAGACTACAAGGCTAAAAGATGCTATTGCAAGGGCGCTGCTGTCAATTGATTACTCTAGTTTTTTGGAAATATTTTGAAGATTTAAAAAACTTTTCCGAAAAAGGAAGAGTCACTTTAGGTTTGTGATGGAACAATTTATTAAATAAGTTCGAATAAGGTAGTAGTGTGACATTGAAAACGTGTGTTTTTTGGCACAATTAATGTCAACTTTTTTCTAGTAAATCGTACATAAATTACAAAAGTCCATTAGTCCATTAGAGAACTATATTTGTCCTTTATCTTCATTACACAGAAAAAAATTTTGCAGAATGTTGACGAATAAGTAAGTCTACAATCAATTGACAGCCGAAGCTCTATTTTTACTTAAATTTAGATCATTCCGACAGCCTTAATATATATAGCGACGGCAGAGTTAAGATATATTCTCAGTTCTGTGATTCACCCTGTATATGTAGCTAGGGGCTTGTAATAGGCCCACAGTTTCCAAATTCTATTTTGAAAACTGACAAAAGTATCACCTGGATTCACCATACATTATAAACTCTAGCTTTGATAAATTCAATGTGAGGTCCTGTTTTCCGGAAACAAAAGAACAGTTCCTTTTGACTTAATTACATAATACTGAACCGAATTAACACAAATATATTCTTGTCAACGGTCGGAAATTCTACGTGCTTTTTTTGTAGACTTTTTTGCGTCGCGTCACCGTTTTGGGCAATTTAATTTTTAGTGAATGAAATGCAGAGTTAATCCTCTGTGAAATGAAAGATTGGACAATTTATTATTTGTGTTCGTGTTTTGTTAAAAACAGATGAACATAATTATGTTGCTAATTTCAAATAATTAACATCCTGTTTTAAAATCTGATAGTTGCACAATGCAGTTCATACAATAGAATCGTTTTGTTATAAATAAATTTAGAAAAGAAATCGGGATTAAGTGTTTATCTTTCGAAAAAAAAATTGGTCACAACTAACGATTTTGAAGTAGCTCGAAGAGGACTCGAAACAAACTTGAAAGAATGTTTGAAATCAAATAAATTTTAGATTCATATTGATCTAGTACTTGAATTCAAAAAGTTGAAAGCACGTCTATTCCACATGAAACTTGAAACAAATTTGGAAGAATGTTTCAAGTCAAGTAAATTATAGGTTCATATTTGGCAAGTACTTGAATTTAAGCGACTAGAGGTCAAGTTATTCTAGGCGCCAGGTGGCAAGGAACGCTAAAAAGCCAAATGCAAAATGCAATTTCCAACGCAAAATAAAATTTTGATTCAAATTAACACCAAATCACTAATTTAATTATATAGCGACGCGCCACAGTTCTAAAAGGTTCTGAAGTTAGATGAGCTATATTATTATTTTTAATTTTTCTTTAATCTAAAGGTCTAATTCCTTGCATAAAGTCAACCAAAAAATTATTTTTCGTGCTTGTCTATGCAAAACTGTACCTATTAGGCATCTTGATCAATTAACAATCAAAGAAACAACTTAACAATAGCGTACTGGACTGTACTTTATAGCAGGAAAGCGACAAGTGACAAAACAACCAGTGATAACCAATCACCGACGAGCGCACCTTCTGTGCCGGTAACTGGAAGATGGTGGGAGACTTCCTTTCCCACAAAACAACCAGGACGGCTCTAAAATATGCATTTGCGACGCTGTTTGTGACTAACTTCAGAACCTTTTAGAACCGTGGCGAGTATTATACAATTTACGTGAAGTAAAGGGCGCTGAAAGACAATCTCGCTCTACCCTGATCAAGGGCTAGGATCAGAGCTAACTCTGACTAATGAGAACGAATCAAATTTCGTAAATACGTCCCTGTCTTTTGATTTGACGATTGAAATAATTGCAAACGGTATTATTAAAATCTGCATAGGTATTAAAATAACAATGGAAATGATTCGTCAATCAGTTTAACAATGCGTTTTATTTTTGTTTGTCGCATGAGTCACTTGATTCGAAACACAAAAACGTCTACAACAAGGCGATCGGTGCAATCATTAATTCGGTGAATGGCTGCTGCTGCTGCTTTGTGCAAACAACTGCACGCTAACAGAGTTAAGTTAACTGAGCGATAGCGGTGTCCGATAAGGGAACCGATGACATATCCTTGAATAATGACCCTTAAGCTGAACCTAATAGGCTCATATCTCCCGCTACACATCTAAATCTTTCTCTTTCTGTCCGTCCGTTTTCAAGTATTTTTCTCTGCGTCGCAGAGAATTTTTAGCACGACCCGTCCGACGACCGAAAATTGCTTTTTGCATTTTTATAGAAGCTTATTTATAGAGTGTTCTATTAAAAATAATATTAAGAAATTAATGGGAATTAAGGACAAAAACCTTGTGTAATACTTTTACAATTTACCGAGCTGGGTAGAGTAGTGATGACAGCACTAGACTCGCATTCGAGAGTTCCGGGTTTGAATCCCGGCGGGGGTAGATGTGGCTGGGACTTTTTCCTACTGCCTCTCGCCGAGAAACGGTAATTCCTCTACCGGCCATCTTAATTGAGGTTTTCCATGGTTTCCCTCAATTAATTCCAGATAAATATCGAGATGGTTCCTTATTTGAGGCCATGGCCGATTATCTATCAAACTCCTAGTTCAAAAATTACCTACCTTATCCTAATTTCCTTCATTTGCCCATTGCTATTACATAAGTTGAAGTTGTAAAAAATGTAGAAATAACGGGAAGTGTTATGACATAAAGTCGAGAAACGGACGTTAAACGCATTATTATTATTATTATTATATTAGCAAATACACTATATTGTCGGCAGGGTTTTGGCACTGCGACCCGGGTTTTTATTAGGCTGCACCTATTCGTCCAGGTACCGGACAAATAATTTTATATTTATTAATACGGATACTGGAAAACAATTATACCCAAACAAATAGTATATAAATATATTTTAAAATTAAATATAATTAACCCTCCGGCGGGCGCGCGCCAGCACTGCGTGCTGCTTTTGTAGTTTTTCAGTAATTTCAGTTGGTAGTACTGTATGCTTGCACCTATGAGTCACAGTATGCATTACTTACAACGAATTTAACAAGACTACAGCATCGAAAATTGTTTCTCTTCACATTATCAGTAATAAATCAGTGTTTATTGAGTCAACTTCTCTACGGCAGCACTTCGTGCCCACCCGCGCTCACTCATGTAAGTATTATGATCAGTTAAAAATAAGTAGTTACAATATTTTTATCATTTTATTACATTCAATTTCGTTAAATACTTGTATATTCATTAAATATTATTATATATATTTTTTTATTGTAAAATTTATACATTATTCAATGCAAAAAATCAACAATAAATTACGAATTTTTTTCTTTAGTTCATGAACAACGATTTTGTTTTTCCCTCTATTAGGGCTCAAAAAGTACTCAATACTGATGAGATCAGGCGCATACTAGAGGACTTGGATCAGGAAGAAGATGACGATTTTGATAGCTCTGATATTGAAAACGAAAATGTTGAACATATCGAGGAGAACAATTACGATTCCATGTCGCAGCAATCAGTGACTGATGAAGAAATGGATTATATGTTTGACACAGGTGATGACTTCCAGTTTTATATAGGAAAAGACGGGGAGGCTCTTTGGAGTAGTACACCTGTATCTACACCGGGAAAAGTACGTTCGAAAAATATCGTAAAACATGTTCCTGGCCCCAAACGTAACTGCAGAGACACGCCGAAAGAATTTGATTCTTTTCTAAAATTTATTAGCCCTGACATAATTGACGAGATTGTCAAATGTACAAACATTTTTATAGACAGTAAAAGAGCCCAAGTAAATTATACTAGGGCAAGAGATTGTAAAAATATATCAACGGATGAAATTATGGCTCTTATGGGAGTTTTATTTCTAATAGGTGTGAAACATGGAGGTCATACCAATTGCAAAGAGTTGTGGAAAGACGATGGGACTGGTATGCTGATTCTGAGAGCAACATTTAGCTATAAACGCTTTCTTTTTTTACTTCGCTCAATTAGATTTGATGACGTCTCAACCAGAATCCAAAGAGAAAAGATTGATAAGCTAGCTGCAATCAGAAGTGTATTCGAAACATTTCTGAGTAATTGCCAAAATAATTACAGTCTAGGGGAATTCACGACAATTGATGAGATGCTGTTTCCGTTTCGAGGTAGATGTGGCTTTGTGCAATATATGCCCAATAAACCCGCGAAATACGGGTTGAAACTGTACGCGCTTTGTGACAGCAAAACATTTTACACCTGGAATTTTGAAATCTACTGCGGAAAACAAAAACCAGGACCTTGGGATGTCTCAAATAAGCCATACGACATTGTTAAAAGACTTTGTCATGGACTCAAACAGTCGCATAGGAATATTACCATGGACAACTATTACACTAGTTGTCCTTTAGCTGATGACCTACTGAATAATGGTTTGACTGTCATTGGCACGCTAAAAAAAAACAAAAGAGAAATTCCTCCAGAATTTCTATCTCCATCGCGAGAGGTTGGATCATGCTTGTATGGTTTTCAGTATGATATAATGATAGCTTCTATTATGACGAAACCGAAAAAGTGTGTTATTTTATTATCGACTATGCATGACAAGGAAGAGACTGATGAAGTTACCAATAAGCAAATGGTAAATGCTGATTACAATGCAACAAAGGGAGGTGTCGATACTGTTGACCAAATGTGTGCTTCGTATTCAACTGCACGAATTACAAGAAGATGGCCCTTAGCTTTGTTTTTTCGTTTTCTGGATTTGGCGGCAATAAACTCTCAAGTCGTATTTTATCATAACAATCCCGAAAACACACAAAGACGACGTGTATATCTCAGTAATTTAGCATTCGGACTTTTGGAGACACACTTGAAAAAAAGAGCTGAGATCCAAAGTCTACCAAAAGATATTAGAGAGTTCCTCGTAAAATATCGTGATCAGTCACAAAACGTAGTCAGTCAAGAGGAAGAAAAACACAGTGGGCCATGCCACATTTGTGGAAAGAAGAAGTGCAATCGCACCACGGTCAAGTGCGCAACTTGCAAAAACTTTGTGTGCAAAAAACACTGCGAACGAGTGGTAAAGTGCGAAATGTGCAACGCCAAAGCGCTGGAGGAGGAAGGTGCTACTAGTGATGATTAATACGTGAAACATTTTTTGGACCCCTTCTTGTTTATAAATTATCTTGCTTTTTATTTTACTTCTGTAGTTTTTTTTTTTTTTTGTTTATAGAGTAATTGTTTGGTTTGTACTTGTATCATTTTTACTGTCGCAAAAAAAATAAATCATTATGAATATTGAAAAAGTTAATTGTTTTAAGCGGTTTTTTAAACAAAATTGAGATTTCAACTGCCTTAAAATGTATATTTCTACATGGCAGCATTGAGTGCTGCACGCGCCCGCCGATGTCACAGGAGATGGCGCGCCCGCCGGAGGGTTAATTAATTGAATTATTACTCATTGTAAAAAAATGTATGTTAGATTAATCACTTCAAATTCAATTATTTGCAAAAAAATATTTTGACCAATGCAAGAACTAAATGCTGACTTATGTTGGCAGCACTGAAAAAATTTTAAGTTTTTTTCAGTTCGTATGTGTGGTAACAATACACACGAATTTCAGATAAACTTTAGAAAAAGACGGAAAATAAACCAAGTTTACTGCTAATTTTATTTTAATTTCTCATAAAAAAAGATTAATTAATGTTATATATAAATTTTTTTTATTTTTTAACGGGAAATTGGACTATTCAAATTTAATATAGGTAAACTAAATTAAAAAATTGCGACGTTTCGTTTAATTTAGTTTAACTATATTAAAATTGAATAGTCCAATTTCTCGTTAAAAAATAAAAAAAACATTAATTATAATGGACGTGAACAATATTGAGAGTTATATATATAAAGTTTTTACTGATAATTATTCTAAAAAAACCCGGGTCGCAGTGCCAAAACCCTGCCGACAATATAGTGTATTTGCTTGTATAGGGCCGTGAGGTTTTATACTTTTATTATGTGAAATTAAGTTTGTTTTTGGGCAAAATAAAAAATTTAACCCCTTAATACACCCGTAAAATAACATTTTTTTTTCTTAATTGTAATATTATTATCAATCTAACGTCTACACCGAATTAAATACACCCTTCGATAAATAAGTCACTATCTGCAAATTAATGTTTTCAAAAAATGTGTAAGTCCGGTCCTGTTACGCCGATTTTATTAAAATTTTAGGGGCACTTTTTAATTGCTACTAATGGCTTAAATGTCAATTTTGAAACGATTCTGAGAATTTTTTCGGTATTTTGGGGCCCAAAAACAGTTTTCAACCCCTAAAAACTACCCTTAAAATGGCCCGATTACGTCCATTTTAAATAGGCTTCTTGCGGTGATGGATTTCAACACGTGGCCCAAATTTCGTTGAAATCAATTAACTCTTTCGAAAGTTATTGCGCGTACACATATATATATATATATATATATATATATATATATATATATATATATATATATATATATACGTATATAAATATATATATATATATATATACATATATACATAAACATTTTTAAAAATAGTGCCAATGTGTTTAGGAGGTTATGAAACGTCGAGAAATTTTGGTCCGACCCCTAGGTCCCGCCATCCGACCGACGCCAATAGTGTATGTTGCCATATGGCAAATACACTAATAACTCAGATTTCTAGCGTTTATTTTGTACAATTTTCGTAATTTAAAAAAAACAACATAATTATACCCGTTTAAACAATGATTATTTTATTTATCCAGTAGGTACCCGTATAAATAGTGATTATTTTATTTATACAGTACCCGTATAAATAGACACTTTCTTTTTACTATAGTAAAAATCCTGAACAGGTCGGTTAAGCAATGAGTTTTCAAATGAGAGATATTCGATTACGATACGTTATGTAAGTTGGTATACTGCAGTAGGTTGGTACTGCGTCTGAACCACAAACAACCCTAAAGGATGTAAAACTCTTATGGTTCGTTATTTCTATAAAAAGGATTACCTTTGTGTGTCTACGCGAAGTTGTGTTCGCATATATGTGATTAAAATATACATAGAAGCTGTGTTGTCCTTCCGCCATGACCGACTTTGATCCTTACGTCACGTCCACTTAGGGTACAAACGAGCCAATCGTAAAATCTGAAAAGAATTATACGACATAGAATCCAAGTAAGCAACATCATCAAAACTTCGACTACTTTATACATATAAATAAAATTGAAGTGTCTGAAATGTCAAAAAAACCCGGGTCGCAGTGCCAAAACCCTGCCGACAATATAGTGTATTTGCTTGCGTAGGGCCGTGTGGTTTTATACTGTTAGGTATTATGTGAAATTAAGTTTGTTTTTGGGCATAATAAAAAATTTAACCCCTTAATACACCCCTTAAAATAACATTTTTTTCTTAATTGTAATATTATTATCAATCTAACGTCTACACCGAATTATATACACCCTTCAATAAAATAAATGTCACTATCTGCAAATTAGTGTTTTCAAAAAATTTGTAAGTCCGGTCCTGTTGGGACCATTTTATTAAAATTTTAGGGGCACTTTTTAATTGCTATTAAAGGGTTAGATTTCAATTTTGAAACGATTCTGAGATTTTTTTCGGTATTTTGGGGCCCAAAAACTTTTTTCAACCCCTAAAATTCACCCTTAATGTGATCCGATTGGGCCCATTTTAAATAGGCTTCGTGCGATAATGGATTCCAACATGTGTGCCAAATTTCGTCAAAATTAATTAAGTCCTTCGAAAGTTATAGCCCGCACACATATATATATACCTATATATATATATATATATAAATATATATATATATATATACATATATATACATATATATATAAACATTTTTAAAAATGGTGCCAAAGTGTTTAGGAGGTTATGAAACGTCGAGAAATTTTGGTCCGACCCCTAGGTCCCGCCATCCGACCGACGCCAATAGTGTATGTTGCCATATGGCAAATACACTAATAACAAGCTTTTACTAAATGCGTATGAAAGAATATATGTTACTTATTAGTGTATTTGCCATATGGCAACATAAACTATTGGCGTCGGTCGGATGGCGGGACCTAGGGGTCGGACCAAAATTTCTCGACGTTTCATAACCTCCTAAACACTTTGGCACCATTTTTAAAAATGTTTATATAATATATATGTATATATATATATATATATATATATATATATATATATATATATATATATGTGTGTGCGGGCAATAACTTTCGAAAGAGTTAATTGATTTTAAGGAAATTTGGCCCACGTATTGAAATCCATCACCGCAAGAAGCCTATTTAAAATGGGCGTAATCGCGCCATTTTAAGGGTAGTTTTTAGGGGTTGAAAAACGTTTTTGGGCTCCAAAATACCGAAAAAATTCTCAGAATCGTTTCAAAATTGACATTTAACCCTTCAGTAGTAATTAAAAAGTGTCCCTAAAATTTTAATAAAATCGGCCCGACAGGACCGGACTTAAAAATTTTATGAAAACACTACTTTGCAGATAGTGAATTATTTACTGAAAGTTGTATATAATATGGTATTATAGTTGTATATAATATGGTATAATATGGTATAGAAGTTCGATTGAAATGTTATTTTAAGGGGCGTATTAAGGAGTCAATTTTTTTATTTTCCCAAAAACCAACTTAAGTTCGCATAATAAAGCCACCCTGCCTGTATAAGCAAATACACTATATTGTCGGCAGGGTTTTGGCACTGCGACCCGGGTTTTTTTAAAAATGTTGGATAAAAAAACTCTAACAAATAGAGATATGGTGATCCGTTGATTGTTGAAAAGTTGAAAGGAAACTCGGTGGCTCGGGATCAAATCAAAAGCAATACTGATGTTAAAATTGCATTTATGGCTTATTTTAAAAATGTTTCTTCAGGCTGATCTCCGAAAGGGCTGGATCTTAGGCTTTTATTTTAGAAAAAGAATTAAGCTTCCGCGCAAAAAAATCATGAAACTGAGAATAAAATCCAATCGAAATAAGTATGTGTATGTCGTGGCCAGATCTTAGAATTGATCATTTCATGATGTGGCCGACCAGATCATGAAATGGTTGTATTTTATGGAAGGAAATTTCATGTATTGGTCGGCCACATCATGAAATGATCGATTCTAAGATCTGACCACGGCATATACACTAATAAAGAGAGAAGTAAATGAAGTATCAACACTCAGGTCAAACCACTGAAGCTAGAAACTTCAAAGGACCCCTCAGAATCTTCATGACGACTTCCGATCTATTCATCGAATACTACTGATTCCCCAAAGTTACAACAAGTTTGACCGAGAGCCAATTTCCACAAAGATTTTACGGGTTGCTTTGGACAGTTGGTTCATTTCATAAGCTAGGCATGCAATAAGAGATTATTCGAAATTCGACCTTAGGGGTTGAATTTCGAAAAACTTCTTCTTAAAATACTTGGCAGTGTGCCTGGCGAATGTTTTCCGTTTGAATAAATTGTATCCGTATTTAATAAGTGCCATTGCAGCCGTGGAACAAATCCTCAATCTCTTTTTGTCGTTTATAATGACGTACAAACATATGTAGGTATTGTAGGATGTGAGACTGGAGGTACTTAGGTCCCATTAAAAATAATAAATCTAGTTACCTAAACAGCGTATGAATCTTTTGGTTTGATGCTTTAACTCTCCCATATCCAATACTTTATTAGACACTTGAATTTGAAAAAAAATACCATGGAGAAATACCATTAGACTGGCCCTTATTTATATAAGCCAATTTTTTTTCAAATTTTTTGAGTTGCTACCCCCTGAAATGGTTCTCTATATTGAAAAAATGATTAGCTTAAAATTTCAACTCAATTTATACAGTTTAACCCGTGCCGAAAACGCAGAGAACTTTGGAAATACGTTACGTAGAAAACAAATTCCGAAACTACTTAACTTTGTACTTATAAGGTATAAAAAATTAATTTTTCCCATGGATCTGGACAAATCAATTATATAGGTATATATGTGTGCGGGCAATAACGAAATCAAATAATTTTAAGGGTGCTTTTTAGGGGTTGAAAAAAGTTTTTGGCCCCAAAAATACCGAAAAAATGCTCAGAATCGTTTCAAAATTAAAATTTACTCCTTTAGTAGCAATTAAAATGTACTCCCGAAATTTGAAAAAAATCGGCCCGCCAGATCCGGACTTACAAATTTTATGAAAACACTAGTTTGCAGATAGTGACTTATTTACTGAAAGGTGTATTTAGTTTAATGGAGATATTCGCTGATAGTAATGTTGCAAATAACAAACAAACTGTTAATTTAAGGGGTGTATTAAAGGGTTAAATTTTTTATTTTGACCAAAAACAAACTTAAGTTCATGTAATAAAACCAGACTGCCTGTATTAGCAAATACAGTATATTGTCGGCAGGGTTTTGGGCACTGCGACCCGGGTTTTTTATTACTATTATTGCGGTCTTATTTAGAAAACTCTTCCAATAACTTGGACTTGGGAGCGTTCCTCGAAAAAAAAACCTCGTCGCGTTCCAGCAGTTTTGTTTGGCTTTAATTACTGTTTTAAATCGCTTTGACGTAATATTTGCACAGGAATTACATATCGACCAAAGAGGATTGTTTCAATCCAGAATACGTAATGACACTAATTAGTTCTTTATATTGTGTAAAATATCACCGAACCGTTTCACTCAGTAGCGACTCGTCGAAATTCTTTTAGGGTATCCTAAAAGTGAAAAACCCGGGTCGCAGTGCCAAAACCCTGCCGACAATATAGTGTATTTGCTAATACAGGCAGTGTGGCTTTATTAAGCGAACTTAAGTTGGTTTTTGGGCAAAATAAAAAAATTGACTACTTAATACACCCCTTAAAATAACATTTTTTTTCTTAATTGCAATATTATTATCAATCGAACCTCTATACTAAATTATATACACCTTTCAGTAAAATAACGTTTTCATAAAATTTGTAAATCCGGTCCTGTCGGGCCGATTTCATTAAAATTTTAGGGACGAAACGTTGCTATAAATAACAAATAAGTGTTTAGTTAAAAAGTCCTTTTACCCGACAAATCATTTTTATGTTAATAATTGATGTTCCTGTGATGCTAATCACGTAACATAGACGTGTAAAAAGCATAAGTTATATAACAAAAAATCCAATACACTGTATTATCATTGCACCAATACAAAACTGGCAATCTTGTTTGCGTTGATGATTTACGTTCGAGTTTCAATTGAAACATTTATGGTCGCGGGATACTGAAAATGCTAGAGAAGTCAATTAAACAGAAACCGGCGATAAAACTATGCCGAAGGCAAATATCAAACCACGCGACAGACCCTAATGACCTAAACTGTCAAGCGCCTATAATAATTTATCATCTTATAAATTGATTTCCATTTGTAGTCTATAAAATATCCTTACTTGTCAAGATTGTAGATTATAGTTCTCCTCAAGGTTACTATAGAATACTAGAAGGCTGGGCGTAAAAATCTATAAACATGATCATGTCTGTGATTGGTTGAGTCGATTACTTACGTCATCGATGCTCATGTCTTGGTTTTTCAATTAACTGAAGTTATCCCAACTGTTTGGAAAAAGACTCCATGTGACGTCACAAGCCTACTTCCCCCGCCCTCTTCAACAATGCTAACGCCCAACTTTAGTTCCAGTAACCTTGAGTTCTCCTTATCTCCATACTTAAGCTATATTTAAGGGGTTAGGTGGGTTTGAAAATTTCAAAAAATCGATTTATTTTTTTTGTCTTATTAAATAGTACAATATGTTTAAAATATTCTCCTAAAATTTCAAATCGATCCGAGTAAAATTCTAAGAGATAGACCCTTTGGAAGTTCCGCCCATCAGGCCACGTCAGTGCAGCGCTTCGCAGGTTAAACGCGTTTATCTCAAAACTCAATTTTTTAAGTCGGTGGACACGATTTCTCGAAAAGTTATGAAGCGTTTTTGTTCAAATTTTGCACACATCTTTGAAATAACATTATCTAGGCACTGAATGAAGGATTTTTTTTTATTACAACTAATTTTTTCGAGCCAACACATGGCGAAAATTTGACCAAAAAATGTTTTTTGTTCAGTCTGTCAAAAATTCAAATTTTAATTTTTTTCCTTCCTCCAATACCTAGATCCATGTACTAACGAAATATTTTTGGTTTTTTGATTTTGGAGGAATCAATAATGAGTTATTCTGTCCACGGCAAGAGCATTTTTTTTGAGGTACCAACGCCTGAGTTTTTGGAATTTTTAAATAAAAATTTCACAAAATACTGTTTAAATATGTATCTTTGATATGCTGAATTGTTTAAATAAAATATATGATTGTATATACCTATTAAAAAAAAAAATAGTAAAAATACCCTTTTTTTGAACCTTTGAAACCCACCTAGCCCCTTAAGAATTTCTCACTACAAAAAATTGGATCTCGAATCCCAAACAATCCTCAGAAGATGACCTTGAATAAAGGCATCGGGATCCAATCCGTATAGAAATTCTTAGCAGAAGAAGATGTGTTCCTTGCTGACTGATGTTTATCGATCCGTGCCAGCATCATATACCAGCACAATTGATATAGGGCTTCGCATCCCTGCTCGACATCATTCCAGAGCACACTTTGTGACCTGTTCCCTCGCGTCTCCCGTGAACAGAGGTGCCTGTACATTCCTGTACAGTCAGCTGTATAAATAGGTGTAGACGACGTGGTGCTGTTTTATTGATTTTTGTCATCGCGCGGCACTAGGCGTCTGTAAGTATTTATCTGACAGACTGGAAAAGCTAACGGATGCCTCAAAATCATCGAATTATTGACCGAACCATGGCAATTTGATCCGCAAAGAACTTTGTTTTCAAAACAAGCATATTATTTCGACACTGATTCACAACAGCCTTACAACTACATTTTTTTTGCGTAATCGAAATCAAACTGTAAGAAATACCAACAATATTGTCGCTTGCCGACGCCATATTGATAGTGTGTGAGTTTCAGAGCCAGGTGGCAGAAAGAGGAACTACATTTAAATGACAGGCTAGGCAAGTAGTTAATTGTTATCGAACCAACTCATTTACCTAGCTGAATATCATTCAGGCCGCTAGTTGAATGACGCCGTTTAATAAAAAGGCTAGCCGGTTAATTGAGCGGCTAATTAAGCTAGTCGGCTGCGACACGTAAAGTACGTACCATAGATCTAAAAGGCTCGGAAGTTAGATGCAAATGGAGGCTTGCGCAGGTATAATCGGTTAAAAAACTACAAACTCGCGCTATATTATTATTTTTAATTTTTCTTTAATCTAAAGATCAAATTCCTTGCATAATCATCCAAAAAATTATTTTTCGTGCTTGTCTATGCAAAACTGTATTAGGCATCTTGATCAATTAAAAATCAAAGAAACAACTTAACAATAGCGTACTGAACTGTACTTTATAGCAGGAAAGCGACAATTGACAAGACAACCAGCGATAACCAATCACCGATGAGCGCACGTTCTGTGCCGGTAACTGGAAGATGGTGGGAGTCTTCCTTTCTCACAAAACAACCAGAACGGCTCTAAAATACGCATTTGCGACGCTGTTTGTGACTAACTTCAGAACCTTTAAGAACCGTGGCGCATATTATATTTGATAATAGAAATTAGTTTCATGGGTAATTGGAATAAAAAATCAATTTAAACACTTATTGATTGCAACGTTTCGTCTTTATTAAATTAAGACTTTTTCAAGCTCTCAGCATGTTTAAATTATAATAAAACTTTGATATAAAAGGCAATTTTGCATTACAAAAAAAAAAAAAAAAAAGAAGAAGATATTATTTTCTACAATTTTCAATTTTGATCTTTGTAATGCAAAATTGCCTTTTATATCAAAGTTTTATTATAATTTAAACATGCTGAGAGCTTGAAAAAGTCTTAATTTAATAAAGACGAAACGTTGCAATCAATAAGTGTTTAAATTGATTTTTTATTCCAATTACCCATGAAACTAATTTCTATTATTACATATTTTGGAATTGAACTTTAAAGATGAATTATATTTGATATTTACATAAATATCATAGGTAGTTCGATTTCAGTTTCTTTAATTAATACAAAACGCAATGCAAATTTATCAATGATTTGAGGATATTCGCCATTAGTAAATTAACGCTTCTTAATGAAGAAGCAGTTTTTTCATTCGATTATGATGATGATAATGTGTAAGATAATAGCGTCGTTTGAAAAAAACAAAACGTCTAAGTCACAAATAAAACACAGAACTCAGTTTCAAAGCGTGAGAATAGCTTTAAATGAATGCTGCCACACATAACAACGAAACTCATTTGCGCGCAATTTGCAAATTAAATTAGCACCTGTCACAGTTTTACCTGTTTTAATTACTTGACGCAACAGCAATTATTTGTTTGAAAAATTACTGAGTATTAGTTTTTAATTTCGTTTGACATTTGAAGGATGCATGATTTATTTGGAGAAATTTGTATTTTATGATTACTTTTTCTTCCTTTGAGAAAATGTTTTGACGGTGATTCTTTCTGACTAATGGTTGGGTTTTTATATATTGAATTTGTGAATAGTCGAGCATCTAATGGCCGCCAGTTTCAGGTTCTAGTTCAAAACTTGGCGAATTGAATTGCCAAGTTATCTGTATAATATAATTATAATAATAATGCGTTTAACGTCCGTTTCTCGACTTTATGTCATAACAGACGACATTCGCACCATTACTATTTTCCATTTACCACACTTCCCGTTATTTTTCTACATTTTTAAAACTTCAACTTATGTAATAGCAATGGGCGAATGAAGGAATTATAGGAAATTAAGATAAGGTAGGCAATTTTTGAACTAGGAGTTTGATAGGTAATCGGCCATGGCCTCAAATAAGGAACCATCTCGATATTTATCTGGAATTAATTGAGGGAAACCATGGAAAACCTCAATCAAGATGACCGGTACAGGAATTACCGTTTCTCGGCGAGAGGCAGTAGGAAAAAGTCCCAGCCACATCTGCCCCCGCCGGGATTCGAATCCGTACCCTCCGAATGCGAGTCTAGTGCTGTCACCACTACTCTACCCAGGTCGGTTATATCTGTATAATATATATAAAATAAAATTAGAGTTTAAAAAAAACTGAATCAACACGCTTTCATGAACTAAAAAATGCAAAATAATTTGACAACAAAATTAGCTTTACTGTTAAAAGCGAGTAGTGCTTAATACCGGTAATAAATTTTTCATTTACCTACTAGCTAATTGTAAACGCAGAGCTATTATGAAAAGCGTGTTTTAGTTTTTCTAAAAAACAATATCACATTTGACTATGGAGTAGGCAACGCAACATACGTCATTGTACAGCGTGTTAGCTTGATTGCTGTAATTTTTCAAGTTTTTTAATTCTGATGATCCTGGTCAGGATAATGGGACAAACTTATTAAATGATTGTATTGTCATCGGTCCTTGATAAGTGTGCAAAGTTTCAGTTTAATCTGACGTTTTCAAGTGGGTGAATTTCACGTTGAAAGATTCCGTTACAAACATACAGGTGAAACTACTAAAAGCGGTTAACCTGGTGATCCTGGTCAGGATAATGGGACAAAATTATTAAATTATTATATTGTCATCGGTCCTTGATAAATGTGCAAAGTTTCAGTTTAATCTGACGTTTTGAAGTGGGTGAATTTCACGTTCAAAGATTCCGTTACAAATATACAGGTGAAGCTATTAAAAGCATGTTAAAAAATGTAATTCTTCTATCTGGTTAGTACCAATTTTCACGGTGTAGCAAATTATTGGACCGTTCAGTATTTAGGATTTATTATACAGATGAGGCAAATCCATTTACCTATGGTTACTGTTAAATTGTCCAGATGCATTGTTGGATCGTTCAATATTTTGAATTTCCGCTGTACAAGAGGCAAATTCTCGGGGGCTGTTTTAATTTGATATGGCCATTGAAACAAGCCTTATAAGCTTTGAGTCAAATCAGTTTGAAAACATAACGAGACTAAACCTTTTATTTCAGCCAATAAATGGCTTGCTTGTAAATATAACTATAGCTATGGAACGTCTATAGTACTTTATTCAGAAGTACTGTAGATAATTAAGACATAACGTTTCAGAGCACTTTTTAATGGGCCCCCATTAAAATGCAACCCTACCTGCAGTGTAACTCAACAATAATAATGATAATAATACAAAAGTAAAAACAAAACGACAAAGCGAATATTATTATTACCACACACAAAACGTCAAACAAACTAGATACTAACTAACGTATACCAACCGTCCAAATTGAGCAAAGTTGATCCGACAACAATCGGATCTCAGGGACAACTTTACTGGTCGTTTGTGTCTGTATTTAAAATTCTACGAGCTGATTGGATGATTGTTACGTTGGAATCAAAAGGCGGTTACACATATTGGATCCGCCCAAGGCTTTGCTAACTCCGCCTAACAGAACTTAGAGACTCGAGACTATAAACATATTATAGTTGTCCCGGTCAGTTGTTGAAAGGTAGTCTTTAAAGACGGTTCACTGTTCTAAACTTTGTTTATTGAATAATGCTCTAGAAATAAAAAAAAAAAAAACAATTTAAAACTTAGATTTTTGTGCGTGGCAAAAACAAAACAAATCCGCCAACCATGTGTGAAAGTGTTGATTCGAAGTGTGCCAATTAAAAAAAAAAACAGTTGACTGTGTTAAACAAAATTTAAACAAATTGTGACATTCATGCTTAAAAAACAACAAACTGATATAAAAACCAATAATAGCATGACTATCCAAAATATTGTTGATTGTTTACCAAAAACAAAACCAATCGAAACAATGCAACATTCGCCAATACCGGAAACAAAACAATTAGCTCAACAGTCACCAAATTCGACAAATGGCGGTGGTCATCAACAATTAACGACAAACAAAAACGGTCATATTAGTTTTAGTGTAGCTTCATTATTGGCTGACACCCGGCCGAGCAAAACAAATTCGCCGAGTAGAACATCGCCTAGCGTAACTCAGAGTATTTCGCATTCGTCGGACGATGAATACGATTCAAATCAAGAAGAAGACTCGATAGTCGATGTGGAAGATTTGAATGTAGAGCAAAGAACAAATGAAGAATTGCAACAAACAGCCAAAGAACATTTGTTTTTGGCCCAACAAAGGGAGCGGGCGTTCGCCGAAAGAGACAGTTTAATAGCACAAGGTCCGATAAGACCGACGCCATTTTCGGCGTTAGCGGCGGCAGTTTATCAAGCGGCGCATCCAAACTGGGCGTCGCAAGGATTAGTTAATCCGTTTGGTGGACCTGGACCGCTGTTTCAAGGACCCGGAGCGTTTGGAGTTGGAATGCCTAGTTTAACGTCAGGTCAGTTATTTTCCATTATTCTTTTTGGCTTTGATATCCTTACAAATTTAAAAATTGACTAAGTATACATGACTTTAAAATTATGGAAATTATAATTCAAGAAAATATACTTTCTTTGAATTTGTATCGTTAGCATCGTATGCCCCTGAAATGATAAACAGCAGCCCGAAATGGGTTTGAATTGGAAGATGAAATACGTGAAAAAATCAATCAACTTTTGAAATTCAATTAGTTGCGTTCAGAATACCATTTGATAAAAGAAAAATCAAGAAGTAATCGTCAAAATTCACAAACCAAACCTATAAAAACCAACCGAATTAAAGTATTTTCTATAGATATATTAATTTCGCAACAAAAGTGCTAAAAGAATTTGCGAAAGTACAATCGCGTATTCCAATATAGTCCAAACTAATATGAAATAAATCTCTCGCAAAAAGTTGTTGATTTGGCGAAAGTATGGTCCCAATACAGAGCCCCAGGGCACACGCGCGATATAATCGCGTAACCTATTTAATCATAATTAATAAACCGCTTTGTGTTATTACATTAAATCATTATTAATTAATATTGTGTAAAAATAAATTAATGACAAGTTAAGAACATTGATAAAATTAGTAAATACACCGACATCGAATGTTTAAATTTAATTATTAATTACAATTGCTTTGATGGTTCCGCATTGTAATTTTCTGCACCGACGGACTCTCGACTTTAACACAGTATATTATAATTTGTTTGAATATTATTAATGGCCAATATCATAGTACATTTATAATATATTGATAAATTAGTAGTTGTAATAACAAGTTATCAAGGTCAAAAGCACATTAGCAGGGAGACAAGATTCTTGGAATAATCAAATTAAAAATTAAGACCACCAACTTCGTTACGCGATTTCATATCTTCGATTTATCATTATCAATAATAAACTGATACTTTCATAAGTTCGCGGTTAGACCCTGGGAACTGAGGGTTTGCAATAGTTGAACTATGGAGACGCTATTTAAACAACTGCAGCTCAATGAGCTCGGCTCTTTTTTCTTTCAATTATTGACGAGAAAATTTTGGTGATTATAATTTTTCTTCAACGACAAACAACGCGTTCCCCGAATTTTTATATACAGCGCCGTCACTGTTGTAGGTGATAACAGCTATGTATATTAATTATCATGCATCTATCAAAATTATAATTAGTTATTTATAGTAAAAAATCATTGCATTAATTAAAAATTAAATACATTCATATATTAATGCATATTTCACAAATCAAAGAAGTTATTTAATTAATAAAACATGCATTTGAATCCCGACGGTAGAATGTTTTTTTAATTTGTTTTTTAAGAAACATTTTATAATTATATCCATATTTAAAACTAATTATTTTACAATTTAAATCTATTTTTTTTTTTTTTGGGTAAAAATAATGCAAATTTTAAAGCTGCAACTCACAGAACTAATTAATTTAGTACAGCAAGTCATGATATAATGATTTCAGAAAACCGTGCTCAATAAAAGTGTAATTGATTTTTGCAATTAATCCCAGTAAGAACTACTAGAAAAATTAAAATGATGTAGAGTAGTGGTGAGAGCATTCGAGACTCGCATTCGGGAGGTAATGGATTCAAATTCCGGCCACGGGCAAATTATGGCTAGAACTGTAATTCCTGTATGGGCCATCCATTCCATGGTTTTTCTCAATTAATTCCAGATAAATATCGAGTTGGTTCCTTATTAGAGGTCATGGCCGATTATCTGTTAAGCTATAGTTGTTTACCTTATCCTAATTTCCTATAATACCTTCATTTGCCCATCGCTATTAAGTTGAAGTTTAAAAATAACGAGAAGTATGGTAGATGGAAAAATAGTGAAAATGGCGTCTGTTATGACACAATGTCGACAAACAGATGTTAAACGCATTATTATTATTATTATTAATGCATATTAAAAGCGCTGATTAAATTATTTAAACAAAACTTCAAATCGACTTTAATTTGAATGTCTCTGCTCAAACATTTCGTAAATCTGAAATTACCGTTAGAATTGGACATATATACAAGAAGACGACGACTTTGACATGAGCCTTCTAGATATTACAGTATAATATACAAAACAAAACAGCAGCAGACGACAGACGTCTTTTGTTTTCACAATGCTCCCAACATGATGTCATTCCAATCTCAGTGATTTGTATATGCGAATCAGAATATAGCCTACTGGATCAGACCGGTGCTGTCAGAGCCGTAGTCGAACTGTATTTTATCTTGGCAAGTCACCTCAGTTGTCGAGCATCTACAATCTCTCAATTAATCTTGGAAAGATTGCCAACCCAATTTAAAAAATCAAAATACAACACCATCCAATAACAAACCTTGGGAGTCTTTATAGGGTTGAAGTAAGTTTTTTGTACGAGTTAAAACGTATTAAAATTGTTGTCGAGCGTCTACAATCTCTCCCTCAATCAAACTTGAGATTGTCAATTCAGTTTAATGGCTCAGAATATAGCAATAATCCAATAACGAATCTTGAAGTCTTTGAAAGGTTGAAGGAAGTTTTTTGTAAGAGCGAATTAAAACTTATTATATTTTTTAGTGTATTTGCCATATGGCAACATACACTATTGGCGTCGGTCGGATGGCGGGACCTAAGGGTCGGACCAAAATTTCTCGACGTTTCATAACCTCCTAAACACTTTGGCACCATTTTTAAAAATGTTTATATATATATGTATATATATATATATATATATATATATATATATATATATATATATATTTATATATATATATATATACGTATATATATATATGTGTGCGGGCAATAACTTTCGAAGGAGTCAATTGATTTTAACGAAATTTGGCCCAACGGTTGAAATCCATCACCGCAAGAAGCCTATTTAAAATGGGCCTATTCGGGCTATTTTAAGGGTAGTTTTTAGGGGTTGAAAAATGTTTTTGGGCCCCAAAATACCGAAAAAATTCTCCGAATCGTTTCAAAATTGAAATTTAACCCTCTGGTAGTAATTAAAAAGTGTCCCTAAAATTTTGATAAAATCGGCCCGACAGGACCGGATTTACAAATTTTATGAAAAAATTAGTTTGCAGATTATGAATTATTTACTGAAAGGTGTATATAATTTAGTATAGAGATTCGATTGATAATAATATTGCAATTAAGAAAAAAAAATGTTATTTTAAGGGGTGTATTAAGGAGTAAAATTTTTTATTTTGCCCAAAAACCAACTTAAGCTCGCAAAATAAAGGCACACTGCCTGTATAAGCAAATACACTATATTGTCGGCAGGGTTTTGGCACTGCGACCCGGTTTTTTTTAAAAGTCAACTTAATTAATAGCAACGGAATGAAGGAATCATAAGGGACAAAAATGTGCATTCGTCGGACAATAAGTACGATTCGAATCAGGAAGAAGATTCGATAATTGATGTGGAAGATTTAAATGTGGAGCAAATAACTAATAAAAAATTGCAACCGACAACCAAAAAACAATTGTATGAAGACTCCATGGCAACAAATCCAAGATTTAAAATATACTTCTAATCAAAACGAAGTAATACTTTTATCATTTCGTGGTACTGTTGGATGCTGGCAAACGGAAGAGCATTTCGAAGCATTTAGACACGGAACAAACATTTGCATTCGATGGATGATAAGTACGATTCGAATTAAGAAGAAGACTCGATAATCGATGTGGAAGATTTAAATGTGGAACAAATAATTAATAAAAAATTGCAACAAACAACCAAAGAACATTTGTATGATGGCTCCGTGGCAACAGATATAAGGTTCAAAATATACTTCTAATCAAAACGAAGTACCTATACTTTTATCAAACGGAAAGGAATTTACGGCCATAAAGGACGAAGATTCGTTGTTTTAAAAGTTCTTTGTGATTTAAATACGGCCCTGGATTGCCCTGTCAACATTATACAAGAATTGACGAAGATCGGCGATCCGGTGTTGCAGTTTTCGGAAGACAATGAACCTGGATTTAAAGTTTTGATTGCCGTATAGTGTATCTCAAAGCCCAGGTTTTACATGGCATTTCATGAACAACGTTTTAAACGATAACAAAACATGACTTGTACAAAATGTCAATCATTCTTGTGTTTGTCATTTGGATTCTTCTGATTGTAAGCTACTTTCCTTCTCGAATGACCACCAAAGACTACAACTGGATGATGGATTGAATTTGCATGTTACAATTGCACAGAATTTAATTTGCTACGGAATATGTTTTTTTAAGGCTACCAACAAGTAGGGTTATTTGAGCATAAAACCGATTAACTTTTCAATTTATTATTTTTTAAATAGCTTCTTTAGGTGCGACCTGGGAGTAAATCAGATCTTTTCAAGCGGAAATCGGAAACCGTTGTACAACGTGCAGGTTGAAATCGTCGATAAAGCTGACTTTTCGATGCAGTATAGTTTTACTTTGTATTCATAGATGACACGTTCATTTCTCTATTGCAGATGGAGTTGTCCACCTATTATCCAAAGTAAATAAGCACTACTCGAAGTGAACAAGCTAATTTTTAACTATTTTTATCATCTCACTAGACATCCTATTTTATTTTATCAATGTACATCTTTAACGAAAATGCGAAAATCAAATATCGCGCTCACGCCAAAGAAGTATAACTTCTGCCACGCGTGCATAAGTACTTTTTTATGACGATTATGATAAAAATAAATTTTTGGACCATTTATACAGCTTCGGTTTGCCTTACAACATTAAAGATATCTGTCGAAACGAAATAATGCTACACGAACATATAGTTAATTTATGACTACTCAAATTTCATGTTTGTATAAGTCTGCTTAAAAATATACAAACACTGTTGTTTGACTTGTGCCGATTCCCTAAGGTCCAATATGTCTCAGACATGTGTCTTTTATTATACATAAAATATAACTAAAAACAGAAATAATTTCTCCCGCTCAACAGAAAATTAATCGGCCAGATTTTGGCTAGTATTGTGAAAAGTATTTTGAATACATTAACAAATAAAATTACTTGCAATACTGTTCAATTGATTTTTATTTATATAAAAGACGTTTCAACCAACAGTTTTGCTCCTTTTCAATTTGAAAGGAGCAAGACTGTTGGTTGAAACGTCTTTTATATAAATAAAAATCAATTGAACAGTATTGCAAGTAATTTTATTTGTTAATATATCTATTACTGTTGGTAGAGTCAATATTATTAATATTTTGAATACAATTCTAATAGAATAGAATAGAATAGCATTTTTTATTCTGTAATAATAAATTCTAAGATATAAAATAAAACCGGTCAAGTGAACCGGCCAAGTGCGGGCCGAACTCGCGTGAAGAGGGTTTTGAAATAAAATACCTATAACTAAAAACAGAAATCATTTCTCCCGTTGAACAGAAAATTAATCGAATACATTTTGCCTAACGTTGTGAAAAATATTCCGTGACAATTCTAATAAATGCTGAGGTATAAAAAAATCGAAATGCGAGCCGAATTCGCGTGAAGAGGGTCCCGTACCATTCTGTTTTCCGTGAGAGCTTTAAAACTTTAAGATTTTTGTTTGGATTTTCCTGTAAACTGCGAGTGAGACCCTATTATAATTTATTGTATTTTTATGTAGTAAGTACTTTGTAAAATGATCTAGATTTTTGTATCTTGCTGACGCTTTTATACCAATATTAGTCACCAAATATATTTATCAATCTATATTTCCCATTTTTTTCAAAATTTTAGGCTCAGTAGTTTCAGAGATCAGAGGGAGGGAGGAATGCTCGATGTTTGTATATTTTCTTTAATATCTTTAAAACTATGCATTTTAAAATTGTAATAAAAATATATTTGCATTTCTCATAACGAGCTCTTTCATTTGATACGTCACATGGTACACTCAAAAAATTTTTTTTTTTATTTTCTAGTTTGCCCCTCAAAATCAAGCCTCAAAAATCGGAATTCTTGTATTTACGCTATACGTCCATGATTGAGTCATCTAACTCTGTATATACATCGAATTTTAACATTTTTCGTCTAGAAGATTCGTAGAAAATAAGCTGACAGATTCAATAAGAGTTCCGTTATTTCATCGGATGTACGGAGCCTCAAAAAAGCCCAACAGAACAAATAAAAAAAATTTAAAGACCACCCATTTAGGCCTGACGTTGTTTTACTTGAAACCTCAGAATTGTGGCTATGAAAAATATTTAGGATTATCAAAGCTACAAAATAAAAAGTAGATACATGCTATACGAACACTTTTAGTTTTTGATGGTGTAAATTATAGACGTTCGACAACAAAAATCATAAACGTCACATAAAACCGAACCTTAGGTCATCATATTTTGTCTCCCGCGTCCGACGGCGAATGAATTGAAAACCCGTGACACGACCCATGATGCGCATATTTTGATTTTATAAATGAGAATATTTCGAACGAAAAGACACAATTTTTCGTGGGTGTTGTTGATAAATTAATGTTTTCCCTGGCACCGGTCGGTCAACAATTAGCTATGCAGTTGGCAAATTGTACTTTTTCTTCTGTCAAAATATCCGTTGTTATATTAAGAGGCAACGTTTTTCTTTGAATTTCATTTCACTCAAAGAGGAATATCTATATTAAAATGCAGCATATTCGAAATAATGGATAAGTAATTTGGAGTACTAGGGTTTTTCAGATATTTTAAGCGCCATCTGTGTTAACGCCGTAACCACAACGAAACATTACATGTACGAAGTCAGTGAGAATTAAAAACAAACCGCCATTTTGGAATTTCTTGTGTCAGACACACGGGAACGAAACGTTTTTCGGTATGCTGTTCTTCTAACTTATAAAAGAAAAAGTTTTAGTTAGGTAACTCAAAACTCGAGAATTACCGAACCGATTTGAAAAGTTCTTTCACTGTTTAAACGTCTATATTAGTAACATAGACTATGCAAAAATGGATTAAAAGATTAGAATTATTTTTGAAACCATCGAAAATAAAGGTTATTTAGGCCTAGTGCCAATCATATTTTTGTGAAATATATTTTTCCTTTGAGTGCCACCATGATTTTTAGAGAATTAGCTAAAAGTGCCACGCTGCTAGAGGAACATAGAAAAATGTATTTCCAACCAATCGTGTTCTATATACTCTCTATTATTCGAGAACAAAAGCGCGGTCGTTTTTTGGCATTTTCGGCCAGTGTAATATGAAGAACGCACTCAAAGGGTTAATAATGAACTGACAAAAGGGGTTAAAAGATTGTAATTATTTGTAACACCATCGAATATAAGAGTTATTTAGGCCTAGTACCAACCATTTTTTCAGTGAGATGTATTTTTGAATAATGAACTGATAATCCGAATTGTTTCATTTACTATAACCTGAAGGTTTGTAACGGCTCCCTGCATCCAAATTTTTCGACTCAATCACTGGCTAAAAGAATTAAGCCACACAACAGTAACAAAAAATTGAGAACAATACAACCGATTGTCACAAAATGATTTAAGACTGTTTTGATCGTTGTCTTTAAAAGATTCGTCCGGGCCTTTTAAATAATTAACTTTTACGAGAAAATAAATTCTGTTGTTTTAACAACAATGTTTAAAAGCTATTTAAAATATTGTGACTATGAGTACATTATTACGCCTACTTAAAAGACGTGTCCACACGGTTCGTTTATAATTGAGCAGAGCGCTCACAAATAATTAAAATGTTTTAGGCCTAAATATCCCGAAATAATTATCAGAATTGAAGCTCTTTGTGTGCAGATTAAAATGTATTTTTATAAAATAGTCCTGACAGAACCGGACTTTCAAATTTTAAGAAAACACTATTTAATTTTCCGTAGATGTTGGATTGCAATTATTGAACAGAACATTATTAATTTAAGGGATATATTAACCCGTATTGTCCCAAGTTTGATCTAAATAGCCACCCCCTGTATGTTCGAGTATTACGTAACAGCAATTTTTTTTATTAAGTGTGATTTTTCTGTTTAAAATAATGCAGGTTGGCAAACTTAATGAACATTTCTATCAACATAATTACAATTTTTTTTAAACGCTTGTTCCAATTTTGAAACACTGGGAAAAAAATGAGTTAAAGGGTTTAATTTTTTATTTTCTTCGGCGTTTAATAATAAAACCACAATTCTTATATTAGCAAATACACTATTTTGTCAGTACGGTTTTGGCACTGCGACCCGAGGTTTTATTATTATTATTATTATTATTTCTACTCTTTCAGTAAACATTGAACTCGATGAATTTCGTTCACTTAAGAACGCGGCAAATTTTCAAGTAGTCATCAAAGGGATTTTTAAATAGGTGTTCCCAAATTTATTGACGCAACTGTTATTGAGTAACAAGATACAAGAAAAAAATACATTAAACATCGCGTCCTGTTACAAACTCAAGCAAATCCATACATTTCAAGTTTTCTCAATATTAAAATAAGTGCTGTTAAATTCCGTTTTTTTTTACAATTCTAAAAATCAATACTAAAAATCCACTTAGTAATAAATTGAAAATCCAAATAATATAATCCTGCGATTAGAAACTGACAACTGTGGGCTTGTAATAGAGAACCGAGGGTTTGTAATAGAGAAGCCATGTAATTATATAAGTCCAAAATGCACAAAAATTCTAGGGTTACTATTGGTCATCTCTATTTATATTAAGTAAATACATGTGCTTTCTAATGAAATACACAATTAATGATTAAATATTTTACCCTAAGTCACTCATAAAACTAAGACGAAACTAACGACACCTCATTTGTTAAAATCCATCGAGCCGTTTAGGCTACAGACATACTCGATACTCTGGGGCAGTCAGGTAAAAAATAGCAGTTTATGTACCTTGAATGTAATGAAGTTTATTATGTACGAGTTGTGACATTGTGTTACTACGAGTTAGCGATTTGTAACAGTCACAGGAGTCAATATTGCGTTCGAGATACACACTACATTTTTGCACGTACCTCCTATAAACTAGCTGATTTTTATATCATAATAAATATATTTTTGATAGATGTATAAATGTATATCCATTTACAATTTAATAACTAAGCCTACTTCGCTTTCTCTGTTCCTCTTATAATGTTAAACGGTAACTAACGGATCACTTTTGAAGATAACTATAATAATAGCATTTATATATTTAATTTTACACACTAGTGTTTTTTTACTATGGCATGAAAAGCGGGTATTTATTAACAGCGGATTTTATTATTTATTTAGTTGATTCTTAGGTTGTCTAACATATTTTTCTAATAGAACTAAACACGACACCATCTTATGTACAACATGTAGTTTTTTTAAACGTTTTTTGCTTATAAACTCGACTTTTGCAAAGCCCTGAGGACTGATCACTCTTGTTTATTGTCAGATATTCCTAGGGGAATACCCGTCAACGTCAAATAATGTTGGTGTCACTGTATATACTGTGACGTTATGAATTGATACCTACATGGGTGGAAATTTTAAATTTTTTAATAATTATTATTATAAATGAATTTCTATTAATAACTAAGTAAAGGTTTTTGATCCTTCAAATTGTAAAATATGCTCTCGGAAAATTCCGAACTATGGTATCAAAATGCATTTGATTAAAGTTTTTATTAGCTGCGATTAAAAATCAAGCTTCACAAAATGTGCCTTGCTGCTTGAAAATTTCAAAAAAACATTGATTTTTGTCCTAAGAATTGAATCAATGTGATTATTTTATCAATATTTCTTTACAGTGCATCACGAGATTTCGAATTACGGGAAGGCAAATTTACATTTTGATGTTTTTAGTGTATTTGCCATATGGCAACATACACTATTGGCGTCGGTCGGATGGCGGGACCTAGGGGTCGGACCAAAATTTCTCGACGTTTCATAACCTCCTAAACACTTTGGCACCATTTTTAAAAATGTTTATATATATATGTATATATATATATATATATTTATATATATATATTTATATATATATATTTATATATATATATTTATATATATATATATATAGGTATATATGTGTACGGGCAATAACTTTCAAAGCCTATTTAAAATGGGCCCAATCGGGTCATTTTAAGGGTGGTTTTTAGGGGTTGAAAACTGTTTTTGGGCCCCAAAATACCGAAAAAATTCTTCGAATCGTTTCAAAATTGAAATTTAACCCTTTGGTAGTGATTAAAAAGTTTCCCCACAATTTTAATAAAATCGGCCCGACAGGACCGGATTTACAAATTTTATGAAAACACTAGTTTGCAGATAGTGACTTATTTATTGAAGGGTGTATTTAATTTGGTGTAAACGTTAGATTGATAATAATATTACAATTAAGAAAAAAATGTTATTTTAAGGGGTGTATTAAGGGGTTAAATTTTTTATTTTGCCCAAAAACAAACTTAATTTCACATAATAAAAGTATAAAACCACACGGCCCTATACAAGCAAATACACTATATTGTCGGCAGGGTTTTGGCACTGCGACCCGGGTTTTTTATTTCTTTGTAACTTATGTAAAAAATACTGACAAATATGGCTTGCTCAATAGTTTTTGTTCAAATTAATTTTTTTCTGTACAAAAATATGTGTAAAACTTACGCTAATTTTCTCGTTTTTATCTGACTTTAAATCGTTTATTTAGATCAAAACTTGGCTAAAAGTCATATAGGAAGAATGGCATACATATTTCTAGTTCATTTTGAAGCATTAAGATCAAAGATTGAATACGATTTTTCATAGAAAATAGAGATTTCCGAAACCGCTTGTGAGATAGAGCTATATGCGAGTGATAAAGAGGGCATACTGAACAGCTGTTAAACAATCACCGTAGACAAATACCTTAAAACTTTTAACATGTTTGCCTAAGTCACTAAATAATGTATTTAATAAAATAAAGTTCGTAGGTGTAAATAAATTAAACCCTGCGTTTCATTAAATTTAAAAGATACAAACTTGCTATTACAAATTTTATCCCCTACTGTTTTTTTCTGTTCGCCATGAAAATTTAGTTAACAAGCAAAAAACAATACGAAAACCTTGTCCATATTCTACAGCAATATTTCATTCTGTTTCGTTGTTTACTAGATATATTGTAAATTATAAACGCTCGACAACAGAGATCATAAGCGTTTGAAAGTAATTGTTTATTATATTGATGAAAGATGACATAGGAACACTTTAATCGCCTGGGGAATTTCTGTTTGCAATGTTTTAAAATCGTGTCTTTAAAGAATTTCATGCTGTGCTAAAAAATGTTTAGCCATTTCCACCATCCATTTAAATAGAAGAGAATTGTTGTTTTTGTTTATACATAGCGTTAGGCATTGTCTCCAACGATTTGTACGTCTCGATTCACAACAGTGTTATGTTAACGTTATGTTATGTTAACGTAATCGGCTAACTAAAAACAGATCACTTGATCATTACTTTATGTGACGGATGTTTTGCACCTAGTAACTAGGTAATTCATATTTTTAGTTTATTCTGATTTTTTATACGTTTTATTGAAGTTATACTTCTTTTTAGCAGGCAACGGAAGTTTCGAACGCACAGCTAACATTTCTATCAACATAATTACAATTTTTTTTTAAACGTTTGTTTAAATTTTGGAACACAGGGAAAAAATGGGTTAAATACAGGAAACGCTTTATCTGATCATAATATGAACTGTTTAGCTCAAAATAACCTCTCAAATCGCAGATCAATCATTTTTACTTTTGATTTAATTATATAGGAACTGATTAGTGTTAATAAACGCTTAATAAAAAAATCAAAACACAATAGACTTATGATATCATTTAATTGACCCAAAAATTACGTCATGACTACCGCTGCATGAGGTAGGCCTCATTCTAACACGGCGCTATAATATAATGTTACTGCCCCGGGGATATTAATTAAGTCATTACAAAAACATCTAGCTCCGGTACCATATATTAAATATAACTAGACAAAATGTGTCTGCGATCGCAAAATGATGATGTCTTTTTGTCTGTATGTAGTCACAGCATGATGTGTCATAGCCGTTTATACAAGCTGTTCGACGAAAATGAAAGCACGTCTTCAAAAGAAACATTTTAGATTGAAATTTTGATAGATCCAGAATCGGTATAAATTAGAGTTGGGTAACTCAGATCTGAACCGGTTCAAACAGCCGACTCCGACAGAAGATCCGTGAGAGCCGACTCACTTTTTTTTGAACCGACGGATCAACGGATCCGCATGACTCAGTGAAACACTTAACACACAGAAGCACATTTTACACTTACGTATCAGTTCTCGCTTTGATGCATCTGTCAGCTCAAATGACTCATGCATCACATGTTTGGCTATGCATTCTTGATTCAGGTCGTGATATGATTGACTGAACTAGGTAACTCAGTGGCAGACTGCAGTAACATATTCAGAACTCGGCTCTTTTTGAATCGGTTCAGTGAGCCGGCTCACATACGGGATCCAGATGCAAAGATGCAGATCATTAAAAAGACCCGTTTTTCCCATCTCTAGCTGTCACCACTATACTCTACCCAGCTCGGTGAAGTCTTTGAATAGAATAGAATAAAATGTATTTTCATCCAATTACGTAATTGACCACTAACGGTGTCGAAGTATTCGCACGGGTCTGCTAGTGAGATGGCTGGCTTTTTTAAAAATGGACACCTGTATACATGCATGTATAGCGCGAGGAATGCATGATAAGGCTCATTCGAATATCTCGACATGTTCGTGATAATGGTCACTTACATTCCGAATATGTTCAGAAATAATATGTGAACATTCATCAAAATGTTTTTCCACCAATTCCACGAGCTGCTCGACGCACGAGGAACTGTCAGAAATCTCTTAAACAATGGTTTTTACGTAGGATTTACAACAGCTATGGCAAGGTTCCAAGATTACTAGAAGGTTGGGTGTAAGAGGCTATAAACATGGTCACGTCTGTGATTGGTTGAGTCGATTGAGTCGATGGCTTGGTTTTTCAATGAATTATTATCCTAGCTGTTTGGAAAAAGACTCCATGGGACGTCACAAGCCTACTTCATTTACTACTACATTCTGTTTAGAACGACCAGCTGTATTGTAAACAAAACTCGTACGCACAGAAATGTTCCAAACAGACTAAAATTACAAATTTTATGAATACAGCAAAATTATAATGATAATGTGAATATTATTCTTATTAATATCTATGGATTTATATGTACCTACACATTCAATAATATACTACATACTTAATAAAAAATTACTTTGTACCTCGAAAACATCACCGGTTGTCACGACTATCGGTTTTTACGACCAAATATGAGTAGACCCTTCAATGTCGTTACGACATATTTTGACTGTATTTTCAACTTTGGCAAGGATGGTTCATTCCTAGACTATAATATTGTGTATAGTAATTGTAATAAATATATTGTATATTATAGACGCTCGACAACAGGGGTCTGTAATTACAACATACATAAACATTGATGACTAAACGGTGACATAGTGTCATAAGAAAGACTGATCTTGAAAGTATATATTTCGTCAAAAACAATCATTTTTGCGAAAACTGACTGTTACTTGAAATGCCCTCGTACTGCCAGACAAACAGCGCTTTTAGTTATGAATTAATTAAACAATAATATTATAATAATATTTATTATAATGTGTTGAAAACTTGTACAATTTGCTTCTGGATTGTTTGGTCATTAGCATTTGGTTTATATTGCATGGCTGCAAACCATCTACATAATATAATGGCTGCCTCAGTTGGATTATTCAGCACAACAACAACAAACAAACAACATTCAGTTCGTTGTTCAGTTTTATTGCTTGTACATTTCGCCGTAATTACGCAACAAAACACTTGTTCTTTTTTATTACTTAAATCACTGAAAGTCTGGAAACGTAAAAATAACCAAAAAATCTAATTTGCCAAAGAATGTGGTAAAGAAATGTGACTTTTTACAAAACTTGCCAACGCTTCGAGATATTTTTCTATGGATGCTTGTAATAATAGTATATATTACACCGTAAGGGCAGAAAGTTGAAATTACTGCACTGTGCGACACACTATAGCCGAGGCGATGCCGAAGGCATCAGTGGTCAGGATTGGTCGGGATTGGGAAATCTAATTTATTGGATGAATTTTTATACCAATTTCTAACTTTTAAAGACATTTTTATATATTGTAAATTATAAACATATTCAATAGCACCTCTAATGTGTATAGTTTATTTGGTGCCTACGTAGACGCTGATGACCTTAGTTGTTGACCGTCTATAATCTACTATTCTTCTTCCGATGGTGCCTATGGGTCATTAATTTACTAAAACTATATAAATATACAAATCACCTATTGTGGACCGATTTACAATCATTTCCCGACGATATAAAAAATATTCGAAATGTTTTTTTCTTCACATAATTCCACGGTCCGATTTCTAATGCCTGCAATAAATCTTAATTACAATACAACAAATCATCTTTAATTACTGATAAACAGTTGGTATTAATTAACGCTCATTATGTCCATCCGGTTACTTCAACTGTTTTAAAAAACAAAACACGACCAGATTTAGTCGATTTGATCAGCACAAAACTCCACATTCATTACGTCTGTGAACAGAAACGGACATTATGCCATACAGAAAAAGAAATCCATCTAATACGAAAATTTTTAAAATAAGGTGATGTCTTCTTAGAGTTCCCCAAAAAAAACTACTGGATCGATTGAGTTGAAATTTGGTACACATATGTAAGTCAGTGACCCAAAGACGAACGTGAAACGTAAATAAATGAATATTGAACATGGGGGTCATTTTTGGGGGGCAAATTAGGAAATAAAAAAAAAAGTTTCTCAAACATGTGACATATCAAATGAAAGGACTTGTAGTAAGGGTCTCAAATATATTTTTTCCTTTTGAGTTACGGAGCCCTAAAAAACAAATCATAAACATTAGTGGAAACGACATTGTCTGATGTTATTTATATTGAATTTCTCGACTAATTTATTACTTCCTTAAAGGTTTTTAATAACTGTTAACAATTTTAATTGACGCTGAGTTAATTTAATTTTCCATAAAGACTCATAAAACCATTATGAGCTTAAGTCTTATTACAAAATATGCGCAAGCGCAGAGATAAGTTCGTGTCTAATTTAAACAACTAGATGACAGGTATATATGATTAATAAATATTTATTAATGAAATGCAATGCGATATTAATCTTCATTATTAATTATTAGATTTATCGTTAAGTTTAATTATATCGTTAATTACAACAGGCAACAGAGTACTTGAACGGATATTTTTTTATAATGCAAAACGATAAAAAAAAACTCCGCCAATAATATAATTTATGTGTTAATACAGGCATTTCAACTACTACTGTAAGTTTGTTTTTGAACAAAATAAAAAAAATTATCCTTTAATACCTAAAATAATATTTTTTTCCTTAATTTCATTATTACTAATCCAACATCCGTGCAAAAAATTAAATACACCTCTCAGTAAGTAATTTATTATCCGCAAACTAGATTTTCATAAAATTTGTAAGTCCGGTCCTGTCAAGCCGATTTTGTTAAGACATTTTAATCTTTACTAAAGGGTTAAATTTCAATTTTGAAACGGTTCCAAGAATTTTTTTGGTATCTTAGGATCAAAAAACTGTTTTCAACACCTAAAAGATATCCTTAAAATGGCCTCGAATATTTAACGATCATTGTTACTGGTGAAGCGGCCATATAATCGACGATATTGGGCCAGGTTTGTCATGTGTAGAGCCGAGACATAGTATATTATCAACAAAATCAACAAAGCATTTTTACTGTTACTATATTTGTTACATATATTTTATAAAAGCCGTTAAGTCAACAATCTAAATTAAGACTAAACAAAAGAACAAACAAATCGGCTGATATTGTATTTTTGTTTTTGATAAAAGTGTTACATTTCGCCGCCGTTAAAAGTCGGGTAGTAAAAAAAGTTAAATTAAGAAATAAAATATAATTGGACACGTCGTTTTAATATAAAAGAGACGATTTCGTTGGATCAAAAACACAAATACCAACGCCGCTTGCATCTTACTGTATAATTTCTTGATAAAAAGTCAATTAAAGTAAAAATGAACTCGAAATACAGCTGATGTACTTAAATACACTACCGCTGATAAAAAAAAACTTAGTAGTTTATTTAAATTTTCAGTTCGGTGTTCTTTACTATTTATTATAGCGGCGCGGTTCGGCTTTGCACGAGTACCACTAATTATCTATAACCATAAAAGATGAGAATAATTATCATAAAATTCTCAACGTGTATTGAATTTGCGCGAATTCAATCGCTTTTAATTGTGAATGTTCAAAAAACCAAGAAAATCAAAATTCCAAAAAAACAAATTCCGTTGATCCGATCGCTACCAAACTTTACAGGATCACTCGCTGAGCTACTCTGAAGACTGCCTGAAAATTTCATCAAAATCGGTCCAGCCGTTTTGAAGCCCATAGGAAACATCGATTTGCATATATTTAAAATAAACAGTTGGCTTACTAAACTGTTGAACAGTAGTGTTGTAAGCAGGTGTAAATTGTAGATAATTAGCGGACTATTTTAACTGTTCCAATTGGAATTAAAACACCTTGGCCTTGGTTCGTGACCGCGCACTGTCCCCACTTTTGGTTCGTTAGTATATTTTAATTACTACGAAATAATCAACCAGCCAGCAACGTCCTGTTAAGACAAAAAATTAACTTGAAATTTCGTTTTAAACGGGCGACGTTATAACCGAAATCTACTTTGCAATTGAGGAGTGCCACATATCTTAAAAAAAAATCTCGGTCCGTGGAACAAAAAGGGTTGACCGTTCTTGTAACATAAACAGATGTTTTTTGTAGGAACGTATTACTTAAATGGTTCTATTACAGAGTTAGATGTAAATATGTGACAGGCTTATTTTATAACCGGTAATCCAGATAATTGGCAGTAAATGGTAGGTATGGACCTGAACATAATGTGTTAGACGTCTGATCGTACTTGCCAGGCTTTAAATCTTGCGCTATCTGTGATTCGAAAACTGTTCAATCAAGATATCTGTGAATCAAAACCCAAGACGACTGATTGGTCAAAACAAAAAAAAAGAATATAATTGCTTGAAGTATTTTTATTATCGAGAACGTCTAGGCTTCACACATGGCAAGCCTGGTCCAGAATCGTCCAAAAACGATAAACATTATTGGAAGGTTAACTTTTTTTTTCTTTTTTGTCCTTGGTAATTAATATAAAATTGATTTGTCGGGAAAAATCAATTTTTTATTATTGGAAGGTATTTTAAAATGCGAAACAATAACAAAGAAATATGCTTTGTTGATTTTGTTCATTATAACTATATACTGTATATTATTTCATTTGTTATTATTAAAAACAATACTTTAAAAAAACACGCTTTAATAGCAAACCAACCAAAAACTAAAAAAAAAAAATATTGTAAAAAAGCGTGGGGTGCTTGATATCAACTGGTATAAATATTTCACTGGTAGCTATTTGTAAAAGCAGAGTTAGTATTTTTTACTTTTTAGTTTGGTTTGCTATTAAAGCGCGTTTTATTAAGTTTTTGAAACTATTTTTTATTCTTATTTTTTAAATCTAATCATCCTGGTCAGGATAATGGGACAAACTTATTAAATTATTGTATTGTCATCGGTCCTTGATAAATGTGCAAAGTTTCAGTTTAATTTGACGTTTTGAAGTGCGTGAATTTCACGTTCAAAGATTCCGTTACAAACTAACAAACATACAGGTGAAGCTAATAAAAGCTTCTTCCGTCACTTAAGCAAACCGAATTGCTTGTTATTCTTTCATATTTGAATAAAAGTTCTAAACTTTGATTAACGTTTAATTACTATTAAGGCTGTCGGAAAGCTCTGAATTTAAGCCAAAAACAGAGCTTCGGCTGATAACTGATTGTAGACTATTTGTCAACATTTTGCAAAAATTCTTTCTCTATAAGGAAGATAAAGGACAAATCTAGATCTCTAATGGATTACTTTTGTAATTTATGTACGATTTACTAAAAAAAAGTTGGCATTAATTGTACCAAAAAACACACGTTTTCAATGTCACACTACGACCTTATTCGTACTTATTTCACAAAACTGTTCCATTACAAACTTTAAGTGACACTTCCTTTTTCGGAAAAAAGTTTTTTAAATCTTCAAAATATTTCCAAAATTTAGAGTAATCAACTGACAGCAGCAGTTAGTCTCGTAGTGTGTCTTAAATTCAGAGCGTTCCGACAGCCTTAAATGCGTTGCAAGTAACAGTTTGATAAGCGCTGATCAAATCAATCGTGTGTACAGAATAGTGGGTGTATCAATAAGATAGGCCCATAAACATCGAGCGATTGTATTAATAAGCTATAAATAGACATTGTAATGCTCTTATTACGCCGTTACGTTCTTGTAAATACATTCATTTTATGTAAATAAATAAACCGTGTGATCGTTATCACATTCTAATCAAATCTAACCTTTTAATTTTAATTATCTTTCCGCGAAGAATGTTCTTTTTGAAAACACGATTCAATAAATCGTGTAAATTAATCGCAAAGATCAGTTGATCCGGGAGCGGTTGCGAAATTTACGGCTGCAGCTAGAAAATTTTTATAATCAACTTAAAAATCACCTTTTCTAAAAGTTCATAAATCTAAAAAAAAACCGACATGTTCTAATAAATTGATTTATAACTGAGTTAATAGCATTTCAAGCTAATAAACCCGAAACAGATTTTAAAATTAATAACTTCTGGTACCGCAACGGATAATTAATTTGTCATAAAAACCCCTTATTATCTCCAAATTAATACCTTCTCTAAAAAAACACTGTTCAAAAAAACATTTATTATATAGACATATAACTACTACCTCCGTAAAATATTTGAAGGAGGATATGCCCCCATATCTTCTAACCGAACGGAATGTTTGACTATCTTTCCAAAAATAAAAATGTCTAAAACATTTGAACAGACATACCGACCGGGCCATTACTCATTCACAAGTATACAAAAATCGCAGCAACCTTAGACCCGTCTGTGCACGGAAAACAAATGCCGGTATGACGGCGCTTTAGTCCAAGAGCTGTTAGACATTTTTGGGTAGGTATTTGAGGCACTGTGAAAATTTCTACAATACCTCTTTAGTAATATCTGAATACAAAAACACAGACCTGGTTGAAGGGTAGCGGGGCTTAACCGACCATCATATTTTTAAATTAGCAAAATCTTTTTCGCAATAAAAGGTCCTTGAGGCATTTTGAAATTTTAATACCTTGAAAATTAGTATTTAAGGAGTTGAAAAATAAAAGAACCAGATTTTTTAAACGGGTCTAAAACTCAGCCAGGTATTCGCAAAATTATATTATTATTAAAAAATATATTTGAGGCGTGTTGAAATTTAAACAGAATAATATCGGTAACTAAAAATAGATATATTCAAAAAAACAGGTCGTAACGGTGGGACATTCTACCTGTCAGGTGATTAAAAATTTGTTGGTCGGTTAAGCCCCGCTTCCCTTCAGCCAGGTCTGTGTTTTTGTATTCGGATATTACTAAAGAAGTATTGTACAAATTTTTACAGTGCCTCAAATACCTACCCAAAAATCTATAGCAGCTCTTGTGCTATTAGCGTGTCCTTTTACCCGTCAAAATGCTGTCGTGATTTTTAACAATTCACAGGTAAAATGGAATTTTTATTTTATGGCTTTCTTATAACCGAATTCAAAATAAGTATATGTTTAATTTCCTCCACGGCGTTTGAAGTTTCTTAATTAATTGCTGAATTTTTGTATGTCTGTCTTTTCGTCTCCTATACGTTCCTATACCATTCATCCGATTACGATTGCAGATGAGTTCTTTTAGTCGCGTTCTCGAAGGTTCCTGACCCAAAAAAAAAACTCATTTTTGTTAAATTAATGTTTGTTCCACTATTGTTGTCGCTGCCGCGAGGCAAAACTACAATATAATAGAGTCGAAGGCTCCACTATTATTGTCGCTACCAAGTGGATACCCAAACATTTTCACATCGCTTTTTAGGCAGTCGGATTTTTTTGATTTTTTAATTTCACTTTTTTGTGTAGGTATGTAGTTCGCGATTTACTTAAAAACCGCTGGACCGATTTCAATATGGTTATTTATCATGGAGGTGCTTCATTTTGACATTAGCAATGTCGATGGGGGGGGGGTATTACGGGCCACGCCAGGTTTAACGTTAAAATAAATTGCGACATTAATTCCACATCATCAAAAATAAATAATGCAATAAGAACACGCCGCTGGCAGTAAAAGCGTTAAATACGAGAAATACATAAAGAAGACATGATATATTATGTTCAACTAACTATTTTGAGGTTATGTCATTCAAACTATTACCAACCATTACCGAAAGCGCCAAGCGAAGAAGCGAAAAAAAAAGACGAACAGTTTTTAAAACACCATAACAACAAACAAAACTACATCGAAAAAAAAAGAACATCAAACTCACTAAAGAGCGCGTTAAATAATGCGGCGACATAAAAAAGAAAAAGGATATATATTACATTTTTTTCGGATCCGCTGTTGTGACAGAAAGAGAATGTTAAATGGCGGGGACGTTTCGGTATGCAAGTGTCTTCTATCCTCTCTCAATTTAAAAAGTGTCTTTACATGCGTTGATAGATGTATATTAATTCTGGTAGCTAAACAGTTGACAGTCCGTACTAAACATTAGACAGTCAACTACACGCGTTTTATACTAAACAGTCGACAATCTACCATACATTAAATGTGTCTGCCTGTGAAAAGAACTCGTGACTTGAGCTTTTAAAAGCGTCGAATCGCATTTTACGCATCGTCTTGCGGTTTTAGAGACGTTCGTTCGCGAACGAGATTTTTATAGACGTTGGCGGATAATATTTCAGTTTACTTTTGACTTGACACCCTAAATACTTCGGGATCTACTATTTGAAAAAACAATCCTTAACTTTGAAATCGTGATTTTTTCCCAAGCTACGTTCTTCGGCGTTTAACTCTTCTGCTATTTCTGCTGATTCGGTTCAGGACATAAGATACTTAGATTAGATATTCATACTTCGATCAGTATTGCAAGATTTTCTCTCCAATGCGTCATAGATTTCAGTATCTGACTAATACTCCATTAAGTCGATATTCTACCAAGATATATTCATTAATCAATTACTAAGCATGTATTCTATAGCTTCATTTAATCATTAATCTAAATATATGTAACCCTACTATTTTTATCAATACTTTTTCTCGTGAGTCACTCATGATTTTTCCCAGTCAACTTGGAAACTCTTTAACTCTGGTGCGTTTCACTATTTTGCTATTTCTGCAAACTCTAGTCGAATGAATAGTTTTGGGACATTAGATTAGTTAGGACATTGACACTTCAGTGATGAAACTTCAGTTTTAAACTAATCTCTATTATTAACCCAACATTATTAATCATTCCATCGATCATTAATCCAATAAATGTAACGCTTTTTTATCAATACTGTTTCTCGAGTCATTCGTGACTCTAGTCGAATGAATAGTTTCGGGACATTAGATTAGTTAGGACATTGATACTTCCATCATCGATGAAACTTCAGTTTTAAACTAATCTCTATCATTAACCCAACATTATTAATCATTCCATTAATCATTAATCCAATAAATGGAACGCTACTATTTTATCAATACTTTTTCTCGAGAGTCATTCGTGATTTTTCCCCAGCCGAACCCTGCAATGCGTTCGACTCTTCTGTTATTTTTGCAGACTCGATTCGAATGAATGGTTTCGGGAGTCGGGCGTTCGAAGGCACACGTGCACACCGCGTATGTGTCACAGATGCAATAAATATCTCCACTAATGATCATTTAGTGAAGTAATGTGAGCGCGCGTTCTTGTATGTCACTCTCTAACACAAACATGGCCGCCTCGATCCCCTTCCGGTTCGTTGGATATTACCAGAACGGGGTGTCGATTAAGGGCAAACCGCAGTACGTTTCTGTACCAGAACTTTTCTCCCTTCGCTGGTATTATTAATGAGTTGACGAAACCGTTACCACAGTACAGACAGATTTTTGGTTTCGTTGTCAAAACGAAATCATGGTTATACCACGGCTGGCCTTTCTTTTATTAAACTGGGGAAAACTATTGGACAAAACTAGAGCTGGGCAATGCTTGAGAACTTAGTAAGCAATCTGCTTAAAGCATTTTGTAAACACATCCTCGATTCTTGGAGTACTTGCTACTTATTAAGCATTTAAGCATTATAAATTGTTTAGTAAGCATGCAACAAGCTTATTAACCATTAGGAATACGTTTTAAATACTTTATAAGCTCTATCAAAGTTTAATAAAACATATTTCGTCTACCTTTTATGATTCTTATTTCGTTTGATGTTATAGAGATCAATTTCATGTTGTTTAAGTCCAAACTTTCTCATCAATTAGAAATTTTGTTCATGTCTAAAATTGATATCATAGCTTAATGTTGGAAGTTAAGATTTAAAAAGTTACTTTAAAATGCGTAATGCTTTGAAGCACTTTCGTGAGTGCTCGATGTTTTTAAGCATTTTTCAAAATGAAAGTGCTTGTCGCTTAATGCTTTAAAGAACTTTACTAAGCATCGAACCTAAATACTTGAAGCATCGAGTTCAAGTATTTAGGTTCGATGCTTTGTCCAATAATCTGGACAAATCCAAAGGAGAGTTTCCAAAAAGAAATTAAGTGACTTCATGGATCATATTAATTTAAAACTAAAATTTATCTTATAAAATATAAATGAATAAAAATAAATTAATTACCGATTTTAGAAAAAAACTGCTACAACATATCCATCCTCGATTGGTTATCTCAAGAATGTCAAGCTGTTACGTAATCCGCTTACGGTTTCTGAAACAAAGAGAAAAACGGTTTAATAATGTTCTAATAAAATAGTTACAATATTTAAATTAATAATAACATTTTTTTATATTATGAAATTGTTTACAACAGCTATATTTTCATCTGAATTTTATCAATTGAATTTGGAAAGCTTGTGATTCACAAAGGGAATTTTCAGATTAGTTTATACTGATTTAAAACACAATTAATTATCGTATTATTTTCTAAAACATTCGTATAGTCAAAACAGCGTATTAATCTACTGGTTTTATTTCTAGAGTTAACTTTTAGATAAACAATTTAATAGTTAAATTTTGTACTCCAACCAAAAATATGCCCGGAATAAACCGAAACAAAAAACTAGTTGAAAGTAACCCAAATTTTTATTTAATAATCTTTGCATGTTTAAAAAAAATGTGTATTTTCCAATCGCACTACAGAAATAAAGCTCAGATAATTGTACAAAACAAAAAAAAATTGATCCAATCACCGGAATCGAACCTACAACCTTCAGCCACTATAGCAAGACGTTATCCAGTCAGTCTTTATAGTAGCCGGTATACGTTTCGCTACACTTTCAATCTCATGAATTGATTTTACTCTACCGTGCCAAAAGAATTTTTACTTAAAAAAAAATTCGACTTGCAAAGACGCCTTAAGCATCAATATTAATAGCTGGCGAGGTTGGATCGACTTAAATAATTATCGAAGTGGGCGTTTGTTCTTCGGATCTGTGTTAGTCGGCTTATTAAAGTGTACCATAAATCAGGTGCAACTACGAGCATAGTCAAGGTTAGTGGATTACAGAGGTTACCTTGTTCCATCTAGCCAATCAACGCAAACGGGTCGTTCATATTTTTATCAACCTACGACAATATCAAAAAAGTTCATTTATATTTAACTAGGAAATAGGACTTTATGTAAATCTCTTAGATTAAAAATTCTATTAAGGTGATTATAAAATATGCTCTCGGGAAATTTCGAACTGTGGTCGCAAAATTCATTTTTTTATTTTTTTTTTTTTTATTAGCTGTGAATAAGCATTAAGCTTCATAGAATGTGGCTTGCTGCATAGAAATTTCAAAAAACATATATTTTGCCCTAAAAATTGAACAAAAAAACGTAATATTAATATTATCATCCATAATTTTTTTATAAGATTAAAAATTATCAGGAAATTGGACAATAAAAAATATGCAATCAATTCTGCGACGTTTCGGTTTTTTAATTAAACCGAAACGTCGCAGAATTGATTGCATATTTTTTATTGTTGTATGTTTCAGAAGCCTGATGAAGGTTTAATTAAAAAACCGAAACGTCGCAGAATTGATTGCATATTTTTTATTGTCCAATTTCCTGATAATTTTTAATCTTATAAAAAAACGTAATATTCGTCAATATTTCTTTACAGCATGCCACGAGATTTCGAATTACGAGAAGGCAAATTAACATTTTGAAGTTTTTTCTTTACAAACTTATGTTAAAAATACTGACAAAATTTGACTTGCTTAATAATTTCTTCCAAGTTTAATTTTTTGAGTACAAAAATTTCTAATCGTTTATTTAGATCAAATAAACCGTAAAAAGTAGGTTAAAAGTAATATTGGAAGAATGGTACTTCTAGTTTATTTTGAAGTATTAACATCAAAGATTAAAAATAAGATTTTCCAAAACGTAAGCTGGTATGCGGATGAAAAAGGGCGCATATTGAACAGTTGATAAACAGTGACCTCAAAGTTTTTAAATACCAGCCGTTGCCACGCAATCAGTTGACACGTCCGCCTGATGACGTCATCTCCCACTACTAACCGACGGCTCCAGGGTAACCTTTTTAATCTAAGATTGGAAGATGGCGTTTATACTTATATGAAACGGCGTGACGCTTTCTCAAAGCCTTCTTGCTCGTCCAATTCATTTTGCTAAATGGAAGCGGTAATGAACGATGCCGCCGTCCCATGAATCAAAGCCAACGCAATTAAGCGCTCACTGTTTACACAAAACGCTTATTATTATCAAACATTCAAACAGGCGCGCTTAATATTGATGACCAGGTGTGGTCGACACGGTCGCGATTTCCGTTCCGTACGCCATTTTATGTATGCTTGTTCGAGGCAAATCTTGTAACTGAATTTTAAAGCAGTCATCATCAATCGATTGCGCTGAAATTTTGCATACACGTTTAGTTTGGATGACAATGCACGATTAGCTAAGTGGATTCATTCCAAATTCAATATGACGGACAGCCCAAGATGGCGGATTAGTTATTTTTTATCCACTTCCATGATATGGATATCAAATGAAAGGGTATGACATGTAGAATACAATCAACAGTGTGACTTAACTGCAAATCCAAAATGGCGGCCGACACAAAATGGCGAATCATCTATTTCTTTACAACCCCCTTGATATGGGTATCAAATGAAAGGGTAGAATAAAATAAATTGTGTGACGTTACTTAAAATCATCGACAACAATAACGGAGCCTGTAAAAACTGTTGTAAAAAAGCTATTTTTATCATACTGTGGCAAACTTAGCGGGCTATGCACTTTTTGTTTTGTTAACGATGTGTAGAGTGCCATGCTATCGAAATAAATGTTTGACACGCCTATCAGTTCACTAGATCAGCCGCAAATAAATCGTTCACAATTTTGGAAGATTATCAAATTTGTAATAATTTGGTTTTACGCTTATTAATTGAGAAAGCATTGTGGAATTTCAATTTGGCTCAACTGAAAATTCAAAATTATACAGAACGATAGAAATAAATTCCAAAAACAAAATTGGAAAATTATCAAATTTGTTAAATTTTAATTATTGAATATGCGTTTAGAAATTTTATTTTGACTTATAGTTTGAAGAATGTTTTCGAACTGCCATAACTTGTCCAAATAAAAAACGCGTTTAAAAACTGAATAAAAACAATTAAAATAAATTCATTATATGTCTAAACATTTCATAAATTGACCAGTCATTTCATAATATGATCAGTCATTTCATTATATGACCAGTCATATCATAAAGTGGCCAGTCATTTCATAATATGGCCAGTCATTTCATAAAGTGACCAATCATATATGAGCAGCCATTTAGGTAGTCATTTTTAATCGATATGTCAAAGCCGCTCTTCAATATCCTATCATGCATCACATAGCCATTTGAAGAAATGCCTAGACATTTTATGAATTAATTTAATTACGACATATATACAGCGTTTTAATAATTATTAATTAGCAATATTTATTAATCAATGATTAGGTACTGACAACATGACAAGCAATGGACAGTTTTGACAAATGCATACTTGGCAGCTCCCCACCTCTTCCATCGCTCGCGAAGGAATTTTATTTTATAGAATTATGTGTATTTATTGAATGAATTTAAATTAAAATCATGAAACCAGTTCTCAGATCTGTTATGGGATCTGGTTCAATTTGTTAATTTATTTTATGTATAAATACGGTTATCATATTAATCATTATTAAATAAATTTAAGACGTGCTGGCAGTAGCGTACGTAAAATTAAATGAAAAACAGAAAATAATCGTGAAAAATATTCTCTGTTCCATACTGAATTTTTCATAGCTTTTGCAAAGAAAGTTTTCTACTAAATTTTATTTTAGCCTGATCAGAGTCTCAGATTGGTGACCCGTAATTATTTTATAGCTTTTAGTACACCACCCATTGTGTAATAATAAATGTCTTTTATTTTCAAGTGTGTAGTGTGCCCTATCGAAAGCTAGATTGGTGACCTAATTACCATAATATTATATTGCTATCAGAATAACACACATCTACAAAATTTCAACTCAATCGATTAACGACAAGCCGATGAAAATTTCAAAGCTAGATTCGCACCCGGACGAAGCCGGGGCGGCCAGCTAGTTACCATAAAATTGTATTGTCATCGGAACTACACACGTGTACAAAATTTCAATTCAATCGGGTAACGGAAAGCCTGTAAAAAATCGGTCGCAAGATTTGAAACAATCAAATAGACGGAAAGTGAGGTTAAATAAAAATATGGCGTGCTAATTACGAACGTCACTGGTTTATTCTTTACGCCAAATGGGTTTCACGAGTCTTCAAGCACGATATAATAGTTCTACACCCACTCAAAATTAACCATTCTTTTAATATGATTTTATTTGTCGACTAAATTTATGAGTTGCGTTGCTTCGTGTTAAAGTATTAGTACATATATCACACACAGATAGCATTAGTTGCCGTGTAGCGTTCGTCTCTTGTTTAATTATATAACAAAACATACACGCTAAGCATGTCCGTTGCACAGACTTATTTCGCTAGCATTTCACGGACATTTAAACATGTTTTTAATTTTATAATGCGATTATTTATTGAAATTTATCTCATGTTAATGCAATTACAAGGTCTGTACCATAAATCATTTAATTAACTGATCTGTTGAACATTTAACACTCTCGTTACGCCGCCATCTTGGAACTTTTCTGTTGCAGCTCCAAAGATGGTAGTAGAAGAGCTGTTAGACATTTTTGGGTAGATATTTGAAGCACTGCGAAAATTTGTACGAATACAAAAAGATATTTTTTTCGGAATAAAAAGCCCTTGAGACATTTTGAAATTTTTAATGCCTTGATATTTAGTAATTGCACGAGAAACTGTTTCGGTCCGCTGTTACAGACTGCGTGCGAGTAATTCCAGCAGTGCATAAATGTTAGACTTTCTGCCTTAAAATCGAAGCCGAAAGTATGTACTTTCGACCGGGTATGAAGAAAATGTATTTTAAATTCAAATATAAAACAAAATACGTTTTAAAAAAATGAACTCAATTATGAGTGCTAGCATTTTTTTAGTACATTGTGCATGTTCAATTAACCCTGATGACCTCAGATGTTGAGCGTCTATAATCTACAATCTATCTCTCATGTCTTAAGACTGTCAGAACGCTCTGAATTTAAACCAAAAATAGGACTTCGGCTGCTTTTGTAATTTATGTACGATTTACTAGAAAAAAGTTGGCATTAATTGTGCCAAAAAACACACGTTTTCAATGTCACACTACGACCTTATTCGTACTTATTTCACAAAATTGTTCCAAACCTAAAGTGACTCTTCCTTTTTCGAAAAAGTTTTTTAAATCTTCAAAATATTTCCAAAATTTACAGCTATCAACTGACAGCGGCACCCTCGCAACAGCATTTTTCAGCTTCGTAGCGTGGCTTAAATTCAGAGCGTTCCGACAGCCTTAATATGAATTAATAAGATAGAAGAGTGTCTGCAACATGATTATGCAGCACCTTATTCTGGACACAAAATATGTACATTCAATTATCCGTTTATCTTTATTTTTTTGTTTCGTTAATGACAACATAACCACACTTTTGTAAGCCGTTTGAGTGGTGGGCATGAACCAATCCGCCTTCGCAGTCAATTAAAAGTACAAATCGTTTGTTTTTCTGTAAAAAAACACAACGCTTGCGCGATACAAAATGATATCTACAGTTCACGCCCGATTATCCGCTTTAGCAAGAAAAAAATCGGAGCGATTCCCGTAAAACTACGTCTTTTGATATAGCAAAAAGTATTAAATAATATTTTCTATAAGATTTTTATGATTAGATGTAATTAAATATATTGACGTTTTGTTCCCATTTTTTTTTTGCAATGCAATTAAATATGTATATTTATGTTTGAGCAAACGTCACTTCTAATAGTATCTTATAAACAAAGAGACTGTATTTTAGACTACACACTACAGAAGTAAAACTAGTATAATTGTAAAAAAAATATACAATGGCACCAAACGCCGCGGGACCAAACCTACAACCTTTAGATTACGAGGCAAACATTCTACCTCGCCGCCACCTTAGTTTATAATGACTTTTTTCTTTTTTGTCCTTGGTAATTAATATAAAATTTATTTGTTGGGAAAAAGAACTTCTTTAAGTGAACACTTATTTGTTATATATTGCGACGTCGCAATATATAACAAATAAGTGTTCACTTAAAGAAGTCCTTTTTCCCAACAAATAAATTTTATCTTAGTTTATATTATAATGTTTTACAGCCATTTTTTATAGTATATAATATACGTACATTGCGACACGTTCGTTACATTTTCGATCTAAACAATAAATTTTATTCTGCAGTTTTATAAAAACCGTTACCCGGAAAAATGGACATTTTCCTGCGTCCAAAATAAGCATTTTGTTGATTATCTGTTCGGCGGATAAACGTGAGTCTATTGTAGCAGACCTGTATAAATATGGTCGAGTACGTACAAGTAATTCAATATGGGTGCATTAAACGTTTAATATTTAAATTCAAAACAAATACAAGATATTTTAAAAATTCATTTCTTTCAACGCGCTACGGTCAAACATTTACTTTATGTACTTTGATGTGCTGCCATCATTTCTTCGAAAACATATCATTTAGTAAATAGACTTTGTTTTAAAAAAAAAAAAACGTCTCAACTATATTCGTGTAACTTTTTTGCGACAGAAGACGACGTTTTCCAAATTGTTTGATTAACAATATTGAAAATAGTCAAGCCATTGTTTATACGACGTTTCCATGGCTCCTCTATTGCAAACCCCCAGTTCCCAGATTCTCACCCGAGAAATGGTAAAAGTACAATTGAATTTTTAATTCATTATTCAAGACATGATACAAAAATAAGTTTTTTTTTTTATTTATTTAAATAATCTTTTATCTACTGACTCCATCATTACGTCCGAGATATGAAAATATTGTATAGTCATCGGATCTACGTATATGTGGAAAGTTTTAAGTCGAAAACTAAAAAAAAACGCTTTAAATAGCAAACCGAACTAAAAAGTAAAAAATATTTTTTTATTGTAAAATGCGCGGGGTGATTGATATCAACTTGTATAAATATTTCATTCGTTGCTATTTGTAAAAGTAGAGTTACTATAAAAATAGTAATAAGCACCTCACGCTTTTTTAGAATAAAAAAAAATATTTCTTACTTTTCTGTTCGGTTTGCTATTAAAGCGTGTTTTTTAGACTATTTATTTTTTAGTTTTATTTTTTTATCCTGATGATCTTGGTCAGGATAATGAGACAAACTTATTAAATCACTGTATTGTCACTGGTCCTTGATAAGTGTGCAAAGTTTCAGTTTAATCTGTCGTTTTGAAGTAGATGAATTTCACGTTCAAAGATTCCGTTACAAACAGGCGAAGCTAATAAAAGCGTGTTAAAATGTATCGAGTTCCTGGCCCTGAATTCGTACCGGCGTCCCGTCATAATGTAAAGAGACTCGATTATTGTCAATTTCAATAAAATGCAACAAATAGACACAACACGACGAATCACTTAAAATATTTGTTAACAAACAAAATTAATTAAGTACATCAAATAGAACCAAATACACCATCTATTAGTCTGTTGTTAAAAGGCTGAAAAGAACCTTTCTTTGAAGTTCGGCACAAAACATTCCAAATACAAATATTTTAACTGTCTTAATTAATCACCCAGCATGAACTCTCCACCGGCCAACGTCGGCTCACCTTTTCCCCCCACCGACCTCTCCCCGAAGCTGTGTCGTGAAATCAGCGGGCGAAAGAAACAGACGCTTACGTCGAAACTTCGGTGAATTTTTGGCTAATTATAAACAACTAGCGGCTCAGTCCGGCTTCGCCCGGGTGTAAATATAATATATAGGATATAAAAGATGAGAATCATTATCATTAAATTCTCAACGTGTATTGAATTTCCGGGAATTCAATCGCTTTTATTTGTGAATGTTCAAAAATCGAAGAAAAATCTTATTTCCCAAAAAGAAATTTAAAAAATTCTGTTGATCCGATCGCTACCAAACTTCAGAAGATCACCCGCTGGGCTAATCTAAAGATTGTCTGAAAATTTCATCAAAAATGGTCTACCCGTTTGGAGTCCATAGATTACATATACATCGTCTTTTATCTATATAGATTATTAAAATGTAAAAAGTGGTTATTGTGACATAACGATAATAGTTGGACATATAGTATCGCGAAGTTTTTTGTAGTTATTGATATGTTCTTTAATATTGTAGAACATACTTTTGTTCTATCATCAATAGTTTTCGCAGCGCATGCGACGAAAGATGTTTTATGGCATTTTTTTACACCTTGGGTTACGTTACTAAAGTTTTAGTAAGGATCCCTAATATTTTCTAGCAATAAATATAGCCTATGTTACTCAGGGTGATTTTTTCGTTGAATTTTATTTGTTTGCTTAGATCACCTTTCAACTCTGATTTTGACATAATTAAAAATGTATTTTAAGCTCCAGTATTTTTAAAGGTTTTTAATCTAACAAAAATTGGGACCCTAATCCCCGAAAATAGTTTCTGGTTTTGAGAAACTTAAATTAGTGCTCAATCCTTTGTCTCTATTGCTCAAATTTTTTTTCCATAAAATATTTTAGAGATTCATCACAATATTGTTGGGTCTTTTTGAGACAACATTAATAATCTGCATTGTCGACCACAACATTGTTTTGTTTTGAGTTTCTATTAGGGACGCAGAAGAAACAAACAAGTATAATATAATTTTCAATCCCGTTGTGATCAGACGTATTTAGATTTCGTCTGGATTAAATCAAATTTTATATTGTGTTTTATTTACTTTTTATTTTATATTAATAGATCATAATAATATCATTAATAGTTCATAAAACTACAGGTTTTCTCCGCTGGGACATGAGACACCAAAAAGTTCAAAAACAGGCCTACGGCTGGTCTGTATTAATAATTGTTTTTTTCATCAATTTTTTTTCGTCATAATATATGACAGATCGTCACGAACTATCGACTGAATAATTTGTATCGTCAAGTAAACGTAGTTTCCAAACCAAGAGATAAAAATGATGATCATTTAGAAACTCGGAATAACTAATTATGATGTCTGTCTCGACGCAGCCAGATTGACGCCGGTATTCTATTGGCACCTGTCACGAGATAGCTACCGTTAATTAATTCACAGAATTATAATTGGCTAATCAAAATGCACAGAAACTACTAGTAGTTTATTATTTTACATCAGGCGATCTTTAAAATTAAACTATATACATATTGCTTGTCTCAAATTGTCACTGAAAAATTTGAAACGCTGTGATTTTTTTCTCGTTTTAATTTCCAACTTTATTCGGGTGGATTTTGGTTTGGCCAGCGAAATAATATATATCTCGCTTTTGTTTTAAACTTGTGTTAGTTGAGAACAAGTATTTAAACAGTGAAAGAATTCTTTAAATTGGGTCAGTGGTTCTAACGAAAAACAAATAAACGTTTCATCTTTATAATATCAACTTTATTTTCGGTGCGGTAATCTGCGACTCTACCCAAACTATCTTGGTTTTCGGGCTTGCAGACTGTGGTTCATTGCTATTTCTACCTGACGTTTCGTCTACAACTGCGGTAGACATTAACAAAGGCGGTGTGGTTACAGGTTCGTGTGTCGATGACTAAGCGTGTTCTCTGCTAGGTCGTAGTCCGTTTTTCCTACTACGACCGAGCAGAAATCACCCGGTTAGACACATCGACATACCTGTGATCTGCCATGAAAGACAGCATCTTTCATAATGTCTACCGCAGTTATAGACGAAACGTCAGGTAGAAATACCAATGAACCACCGTCTACAAGCCCGAAAACCAAGATTTAAAATGATATACTTTGGGTAGAGTCGCATATTACCGCACCGAAAATAAAGTTAATATTATAAAGATGAAACGTTTCTTTGTTTTTCGCTAGAACCACTGACCCAATTTAAAGGATTCTTTCACTGTCTAAATACTTCTTCTCAAGTAACACAAGTTTAAAACAAAAGCGAGATATATATTATTTCGCTGGCCAAACCAAAATCCAAACGTTAAGTAGACCGCGCCTAACAAGCCCGCGAAAACCAAAAAAATCTGAAACAACGCCGGCCTTGAAAACCCCGATTATATCAGTTAAATCCCAACTTGAAAAATAAACGTTCTTTTTAATGCGTCCAAAAAAGGACATGTCCAGCGCTATATTGGAGTTCCATAAAACGTACGCGATAGTTTCGGCTTCTACGTAAAAGCGAAAGGTTTGGAGCAAAGAAGTCAACACGAGAAGTTACATAAAAAAACGCAACGACGAGGCATAACATCGCACATTTTTGTAACACTAGTTGCACTAATTAATGTTTCACTGTTTATTATATATGTTAATGAACGGCAGCTGTTTCGCTATAATGTGTGTTTTGTTTTATATATGTTTCTCTCTCGGGCGTTCGAACGTGGGGAAAGATGGCAGGAAATTATTGAGAAAAAAGTGAAAACTGCAGCTTGATTTCAAATTAAGTCAATTTTTTAAACTGGGGAAAATCGGCGCCAGCGCAGAAAAATGTACGTCATAAAGTTATTGTTCCTGTTATAACGGTATAGTTTTTTTATAACGGTTTATTTTCTCAAGAAAGTTTTGTTGAGAATTTTTTTTTTCTAAAGTTTATAGTTTCGGAAATATGTTGAATGGTCCTGTCGCCCAATTGGCAGTATTTTTTACCCAACGGGAAGGGTTATGATTTTGTTACTGACGAAAACTTACTTAATATCTTAAAATTAATGTTTTCATTAAAAAAAACCCGGGTCGCAGTGCCAAAACCCTGCCGACAATATAGTGTATTTGCTATACAGACAGTATGGCTTTATTATGCGAACTTAAGTTGGTTTTTGGGCAAAATAAAAAATTTTACTCCTTAATACACCCCTTAAAATAACATTTTTTTTTTCTTAATTGCAATATTATTATCAATCGAACCTCTATACCAAATTATATACAACTTTCAGTAAATAATTCACTAATTTTGTAAACTAGTGTTTTCATAAAATTTGTAAGTCCGGTCCTGTCGGGCCGATTTTATTAAAAATCTAGAGACACATTTTAATTACTACCAGAGGGTTAAATTTCAATTTTGAAACGATTCGGAGAATTTTTTCGGTGTTTTGGGGCCCAAAAACAATTTTCAACCCCTAAAAACTACCCTTAAAATGACCCGATTAGGCCCATTTTAAATAGGCTTCTTGCGGTGATGGATATCAACGCGTGGGCCAAATTTAGTTGAAATCAATTAACTCTTTCGAAAGTTATTGCCCGCACACATATATATATATATATACGTATATATATATATATATATATATATACGTATATATATATATAAATATATATATACATATATATAAATAAACATTTTTAAAAATGGTGCCAAAGTGTTTAGGAGGTTATGAAACGTCGAGAAATTTTGGTCCGACCCCTAGGTCCCGCCATCCGACCGACGCCAATAGTGTATGTTGCCATATGGCAAATACACTAATTACAACAAATGTTGCAAACTGGTGGCAATATCTTTATTTGAACAGTTGTCGGTAATATAACGTGTAGTGGGCCTGAAGTCTCTGAATAGAATATAATAAAATTTATTTCCGTCCTATTATATTACGTAACTGACCACAGGTCTGCTAGTCAAACAAATTGTAACAGTAAACCCACATCATATGAGATAGGGATGTCGAAAATATATCGATATTTTTGGACGATATTTAATATTTCGATATATCGATAAAAAATTCCGAGTATCGAAAACCGATATTTTTTTCCAGTAACAACACTTGTATGTACTACCGCGACTGACTCTGGCCGTTTAATTATTCCGAAAATATCGAAAACTCCACTGAAAAATAAACATCTGTTTTGACATATGTTTTTGGAACATACTTTTAAGTGCGTTCCAAAAACACCAACAGTGAATAAAGCACATGTAAAAAACATTTCTTTTTCACCGGATTTTTCGATATTTTCGAAATAATAAACATTCAAAATAGCTATTCATACAATATTTCATTTCATTTCTACAACAACTAGAATGTTTTTAATTATTTCGATTTACACCTCAATTCATGCTGTACCAACAATTTTTTGTCGAATGTCACCTCTGGTACGCATGCCATAGCTTCGCCATTCCTGGCTTTATTAATTGTTCGATTAATCTCTAAAACTATCTGCTCCTAAATATATTAGATGTTTGATTAATAAACAAAAAGAAATTCTTATCGTTGTTTTTGATTTCAGATAATTATTTATTACATGATTTATTAGAAATAATGTCCCTTAATTACTATTTGAGATTATATTAAGCTAGCCAATATGTATACTAAATTTCTTCGAGTGCCAATGTTCTCTTTAAAATTGTACCGATATATCGATATTTAAAAAAAATATATCGGTACCGATATCGATACTTGAAAAAAATATCGATACGATATATATCGATACTTTTTGGCACTTCTGACATCCTTAATATGAGAATTAATTTTTAGCTTAGGTAATGCTAGACATGAACCTTTACAGTAGTGAGAGTTATTTTATTTATGTAATTCCGTGACAGGGGCGTAGCTACCGCCGTATCAATTATACGGGGCCCCCGGACCACGGGGGCCCCCAACGTGCGTAAGCAAAAATTAATAAAAACTTCCCAATTTTTTTTTTATTTCAGAAATGACAAAAGTCAAAAAAAGCAATTTCTTTTTTTCCCGCGTAAAGCGTGTGTTCAAAAGTTGGCAACACCCTACATCAGTTATCGCGGGCTGCGGGATTTCCCCGTTTAAGACATTTACTTCAACGGCGGAAGGGCCCCCAAACAAATTTTTATACGGGGCCCCGCCAAGGCACGCTACGCTTCTGTTCCGTGACGTAATGACAAGTGGCATCTTTCTCTTCTTCTTCTTTTGAATGACAGCAGTCATGTCGCAAGCAGTAAAAAACCTACGCTTCTATCACTTCTCGTTAGGTTGTGCACCTTTCGGCTCAACCAAAACACGAAAAAGAGAGAAGAAAAACCTGTCCAACAGTTTAACTAAGTAGTATAAAATTGGTTGTAAAAATAATACACGATATCTGCCTTGCAAACCTACTGGAAACGCCGTCGCGCAACCATAAATTGTATGCGGTCAAAAGGCAAAATTACCTATGTCAAATTTTACTCGAAAAATCTATACTCTATACCGGGGTTTTTAGTTAAGGGCATTTGGCAGTCGTTGGCAATGGTTTGAGGGTATTTGGTTGAGCTGTTCAAATATTAGCACAGTTTAAACATGCTTTTTTGGCTTAATAAATTAATATAAATTTAAGGTAGTTGTCGTGGTTAAGGCACACCGTCAGAAAATTCTTAATTTTTGTATACTTATTAAGGACATGATAATACAATTACTCTGAAAATTTGAAGTCGATCGACCGTATATAATCCGAGATAAATTCAATTAAAAATTGGAAAATTAACATTGATTGTATACGATCTCTGTAGTTCTGAACCAGTTTCTTATTTATAAAAAAAGAACTAACTGTCAGAAACTTTCCAAAAACTGGCAGTCTTTCAATGATTTGTAATGAGTTTAAAAAAAAATAAGAACAATTTTTTGACCGTCTAATTATTTATAAATAACGGTTTAAAGTTCAACAATTTATAGAAAAGTATACATGCATATGAATACTGCATGAGTTACGTTTCTACGGGTACAGTCTTGCGTGCAAATTATGGATCACTTAGCTACAAGCTAGTATACTTTTGTGGCGCGTATAATCTATAACTTTTTGACAATATTGTACCACGACAACTACCTTAATGACTCGCTTTTATGAACTAAAAGATGCTGTACATTTTTTCAGAATAAATTTCACTGAACTATCTAAAATACCAAACACACCTAGTTTGGTATTTTAGATAGTTCAGTGAAATTTATTCTGAAAAAATGTACAGCATCTTTTAGTTCATAAAAGCGTGTTGTTTTAAATTCTAATATTAATTAAATCATTTGCCGTACACCACTTAGCGTCGCGTTGACAGAACTAATATATAAAAGTGCACATAAAATAATTTAGATATGTTAATTTGTTGAAACGATTAAAAAAGCGCTGCGTAAGCTGCAAAAATAAAGGCTGCACATTATTGGTGTCAATTATTGATCGACTCTGATAAATCGTTTCCGTTATACGAAATTAATGTTCAACTAAAAGTTGGACGCTAATTATAAAACTATTTGATTGCGATCTATTTCAAATTATTAAAAAGTATTTATTTATTATAGACGCTCGACAACTTAGGTCATTAGCGTCTTAGCTACATCAAATAACATAATCACTTAGAGGATTGTTTGGGGACAGATGGCGTTGATGAGTGAAATTGACTTTACCATCGTGTACTGCAGACTTTTAAACAACCTCGTGCTGAGTTGTAGATATATTCATAGGTTAGGTTATTTTTGACAGCTAGTTGTATCGTTCGTGTTTAGTATTTTTCGACAAAATGGAAAAAGAGCAATATCGATCCGTAATTCGTTTTTTAAAAAACACGCGAAAAAATAAAATTGAAGTTGTATCCTGTCTATGGAAATCCTTCACCATCTATGACCACGGTGAGATACTCGTATAAAAAACGAATTACGGATGGATATTGTTCTTTTTCCATTTTGTCGTAAAGTACAAAACACGAATGATACAACTGGCTGTCAAAAATAACCTAACCTATAAATTTATCTACAGCTCAGCACGAGGTCGTTTAAAAGCCTGCAGTACACGATGGTAAAGTCAATTTCACTCGTCAACGCCATCTGTCGTCAAACACATGTACTTATGGATCAACCTTCGTATTAATGTTGTCTCAATAAGACCCAACACTATGTATAGAACAGCAAGCCGCACGCTTCAAGACTTTTTGAACTGACGTTTCGAGACATTAATAAACAGAATATTAATAATTCGAAGTGTGAACGTATTCGTTCAAAATCGTTGACAATGTTTTATGATCGGTCTATTTTTAGGTTTATGAACGCATTCCCGGTTCTGCTTGTTGCTAAGCGTCTGCCTCAATGAGCCACTAACTATTATTATTAATAATAATAATAATAGTTCCTAGAACTCATTATTCAGTGATTTTACGATGCCATAATCTTTCTGTCTAGCGATATATCTAAAATAATCGATTCAAAGCTGTCGGAACGTTCTAAATTTAAGCCACACTACGAGATTAAAAAATGTTGCAAGGGTGCCGCTATTCGTGAATTACTCTAAATTTTGGAAATATTTTGAAGATTTAAAAAACTTTTCCGAAAGAGGAAGTGTCACTTTAGGTTTGTGATATGGAACAATTTTGTGAAATAAGTACGAATAAGGTCGTAGTGTGACATAGAAAACGTATGTTTTTTGGCACAATTAATGACAACTTGTTTCTAGTAAATCGTAGTTACATAAATTACAAAAGTAGTCCATTAGAGACCTAGATTTGTCGTTTATCTTCCTTAGAAAGAGTTTTTGCAAAATGTTGACGAATAAGTCTACAATCAACTATCAGCCAAAGCCCTATGTTTGGCTTAAATTCAGAGCGTTCCGACAACCTTAACAGTATTAACCATTCGATCGTTCAATTTCTCTGATCGAATTAACTAAAATTATCCGAGGAAATCTGCAAGAAACCGGTCAAGTACGAGTCAAAATCGCGTGGAAAGGGTTTCGTACAATTCTGTTTTCCGTGAGAATTGTGGGACTTAGGATTTTTGTTTTGGTTTTCCTGTGAGCTATAAGTGAGGTCCTATATTTCCAAATTTTAGGCTTAGTAATTTCGGAGATAAGAGTGAAGAGGGATGTTCGATTTTCGTATAATTTTTTTAATATCTTTTAAACTATGCATTTTCAAATTATAAAAAAAATATGTATTTGTATTTCTCGTAACGAACCCTTTAATTTTATGTGTCACATGATGCCCTTGATTTTTCTTTTAATTTTTGACCTTCAAAATTAACCCTTAATATCGGAATTTGTTTATTTATACTATACGTCCTTGATTGGGTCATCTAATTCTATATATGTACCAAATTTCAACTTTTTTCGTCCAGTAGATTCGGAGAAAATTAGCTGTGATTCTATAAGTAGAAGGGTTTATCTTTTGTACGGAAATAACTGAAATCCACAAAAAACAACCGACTGTTGATTCGAGATTCGATCCTCATTTATTTTCGGATTGAATTCAACAAACACTGTCCGAAAAAACAACTGACAATCTACAAAAACAACTGAGTATTGATTTAAAATTACCCGTCCATTCGATAATTACATGTATAAAGATGAAATTTCTATTTCATGCGTACTTTAATATTATCCGCATGGAAAGAGACAACACCAGCCGTTGTTGAGACGGCGTACATGACAATGACATCTGATTTCTGAATTCCAAAAGCTGTTCACATGAATCCATAATGAATGTACTTCCCCTTGTCTCGTTATCTAGTTCCGTGCACGCCTGCGCACTTTGAAGCGTCTAGCCTTTGAGAACGCCTGTGACGTCACATAAATCATTATACCCGCCTACCACCTACCACCGTTTTTCTACAAGTTGGCGCTAAATATATTCGAATTCGAAACATTCGTTTGGAAAACCGCGGCTGTTGTACAATTTAGAAATTTATATAAGTTGATTCGACTAATTCGTTCGCTCGTGCTGTTTCTTTCAATTGCAGTAACGCATGCATTTTTACACTAAAGGATCAAGAAGGTACGAACGTAAGTTTGTTGTCATCCTTTGCGTGTAAATAAAATTCTATATAGCGACGCGGAAGGGACTGCGCATTTTCTGACGTTATAGAGAGTTGTCGTTATATGGAGAGAAAGAAAAATCAATATTGTTTGACTGTGATAGTATTATTTAACAATAACGCATAAACTTTACAAACAAACATTACTATTAACACAAATAACAACGCTTGTTGCGTAAAATCTGTTATCTGATATTTTTTGCTATGCCAGTATTTCGACAACTTAGAAAATTCGTATAAACAATAGGTGCTCTATAAGTTGCCGAAATTACTTGCTTTATAATGACATATGGTCATTATTTAGAGTGGGTGTGATGCTACATAGAGTGTATCATTGTATGAACACCAAGGCAAACCAACCAAAGTCAAGTAATTTCGACGTTTTAGGGAGTTTGACATTAAATCGAGTGACCTTACATGGAGTTTACACTGTTTTTTCTCGCATTATTTCAGTTTAATTGACTCGAAGATATTACTATAGTGGCTAAACACCATATAATACTGAAACAGCGTTAAGCGAGGTATTACTGTTCATATATTAAGTAAACAAAAAAAACTTGGCGGTAAGAAACGACTAAAACCAGGATAAAAAGCGCTCTAGTCAGAAAATGGTCCGAATTATTTCGATAGCATTTTTCCTCTGAGCCAATAAAAACATGTTTCTATTAAAAAAATATAATTGGTCTTATTTTCTCAAAAGCGGCGCGTCCCACCGTCAAACCGAGCAATTTTTAATAAAGTTGGGTCTTTTTGAGACATTAATACTCTGCACTGTCGACTACAGCATTGTTTTGTTTTGAATTTCTATTAGGGACGCAGAAGGAACAAACAAATATAATATAATTTTCAATCTCGTCGTGGTCTGTTGTATTTAAATTTAGTAAATCAATTTGATCATTATTTTGTATCTCGTGAAATGAGATCTAACGATGGCTATATACATTGAAATGCGACGCGACATATAATGTGAATAAACCTTGCGCAGCAAAATCGCCTTCTCTCGTGACTCGATATATTTTTATGGCCAATTAAAAGCCAGTGGCTACAACAGTAAAACAAATTTTTCACACAAATAATTCAGCTCCTTCTCGACATCACGCACATCAAACGCCAAACATTCTATTTATGTTAAATGTTCAATGTACACGTCATATAATATTATAGTAGCTGATAATGATAACGTTTTTACCGGTTGAATGTATGTGCAGGCCCGGACTTACGCATCACAGGACCGGCGTAACGTATTCAAAAAGTGGCATATCGATGGCTTAAAGCTGTCGGAACGCTCTGAAATGCTATTGCAAGGGTGCCGCTGTCAATTGATTACTCTAAGTTTTAGAAATATTTTGAAAATTTAAAAAACTTTTCCGAAAAAAGAAGAGTCACGTTAGGTTTGTGATGAAACGATTTTGTGAAATAAGTACGAATAAGGTCGTAGTGTGACATTGAAAACGTGTGTTTTTTTGGCACAATTGATGCCAACTTTTTTCTAGTAAATCGTACATAAATTATAAAAGTAGTCCACTGGAGACCTAGATTAGTCCTTTATCTTTCTTATAGAGTTGAGCGAGAAAAGAAGGGGGTTAAGAGCTCGGGGGGGGGATATGAGCCAGGGATGGTTTCAGAGACGCACGAGCCAAAGGGTGTGAAATTATCAAAGTTTTGAAAAACCCACACAAACCTTCGTAAAACCAGTCCACACATGTAAAATACGGGGGTTGGTGTGAAAAGAGGATGAAAAGGGGTGAAAGAGGGGGTTGGTATAAGCCTGGAAATAGTACATATTATTTGCAGCTTCCAACCCATGAAAAAATTCGATCGCTCCATTCTGTCAGATCTGTATATCAAACAAGGTGAAAAAGGGGTAGTTATTGGCCATTTGCGGATATTCGGGGGATCGCGGGAAGTACAGACCAACGAATTCGGTTTTTTTACCCTTGAATACGGGGGGTCATTAAGTTTCGGGGCGTTCCGAAATTTTTCGCAGTAAAACAAAATTTACCAAGTGTTGTACACATATGGTGTATAAGTCTCATTCAGTCGCAGTTTAGTTTTCTGAAGGTTTCACTTCTACCGCGTGTAAACTGCACACATGTTTTTTTTAAATAGCGAAAACATATAAAATACTGTCACCTTGACCAATCGTAAAAATGTAGATAACAAATTACGTACGTCACCAAAATCAATTTAGAAAATTAGCAGCAATATTTTATTCAAATTCAATACAACACAAAAATGTGATTCTATTCCGTGACTTGATATACCTCACACAATTTGCTTGCAGACCTTATAAAAATATAGCCACCAAAAATTTGCTACAAATCTTGACATTTCTTTAATTTTACATTCTTTGTTTAAATTTTGTTATAAAAAAATTGTTAATAAAAACCGTGTTAAAATGAAACCTATAAATTATAAAACTGTTACATTTAACACCAGCGTTCAACTGTTATCAGCATTTATTTTGATGTTAAGGCATTCAACAAATTACAAAAGAAGTCAATAAATAATCTGTTGGGTAACTGAAACAATTGCCGACACACAGCGATTGTCACTTGTTATAAACAAAAATTAAATGCATATAGAAATTTATTAATGCGTGCCTCAATTTTTTTGTTTGCACAAAAATCAATCACGACGTTTAAAAATTGACAGAACACGTCGATTTATTAATATCAATACAAAAATGACGTAACAGTAGGTAAACATGGAGGTCAACTTATATATTTACAAATTTTATTGCTATTTTATCTTTTCAAAACTTACATTTAAGCGAAAAAAAATTATGTGGACTAATACTTCGATACGAACATTTTAAGACAATTTAAAAATAAAAAAATAATTTGCATTGATTTTTCACTCGGCACTTGGTTGAACGTGAAATAAAAATGAAAAACACTTGAAAATTCTACAAAAAAAATTTTTGAAATGTAACTTCTTATAGCGACGTATCTGTTTGAAAAAAGTAAGAAATCGAGGGGAAGTAGAATTGGCCCCGAAAGGGGAAGTTAGTTTGTCTCCTAAATTACATGAAACTGACAAAGACAGAAATTTATAGTATGTTGCTAAGTATGTGTAAATATTATTAATTAGTTTCACATAAAAAAAAATTAAACTTGGGAATAATATTAAGAACTAAAGAAGTTAAACTTCTTATGTAAGCTTATGAGGGTGAGGCTCATTATATTTATTTTTTTAAATTTATTTTTCGACGATTATTTCGGACAATAAGTCCATCCTCAGGAATATAAAATATATACTGTCTTATATTCCTGCGGATGGACTAATCATTGTCCGAAACGATCATCGAGAAATAATTTAAAAATATTTTTTGTAGAATTTTCAAGTCTTTTTTATTTATTTGTTAAAAATAAAGAGTCAAATAGCTTATTGTATCGCTTACCCAACGTACAACAAAATACCCATAAAGTTGTGTAAATGAAAAAAAAAATACTAGAAAGCGACGCAGTAGGTAAATATTTATGATTTGACAATTTAAGGTAATTTCGTGATAATAACCTGTCTAATTAACCCAGTTAACCAAACTGATCGTTCTTAAACGATATCGACTGCATTAATTGGACCGTCTTAACTGTTACAGGTGCGACTGTAGCATCTACAGGACGATTCACAAGTCCATTAAGGTAGTTGTCGTGGTACAATATTGTCAAAAAGTTATAGATTATACGCGCCACAAAAGTATACTAGCTTGTAGCTAAGTGATCCATAATTTGTACGCAACACTGTACCCGTGGAAACGTAACCCATACAGTACTCATAATATGCATGTATACTTTTCTATAAATTGTTGAACTTTAAACCGTTATTTATAAATAATTAGACGGTCAAAAAAATTTTCTTATTTTTTTTTAAACTCATAACAAATGCATTGAAAAACTGTCAGTTTTTGGAAAGTTTCTGACAGTTCTTTTTTTATAAATAAGAAACTGGTTCAGAACTACAGAGATCGTATACAATCAATGTTATTTATCCAATTTTTAATTGAATTTATCTCGGATTATATACGGTCGATCGACTTCAAATTTTCAGAGTAATTGTATTATCATGTCCTTAATAAGTATACAAAAATTAAGAATTTTCTGAAGGTGTGCCTTAACCACAACTATCTTAATCATAAATCAAATATCGTTGTTCGTCTAGATACATCTTCAACAATGCTACCGTCCAATCTTAGTTTCTAATAATCTTGATTCCAGTGAACCTGAATCCCAAGTGCCTTTATGCGAAACCCGCCATTTACGTTCTAGATACATAAACCACTATTTTTGAAGTTTAACTTCTTTAGCGACGTATCTGTTTGAAAAAAGTAAGAAATCGAGGGGAAGTAGAATTGTCCCCGAAAGGGGAAGTTAGTTTGTTTCCTAAATTACATGAAACTGACCAACACAGAAGTTTATAGTGTGTTGCTAAGTATGTGTAAATATATTATTGATTAGTTTCACATAAAAAAATTAAACTTGGGAATAATATTAAAAACTAAAGAAGTTAAACTTATGTGAGCTTATGAGGGTGAGGCTCATTATAATTTTTACACAACCTGTATACAGAAGAAGCAATGAAATTCTAATCGATAAATCTACTTGTAGGTTTTGATTTACGGTATTTTTCGCAATGTTGTAATAAATCAACTATCGACACGTATTTATAAAAAAAAGGTAAACAAATAAGTGCTAATCTAAATGACATTATGCAAATAAAATGGAAATATGCTTGCATTTCATAGTCGCCGTGGAGACTGCCTTCTGAATAGTAAATACAATTCAACCCTGTTTAATATACCTGCAATACATCACTGCAGAAAAACGGTAGCTGGTTGTACGGATCCAGCGTTGCCAGATCGGAAAAAAATGTTTCTTTAAGGCTGTCGGAACGCTCTGAATAACCAAAAATAGGGTTTCAGCTGATAGCTGCTTGTAGACTTATTCGTCAACATTTTGCAAAAATTATTTCTCTATAAAAAAGATAAAGGACAAATCTAGGTCTTCTAATGGACTACTTTTGTAATTTATGTACGATTTACTAGACAAAAAGTTGGCATTAATTGTGCCAAAAAACAAGCCTTCAATGTCGCACTACGAACTTATTCGTACTTATTTCACAAAATTGTTCCATCACAAACCTAAAGTGACTCTTCCTTTTTCGGAAAAGTTTTTTAAATTTTCAAAATATTTCCAAAAATTAGAGTAATCAACTGATAGCGGCACCCTTGTAACAGCATCTTTTAGCCTCGTAGTGTAGCTTAAAATCACTTTAATACATTTTTTGATATATTTCTCAGTAAAACTTGACCAGATTTACCTTTACTCGAAAATCATCGAAAATAAATCTAGGGAAGGAAACTTCCCTAGATTTATTTCGATGATTTGGCAACATTGGTTACAAGATGAACTAGATTCGCTAAAATACTGATTTAGAATATATATTCTGTTGTTGCATTGATTTTTATAGATTATAGACGTACGACAACTAAGCAAACAAATAGCAAAAAGGATTATTCTTCAATAAAATGATCCAAAAAACAAACCTTAACCTAGTCAAAAATTTATGTACAAATTCAAACACGTTTTTGACGAAACAAAGACAACACAAATATAATATACACGGCAATGGACCTGTTTAACAGGTCATACTGTATAAAAAAAATATTTACAGCGTTATCACTCGAGTTTTAGTATTAAAATGATATACACACTAATTATAAATTATATATAATATACTAATTAGCTCTTAATTGCTCGTTAATTTAAAAAGACTATTATAGTTAATACCTGTTTACAAAGAGCTCAGATATTATACGATATGTTCCCATTATATCTACAAATCAGCATTATTGTATCCGTTTAAAGGGTAATTACAAAATCGGCCAGCTATGTAAACCAAAAAATCAGTTAAGTGCGAGTCGAACTCGCGCGGAGAGGGTTCCGTACCATTCCGTTTTCCGTCAAAACTCTGAGACTTAGAATTTTCGTTTAAAGTTTTCCTGTAAACTATTAATGAGGCCCTGTTTCCTATTTTTTTTTCCAAATTTTAGGCTCAGTATTTTCGGATATATATTTTCATTATCTTTTAAACTATGGATTTTAAAATTATAAGAAAAATAGATTTGTATTTCCCATAACGAACCCTTTCATTTGATACGTCACATGATGCACTTGAAAAATAATGTTTGTTTAATTTCCTAATTTGCCCACCAAAACCCCCAAAATCGGAATTCGTTTATTTACGCTGTATATGCGTCCGTGATTGGGTCATCTAACTCTAAATATATGAAAAATAAAAATAAAAGAATAGTTACTTCTTACCACAACAGATCTATTCAGTGGATGTTCATTTCGAGAGCTAAGCTCCCATCTTCTTGATGATGAAGATGGGAGCTTAGCTCTCGAAATGTACATCCACTGAATAGATCTGTTGTGGTAAGAAGTAACTATTCTTTTATTTTTATTGTTGCAACCACAGTGCTCTTAATTTTTATATCTAAATATATGTACAATTGGATCAATGAAAATTGCGAAGCTGTAAGACTTGGATAAAATATATTCGACGACAATTTGTTGGGCGTTGATCAGTTTGCTGTAGGTTGATTTCAAAATATATTTATTACTGTTCATTCTTTTGATGGTTTTTCACGATAAACTCGGCAGGTTTCGTTAAATTCGCCAAACCATGCCACGTCCATCTGTTTGCATTTCTGTAAACTGATCAAAAACTCGCTAATCCGCCATTTGCCTTGCGTGTGAACTGTGGAGGAAGTTATTAATTATGCAAATTTTAATCACTCTGTATATATTATAAAGTCGACTCTCGAAGCCACACTTTGTATACAGTAATTAACTTCTTTCTTCAAAAATTAATTAATTAAATGTAAACGGCATTTCGCAAGCTTGTATTTTATTTGTACCATTTATAAATTACAATTTACTTTAAATTTATAGTTTCTTCAAAAAGATTGTCCAAAATTATTATGAAATAACACGCACAGGACTGTACAAATATTTGTTTACTGGTCAATTTTTAAATAAATAGCATTAGTTAATCGTTTGTTCATCAAGGAAGATTATTTACGCTAGCTGTCGGAAATCTGCTTACGACTTAACTCCAAGATCATCACTTAGCTTATGTAGGATTAAATTTAAAAGAACAATTCAAATACTTTATCCAGAAAGTAATTCCCGATAATTAGTCAAGCAAGACTTATTGATGATCCAACTTACTGTAATCATCATCAAGTTTCTTGATCTGGATATTACTTCAGGCAATCACATCAAGATATTGGAAGATTAAAAAAAATGATGAAGTCGAGTCTTTTATTAAGAAAGTTATCCCGATTCAAGCTGGGCTTGTTGCTGATGATTTAATCTGTAATCATCATCAATAAGGTTTGCTGACCTTGGTCTTACTACAACCAATCGTACCAAAATATTCAATGACAAAATAAAAAAGAACAAGGTTCTGTTTAAAAAAGCTTGCCTGTTGACTTTGACATTAGATAACGGTGCCAGATGAAAACCACCCTTCAAACAATATTAACTTCTGATAAAAAGCTTGCTTGATGACTTTGACATTAGGAAACGATTCAAGATCAAATATTATAAAGATCAAAACCACCCTCCAAACAAGACTAGCATCTGATAAAAAGGCATTAAAGACCCGTTCAAGATCTCGATTTCCGAACTCTTCATCAAGAAAACCATTCATAAAAAGCTTCCAAACGTTTATTCAACTTCCCGTAACAGTAATCAAGAATGCCGTGCATGATCAACTTCCATCTATCATCAAAGCAGGCTGTGAATGTCTATCCAATAACAATCACGCATTACGTATCTAATTTCACATCGCGGATTATATATTATTATATCATAATATGAATTATTGTTTCCAGTCAACCAGTTTGTTGATTAATTTGTTTCACTGTTCTACACGTGAAATTATCGGGCACTTCCGTCGAATTCCGTGCGTTCGCGTTGAGTGCAACTTGGTATTCATCTTTTGATGCCAGAAAACTTGTTACATAAATTACGATAAGAAAAATATGTCGATAATTCGATTAAGGCCAAATACATTTCCGAACAAAATTGAATATTATATTATATTACACCGTAAGGGCAGGAATTACTTTCTGGCATATATGAATCCTAGGCTTAATAGTAATATTGGGAGAATTATTGGATTGAAAGACCTTAATTTGAGATCACGACGGTTCTATCAAACGTTCTTTGTAGCTAGAGTTTCGTTAACACTGCAATCCGGCATTACCTAGGTTTTCAGGGCGGATTAGCGAGATGCCAATACATTTGTACGTTAACAATGTTCGTAATCGAAGTTATCTTTTGTTATAGATTCCAACGGGGAACCACCGAAATTGAAATGCAACTTGAGGAAGCACAAGCCGAACAGAAAACCAAGGACGCCGTTCACGACGCAACAACTTCTCGCGCTCGAAAAAAAGTTCAGAGACAAGCAATATTTGAGCATCGCAGAACGCGCCGAATTCAGCAGTTCGCTTCGACTTACCGAGACACAGGTAAGAAGAAACTTATTGGAAAAAAATTCACTTGTGACGTAATCAACATGGCGACTATAAAAGAATACAGTAGAACTCAAGGTTATTAGACACTGATGTTCAATGATGACCTCATCTAGTTGATTGGTTGCTACAAATATTGAACAGTCTTCCAGCTGACGTCATTCATGACCTGTATATCTAATGACCTTGCTTATAGTCAAGATTATTAGACACAGGAGTGACCTCGTTCCGTTGGGAATGACGTCATCCAGTGGACTGTCAATTGATATTGCGCGGTTGATAAAAATATTGAACGGTTTCCAGCTGACGTCAGTCATTAACGAGGTGACCAATGTATCTAATGATCTTGCTCTTAGTCAAATTTATTAGATACAGAGGTGACCTCGTTCCGTTGAATAGTAGTGGGGTGAAGACGTCATCCAGTAGACTGTCAGTTGATATTACGTTGGTTGGTACAAATATTAAACTGTCTTCCAGCTGACGTCATTCATTAATGAGGTGACCTGTGTATATCAAATGATCTTGAGTAGAATCTGTATTTTTAACTTCGCCACGTTGTGGCAATCATAGACCAATCAGAAAAAACATTCATTAATTTGAAGTCAAACGTTGTCAAATGTATTTTCAATTGATAGAGCATCGTAAAAAGAGACACTGCGTGAGAAGTGGAAATTAAAAACTTGAAAATACAGTTGTAAACAGATGCTGTTGAAAATAAAATGTGACATTGATAACCGTTAGATTGTATTTTAATTTTTTTGTGTTTATTTCCAGGTGAAAATCTGGTTCCAAAATCGACGGGCCAAAGCGAAGCGGCTTCAAGAAGCCGAAATCGAAAAATTAAAGATGGCGTCGTTATCGCGTCATCCTCATCATCCGTTATACCCACATCCGGCATTGCAGCAATATTTTCCGGGCGCCGCACATCCGCTTGCCGGTTTACTGGGAGCCAGACATCCGATGGGACCTCTGGGACTCTTACCGCCACAAGCACCACCCCCACCACCACATCAACCGACAATGAACCATCAACTCGTATCGCCGCCATCGAGTCCACACATGTCGTAGTCCGGTAACCGGGATATTTTATATTTTTATCGAAACACCGATTAATACCAAAATTGGTTTCGATTTTCGAACCTTGTGGCACCAAAATGTAATTAACATCCAAATACAGATTTTTTTTAGTAGTCAAAAAAATTTCATATCTTACCCTGAAATATTTTTCTTTTTCAAGAAAATATCTTAGCAGTGATGCAAAAATTACGATTCATTTACGATTAATACAATTGTACGATTAAAATTCTACAATTTTTTTTTAATTTTAAACGTTTGATTTGACGTAAATTTTACGTTTATTTTCAAGATTCGTAAAAAATCGGAAACTGCTGCAGATTATTTGTTAATTTTGTGGCACAGCTTTATTGATAAAAAAGCATTTGAAAAAAAACATGGCTGACAAAAAAATAAGGTATTTTCTGTAACAAAACAAGCGCGGATCGAGTCCAAAGATTGGTGACCTCGAAGAAGATCAATCAATATAATAATCAATATGTGACATAAAATATAAAACAATACAATTTACTGCGTATAATTTCCGAAATTATAAACAAATAAACTCATTATAATAATCAAAATAAAAGCAAATAGAATTGTTTGAACAACAAGTGAAATTTCGTCAAAATAATTATAAAATTATCATTTAATTAGTTTTCAAAGCATTTTATTTATTATCGATTTAATAATTTATTTTATTAAATTTATCTCTGAGTCATTCTAGATTAATTATTTTAAGGAAGTGACAAAATATACAGGCAATATTTTAATTACAGGACTAAAAAGCCATCAGCTGACATAATTACATGGGTCTAGTACCTATTTATTTTCAATTTATTATAACGTAATCGATGTTTCTTTTTGAACTTATTATTATTTTTCCTTACTTACGAAAACTAAATCGTTTGCCTTAAAATGGCGGTCGATTGCGGTAATCTGTCAAATCTAGGAACTCAAATAATTCACTAACATTTCGTGTTATAGACGCTTGACAAGTTAAGTCTTTAACGGACTCTGGCGAAGTTTAAATTTCCTATGAAAACTTTGAAACTAGCAGCTTGAGTTTGTAAATTACCGGTTAATCCGCTAAAGAAATTTCATTTAAATCGGATGAATGGTTCTCGAAGCCTATAAACAATGGATTTAAAAAAATCCTTACCGAAAAATTGACCTTGCGGGCGTAAGGTTGTCCTGTACCAAAATGGACGAACAATTAAGATGATATAAAAAAAAAACAAGTACGACAGTAGATTTTATCAATAATTATTCCATTGATCTCATTACGTGTTTGTTATTGTAAAATAAATCTAGTCGAACTGTCACAATTAAAATTGTCACAATATATAAATTGTTTATTAAATTGACGTCAATACATACAATTATGTATTATGAGCTAAAATTCCATCAAATCAAACTTGCGTAGATCGTCTATATGTTTTGGTCAATGAAAAAAAATTGCCATACTCTCAGAGCTCGATTAAAAAGGTCGTTATCTATTTTTATTACGAAAAAAAATTTGGAAAAAAAGTGGCAGAAGTTATACTTCTTTGGCGTGATCGCAATAATTGATATTCACATTTTCGTTAAAGATGTACAATTGATAAATTAAAATAGGATGTCTAGGGAAACGATAAATATAGTTCGAAAACATTCTTAAACACAGGTTGGGTGCGGCAGAAGTTATACTTCTTTGGCGTGATCGCAATAATTGATATTCACATTTTCGTTAAAGATGTACATTGATAAAAAAAATAGGATGTCTAGGGAGATGATAAATATAGTTGGGAACACATTTTTTAAACACAAGTTGGGTTATGTTTGTAGTCTTATAATTTTTGTACATTTTACTGTTGTTACATTTTCACAAGTAACATTTTTAGTGCCTACATAAGGTAACTTTTTAACTATTAAGGGGTTTCGTACTGTTGAATTCATAACTTAAAAAAATACAAGTATTGAGGTTATTTAACTGTCAAAAGTTGTTATTCATGCAGGACATGTCTAAAGCGCAAAAAAATATAAACTATAATAGCTTTTCAGAAGTTCCGCCCAATGTCGCTAGTATAATCTACTTTGTTGTTTTATGAAATAACTATTTTGACGTAACAGAAAAAATTTTACACTCAGTGCGCGAAAAGAAGTATACCTTCAAAAAAAAAAGTGTGAACGTTTACCAGAACTTATAAAAATGCGAAATCTAGCAATTATAAAAAAAAATCTTTTTTTTTTTATTCACATTAAATGACAATATGATTGCGCAATTGTTGAAATAAAATTCACAGGTCACGCGAAAGGTCCAATTTAAAATATTTACTTAAATTATCCCAATGAATTAATTTGGAAAAAACAAGTTATATTTTATAAATAAATTATACACATTAGCTATCATTTTTGATAATGTGCAATTAATTATTTCACAGAATAATTAGTGTTCACGAAATCTCACAGACGAAAAAATAATGACATAAAATAGGTAAAAAAAAAGTTTTATTTTAAATCATCAGCTGTCCCAAAAAATAGAAAATAATCTGGGACTTTTAACGGGCCAAAATAAAAACATGGGGAGGATCAAATCTGTATAACGACTGTATAATTAATAAATAATAATAATAATAATGCGTTTAACGTCCGTTTATCGACTTTATGTCATAACAGATGCCATTCGCACCATAACGAATTTCCATCTACCACAATCCCGTTATTTTTCTACATTTTTAAAACTTCAACTTATATAATAGCAATAGGCAGGTATTTTTTGAACTAGGAGTTTGATAGGTAATCGGCCATGGCCTCAAATAAGGAATCATTTCGATATTTATCTGGAATTAATTGAGGGAAACCATGGAAAACCTCAATCCACGTAGACAGCAGCTGCGACTTTTCTTCTGTGATTGTAGTTCTGTGACTATTTCCACAGCACACCACGACTTCAAAGAGTTTAATAGTGTATAATAGAGATGACCTTCGTGACCTTTCCATAAGTGTGTGAGCATTAGATTGTTTATAATTTTCGATATTATGTACTGTATTTATTATTAATATCTTCGATCTTTAAACCCAATTATAATTATTAATTAACAAACACAGATAATACGATTGTGTTGTAAGACGACGTGCTGAGATGAAACTGGGGTTTTATATATCGTTTATATACGGGGTGGACACAGCAAACACAATAAATTCGGCGCCATCACTCGATGTAAATTAATATATTACATATTACAATAGAACCTCGATAAGTTAAAAACCTTTGTAAGTTAAAAAATTTTTGAATTCTCGTCCCCTAAAAGCCTTCATTACTTAAATCACAAAACCTCAGTAACTTAAACACATATTCTGAACATCGCCCTCGATAACTTAAAATAATATTTTGGTGACCTCCATAAGTTAAAGTATTATCAGTGAGTCATCATGAGTAAACAAAAGGTTTTTGTCAAGAGCTTAATTGATTTTCACTTTAGTCTGCCACTAAATCGCTTTACTGATTTCTTTGTTTAAATAATTGATTATTTAAATAAGTAACTGATTCTAAATGAATAGATAAAAAAATTATGTCACCTCTCTTGAACTAAATACATCCTCTATAAAATCCACAAACCTCGGTAAATAAAAATTTTACTCTGACAACCTCTCTAACTTCAACTCTGGATAAACTTAAATTTTTCAACGTTTCTCTTGGATTTTAACTTATCGAGGTTCTACTGTATATAAAAATAAACAGTACACAAATTTGAAATTATTTACACTTGAAAATATACTTCCAATTGATTAGTTTGCTGCCAAACCAAATTCTGCCACGGTGACAAACAATTAAAAATTCATCTAATAAATTAAACTATTGATTTTAATTATGAATCAATGAGCTCAAGAACACTTGTGAATCGAGCTGTAAAATTAAAATATTGCCAAGAGAGAATTTTTTCAGACAATTTTCTTCAATGTATATGTCAAAGACTCTATAAATAAGAATAATAAATTTTATATTTTGACACAGATCAAGTCAACTGGCGTAATTTATTTTGACTCGAGCAGATTTTTTATAACGTAAACATTTCTAGAATTACATTTCATGAATTAAAAATAAGAAATTTCTTGTCACTCTAACATATTTTATTGCTTCTTTGAGAAATTTAATTAAATGATTAATTTTTCTGACCCAAAAAAACAACGGTGTACTTTTGTTAATGGAGCAAAAACTTTGTCCGTCAACAAATATTTTTTTTGAGATAAAATCGCGTCGCCTCAAACATTTTCCCGTAAATTCACGGTGCCATAATTTCGGTATTTTTTTTTTAGTTCTTCATTAGAAGGAATTATACGATTATCAATCACATCCTGGCGGCATTTCTATTAAAAACAAGTCAAGTCAACTTCGCAATACGACTCATATACCCAGAAATTGTCTACACTCTTTGTAGCCACCTTTTAACTTGCCACCCCTCTCAAGGTTAGTAGAGTACTGTAGTTTGGGCGTAAGAGGTCATAAAAGTAGTCACGTCTGTGATTGGTTGAATCGATTGCTTACGTCATTTGAAACCTTTGTCTTAATTTTTCAGTTATAATGAACGTTTGGCAGAAGTTGGGAAAAAGGTTTCAAGGCCTACTACCCCCGCTTTCTTTTCCGTCTCGCCTAGGCACACTTTTCAACAATGTTAACGCCCAACCTATAGTATTCTATTATCCTTACATTTCTATCAGCTACTCTATGAGCTTTCTTATCTAGCAAGTCATTGAAAATATAATTCGAAATGATTGTTATATAAACAATGAAGCATCAAGAACCCTGTTATTTCAGATTTAGTCCGCTAGGTTGTGTTGATAATCGAGAGATCCATGAAAATAAATGGATCGATTATGCAGTTGTGCATTTAAAAAGTATTTAATATATAATTAATGTCATTTTTTGTACATATCTGTAATTAGTTATTAATTTTGTAAATAGTGTAAATAATATTATTAATTAAATATTGTAAAAAGTGTTTTTTTTTCTGTTTTGAATGTTTTATATAGCGATTATGTTGTACAATGTAATATTGTGATGTAAAATTTTGTGTGAATAATTTTATTTATTTGGAAGGGGCGTAATAATCCCACCAAATCGTATAATATGAAAAAAAATGAATATTAATAAATAATAATAAAAATTACTTTTCGGTTTTTTCATTTCGTTCTTCCTTGGAATCTATTTTTCAGAGTATATTTGTTACAGGTAACTTAAGGGGGTATTCTCATGTGAACGCATAAATTTTACCTCTTTTTAGGGAATTTTTTTTAGACGACAATAATATTCAATCATTTTAATTTTTTTATGTTTTTGTTTGTATCTTTAACTGTATAAAAAAAAATTCTTTTTCTCGTATTTTACATTTTTTTAAATTAAATTAGACACTAAAAAAAAAGCGGGTCACTGGTCATGGTAATAGCGGCTGTTCATGTTGTCTGAAATAAAAAAATCGAATGGATCATTGTTCAGTAGGGATGTCGCTATCGTCCCTATCAAAATTAATCAATTTCATTAAAAAAAAAATGGCGGACTGTAGAAAAAAAGTTTGTTTTTTGTTAATTTTTTTGTTAAAAATCGTTTAAAAAAAATAAGAAAATATTTTCGAAAATAAGCAATTTTGGTACGGACGATAACCATTAATGAGTAGAAGAACATATATAAATTTCAAAGCAATCGGTTGAATACTTTTTTTTTAGGACCATGACAGTTTTAGAAAATAATGTTTCCAGAAAAATGCGTTTAAAGTTTCAAGAGCCAACAAGTCGCTTATACGGCGCGTCGGCGACTATGAGTTGTAATTTATTTAAAACTAGGAATTTCGGTCTCTATTTTTCACAGCATATTTTCGATAGGTTTTACTATTGAAATATGAAAAAAAAATCGATTTTTCGAAGTGGTCACATGAGAACACTTGAGTACACTTTATGTGCGATCTCATTGGCATTCGTTTCACCATAAAGTCACAACGCGTCAGTAATAAACCTCATTACGCCGCTAGATACAGATTTTACTATTAATTGATTTCAATTATCAGACAAATCATTTCGGAAAAATATGTTTTTCGAAATAAATATTCCACAGAAAAAATGTCTTGGATGACACAAATCAATGATTTGTTGGATGCAAAAAGACCTTGCAAACATTGTAACAACTATATTTTTATGTCATTCACAATTGACCCTGAAGACATAAAGATAAAAAAAATAATGTCAATATTGTGTACGCTATAATAAATAAATAAATCAAATAATTATTAACTCCCAATTAGTTTTACTACTGATAATTGAACAAAAATTTATATAGATTAAATATTGGTGTTGAATTTGCTTTTGATAAAAGAAACCATTTTATGCATTCAATATCTGAAATGCAAGGATTATCGTTCGGTTTGAAATTTACATTATTATAATTTGTTTAAATAATTTCATTTTAAATAATATGCGACCACGTTGCCCCATCCCCATCGCACACTACGTTTTTTATGGTCAATATAGCATTTTAAAGATAGTCAGCCAAAAACTAGGTAAAAAAACATTTAAATTAAACGGTCTTATTTCTGAATGTACAAAAATACAGTACAATCGCGATAATATGAATATGCATTCTTGTGAACGACTCAGTAATATGAACATAATTTTAGTAGAGATTTAACGTTTTACAAAAAAAAGTTTAAACTTTATCCTCGGAAAACTTGTGAACCAGTAAAAATCACAAGATATCTTTTTTATAAAGCGTTAAATTCTCTACAAAAATATGTATGTCTCATTTTTGTAGATTCATTTGTCCTCAAGTTTTAAAATTTGGAAGAACAAAAGGAGTTTTCCACATGTTATTTTCCATAAGAAACTTTGGTTTAATATTAAGAGCGACTGTATAGATTATAGACGCTCGATATCTAAGTTCGTCAGCGTCTATGCGCAGTTGCTCTGCCGTCAAACAGCTGTTGAGTGCTCGCATAGATATTATATACAGGAGACCTCCTGGGGTATCCAATGGGGGCTTAATTGGACCCCTGCCATTTCCACGGACCCCCCATATCACATCATCGAGTTATTATTGCACACTCTATACCCTTCTCTCTCTAGTGCGTGTTACACTTGCGTGTAACGAATGTTGAACGAAGTTACGCAACTTTTAAAAAAAACGCGTGCAATCAGTAAATTACAGATATGTTACTTCGTTCCGTTGACTTGTAGTGGATATATGTCGTCACCCGGCGGACTTATCAATTGTTTGCGCGGCAGCTGCGCTAAACACGGTCGCGGTTGTAGACCAAAGGTCAGGTAGAAATGCCAATGAAACACAGCCTACAAGCTCGAAAATCAAGAGGATTTCGAACAACGCCTGGCGTGAAAGCCTATACGCTTGTTTAATGATCGTACTGATAAAATAAAAGGCAATTTAATAGTAAATAAATTATACTAAAATGACAATTATTTTTCGGAATTCAAGTAATATGGAAATCCTCAGTCAATGAGACAATAGAATAAAAGAATGTCTAGAAATACTAAGACAATATAATTTCAGTAAGATTCAATACTGAATTTGAGGACTAAGTACAGATGGCGCTATCGGAGCCATTTCTTCGCGCTAAAGGTGATATGAGACAGATAATTTTTTGCTCATTTCTGTCTTTTATTCAGCATCTTTCATTCGAAATGAAACAATAACGAAAAATGAATTCAGTAATGAACTGATCCAACAACGCTAGATATCGGCATTCGGCATGATTCATTCGCACTCCGAATGAACGTAAAATGAAACGTCTGAACACAAGAAAAAACATTCATTCGGGTTCGATCATTTTGTGTCGTGTCTTATAGCGGACGGACTTGGGACTACGACACCGCATAGTGAATATATTCTGTCTGTATGATACAAAATGGTATTCAAGTGGAACGACCAAAACACGCTGCCATTTTTGGAGAATTTCAAAAATTATCAATGTCTTTCGAACCACAAACTTGACGAATACAAAGACAGAACAATACGGACAAATTCTTTAAAATCTTTAATTAATTATTTAAACTTAGACTTTGCTTCTTTTTTGACAATTCTTCGATCAAATGGTTACAAATTAAATGAATTCCAAGACGCACAACTTCATTCGACGACATCTTCCAGGAAAAGATTGGATGAACGTTCATTTTCTGTCATTCTGTCTGTGCCGTGTGAACGCGGAAGAAACAAAAATGAACATTCAGTCAAATGAACATTCATTCGGAATGCACCGTCTGATATCACCTTTAAGTACATTTTAAACACCTTACGTAATCTGTGAATGACCCCTACTTGACCGGTTTTTTTAACTAAAGCGATTACTTGACTTGGGACAACACTGGGTAGGTAATCACTTAACGCATTTAATAGAATGAAATTGTAAATGTTCTTTTGTGGTGATTTTCGTCTACACAGGCGCAATGAAACAAGGCTCTAACCTCATGCTTTAAATTAATATTGAGTTCTGGAAGTACTTTCGTGGAATGATTTATAATTGCTTCGATTGTTGTTACCCCTGCAAGGGGTACGTTTTTGATCGTAATTCCACACCACCATTTTTTAAACTTTAGTTAATACCTGTATTTCTTTTCGATTAGAAGCTATGTAATTTCAACGTCCCTTAAGCAGGAAGAGCAAAGTCGGCAGAACCGAAATTAAATACATGCATAATTAAATGCCCTAATTAGAAATTTTTGGCTCCGCGCATTTTTGCAAAAATGACTGTTCTGCTAGCTTAAACTTAAGCCAGCAGAACATGAGCTAAAAAGTTGTTTAAACAACGGAAAAAATCAATTTCGATAGCACAGTAATTAACGGCTCATTAAAGGCTTTCTAAATACACTAATCGCTGATTAAATGCTCAGTTCCTTTTCTTTTGGAATTACGAAACGTCGCTACGCGGGATGAGAGTCAGCAGAGCATGGCGGGAAAACCATTCAACCTATGAAAATGCGCGGAGCCGAAAATTTCTAATTAGGGCATTTAATTAGCCTTTAATTGTGCATGTATTTAATTTCGGTTCTGCCGACTTTGCTCTTCCTGCTTAAGGGACGTGTAATTTCACAGAGTTTTTGAAGTTATCCATTAAAGTTATGAAAAAGATTCTAATGTTTCTTATTTCGAACGGAAGTTATAATTTTTAGCCGAGCCTCGCATACTCGGTTTTGGTTTTAGTCTTGTTCGTTCCGTCTTGGTCTTGCTAGTATATTTTAAGTATGGTCTTGCAAAACCAAGATCGATTTTGCTCATCACTAATATCTAACACATGTTTAACAAAGCATTGACTTTGCACTCTAAAAATTGTAAGTGTATAAAATTTCAGTTCACAAGCCACGCTTCTAAAATTTAGTCCTTGCAACAAAATCTGTGACATCTGTAAAACCAGGGGATGATCGACTACCGATCAAACAAAAGCAACAAACAGTTTTATGCGACTGCAAAAATGCGTTTCAAATGGCACCCTTAAAGGTATTGTTGAACCACTTCAGAAAAGAATACGCATTCAGAATAAAGGAGAGTCAATTCTATTGACAATAAAAGAAAACTTTCAAAAAATGATTAAGTCAAATTCTATACAAGTCTTGTACGTTTTGACACGGTACACCATTGTAGATTATTGGTTCGCTTAATAAATAAGGACTTTTGAACATCACACAAATTGTACCTGTCCAAAAATTGTTATGGCTTATGGGATTATTTGTCCATTTATCCAGTATGTTCATTGATACTATTGACAAACTTAAGCGGATTAATTTTTATTGCATTAAAATAAAAACAATAGAAAAAAATTAGAGTTTAAAAAAACTAAAACAACGCGTAGATATTTTACATACGCTTGTAGCTACATACCAGCTGAATTAATTTAGTATAATAGCTTATGTCTGCTATAATTGTTAAGAACCATTCATTGTTGTAGCACTATATTAGAAAAATTTATTACTCCAACACGTCACCGTCGGGATTTAAACCCGAATCTTTCCACTTTCGAGGCGGAATGAGTTAATGCACCGTAGAGTAATTTATTCCGCCGCGAAAGTGGAAAGATTCGGGTTTAAGTCCCGACGGTGACGTGTTGGAGTAATAAATTTTTCTAATATAGTGCTACAACAATGAATATTTCTTAACAATTATAGCAGACATAAGCTATTATACTAAATTAAAACAACACGCTTTATGAACCAAAAAATGCAAAATAATTTGACAGCAAACTTAGTTTTACTGTAAAAATCATGAGGTGTTATCTACTTAAATATTGATAATAGCTCTACGTTTACAATTAGCTAGTAAATGAAAAATCTATTACCAATATTGACCACTCCACGCTTTTTACAATAAAGCTAATTTTGTCGTCAAATTATTTTGCATTTTTTAGTTCATAAAACCGTGTTGTTTAAGTTTTATTAAACTCTAATTTTAATTATTAAAAACGGTTTTGCATTTGAGTATGGGGTAGGCAACAAAACGTACGTCACTGTACAGAGTGTTAGCTTGCTTGCTGTAATTTTTCAAGTTTTTATATCCTGAAAGTCCTGGTCAGGATAATGGGACAAACTTATTAAATTATTGTATTGTCATCGGTCCTTGATAAGTGTGCAAAGTTTCAGTTTAATTTGACGTTTTGAAGTAGGTGAATTTCACGTTCAAAGATTACAAACAAACAAATATACAGGTGAACCGTGTTAATACGAAAAAATTCAGAATCACGCACATGTCGAACGGTGACCATATATTTAAATAATTTAAAATGAGTGACAATTGATAATTTTCATAATTTATTCAGATAATTGAAATTATTTTGTAAACAACTTAAAACAATAATCACATTATATGTATTTTAATGTGCCACTTTTAAATTTTAACCTCTAAGGTCAAAGAATTATCGTAAAAAATGTATTAAAACTTATCAGTTAAAACAGTTAAAAATAATGTTTAAATTATAAATTAAATTTTAAAATGTTCTAAAAATTTATTAGTTATTAAATTTTTAATTTATGGCTTCACCAGCAACGGTTTCATAATTTTTAACTGTTATGGCAGTGTTTTCATTAATTAATTTTTTATGCAAATGTTTTATCAAATCAAACTGAACTTTTTTATCGATCGAAATTATTTCACGCGGACCAAAAACTCAAACATAAAATTTTCATGTCAAATTTATAATAGCTGACTCAGTTCTTATTAAGTAATTAACATTTTATTGTTTTTTTAAAGGACACACAAGGTCATATTTTAACAAAATGCATTCTTGTAAATAAGTAAGGCTTCTTAATTCTGCTCTCACGAATTGAAAGCGACGTATTCGGCTGTTTACGACTTTTTTCGACACCCGAAACAAAACATAGTTTGAATGCGATGCATTTATCTGACGGCGAACAAACCAATAAACTGTTCTTTAAAGATACATCAAAAATATTTTTTGGCAGAATATCAAATCTCGATTCTCACAATTAAACAGTTATATCAATAATTTTAATCAAGTTTATTTCATGCAAGCTTTAATTAAGAAAAAATGCGTCGATAAAATCTTCATCTGGGATTTTGTTTCTACAACAGCCGTTGCTTGACAAATAACTTCCTCCAAAGATCAAACTACAATATTTCGAAGAACTCGATGAGAAAGTTGTCTAAATTTATCCCAACGTTTCTTATTCAGTTACGATCGGGTTAAGAAATAGAGATGGAAAAACGGGTCTTTTTAGTGATCTGCATCTTTGCATCTGGATCCCGTATGTGACCCGGCTCACTGAACCGGTTCAAAAAGAGCCGAGTTCTGAATATGTCACTGCAGTCTGCCTCTGAGTTACCTAGTTCAGTCAATCATATCACGACCTGTATAGAATCAAGAATGCATAGCCAAACATGTGATGCATGAGTCATTTTGAGCTGACAGATGCATCAAAGCAAGAACTGATACGTAAGTGTAAAATGTGCTTCTGCGTGTTAAATGTTTCACTGAGTTATGCGGATCCGTTGATCCGTCGGCTCAAAAAAAAGTGAGTCGGCTCTCACTGATCTTCTGTCGGAGTCGGCTCTTTGAACCGGTTCAGATCTGAGTTACCCAACTCTATTAAGAAATACTATATTACACTACCAGGGCAGAAACTTTTCTTTACACCCGGTCGAAAGTACGTACTTTCCGGTTCGTTTTTAAGCCTAACATTAAGTCTAACATTTATGCTCTGCTGGAATTACTCGCACATCATCTATAACAGCGGGCCGAAAATAAGTAACAGCGGGACGAAAGCGTGTTCTCGTGCTCACTGATAGGTGAGACTGCAGCCAGCCAGTAGCAGCTAACAGCTGTTATTGCGTATAACCTCAAAATTGCTCACTTAAAAGTTATTAGTCTTGTTATATAACGGTGAAAGTACGAATTTTCGACCGGGTATAAAGAAAAATAGTATACACCACACGGGCAGAAAGTTTAAAAGTCCTGAACTTCCAGACATGATCTCCTATACCTCCAACCCGCCATAGCACTGCATAGCATGGCAACGTTTCGTTACATTGTTGATTTCACGCTATAGAAGTTTTACATTAAAAACCGCTTATCAGCGTCGCGGATCTACCGCGAACGAAACCGCGGGTACAAGCTAGTATACAAAACAAAAAAAAAACAGTTTTGTAACTGCGTTCTCAGCGAGCGCTTAGGGTCGATTGAGAGACAACTGAAGCGGCCGAAGAGACGTCGAATATTTAAAGATAAGAGATTGAGTTAGCGAGTCGACTGATGTCTGTCGTTAATTGACTTTAACATTTAGCGTCACGGACAGTTTACTACCAGCCAGTTAATCACTACCGTCGTCTTCTTCTTTTTCTTCTTCTTCACAGATCAGTATGCGTTTAGCCCCAAGCACATAAAACATAGAGTTTCACTTTCAAAAACAACCTAAACCTATATACGTTTGGTATTATTTGGCCTGGTTCGACGATCGTGTGTTTATCGATAGATTTTCAAAGTTGTCGAGCGTCTATAATTTACAATCTACACATATAAATAAAATTGACTAGTCAAACTTTGCACAATACAGCACTCTTCACAGAAGTAACGATCGATGTGTTCTTTAGCGACGTATCTGTTTGAAAAAAGTAAGAAATCGAGGAGAAGTAGAACTGGCACATAAAGGGGAAGTTAGTTTGTCTCCTAAATCACATGAAACTGACAAGGACAGAAGTTGATAGTGTGTTGCTAAGTATGTGTAAATATTATTAATTAGTTTCACATAAAAAAAATTAAATTTGGGAATAATATTAAAAATTAAAGAGATTAAACTGCTTATGTGAGGCCCATTATATGTTTTTTTAAATTTAATATGAAAGTATTTTGCACATGAATCTTCCAGAAGAAATTCTCTAAATGAAAACCGCATCAAAATCCATTGTTTAGACGCAATCTAGCAACTTTGTGTTAATGTCATTTATAAATTAGGTGTATCGTACAGTAAATTACCAGCATTTGTCGGTGGATTTGCTCTTATTATTTAGTTTTTTACGTTAATTGACGAATTTTAAAAACCAACAATCTATATCTACCTCGGAATTTCGAGTTTCAGAGAGCGTTGAAAAACGTCGATTCACATTTTCTTTAAACTTGATCATAAATAATTATAATGAGCCTACAAACAGGACCAGTAATTTTAACATATTAACGAATTTTATAATTTCAGTAATTACATTTTATTACAAATAAAATTAATATTAAAATATTGAAATACTTTTATTGGTCTTGAACACAATTATACGAAACCGAACAATCCTTAGTCCAAATAAAACCCCTTTTTTTAGAGACAATTAGGGAGCGTTCATAAACGACATGGCCCCATTTCAGCCTCTCTGGAACCGCTCCCTCTCTTTCCTATTACCGCTCTCCAGAAGACGTTTTGTGTTTTCTGTTAAGAAACTATTAAAAAAAATTTCTTTAATTTGAACAAGACGTGATATTTGTTAAATGTAGATATTAAGACATAAAAGTAACCAATGTTTGAAAATAAATATTCAACTTAATCTGCACATTATTGTCATTGTGCCAAATAAAATACATAAAAAAATTACGTAGCTTGACTCGAATTCACGTAGCTCACGCAGCTTCCGAATTGATCTGCCCTCTCTCTTGATCGAGCCAATTTATAACAAAAATGCAGGGAACGTTTTTTGTAGACAATTTACTCATCTTTAATTTTGATATCTGGGCATTTTGTTCTAAAGTTGATACTAATCGAGATATTTTCGAAAATTATGGAAAAATTAAATGTACTACATTAACCACTTCATATCTACAGCTCAGTGGCCCAAACTCGCATGAAAAGGCAAACAAAAATGCTAATTATCTCAGTTGTCAAACGTTTATAATTTACAATGCCACCGAGCTGGGTAGAGTAGTGGTCACAGCACAAGACTCGCATTCGGGAGGTACGGGTTCGAATCCCGGCGGGGGCAAATGTGCCTCTCGCCGAGAAACAGTAATTCCTGTACCGGCCATCTTCCATGGTTTCCCTCAATTAATTCCACATAAATATCGAGATGGTTCCTTATTTGAGGCCATGGCCGATTACCTATCAAACTCCTAGTTCAAAAAATACCTGCCTTATCCTAATTTCCTATAATTCCTTCATTCGCCCATTGCTATTACATACGTTGAAGATTTAAAAAATGTAGTGGTAAATAGAAAATAGTAATGGTGCAAATGGCGTCTGTTATGACAAAGTCGAGAAACGGACGTTAAACGCATTATTATTATTATCATTATTAATTTACAATGTCAATTTCATTCTCTCTTAGTCTCTCTTTCAAAAAATAGAACTCTGACATGGGCTCGTTTCGAATTTTAAATTTGTAAATACAAACAGTTGAACACGCAGTCAAAACATTCACACACAGAGAGCGAAGCGACGGTCACATTCTAACGCACAGCAGCAATGCACAAGGCATGTGTAGATGTGTTTATAATGGCGATAAGCTGAGATGATAAATTTTAATTAGCATTCAAGTTTTAACTAATTCTGATCGGAGATAAGCGAAGAATGAATTAAAGAGTTCCATTGCTAGAAACAGTAGCTGTGTCAACTTCTACATTTACATGGCTTGTTTCTATCACACATGCGTTTATAAAAACAGGATGATCGTTTAAAATTCGATCGCATCGAAGGACGAGATCGCCGCTCACGCGATCCAACGCTGCAGTACAATTTTTAACGGACTTCAAAAAAGGAGGAGGGGTTTTCAATTCGGTTGTTTTTTTTGCAAGTTTGTCACGCGATTACTCCGTCAATTATGAACCGATTTGAAAAATTTCAACGCCATTTTGTTCAGAATGTTACTGCATTAGTACCATAATAGTTTTTATTAAAATCGGTTCAGTCGCTTTTAAATGCCATTGTCCGAGACGATCGTCGAAACAATTTAATAATTGTTATTTTTGTAAAATTTTCAAGTGTTTTTAATTATTTGTTATTATTAATCATGTTCTACCAAGTGCCGAGTGAAAAATCAGTGAAAATTATATTATTTATTTTTTTTTTATCCTGAGTATGGTGGTCAGGATAATGGGACAAACTTATTAAATCATTGTATTGTCATCGGTCCTTGATAAGTGTGCAAAGTTTCAGTTTAATCTGACGTTTTGAAGTGGGTGAATTTCACGTTCAAAGATTCCATCACATACATTCAAAGATTTTATTTCTTTTATCCTGAAGGTTCTGGTCAGAATAATGGGACAGATTTATTAAATTATTGTATTGTCATCGGTCCTTGATAAGTGTGCAAAGTTTCAGTTTAATCTGGTGTTTTGAAGTGGGCAAATTTCACCTTCAAAAATTTCTTTGCAAACAAACAAACAGGTGAAGCTAATAAAAGCGTGTTAAAAACAATAATTAAACTCGGAACGTTTATTATTTATAAGAATGATTTTTCGTCGTCAATGAATTCGTTTTTTTAATTACAAAATTCTCGACATTTGCGCATGAAACCGCGACATTAATCGATCATCCTGTATTACCGAGGGAGTGGTTCGTACGATGTAACAGATAACATGATAAATATAGCTCATAACTGCGTATCATTGATTAAACATAGGTAAACTATTTATTATTATAATAGATTATCGTGCATGGACCTTTTTTCGTCGGACGATGGTTTCCTGACGCCATGCGGCGCACCGAGACTTCTTCTCAGCTTAGAAAAAGACGTTTTGACAAATTGACATGTTTTTTATATTGTTTGCGATCGATTCGGAATACATTTCAAAAACACTGAAAATATTCTCGGAATTGATTCAAAATTCAAATTTAACCTTTCAGTATCTATTAAAAGGTGCTTCTTAAATTTTAATAAAATCGGCTCGACAGGACCGGATTCATTTTTTAAGTTTAATTTCTTTAGCGACGCGTCTGTTTGAAAAAAGTAAGAAATCGAGGGGAAATAGAACTGCCACATACAGGGGAAGTTAGTAAACCTATATACGGGTCGATTTATTTGGCCTGGTTCGACGATCGTGTGGTTATCGATAAGTTTTCAAAGTTGTCGAGCGTCTATAATTTACAATCTATACATATAAACAAAATCGACTAGTCAAACTTTGTACAATACAGCACTCTTTACAGAAGTAACGATCGATGTGTTATTTAGCGACGTATCTGTTTGAAAAAAGTAAGAAATCGAGGGGAAGTAGAACTGCCACATAAAGGGGAAGTTAGTTTGTCTACTAAATTACATGAAACTGACGAGGACAGAAGTTTATAGTGTGTTGCTAAGTATGTGTAAATATTAATTAGTTTCACATAAAAAAATTAAACTTGGGAATAATATTAATAACTAAAGAATTTAAATTTCTTGTGTAGTTTATAAGGATGAGGCTCATTATAATTTTTTTTTTATTGGAGTCAAGTCTAAAATGTATTCTCTTTCGTTTGGTATTTACGCCTAAAAAACTAGAGTTTTCGACTAAAGTGCTTTATACCTGATGTTAAAGATTTAAATAATTAACAAATTCTACTATTGCAGTTATCTGAATAATAAATAAATGAAATAAAAGTTTTGGCATTAACATTTTTTTTAATGATAATTTTGCAAGCTTCATTTATTTTTTATTTCTAGTAAACTTTCAGACCATTTCAATCTGTGAATCTCTACTTCAATTTATCCTTGCAATGTGCTATTTAAAATATTTTAAATTAGTCTTTCTTTGTCAAAGGATTTCTTTATACAACGCCACATGTGAATTTTATTTTTAAATTTTGTTTCTTATCGACTTTCCAGATATTTTTTCCGATATATAAATGCAACCGTTGTAAACTCAACGAAAACTAAAAACAACACAAATACCAACTTATGAAAAAATATAGGTTTCATTAATATTTCTGAATTAGGCAGTACCAGAAATCTACAATATGAATACTAAAAACACTCACTAACTCTGTTCGAGGGCAGTTGCAAGGATACAAGGATGCAAGGATACAAGGATGCAAGGATACAAGGATTTTTAATAAGCTTCCAAGACCTATCAGTTCAATAAAATCATTTTCTTTTTTTAAAACTGCAGTCTTCAGTTTTTTTATTGATGCGGAATTTTATTCTTTGTCAGGCTATTTTAATTAACGTTTTATTATTGTTGAACTTTTATTATTGTTAAACTCTTTTTATTTTTTATAATTCTTACTATATTGTAATTTGTATTGACTTGTTACAAACTTTTGTCACTGTAACTAATAAATTTCATTTCATTGCAATAGTACCAATATTATAAATGTGAAAGTTACTCAATCACGCAAAGACGGCTTAACGGATTTAGATGAAATTTGGCACACAGATAGTTTATTACCTGGATTAACACATAGGACACTTTTTTATACCGGACAAATATTGGGTTCCTGTAGGGTTATTAAAAAACGAACTACAGGACGTATCCACTTTTCTTTTGTCGTTTTCATTTTAAGATAGTTCTAGCGTGGTATAATAACGAAAGATAACTTTTCGACAGATTTTGCTCATTTTTTTTTCATAAGCTCATAATAACGTTTTCTAATATATCCCGAAGTTTCAGAATTTTTGACCGTTTAGAACGCGAGATAATTATATAACAATTATTCTCTACTGTTGCGTCCATTTTAATGTTAATTGTGAGTTTTAGCAGGAAAGTGGAACAGGCAAAAACATCAAAATATCGATTATTACTTTTGCGACGTTTCGGCCTTTATTAGGCCTTCTTCGGGCATCGCAATTTGAAGATAATTAATGTACATCCTCTAATTGAAAAATGACCATTGTAGAATGAAAAAATATTTGGATAAGTCAAAGAAAAAACTATTTTTATTTTAATTTTTAATTGTAGAATACTGACAGTATATTTTATAAAAAACCGGAAAAATTTGTTTTTTATGAAATTCTAATCATGTGATTAATGAACTGAAGAAACCCCAATAAAGGCCGAAACGTCGCAAAAGTAATAATCGATATTTTGATGTTTTTGCCTGTTCCACTTTCCTGCTAAAACTGACAATTATTAATAACAAAGTTCGCAATTTTCACCACGGTTAACACATTAAAATTGCAAACTTTATTATTAATGATCTCGCGTTCTAAATAGTCAAACTCTGAAAAAAAATGACAAAATCTGTCGAAAAGTGATTTCACTTTATTATACCACGCTGGAACTACTTTAACAAAATAAAACATTTAAAATCGAAAATACAATCTCTAATAACCAAGTTAACAGCTTATCCATTTTTAATTTTTGATATCCCGACCAACTAATTAAAAATATTTAAAAAACTAATCAAAGTTCGAGCCATTAAAACCAATAGCACAAAAGGCGAGAGCGTTTAACGCTCGAAAAGCAATTCACTTAATAATAACGCTTATAATACAATAAAAACTAATAAGGTTTCATTATATTAAATAATTTCAGTCAAATTACAGCGATAACAGTGTTTGTAAGTGGCTGAGTAACAAAACTATTCAGCGCAAATGAGCGCCATTAATAACGAGAGTCAATTGTTTCGGCGCAAACGGTTTATTACATGTACACACAAGACCTCGAATGAACACTTTATGCCGTGTAGTTAAAATCAGACGGGAGTTCACAGAGATCGCATATATAGGTCAGTTCAAAAGTTGACGAGATTTCCAAAAAAAAAATTAAAATTTAAAAACAACACGCTTTTATGAACTAAAAAATGCAAAATAATTTGACAACAAAATCAGCTTTACTGTAAAAAGTATGAGGTGCTATCTACTTAAATTTTCATAATAGCTCTACGTTTACAATTAGTAAATGAAAATTTGTTTACCGATATTAGGCACTCCACGCTTTTTACAGTAAAGCTAATTTTGTTGTCAAATTAGTTTGAATTTTTTAGTTTCTTTAAACTCTTAATTTTAATTATAAGACTAAAACAATATTGCATTTGACTATGGGATAGGCAACGCAACGTACATTACTGTATGGCGTGTTAGCTTGCTTGCTGTAATTTTTCAAGTTTTTTTATCCTGAAGATCCCGGTCAGGATAATGGGACAAACTTATTAAATTATTGTATTGTCATCGATCCTTGATAAGTGTGCAAAGTTTCACTTCAATCTGACGTTTTGAAGTAGGTGAATTTCACGTTCAAAGATTCCATTACAAACAAACAAATAATAAAAGCGTGTTAATAATCAGTTAAGAATTTAGCGTAGGCACTGGACTGTAAAATGTAAAATGAAAAATCCGGTGGACAGTCCTGCCAGACGTTCCGATTTTGGCAGGACGCCCCGATTTGTGGTTCAAAATTAAATGTCCCTTTTTTCGGGGATTACTCAACTGCGGAACTATACAGACTAAATCAGACAGTTATTGTTATTAGTATAAGTAAAGTAATGTATTTTCATTAAAATACATTTTCTATGACTATTTTGATTATCTATTGTCATGTAAACTTAATTTGAAATCAAATAAAAGGATAAGTAAAAAAAAGTACGGATTATATACGTTTTTTTAGTATGTCCCGCTTTCGACGAAAGAATCCTGCTTTGCTCGAAAAAAATCTGGCAACGCTGCCGGTGAGTTTAAGAAAGACGAATACAAAGAAGCGTGACAGATTCACAGATAAAGACGCTTTGAGCTTACGCTGTTCTGAACAACGAATACAAAGAAGTGTGACAGATTCACAGATAAAGACGCTTTAAGCTTACGCTATTCTGAACGACGAATACAAAGAAGCGTGACAGATTCACAGATAAAGACGCTTTGAGCTTACGCTGTTCTGAACGACGAATACAAAGAAGCGTGACAGATTCACAGATAAAGACGCTTTAGTTTAAGCTATTCGCTCGTGTGAAAAAACCACACGTTCCAAACTTTGGATTCGGAGTATATACGCAAAACCGAGTTGAAAATAATCGAGTGAAAATTTTCATAGAGCATCCTAAAATTTCCATTATAAATTTCACAGTAAACTAAACTACAATTCGCATTATCATGTAATAAGCATTAATTCCAAATTAAATCAGCGATAAATCAACCGGGTTAGTTAGAGCCCTACGAGACTGTTCTAAGTAAGTACGTTAGTATCTGTTAGTACGCGTAGTGTTAGTATTATAGTACAGAGACTACAGACTAACACACATACTTAGCTGCAATTGTACATATATACAATGATTGCCTGCTTACTCACTAACTGGCGTCTACAAAGCTAGTCCATACTCCATAAGAAACAGGGTTGCGACATCCAAACTTTGGATGATCCCCAAAATTTCTGGGATAATGATTTTCTAGTGATGGTGAACCTATGACCCACGCTATATTTTTGACAATTTCCAGTGCGTTTTATAATAATAATAAATTTATTGCACAAAAGAATACATAGTACATATGTGACGTCGCAATGGTACAATTTAAAAATATCAATTTAAAAATTCAGTTATGTCATAAAAACAATGACTATTTAAGAGTACTTTGACCGATCTCTTGAACTGTTTAAGGGGCTGCTTTTTTATAGCCTCAGGCAGTTTTGTGTAGCACTATGTTTGAGCAACGGTAAACATAAGAATTCTTTATTTCTTGTGTCATGCGAATGCCCGTCAGAATGTTTATGAATCTTATCAATATTTTCTTTGGCATATATCATAGGATGGCATATATATAGGATTTCTTTTTAATTTAGACATAGTGTTATTTAAATAATTCTGAATCAAATGAAGCAAAAATAATATAACAGAGTTTCGAAGGTATTTAAAGAGTGAAAAATCAAGCCAAGGCTTGCATCATTCGAGAGATGGCTTGATTTTCCACAATTTCAGAAATACAGCGTATTCCTATCCCTCTTCAACCCCTTGTGGCTTATTTTTTGCATAAACTGTAGCTTAGATCACTCCTGGCATAACCCTAGGCCATCACAGGCTAGGCGCGCATGCCTAATATCGGCTGACAGAACTATCGGATAGCAAATACCAACGGTATTATTCGAAAAAACGCGCATGAAATCGGATATTGTTGAATCAAGCGTGCTTTTCTTCAAATAGTATCCGTTAGTTCAACCAGTCGATGGAAAAAATAAATATAATCAAGTTCATCATCGAGAAGTTCTACTTCGACTGCATCATCAGGTCAGATACATGAAAATATTGTATTGTCATCGAAACTGCATGTGTGTGCCAAATTTCGAGTCGATCGGATACGTAAAAAAGCTCTAAAATCGGATTGGAAGATTTGATCCTACCGAATTGACTCATAATGTATTCTCTAGGCGATTTTAATTAAATCCATTAAAAATTCACGAGCAAACTTTGCAAATACAACTCATCCCTAAGCTTAACGCCGCACACGTAATCTCCGAACGTGGCGGACGGAGACAACAGTACAAAGATAAAAGGAGACAGATAGAGAGAAGAGCACAGAGAGATGGTTAAGCGCCAATGGGACTGTAAAACAATACAACTAATCTACTACAGCAGTGCTATCTGGCAATTATAGGGGTAATTACTGGCTATTTCTCTCTACCCTTTAGTTTAGTTCGTCGGCTCAGTGTTGGGAACAGCGCGCGCGCGCTCATGTGTTTGCAACCCTTTCCTCTCGCATACCCGACGGAACCCTCCCGCGCGCGTGTCGTAATGCCAGTTCACAATTGTCAAGATTTTTCGTAAGAAACCAACAAGTCGACGTTGGAAAATCTTGAGGAATTAAAAAAGTCTTTTAGTTCAATTCTGAAACGGGTAATCATAATCATAATTGTGAGTTTTAGCAGGAAAGTGGAACAGGCACAAACATCAAAATATCGATTATTACTTTTGCAACGTTTCGGCCTTTATTAGGTCTTCTTCAGGCATCGTAATTTCAAGATAATTAATGTACATCCTCTAATTGAATAATGACCATTGTAGAACGACAAAATATTTGGATAAGAAAAAACTATTTTTATTTTAATTTTTAATTTAAATAAAACTGGACATTTTTTTTTATATATATTTTTTATATATACAAAAGTAATAATCGATATTTTGATGTTTTTGCCTGTGCCACTTTCCTGCTAAAACTCACAATTAACATTAAAATAGACGCAATAGTAGAGAATCATAATCATAATTTCATTGATCCAATATGTCAACATAAACTGAACACTTTTCTAAATAGTATATTACACCACAAGGGCAGAAAGTTGAAATATGTTGCGCAGTGGGACATTCAACCTACTTAGGTGATTAAAAACTTGAGGCTCGGTTAAGCCCCGCTATCCTTCGGCTAGGTCTGTGTTTTTGTATTTGGATATTACTAAAGAGGTATTGTACAAATTTTCATAGTGCCTACCCAAATAAGCATAACAGCTAAAACTCTTTCGACCCACTGTTACAGATGGCATGCGAGTAGTAGGGATGTTGACTGTATTCAAATAAAAACATAATTTTAACGAAAAGTAGTAGTTTCTATGATAGAAATACTAAAAAACACTATATTTTCCTTATTTTTAAGGAATTTAATTAATATTTAATAAATAAAACCTAATAAAATCACTCTCAAGTCACGTGACAACAGACACCAATCAGAGCGCATGACGTCATATGTTCAGCCGCTGTCAAAAAACGTCATTGTTTGGTTAATATTTAGTGTGTAATTGATTATTACTTGTTTATAGGAAACGTCAAATTACATGTAACTATAGCAACGACTACGAAACAACTTTTCATCACCTCAGTTTACTAACGTTTATGAGCACAGAATACGCATCTATAGGATAGTAGCTCCCGTGTAAACTTTTGAGCCTCCTTTGGTATGAACAGGTGACGTCACGCGACTAGTATAGGCGTTTTGGACCGAAATTTGAAACGGGATTTAAAATACATGATTTTTAAGGCTCGAGTCGTATTTAAATAAAAATAATAAATATTTGTGGCTATATTAGGTACTCATGCACGATTTAAAACACTTTCCCAAAAATAGTCAACATCCCTATTCCATTCAATTCGAATGCCACATTCGATTATAAAAATCATTCGAATGGCAACTTTCAATTATCATATATATTAATACGCTAAGGTTAAGATGTTTGCCTCCCTTTGTCGAAAAAATCACACAATTGCTCCACATAAATTTTATATCATTTTATAGATAATTGCTTGCTCTACCGACATCAACAACTAAAAAATTTATTATTGCTTTATTTTTTGTAAATGTATTAATTATTAAAATTATATATATAGATAAACATTAAGACACAATACAGCAATGCTGCCATCTGACGGCTTTGATTTTGAAACAACGTCAATATGATTGACGGTCGGTAACTCTTTTGTTCAATTTCAAATCAAATACTTTTCATATAGTGGTGCTTTAGATCAACGTTTTTGATACTTGCGCCTCTAAATGACAGTTTTAGAAAAATATTTTCTTGAACCGTCACTGAGCTTCGTAATGTAATACAACAAAAAGAAGAAAGTTATAAAGAGTGTGAGAAATTAGAAACGAATTTTAGTGCGAATTATTCGCACAGGTACCGCTCGTTACCATCATTCGAATATTTTCCAAGACATGGAACGTGGCGAAAAGGGCAGAAATGTTAGTTGTGAGCCGGCCTTCAGGATGTTACAATATAATTTGAACATTAGCGCGCCAGCCGAGCATGTTACAAACACACACACACACACATTGAACGGTGTGGAGAAAGGCACAGAATTAATTAATGCCATTATCACCTATCATCTGTTTTAATTGCTTCGCTATATACATCGACTATCTAGCTTTATCTCTCACTATGCACCTCGCTCACTCTGTTCCAACGCTAACAGGGTTGAACTAGACAACTACCCGCCGCTAGGGTTGCCAGAGATCGCCAGCCACAATTTACGAGAGACATTTTTGAAGCGATGCTTGAAAAATGTCACTAAAATAGCTGCTTTTCATGTCTGAATAGCCCTAAGCAGCCCCGGGTCTAGGGGACAGCTGGCTTCAGGGAGCGTCAAAATAATCTACACTAATATTATAAAGAGGAAAGATTTGTATTTTTGTGTGTTTGTATGTTTGTAATGAATAAACTCAAAAACTACTGTGCCGATTTAAAAAATTCTTTCACCACTAGAAAGCTACATTCACCCTGAGTAACATAGGCTATATTTATTGCTAGAAAATATTAGGGATCCTTACTAAAACTTTAGTAACGGAACCCAAGGTGTAAAAAAGATGCCATAAAACATCTTTCGTCGCATGCGCTGCGGAAACTATTGATGATAGAACAAAAGTATGTTCTACAATATTAGAGAACATATCAATAACTACAAAAAACTTCGCGATACTATATGTTCAACTATTATCGTTATGTCACAATAACCACTTTTTACATTTTAATAATCTATATAGATAAAAGACGATGTATATGTAATCTATGAACCATTTTTGATGAAATTTTCAGACAATCTTTAGATTAGCCCAGCGGGTGATCTTCTGAAGTTTGGTAGCGATCGGATCAACAGAATGTTGTAAATTTCTTTTTGGGAAATAAGATTTTTCTTCGATTTTTGAACATTCACAAATAAAAGCGATTGAATTCGCGCAAATTCAATACACGTTGAGAATTTAATGATAATGATTCTCATCTTTTATATCCTATACATTACATTTACACCCGGGCGAAGCCGGACTGGGCCGTTAGTAATATAATGTTTCAAATTGATAATAAATACTAAAAAAAAATATTAAAGAGTGGTTATTCTTCTGCCACCCATGATATACTTTTGAGTTTTTTAAACAATTTATGCTGGAGAGAAGGGGCGCCAGTACCAAGTTTCTGCGGCGGTTCGAAGTGCCCTACTGTGTTGACAAGCCCGAATTTAACGCTTAAAAATGACCAAAAATTTTATTTTTTTCCTAATATTCGTAAATATCTCGATTAGTATCTACTTTAGAGCAAAATACGTAATTATCAAAATTAAAGATGACTAAATTTTCTACAAAAAACGTTCCGTGCATTTTTGTCGTACGTTCGCTCGTTTCGAGTCCATAAAGCGTAATATGAGATTGTTGATCTTGATTATGGAGTTGTCAAATAAAAATTTACCTGTGCGAACCCGGTCTTGGACAGCTACTTAAGTAATATTGTGGTAAGGTTATTAGATACAGAGGTAACCTCATTCCGTTGAATAGTAGTGGGGGGTGACGTCATATAACGGACTGTTAATTGATTTGCGTGCGGTTGATAAAAATATTGAACGGTCTCTCAGCCGACATCACTCATTAACGAGGTAACCTGTGTATCTTAAAGACAGGGGCGTAGCTACCGCCGTATCTGCCGTATCAATTATACGGGGCCCCCGGGCCACGGGGGCCCCCAACGTGCGTTAGCAAAAATTAATAAAACCTTCCCAATTTTTTTTTATTTCAGAAATGACAAAAGTCAAAAAAAGCTATTTCTTTTTTTCCCGCGTAAAGCGTGCGTTCAAAAGTTGGCAACACCCTACATCGGTTATCGCGGGCTGCGGAATTTCCCCGTTTAAGTCATTTACTTCAACGGGAGAAGGGCCCTCAAACAAATTTTTATACGGGGCTCCGCCAAGACACGCTACGCTTCTGCTTAAAGACCTTGATATTATGAGGCGAAATACGCTATCAGTAACCAAATCTAGTGGGTTTTTAATCGCAAAATCGCACGATAAAAAGTACCAGTGTGTACACAAAAAAATCTTACTCAAAATAAATTTTCCCGAAACCCGTCTCTGTGTTAGCGCTCACATACAAAGTTTTCCATCCAACCATCATCAGCCATGTTGTTTTTGTATGAATATAATGAAATTAAAATGGCGGCCGCCTAACACACAATGCCCTCTCACCATCATCTAGGCGCTGTAATATTATTATGATGGCGACGTAGAGCGAAGCGCCTGCCATACTCATTATTACACTTATATTGTAGGACAGGGCAGCTTAATCTCGGATAGTTAAATGCTGAATTACTTGCGTTAGATAACCCAAAGTCCGTATCACAATGGAATAAATATAATAACAATAGCTGATGCAACTACCGACTGTTTACGAAATTGCGTATCCAAATGTTGTTCAAGAGAAAAGTATATACGAATGCCATCCGTTAAACAGCGATTCAATTCCCATTACACATTGCAGAAGTGAAAGCAGTAACGCACAATCTTAGACATAGAAAGTGCTTTGACTTCTCTAATGTTAAGAATTGACGTTTATAGAATATAGTACTAGACTACTATTAGCCCGAGAGTTGGTAGACATTTTTGGGTAGGTATTTGAGGCACTGTGAAAATTTGTACAATACCTCTTTAGTAATATCCGAATACAAAAATACAGACCTGGCAGTAGGGTAGCGGGGCTTAACCGACTTAACCGATTTTTAAATTTTTGCGCAATAAAAAATCCTTGAGGCATTATAAATTTTAGTACCTTGAAATTGAGTATTTAAGGAGTTGTAAAATAAAAAAGCCAGATTTTTTAATCGGGTCTGTAACTTAGCCAGGTGTTTGCAAAATTATATTTTTTAAGACTTAAAAAATACATTTGAGGCACGTTGAAATTTAAACAGAATAATATTGGTAACTAAAACTAGATATATTCAAAAAGGCAGGTCGTTTCGGTCGGACATTTTACCTGCCAGGTGATTAAAAATTTGAGGGTCGGTTAGGCCCAGCTACCCTTCAGCCAGGTCTGTGTCTTAGTATTCGGATATTACAAAAGAGGTAAAAAGACAGGTCGTTTTGTTGGGGCATTTTACTTGCCAGGCGATCAATATGTTTGATAAATCGGTTAAGTCCCGCTATCCGGCAGCCAGGTCTGTGTTTTTGTATTCGGATATTACAAAAGAGGTAAAAAGACAGGTCGTTTTGGTGGGGCATTTTACTTGCCAGGCGATCAATATGTTTGATAAATCAGTTAAGCCCCGCTTCCCTTCAGCCAGGTCTGTGTTTTTGTATTCGGATATTACAAAAGAGGTAAAAAGACAGGTCGTTTTGGTGGGGCATTTTACTTGCCAGGCGATCAATATGTTTGATAAATCGGTTAAGCCCCGCTATCCGGCAACCAGGTCTGTGTTTTTGTATTCGGATATTACAAAAGAGGTAAAAAGACAGGTCGTTTTGGTGGGGCATTTTACTTGCCAGGCGATCAATATGTTTGATAAATCGGTTAAGCCCCGCTATCCGGCAGCCAGGTCTGTGTTTTTGTATTCGGATATTACAAAAGAGGTAAAAAGACAGGTCGTTTTGGTGGGGCATTTTACTTGCCAGGCGATCAATATGTTTGATAAATCGGTTAAGCCCCGCTATCCGGCAGCCAGGTCTGTGTTTTTGTATTCGGATATTACAAAAGAGGTAAAAAGACAGGTCGTTTCGGTGGGGCATTTTACCTGCCAGGCGATCAATATGTTTGATAAATCAGTTAAGCCACGCTTCCCTTCAGCCAGGTCTGTGTTTTTGTATTCGGATATTACCAAAGAAGACTTTATTTCTTTTTTGTCCTTGGTAATTAATATAAAAATGATTTTTCGGGAAAAAGGACAAAAAAGAAATAAAGTCAATATGTCACAACCAGGGGGTTTATTTAATATGATAAGAAACACACATGGACAACAGATATGGAAAAGTACAAAAGAATTAACAAATAATATACAAAAACTTGCTAATTTACAAAATAGAAGAATTTTCCTGCTAAAATGCAGAAGTAAAGGTTTATTTCCTAATCATATCACTAATAATCTTAAATGTATTTTGGCATTACAATTAGATAATCATCCGTTTAAAACAGAATCCAATAAAAAAGTCCTTTTTCCCGAAAAATCATTTTTATATTACCAAAGAAGTATTGTACAAATTTTCAGTGTCTCAAATACCTACCCAAAAATGCTTAATAGCTCTTGGTCTAAAATAATCCTTATAGAATAAACTCTACGCAAAATTATTTTCTGGTACCAACCTTCGAATCGAAAAACAGACTGTATTCTCTCATTATACAGAAGAACAGCGATACCAACTGAACAGAACGGAACACAGAATACAGTAGTAGAATGATAATTAAAATGACTAATGATGCAGATGTTGTAATTTGTAATTAATTACTCATTAGCATTTCGTATCATTCTCTGCGTTCTTTCTCTCTCTCTCCGAAGTAATTTTGTACACCGAGTCTAGCGAAGTAGCCGTTCGCGGGGGACGCTTTATATCAATTTATTATGCCTTAATTTATTTATTGTCTGAAAAATGAAAGCTTAATTCCCTTTCTGTCAGAAAACAAAAAAGAAAAGAAAAAGAACCGAAGCACGCCACGTAAAGACACGGTTTTACAACGGCAAATTTTTGAACTAAATACTTATTCTTTGAAACATTATTCTAGAGAACCGCATGAATACAAAATTTTCATTGTCAGTAATTTTTTTGCTTCGTGAAAATATGGAATATTTTTGACGTTTTTAAAAATTATTTTTTTTAAAAACAGTCCAGTTCGTAACTTTCTTTTAATTTTTTAAAAATTTGTTGCTTTATGCAAAACTTTTTGACATGCAAGTACAACAAGACCTCGCTAACGCTGTTTCAGTATTACGCGGTTTCTAAGAAAAAAAGTTTAGCCACTATACAACGTAAATTATGGATCAGTTTATACCAAATGATTCAAATATTGTTAGAAGTTCAAAGGCAAGACGAAGTGTCATTGATGCAATACCTTGCTATCGACAACAGCTTGCTGAATGAAACAGAAAAAGGCAAACGACATTAGATGACTTCTTCACAAAAAAAAATACATATATCAAATGAGGAAACCTTCATTATCACAAACATACCTTCTTACCGAACTTTTATTTGATTTTCATACATGTTTTATGAGCAAAAATCGGTATTAGCAATTAATAAATCTATAATTAATGTGATAAAAGAGTATTAAGCAAAAAAAAATCTACAAATTTTCTTATTCTCGATTCTGATTCACTTATGTCTATTATCTACCTATTATAAGATGACCTCGTTTAGCGCTGTTTCGTATAGCGCAGCAACTTATTGGAGCGTATCTCCCGCGTTAATCGGGATCTTACTATATTTCTTTTGGTCCCAGATATATTAAGGTACATTTATACATTTTAACCGCGTCATAACTTTTAAACTTAAAGAAAGGCATTTGATACGTTTAATTCTCTAAAAGTAGGCAGCTTATTCAGAAACAGTCACAAAAATGTTTTGTTTCGATTTAATATTAATATAATTGACGCATCGGTTGGACGCCACTGCATAAAAAATGTTTTCAAAAACTTTGAACTTGACTCATTCGCATTTTAAAGAGAGATCAGTTTTGGTGAACTTTTCATAACAGGGCGATATAATTCACGGAGGAGAAAATACGTGGGTTCAACGACGGAGCCTTGTGGGACGTCATCGGGTCGGTGGGGCACCGCGGCGGCAGCGTCGAGGGCGGAGGCGCCCGGCGAGATAGCAGGCGAATGAAAATGAAGTAATTAAAACTATAAAGGGCCAGGTTAATTACTTTTACCCGCGTAGAACGTAAATTAAAACAAGCCAATTAAAACGGGAGCTTTGTAGAATGCAGCAACACAGAGACAACGAGACACGTCTACTTCTCCTACCGGCCGCAACCGGCGCTGCTAACCGCGTTTATGTCCAACGTGCCATTAAAATAGCATCTCGAGTTTTAACTAATAGTCGAAATTGCGCTGTCATACTTAAGCGTGTCTGACAGTTGTCGCCAATGATTTCTTTCACACTGTATTTATAAAAGCACGGTTGACAGTTGTGTCTTCTTTCTCCCGTTCTCCGTCTCTCTCTAAGCACCCACTATAGGCCGCACCAAGGAATCATATTATAGTAAATTTAATAAATTGAGTAACAGCGATTCTTCACCTAACGCATTTCCAGTTCATTCACAAAAGTATTACTCCACCTAAAATATCACATATCAAAAAAATCACCAGTCAGAGAGCTCATTGCCTTTTTATACTACAGCAATTAAGAAGTTTCCCTTCTTCTATAGAACAGTGTGGCCCAGTGGTTAGCATACTGGCTTCATGACCGCACTGTCGTAGGTTCGAATCCTGCCTGTGCTCATGGATGTTATGAGATGTCGTTTAGTTTTAAGGAATTATGTTATTTCAGATAATTGAGACGCTAGTGACCTATGTTGTCGAGCGTCTATAATCTAAAATAAAAATAAATCCCTTCTTCTACTTTTAGTTCTAAAAAATACAAAATTAATGGCGCAATAAATTTTTAAATATCTTTAAAAACAACAAAGTTACGATATACTTTAGTTTGACAATTCTAGGCGCTATGGTGACGTCACGCGGCACAAGTGTCGATAACTAATAATATTAGCAAGTCATGAAGTCAACAGAGAGTTATTTATGTTGACAAGATATGAAAATGAATGCAATCTAATTACAAGAGTTCCTTGCGTATTTTAAAATTTTTAGTCCCTACGTCTTACGCCAAATGTCTCCTCCAACGGTGGTCAACCAATCGAAAAATACGTCAGACACCGTTTAACCTCCAATTAATAAAAACAAAGTGAGAATACGAGAGAAGTTGAAAATACATTAATCGACTAGTTCCCGCCAGGATGAAAATACGCGACTTCTACTGTACCAACAACAAAATAAAATTAAAACTGAAATTAAAAAAAACGTTTGGACGCTGAAGGGTTAGTTCCGAAGCTTTTCAGCTAGAGCCGTTGTTTTCAGTCGGCAGCCCTCCTCCCCCCTTCCCCTCACACCGCTCTCCAGCCCCCTACGCAGCCCGTTATACCGTTAGTTGAGTTTTATGGACCGGAATTAATTTCGCGGCTAACTTTTTAATTTTGAGATTTTTCTCTAGTCTATATGTGTCTTTGTAATGCAATAAAAGATGAGGAATTATCTTTCAGCCGACTAGCCGAATCCCAGGCTTCGACATTTTCAAAAACCGTGAATGTTAAACCAAAATAAAAAATTCAACTGAAAATTTTCTTTAAAAAAAAATGGAAAAGTGCGAGTTGACCTCGCGTGGACAGGGTTCCGTAGACTTTTTATAGGTTTTCCTGTAATCTTTAAGTAAAAAACTATTTTCTGTACTTTTTCCAAAATTTTAGGCTCAGGAGTTTCGGAGATAAAGGGAGGATAGTTTATTTTTAACTATTTTCTTAAATAACTTTAAAACTATTCTAAAAATATATATTTGAGACCCTTACAAGCCCTTTCATTTGATATGTCACTCGGTACAGTTTGCAAAAAGTAATATCAAGGGATGTCTAAAAAATATTCAGTTTCCAATATCTCAAAAAATGTTTTAACTTTAGATCCAAGAGTGTTCAAAGAGCCATAAACATACACCAATAGTCTGGTGGAAGATAATTATGACGAGAAAATTGCTCACTTAGCGACGAAGAAGACGGTGGAAATATATTATAATGATAATAATTATTATTATTAAGTATAATGTTTACTTTGCCACTTCTGGAAAAAGAGCGCAGAATAAAAAATTAAATTAAAAAAAAGACAATTTTTATAATAGGATTTTTAAAACACAATTCTCTAAGCACGATGAAATAAAAATTAATCATCATTCTGCAAGAAAAAAATTTCTAACATTTTTTTACATAAACTTCACATCATACTTTAGTCAAGTTTCGGATTTTTTAAAGTCAAATTTCCATAGAAAAAACATCGCAAAGCATTTTTCTAAAAATTTCATGCCGTATTTGAGCCTTGTTTCAGATTCATTAAAACAAAATTGCGGTTGAAAAAAAATTAACCGCAAAATGTCAAAAACGCATTCTATTTAACCTGAAAATTTAGAAGGCTTTGGGACACACGCTAAAACTCAAATAGAGTCTTGACGTTTCAGCTACTTATTTAGAAACAATCAAGCCCATGGGGGCATAAATTTGTGGACATGGTCTCTCTAGCTTCTAACGTAATATAACGTCAAAAATTTAGGAAGACGAGGTTTCATAGACCGTACTGTCGAAGTCCACATTAATCTAAAACAGGTATTTTTAACGTGGAAGGAAAGTTTGGTTGAGGAACAGTTGAAAAAAAGAAGCTTTACCGATGTTTCGCTTGTTGCCTACGTTTCGGAAAATATATTTCCACCTTTTGACTAGCCTGAGGCCCTGAAGATGAAAATATATTTTCCGAAACGTAGGCCACAAGCGAAACATCGGTAAAGCTTCTTTTTTTCAACTGTTCCTCAACCAAACTTTCCTTCCACGTTAAAAATATATATTGGAACAAAAAATATTGAAGACTAAAACAGGTATACCAACATCCATTTTTATATATATAAATACAATTGCCCTTTCCCTTCTCGCATTAATATTTCCCCGTTTTTGCATCATTTCTCCTTTAACGTCACAGAAAATTTCAAAGAAATACGTCGCTAATACACGGGCAAAAATGTATGTACCTACTATACAATAAACAATTGTCCCTTCTCTTCTCGCGCTCAAGATTACTCTTATATTTCCCCGCTTTTTAATCATTTCCCCTTAAACATCACAGAAACATGTCAAACAAATGCGACTTAATACACGTGCAGAAGTGTATAAGTACTCTACAATTGCCCCTTCCCTTCTCGCAACCTTATGTTTCCCCGTGTTTGAGTCATTTCTCCTTAAACGTCACAGAAAAATGTCAAACAAATGCGTCGCTAAAACAGGTGCAAAAGTGTATATGTACTCTACAATTGCCCCTTCCCTTCTCGCAATCTTATGTTTCCCCGTGTTTGAGTCATTTCTCCTTAAACGTCACAGAAAACTTCAAACACGCTAAAGAAGTTGGACTTCTTAGACAAACTCTAAATTCCAGACGCATCTCAACTTTAATACTGTTCTATCCCATAAGAAGAAGAAGTGAGGCAATTTTCCAATTCCGAACGTACATTGTTTCCTCATAATCGACCGCCGACGCCAGTAGGGTAAAAGGGATAAAGAATGACCCGTCAGAGCGACAAGGACAGACGCACAGTGCGGCAATATATAGCCGTGTGGGACGAGGAGGGACGGCGAAACGCGAGGGGGCAGCGAATGTAATTGGTTTATTAGTTTTGCGGTCGTTATGAACTCCACATGACGGCGGCTGCGGCTCTACGGGAGTTGCCGCACACACAGTGATAGCCTCCGATACGCATGCGCCCACCGGTTTTGTCCTGAGGGATATACGGGTTGCGTTAACAGGACCGTAACATTACCAAATCTCGACGATACTAGATAGATACAATATATTGAAAAACGTTGCTGTAATTTTTGGTACGTTATGAAAAAATGATACTTAAAAATGAATTTTTGCGATGTAACATCAAAATTAACAGGATGAAGTTGCTGGCAGAAGCGCGCGCACAATGTAGATAGCTCGTGAGCTGTTAAACATTTTTGGGTAGGTATGTTTTTGGAGAATTTCAAAAATTATCAATGTCTTTGGAACCACAAACTCGACGAATACAAAGACAGAACAATACAGACAAATTCCATAAAATCACTAATTAATTATTTTAACTTGTCATATCAGACGGTTCATTTTTTGTTCATTTCTGTCTTTCATTCGAAATGAAACGTTTGAACACAAAATGAAACAATAATGAAAATGAATTCATTAATGAACCGACCCAACAACGCTAGATAACGGCATTCGCCATGATTCAATAGCACTCCGAATGAGCGAAAAATGACACGTCTGAACACAAGAAAGAACATTCATTCGGGTTTGGCCATTTTGTCTCCCGACTTGGGACCACGACACCGCATAGTGAATATATTCTGTCTATGTATGAGACAAAATGGTGTTCAAGTGGAACGACCAAAACACGCTGCTGTTTTTGGAGAATTTCAAAAATTATCAATGTCTTTGGAACCACAAACTCAATGAATATTAAGACAGAACAATACAGACAAATTCTAGAGAATCTCTAATTAATGATTTAAACTTAGACTTTGCTTCTTTTTTGACAATTCTTCGATCAAATGGTCACAAATCAAATGAATTCCAAGGCGTACAATTTCATTCGACGACATCTTCGAGGAAAACACTGGATGAACGTTCATTTTCTATGTCATTCTGAACGCGGAATGAAACAAAAATGAACATTCAGTTAAATGAACATTCATTCGGAATGAACCGTCTGATATCACCTTAATAAATGATTGTTATTTAAGCATAATAAAACAATCTAATATGAATAATTATATTGTAGTATTTTTTTACCTATATGCAAACTAGAAGACAAGATGAATTATGGACTGACCGACAGTTTAACAGTAAATTTCGTTTAATTATTACAGTATTTCCAATTCAATAAATCATAGTCCATGTAGAAACAGTAAAATGGTTCACCAAAATACATCTTAATTTCTTCATTCAACCATATATATATTTCAACAGGGCTGGGCAAATTCAATACTTCATTCATTCAGCCCACTACGTTAGATTCTGGTACGACTTTGAGTCTTAAATTTAGATTTAAGAATGTCTTTTGTCAGTTAAATTCATTCTAAAATTAATTTAGAGTAGGCTGTGATCCTAAGATTGTAATTAAATTTGAAGGAAAACCTCCGTGGTTCTTAAATCTAGATTTAAAGCTGAAAGACTTATCAGAACCTGAACATAATAAAACCGGTCAAGTGTAAGCCGAGCTTGCGTGGAGAGGGTTCTGTATCATTCCGTTTTCCGTCAGAACTTTAAGACTGACAATTTTCCTGTAAACTATGAGTGAGGCCCTATATTCTCTATTTTTTCCAAATTTTAGTCTCAGTAGTTTAGAAGATACGGGGAGGGAATTTTAGATTTTCATATAATTTCTTTAATATCTTTTAAACTATGCATTTTAAAATTATAAAAAAATATAATTATATTTTTCATAACGAATCCTTTAACTTAATACGTTACATGATACACTTTTTTATTATCTAATTTGTTTCCCCCAAAGTCGGAATTCGTTAATTTAAGCTATACGTCTGTGATTGACTCCTCTAACCCTATATATGTACCAAATTTCAACTTTTTTCGTCCAGTACATTCGGAGAAAATAAGCTGTGATAGACTAGACACAAATAGTGATTCTACAAAGATTCCGCTTTTCCAACGGTTGTGCGGAGTTCTAAAAATGATTACATAGAGACGATAAAGAATTAAATTCTCATTCAACAGAGAATTATATTGAATTTTCAGTTTTGCCATATACTTCCCCTGTATTATAGATTCCATTTTCGAGAACAAAAAATATAACAAAACAAAAAACGTTTCATCCTTGAAATTCAAATATAGATCGCTCCGATCGCGTTAAGAAATCGCAACCACGAGAAGTAAAACATACGAGATAATTGTCTTTTCAAGATAATAAATCATGTCCAGCCTCGTAACTCAAAACTCCACACACAATATTATCTGTATCTATTGTAAATATACACTACTGGCCAACAAATTGTAATAGAGTCGAAATTGGATAAGCAAGAGTTCAAGGGACCGTGATCTCCTTTTTGCTTATGAAGGTTTTTCACTAACCCTAGTTTCTACCTTATAGAGCAGGGGTTCCCAAACTTATTTTGTCTACGCCCACTTTGAGAATAAATTATTTTTTGCGCCCCTATTTTTTCACCTACTTAAAAACCACTATAACTTCAAATTAAATTAATTAATTATTGTGAGCTATATTAGCGGAGATTAAACATTCATTCTAAACGAGACTTTTACTATAACCCGCAAGAGTTAACTTGAGACCTGAGCGCAGTAGGTAGTACACAACGGCTACATCTGCCAATGAGAATGATTATTGAAACGCAACTTTATAGTATTCAGACAGAGTATCTTTTGTTGAAAATAAAACAACCATAATCGATTCTTATATAAAAACTAATGTGAAGGATGAATTTGATGCTGTTTAATAAGTTTGTTGATATCAGGTTCCAATTTACTCAAGAACAGCCGCAAGTCGCCACGTTCGGTAACATGCAAAAGAATTCTCTTTTTAGTAAGCAGCGTTGCCACAGTACTAAATCCACGTTCACACAAATATGACGATGGGAATGCTATCAAGAATCGTTGAACGATTGACCACAATCCAGGGTACAATTGCGGGATCGGTTTTTGTAGCCAAAATTCTTGGTAGCCATTTTTGAACTTGATTTTTATTTCCTCTCGAGTCGAGAGCTCTAAGAATCCTCCTAGCTAGATGAAATTACAAATCGCCCCCCAAGCCTCTACACAACGCCCCCATTTTTTTCTGGGTCTCTTACCGCCCCCCTTTAGGCCTGCAGCACCCACAAGGGGGCGTTATTGCCCACTTTGGGAAAGGCTGGCCTAAAAAATGAACACCGCCAAACTAAAATTCAAATGAATTTGTTCTTGTTCATATCATCGACAGTATACGCTGTTTATACTACAGAGTAGTCAATGGAGAAAAAATTATGTTCATATTACTGAGTCGTTCTTAAGAGTGCATATTCATATCATTGCGATTGTACTGTACATTTAAAGTGCCAATTTTTTATGAGAATCAAAATTTTGACCGGGAGTGTACGAACAGTCGTAGGTACAGTCTGTGTTATATATTCAATCTAACGGTAATAATTGTAGGTGTTTTTGTAATGGAAAATACGCTTGTAAGAAACTAAGACACTAGCGTCAAACAACACACCCAAACGATGTATCAATTTATTTCGTTTATTTATTTGTAAGTTAATAACTCAACAAAACCGTGAACGTTTAAAATTCACGATTTAATTTTATCCATTTATGATTCATAATTATTTTAAGATCGTTTAATTCTTGAACACCAACAGCGAGATTAAATATAATATCAATTCATATTTTCAAATTTGTTTTTCTTTCAGAGGACGTAATGAATAGGGGCTCATCCCACGCATTTTTACGGTTGGAAAAGCTACAAAAAAACTTCCAATAATACAACCATGTACAGTAAGACCTCGCTTAACGCTGTTCCGCGTAACGCTGTTTCAGTTTTACGCGATTTCTAAAAAAAGTTTAGCCACTATAACGTAAATTATGGATCAGTTTATACAAAATGATTCAAGTGTTGACAGAAGTTCAAAGGCAAGACGAAGTGTCACTGACGCAAATATCTTGCTATCGACAACAGCTTGCTGAACGAAACAGAAAAACGCAAGCCACATTGGATGACTTCTTCACAAAAAACAAAATATGTCAAATGAAGAACCTTCCTCATCATAAACATAACTTCTTACTCGAACTTTTATTTGATTTTCATAAATGTTTTATGAACAAAAATCGATATTAGCAATAAATAACTCTATAATTAATGTGATAAAAAAGTATTTAACAATAAATGTTACAAAATTAAACAAAAAAAACTAACAAAATTTCTTATTCTCGGTTCTGTTTCACTCATGCCAATTATCTACGTATTAAGATGACCTCGTTTAGCGCTGTTTCGTATAACGTAGAAACTAAACTAACGTTAAGCGGGATCTTACTCTTTTAAAAAAATAGAAAAAAACATCGACTCTGAAAAACGGGTTTTATCAACTCTTATCGTTTTATTTCTGTTTCAGTCGAAGCCGGGCCTGCATTTCAGCAAACAGTGTACAGCCGACCAGTGGAGAACTCTCGTTGTACTTTTTATTGGCCAATAAAAAACGTCACGAACCGTTTAGCCAACGTCGTCTACTTAACTGGCTTACAATGCGGATTACACGACACAACCATATTGGTTTTATATACTATAAGCTGTTTATTCAGACATAATATCATTCGCCACCCCCGACGGACAACCCCTACGTCGCCCACCCCCTCGGAATATTCGCCGCTGTAACAATACCCTTTGCAATATATATTTTTATAGAAATAAATTATGTCTACTTTATTGTATTATTCCGTAGGGATTTTGGTCTATTAATATCTCTTTTGCATGTTAATTTTTTGTCAATGAATAAAAAATCGAACCCTCCAAACGTTCACAAGGGCAGAAAGTGTAAATTACTGCATTCGCCTCGGATATCATGTGTCGCGCAGTGCAGGAATTTCAACTTTCTGCCCGTGCGGTGAATACTATTTTTCTTCAGACCCGGTCGAAAGTACGTATACTTTCGTATCAGTGTACATGAGAAAACTACTTCGGCCCGCTGTTATAGATGGAATGCGAGTAATTCCAGCAGTGCATAGGCTTTCTGTCTTAAAATCGAAGCCGAAAGTATGTACTTTCGACCGGGTATGAAGACAAGTAGAGTTTCAATAGACCCAAAAATAAAAACCCGGGTCGCAGTGCCAAAACTCTGCCGACAATATAGTGTATTTGCTTGTATAGGGCCGTGTGGTTTTATACTTTTATTATGTGAAATTAAGTTTGTTTTTGGGCAAAATAAAAAATTTAACCCCTTAATACACCCCTTAAAATAACATTTTTTTCTTAATTGTAATATTATTATCAATCTAACGTCTACACCGAATTAAATACACCCTTCAATAAATAAGTCACTATCTGCAAACTAGTGTTTTCATAAAATTTGTAAATCCGGTCCTGTCGGGCCGATTTTATTAAAATTGTGGGGACACTTTTTAATCACTACCAAAGGGTTAAATTTCAATTTTGAAACGATTCGGAGAATTTTTTCGGTATTTTGGGGCCCAAAAACATTTTTCAACCCCTAAAAACTACCCTTAAAATACCCCGATTAGGCCCATTTTAAATAGGCTTCTTGCGGTGGTGGATTTCAACACGTGGCCCAAATTTCGTTGAAATCAATTAACTCTTTCGAAAGTTATCGCGCGTACACACATATATATATATATATATATATATATACACATATATATATAAACATTTTTAAAAATGGTGCCAAAGTGTTTAGGAGGTTATGAAACGTCGAGAAATTTTGGTCCGACCCCTAGGTCCCGCCATCCGACCGACGCCAATAGTGTATGTTGCCATATGGCAAATACACTAATAATGTGACACTTTGACTTACAGGAGGACAACCATCTTTGGCTACATTGATGAGGACAGAATCATTCCGGAGGAATCTTCTGGGTATCGTAAGAAGATACAGATTATTTGTTGTCTAGATCCAGCATAAAAATGGGAAAACTATTTTAGGATGTGGTATATTTGAGCCAAGGACCACTCCTTCTAATTTTTAATTTATAATTTGCAGTGATTTTTCACTCGGCACTTGGTAGACCATGAGCTGTCGGAACGCTCTGAATTTAAGCCACACTACGAGGCTAAAAAATGTTTGTTGCAAGGGTGTCGCTGTCAGTTGATTACTCTAATTTTTGGAAATATTTTGAAGATTTAAAAAACTTTTCCGAAAAAGGAAGAGTCACTTTAGATTTGTGATGGAACAATTTTATGAAATAAGTACGATCAAGGTCGTAGTGTGACATTGAAAACGTGTTTTTTGACACAATTAATGCCAAATTTTTTCTAGTAAATCGTACATAAAAGTAGTCCATTAGAGACCTATATTTGTCCTTTATCTTCTTTACAGAGAAAGAATTTTTGCAAAATGTTGAAGAAAAAGTCTACAATCAGCTATCAGCCGAAGCCATATTTTCTACTTAAATTCAGAGCGTTCCGACAGCCTTAATAGTAACAAATAAATAAAAACACCTGAAAAAGTCCACAAATATTATTATTAAATTCTTTTTCGACGATAGTTTCGGACAATAAGCCAATCTTGCAGGAATATAAAACATATATTCCTGAGGATGGACTTATTGTCCGACACGATCGTCGAGAAATAATTTAATAATAATATTTGTAGAATTTTCAAGTGTTGTATTCATTTCTTATTTTAAATTTAAATGGGTACTGGACCCAAACACCGCTGACTCTTGGTGACATGATAAAAATAAGTATATTAAACGATTCTGTTGAGTTTAAATTGCCCATGTGTAATCGATGCAATGACATAAGCAATTTAAATAAATTCTTTTGTAAGACATCAAAAGCATTATCGCACATTATATGGAAGGAGGACCCTGTATCGCTATTATAAGTGTCAGCTCAGTTAAAATATAACAAAGGCTCAGTTAAGTGAAAGTTAAGTTAATGTCAGATAAGAGATGTCAGTCGTGTTATATACCCTTCTAACTATTTACACGAATAAATATACAAAAAAAAAACAATGCCCGCGGTTCCAGTAGCGTACGCTCGCTTTTTTTCTCGTCAACAATATGGTAAATGTCTTCGTATATAGTAGTGTTGATCCAATAGAATGTCACTGTAAAGGAAGGTTGAGAATCAAGAAATAAGCTTTACCAATGTTACGCTAGTGGCCAACGTTTCGAAAAATTTATTTTCATCTTCAGGGCCTTAAGCTGGTCAAATGGTGGTAAACTGTAACTGTTTTAGAACAATTTACCACCATTTAACCAGCTTAAGGCCCTGAAGATGAAAATAAATTTTTCGAAACGTTGGCCACTAGCGTAACATTGGTAAAGCTTATTTCTTGATCCTCAACCAAACCTTCCTTCACAGTAATATGGTAAATATTTTTTTTATTAACAATCTTTACTCTGACAAGTAATTATCCAGGGCTAGTTAAACGTATTTTTGGCCACAAGTCTACTGCCCCAGAAGTAGTAATTGGGTCCGTATTTTGTTGTAGTACATTTTTTTAAAATCCGCGTCGAATGAAGTAAAGCAGATTAAAATCGAACGACGCGTTCAAAAGATATCGCGGGTCAAAAATTTCCAAACAGTATTTTCCGAAATATGCTCTCATACTTTGGTCAGATTGATTTTTCTGTAATAGTTTCTTTTTTGAACTTAAATAACAGTACTGCATCGAATGGCGCAAACCCAATGACACCTTAATTTTAGAAATCCGTCTAGCCGTTTGGATAATACAATATAATAAAGAATCAGGTGAAAAGACCAATATGTCCGTTTCAAAACATTTATTCGTTATACGACGTTTCGTCGATATTTTTCCGACTTCCTCAAATACCTAGTTTCAACAGATATAAATAAATATAATAAATTACAGTGTAAACTCTTTATAACATTATTCTTTATAACGGTAAACTCTCTATAACATAGAAAATCACAATTTGGTTGGGTTACCTTAAAACCCATACATTGATAGACTCTTTATAGCGCAGCAGCCATTCTCTATAACGAAGAAATGTGTTCATATTTAGACACAGAAAATCGTCATTGTCGGTGTTATTGTTTATGTTATCTTATCAGGTTACGCGAAAGACGCCGACTAAACCTTTGAGGGCCCGAAACGTCAGGCAAAGTTAACTGACTATATGTATTAATTTTATCAAAAACATACATATTAAAGATTATTGCTAATTTGGTTGTTGTTCTTTCTTCACTCCATATAACGGTAACTCTCTATAACGATAAAAAATGCTCGGTCCCTTGAGTTTCGTTATAGAGAATTTACACTGTATATCTATTTTTTCCTAATAATAAAGAATATTACATATGCATAGATACGCGCAAAGAACATAACCCTCCTTGGCAGTCGGGTTAAAAAAAGCCGTCGCGACGAACGTCTCTGTGTTTCTTCGAACAAAAACATCAAATAACAAACACAATCAATTAATTCCATTGTTAACACCCCATCGCACGTGACGACACACCGTCGATTCGTGCGACTTCGACGGTGTCGATGTCACCCCGAAGTTTCGACGAGCGCAGTGCACTATGATCTTACAAAAACGCGGATACAGTGCGCTTCCCGTAACCCGACTTGTTTCTCAAGCTTCGAACTTCTGCGTACCTTGCCGCGACAATCGAAGCAATGTCAGTAAATGAGGTTATCACGTTTCGTTAGATAACAGTGGGATAATGACGTTATCCGGCGGACCTATCAATTGATATTGTGTGGTTGATAAAAATAGAATAAAATATAATTTATTTGAAAATCATATGGTTGATTACAATACGTCAAATGAAAAACTGAGAAATTCATTAATTATGTTATGAAAACAGTTTCTTTTAAAGAAAATACGCTTACTTTTAAGGGGGTCACCCCATGTGATGGGCTCAAAGAATCGATTTTTTTTGTATAAATTGATTCCTTAATATATATATCGCCCGGGTGTAATTAATGTAATATATAGAATATTGATATGTTCTTTAATATTGTAGAACATACTTTTGTTCTATCATCAATAGTTTCCACAGCGCATGCGACGAAAGATGTTTTATGGCATTTTTTTACACCTTGGCTTACGTTACTAAAGTTTTAGTAAGGATCCCTAATATTTTCTAGCAATAAATATAGCCTATGTTGCTCAGGGTGAATGTAGCTTTCTAATGTTGAAAGAATTTTTTAAATCGGCACAGTAGTTTTTGAGTTTATTCATTACAAACATACAAAAATACAAATCTTTCCTCTTTATAATATTAGTGTAGATACGCTGGTAAAGTGATTTTTTCAAATTCAAAGTCGTCGTAAAGATGCAGCCCTTAGAACGGGCAGGTGTACGGAGCGCTAAGTTGAGTAGTGGGGCACTAGGCCTATTGTGACGTGTCGTTTTGGTGCCTGAGATCCTTCGATATAAATGTATATACCTTTTTAAAAAATAAACTAAAAAAAACCTCGACCGTCGTTAAAACGGCCGTACAAAAAAAGGGATTCGAAAAATCGATCACCGACTGTAACCCCATCGGCACAACGTCCAAAATATAAACGGATCGCGATCAAAACAGTTTGCTAAGCCCGTCGCACGTGGCGCTATTGTTGCATTATTTTGTATCTGCCGCTCAAATTGCATACGCGCGCGTAATTTATTTCACAAGTTGGCTTATCAGCTGCATGTTGCACCGAGAGAACGCAGGTCGCTATGAGGGGTAGGGGGGAACGTCGACGAAATGTGTTTGCACAACGATTATTACACAGGGAGGGGGGTCCGTCGAGACTTAAGAGAGATCGATTGCACCAGATAACCTAAGAAAAACACCACGTCATAGGCAGTAGACGTTCCCGTTCGATCCCGTGTTGGAACAAAAATATTTCAAAATGCATTAAGGTAGTTGTTGTGGTTAAGGCACACCGTCAGAAAATTCTTAATTTTTGTATACTTATTAAGGACATGATAATACAATTACCCTGAAAATTTGAAGTCGATCGACCGTATATAATCCGAGATAAATTCAATTAAAAATTGGATAATTAACATTGATTGTATACGATCTCTGTAGTTCTGAACCAGTTTCTTATTTATAAAAAAAAGAACTAACTGTCAGAAGCTTTCCAAAAACTGACAGTCTGTCAATGCATTTGTTGTGTTTAAAAAAAAAATAAGAAAACATTTTTGACTGTCTAATTATTTATAAATAACGGTTTAAAGTTCAACAATTTATAGAAAAGTATACATGCATATGAATACTGTATGGGTTACGTTTCCACGGGCACAGTCTTGCGTACAAATTATGAATCACTTAGCTACAAGCTAGTATACTTTTGTGGCGCGTATAATCTATAACTTTTTGACAATATTGTACCACGACAACTACCTTAAGTATCAAAAACTTTCAGATAAATTTTTTTCCACAAAATTTTTACGTATTATTTTACAACAATGGAACAGAGTAAGCTACTAATGCATGTATTATGTTGCAATGATTATTATTTGTTTTGTATTATTTATATTGTTACGCTTGGTTTAATGGAATTAACTAACAAACCGTGAAAAATTAAGATAAAACCAATGTAAGTATAAAAATTATATACATATATAGGGTAAGTGGTGCAGTTCTTCATCACATTTAAAAATCAACTGCGAACCCGACGACTTCGCTTGGGTCAATCTTTGCAGAGTGTAGCAAGCTTTGTTACAATAACTCCCTCTCCCTACAATGTAATATTGTCTAAATTGTTTTTCCTTAGCTATACGAGGAAAATCGAAATATGTTATTAATAACATAAAAAATTTAATTTGATGATTACATTTTTGAGAAAACAATTTAGGCAATATTACCTACATTATAGAGAGAGAGATTAATGTAACAAAGCTATGTTAGTAACTAAATTACTGAGAAAGAAAATAGTAATTTGTAACAAATTTCAATCAATTCTACCGTATACCAAAATATCAATGAACCACTTAACGACTTAAGTGGATAAAACAGCATTCGACAGTAAACCGTTTTATTGACAGACTATAAGGACAAGTATCATCCAGAGATATTAAAGCAGTTTTGATCATTCTTGATTATGTATGTCGAAAAGAAATTGGTAATTGGTTTGGTGTTTTAATATTCAAAATCTTCACACCAATTAATGATGCGTCATGTATAACAACTATCACAAAGATAGTATTATAAATTTTCCTGCCCTTGTTTATATTAAAAAAAGGCAGGATCAAATTCGAATAAGTAAAGGTGTTGAAATTGAAAAGACGAAGATAATTTTTACTATTTATTGTACAAGACGACGACAATTCTTCCTTCGCCGGTGGACATAACGTCGACGGCCAATACGGTGATAATTCTTCCTTTACGTTTTGTTTAATTAATTAATATAGAAAATATGCACTGCTCTCTTACTGGTGTAATTATTTTAACGTGGATAATAATAATGGACCAAGCCTCGCCACGTTACAAATCACCGCCGAGAGATGTAATTGATTTTAAATTACTATAAATTAATTGATGTTAATACTTCGAAGATTAAAATAGAACTCTAGCTAATATTGAATTTTTCAACAAATTATAAATGCAATTTTGACAAAAGACGACGCATTGGCCAATGATAAATAAAGGTTGCTTATTTAACTTGATTATTATATAATTAAGAAATTTCAAATTGTATTCTTGAACTATTAGATACTATTAATTCTTAAAAATGATATGATTTTATCGGATAATATAATCAAAATTGTAAGTTAAAAATCGTAACATACGTTAGTTATGTTACACATGCTTCAAAAGTAGACACCAAAAAACCCTGACAACTCATTTTCGGCACGTGACGTTACTTACATCATTTACCTTTGGATTAAATTAAACCGAACTAAACTAACGGCAGTTTAGAGAGATGATATGTCTGATCGAGCGATCGGCAAAAGAGACCCCCATTTTTCTGAGCAATCTCAGTTTCTGATCTCCCCCTTTTGATGGCAGCATCATTTAGGTATTTTATTCATGTATATTTTTCTGTAATGCGAATCTATAAAACGTTACAAGCCGGCTTCACACTCCGTGGCGAACTAACTTCAAAAATCCTCGGACAAAAGATGTTTATTTATTTCTGGAAAATAGGATTTAATAGAAAAAATAGGGTTTGCCATTTGAAATTTTAGAGTTGACCCCAACCCCCCGCGGGGGCACCCCCGAAGGGGGAAATATTTGTCACCAAAATAAGCGTTGTTTAGAATTAAGAAACTTTTATTCGGAACATTTTCCATAAAAAGACCATTTCTTTGAGATATTTCAGCTATTAACATTCTACAATGCTTTTCTTATGGAGGAGTATACGTGTTCACAATCTAAGGTCATTGTCAAATCCAATTGGGTTTGTGAATTATTTTTTTTTCTACATAAATGGAAAGATCACATACAAGTTTTATAGTGAAACTACTTATATTATTTTGTTTAATTTCATAATGAAAGAGTTATATTTGTTTTAAAAATAATGTTTAAGCTAAGATCCGATAACGCGCCAAAAACCTCTGTGACGTCAAAAAGTTTTTATGGTTCTGGTTGCCATGTTTACTTTGTATTATAAAGCCATACACAAATACACAACTTTTATCATTTTGACGTCACAAACATTCCTGGTACGTTTTGTAATCACGTTATATCTTATGAAGTTTTATACATTTTAATTAATTTGTTATTAATTACCTATGGCTTAAATTTTTTTTTCTTTTCGTTCTTCAATATTATTTAAAAAATTAAAAAAAATAGTTTTTTTTTAATTCAAATACTCAATTATTTGACAATGCTTTCTGGAACCCAGCATCAGTGTATATGTTAAATCACAAGTGTTCGGCAAACTTTACACATCGTCAACGTGGCCCCGGTCGTTGCATATATGTGTAGCCAGCTTTACAGAGTAGTAGTATACATTTCTAATGGTTGGATTGATTTAGATTACAGCTAAATTGGGTAGCCTTTGTTATATAATATAGACGATGATAACGACATGTTTACTCATGTCACAGGCATTATGTAACGAAAATGTAATTTCCTGACAATTGTGTAACGGCGGCGCGTTGTCATTTTTTTTTCTCTCGTCAGCAGGCGCGAATGTTTTTCTAGGCGGCGTGTGTTTTTTTTATAAAAAAGTTTGACACATGAGAAGACCAACACCTACGGGGGGTGCTTCGAGTTTTAATTATCCAGGAGTCGCCGGGGCACCGGGAAAATTCCCGGTATGCCGCCCATTAAATTTTTTAGAGGTCGCCGGGTATCGGAAACTTTAGATGGACCGTCGAACTAACGCTAATTAATTATTATTTATTAGTGTATTTGCCATATGGCAACATACACTATTGGCGTCGGTCGGATGGCGGGACCTAAGGGTCGGACCAAAATTTCTCGACGTTTCATAACCTCCTAAACACTTTGGCACCATTTTTAAAAATGTTTATATATATATGTATATATATATATATATATTTATATATATATATAGGTATATATATATGTGTGCGGGCTATAACTTTCGAAGGACTTAATTAATTTTGACGAAATTTGGCACACATGTTGGAATCCATTACCGCACGAAGCCTATTTAAAATGGGCCCAATCGGATCACATTAAGGGTGAATTTTAAGGGTTGAAAAAAGTTTTTGGGCCCCAAAATACCGAAAAAAATCTCAGAATCGTTTCAAAATTGAAATTTAACCCTTTAATAGCAATTAAAAAGTGCCCCTAAAATTTTAATAAAATCGGCCCGACAGGACCGGATTTACAAATTTTATGAAAAAACTAGTTTGCAGATAGTGACTTATTTATTGAAGGGTGTATTTAATTCGGTGTAGACGTTAGATTGATAATAATATTACACTGAAGAAAAAAAAATGTTATTTTAAGGGGTGTATTAAGAGGTTAAATTTTTTATTTTGCCCAAAAACAAACTTAATTTCACATAATAAAAGTATAAAATCACACGGGTCTATACAAGCAAATACACTATATTGTCGGCAGGGTTTTGGCACTGCGACCCGGGTTTTTGTTATTATTATTATTAGAATCAATAGTGGTTTTAAGTAGAGTTGGGTAACTCAGATCTGAACCGGTTCAAAGAGCCGACTCCGACAGAAGACCCGTGAGAGCCGACTCACTTTTTTTTGAGCCGACGGATCAACGGATCCGCATAACTCAGTGAAATACTTAACACACAGAAGCACATTTTACACTTACGTATCAGTTGTTGCTTTAATGCATCTGTCAGCTCAAATGACTCATGCATCACATGTTTGGCTATGCATTCTTGATTCTATACAGGTCGTGATATGATTGGCTGAACTAGGTAACTCAGTGGCAGACTGCAGTAACATATTCAGAACTCGGCTCTTTTTGAACCGGTTCAGTGAGTCGGCTCACATACGGGATCCAGATGCAAAGATGCAGATCACTAAAAAGACCCGTTTTTCCCATCTCTAGTTTTAAGTGTCATCCAGTAGAGTTTATAATATCGCATTTTTTAGGTTACAGCGTTTTCGGCACGGCTTAATTTTAATCATTCAAGATTAATAATTACATTTAGAACATAGCTAACAGACTTTACCATTTTTATTTCTTTAATTTTGGTAACTTTTTAGATCCCTTGTCAGCGATTTAAGACTAAAACGATGAAAAAGCGTGTTAAAAATTAGAAGCTAGAAACATGAAACTCAGAGAAGACTTGATGGAGTGTCCCCCGAATTGACAATTTTAACACGTGAAATTATTTCAAGCTTATCAAAATGATTTTTGTATTGAAACGTTACATTTTACAATACGTTTTTTGTAACCATAAATTTCATAAATGACAGTCGTCGGACGAAATTCAATCATCGTAAATTAAATTTATATTAAAAATATAAAAAAGTATGTACGTTTAATATAAAACAAAGCTACATAAATAATTCTAAAACTGGCGTTTAGTGTAAAGAAAAAAAAATATTCAAAACGTAAAAAGAGGGGCTTTGAACGGCTCGTTGACAAGTTAATTTATTTACATTTTTCCGTATTTTATTTGGACATTTAATAAAGCGATTGCGACGTATATTTTTAAAATTTACAGAATATTTATGACAAAAACGGGATTTATTATTTATCAGAAGTTCGCTATTGGTTCATAAAAAGTGCCAAACATGACATTTGAAAAATAATGTCCATTAATAGGTAGAGAGATTTTACTCACAATATTTCCATAACTCTAAGTTTTTGTGAGTTCATTAAAGGCACTATTCTGAACATAAAAAACACAGTCCGGCAAGGACAATGCGTGGGTGGACGAGGTGAAAGATGTCAAACAGGAGGTATCAATATATTCCCTCATGTTAGAAATTTTCTGAGCAATAACAGGCGTCCTTAAAGAACTAAAACAACACGCTTTATGAAACTAAAAAAATGCAAAATAATTTGACAACAAATTACCTTTACTGTAAAAAGCGTAGGGTGCTTCATAATAGTTCTACGTTTACAATTAGCTATAGTAAATGAACAAATTATTACCGATTGTACAGTAAAGCTAATCTTGTGAAATTATTTTGCATTTTTTTAGTTTATAAAAACGTGTTGTTTTAATTTTTTTTAAATCTAATTTTAATTATAAGACACAAAACAATATTACATTGACTATGGGGTAGGCAACGCAACGTACGTCACTTTACAGCGTGTTATCTTACTTGCTGTAATTTTTCAAGTTTTTTTGTCCTGAAGATCCCGGTCGGGATAATGGAACAAACTTATTAAATTATTGTATTGTCATCGGTCTTTGATAAGTGTGCAAAGTTTTAGTTTAATCTGGTGTTTTGAAGTAGATGAATTTCACGTTCAAAGATTTTTTTACAAACATACGTTCAAAGATTTAGAGTCGCACAGTTCGTGGAAAAGAAACACCCCGAAAAGTGAGGAAAGCTTGATGAAAAAACAAAGACCAGTAAAGAGAAAAGCAGTGACGAAAATTAGGTGACAGCAACACCTTCATAACACTTTCCTCGGCCTGCCAGACATATTTTTCCCCAATCACGGGTCGCCAGGCGTGATTTTTTAACACGCTTTTATTAACTTCACCTGTATGTACCAAACATACAGGTGAAGTTAATAAAAGCGTGTTAAAAAATCACGCCTGGCGACCCGTGATTGGGGAAAAATATGTCTGGCAGGCCGAGGAAAGTGTTATGACACGAAAAATGTCTAATGTATGGAACCCGAAAACGTTTACTTTTTTTTAATTTAATAATAAAAGATTTATAAATATATAAATAAAAATATTGAACAGTATTGCAAGTAATTTTATTTTGTTAACATATCTATTACTGTTGGTAGAGTCAATATTATTAATAATAAAAGATGTTCGACTTAATTTTAAAATATGAATTCTGAAGTTACAGAAAACGGCATGAACGGTTTTGTCTTTTGCCCACAGAAATAATAAATTTAAAAGAGTATAACAATATAATTATTTCAACACGAATGACAAACAATCCAATATAAAAAAATAGTATACATAATATTTTTCGAAATTAAAACATCTCTTTTACAGACACATATTTGGCGTTCGTCCGAAAGGAATTCTCGTTTGGACTGTGCTGCGCCGGTCGAAGCGCAGGGCGCTTCGATCACCGTCTAAGCGTCATTACACATATTTTTTAAAGTTAAAATTGATAAGGTACATAATAAATATCGTATGTCATTGACAAATAACCAACGTTTTAAAACAAGTTATGTGTCTGTTCGCTATTGGACTTTTGTTTTAGGCTGCAAGTCGGCGCGCCTTTTGCCTTATTACAACTAAACACAACCAGGGATTGGTTACACTTAACCTAAATTGGGTTTCCGACACGACGTTAAGGCTGTCGGAACGCTCTCAATTTAATCCACACTACGAGGCTATAAGAAAATGCTGTTGCAAGAGTGCCGCTGTCAGTTGATTACTCTAAATTTTGGAAATATTTTGACGATTTAAAAAACTTTTCCGAAAAAGGAAGAGTCACTTTAGGTTTGTGATGGAACAATTTTGTGAAATAAGTACGAATAAGGTCGTAGTGTGACATTGAAAACGTGCGTTTTTTGGCACAATTAAGGGGGTATTCTCATGTGACCACTTCGAAATATCGATTTTATTTTTTTTTCAACCTATCGAAAATATGCTGTGAAAAATAGAGACCGAAATTCCTAGTTTTAAATAAATTACAATTCATAGTCGCTGACGCGCCGTATAAGCGACTTGTTGACTCTTGAAACTTTAAACGCATTTTTCTGGAAACATTATTTTCTAAAACTGTCATGGTCCTAAAAAAAAGTATCCAACCGATTGCTTTGAAATTTATATAATTATGTTCTTCTATTCATTAATGGTTATCGTCCGTACTAAAATTGCTTATTTTCGAAAATATTTTCTTATTTTTTTAAACGATTTTTAACAAAAAAATTAACAAAAAACAAACTTTTTTTCTACAGTCCGCCATTTTTTTTTTTAAATGAAATTGATTAATTTTGGTAGGGACGATAGCGACATCCCTACTGAACAATGATCCATTCGATTTTTTTATTTCAGACAACATGAACAGCCGCTATTACCATGACCAGTGACCTGCTTTTTTTTAATGCCTAATTTAATTAAAAACAATATATATATACAGGGTGTCCCATAAGTCGACGTCCAAACGAAGTGAGGTGATGGGGGAGGTCATTTCCTATCAAAATAACCATAAATGTGGTTATCCAATTGTTTACGGTTCGAAAGTTATTTCAATTTTTGTATTTTTCTCTGAAATCATGTAGTGCTTATACTAAAAAATTAATTTAAAAAAATCTATGAGTTGTTTGGTTGATTTTTTTTTTTAATAGGATCCTGAAGGGTCTGCCTTTCCAAAAAAAATAATTTTCATGAGCTCTGTTATCATCTGTCAAATAAAAAAAATGGTTTTGTAAACACTTTTCGGTGGCAAGAAAAATATATTTGATTTTAAATTCACATTGACAGAAAAAAAGTGTTATAAAAAAAATTGACCAATTATCAGAAAAACTTGCCCATTTAATAGAGATTCTAACGCGGTATAGTACAACTCGTTATTCATGACAGTTTTTTAAATAACAATTTTTTTTTACGTGCAAGTCGTGTTTGTTAAAAAATACATTTTCGAAAATTTCAAAATCTAAGTTGGCTGGAACGACTTAAACAAATTAATACGTTCCTCTTTCATTCACTACTTCTAATGTATGCTCGCTATTCGTTTTATTACTAGTAAACCTCCGACTTGACTTTTCATTTTGTACTTTGTTATTTGAACCTGCGCTTGGTAATTTGAACTTCGATCCTGTTTGTGATTTGGACTCTCTTCAAGTTGGACGCATCAAAATGGTTTATTCCCATCGGGAGTATGCAGAAATTCACTATGTCTACGGGTTTTGTGACGAGAATGCTCGGACTGCTGCAAGAGAATATCGGGCACGATATCCCAACCAAGAACACTATCCTGACCACAGGGTGTTCCAAAGTATACATCGGCGGTACATAGAAGGTGAAATCCCTGGGAATGAGCAAAGAGCTGGAAGACCTAGACTTGACATCGACGAAGATGAAATAATTGGAATGGTGACAGAGGACCCATCTACAAGTGTTCGTCGTTTGTCAAGACGTTCGGGAGTTTCGAGGTCCACAGTGCACCGTATTTTAAAAAGGGATCAGTTACATCCATACCATGTGCAACGTGTGCAAGCACTTTTACCCGCTGATTATAACAAAAGGGTGCAATTTTGCCGAGAAATGCTACGTCGGAACAGGGAAGATCCTCAGTTTTTTAATAACATTTTGTGGGGTGACGAATCGAGCTTTCGAAGGACGGGAGTATTCAACATCCATAATTTTCACTCTTGGGATTATGTAAACTCTAGAGCTATAAGAAACGACCATTTTCAACATCAGTTTGGGGTCAACATGGGGGCGGGAATTGTTGAAGGTAAAATGATTGGGCCCCTTGAGCTACCCAGAAGGATCGGGGGCGATGAATATCTTTATTTTTTGCAAAATGATTTGGGCGGCTTACTGGAACACGTGTCGCTAGAAACACGCCGAAACATGTGGTTGCAGCACGATGGGGCTCCTTGTCACTATGCTCTAGTAGTGAGACGATGCCTCAACACCGAATACACAAATCGCTGGATTGGAAGGGAAGGAACCATCCAGTGGCCACCGCGGTCACCTGACCTAAACCCCCTAGACTTCTTTTTATGGGGTTATTTCAAAGAACTGGTCTACGCGACAAAAAACCAAAACGAACATCAGCTGCGGCAAAAAATAAGAATTGCGACCAATACAATACAAAATAACGAACGGGCGTTTCGACTAATTTCGAACATTTGCTGTAACTTTAAATAAAATTTGATTCATTTGTGTTAGACCAGCCAACTTAGATTTTGAAATTTTCGAAAATGTATTTTTTAACAAACACGACTTGCATGTAAAAAAATTGTTATAAAAAAAACTGTCATGAATAACGAGTTGTACTATACCGCGTTAGAATCTCTATTAAATGGACAAGTTTTTCTGATAATTGGTCAATTTTTTTTATAACACTTTTTTTCTGTCAATGTGAATTTAAAATCAAATATATTTTTCTTGCCACCGAAAAGTGTTTACAAAACCATTTTTTTTATTTGACAGATGATAACAGAGCTCATGAAAATTATTTTTTTTGAAAAGGCAGACCCTTCAGGATCCTATTAAAAAAAAAATCAACCAAACAACTCATAGATTTTTTTAAATTAATTTTTTAGTATAAGCACTACATGATTTCAGAGAAAAATACAAAAATTGAAATAACTTTCGAACCGTAAACAATTGGATAACCACATTTATGGTTATTTTGATAGGAAATGACCTCCCCCATCACCTCACTTCGTTTGGACGTCGACTTATGGGACACCCTGTATATATAAAATGTAAAATAAGAGAAAAAAAATTTTTTTTATAGTTATAAAAAAATTAAAATGATTGAATGTTATTGTCGTCTAAAAAAAAATTCTCTAAAAAGAGGTAAAATTTATGCGTTCACATGAGAATACCCCCTTAATGCCAACTTTTTTCTAGTAAATCGTACATAAATTACAAAAGTAGTTCGTTAGAGACCTAGATTTGTCCTTTATCTTCCTTATAGAGAAAGAATTTTTACAAAATGTTGACGACTAAGTCTACAAGCAGCTATCAGCCGAAGTCCTATTTTTGACTTAAATTCAGAGCGTTCCGACAGCTCGTGTTTACTGCTTCGACCGAACAGAGAACATCACGCTTATTTGCGAGTCGCTTAGAGGTTTTATACAAGATTCAGACGCATTGTGGAGGGGTTTCCCCATCCTTGACAGATAATGGTTGCGCTATATGTGGCATACGCCGAATGACTAAAAATCTTTTGTCGAACACAAAAAAAAATATATAAAAAGAATAATTACCGGTGTTCACGAAACAAATATTTGCTTTAATGGTTGGTTATTAGACATTGTGACCGAGCGGGGTATAGAGTAGTAGTGAGACTCGCATTCGGGAGATACCGGGTTTGAATCCCGGCGGGACCAGATATGACTGGAACGTTTTTCTACTGCCGAGAAACGATAATTCCTGTACTGGTTATCTTGTTGAGGTTTTTCATGGTTTCCCTCAATTAATTCACGATAAATATCGAACTCCTAGTTCAAAAATTACCTACCGTATCCTAATCTACAGTAATATTATAAAGAGGAAAGATTTGTATTTTTGTGTGTATGTTTGTAATGAATAAACTCAAAAACTACTGTGCCGATTTAAAAAATTCTTTCACCACTAGAAAGCTACATTCACCCTGAGTAACATAGGCTATATTTATTGCTAGAAAATATTAGGGATCCTTACTAAAACTTTAGTAACGTAACCCAAGGTGTAAAAAAATGCCATAAAACATCTTTCGTCGCATGCGCTGCGGAAACTATTGATGATAGAACTAAAGTATGTTCTACAATATTAAAGAACATATCAATAACTACAAAAAGCTTCGGGATACTATATGTCCAACTATTATCGTTATGTCACAATAACCACTTCTTATCTATATAGATAAAAGACGATGTATATGTAATCTATGGACTCCAAACGGGTAGACCATTTTTGATGAAATTTTCAGACAATCTTTAGATTAGCCCAGTGGGTGATCTTCTGAAGTTTGGTAGCGATCGGATCAACAGAATTTTTTAAATAAGATTTTTCTTTGATTCTTGAACATTCACAAATAAAGCGATTGAATTCGCGCAAATTCAATACACGTTGAGAATTTAATGATAATGATTCTCATCTGTTATATCCTATATATTACATTTACACCCGGGCGAAGCTGGACTGGGCCGCTAGTTTACTATAATTCCTTCATTCGCCCATTGCTATTACTTAAGTTGATGTTTTAAAACTATAGAAAATGGCGTCTGTTATAACATAAAGTCGAGAAATGGACGTTAAACGCATTATCATTATAAGACATTATGAACCCGTATTGAAAGCTGCCAGTAAAAAGTACAGAAAAAAACAGCCTCAGATATAGAAGGGGAGCAAACCAGGGCACCTGCCCCGGACGGCAGTTCTCGGGACCGCCAAAATCATAATATATGTTTGAAAATAGATTAATACACAAATTTTTGTGTAAAAAAAAATTAAATTAAAAAATATAAATACAGAAATCCAAGTTTGCCAGTATTTTTAACATAAGTTTGTAAAGAAAAAACTTCAAAATGTTAATTTGCTTTCACGTAATTCGAAGTCTCGCGACGTACTGTAGGTAAAGAAATATTGACGAATTTCACATGTTTTTTGAGTCAATTTTCGAGGCAAAAATATGTTTTTTGAAACATTTTTAAGTAGCAAGCCACATTTTGTGAAGTATAATGCTTAATCACAGCTAATAAAAACATTAATATAATGAATTTTGCGACCACAGTTCGAAATTTCCCGAGAGCATATTTTACAATTTGAAAGATCAAGTGACCTTCAAATTTTTTTTAACACAGTTAACACCAATAAAAATAAAAATCGTAAAAGTTTCTTGTTTCAAGAAATGCTTCAGAAATACCTATATTGAATGCCTAATGTCTTAATTTTTATATTTTTTAATATTTACAGTCCTTGTGTAACCTTGTTATATATAATTGTGTTTTTTCGGACCTTTCTACGTAATAATGAAATACATTTTTGCTGTCCAAGTTCTGTTACTAAACGTTTCAAACAAATTTATTTTTTTCACGAAGGCGCAGCACTGTTTACTGTATAGTGGTAAGCAACATGAAACTTCTTAAATTTCCTGAACAAACGCGTTTACATATGAAAAAATAGCTGTTGTAATAAATGAAACAAATATGAAATTCCAAGTGAAAAATCAGTTACTACACTGCCTGGTAAACATGATCAGAACATATTTAAACCATAGGCGATATTTTATACCAGGGGTCTCCAAACTTTTTAGCGCAAGAGCCACACAGGCTCCTCTACTAGATCTCAATGGCCAAGACCTAACCCATCTGCCATCAATAGAGTTTTGAGCTATGCGGAAAATATTTAACAGGTCCAAATTAACGGATCCACAACTGCAAACAATCGTCAGTGGAAAGTCACCTACGTAAGTCTCACTGATCAATAAAGTCACGTTTCTTTTTGAAGTTTAACTTCTTTAGCGACGTATCTATTTGAAATAAGTAAGAAATCGAGGGGAAGTAGAACTGCCACATAAAGGGAAGTTAGTTTTTCTCCTAAATTACATGAAACTGACAAGGACAGAAGTTTATTGCGTGTTGCTAAGTATGTGTAAATATTATTAATTAGAATAGAAAACAGTATCACGGGTAACTGGAATAATGAAAATAAATCAATTTAAACACTCATTGATTGCAACGTTTCGTCTTTTCTTTAATAAAGACTTTTTCAAGCTCTCAATATGCTTAAATGATAGTAAAACTATGATATTATTTTCTACAATTTTCAATTTTTATAATTGTTTTTTGTAATGCCAAATTGCATATTATATCATAGTTTTACTATCATTTAAGCATATTGAAGCTTGAAAAAGTCTTAATTAAAGAAAAGACGAAACGTTGCACTCAATGAGTGTTTAAATTGATTTATTTTCATTATTCCAATTACCCGTGATACTGTTTTTTATTATAACATATATCTGGAATTGAACTTTAAAGATAAATTATTAATAAGTTTGGCATAAAAAAATCAACTTGGGAATAATATTAAAAACTAAAGAAGTTAAACTTCTTATGGGAGCTTATGAGGGTGAAGGCTCATATTTTTTTCTTATTTCACTATTTCAGTCACCTATTTATGTTGATTTGGTCATTAATTAAAACGTTGGATATTATTAAGTTTAATTTACTTAAATAAACTATAACGGGCCGATTTGGTGGTACTCGCGGGCCATAGTTTGGAGACCTCTGGTTTATACAATTGCCTTGACGTTTAAGCGTTTATAATTATTGCAATCAAGGAGAAAATGTATGAAAAATATAAATACATAAAAAAATAAACACACCTAAAACAAATTCTTTCGAATTGCCTGTAGACTACAAGAGGTCAAATATCGCCATTTTTTTCAAAAATCTGAAAGCAGAACTCTAGAAAATAAACATTAAAAAATTTCAATCGAGTAGAAAACACTGAAAAATACATCGTGAAAAAATGTATTTCAAAAGTTGACCTGAAAATAACAAGGTAAAAAAAACCCGGGTCGCAGTGCCAAAACCCTGCCGACAATATAGTGTATTTGCTTGTATAGGGCCGTGTGGTTTTATACTTTTATTATGTGAAATTAAGTTTGTTTTTGGGCAAAATAAAAAATTTAACCCCTTAATACACCCCTTAAAATAATATTTTTTTCTTAATTGTAATATTATTATCAATCTAACGTCTACACCGAATTAAATACACCCTTCAATAAATAAGTCACTATCTGCAAACTAGTGTTTTCATAAAATTTGTAAATCCGGTCCTGTCGGGCCGATTTTGTTAAAATTGTGGGGACACTTTTTAATCACTACCAGAGGGTTAAATTTCAATTTTGAAACGATTCGGAGAATTTTTTCGGTATTTTGGGGCCCAAAAACAGTTTTCAACCCCTAAAAACTACCCTTAAAATAGCCCGATTAGGCCCATTTTAAATAGGCTTCTTGCGGTGATGGATTTCAACACGTGGCCCAAATTTCGTTGAAATCAATTAACTCTTTCGAAAGTTATCGCGCGTACACATATATATATATATATATATATATACATATATATATAAACATTTTTAAAAATGGTGCCAAAGTGTTTAGGGGGTTATGAAACGTCGAGAAATTTTGGTCCGACCCCTAGGTCCCGCCATCCGACCGACGCCAATAGTGTATGTTGCCATATGGCAAATACACTAATAAGGAATACCTATATCTAAAACTTGTTGAAAAGAGACGATTTTTTTTTTGATACAACAAAATATTATAGTTTTTCATTTCGTAACAAAATATGTGTACATTTTTAAGTTAATAGAAATAATAATATTTTTAAATAAAATTCACAAATAAAATGTATTTCTTCTTTGACATCGTTTTCATTTAAAAAATGCTGCACTGGTTGTAGAGCAATGAATGTTATTATTTTGGTTTAATGATTCAAAATACACCTAAAACAACACAGAACGAGTAACTTAAAAAGAAATGATTTAATGTTAAGAATTATTTAAGCGTCGACACGTACTTTTCAAAGAATTCAATGACAAAAGCTCTAAAGCTTGCTCTCATACAAAATACTTATAATCTGGAAGGCCATTATTCCCTTTTGAGCATTTTCAACACAACGTCTATTAATTTATTACTGCGACAAAATATTGTCTTTGGGAACGCTTCAAAGTACAGCGAGCCCCCGGTACCGACCTCCATAACATGCTTCCATTCTGAGACGATCGCATGGCGTGCACTACCCCTCGTACCGCAGCCTTGCCTCCCCAGAAAAGTGTCGAAAAAAGTCAAAAAACAAAACATCTTCCAAATGCTTGCTTAAAGAAAAATTTAAAATGCTTTTTGATCGAAAAGAGTTCTAAACAAAACACTCTGCACGTTTCGCATACTGTGTTAACATCATGAGGAGATGATTAATGGTTTTAATCATCTTCTGATTATGCTAACAAGGTTAGCGGAATGTACGTCGAGAAAAGGAACTTCTGGGGTCCGTAGTTACTATTTACACCAAATAATAATTTAAATTTAAGGATGCGAATTGAAAATTAGTAGGTGTCGATACTTTTGTTTGAAAATAAAATTATTAAACAAGAAATACTTACAGAAAATTTGAATATCCGAATTATTTTTTATCACAACCTTATAATTTTTTGCACTGCACTGAATTCACTAAATTCACGAATTCGCGATTTATGCGTTTGTATCTTTATACAAAAAATGTATTGGTTTATCAATTGAAAAACCAATTTTTTGCTCAAGATCAGAACCACATAATATTCCGATAAATAAATATTATACTTAATTTTACCTCCTACGCCCCCGGGAGACAGTCTCACAGTGTTTCAAACTACACCTGCGAGTTGCACCCCGGGAGAGAAAATACAAATAACCAACACCACAAATACGATTTCGGGATCAACAGTCGATAACGGGGTGGGCCTGGGAGGAGGTCGTAAGCGATCTAGACTACATTTTTGTCGTTGGCTAATCTAAAAACCGAGGGAAGATTTCAACGATAAACGAAATTTGATATTTAATTTATTTCAGATTAACTATTAACTACAGTTTTAAAAATTGCAAAAAATTTATTTCAGATTTATTATTAAGTAAAATTTATTAAGTAAAATTTTAAAAATTGCAAAAAATTTATTTCAGAATTATTATTAACTAAAATCTTAAAAATTGCAAAAAACTAATTTTTTTAAGTAAATATATAAAATTAATAAATGAATAAACTGATGTTCTTAAAGAAATAAAAAAAAACAGTTTGATTTAATTAAAAGAAAATCAATATACTTTAAAACATGAATTTGAAATTTAAATTTTAACTTTATTTCACGGAGGGCTTTCTGAGAGTAGATCATGTTGAGAAGATCAGATGTGCTATCGTTGGGCGTATTTTCAATACTTTTTCTCTAAACGCGTTTTGACTTTTTTAAGCGAGACGAAACTAAGATTTTTGTCATTACGAAGTCTAGAAAATACCATTTGGCCCAAAATGATATTTTTTTAAGTGCTTACACTATAAACACTTTTTTCTATTTTTAATGAGTTAAGCGCGTTTTAACTCCACAAATAATGAATTTCGATTGATTTTTCACGATTTTAAGTAAGAGAAGTTCGAAGAAATTTGGAAAACATTTTGAAAAAAAAAAAAAAAAAAAAAAAACAAGTGACGACAGAAAAAGACCGAAAATAACGCCATCTGAAAAAAATCATCAGAGCGAAATGAGAGTGAATTAGTTAGACTCTTTGTCTGTGAACAGCCTAAATCCACAAAACCTACCGCGGAGAGAAAAAACAATCACCGCCCTTCACAGCGTCCGCTGGTCCTCGCTCTGGTCTCAACAGCCGTACATTTATTTTTGTGACCGGACTCACAGCTGCTGAGGACAGGACGTTAGGTCCGCTGTAAGAACGAGATTGCCGGACAACCTTTTTCGTACCGGTACGAAGCCAGCGGTCCTGAGACTAGAGCCCTAGGTGCGGTCCAACGCGGATGTCCTATAGTAATGGGGGTCATGGACCGCGGAATGCGAAGCTAGCTAAAGAATAACAAAAGTGCACGACGTACCTGCAGGTGCCTTGCAACAATGCCTTGCGAAGACAGACGGCAAGCCGTACACTCGAATCCGATGACAAATAATAAACATGTGTAATGTGTTGTCCCTAAAAATCGCGATACGCAGAATTCCACCGGGAAAATTCGACCACCTTAACGCTCCTAGCGCGATGGAGGCTAGACCTTAACTCAAAGAAAGCACAGCGACCTTTTTCACTAAGAAAAACACAGCAATTCGATTTTCGCAATAGAAAACACGACAAGTGCGATTTTCACTACGGAAAACACGACAAGTTCGATTTTCACAATAGAAAACACAAATGCGATTTTTACGACGGAAAACTCAGTTAATATGATTTTCACGGTGGAAGGTACAGCTATTGGCTTTCGCTTAGAAGCTAGGGCAGTCTCGACCGAGCCAAGACCTAAGACTCTAAGGGCGGACACCATCGCAGGTGGTCACAAATCGCGAAGTCCTGTCCGACCTACACGCGTAAGGACAAAGTTAGCCGAACGGCGCCCTACGGCTGCCCTAACAGCTAATGTTCCTAAAGGAACCTCTGTGGAAAGAAACCCTAAACACAGCAGTGCAAACAATCAAAAGGCCCTCCCTAAATATTTCATCGAAGGCTACAATTTTCCGACGTCAATTATTATAAGAGACTTAAGTAAAAAAACTATTTAATTTCATTTATTACGGGACTTAGCTCCAAATTGTATTCTCTTTCGTTTGGTATGAACGGCTTTTTGACTTAAGTCTTTATACCTGACACCGAATGATCTACAGTTAAACTGCTGCAATAACTCTGAAGCTAGTTACGAAAAAAAAACAAACTAAAATGTGTAGTGAAGTAGTGAAATCACCTATTCTGTACCGCACTTCAAAATTTAATTAGAATGAAAAATGGTTCAATTTTTTTTCAACAGACGCTTTTTAGTAACCGTAAATATATTTCAAAGAAAATAACCCCCCACTAATTTTCTATAAGTATATTGAATTTTTCAATTATGAGTATTATAGTATTATTGTTTTGATTTAATATATTGTTTGACATTGTATGGCCGACGTCATTAAATAAATAAATAAATAAATAAATTTCAGATGCGATACAAAAAGGTGACGTGAAAAATTATATATTAAGCAATGCATCACACAACGTTCTAGAATAATCTAGATTCTAGGTTAACTCAATTTTTATAACTGCTGTGAAAGAACCTTGTGTTTTACATTGTTTGTTCTTATAAACTAAAATATTTGTTGGCAAAATTGAAGGGCAGGGAATTAATTGGTTTTTATTTTACTATTGGCAAACATTAAAAAATGAATTAAAAAAAATATTTCAATAAATGCGACGCGAACCGAAGGGTTGATCCCGATTAAATATTTTCATAAAAGTGCTACAACAACGATCCAAAAATTTAAATTTACTTAAAAATCAGAAATTAATTGATTTTATCTTTGGTAAAAAAAAATAAATTTTCGAACGAATTTTTGTTCGTTGTTTTAGCTCATTTTGAAAATGCAGTTTACAAAAATATTGAAAATATATATGTAAGTGTTCACTGATTTGTGAAAATCAAATAAAATATTTTAAATTACAACGTAATTAATTAATAAAACAGGTCATAAACTTAATACAGTGATCAATATTTTTCAATAAAATATTGAAATTGTTGAAAATTTTAGAGACAGTATATCAGTGACCACTTTTCTACCGTTTGAGCTTAAAAAATAATCTCGAATCCCAAAACCCCTAACCGGGTCAACTCTAAGAGACATTGAACCGTTAAAATGTTTATTTCAACAGACAATGAGTTTCATAAACACGGAGGACTTGTTGACCCGAGCTCATAACAGCAGACAATTTGAAAAAAAAGATTAAAACACTCACCGACTTGATGACTGGCTAATCTGTCAGCTTCTGGAAAAAGAGAAAAAGCGGTTAATATTCGCATAGACCAAAAATGTTTTTTTTTAAATTGTCGTCAACCTCAAAACTTTGTTATTTTACACATTTCAGTGGCCATTTTCGAAGGAGGTTCATTTTTCTGTAGTTTCTTTTAAACATTAAAATAGTTACACAGTACCTTGACGACCAGTTGAGAGTTGAAGACGTATTTTTTATTATAAATTTTCCACTGAATGTACTTAAAAATAGCAAAATATGAAAAGAACTTAGCATACCTAGGACAGTTACTTGCAGAGCTGAAAATCTCCAACGACGAAATGCAGAAGCGCGCACTATTTTTGACACTTTATTTTAAACACGATAATTTAACTGAAAACTATATGAATACGGGTGAAAAAGCGCGCACTACTTTGGGTCTCTTCGAGATAATTTACTTAAAACTATACGGATTAAAAATCGCGCACTACTTTGGGTCTCTTCGAGATAATTTACTTAAAACTATACGGGTTAAAAATCGCGCACTACTTTGGGTCTCTTCGGGATAATTTACTTAAAACTATACGGGTTGAAAATCGCGCACTGCAATTATGTAATATTTTATTTGACAAATTCGCGACTCCGATTTGCTGCCAGCGGTTGGCTGCCACTTGCCCGAACTTTGACGTTCGATTTTTTTCTAAAGAATTTGTGTTTTGTTTAATTATATTGTTTAGTTATTTTGTTTAATTATTTTATTTATAAAAGTCCAAAATCGCCTTCATCGAGTTTTGATACGAGCATCCGTCGCCTTAGAGAGACACGTTATGTGCTCATCCGCATGACTTACGCAAATATTTCAAAGAATTGCAACCTTCCCTTTGCGTCATAGCACCGTCTGGTTTCCAGGACACAGCAGCACCTCGCTGTTCAAAGCTACCCTATTTTATTTCCGCCTTATCTACCTTTTTGACTTCCATCTTTGATGAAAAGTCATCCACGACCGCTGTAGAAAGCGACAATCCTTCAAAAATACTTGCGAGATGCATCAATATCGGACACTACCGGTCTTATCAAAAAAAAAGGAACGCGAGAGCCTGCCCCGGTCGCGGCGCACTGCCTGGCTCTATACGCGATTACCGAGCGATTCGACGGCCATCGTTCAATTTGCAATTTGAGTCCAGGAAGATTTGTAGACGCGCGACAACACAATGTCAACTGCCCCATTTAATTACCCCAAATTTTCAAACAAAGTGTAGCGAGGATTTGTAATTACGTTAGGTGATTGCGTGATTTTGGTGCAAATTGAACGGATGTGTGAGCTCACTGAAAGTAAAGTAAGCGAGCATGAAATCATCACGGGAAGGAAGGATAGCAAGGCGGAAAACTATCTTTCCCGAAAAAATAATTCACATTAGACTGAAAGTAAAATTTTGTAGGTACCAACAGCACTAGAAACACGGAGCAAAAGATAAAAAGGTGAAAAATGAAATGCTGTTTTTGTCATGCGTAAAAAAATTAACCATTTAATTTCCAACTGGAAATCGCATTCAAAAATTAGAAAATCTTTCTATTCCAGTCGATTATTCCAGTTTTCATACTAATTTTGGGGATGAACAAAGTTATGGCTCAAAGCAAATTAAAACTGGAAATTAAATTCTCACTTCCCGTGGGACTGGAACCCACAAAATACATTCGACAAAGAACGGCTGCGCTGGAGGCAATTTGGTTTTAAGCGACGTCAAACAGCAATTTTATTTCGAATTTCAATTATATGAATTTATATCGCTGTAAGTATATCCAAGTAGAAGGGGTTTATAATTGTGATCGCAATACGCCGACTTCAGGCTTCTCGAATCACCGTGGCCCGATTACCAAAAAAAAAATATGGAAGGAGAGGAATTCCAACCTCCAGCCATCGCAGGTCTCAAGGCGGTACGACCCTCGAGGGCGCCCAGCCCCGTACAAATATTGCAACAGAACTCTATTCATCAACGTTCCTCAGCTAAGCTAACCACAAAGAGCAAGTTACCACTTATTACTTTTTGATTCTTCCTTATAAGATATTTTTATTTAAATTTTGGAAGATCAGTTAATATATATCAAGTATCCGCAATCAGACTGACTGGAGTGATGAATCGCCTGTCCGCAACGTTCAATAGCCCACCAATTAGGATGAACTTCTCAGTGCAATGCCGCCCCGGAATATTCGCATATATGAATATAACAGCTTGCATCCCACCGAAAAGGGAATATAGCAGAGTAGAGACGCTGCTAAGACGACTGCTTCAAACCCTCAGAAGAATTACGAACGTTCAACGGCTCGAACAACGCAGCAATTCGAAACACGGAGAGAGAACGCGAATACAAACTGACTCAGTTGTTTTCCCCGCTGAAAGATCCCTTACTCAGTGTGTCTAGGCGCCAAGTTCCGTTGAGAATGTCGTAACTAGTCTTAGATCACTCCCTTTAATTCTATTATGGAAATACTTGTTGACATCTTATTTAAATTTGCCACGCAGCCATTCATTTGTAAAATATAATTTGGAAGCGAAACTAGATAAAATAATAAAGAACAGCTTACTCTAGCTTTTACGTAAACTAGTCAATTAAGTGAATTGAATTTAGAAGTTTTCAGCAACAGAATTTATACATATCCTAAAGCGGGGATCCTTTCAGTCTATTGTGAATAGGTACTTAGAGTCAATGGAGCCGCGCCTCGTCCATTACTGAAACAGAAAGAAAAAAAACATTAAAATATGCAGCAAACAGTACAAAAGCAACACTCGAATAAGGGAATAATCATGCGGGCCAGCACGACGCTTCCCTCCTGAAGATGTCACATTACAAATTTTATATAAATAGAATAATTTATTTCATCCAAGGATCATCCCTAGCTTAATGAAATGGACTCCCGAAGCACCTGAAAAAATGACTAAGTTTAATTAGTAAAAATGTTAAAAATTAGATAATTATTATAAAATGGATATAATTGATACTGAATTTAGATGGCAAATGATTTCAATTAAAATTATTGATAGTTTTATACAGACTTCAAACAAAAGAAAAAAAAATAGAACCCAATAATATCACTAGAAACGAGCGCATCGTTTTGTCATAACGAATCATACCATTGGGCCCTGTGTGTAAAGTCGCCGCCCTCTCTTTACACCGTGACGGGTCCTACGATGACTCCCCATCACCCCACAAATGTCCGATAATAAGAACAAGAAAAAAATCATATTTAAAGTTCTCTTCAATTACAGTCTTAGCAACTGAGTTGAATTAAAACAGATAAAATTTATATTGAATTTAGATATTAAGACACATGATTTCAGTTGAAATTATTGATAAAATTGAAATTGAATTTTTAGTATTTTCAAAAAATATATATTTGTCGTTATTTGTTTACTTAGTTTTGTATTTATTATAACTATGAAAAATATACTTAAATTATTATTCAATTACTCGACGAAAGCGCACAAAGAATTACTGTAAAGAGCTCTCAAAAAACTAATTTGGAATAGAATAAATGGGAGAATTTAACGATCGCAATCGAAATATAAAAAACCTTGAACCATTCGCCGGTTTCCACGACGGGTCCACGTTGTTCCTGGGACTGAAGAAATGCAGCACGCGGGGTCTCTGAAGATCAGTGGAAATCCGATTGCAGTCTCGGTTGCTATATCTTTGTCGGGAATCAAAGCAGGCCGCTTTTGTATTGAAGTTGTCCTTATCTGAAATTGATAATAACCCAAATTCACCCAAAAATATATTTATCTCTCATCTAAAACAAATCTGTGAGAAAAAAACATATATGCTCAGAACAAAATAGAAAAAATCCAGCTTATTTGGAATTTCTTCAACGCCAAAGTCTAATTTTCCTGAGCTACTTTGGCCAAAAAATCTGTGAGCAAATAATTGAAAATAAAATACAACGCTTATTTTTAAGATTACTGTAAAAATAAATCTATTACGAAATTACGTATCCATGTATTGTTTATGCAGTTGGTAAATATTTTTGTACGACATAATTATTTCTAAGAAATATAGATTTTAACATAAAAACAAAGCTGAGAATATTAGTTCAGGTATGCAGTTTTTGAAACCAAATAATCTGTATTATTAAACATTTATATGATTTTGTAATTGATTTTTTAAAAACAATTTCCCAAGTTATTACTTCCAAATATTTTTTCATTATAAACGCACGTATGCTTTTATACATACTTAAAAATTATTTTGTTTAATATGGATTTTCGAAATTTAGTTTAGAAGCTAGAGAGTTCAATAGAAACATTACGTCGAAAAACATATCTGGCTTCGCAGGTAAAAATCTGACTCAAGTTTTAAAAAAATCAGCTTACGGCCAGTGCATGCATGTTTAGTTTTGTCATAAATGTTTTATGAACAAAAGTCGATATTAGCAATTGATAAACCTATAAAATGGTAAAAAAGTATTTAATAATAAATACAGTAGAATAATACGAATATGCACTGTTGTGAACCACTCAGTAATATGAACATAATTTTTGTAGAGAATTTAACGCTCTACAAAAAAGGTATTTTATGATTTTTCGCTAAGTTTACTGGTTCAAAAGTTTTTCGAGATTAAAGTTTAAACTTTATCCTCGGAAAACTTTTGAACCAGTAAACTTAGTAAAAAATTACAAGATACCATTTTTGTAGAGCGTTAAACTCTCTACAAAAATATGTATGTCTTATTTTTGTAGATTCATTTGTCCCCAAGTTTTAAAATTTGGAAGAACAAAAGGAATTTTCCACATGTTATTTTCCATAAGAAACTTTGGTTGGAATGCGGACTATCTTAGAGGTAATATTAAGAGCTCAAATTTTTTAAATAATTTTTTTTTTATCAATTTGGAAACGTTTGACCCCCTGGAAGCATAGAAATTCGACAATAGCCCTGTTAAAGACCACCCTAATGTACATGTTTCTTGCGAACCTCGATAATATAAACATACCGCTAGTATGAACTCCTCAAGATTTTTTGAGTTCAAGTTACCGAGATTGTACTGTATTACAAAAACTAACAATTTTTTTTGTTCTCGGTTCTGTTTCACTTATACCTACTGTCTGTATTAAGGGGGTATTCTTATGTGACCACTTCGAAAAATCGATTTTATTTTTTTTTTCATATTTCAATAGCAAAACCTAACGAAAATATGCTGTGAAATAGAGACCGAAATTCCTAGTTTTTAAATAAATTACAACTCATAGTCGCTAACGAGCCGTATAAGCGACTTGTTGGCTCTTGAAACTTTAAACGCATTTATCTGGAAACATTATTTTCTAATTCTCAATATTGTTCACGTCAATTATAATTAATAAAAAAATATTTTCTAAAACTGTCATGGTCCTAAAAAAAAAAGTATTCAACCGATTGCTTTGAAATTTATATATGTTCTTCTACTCATTAATGGTTATCGTCTGTACTAAAATTGCTTATTTTCGAAAATATTTTCTTATTTTTTTAAACGATTTTTAACAAAAAAATTAACAAAAAACAAACTTTTTTTCTACAGTCCGCCATTTTTTTTTTAATGAAATTGATTAATTTTAGTAGGGACGATACTGAACAATGATCCATTCGATTTTTTTATTTCAGACAACATGAATAGCCGCTATTACCATGACCAGTGACCTGCTTTTTTTTAGTCTAATTTAATTTAAAAAAAATATATAAAAAAATGTAAAATAAGAGAAAAAAAATTTTTTTTATACAGTTTAAGATACAAACAAAAACATATAAAAAAATTAAAATAATTGAATGTTATTGTCGTCTAAAAAAAATTCCCTAAAAAGAGGTAAGAAAAAAAGGTAAGAATACCCCCTTAAGGCTGTCGGAACGCTCTGAATTTTGTTTGTGCTGAGACCCAGCGGTAAGGGGCGAGGTAGGCAAAAAACATATTGTGGGTGTGACCTTCTTTAGCTCTGTCTCGCTCAAATCATCCTCACGTTTCAATTTTTGGCTGGTGCCAACTACGAGGCTAAAAAAATTTTTTGCAAGGGTGCCGCTGTCAACTGATTACTCTAATTTTTAGAAATATTTTGAAGATTTAAAAGACTTTTCCGAAAAAGGAAGAGTCACTTTAGGTTTGTGATGGAACAGTTTTGTGAAATAAATACGAATAAGGTTATAGTGTGGCATTGAAAACGTGTGTTTTTTTAGCACAATTAATGCCAATTTTTTTCTAGTAAATCGTACATAAATTACAAAAGTAGTCCATTAGAGACCTAGATTTGTCCTTTATCTTCCATATAGAGAAAGAATCTTTGCAAAATGTTGACGAATAAGTCTACAATCAGTTGACAGCCGAAGCTCTATTTTTGGCTTAAATTCAGAGCGTTCCGACAGCCTTAAGATAACTTTATTTAGCGCTGTTTTGTATAGCGCAGGAACTTATTTGGACGTATCTCCCGCGTTAAGCGGGGTCTTACTGTATATCCGAACGAAGATTCTGGATCGAGCAAAGCAGTGCAGGGAATGTGTGAAAAAACGCCATAGTTGTTTATACATAATAGTCTGTAGTCTCTACCGCGTATAATAGTTTAATACGAAGTTGTCGTCGTTCAATTCCAATCCCCCATTTCCGGGCCTATAACATGCACATATACACACCCCCATTATGCACAAACACAGGGCTTAAGGCTGTCGGAACGCTCTGAATTTTGTTTGTGCTGAGACCCAGCGGTAAGGGGCGAGGTAAGCAAAAGACATATTGTGGTTGTGACCTTCTTTAGCTCTGTCTCGCTCAAATCATCCGCACGTTTCAATTTTTGGCTGGTGCCAACTACGAGGCTAAAAATGTTTATTGCAAGGGTGCCGCTGTCAATTGAATACTCTAATTCTTGGAAATATTTTGAAGATTTAAAAAACTTTTTCGAAAAAGGAAGAGTCACTTTAGGTTTGTGATGGAACAGTTTTGTGAAATAAGTACGAATAAGGTCATAGTGTGACATTGGAAACGTGTGTTTTTTTAGCACAATTAATGCCAAATTTTTTCTAGTAAATCGTACATAAATTACAAAAGTAGTCCATTAGAGACCTAGATTTGTCCTTTATCTTCATTATAGAGAAAGATTTTTTGCAAAATATTGACGAATAAGTCTACAATCAGTTAACAACCGAAGCTCTATTTTTGACTTAAATTCAGAGCGTTCCGACAGCCTTAACAAAATTGTAACGTCTGTTATTTCAGATGATTTTAGTAATATTATAGAAACGACCATAGATTCAAATCTATATGCATAAAAATCGATGTGTTCCCTATGAACTCCAAAGCGGCTAGACCGATTTTGATGAAATTTTCTGGTAATCTTCAGATTAGCTCAACGAGTGTTCCTGTGAAGTCTGGTAGCGATCGGCTCAACAGAATTTTAATTTTTTGTTTATCGGCAATTTTGATTTTTTCTTGGTTTTTTGAACATTCACAATTAAAAGCGATTGAATTCGCGCAAATTCAATACACGTTGAGAATTTTATGATTATTCCCATCTTTTATGGCTATAGATAATTAGTGCTACCCGGGCGAAGCCGGACCGGGCCGCTAGTTCATATTATTTAATAAGAATGATACGTATTTCTAGTTTATTTTGAAGCATTGACATCAAATATTGATTGACAGAGATCAGAGATAATTGCATTTTACACACGCATCAATTCGAAAAAGGAGGCATCTTGAATATTTATTTATTGTAGATTATAGACGCTCGACGACTCAGGTCATTACCATCTTAATAACATAATCACTTAAAACTAAACAATATCACAAAACATCCAGAAGCAGAATTCGAATTTGCAACAGTTCGATCAAGAAGCCAGCACGCTGGCGCTGTGCTGGAGGCATAATGAACAGCTAGTAAACAGTAAACCTTAAGGTTACTGAGTACCAGCTGTTCAATATGCTCTCTTTGTCATCCGTATGGTGTGTTTGCGAGGAAAATGCGCTCACGTTTCAAAAATCTCTCATTTTTATGAGAAAATATAATTCAATCTTTGATGTTAATACTTACAACCTAAACTAGAAAAATATGAACCATTCTTCTCATATGACTTTTACTTTTACAGGTTATTTGGTCTAAATAAACTATTTTAAATCAGATAAAAACGAGAAAATTCCCATAAGTTTCACACAAATGTTTGTACAGAAAAAATTAATTTTAAAAAAATGATTGAGCAATCCAAAGTCAGTAGTTTTTACATAAGTTTTTAAACAAGAAACTTCATAAGGTTAATTTGCCTTCTCATAATTCGAAATCTCGTGACGTGCTGTAAAAAAATATTGACGAATATCACGTTTTCGGTGTCCAATACCTATCTTAATATCATACAGTCACTAAATATCTACCAGTCAGAAATAGACTTTAACCCGTTTTTCCCGAGTTTTGTATAAATAGTATTTCATAACAGCAGTTTTTTTTGATTGTGTTTTTTCTATTTAAAATAATGCACGTTAGCAAACTTTTTGAACATTTCTATCAACATAATTTTATAGTTTTTTTAAACGCTTATTCCAATTTTGAAACACTGGGACAAACGTACAGAGTTCCAATTTTGGAACACTGGGAAAAAACGAGTTATATTACAACAATAGATTTTAAATGTCTTCAAAAAAAATATCACGTTTTCTGGTTCAATTTTTAGGACAAAAGTATGATTTTTAAAATTTTTAGGCAGCAAGTGAAATTTTGTGAAGCTTAATGCTTAATCACAGCTAATAAAACAGTATAAAATGAATTTTGCGACCACAGTTCTTAAGGTAGTTGTCGTGGTTAAGGCACACCGTCAGAAAATTCTTAATTTTTGTATACTTATTAAGGACATGATAATACAATTACCCTGAAAATTTTAAGTCGATCAATCGTATATAATCCTAGATAAATTCAATTAAAAATTGGATAATTAACATTGATTGTATACAATCTCTGTAGTTCTGAACCAGTTCCTTATTTATAAAAAAAGAACTAGCTGTCAGAAACTTTCCAAAAACTGACAGTCTTTCAATGCATTTGTTATGAGTTTAGAAAAAAGTAAGAAACATTTTTTGACCGTCTAATTATTTATAAATAACGGTTTAAAGTTCAACAATTTACAGAAAAGTATACATGCATATGAATACTGTATGGGTTACGTTTCCACGGGTACAGTCTTGCGTACAAATTATGGATCACTTAGCTACAAGCTATAGTATACTTTTGTGGCGCGTATAATCTATAACTTTTTGACAAGATTGTACCACGACAACTACCTTAATAACCCGAAAGCATATTTTACAATCTGAGGAATCAATCACCTTAAAGGAAAACTGAAAATTCAATAAATTGTCAAAGCTATGTTACCGACCGTGCGCATCTAAATTAAGTCATTGCCAACCCTTAACGCGCCACTATCATTATATTCCGAGTCGGTTATCGCCTCTATACGCTTGTATGAAAAATCATATTACACTCGATTAGGGGTGCTTGATTTAATGACCCACGAGGGTTGTTTCGGGTTCACTGTGTTATTGTATAATAATAATATATCGAAACCACGCGATTCTCGACCGTAAAAATCCGATCTCTAACGACTGAATAGACTGCAGTTATTTTTTTTTCAATGTTCTGTGTTGACAGTAATTTTCTGTGCACTGATAAATATAATATACAGAACTAATATTATATATTTTTTCGCTCGGATTCCGATCGGTCAGGGCCGGATTTAAGAATAATTGTAAATTGTAGACGCTTGAAAACTTCTTAGATGCTTTCTGCAGCATTGACCAATCTTTATCCTAATATTATAAAGAGGTTAAAGCGTGTAAGTTTAGGAAATGTTCGAAACTACTCACGCGATTTAAAAAAAAAATTCAGCAATATTTAGAACGGATCTTCGGGATGGACACTGGCTATATATTATCGCGTTAAAATAAAAGCGCTTTTCGTGGAAACCAATCTTTACTAATATTATACAGAGATAAAGTTTGGGTGTAGGAGGTAATATCTGAAAATACACATCCGATTTCGAAAATGTTTTAACCAATATTTAGAATGGACCTTCAGGATAAACATAGGCCATATATTATCACGTTAAAATAATAGCGCCTTTCGTGGAGACCAATTTTGCAATGTAATGTTCCATAATCTATTTAATAAAAATTAAATGCTGTTCGTTGGTAAGCGTATCGTTTGAAAACGGCTGGACCGATTTGGCTATTTTTTTTTTATTGTTCGTGATAGTTCAAATAAGGTTTTATGGGAAATAAAAACTGGAAAAAATTCCCGGAAAAGTGAAAAATTTGGGAAAAACTAAGTGCTTCAAAATTAATTATAAATATGTACCGTTCTTTCCATATGACTTTTAGCCAATTTTTTATAGTTTATTTGATCTAAATAAACGATTTAAAATCAGATAAAAACGAGAATATTAGTACCTACTTATAAGTTTTTCGCAAACTTTTATACAAAAAAAAATTAATTTGAGGAAAATTATTGAGCAAGACAAATTTATCAGTATTTTTTACATAAGTTTGTAAAGAAAAACCTTCAAAATGTTATTTAGCCTTACCGTAATTCGAAATCTTGTGACATGCAGTAAAGAAATATTGACGAATATCTTGGTTTTTTATTCAATTTTTAAGACAAAAAACTATTTTTCCGAAATTTTTAACCTGCAAGCTAAATTTTGTAAAGCTAATAACAACAGTAAAAAAAAATGAATTTTGCGACCACAGTTCGGAATTTCCCGAGAGCATATATTTTTACAATCTGAGGCATCAGTTATCTTATAATAATAATAATAATAATAATAAAAAATTTATTTCAAAACAAACAGGTACAGGTGATAGATTTATATTATACATGTGAAATTCATCCACCCAACTTGGCATAGCCAGTGCTAGGGTGGATTTTTTACCTATACATTTAAGATATTATATACAGTACAACTTCGATAATTCGGACGCATATCGTTCGGCAACTGTCGGATTAGCGCGGTATTTAGATTAGTGAATTATTTTTAATTTGTCTTTTTCTTCTTTGTTTTATCAAATCACTAAATGTAAAATAAAGATTTTTTAGAATAAATACTGACAAACAGAGGCAATAAAAAAATTCAGCCAAGTAAGCAACAGGACCATTCCAACTTGATATTAAAATTGGCATATTCTAATTATAAACCGAAAAAAATTGTGTCCCATCCTAGCACTGGTTTGCTAAGTTAGGTGGAAAAATTCTGACAATTATTATATCTCAATAAAATGTATGTTAAAAAAAAGGAATAAATAATAAATAAAATAACATTTTTGATAGCGCGTGCGGTGACACGGGTAACGGCTAGTAATAAATATTATATTTGCTATTAGTTTGCATTTTATCACAATATGGTTTTGCATGTAAAAATTATCCAAATCATGCTTGTCAGCTACCTAATTTATTTTTGAGAACAAGTACTGTTTTTTTTTCGTTTTTTCCAGTAATGTTAAAATAAATGTAAACCAATATTTCTGTAATTAAAAATTACTCAAAAAACATAATCAGTGGGAAAATCATAAAAACCCGGGTCGCAGTGCCAAAACCCTGCCGACAATATAGTGTATTTGCTTGTATAGGGCCGTGTGGTTTTATACTTTTATTATGTGAAATTAAGTTTGTTTTTGGGCAAAATAAAAAATTGAACCCCTTAATACACCCCTTAAAATAACATTTTTTTCTTAATTGTAATATTATTATCAATCTAACGTCTACACCAAATTAAATACACCCTTCAATAAATAAGTCACTATCTGCAAACTAGTGTTTTCATAAAATTTGTAAATTCGGTCCTGTCGGGCCGATTTTATTAAAATTGTGGGGAAACTTTTTAATCACTACCAAAGGGTTAAATTTCAATTTTGAAACGATTCGGAGAATTTTTTCGGTATTTTGGGGCCCAAAAACAGTTTTCAACCCCTAAAAACTATCCTTAAAATAGCCCGATTAGGCCCATTTTAAATAGGCTTCTTGCGATGATGGATTTCAACATGTGGCCCAAATTTCGTTGAAATCAATTAACTCTTTCGTAAGTTATCGCGCGTACACACACACACACACACATATATATATATATATATATATATATATATATATATATATATATATATATATATATACATATATATACATACATATATATATATAAACATTTTTAAAAATGGTGCCAACGTGTTTAGGAGGTTATGAAACGTCGAGAAATTTTGGTCCGACCTCTAGGTCCCGCCATCCGACCGACGCCAATAGTGTATGTTGCCATATGGCAAATACACTAAAAATTATACACTGAGCAAACTTGTAATACAAAAATTGTAAATGTCATGTAAATAAATTTTCTATTTATCTTATTTTTGAAAGATATTCAGAACAAAAGAACAGCTTATTTCCTTTTTGTATTTTCAAATTACATATTTCCGAAACTTAGAAAAAACAATTTTCAAAAATAAATAGAATATTAAACCGGTATGTAAAGTATACAGTAATTAGGTATTTAAAAGATAACGTTATAGCATATATTTCTTCTGCGCATGCGTCGATTTTGCGTCGATTTTTGACAAAAATAATAAAAATAATTAATGCTTCCTACCTTAAAAATCTTCAACATCTCGATCGAACACCTCGCCGCATCAGAATGACTAATTTTCATTTGCATCTGAAATTTAAAAAAAATGGTATTAAAAAATATGTTCTCAAGTGGTAGAGCACTATAAAAAATCGCTAATGATTTTAGTTGTCGAGCGTCTATAGCCTACAGCATCTATTAAAAAAATAAATTAAAAATTTCTTGCAGTTGGCCCAGTGGTTAATTAATATACATGTACTGTAAAAGAATAAAATACAATTTTTTTTGGATAAAAGTTTAAAAAAATAAACGAGGCATTATAAATATACAACACTGGACGACCCTGTATTGACTGCGCCTTAACTCGGCTATATAAATATCGGAACACAAGCGTGATGTACCATGGAACTTAAATGTAATTTTTAATATCTAATTTTAACCTTCAAAACGTAATAAAACGAATTTTGAATTTAATAAATGCCCTTTGGGAGCCGGTGAAAATTATAAAATTATTGAAAACTACACACCAAATAATATTGTATTAATAAATTAACAACTGAAATAAAGAAACATCACCTAAACTCACCACCTATTTGGCTAGCCTATAGAAGTCACATGGCTGTCATGTTAATTATGCAAAATTGAAAACCAATTTTTGTCACAAATATTTCGTCATTCGAATTGAAATATATATTATCTTGTAGCTGGGCACTAATTTAATTAAGTTTTTATAAAAGTTTTTTTCAAAATGTATTTTGAAACAGTTAATTTAATGATTATATTCCCAAAATTGTAGCGTCAGGTCTATCACTTGTTTCATTCTGCTGCAGTCAGTTATTGCAGTCACAGCGGTCGTCCAGTCATGGCTTGCTTGGTATAATTAATAGAATATTGCATCAATTACAGATTTATAGTAAAAGCAGATATTTGCATTACGGCGGCATGGAGAGGTCACGTGAGGTCGTTCTTTTTTGTGAATTATACCTGCAATTGGCCCGTTTAACAAACAGAATAACATGAACAAATTCTGAACCATGTTCGGTACAAAAATTCTATAGAAAATTGTATTTTAACGATGAATTATTGAATAATTTAAGATGGTTATCATACTAATATATAAATCTATAGAGGTTTTTACCTTCGTTCCGTTATAACTAATTAACTATACATCCGATTGAAATGAAATTTTGTATCCATAGAGAGAATATTCTAACTTAAATTACAGGCTAACTTTTTCTTAAGGGTTTGGGGTGATAACATTTATAAAAAATACAGTTTGTATTTTTGAAATTGCTTAAACTAAAAAAAAATTGAAATCGTTACAATAGCTGCCGCCCCTTATTGTATTAATGGTTTCTACAATTGTTTTTTCAAATATGTACACATGCCTTTTGTATATCCGCGCTATAAGGGTAAAAATTTTAAAATGTCCGGTCAACAGAAAGATTTCGGATTACTGGAATGTCCGGGTTAGTGAGTGTCCGAACTATAGAAGTTGTACTGTAGTTGGTTAATTTTTAAATGTTCGGTCAACAAAAGGATTCGGATTACTGGAGTGTCCTGGTTAGCGAGTGCCCGAACTACAGAAGTTGTGTACTGTAGTTAGTTAATTTTAAATGTTCGGTCAACAGAAGATTTCGGATTACTGGAGTGTCGGGGTTAGCGCACGTTCGAACTATAGAAATTGTACTGTAGTTAGATAATTATTTCTGGTTAACAAAAAACAATAATTTAAAGTTTCTGACTTAATTAGTCATATTGTTCAAACAAAACAAAAAAAAAGTAACACGTTTTACAGATCCATTATTGTTTCAACTAATTTGAAAAAAATAAGTACTGATAAATGAATATTTATTCTTAATTACTAAAATGAGATCTTTGTTTTATGTGTTAATTAGTAAACAAAATCTTTCATTTTAAACTGGAACTGTTTTTTCTAAGTTGACCAATTCGTTTCGGGCCACGGTTGACGCATTATCTGTTTTTAACAGACTTCAAAAAAAAGAGGGAGGTTTTAAAATTATTATGAGATGCAATATTTTTAATGAAGCACGGTATAGCATTATAAATTTTGGCAGCCATACTAGCAGGACTACGCTTATTTAACTCCAGAGATGCTTTCGGCAACAATAAATTATTTTTATTCCGTGTGGAATAGTGATGTTCCATAGTTCCAAAGATATTAGAATAAGATAAAAATGATTTTTCGGGAAAAAGGACTTTTTTTAAATAAACACTTAATTTTCTATTTACAGCGACGTTTCGTCCCTTGTTTGGAACTTTATCAAGCTTTAATAACTATTAAATGTTTTGATTAAGTAGATATAAAAGTTAATATATACATTTAAATATAAATTTGAGTTTAACAATTATTAATAAAAAGTTTATAATAATTCCGTTTTAAAAAAAAATGTTTTTACAGTTGATGTTCAAATTAAAGCTTGATAAAGTTCCAAACAAGGAACGAAACGTCGCTGTAAATAAAAAATTAAGTGTTTATTTAAAAAAAGTCCTTTTTCCCGAAAAATCATTTTTATATTAATTACCAAGGACAAAAAAGAAATAAAGTCAATATATTAGAATAAGTTCTAACAAAAATTGCTATAGTGAAAATATAAAAAAAAGAAGTTTCATTATTTTCATCTATTTTAGTGACTTTTTTGAAGGAGGTTAATGTTTTTTTTAAGTTTTTTTATCAGGACATACTTACTGCAGGCGCTAAGCTGGATCCCGTTTAAAAAATCCAGTGGTTTGATGATTTAAGTCCAGGAAGACCTAAAGCAAACTATCAAGCGGATTTGACTGCGGTTTTTACCATTCAACAGCTTATTTATTGTGAAAATTTTTACCGTTTTGAAATCTCGTTGATTTCAATTTATAGATTTTACACTTTCACAATAAATCAGCTATCGAATGGTAAAAACCTCATTCAAATCTATTCAGTATAGTGCATTCAATCCGATTTTCATCCGGGTCAGACAGTTATTATAGACTTAAGGTAGTTGTCGTGGTTAAGGCACATCGTCAGAAAATTTTTAATTTTTGTATACTTATTAAAGACATGATAATACAATTACCCTGAAAATTTGAAGTCGATCGACCGTATATAATCCGAGATAAATTCAATTAAACATTGGATAATTAACATTGATTGTATTTCTGAATTGATTGTAGTTCTGAACCAGTTTCTTATTTATAAATAAAGAACTAACTGTCAGAAACTTTCCAAAAACTGACAGTCTTTCAATGCATTTGTTATGAGTTTAAAAAAAATAAGAAAAAATGTTTGACCGTCTAATTATTTATAAATAACGGTTTAAAGTTCAACAATTTATAGAAAAGTATCCATGCATATGAATACTGTATGGGTTACGTTTCCACGGGATCACTTAGCTACAAGCTAGTATACTTTTGTGGCGCGTATAATCTATAACTTTTTGACAATATTGTGCCACGACAACTACCTTAAGCTTTTTCTAAGAAATAAGCTATCGAATGGTAAAAACCGCATTCAAATTCGTTTAGTAGTTTTCACGTTTTTAGCGGACACAAACATACAAATTGATTTAAATAGAATGAAATTCTGAAGGTTTGATTTTTTCCGGCAACCTTCAGAATTTCATTTTTTAGGTCTTCTTGATGAACTTAAATCATCAACCGAAGTGAATTCACCGGATTTTTCATACGAGATGCAGCCTAGCCCCCTATAAATACAATATATATCCCATAAATTTGAATACAAAAGTATTAGGCGAACAGGAAATTAAATCGATATAATAATATAATAATAATATATGTAATTGAAATTAATCTTTGGAACGACTTGAATAGAAGTTGAAGAATTATTTGGACAACTGGATGGAATAATTTTTGCCACTCAATTTTAAAAGCTCATTCAGTTGTTTTATTTGACTCAACATTAAAAGTGGATAATTTTTACAACAGGCACCTTTTTAACTTCAAGCCATTTAAAATAACTACATAAACGCATATTCGTTTTCAAAACTTATTATATTAAGTAAACAAAGAATACGCTAAATCCGCGCTTCACAAAAATACACTTATAATAAATATATCGAGTTAACCGTTTTTGTAGCCAATAATTTCTCGACTTCTATAATCTAAATAATTCTCGATCACTCTTCCATTCAGTAAATTATAAAGGTTACCTCCGGTTAGGGGATCGCGTCATTCGGCGTACCTGTCAATTTATATTACGTGCTTGATAAAAATATGAACGGTTCGTCATTTATGGACCGAGGTAACCTCTTTAATCTACTGACTTCGAGAAAAATGAAGCTTTTAAGCAACGAGATCCTTTTTTCAAATTGGTTCAGTATAGTTCTTCAGATCACTCACCACAAACATAAAGAAGATAAAGTTTCTATGTTCGACTGTAAGAAATATATTTATTGACCAAAACTGTTAAGCACATTTACAGCGCCAAGCAAAAAAAAAAAACAGCGAACCACTGGCGGCAGCGGGATGTCGTAAAATTTTCTGACAGAACTTTAAATAATAATATCGAGACGTCTTCATATTTGAATTGGTAATTTATAAAAGGGCAGGCAGAAGATTATTTATTTTTTTTAACACGTCTGCACGTTCAAGTAAAAAAAAGGTTAGCGCCTTGTTTAGTCGTCGAACTGTCGGTCAAAATTGAGTCGTTAAGATGACGGATCACTCAGATCGTAAAATTAGCTCTCGGGAAATTTCGCAAAACTTTTTTTTACTGTTATTATTAGCTGTGATTAAGCAATAAGCTTCACAAAATTTAGCTTGCTGTTTAAAAATTTCAAAAACGTAATATTCGTCAATATTTCTTTACAGCACGTCACGAGATTTCGAATTATGGGAAGGCAAATTAACATTTTGAAGTTTTTTCTTTACAAATGCATGTTAAAAACACTCACAAAACGGCACAATAAAGTTTTTGAACTTTAATTTTTTCTATAGGTACAAATATTTGTGTAAAATATATGCTAATTTTCTCGTTTTTATCTGATTTCAAATCGTTCGTTTAGATCAAATAAACTGTAAAAAGTTGGCTAAACATACGGGAAAAATGGTACTTATTTTTTAGTTTATCTCGAAGTATTAACATTAAATTCTCAATATTGTCCACGTCCATTATAATTAATAAGTTTTTTTTATTTTTTACGGGAAATTGGACAATTCAATTTTAATATAGTTAAACTAAATTAATTAGTTACCACAGTTACTTTTTATTATAATATAAAAAATAAAATTGTCTAGCAAAAAGTAAAACATATTTAGTATTGGTTTGAAATTTGTTTAAGAAAAAAAAATTACATAATTTCAGTTTGCTTAAATATTTACTATTTAATATTTATTGAAGTAAATATATGTATTATTAAATATGTAAATTTTATTAATGTTATGGTTAACTAGTTAAAGGTATTATTTCAATTCTATTAAAAAAAATGTAATTATTTCATTAACTAATTTGTATTTTTAATCATTTCAGTTCTGCCCGAAGAAGTTAAAAAGATTTAACGAAACGTCGCAATTTTTTAATTTAGTTTAACTATATTAAAATTGAATTGTCCAATTTTCCGTTAAAAAATTAAAAAAACCCGGGTCGCAGTGCCAAAACCTTGCCGACAATATAGTGTATTTGCTTGTATAGGGCCGTGTGGTTTTATACTTTTATTATGTGAAATTAAGTTTGTTTTTGGGCAAAATAAAAAATTTAACCCCTTAATACACCCCTTAAAATAACATTTTTTCCTTAATTGTAATATTATTATCAATCTAACGTCTACACCGAATTAAATACACCCTTCAATAAATAAGTCACTATCTGCAAACTAGTGTTTTCATAAAATTTGTAAATCCGGTCCTGTCGGGCCGATTTTATTAAAATTGTGGGGACACTTTTTAATCACTACCAAAGGGTTAAATTTCAATTTTGAAACGATTCGGAGAATTTTTTCGGTATTTTGGGGCCCAAAAACATTTTTCAACCCCTAAAAACTACCCTTAAAATACCCCGATTACGCCCATTTTAAATAGGCTTCTTGCGGTGGTGGATTTCAACACGTGGCCCAAATTTCGTTGAAATCAATTAACTCTTTCGAAAGTTATCGCGCGTAGACATATATATATATATATATATATATATATATATATATATATATATATATATATATATATATATACATATATATATATAAACATTTTTAAAAATGGTGCCAAAGCGTTTAGGAGGTTATGAAACGTCGAGAAATTTTGGTTCGACCCCTAGGTCCCGCCATCCGACCGACGCCAATAGTGTATGTTGCCATATGGCAAATACACTAAAAAAAAATTAACATTAAAGTGTGAATAAAATTTTTCATGTAAATTAGAAATTTCCAAAGCGTAAGTGCATTTTACATGCACACACAGATCTAACTGCTTCTGAAGATAGAGTTATGAGGGTGAAAAAAGGATCATATCGAACAGCTGATACTCAGTAACCTTAAGTCGTAGCGAAATATATGAATTCGAGTCGATTATTACTGAGGTACTTATTTTACATCGATGATCAAATAAAATGAAAAGATAATTTCTTTTAGAAAAAAAATAAAAAAAATATTTTGAAATATAAGTTACTTTTATAATAATATTTTGTGTTGAATTCACATTAGTAAATTTACGAATGAATTACTCAAAAAATATTTTTACTGTCGATTCCAAAAAAAGATATGTTTGCAATGCTCTCTAGTTACTTATGTAAGTAAATAGAGAATCATTAAGGTGCGCTTACACGGGCAACTAAAATTGCTCAATTCCGGGCAATATTGATCAACTATGTACATCAGCAATTCACGGCAATGGCAACATGGCGCAATTATTGCTAAAGATACAGCCACACCATATCACGCAATATGGAGCAACTTTGAGCAACTAGGCAATACAAGGCAATCATTCATACACTATAGCAATTCAGTTGAACTGTCACTGGCTATGGACGAGGTTTTACTGGCAGCGGCGTGTAGTGCTTTTATTATGATAAGTTTAAAACGAACAAAAAAGAAAAGGAATAGACAGATTTGGGTGCGAACGTATCTAGCAAGACGAAAGCCATCTTTATTGTGTGATGATCTGGACAATTATTTATTCAAAACTTTACCAGAATTGATTTATTTCTTTTTTGTACTTGGTAATTAATATAAAAATGTTTTTTCGGGAAAAAGGCCTTTTTTTAAATAAACACTTAATTTTTTATTTACAGCGACGTTTCGTTCCTTATTTGGAACTTTATCAAGCTTTAATAACTATTAAATGTTTTGATTAAATAGATATAAAAGTTAATATACACATATTTAAATATAAATTTGAGTTTTACAATTATTAATAAAAAGTTTATAATAATACCGTTTATTAAAAAAATGTTTTACAGTCGATGTTCAAATCAACTGTAAAAACATTTTTTTAATAAACGGAATTATTATAAACTTTTTATTAATAATTGTTAAACTCAAATTTATATTTTAATGTGTATATTAACTTAAATGTCTTGGAGTGATTTTGAATTACTTTTATTTTTATTAATCCACGTACAGCTGTACTGCACTGTACAATAGAAGCAAAGAAAATGAAATGACAGCGGCGCATCTCATTCCCACCACCGGTCTGTCACCACACGAAAGTGAGACAATAGATAGGTATACAAGCGAGATAGAAGAAAAATTGACTAAAATTTCCAAACCGTGTAGATATTCGGCAATTCATGTCGGCCACTTTGGGCAATAGGAATATATGGAGCAATTCGAAGCAATATTGCCGAAACTATTGCCGCAATTTTATTGAAATTGCTCCAGATTGCTCCATTAATTGCTCCATTGTGTTGCCGGGCAATTATTGCTCAAAAAATTGCTCGTGTAAAGGCACCATTATGTAAGTGAATTAAATAAACTGAAGTACCTCCACTAATAAAATAAAGTAAATTATTTTTAAACTACAAAACAGTACTTACCAACATTTAAGAAGTTAGTCATCATTATAGTACGGTTTGCTTAATGGAACGGCAAAGCAAAGAAACAATGCCCCTTACATTATATTGCAAAATTGTATAGAATAGTTATTTAATGAATTTTTTTTCAACAACGAATTATATTTACAGTTTTTAGAAAAATCGAATAGTTAAAAAAATAAATAATAATTTAATATCTGATAGAACGAAACTAGTAGCTGCAATCAGATCGCGAAAAAAGGAAGGGTTAACTAGTTTAGCATTATATCCAGGGGCGTAGCTACCGCCGTATCTGCCGTATCAATTATACGGGGCCCCCGGACCACGGAGGCCCCCAACGTGCGTAAGCAAAAATTAATAAAAACTTCCCAATTTTTTTTTTATTTCAGAAATAACAAAAGTAAAAAAAAGCAATTTCTTTTTTTCCCGTGTAAAGCGTGCGTTCAAAAGTTGGCAACACCCTACATCGGTTATCGCGGGCTGCGGGATTTCCCCGTTTAAGTCATTTACTTCAACGGGGGAAGGGGCCCCAAACAAATTTTTATACGGAGCCCCGCCAAGGCACGCTACGCTTCTGATTATATCGGGTGTTTTTTTTCAAAACTTTGAATCGATTGTTCCATTGTATGGCAGTGAATGGAGAACACTTTGAAAACTTATTATCTTAATGTTAAAATAAAGAATAATTTAATTGAAGTACCTGGTGAGGTTTTTAATGCAATTGGCAACTCGGAATACCCCCCCCCCCACCATTATCAAGACTTTACACAAAAATAACAGGGAAAATTAAAAAAAGTTTTAGACAAAAGTTGTTCATTTTTACACAAAAAAAAATTAATCATAAAAATCGGGGTTTTCATTCAAAAAACAAAAGTACCCCCTCCCCCTGTCGAGGGGTGGGGGAGGGGGTTGGTATTACGTGTAAATTATTTCCCCCTCAAAACCCAACAACTTTTGCCTAGAACTTTTTTTGATTCAACCGGTGTATCAACAAAAAAATCCATTCAAAGTTTTGAAAAAACCAGCCGGTAGGTTTATGTTTTTTTGTCATCACATATTTTGTCATAGAAGACACACATTAAATTAAAAAATAAAGCCTGCCTTTGCTCATGGATGTTTTATGATGTCGTATATAGTTTTAAGTGATGATGATGTTGTTTCATGTAATTAAAACGCTAATGACCTAAGTTGTCGAGCGTCTATAATTTACAATAAACAATAAAAAAATAAGGATAAAAAAGAATTAAAGTGAAATCTCAAAATTCAAAATCTTGAGCTCTTGCATGATCTATTTCAAAATAAAAACAAATATTGAGTGCTTTGAAAACAAAAATGAAAAACAAGTATGAATGTTTTAATTCACCATAATGAAATCTATGGTACAATGACTTCAGTTGTCGAGCGTTCGCAAAAGGGTACAATATTTTTTGTTTAAAGACTATCTAATTGTATATTATGTCCACCCTTGGCGGCACCACCTCTTGGTATTTGGCCAGTAAAATCGTAAATATAGCTGGGTCAAAATATCAACATCACAAAACATCCATGACCACAATATACTTAAATAGTTTATAACTTTGTAACATGCTATAAGGTCAATTAATTCGTCATAAAAATTTACGTAAGTTATGCACCAAAAACAATTTAATAAAAAAATATTTAATATCTGTAATATTAAGAATCCTTAAAAACGTACGTATTCTTCAGGGCGAATTTGTTTTTAAAAAAGTAAATTAAAAAAATTCCGAATTTAAAAAAAGTCCTTTTAAAAACACGTGCACAAAGCACACAAAAATGTTTGTTAAAAAAGAGGGGGTTTTATTAACTCAATTCTGTACACATCGAAATCATAAAATTATAAAAAAATCATTTTATTTACCACATATATCCATTTAGAATAAAATTTCCAAAAATGAACAGAGCAAAATTCAAATTAAAAAAATAATCACACTGACCTTTTCGATTTATTGCAGCGGCCTTGAAATTACGTCACCGTGTAGAAGTAGACTGCCAACTTTCAGCTCCGCACCGCAGAAATAATGAATTTTGCGCTGGATTCGGTTTAAAACTGAAAAGAAATCAAACCAATTATTTCTACAGAAGTAACTGAATGACAACAATGGTAGGTATGTATAAAATAATAGTCTGTATACAAAAATTCTTCAATAAAATTATACAGAAGTTATTAATGTCCTTGACGATATAGATAAAATCGTCTCCGTAAAGACATGGAGCCTTATTGAGAACGAAAGCTTCGAGATATTATTCTGTAAACATCGAATTTATTAAATTATAAAAAAAAACATTTTATTTACCAGCTGTAAACCCAAATTACATAAACTCAATAATAAATCACATCACAAAATTGCTCAAAATCCAAAATGATAACTTCAAATATAAAACACCGTACGACTTGTTACTAAAACAGAAGGTCACGCTGTTAACATTGAAACAAAAACGAATTAAATAACAGTTCATTTTAAATCTATTGTAATTGCATAATTTAACAAAACAAACTACTTCGAATTATATAACCTCACTTTTTTAAAGCTGGTTAAAAATATACTGATATGGAATCAACAAGTCACAATTTTGGGTAAATAGCTGCGTTTTTTTGGTATTTTTTCTGATATGAATCAATTGCAATGGAATAGTTAAAGAGCAGCCCTTTTGTCACAAAAAAAGTATCACAAATTCGCGAAAAAAATTTCACTGTATGTACAATCGCATTTTATAACCGCAAAAAGTCAGGTGTCACAGGTTATGAAATTACGATCTGTCTATAGTATTATGTTGTAACAAACAACAAAACGCATTGAATAATTATAAAAAACAATAATGAAATAGATTTACCTTATTTATGCAGACGAAACCAAAGTAACATTCAATTGTTCCAACGTCTAATGAGTTCCAAATAGATTCCAAATCAAAGAAATATTTCGCATGCAAATCACTTTAAATTATGTGCAAAACGTGTAAATTAAATAACTGTTCATAAAACGAAACTGTCTTGTACTTTAAATCAAAGTTTTATAACAATAATTACTTTTAATGTTAAAACAATTGCAGCTGTCACATCAAATTGAAACACATAAGCCTGAAGCCACCAGCGAGGATAGGCAACGTACATGATTCAAGCGTACCTAAGCTCGGATCTATCGATTTTTTAATGACGTTTTTGTTTTTGCCCAAATGCACTTTTTATATTCACTGAAAAAACTACTTTTCGCGTTGGGCCCCATTTTGAAAATATATAAAATGGGTAGCCGACATGTTTGTTCATATGTAGCAACATTTGTATAATTGAAAACACTGATTTTAAACAATTAATTTTGTAATTATAACTGACGGGGTTGTCAAGACACCTTCTACTGTTCACTTGTCCTGAGGTGAATGACCGGGGTGATGTTCGTTTTTTTGTTTCTAGAACAAAATAGAAGGAACACTGATTTTCTTAACATGGCGTCGTCGTTGATATAATTAATATAAATATTTTGCAAAAAATTATTGAATTAATATTTTTTTGCGTATATGTATTTTAAATTTATTGTAGTTTTATAATTTGTTTAAATAATTAGTAAATACTATACAAGAAATTGCAAGATATGTTTTTTTATAGTCTTAACGTATCTACCATATTTTTTATAAAAAATTAATTAAATAGGTAGTACATATTATTTTAATGAAGTAGCCTTATTTGAAAGTTTAAGTAGAAATAACAGCGAAATTATATCAATAATATTATAAAGCTTAAATGCAATTTTGATGACAATTTTCATGCAATAGGGCAGGGTTCGAATCCCACATACGACAATAATTTTCATTCGATTACATTTTTTTCGATTTTTTTAATTCAGATTGGTCTTTTAACATAAAAAATGCATTTTTATAAAACCTTAATCGATATATATTTCTGTATTTAAATATTTTTCGTCTCGACCTATATTAATTTTAATATGCTAATGATATCATGACAACATGGATCTCACACAAACAAGAACTACTCTACGATCTCGGTTACTGTCAAGCCCTTCGAAGACATTTATTTTTCGTACATATTCACAAATCCAGACACATATGGGACCACGTATCTTCCGTGTTTGGGGATTGAGTTTGTGAATAAATGCGTTTTAAATATTTATTTTATTATTTTTCTCTTTTTATTAATTTTAAATTAAAAAAAAAAACACTTTTGTTGTTGTCAAATATGTTTTATATGTACTATTTCCTTTGCTCAAAATTTTCAGAACCCGACATTTCTTCTCTAGATTTAATGTTTTTTGTGTAGGTTTGGTTACCCATTTTACAAAATAAAATTCACGCCAGTCACTGATTCAAACTGTGTTAATAATAACTACAAACTGTTATCTGATTCTCAAGCAGTTTTGTAAATATAAACAGGTCGTTAATTTTTATACAAGCGTCCGAGTTTTAGAGTCGTGTCCGGAATATCTGTCCGGATTTCTGGAATGTCCGGATTTGTAAAGCTGAACACTACTCAAAAATACTACCAAACAAATCTTATTTTTTAATAGAAATCAAGTTATTTGTTTGCTTATTTCATACACAAAAATTTACAATTTTTTTCGCGATCCGGCAAATTTTTTCTACAACCCGCACTTTGGAAATTGGAAAAGCATTGGTCTATGCAATTTATTTAATTTAATTCTTATAAAAACTGCATCGAGATTTGTATCCTGGGAAAGCAAACAACAATTAAAAAAATCGCAAATCGTTAAACAAACAAATTAATAATTTCAGTCGCACGCGACCTGTTAAATCGCATACGACACAAGTCGATTCATTTATTATCGTAATAATAGACGACATAATATAAAATATAAATCAGCCGCGCTGCAACGTTTAATATATTTGTTTTTATATTATTATTTTAGCTGTGTCACAATGGCATATGAATAAAAAGTCAATCTGGAAAAGGCGCGGTGTAAACCACATAATCTACACTGCATTATGCGTGGATTTATTTATTCATTGCCTCCCGAACAGTCAGGGATGTGGCAACTCCAATTCTCAATTTATAAATTATTAATAATAATAATAATGCGTTTAACGTCCGTTTCTCGACATAATGTCATAACAGACGCCATTCGCACCATTACTATTTTTTCATCTACCACTTCCCGTTATTTTCTACATTTTTTACAACTTCAACTTATGTAATAGCAATGAGCTAATGAAGGAATTATAGGAAATTAGGATAAGGTAGGTAATTTTTGAACTGGGAGTTTGATAGGCAATCGGCCATGGCCTCAAATAAGGAACCATCTCGATATTTATCTGGAATATATTTAGGGAAGCCATGGAAAACCTCAATCAAGATGGCCAGTACAGGAATTACCGTTTCTCGGCGAGAGGCAGTAAGAAAAAGTCCCAGTCACATCTGTCCCCGCCGGGATTCGAACCCGTACCTCCTGAATGCGAATCTAGTGCTGTTACCACTACTCTACCCAGCTCGGTTCAATTTAAAAATTAAAATTAGAGTATAAAAAAAACTAAAACACGCTTTCGTGAACTAAAAACTGCTAAATAATTTGACAACAAAATTAGCTTTACTTTAAAAAGCGTCGGGTGCTACCTACTTAAATGTTCATAATAGATCTACGTTTACAATTATCTGGTAAATGAAAAGTTTATCACCGATATTAAGCACACCACGCTTTTTACAGTAAAGCTAATTTTGTTGTAAAATTATTTTGTATCTTTTAGTTCAAAAAAACGTGTTGTTTTAGTTTTTTTAAATTCTAATATTTAAAATAAAATATAATAAAAATTAATCAAAGAGAAAGATGGACGAATAAACAAAAGTTTTGATAATTAACGCACCTTCGACCAGGGCAGGAATGTCAACTTTCTATCCTTGTGGTGTATAATCCGCGCCACGGCTCTAAAAGGTTCTGAAGATAGATGCAAATGGCAGCTTGCGCAGGTATAGTTGGTTGAAAAACTACAAACTCACGCTATATTATTATTTTTAATTTTTCTTTAATCTAAAGGTCTAATTCCTTGCATAAAGTCATCCAAAAAAATATTTTTCGTGCTTGTCTATGCAAAACTGTATTAGGCATCTTGATCAATTAACAATCAAAGAAACAACTTAACAATAGCGTACTGGACTGTACTTTATAGCAAGAAAGCGACAAGTGACACGACAACCAGCGATAACCAATCACCGACGAGCGCACGTTCTGTGCCGGGAACTGGGTAGCTGGGTGGGAGTCTTCTTTTCCCACAAAACAACCAAAATATGAATTTGCGCCGCTGCTGACTAACTTCAGAACCTTTTAGAACCGTGGCGAGTATTATAATATACTATTGCGACGGCAGTTGGAAATTTCCCGGAAGCATATATATTTGACATTCTGAGGGATCAATCGCCTTAAAAACACGAACTGATAGAATCTGTTAAAAAAAGTCAACCGAAATTAGAAAGCTAAAAATCGGTCCATCCATGGATTACTGCTTGTAATATTATAGTAAATCATAAGCGCAAACATAACACAATGCTGAACAAACATATGGTAAACGATTCCCATATACCGTAGCTCACACATCGACGCAAACAGGGGGCGAAGCACCCCTTCGCAAAACGTTCACACATATTATGTACGGGGCTAACTCCGAGTTAGCGTTGCGAAGTTAATTTCACGCCCTCTTTTAACATGATCTATTACCGAGTTATGTCTCGCGGGGGCGCCGATAAATTTAGTCGTCAAAGTTATTTATTGTTCGTAATTAACTTTTAATTTTTGCGTCCAAAACGAACGAGATTGCTCGACAACTAAGGTCACTAGCGTCCAAAACTACAGAGGCTGCCTCGTTTTGTTAGAGATGAGATCATCCGACGGATCTGTCAATTGATTGCGTGGCTATAGCTTATAAACTTTAATGGCTCTTACAAATCTTCTTGGTTTCTGGGCTTGTCGTGGTTCGTTGGGTATTTACCTTTCAGCCAGATCTGTGTTTTTGTATTCGGATATTACTCAAATTATATTTTTTAACACCTAAAAAATATATTTGAGGCACGTTGAAATTTAACCAGAATAATATTGGTAACTAAAAATAGATATATCCGAAAAGACAGGTCGTTTCGGTGGAGCATTTTACCTGCCAGGCGATCAATATATTTGATAAATCGGTTAAGTCGGTTAAGCCCCGCTACCCTTCAGCCAGGTCTGCGTTTTTGTATTCGGATATTAGTAAAAAAGTATTGTACAAATTTTCACAATGCCTCAAATACCTACCCAAAAATGCTTAATAGCTCTTGCGTTATAAGTTTAAGTTCCAGTTAAAATATTTCTCATTAATTAGCTCGTGTAATTAAAAATTCGCAAATTAGTTTTGCAAAATTTCGACTCAATAACTGTTCATAGCATCTTTAAATCAAAATAAATATAAAATTCGGGCCCCACATTGTGACTTGATTATCCCATGTCAATATATTAATACTTTTCTGTGCCACCCAAATATTCTCTGCATAATTAATATTCTTTAATATTATCTGTAATTATAATTATTGTTAATTTGTATTCTTTAACAGCGTTCCGTCTCTTTCTATACAAAGGAACCGAAACGATTGTGCGATCGTTAATTTTTACGACATCTTAGAGAATACCAATTTGGATTCCGACGGCTCTGTCGGAACAATTTAGTTTAAAAGAAGCAATTTTCTAAATGAATCCATTTATCGCCGAACTAATTGCTGAGCTAATAACACAAATTTGATAATATTCAGATAATAATTATAATTTAAACAAAAGTAATTCACTCGTTTTCTGAGTGGGCTTTTGATTGCTCGCTGTAACGTAAATTTTACAGAATGCAGGGCCGGTTCAAGGTAACGACAAGTCGGGAAATTTGAAGCATCGATTATTAGAAAAAACAATCCTTCACATGACTGCAATTATTTGAAAACAAATTTAAAAAAATAGAGTTTAATCTGGAGGACAGTATAGTCCCAGTAGTTAAGACCGGATTGTCGTGGGTTCGAATCGTGCCTTTGTTCATGGATGTTTTGTCGATTTATTTGACCCAACTTTGATATTTAATGTTACTAGCCAAAATACCTTACGCTGGAAGCTAAATCTCCAAGTAATATTCTGCATAATAATGCGTTTAACGTCCGTTTCTCGACTTTATGTCATAACAGACGCCATTTGCACCATCACTATTTTCCATTTTACCACTTCCCGTTATTTTCTACATTTCTAAAACTTCAACTTATGTAATAGCAATGGGCGAATGAAGAAATTATAGGAAATTAGGATAAGGTAGATAATTTTTGAGCTAGGAGTTTGATAGGTAATCGGCCATGGCCTCAAATAAGGAACCATCGCGATATTTATCTGCAATTAATTGAGGGAAACCATGGAAAACCTCAATCAAGATGGCCGGTACAGGAATTACCGTTTCTAGGCGAGAGCCAGTAGGAAAAAGTCCCAGTCACATCTGCCCCCGCCGGGATTCGAACCCGTACCTTCTAAATGAGCGTCTAATGCTGTCACCACACTACTCTACCCAGCTCGGTGCATATGCTCTATATATGGGGACATGTAATTTAAGATGAGTTCTGAAGGAGCCACAATTAAAGTCATTTAAAAATTTAGCAAATAAATGCTTCATTTGTCATTAAAGTGCCTAAAAAGGGTAATTATGTCATTCAACGTTTCAATTTTGAGTGATTTAGCAAAACGCCTCAATGCTAAGCCAGATTTCAGAGGCAACATTTAATATAAAACAAACTTATTATTGGAATTAGTTCGTCGGCCGACGCGTGGGTCGACACGTGCCGGGCATTGCAGTCACCGGGAAAGGATATGATTGATAAGTTGCAATATTCCTAAGCTTCGACAGGGTGACCTATGCAATATGTAAATATTAAGAAACACGTCCTGTGCGGTGATTTGCATTACAATCATTTAATTGCTTATATATAGAAGAGCAAGGGTTGCTTTAGTTGTGGCTTACTCTCCGGTCCGCATTCATCCGGGCATACTTTGGCATCGAAATAATCAAAAGCAACAAATATTTCATCTATCACCTATTTGCTTTACAATCATTTAATTGCTTATATATAGAAGAGCAAGGGTTGCTTTAGTTGTAGCTTACTCTCCGGTCCGAATTCATCCGGGTTTACTTTGGTATCGAAATAATCAAAAGCAACAAATATCTAGCCTATGACCTATTTGCATTCCAATCATTTAATTGCTTATATAGAAGAGCAAGGGTTGCTTGTTTAGTTGTAGTTTACTCTCCGGTCCGGATTCATCCGGGCATACTTTGGCATCGAAATAATCAAAAGCAACAAATATTTCATCTATCACCTATTTGCTTTACAATCATTTAATTGCTTATATATAGAAGAGCAAGGGTTGCTTTAGTTGTAGCTTACTCTCCGGTCCGAATTCATCCGGGTGTACTTTGGTATCGAAATAATCAAAAGCAACAAATATCTAGCCTATGACCTATTTGCATTCCAATCATTTAATTGCTTATATAGAAGAGCAAGGGTTGCTTGTTTAGTTGTAGTTTACTCTCCGGTCCGGATTTATCCGGGCATACTTTGGCATCGAAATAATCAAAAGCAACAAATATTTCATCTATCACCTATTTGCTTTACAATCATTTAATTGCTTATATATAGAAGAGCAAGGGTTGCTTTAGTTGTAGCTTACTCTCCGGTCCGAATTCATCCGGGTTTACTTTGGTATCGAAATAATCAAAAGCAACAAATATCTAGCCTATGACCTATTTGCATTCCAATCATTTAATTGCTTATATAGAAGAGCAAGGGTTGCTTGTTTAGTTGTAGTTTACTCTCCGGTCCGGATTCATCCGGGCATACTTTGGCATCGAAATAATCAAAAGCAACAAATATTTCATCTATCACCTATTTGCTTTACAATCATTTAATTGCTTATATATAGAAGAGCAAGGGTTGCTTTAGTTGTAGCTTACTCTCCGGTCCGAATTCATCCGGGTTTACTTTGGTATCGAAATAATCAAAAGCAACAAATATCTAGCCTATGACCTATTTGCATTCCAATCATTTAATTGCTTATATAGAAGAGCAAGGGTTGCTTGTTTAGTTGTAGTTTACTCTCCGGTCCGGATTCATCCGGGCATACTTTGGCATCGAAATAATCAAAAGCAACAAATATTTCATCTATCACCTATTTGCTTTACAATCATTTAATTGCTTATATATAGAAGAGCAAGGGTTGCTTTAGTTGTAGCTTACTCTCCGGTCCGCATTCATCCGGGCATACTTTGGCATCGAAATAATCAAAAGCAACAAATATTTCATCTATCACCTATTTGCTTTACAATCATTTAATTGCTTATATATAGAAGAGCAAGGGTTGCTTTAGTTGTAGCTTACTCTCCGGTCCGAATTCATCCGGGTTTACTTTGGCATCGAAATAATCAAAAGCAGCAAATATCTCGTCTACCACCTATTTGCATTATAATAATTATTTTAATGCTTATTTAGGAGAACAATAAGGGCTACTTATTTAGTTATAGCTTACTCTCCGGACCAAATTCATCCGGGCATATTTTGGCATCGAAATAATCAAAAGCAACAAATATCTCGTCTCCCACCTACTTACATTACAATCATTTAATTGCTTATTTAGAAGAGCAAGGGTTGCTTTAGTTACAGCGGTATTCTGTAAAGTAAATAATTTTTTAACAAGCTTTCATTCGCTTCACCTGTAAGTTTGTTTGTAATGGAATCTTTGAACGTGAAATTCATCCACTTCTAAACGTCAGATTAAACTAAAACCTTACACGCTTATCAAGGACCGATGACAATACAATAATTTAATAAGTTTGTCCCATTATACTGGCCAGAGCCTTCAGGATAAAACACTTGAAAAGTTACAGCAAGCAAGCTTCGGGTTTTAAATAGAGAACAATTTTTGCAAATCGGTTTAGTAACTTTTAAGATTTGCGTTCGTATTTTACATAACTATACCAACAATAAAAACATTTAACCGAATTTGACAGCTGAAATTATTACGACTATAAAACGAAAATTAACATCAAAACGAGGATTTAAAAAAAAAGATCACTGCTGTAATATTTCATTAAAACGTGTTAAAACATTTTTAATATGAAAAACGTTGAAAATTTAAATTTCCCAGTTATACGCGTACATAAGATATTGTTTTCTTAAACGAAACCAACATATCATTCGGTCGGAAAATATTTTCATTTTGTTGTAATACAGGCTTTTTAGTTCTGATATCGCAGTAGGCGACGTGTCATAAAACAACAAAGAAACGGCGCGATCGTGTTATGTTATGAACTCGAATTCGAAATCCGGCAGTCATATGAACGAAATATATGTGCAATTATATTCGAATGCCATTTCGGTGAAAACATAAAATGCAATAAAATGCCAGTTCCATTCCTTAATATGAAATATTCAAATTTTTAAATTACAGCCGTTGTGCAGCGAGCACCGCGCGTAACGCGACAAAACGAGAATTTTTTTTGGTACAGGTCGACAATTGCGAAACAATTGAAAGAAACATGTTATATCCTTAAGGTAGTTGTCGTGGTACAATATTGTCAAAAAGTTATAGATTATACGCGCCACAAAAGTATACTAGCTTGTAGCTAAGTGATCCATAATTTGTACGCAAGACTGTACCCGTGGAAACGTAACCCATACAGTATTCATATGCATGTATACTTTTCTATAAATTGTTGAACTTTAAACCGTTATTTATAAATAATTAGATGGTCAAAAAGTTTTTCTTATTTTTTTTTAAACTCATAACAAATGCATTGAAAGACTGTCAGTTTTTGGAAAGTTTCTGACAGTTAGTTCTTTTGTTACAAATAAGAAACTGGTTCAGAACTACAGACATCGTATACAATCAATGTTAATTATCCAATTTTTAATTGAATTTATCTCGAATTATATACGGTCGATCGACTTCAAATTTTCAGGATAATTGTATTATCATGTCCTTAATGAGTATACAAAAATTAAGAATTTTCTTACGGTGTGCCTTAACCACGACAACTACCTTAAGGTGATATCGGACGGTTCACTCGGATGAATGTTCATTTGAGTGAATGTTAATTTTTGTTTCATTCCGCGTTCACACGGCACAGACAGAATGACAGAAATGAACGTTCATTCAGTTTTTTCCTCGACGGTGTCGTCGAATGAAATTATGCGCCTTGGAATTCTTTTGATTTGTGATCATTTGATCGAAGAATTGACAAAAAAGAAGCAAAGTCTAAGTTTAAATCATTAATTAGAGATTCTCTAGAATTTGTCTGTATTGTTCTGTCTTAGTATTCATCGAGTTAGTAGTTGCAAAGACATTATTAATTATTGAAATTCTCCAAAAACAGCAGCGTATTTTGGTCGTTCCACTTGACTACCATTTTGTCTCATACATAGACAGAATATGTTCACTATGCGGGGTCGTAATCCCAAGACGTGAGACAAAATGGCCAAACCCGAATGAATGTTCTTTCCAAGTTCAGACGTTTCATTTTTCGTTCATTCGGAGTGCGAATGAATTATGCCGGATGTCGATACCTAGCGTTGTTGGATCAGTTCATTTATGAATTCATTTTTCATTATTGTTTCATTTTGTGTTCAGACTAAAAAATCGGATGAGTAGTTTTGGAAATTAGCTTAACTTACAAACTTTACCTCTTTATAATATTAGTACAGATTAGCTGACTGTAGACTTGGTCTGTCCCTGAAGCTGTCGCACTGTACCACTGTCAAGCAAAGCTGTAAGTATAAGGAAAAGATCTACATTCGTGCTTTTCATTCGCAAAGTTTAATTTCTTTCGCTATAATTTAAAGACATTAAAATTCGCTGCGACATTTTTATGAGAGTTCAACAAAAGAAATTGCCACGGCGCGGAAAAGAAAAAAAATCTCATATTATTCTGGTGGTGAGATTTGCCTTCACTGTGATTACCTCACACGTCATCTTTCGTTCACATGTTACTCAACTTTTAAAAGGTTGAGTCGCGCACGCATTATTCCTCGTGACGTCAGTAGCCTCTCAAACATTAACCACGACGTCATCATAACATAACTTCACTAAAACCGTGGTTTCCTAAGATAGCGGTACCCAAGGTTAATAAATACAGACGTTACCTCGTTTTGTTGGATAATAGAGGAAGGTAAGACGTCATTCAGTGCACAGTCAATAGGGATGTTGAATGTATTCACATAAAAACATACCTTTAATGTTAATTGGTAGTTTCTATGATAGAAATACTAAAAAACACAATAGTTTTCCTTATTTTTAAGGAATTTAATTAATATTTAATACATAAAACCTAATTAAATCACTCTCATGTCACGTGACAACGAACAACAATCAGAGCGCATGACGTCAGAGGGTCATGGACAGCATCAGACTCTGTAAAAAGGCTTCATTGTTTGGTTAATATTTAGTGTGTAATTTATTATTATTTGTTTATAGGAAACGTCAGATTACAAGTAACTATAGCAACAACTACGATATAACCTTTCATCACCTCATCAGTTTACCAGTGTTAAAGAGCAGAGCCTCCTACTTTGTGACAGTCTGACGTCACGGCAGTCACGTGACAAGTATATTGGCGTTTTGGACCTAAATTTGAAACGGAATTTAAAATACATGATTTTTAAAGCTTGATCGTATTTAAATAAAAATAATAAATATTTGTGGCTATGTTAGGTACTTATGCACGATTTAAAACACTTTCCCAAAAATAGTCAACATTCCTATTGATATTACGTGGTTGATAAAAATATTGAACAGTCTTCCAACTGACGTCATTCATATATAAAATGTATTGTTATTATTTTGCCACTTTAAAAAACAAAGTTAGTAATAGGTACTAAAAAGTCAAAACCTAACCTGTATTCATATTTAGTATCATAATGCAATATTACAACATCTAAATGTTCCACGGACGGTTAACTCCGATAGCTAATTCTAACAATAAATTTATTAGTTCGGCCATTTAAATTATCTTTAAATTTAATTTATGCAAATAGAAATTATCTGATCTTGCAGCTTTTTTTTTCATTTTGTGTTTAAAACTTGTGACTCCCTTTTTGATGCATTTAAAAATATATATGTCCGTTAGTAAATTTCGGTGGATTCGTCGTTCGCGACGCTCGTGTCATAGAACTAGGCACTACAATTTTTTTTTGCGAAAAAATAGAGTACCGAATCGCTTTACATTTTCCGCGAATTTATTTAGTGAAGATTAAAATGTGGTGTTAAAATTTTATTAAAAAGACCGAACTTACAAATTCTATGAAGGCGCTAGTTAGAAGCGCATAAAGATTTACTAATGCTTTTATTTGGTTCAGATGTTAAATTGATAACAACATTTTAACCGAGAAACAAATTATTTTAAGAGGTGTATTAAGAGGTTATTTGTTTTATTTTGCTCAAAAACAAACTTAAGTTCACGTAATAACACCACACTGCCTGTATTAGCAAACACACTATATTGTCGGCAGGGTTGTGGTTTATATTAATTTTGTTTTGTTATATACCGGGTGTTTTTTTCAAAACTTTGAATGGATTTTTTTGTTGATACACCGGTTGAATCAAAAAAAGTTTTAGGCAAAAGTTGTTGGGTTTTGAGAGGGAAATAATTTACATGTAATACCAACCCACTCCCCTCACCTCTCGGAAGGGGGAGGGGGTAACTTTTGTTTTTTAAATGGAAACCCCCGATTTTTATGATTAAATTAAATTAAATTAAATTTTAAAGTTGTTCATTTTTACACAAAAAAAATTTAATCATAAAAATCGGGGGTTTTCATTTAAAAAACAAAAGTTACCCCCTCCCCCTGCCGAGGGGTGAGGGGAGTGGGTTGGTATTACGTGTAAATTATTTCCCCCTCAAAACCCAACAACTTTTTTTGATTCAACCGGTGTATCAACAAAAAAATCCATTCAAAGTTTAAAAAAAAAACACCCGGTATATTTATAATATAGACGCTGATGACCTCAGATGTTGAGCGTCCACAATCTGCCTATCGACTAAATATTGTCTGACGTTCTGCAGTCGATCGAAACAAAAAAAAAATATGAAAAAATCGGACATGAGCGATTTTGCCTTGCGGTCGTTGATATATGCATACAGATAGAGAAATGACGGGAGATTTATTGCTCGTGGATGCAGTAAATTTTCCGAAGATCGGAAGAATTTCCCCAACTTGAAATGGGAGGTCCGCAGTTTTCAGTCGCAGTTCAACTTATCGACTGTACTAGGCGGGGCGAGGTGCCAATTATCATCGTGCGCTATATCAAACGCACACATAAATAAAGCCGGATTCACACTATATATAGTTAAGGGGCGACATTCCTATATATTATAAAGACCCTCGCCGCGCTTAATTTGTGTTTATCCGGGATAATCTCAAAAACTGCTGATAGAAAGAGGAATTATTTAGGACGATTATAGGCTATAATTTATAAACATTTTGCGAAAATAAGCTACCGGTATGATGATATTTGTGAAAGACGTCGGAAAAAATCGTCTCTTCTGAGAGTCTTCATGGCGGACGATGCTTAAATAGTTAGTTATACGAAAATAATGTATGGTCGAATAATCACTCTTGAAAAACTCAAAAAAAAAAAGTCCACGATAGCATATTATGTCTTGACTCACTATAACCATTTTTATGGTTTTCATATTTGGTTTAAAAGTATGCTTTATTTGCGAAAGCGTTTTTACCGACATAGTATTAATCGTTATTTAAATAAATATGTTAGTCATTATAAGTATTTAATTTTGACCAAATATTATTTGATTTTGCAAATACTTAACATAATTTTTTTGTAACTATGAATGATTAATGAATAATTCAAGTCAACAGTATAAATAATTACAAATAAATTATTCAAACAATTCTTATTATGAAAATAATAATGCAATATCATTTCCAAATAAGAAATTATCAGTTATGTATTTGAATTTCTATTTAAGTACGTAAAATCAAGTATTTTTTACAAGTGTATATTTGCTTAAGAATAAAATTTTAATTAGCCAAGCGAATATTTGTATTTAAATACTTAAAAGACAGTATTTTTTACAAGAATACTTTTTTAATTAGTTGAGCTTTCGCACTCGCTTATAATAATAATAATAACAATGCGTTTAACGTCCGTTTATGTCATAACAGACGCCATTCGCACCATTACTATTTTCCATTTTACCACTTCCCGTTATTTTCTACATTTCTAAAACTTCAACTTAACTAATAGCAATGAGAGAATGAAGGAATTATGGGAAATCACGATAGGATAGGTAATTTTTGAACTGGAAGTTTGATAGGTAATCGGCCATGGCCTTGAATAAGGAACCATCTCGATATTTATCTGGAATTAATTGAGGGAAACCATGGAAAACCTCAATCAAGATGGTCGGTACTCGCTTATATAATTAATACTTAGGTACTTAGGTAGACATGACCCAAAAGTATTTGTATATGTATTTCAAATACTCTAGGAACAAAAGTATTTGTATTTGTATTTAAATACTTTTAAAAAGTATTTTCCACAAGTCTGTCAAACGCGAATTTAACATTAAAACAAATGAAAACGTAAGCGGCATGCCTTAATAAAAGAAACATTTTCGTGATTAAATAAATGTAGTCAATTCAAATATAATAAAAAAACCCGGGTCGCAGTGCCAAAACCCTGCCGACAATATAGTGTATTTGCTGATACAGGCAGTGTGGCTTTATTATGCGAACTTAAGTTGGTTTTTGGGTAAAAAAAAAATTTTACTCCTTAATACAGCCCTTAAAATAACATTTTTTTTCTTAATTGCAATATTATTATCAATCGAACCTCTATACCAAATTATATGCAACTTTCAGTAAATAATTCACTATCTGCAAACTAGTGTTTTCATAAAATTTGTAAGTCCGGTCCTGTCAGGCCGATTTTATTAAAATTTTAGGGACACTTTTTAATTACTGCCGGAGGGTTAAATTTCAATTTTGAAACGATTCGGAGAATTTTTTCGGTATTTTGGGCCCCAAAAACATTTTTCAACCCCTAAAAACTACCCTTAAAATGGCCCAATTGGGCCCATTTTAAATAGGCTTCGTGCGGTGATGGATTCCAACATGTGTGCCAAATTTCGTTAAAATAAATTAACTTCTTCGAAAGTTATAGCCCGCACACATATATACCTATATATATATATATATATATATATAAATATATATATATATATATATATATATATATACATATATATATAAACATTTTTAAAAATGGTGCCAAAGTGTTTAGGAGGTTATGAAACGTCGAGAAATTTTGGTCCGACCCCTAGGTCCCGCCATCCGACCGACGCCAATAGTGTATGTTGCCATATGGCAAATACACTAAAAAGCAATTACGAAAAAATAAAGTGTACCATTTCCAGCGACAATCAGCGATCGTATCGGCGATGACAGTAAGTAGTGAAAGTATAGACGTAAAAGAAATAAAATATACATTGCATTCGAAATTCAATTTATTGAATCGAATGATATCAAGAAGTCGATTTGGAAATTTAAAAATACATTTCCTAAAATCGTTTAAAGACGCTGCACGAAAAGAATGAAAATGAGTATCAAATTTAAATTCAAATAGGGAGTGGAAACAGGAATACAAGAAATCCCGAAGGCTATTTCTCAGTTGGCTCGATCAAACATACACGGCCGCCGTTCTCACTTCTCTCGCTGCCGGCTCCTGAGAGAGCCGCTCTGTTTGTCGGACCCAGTGGCGCGCAGTCTTCGAAGTACATTCAGATCAGAGATGTCAGATCTGGGTTCAATATTTTTATAGTACGCGCCATAGATCCAAAAGGTTCGGAATATAGATGCAAATGGAGGCCTCCTCAGGTACAGTCGGTTGAAAAACTACAAACTCGCGCGATATTATTATTAGTGTATTTGCCATATGGCAACATACACTATTGGCGTCGGTCGGATGGCGGGACCTAGGGGTCGGACCAAAATTTCTCGACGTTTCATAACCTCCTAAACACTTTGGCACCATTTTTAAAAATGTTTATATATATATGTATATATATATATATATATATATATATATATATATATATATATATATATATATATATATATATATATTTATATATATAGGTATATATATATGTGTGCGGGCTATAACTTTCGAAGGAGTTAATTCATTTTAACGAAATTTGGCACACATGTTGGGATCCATGACCGCACGAAGCCTATTTAAAATGGGCCTAATCGGATCAATTTAAGGGTGGCTTTTAGGGGTTGAAAAAAGTTTTTGGGCCCCAAAATACCGAAAAATATCTCAGAATCGTTTCAAAATTGAAATTTAACCCTTTAATAGCAATTAAAAAGTGCCTCTAAAATTTTAGTAAAATCGGCCCAACAGGACCGGACTTACACATTTTTTGAAAACACTAATTTGCAGATAGTGACTTATTTATTGAAGGGTGTCTTTAATTCGGTGTAGACGTTAGATTGATAATAATATTACAATTAAGAAAAAAATGTTATCTTAAGGGGTGTATTAAGGGGTTAAATTTTTTATTTTGCCCAAAAACAAACTTAATTTCACATAATAAAAGTCTAAAACCACACGGTCCTATACAAGCAAATACACTATATTGTCGGCAGGGTTTTGGCACTGCGACCCGGGTTTTTTTTAATTTTTCTTTAATCTAAAGGTCTAATTCTTTGCATAAAGTCATCCAAAAAATTATTTTTCGTGCTTGTCTATGCAAAACTGTATTAGGCATCTTGATCAATTAACAATCAAAGAAACAACAATAGCGTACTGGACTGTACTTTATAACAGGAAAGCGACAAGTGACAAGACAACCAGCGATAATCAATCACCGACGAGCGCACGTTCTGTGCCGGTAACTGGGGGGTGGTGGAAGTCTTCCTGTCCCATTAAACAACCAGGACGGCTCTAAAATATGCATTTGCGATGCTGTTTGTGACTAACTTCAGAACCGTGGTGCGTATTATTATTATTATCTATTCAACGAAACGAAGTCACCTCTGTATCTAATAATCTTGGGTTTTACTGCCATCCGAATGCAGAAAAGGGAAAATTTTTGTTACAAAAAAAGCGCTGCTTTGAATTGAGAATATTTTATTTGGAACATTTTCCCTAAAAACACCAATTCTTTGAGATATTGAACACCTGTATATCAAACACGACGTAATATTGAAGTGTGTAGGTCTTTACGTTCGGCGTCGTTCCGACTCTTTCCGGACTTGTAGGCCGTGGTTCATTGATATTTCTTCTTCACGTTTCATCTACAACTACGGTAGATATTATCAAAGGCGGTGTGGCAGGGGCCGAAATGTCTTTCTTGCCAATTCACAGGTAGATTGATAGCTAAGTGTGAGGTGTTTTCTACTCGGTCGCATTAAAAAAGCACGAACTACGACCGAGCAGAAAACACCTGTGAGCCGCCTAGAAGGACACACCGCTTTTGATAATGTTGAAACATCAAGTTAGAGATGGGAAAAACGGGTCTTTTTAGTGATCTGCATCTTTGCATCTGGATCCCGTATGTGAGCCGGCTCACTGAACCGGTTCAAAAAGAGCCGAGTTCTAAATATGTTACTGCAGTCTGCCACTGAGTTACCTAGTTCAGGCAATCATATCACGACCTATATAGAATCAAGAATGCATTGCCAAACCTGTGATGCATGAGTAATTTGAGCTGACAGATGCAACAAAGCAAGAACTGATACGTAAGTGTAAAATGTGCTTCTGTGTGTTAAGTGTTTCACTGAGTTATGCGGATCCGTTGATCCGTCGGCTCAAAAAAAGTGAGTCGGCTCTCACGGATCTTCTGTCGGAGTCGGTTCAGATCTGAGTTACCCAACTCTACATCAGGTACAAATTACAATGAACCACAGCTTACAAGTTCGGAAGCCAAGAAGATTTCGAACACCTATTATTTAATCATGTATTAGGGAACAATAATACAGATGTGTGCCCTTTTAAGTAAGGACGCCACTGGCACCCAACGTGTACATATAGAGATGCGAGTCAAGCGACACCTTCCGTTCAATGCAAATCAAATGGCAACAGAGATTTACATCTGTTCGTTTAGACGGTGACCGTTCGATTCGGTCAACAAATTTGACGAGTCACCGTCTCATGTTGTCGAGCTAAGCTCAACGTTTAAAATGTGTTTATTTGAATTTTCTCGCTTGCTGACTGTGGATGGGTAAAAAAATATTTGTCGTGTAGGTTTTGTTGAAAAACAAGTTTCCACGCCGTTTCTATTTAATTCGAACTTCGATTAATAAAGATGCATAGATAAGTAGAGGCTATTTCTAATTATAATAAAAAAGACTAAAGGCTAGACTTTAATATAGTTACACATTAACTTACCAAAATTTGTAATTTCTGCAAAAGCATTTGTGCTTTTTATGCGATATTCTTTAAATTTATTTAAGATTCAAGGCTTAGAGGTGACCTTGTTCCGTTAAATAGTAGATATATAATAGGAGATATCGTCATCCAGTCGACTGTCAATTTGACAATGCCTCGTTGATAAAAATATTGAATTGTCATTCAGTTCACGTCATTCATTAACGAGGTAACCTGTGTATCTAATGACCTTGATACAGATGTGACTTCATTTCGTTGGATAGTAGTCGGGAGATGACATCATCCAGAGAACTATCAATTTGATAAAAAAAAAATTTGATCTTCCAGCTGAGGTAATTCTTAACGAGGTAGCATTAGTATTTTATGACCTTGTTGAAGACTAAAGTTATTTAGGTCTGCAACGGAAAGACAGAGCGAGAGAGGAATAGTACAGATTATAGACGCACGATTAGGGCGTACGTATATTCAATATATTATTATTTTTGATAATAAATTAAAAGCTATTTCATAACTACTTACAACATTTCTCAAATTAGAGTCTCTTAATTAGAGCTAAAGACGAAAGTAAAAAAAGTCATGTTAAAAATAATTACATACGACTGGGTGTTTCATAATATAATAGCAAACTGTAGCTATATATTAGTATATTCATATAGCCAACGAAAATTATTATTTAATTGATTATTGATTTCTTAAACATGAAATAAGGCTGTCGGAACGCTCTGAATTTAAGTCGAAAATAGGGCTTCGGCTGATATAGCTGATTGTAGACTTATTCGTCAACATTTTGCAAAAATTCTTTGTCTATAAGGAAGATAAAGGACAAATCTAGATCTTTAATGGACTACTTTTGTAGTTTGTGTACGATTTACTAGAAAAAAGTCGGCATTAATTGTGCCAAAAAACACACATTTTCAATGTCACACTACGACCTTATTCGTACTTATTTCATAAAACCTAAGTGACTCTTCCTTTTTCGGAAAAGTTTTTTAAATCTCAAAAATATTTCCGAAATTTAGAGTAATCAACTAACAGCGGCATCCTTGCAACAACATTTTTTAGCCTGGTAGTGTGGCTTAAATTCAGAGCGTTCCGACAGCCTTAAGGCCTTTCCGAAGTAGCCATGGCGTTTGATAAACTGGCTACATTTTGGCCACCCCTCAATAATGATTTGAATTCGTTCAGCTTCTACATATATAAAATACCTCGAGCAATTCCAAGATTCAAATAAGCAGCCGCGACCCCTGATATCACAGGATCACTCCGCTATGTGTGTGTGTGTGTGTTTGTGAGGAGGCGTTGAATAAAAAACTACTTATATAACACCCTTAACTGTATAGCATACTTCAAATTCATTTCTTTACGTTGGTACTATGTGTTGTGTGAACCAAACACGGGAACCGTCACTAGTTCAAAAAAGAACTATGCTAAATTAAAAAAAAAACGGTCAAGTGCGAGTCGAACTCGCGAGAAAAGGGTTCCGTACTATTCCATTCTCCGTGAGTACTTTCAGACTTAAGATTTTCGTTTAGGTTTTCCTATAAAGAGTGAGACCCAACATTCCCTATTTTTTTCAAAATTTTAGACTCAGTAGTTTCGGAGATTTATTTTAAAATTATAAAAAAAATATATTTGAAACCCTTACTATACAAGCCTTTTCATTTGATATGTCACACTATCTAGTTTGTAAAACTTTTTTTTTAATTTCCAAATTTGCCCTCCATGTTGATAATTCATTTATTTACATCACACGTCCGTTTTTGGGTCACCGACTTACATATGTGTACCAAATTTCAACTTAATCGGTCCAGTAGTTTCGGAGCAAATTAGCTGTGACAGAAGAACGAACATATAAGGGTTCCGTTTTTGCCTTTTGAGGTACGGAACCCTACCGAGAGCTATGCTATTTAAAAAAATAAATAAAAAAAAAGGTTCGTGTACTTCTTTGGCGTGATTAAATACTAATTTTTAACATACTTGCAAATAATTTATTGAAATAAAATTTTCAAAACGTTTAAGAATATTACTTAACCTCAAATATTTGAGAACACTTTTCGTTATTTACTTGTTTCCGCGGGATGACATTTAAAACGAGTATCGCGGTATATTATATAGTTTCCAGAAGACAGAAAATGCATTGATTTCGTCCATTTGTCATTTTAGTCTGGGCCACTTATGGCCAATTTCATACTGTCAAATTTTCGTTAGTCTGCTAAAATTTTACCTCAACGCCCCAAAAGAAGTATAACTTCAAAAGAGTGCTTATTTTGTTGAGCTATTGGTTAGAATAGAATATACCTTAATATTTGAAGACTTTCGTATTTTAAGTGTTCGTTTAGTTTAGCTTGTTAATTTTTATAAGCATTATAAAAATAATACCACACAAAATTTTCAAGCGATATAAAAAATGTAATTAACTTGACTGACCAATCAAAATACATAATTATTTGTGCCGCGGCCTGTAAAATCAGGCTGTGCGAAAATGTATTTGTGTTTAAGAATACACGAACCATGGAAGGTGGAACTGATTCTTCCTGAAAGATTCCTGAATTACCAACAAACATGATTGTTGTTACAACTAGATCGGTCATTGTCAATAATAAATTAATAATAGGGCTATTGACTATTTCTGGTAAAGTGTTTTAAGTACCTAATATAGCCAAAAATATTTATTATTTTCATTTGCATACAACTCAAGCCTTAAAAAGCATGTATTTTAAATTCCGTTTCAAATTTCGCTCCAAAACGCCAATACTGATGTGACGTCATACACTCATAAACGCTGGTAAACTGATGAGGTGATGAAAGGTTTTTTCGTAATTGTTGCTATAGTTATATGTAATTTGACGTTTCCTATAAATAGATAATAATAAACTATACACCTAAATATTAACCAAACAATGAAACCTTTTGACAGCGTGAACAGCATCCTTCTCTTTAACTATGGCTGCATATTAATTATCAGTCGGGTTTTTTGATTTTTTATAATTTACTTTTTTATTAGTGTATTTGCCATATGGCAACATACACTATTGGCGTTGGTCGGATGGCGGGACCTAGGGGTCGGACCAAAATTTCTCGACGTTTCATAACCTCCTAAAAACTTTGGCACCATTTTTGAAAATGTTTATATATATATATGTATATATATATATATATATATATATATATATATATATATATATATATATATATATATGTGTGTGTGTGTGTGTGCGGGCAATAACTTTCGAAAGAGTTTATTGATTTTCACGAAATTTGGCCCACGTGTTGAAATCCATCACCGCAAGAAGCCTATTTAAAATGGGCGTAATCGGGACATTTTAAGGGTAGTTTTTAGGGGTTGAAAAAAGTTTTTGGGCCCCAAAATACCGAAAAAATTCTCAGAATCGTTTCAAAATTGACATTTAACTCTTTAGTAGTAAATAAAAAGTGTCCCTAAAATTTTAATAAAATCGGCCCGACAGGACCCGACTTACAAATTTTTTGAAAACACTAATTTGCAGATAGTGAGTTATTTATTGAAGGGTGTCTTTAATTCGGTGTAGACGTTAGATTGATAATAATATTATAATTAAGAAAAAAAATGTTATTTTAAGGGGTGTATTAAGGGGTTAAATTTTTTTTTTGCCCAAAAACAAACTTAATTTCACATAATAAAAGTATAAAACCACACTGCCCTATACAAACAAATACACTATATTGTCGGCAGGGTTTTGGCACTGCGACCCGGGTTTTTCATATATATTTGTAAACGCCTGTATAAAAAGACATCTTCATAATTTGCAGTGTTGCTCGTCGAGCTACCAACATAAGAACAAAAAAAATAATAAAGAAACAAACATAAAACATCGTCAAGAACTTGTTAAGACATTATCTCGAAATTCTGATAACACCGAAATTTGTAGACAGAGAAATCGATGCGCTATAAAAATAGCGCAGCACATAAAACAAAAACGACTCGCGGTTCGAGAGACGTCGCTTCGTCGCGCGATTCGCGAACGAATCAAACGATTTTAATAGAGAAATGATAATGCGAGCAGAGTTTAGTTCTTTGAACGGCCATAAACGGAGCCACTTGACGCCCGACCGTGTTTTGTTGAAGTGAAATGAAATTGCTCTCTCATTGGCTTACGCCTTACGTATTCACACTCGACAAAATTTAAATATAAAGTAGTTTGTGCTAAAGGTAATAAGATGGCTGGCTTTTGACTCGAGCGCAAATGGCAGCAGACGTATACATATAAAAAGAAGAAAGAAAAATATCGTTTATATTTTCCTTTCTCTTCGCCTTGCATTTGTTTTTTTAACCGTTTAACTGCCAAAGTTAAAAACCACCGCGTTCTTCACACACCTGGACACTATTACTCGGCCACGAAATCGTATAAATCCTACAAGCTAATTTTTAAACGATCGCGAAATCAAACATGTTAAATCAAAATTCAAATAAAAAAATAATAATTAAAACGGGTTTCAATATTTAGCAAAGTTTTAAGCGCTGTATGACTGCGCTAGTTTGAATAGCAATGCACAAAAGCGCTTTAATACTGCTTCAAAATTGTAATTCTTGAATACGACTTTCAAAAACAAAAGCACTTTTAGTACATGAAAACCATGATAAAATTCGGCGTTAAAAACATTTATCTTAAATTTAAGTACTTAAAATAAAAATTTAAGGGGATTTAGCCAACTTTAAAGCGCTGTATGATACTGCCAAAAAATCTAACGCTACGTTGCTACATGCGTAAATCTACCATAAATTAAAATGAGTTTCCACACTTAGCAAAGTTTGAAGCGCTGTATGACTGCGCCAGTTTATATATAGCAACGCACAAAAGCGCTACAATACTGCTTAAAAATTGTAATTTCTTGAATACGACTTTCAAAAATAAAAGCACTTTTAGTACATAGAAACAGTGATGAATTTCGGTGTTAAAAATATTTATCTTAAATCTACTTTAAATAAAAATTTAAGGAGGTTTAGCAAACTTTAAACCGCTGTATGATACTGCCAAAAAATCTAACCATAAATTAAAACGAGTTTCCACACTTAGCAGTTTGAAGCGCTGCATGACTGCGCCAGTTTGTATAACTATGCGTACAAAAGCGATGTTTGAAAAAAATATGATTTTACAAACCTTCACACTATTTCGAATTCAATACAATATTTGAGCGCCCATAAAACGATACAAAATTGTTTAAAAAAATTCGAATCCTGAAGTCATTTCGAAATACAGCGCTCGGTTATAAATGGGTTAAGCAATTCGGTATTCAAAAGTTAACGTATTTTCTACTGTCGTTTAAATGTCCGTTTATATTATTAGGGAGCTGAGTAAAATGCAATTGTGTAAAAGTCGACTTAATAATAGAATAAAATAAACATTATCTTTCGACGACGTCTGACATTAATTAAAACAGAAACAATTAATTAGCACATTCGAGTCAATTGTTGAAAGCTTTTTGATTGCTCGTCAGAAATAGAAATACTGTTTAAATGCTGTGCAAAAATAACAACTCACTCAACTCTTAATGACCAATTGCACACAACTATTTAAAGTAAAGTCGATTTATTAAATGGTATACAGGGCTCATCACCTCACAAATAGAAGACGTAAGTTCGGTTTCAGACAGTTTTGTTAACAATTAACTTAGATTGTGATCAAATAATTACAATCTTTAAGGTAGTTGTCGTGGTACAATATTGTCAAAAAGTTATAGATTATACGCGCCACAAAAGTGTACTAGCTTGTAGCTAAGTGATCCATAATTTGTGCGCAAGACTGCACCCGTGGAAACGTAACCCATACAGTATTCATATGCATGTATACTTTTCTATAAATTGCTGAACTTTAAACCGTTATTTATAAATAATTAAACGGTCAAAAATTTTTTTAATTTTTTTTTAAACTCATAACAAATGCATTAAAAGGCTGTCAGTTTTTGGAAAGTTTCTGACAGTTAGTTCTTTTTTTATAAATAAGAAACCGGTTCAGAACTACAGAGATCGTATACAATCAATGTTAATTATCCAATTTTTAATTGAATTTATCTCGGATTATATACAGTCGATCGACTTCAAATTTTCAGGGTAATTGTATTATCATGTCCTTAATAAGTATACAAAAATTAAGAATTTTCTGACAGTGTGCCTTAACCACGACAACTACCTTAACATGCAAAAGCAGTCTAATGTCATGAAACTTAGGACATTATAGTGGAGTTGAAATACACAAAATTATCGTTTCAATTTGGGGATTAACTATTTTTCGAGCAAAATTGATTTAATTTTCTACAACGCTCTTCTTATGGAGAAATATATGTCAAATCAGATTTTTTGACAATGGTTTTTGCAGCCCAGCATTACAATTACTTATTACCGATTTTTCCCCAAGAGCAGGTAGGCTATTAATGTTAATCATTCGAATAAAATAATTACAGTAACAGTAACATCCCGCTTAACGCCGGAGGTACGTTCTAATAAATTCCTGCGTATACGAAACAGCGCTAAACGAGGTCATCCTAATACGTAGAAAATTTGTTAGTGTTTTTTAAATTTAATTTTGTAACATTTATTTTTTATCACATTAATTATGTTGCTAATATCAATTTTTGTTCATAAAACATCTATGAAAATCAAATAAAAGTTCGAGTAAAAAGTTATGTTTGTGATGAGAAAGATTCCTCATTTGACATATTTTGCTTTTTGTGAAGAAGTCATCTAATGTCATTTGCTTTTTTCTGTTTCGTTCAGCAAGCTGTTGTCGATAGCAAGACATTGCATCAACGACACTTCGTCTTACCTTTGAACTTCTATCAACATTTGAATCATTTTGTATAAACCGATCCACAATTTACGTTATAGTGGCTAAACTTTTCTTTTAAATCGAAGCAGTGTTAAGCAAGGTCTTAGTGCATAAGTTGACAAGGCGAAAGATTATGAGCCAGACTGTAGACATGGAAACGCGATTGGGACCTATCATTTTCTTTATACGCGCAGCACCGGAAACAAGAGTGTTCTTAAATCAAATCCCAATATGGCGGTTAGTTCGAGCGAACGCTTCCTGCCTAATCATCCAGAAAGCTAAGATTACGTGAGCCACGGTATATTATGTAAGTATGTAGCGACTTTGAACCAACGGTCGTCACCGAGGAAACGTACAAATGATGAACTAGTACATCGACTGAACGTTCACGCTGGTCTATAGGATCTATATTTTAATCTATTGATATGAAATTAAATTAAAATTCGAGTCTAAAAAAACTAAAACAACAGTCTTTGAACATGAAATTCGCCTACTTCAAAACGCCAGATTAAACTGAAACTTTGCACACTTATCAAGGACCGATGACAATACAATAATTTAATAAGTTTGTTCCATTATCTCGACCAGGACCTTTAGAACAAAAAAAACTTCAGCAAGCAAGCTCTGAATTTAAGCCAAAAATAAGGCTTAGGCTGATAGCTGATTATTCGTCAACATTTGGCAAAAATTCTTTCTCTATAAGGAAGATAAAGGACAAATCTACGTTTCTAATGGACTACTTTTGTAATTTATGTACGATTTATTAGAAAAAAGTTGGCATTAATTGTGCCAAAAAAACACACGTTTTCAATGTCACCCTACGACCTTATTAGTGTATTTGCCATATGGCAACATACACTATTGGCGTCGGTCGGATGGCGGGACCTAGGGGTCGGACCAAAATTTCTCGACGTTTCATAACCTCCTAAACACTTTGGCACCATTTTTAAAAATGTTTATATATATATGTATATATATATATATTTATATATATATATATATATATACGTATATATATATACGTGCGGGCAATAACTTTCGAAAGAGTTAATTGATTTTAACGAAATTTGGCCCACGTGTTGAAATCCATCACCGCAAGAAGCCTATTTAAAATGGGCGTAATCGGGCCATTTTAAGGGTAGTTTTTAGGGGTTGAAAAATGTTTTTGGGCCCCAAAATACCGAAAAAATTCTCCGAATCGTTTCAGAATTGAAATTTAACCCTCTGGTAGTAATTAAAAAGTGTCCCTAAAATTTTAATAAAATCGGCCCGACAGGACCGGACTTACAAATTTTATGAAAACACTAGTTTGTAGATAGTGAATTATTTACTGAAAGTTGTATATAATTTGGTATAGAGGTTCGACTGATAATATTATTGCGATTAAGAAAAAAATGTGATTTTAAGGGGTGTATTAAGGAGTCAAATTTTCTATTTTGCCCAAAAACCAACTTAAGTTCGCATAATAGAGTCACACTGCTTGTATAAGCAAATACACTATATTGTCGGCAGGGTTTTGGCACTGCGACCCGGGTTTTTATTCGTACTTAGTATAAGATATACTTTTATTATAGAAAAACAATTCCAAAATTTTTTATAATATAATTTATTTATTTATGAGCGCTTTCGACGATAGTTATCTTCAAAATTTTACATAAATCGCAAAAAGGTTTAATTTTAAACGAACTAGAAAAATTTGAAATAGTTAAAAATAATATATATTTAAATACAGAAAAGAATTTGAACCTGATCTTTAACAAAGCAGAAAATAATATCTTATATAAACATAATATTATAAATTATTATAACTTATGTTATTGATTATTTAACTTTCCGTAACCTTGGATAAATAATCAGCCATTGTGACATTTAAATTTTTTAAATTTTAACAGTTTACGTTGTAAATAAAATATGTAACTCATAAATAAATAAATTATATTATAAAAAATTTTGGAATTGTTTTTCTATAATAAAAGTATATCTTATACTATTATATTTTCCAAATTTCTATACGTAAAATATTATAATTATTCGTACTTATTTCACAAAATTGTTCCATCACAAATCTAAAGTGACTCTTCCTTTTTTTAGAATCTTCAAAATATTTTCAAAAATTAGAGTAATCAACTGACAGCGGCACCTCTGCAATAGCATCTTTTAGCCTCGTAGTGTGGCACCAGCCAAAAATTGAAACGTGCGGATGATTTGAGCGAGACAGAGCTAAAGAAGGCCACACCCACAATATGTCTTTTGCCTACCTCGCCTCTTACCGCTGGGTCTCAGCACAAACTGTGTGAGAGTGATCCAGCACTGTTAAATTTACTAGATATAGATTATGACTATTGTCATTGTGACGGTACTTCCCCGTAGTGCAGCCGACCAAACCGTACACATTACACATAAAAGGCATCATCCCCCTTTTAGCCGCAGCCAAATGCACACGCCACATAATACACATGATATATTTAACCAACCCCAATTTCTCCGCCCTTAGCGTCACAGTCGTGCCAAAATACTTGCCATCACCCAAAACAAAAGAACATTAGAATTTCGACTATTATTTAATTGGAAAAAGAAACGTTCAAGGTCAATGGATCAAGGAGTAAGGAAATAGAAGAAGATATCACAGCTATAAATAATTTCGACCGATGTATGAAGTTTCAAATTTCTAGAAATACGGTTACATGACTGGTTGCTTTTTTCTGGAAACTGATCGAACATAATATAACCTGTGCGTCTTACCCACATAAGCTCACGGAGGAAGTGAAACTTCTTTAAAGCTATATGAGCACGTTTTATTGATGCGTTATCGATTTCACGTTACCAAGGTTTCTTTTATATTTCCCCATCGTGGAACCATTTCAAATTTCAAATAGATACGTCGCTGAAGAAGTTTCACTTCTAGAAGAAATGTGTCTCACAAGCTCACGGGTGAAGTGAAACTTCTTTAGAGTTATGCAATCGTTTCATTCATGCGTTATCTATTTTACGTTATATTTCTTCAACGTTGAATAATTTCTCCTTTAACATTACAGGCAATTTCGAAGAAATACCTCACTAAAACAAAAAACATGTGAACCGTACCCACATGAGATCACAATATGGGAAGTGAAACTTCTTTATTATTTTTCTCTTTTGTTTAAAGAGAAGGATTTAGCATGATTGGTGGATAGTAGATAGTATAATATTGGATCACAGTTGAATTGAGCCAGCCTATAAATAATATCAATATCATGTATTTTGTCTGCGTTTATATTTGGTAAATATGGATTCGTTCGAATGCAGGAAATTCAAACTCGTGCTCTGAATAATCACAATTCTGATAACACGTTTACAGAAATTGCGAAATATAGTTACTGCCCGTGGCTTTATAGTTACCTAACAACAAGGTTATTAGTTACAGAGGTTAACTGGTTCCGTTGAATAGTAGTGGGGGGATGGCGTCATCCAGTGGACTGCCAATTGATATAGCGTGATTATGAACGGTCTGCCAGTTGACGTAATTCCTTAACAAAGCGATCTGTGTTATTTCAATGACCTTGGGTAGATCCCACATAGAATGGTTTCCCATTCGAACACCAGCTGTTCGTCATTTTGTTTTAAATTGCTGACCATTTTAAGGGTAGTTTTATAGGAATTGAAAAATGTTTTTGAGCCCAAACATACCGCAAAAAAATCTCAGAATCGTTTCAAAATTGAAATTTGACCCAACAAGACCGGATGTACATGTTTTTTGTAAACACTAGCTTGTAGATAGTGTGTTGTTTAGTGAAGGATGTATTTAATTTGGTGCAGATATCCGAGTGATAATAATATTGTAATTCAGAAAAAAATATAATTTTAAAGAATGTATTAAGGGGGTATTCTTATGTGACCATTTCGAAAAATCGATTTTTTTTTCATATTTCAATAGTAAAACCTATCGAAAATATGCTGTGAAAAATAGAGACCGAAATTCCTAGTTTTAAATAAATTACAACTCATATAGTGGCCGACGCGCCGTAAGCGACTTGTTGGCTCTTGAAACTTTAAACGCATTTTTCTGGAAACATTATTTTCTAAAACTGTCATGGTCCTAAAAAAAAAGTATTCAACCGATTGCTTTGAAATTTGTATATGTTCTTCTACTCATTAATGGTTATCGTCCGTACTAAAATTGCTTATTTTCGAAAATATTTTCTTATTTTTTTAAACGATTTTTAACAAAAAAATTAACAAAAAACACAAACTTTTTTTCTACAGTCCGCCATTTTTTTTTTTTTAATGAAATTGATTAATTTTAGTAGGGACGATAGCGACATCCCTACTGAACAATGATCCATTCCATTTTTTTATTTCAGACAACATGAACAGCCGCTATTAGCATGACCAGTGACCTGCTATTTTTTAGTGTCCAATTTAATTTAAAAAAAATATATATAAAAAATGTAAAATAAGAGAAAAAAAAAATTTTATAGTTTAAGATACAAAAAAAAACATATAAAAAAATTAAAATGATTGAATGTTATTGTCGTCTAAAAAAAAATTCCCTAAAGAGGTAAAATTTATGCGTTCACATAAGGGGTTAAATTTTTCATTTTGGTCAAAAACAAACTTAAAGTCGCGCTATCTGCATTAGCAAGGTTTTGGCACCGCGACCCGAGTTTTTTGTTTTGTAGACTACATCCCTGGAGTTTGATTTCTCCCGACTCAGCCTGTGTAGGAATATTTTGGTAAAAATACAATTTTAATAATTTCATATAAAAGCAATAGATTTAGCAGAAAGGATCGTACATTTAAAACCGCTATATACATAAAACATAAAAATCTGAGATATTCCTCATTGAAATAGCGTAGCGGAACCCGCAGGTTTTACATAAATTTACTAAAAACAGAAATGACCGAGACGCAAAGCCAGTAATGCCACCTGTCCAGCCATAATGAAGACATTTCTATTCCATATTTTTATTTTTTGAATCTAAAATACGCCCCGAAAACACTAGACGGATATCATTTTCATAAATAAATAATAAAATATACAGCAAACAAAAAACAATCGTGTCATTTTATTTATTCGTATTTTGAAACCAATGGATTTATTTAAAATAAAGTGTCACATGACTGAAAATTATTACAGCGAAATAAAATAATGGATTCTATTTCGAAAACAACGGAATACTGTATTTTAAACGCATGTGATTTACTAATCGTGATTTGAAATATCATTTATAGATATAACAAATATAGTAGATTATGTATCGCGTTTGAAATGCTAGGTATTAGAATGAGCAAGACGTAGTGACAACACGAGTGATTAATATGGCACGCCGTTTTCCTATTTTATAGTAGCAGGAAAATTATCATAACATTAAAAGTCAAAACAAAAAATATTTTTTTTTGTCAAATAATTAAAATAGAACATTAATTTTGTATCTATATATAAACTGTTTTTAATTATTATTACGTCACACGATAAAAAAATATGTTCCTTAGTTTAAATTGTTTTTTTAACACCAGAACGTATTAAGAAATATTTAAAAAAAAACCGTCTTGCCTTCTGTAAATGTTTTAACTAAACACACAACAAACTACCCTTAAGCAATTACAGAACAGATTTCATCCCTTATTATGCCTATTAATGTTGCATTAGTATTAAATTAAGTATTTAAATACTACCCCTGAATTTAACCACACATTTCCTGGACACAATTTAAACGCCATGCCGCTTGTTGACTTTTTTATAAGAACTGCGCTTAAAAGTTGGAAAAAAGATCAAATGTAATCCAATATTTAGATGGTGGTGGGACAGGCGTTTTACAGTATCGGAAAAAGAGTGATGCATGTACTTATTCCCTCGCGACAGAAGTTATACTTCTCTGGCGATAATTGATATTCACATTTTCGTTAAAGATGTTAGAGATGGGAAAAACGGGTCTTTTTAGTGATCTGCATCTTTGTATTTGGATCCCGTATGTGAACCGGCTCAGTGAACCGGTTCAAAAAGAGCCGAGTTCTGAATATGTCACTGCAGTCTGCCACTGAGTTACCTAGTTCAGTCAATCATATCCCGACCTGTATAGAATCAAGAATACATAGCCAAACATGTGATGCATGAGTCATTTGAGCTGACAGATGCATCAAAGCAAGAAGTGATACGTAAGTGTAAAATGTGCTTGTGTGTGTTAAGTGTTTCACTGAGTTATGCGGATCCGTTGATCCGTCGGCTCAAAAAAAAGTGAGTCGGCTCTCACGGATCTTCTGTCGGAGTCGGCTCTTTGAACCGGTTCAGATGTACGATGTTTATCAAAATAAAATGTTATATTTTTCCATACTTAATGCTACAATCATCCCCCGATACAGTGTGTAGTTAAGTGGTTAGTTTAAGTTATTTAATCAATATAAGGGTAGTTTAACACATTGTTTAAACTTTTAAGGGCTGTGTTTACACACTGATGACATTGATTTAGCCCCGCGGGATCTGTTTGACTGTTTAGAGTGCCTCCACCGACATCAACCCCCGATCACTTCAGAAGCGGCAACTGTTTCAACCCCTGTAAGTACTTGAATCAACACAATTGCAGATGCAGAAGATTTTAACAACTTACAAGACTTATTCAGAAATTATTAATTTCATTATCGTCGTTTACTTTCTGAAAATCTTCACATCTTAGATAGATATTACAGAATATAATAATAATAATAATGCGTTTAACGTCCATTTCTCGACTTTATGTCATAACAGACGCCATTCGCACCATTACTATTTTTCCATCTACCAGACTTCCCGTTATTTTTCTACATTTTTAAAACTTCAACTTATGTAATAGCAATGGGCGAATGAAGGAATTATGGGAAATTAGAATAAGGTAGGTAATTTTTGATCTAGGAGTTTGATAGGTAATCGGCCATGGCCTCAAATAAGGAACCATCTCGATATTTATCTGGAATTAATTGAGGGAAACCATGGAAAACCTCAATCAAGATGGTCGGTACAGGAATTACCGTTTCTCGGCGAGAGGCAGTAGGAAAAAGTCTCAGTCACATCTGCCCCCGCCGGGATTCGAACCCGGACCTCCCGAATGCGAGTCTAGTGCTGTCACCACTACTCTACCCAGCTCTGTGATATTACAGAATATAGACAACTAGGTGACCCGTGCGAATACTTTGCAGTAACGTAATATAATAGGTGGAAATAAACTTTATTCTATTCTATTCAGACTACGTCACTTAATATTACCGACAATTGTTAAAATAAACAGACTTTCACCACATGGCAAGATTTATTTTATTCTATTCTATTCAGAGACTTCAGCGCCACAACGTCACTTAATATTACCGACAATTGTTAAAATAAACAGATTTCCACCAGACGGCGACATTTGTTTGTTTTTTTTAATATTATTTTCTGTAATGAAATTTTTCAAAAATTTAAACTGTAATTTTTCAATGAAAACAGTAATTTTAGAATATTAACTAATTTTTTGTTATTAGAGAGAAAAATAATCTCCAAAATGGCGTATCAAACATTAATTTTGATACAGCATTAAGGGAGATATTTCATATCGACAAAAAACATCTTTGAGAAATAAAATACCGATTCAAAACAAAATTCATAAGCGCGACAAAACATTACGTCATAACAAATGTCAAATGTCATTTTTAATTTCAAAAAGGTCATTAAAAATACACAGGTGACCTCGTTAATGAATGACGTCAGCTTATCAGCAACGCCATATCAAAATATAGTTCAACTGGATGAAACCACCTGTTCAAGAAACCTTTACAAAATGTTTTTTCATGAACAGTGTACACAGTTATTGGAAACGATCTCACGGTAAACAGAAAGAGAGAAAAGACCAGTCAGAAAACGAGAGAGACATACATATTCGCGCATAATGTAGAATTTAGAGATGGGCAATTTTGACTGATTTGCATAATTTTACACTTTTAGTTCGAAATAGGTCAGTGCTTACACTTTTATATAACAAACGCAGTAATTTTTGGTGCCTAAGATTTTAGAACTGATTTCAACTATATTTGAGGCGCTCTACTTTTTTAGATAAGTGTTTTTTAACGTGCAGTTATATGGTAACTTAATGAATTAACACCTACGTGTAATAAGCATAGCTATAAAACAGAAACTAACTCTATGATTAGTTAACATAATATGTCTATAGACAATTCCACCCTAAAAGTTAATTCATTAACTTTGGGTCTATATACGTTGAAATTTTTACATTTTCAAATTGACAGGGGATTAGCAACCAGAGAAGCAACAACTTCTAACTAATAACGCTGTACCTTGAGTATGGTTGCTGAAATTTAGTCAGACTGCATTAAGTGAATAAAAAATCTGTTATAAAGTTCTCCTAAAATGTGTCCTTCTTCTATACAAACGAAGGCAGGGTCCTTAATAAGTTTTCTTATATTTGTTTCCATTACCGAGCTGAGTAGAGTAGTGGTGACAGCACTAGACTCGCATTCGGGAGGTTCGGGTTCGAATCCCGGCGGGGGCAGATGTGGCTGGGAGTTTTTCCTACTGCCTCTTGCCGAGAAACGGTAATTCCTGAACCAGCCATCTTGATTGAGGTTTTCCATGGTTTCCCTCAATTAATTCCAGATAAATATCGAGATGGTTCCTTATTCAAGGCCATGGCCGATTACCTATCAAACTCCCAGTTCAAAAATTACCTATCGTGTCCTAATTTCCTATAATTCCTTCATTCGCCCATTGCTATTAGTTAAGTTGAAGTTTCAGAAATGTCGAAAATAACGGGAAGTGGTAAAATGGAAAAAAGTAATGGTGCGAATGGCGTCTGTTATGACATAATAGTCGACAAACGGACGTTAAACGCATTATTATTATTATATTTGTTTCCATTGTGTGGAACACATTTCAAACTTCGTTTTGAGCTGTCAATAAATAGGCGCCGTTCATCTGGAATGCCAGTAATAATTACTAGGTACAAATAACAGTCATCGATAATTATCGAACGATTTTCGTCAGTATCGTCGATAATCGCCCATCTCGAGTAAAATCTCAACCTAAACAAGTGAACGACTAACGAGTGGCGTCCAGGGTGGTTGGCGTATCACTTTGACTGCACTAACAAAGCTCCCTGCGTCCACCCGTCAGCACCGGTGTTCCTATAGCCACCAGAACCCGTATTCGCAACAACTTGGACCCAGCAGCCTTGCACACTGTATACCTCCCAAGATTGCTTTCAACTACCTCCATATATAACCAACAGCAAAACAATGCCCTTATGTTCGATACATACACAAATACGTTTCGCGCAGATATATTTTAGTGTACGAGTTTTGTAAACATCAACACAAAAGTCACTGAAGTCGAAAGTGCTTCGTTTCTTTTTATAGGATTCCGTACATCCGATGAAAAAACGGAACCATGCGCGAGAGCTTTAGGAATCGATCTCGGAAAAGCATCTACGATCTGAATTTACTTGAAACACTATAAAATAATCGCGACTCGTCGGCGCAATGGCCACTTACAAGTACCTACATATCACAGCGTCAAGATGGGAAAAACGGGTCTTTTTAGTGATCTGCATCTTTGCATCTGGATCCCGTATGTGAGCCGGCTCACTGAACCGGTTCAAAAAGAGCCGACTTCTGAAAATGTTACTGCAGTTTGCCAGTGAGTTACCTAGTTCAGTCAATCATATCACGACCTGTGTAGAATCAAGAATGCATAGCCAAACATGTGATGCATGAGTCATTTGAGCTGACAGATGCAACAAAGCAAGAACTGATACGTAAGTGTAAAATGTGCTTCTGTGTGTTAAGTGTTTCACTGAGTTATGCGGATCCGTTGATCCGTCGGCTCAAGAAAAAGTGTGTCGTATCTCACGGATCTTCTGTCGGAGTCGGCTCTTTGAACCGATTCAGATCTGAGTTACCCAACTCTAATCCGATGAAAAAACGGAACCCTTATACGCGAGAGCTTTGGGAATCGATCGCGGAAAAGCAACTACAATCTGAATTTCTTTAAAAGACTACAAAATAATCGCGATTCGTCTGCACAACACTGAAGTCGAAAGTGCTTCGGTTCTTTTTATAGGGTTCCTTACATCCGATGAAAAAAACGGAACCATGCGCGAGAGCTTTAGGAATCGATCTCGGAAAAGCATCTACGATCTGAGTTTACTTGAAACACTATAAAATAATCGCGACTCGTCGGCGCAATGGCCACTTACAAGTACCTACATATCACAGCGCCATCTATCTAATAATTAGGTTACAGCTTATTTTCTACGAATCTACAGAACGAAAAAAGTTGAAATTTGGTAGATATATCGAGTTAGATGACCCTATCACGGACGTATAGCGTAAATAAACTCCGATTTCGGAAGTTAATTTGGGGACCAAATTAGAAAATTAAAAAAAAATCGTTTTTAACTGCAAATTCAAACAAAGTCATATCTGCCCCTACGCCGGGATTCGAATCCGGTGTCTTCCGAATGCGAATCTGATCACTTATTTTACACCACTCGGTAAAATCGTTTCAATCTGGTCAGCACAAATGCAATCCAAAGATTTACAGAACTTCCAAACAGTTTTCACATAAAATATCCATGGCTTGCTAAGATACCTATTCTGCATATAATGGGTAAATAGCCAGTCACATGGGTCAACGCAGTTGCCACACAAATCGATTACTTTTGTGAATTCAAAATTGTCTTGTTCAAGTAATACGAACCACATATAATGGTCAATTATTGTTTATAAGAACTAGAATTACGTAAAATCAGGTTCCAGAGTTGTGATCTGAAAGATGTTTCAGAGAAACAATACAAAAATATGAGGACTTTGAAGAACCTGATTCTTGAGAGCCAGTTCAATTATAAGAAGATCAAAATTTGGTCTTCTAATTGAAAGGTACAAAAATTAAAGGGGGTAAAATTCGACATAAAAAATGAAATATAGTAAGACATCGCTTGACGCGGGAGATTCAATAAGTTCCTGCGCTCTACGAAACAGCGCTAAACGAGGTAATACGTAAATCATACGCATAAGTGAAACAGAATCGAGAATAAGAAAAATTGCTTTTTTTCTTTGTTTAATTTATTGTTAATTATAGATTTATTTATTGCTAATATCGATTTTTGTTTCTTATTAACAACTATAGCAAATTATATAGTTATTGTTTAGGAAAATTATCTCAGTTTAGTTAGAGTTATTTTCGGGTCTACGTAGCTATCGGTTATAATTGACGAATAGCACCGAGCTGGGTAGAGTAGTGATGACAGCACTAGACTCGCATTCGGGAGTTACGGGTTCGAATCCCGGCGGGGGCAGATGGGGCTGGAACTTTTCCCTACTGCCTCTCGCCGAGAAACGGTAATTCCTGTACCGGCCATCTTGATTGGGGTTTTCCATTGTTTCCCTCAATTAATTCCAGATGAATATCGAGATGGTTCCTTATTTGAGGCCATGGCCGATTACCTATCAAACTCCTAGTTCAAAAATTTCCTACCTTATCCTAATTTCCTATAATTCCTTCATTCGCCCATTGCTATTACATAAGTTGAAGTTTTTAAAATGTAGAAAAATAACGGGAAGTATGGTAGATGGAAAATTGTAATGGTGCGAATGGCGTCTGTTATGACATAAAGTCGAGAAACGGACGTTAAACGCATTATTATTATTATAATTGACGAATGGCAAACGCGAAGGTGGCCCGTTCGACCATCAACGCAAAACATATGTAACATGTCCCGCTGGGTAACACAGCAGCGCCGGTTGATATCAAATGTTCCATAACTGTCATAACATGTTACATTCCGACATTCATCTTCGAAACGACGCGGGGATATATGCCGCGTCTGAAGACACCTGAATCTCCCTTCGACTTGGCTACAGTTGTTTCGAGATAACCTGGCATTCATACTTCATCATCAAAACAACACATCATCAAATATCTATACTATTATAAAGAGGAAAAAGTTTCTAGGTTTATAAATTATAAATATTTTAGAGGAATTAGGATCAATGAAATTAAAAGACAAATTATTATTTCACAACGTTTCGTATTAAATTAATACTTCATCAGGTGATCTAAAATAAAATAACAAGACAATTTAACAACCAATAATAAAACAAATAAATAAATATTATATATATATATATATATATATATATATATATATATATATATATATATATATATATATATATATACATTTTTCAAAAAGTTTCTAGGTTTATTTGTAGGGGGTAATTACTCAAGCAATTCTAACAATTCTTTCACTGATAAAAAATTACACTGTCTCCGAATTAACTCGCTAAATTTGAATGCACGGCGTAGTATAATGATCTCGATGTCCTAAAGATATGCTGGTAAATATTTATTATGCAATAATTCATTCTCGAATGAATTATGGTCTAGAATGTTGGGGTGGTGCATACTTTAACACTTTCAAATCTGTCAGTATTCTGCAAAAGAAAATAATACGCACTATTCTATTTAAAAAATCGTACGAGCATAGCCTCCCACTTTTCCGAGAGCTCAATATTTTGCCAATAAGAAAATTATATGTATGTAAAATTTTGAAAATTCTTTTTGACAACACTATTAATGTTAATTCACAAACAACTTATTGTTTTAGAAAATTAAATGTCTTTGTGCCTAGGCCTTACAAAACCATTTTTCAGAGATTCTTTTTATTTACTGCGCCAAATATTTTTAATAAGTTGCCCATCAATATAAAATCTGCAGAAAATAAAAATCAGTTCATGAAGAACTTAAAAATTTGGTTATCGTTGCACAATGATCCAGAAATATTATTTTCTACAGTTCAGTAATAAAGTATAAGTAATAGCCTAGAATTGTTTAAAATTATAATTGTAACAACCGAACAATCATTATGTTTACAACCCAATGTAATGTCATATAATGCCTGTAAGCTATACTGTTTTTTTGTTTTATGTGTAATGAAACACGTTCATTTATGTTTATGAATTCGCTACTGCCACAGGATTACCTTAAGTAGCGTTAATAAATTTATGTATTTATATAATATTAATAAAATTTATTCTTATTCTTATTCTTATTCTTATAATGATATAGACGCTAATGACCTCAGATGGTGAGCGTCTATAATCTACAATCTCTCTCTGTCTCTATAATGATACTGAATCGCTAAATATTTATATTTTGGCTCCTCCGTTACAAGCCCCAATTCTCAGGTTAGTATAATCTGAGAACTGGTAAAAATCTCAATTGGATTTTTTAAAATTGATACCTAAGAAATTTAAAACTGTGAATCGGTACTAGACTCAAATAGTCTTGGAAAATTTAAACGATAGGTTTTTATAGCATCATGGGCAGTTTAAAAAATAAAATTAAACCTCCTTCAAAAAAGCCAAGAGATTTTGAAGCCGGCGCCAATTTTATAACTAAAACTGTTTTTTTAAATGGGTGTCGACTTCAAACTTTTCTTACTTTCTTTTTTTTTAGTTAGTCTTTTGAAGGATTTTCAATTTTTTATTTTTTACTTTTTAGTAGATTTGCAAAATGTTGTTTGCATGTTATTAAATATTAACCGATAACTCTTTTGATATTTGATTACTCAACTTAAAACTAGACATGTATATATAAAAAAAACGACTGATCCGATTTAAGCAAAATGTGTGTAGGTTCACCCTGAAGGTATACTCTAAATAGAAAAAAAAGTAATTAAAATCGGTTTACAACCGATGGGGATATCACGTACATTATACAAAAAATACGGTTCGAATTGAGATATTCATCTTTTTGAAATCTGTTAAAAATATAGATCGACAATAATTATAAAGATGATTTGAGGATTTAGGATCAATAACTTAGTCAAGACGAATTATCATTCGCAACGTTTCGTATCCTATATTGATACTTCATCAGGCGCTCATTATTAACTCTCTTAACATAGTTAAGCCAGTTAAGAGAGTTAATTATGAGCTCCTGATGAAGTATCAATATAATAATAATATTTTATTTGCTTTGCCAATCAAGGACAGTAGTAGGTCCGTCAAGGACTCAATCATTCATAACTTAAAAACTCATCCAATTTGTAGAAAGCGTTTTATAATAAAAATTCTCTTAAGTGTTTTTTAAACTTCGACAGTTTATATCGCATTGTTTAATATTTTGAGGTAATTTATTATAAACAGCAATACCTAAACTATTTGGGGATTTCATGGAGACGGTTAATCGATTAAAAGGAACTCTAAATTCAGATTTTGATCTGGTATTTAAGTTATGAATATCCGAGCTCTTGATGAACCTACTAAGGTTCTTAAAAACATAAGTTGACAGTTCATAAATTAGTATGCAAACTAATGTAAGTATTTTATATTTCTTAAATATATCTCTGCAACTTGTTCGCTGCGACACACCAGCAATACATCTGACAATTTTCTTTTGGCAGATAAATACACCATTTGCTTGAGAAAACATACCCTAAAAGTAAATAGTGTATAGTGTAGGATACGAAACGTTGCCAATGATAATTCGTCTTGACTAAGTTATTGACTCTAAATCAGCTCTAATCATCCATATGATTATTTATCATCAAGGATCTGATCTATATATCTATTTAAAATAGATCCAAAAATTTTGTCATACTCAAGAAAAAATTGGATCCTTGGCACTTTGGTTTATTAAAGCTGAGGCTAGAAAATATTTATTCTTTCAGAAAACGTTTCCATTGCTCGGCTCACCAACTGATGATTGAATTACATGTACTCGTAGGTATGGTTGAAAACAGACCATTAAATTAAATATAACATATGCAAAACGTACGGTTGGGGAGATGCTGATAGGCATGCATCTCTCCGTTTCAACTGCGGTCACGCTGTTCAGCCATTCGGCTTCTCCCGAATTACCAGAGAAGCACTGAGGCCGCAAAATTGGAAAAGATCGAAACGTCGCGAATGCAGGCTCTCGAACGAGGAAGACAATATAGTCTTTAATTCATCTTTAAAGTTCAATTCCAAAATATGTATAATAATAGAAATTAATTTCACGGGTAATTGGAATAAAAAATCAATTTAAACACTTATTGATTGCAACGTTTCGTCTTTATTAAATCAAGACTTTTTCAAGCTCTGGAATTTTTTTTTTTTTTTTTTAGTGCCAAAAACAATTTTCAATTTTCTGTGATGTATATTTAATCTTAAAAAAAAAACTTCGGAGAAGTAAAAATTGGTTCTGTGCTAAATTCAAAGACTTGCGGTGACTCGCTCTCAAGATTACGACTTAAACAAAAAAGAATACAGAATTTCGAGGCAGGCAAGAAATTCAAATCAAGCCTGGAAATTCTGTGCCTAAGATGTAGAAAAAAAATTAGTTCCGAGGCAGACAAGGAATTGAAATCCAACCTCGAAATTCTGTGCTCATAAACCTTCAAGAGCAAGAGCAAAAAAAAAATGCACAGATGGCGTTTTTTTAGTGGTAGCTTGACAAATAAATATGGAGCTGGGCACACGCCACCTGTGCATTTTTTTTTGCTCTTGCTCTTGAAGGTTTATGAGCACAGAATTTCGAGGTTGGATTTCAATTCCTTGTCTGCCTCGGAACTAATTTTTTTTCTACATCTTAGGCACAGAATTTCCAGGCTTGATTTGAATTTCTTGCCTGCCTCGAAATTCTGTATTCTTTTTTGTTTAAGTCGTAATCTTGAGAGCGAGTCACCGCAAGTCTTTGAATTTAGCACAGAACCAATTTTTACTTCTCCGAAGTTTTTTTTTTAAGATTTCACGTCTTTTTCCAAAGTCTAAGGCTTTTTTTATTTTGCCTCCAAAATAAAAATATGTGCGTTCTTAGAATTAAGAGGCCATTTTCTTTTCTTACCGGTTTGATCTTTTATATAAATTATACGATATAAAAAAATAATTAAACACAACAATTCTGAAAATAAATATTCTGTATATATGAAAAACCCCCAAACGCAATACAAAACCACCAAAACGCAATATAAAACCCCCCAAATGCAATATAAAACACCCAAAATGCAATATAAAACCCCCAAAATGCTATATAAAACCCCCAAAATGCAATATAAAACCCCCAAAATGCAATTAAAACCCCAGAATGCAATATAAAAACCCCAAAATGCAATTAAAACCCCCAAAATGCAATATAAAACCCCCAAAATGCAATATAAAACCCCCAAAATGCATTATAAAATCCCCAAAATGCAATATGAAACCCCCCAAATGCAATATAAAACCCCCAAAATGCATTATAAAACCCCCAAAATGCAATATGAAACCCCCAAAATGCAATATAAAACCCCCAAAATGCAATATAAAACCTCCAAAATGCAATATAAAACTCTCAAAATGCAATATAAAACCCCCAAAACGCAATATAAAATCTTCAAAACGCAATACAAAACCTCCAAAACGCAATATAACCTCCCAAAATGAGTACCACTTGTATTGATATTATGGGTTTTCGTATGCCGTACCAAACTACATTTATGACGAAACTTTTCTTGACAAATGTCACATCCAAAAGTTGATATTTGCGAGACTTTTGTCACCACTAATTACTAAAACAAGAAAATAATTTATTTTTATAATATAAAAGAAAATTGGAAACTAATGTAAATAAATATCATGTAAAAAACGAAACAATTGAAAAAAAACAAAATTTACACACGTCGGTCCCGGGATCCGAACTCTGCTCACCCAAGCTATGAAGCAATGTAGACGCTCTAGACCGCTCGGCTATCTAGCTTACTGCCTTAAGCACCTTATACTATGTATACTACTGTAAATATATGTCGTACGAAAATTTGGTAAGAGCGTATATAAAACTTGGAAACTAACGTTATTTACACGGCGTTATATGGGAAAGACTCAAAATCAATGTATAGTAATCTCTTAGAGATCTAGGGATGGGCTGTTTTTGCGTTTAATGTACGAAATTTATTTTTCATTTATTTTTCATTTATTTTTCATGTGCGGAATTTAGCACAGAAAAAATCTCTAACGAGATTCTTCAATTTAAATTCAAAAAATTTTAATAATTATACTGACCTCTAACGAAAATTAGTTAAACTGAGCAACTGTCATACTATAATTATAGTTGACTGTGAAAATAATATAAATAAAATAATAAAAAAAAGAAGATATTATTTTCTACAATTTTCAATTTTATTGATTTTTGTAATGCAAAATTGCCTTTTATATCAAAGTTTTATTATAATTTAAACATGCTGAGGTTAGTCACATTATTGTTTCTTTTTAGTAAATTGATTGTTAATTTTTGTAAAAAAAAATTTTTTTCCAGAGCTTGAAAAAGTCTTGATTTAATAAAGACGAAACGTTGCAATCAATAAGTGTTTAAATTGATTTTTTATTCCAATAACCCGTGAAACTAATTTCTATAGTCTTTAATATTTTTTGTTCCAATATATATTTTTAACGTGGAAGGAAAGTTTGGTTGAGGAATAGTTGAAAAAAAAGAAGCTTTACCGATGTTTCGCAGGCTAGTCAAAGGGTGGTAAATTGTACTAATCTTAAATACATGATGATAATCTATGGATTACTAATAATTTGTATAAAAAACACACAATACTTTTCATTTAAATAGTTTTGACTAGCCTGAGGCCCTGAAGATGGAAACGTAGGCCACAAGCGAAACATCGAGGAAGACAATTTTCTAATCGATTCATAATTGCGAAAAATTTGAAAAATAAATTTGATCTGTTTCGTTGTATAATTATAGAAAAAAATGTTCTGGTAGTCTTAGGATTACCGGTAGACATTAAATGATGGGTTGATGGGTTTCATCAATCTTCAAATGGTTGACATTTTCTAAGTTCTCGCCCGATTTCTTTGATCAAATGATGGGCCTGTGTCTTGAGTTATTAATTAATTGAGTTATTAATTAAATTTTAGCGTACTTTTTTCTATCAGACGCGTTAGTGTTAAGAAAATCTGAGATTTGTTTATATTTTTCCCAATATCGCAAAACTTTTCATATTTTCATGAGTTTTACAAATCTGCCACTTTTTATAACACCATGCGCTATTTGACCCGTTGATGATATATACAGAACTTATATAGAAACTGTCAAGCTAGGGATGTCAGAAGTACCAAAAAGTATCGATATATATCGTATCGATATTTTTTTCAAGTATCGATATTGGTACCGATATATTTTTTAAAAAATATCGATATATCGGTACAATTTCAAAGAGAATATTGACACTCGAAGAAATTTAGTATACATATTGGCTAGCTTAATATAATCTCAAATAGCAATTAACGGACATTATTTTTAATAAATCAAGTAATAAATAATTAGGTATCTGAAATTAAAAACCACGATAAGTTTTTTTTTTTGTTTATTAATCAAATGTCTAATACGTGTAGGAGCAGATAATTTTAGAGATTAATCGAACAATTTAAGCCAGGGATGGTGAACCTATGGCATGCATCTTAAAAACACCATAACTTCTAAACGAATAAATATCCAGATGTGGGATTGGTTGGTATCGATTTAGCGCACGACTTTTTGGTTACGAAAGATTTCATTTGTATAAGCACTTCTTTTTTACAAATAGAAAAAGCAAGAAGAACCTTCTCTTGTTTTAAAATTGCGAAAATGTTGAAAAATAAATTAAATTTGGTTCGTTTTAGAGATCAAATATACTTAGAGAAAAAATCACTCTGAATTGATTCCGACCATTCGCAATCCTGCATTTCTTTTAATTCCAGAGATATAACCGTTTTTGATCGAATAACCGCTTTGCCACCGCGTATTACCTGTTTTAGAAAATTCATTACCGCGGTTTTCACATCCAATTTTAACCGATCGTGTCCAGTTTCAGTCATAAACTGATATTTGGTTTGACTGCTTGATTATCGATTAGAAGAGAAATTTCGATTTGAATTAATACGCCCCTGCAAAGGAAACAACAACAGAACACACCAACAATAACATGTTAATATTTCACGTATACTGTACATGAGATACGTCCACAAAATATATGCACGACATACTAACAGGGGTACCCAAACAGTTCATACGTGTCCTCAATTTTTTTTTAATTCAAGTGAACATCAAAGAAAATGTTAGGTTTGAAAAAATGTACAGTAAGACTTCGTTTAATGCGGAAGATATAGTACGTGCCATGGATCTAAAAGGCTCGGAAGTTAGATGCAATGGAGGCTTGCGCAGGTACAATTGGTTGAAAAACTACAAACTTGCGCTATATTCTTATTTTTAATTTTTCTTTTATCTAAAGATCTAATTCCTTGCATAAAGTCATCCAAAAAGCTATTTTTCGTGCTTGTCTATGCAAAACTGTATCAATTAACAATTAAAGAAACAACTTAACAATAGCGTACTGGACTGTCCCTTAGAGCAGGAAAGCGACAAGTGACACGACAACCAGCGATAACAAATCGCCGACGAGCGCACGTTTTATGCCGGTAACTGGGAGGTGGTGGGAATCTCCCTTTCCCACAAAACAACCAGGACGGCTCTAAAATACGCATTTAGAACCTTTTAGAACCGTGGCGCGTATTATGACCATTTAATTCACCTCCGAGTATCCCATACCCAAGAGTGCTGCTCTTGGAAATTAACACTTTCTACTCAAAGTTCTGAATTCAGCGAAGCGTCCACCGTTTGAGGACCGTCCGTCTCCTGCGCACACAATAATACATACGTTTTTGATATCTCAATCCGTACGTGTAAACGAGAGCGCCCCGCGTTGCCAGGGTAACCTCGTGTCGGTCGGACGCAGAGCGCACGCGCTGCTCCGTTCCGTCTCTGTCGTGACCGCACGCCGGTCGCATAGCGCGCGCTCTCTCCTCGCGACGCTGTCTGATCCGGTGCATGATTGATACCGCACGGCACGCGTTGCCATGGCGACTGCATCTCTGCGGGCCTGCATCCACCCCACGGCACTATCTCGCTGCTGCGACCGTATTATAATATATGAACGGGGGCGGCGCAGACCCGTGCGTGTCGCGGGGACCTGATCAACAGCGCCGTTCCTAGCCCTTGATCAGGGCAGAGCGAGATTGTCTTCAGCGTCTTTTATTCGACGCTTTCACTTCACATAAATTGTACTTTTAGTCGGAGAGCTGATGACATCCGTTTCATGAAATGTTTGATTCAGGTAGAAATTTTATACAATAGGACACATAGTTAAGATATATAGGTAAATTAGTGTTTGCTTGTCCTACCTGGGTACGCCAGGTACAGCGCATATAGGAAAGGTTTAAAAATATGTGCCAAAAAAAGTGTTTGATTCAAAAGCCAACAAGTACTATTCGAAAGCTAAGTTGATTTTAAAAAACCCGGGTCGCAGTGCCAAAATCCTGCCGGCAATATAGTGTATTTGCTTATACAAGCAGTGTGGCTTGATTATGCGAACTTTAGTTGCTTTCTGGGCAAAATAAAAAATTAGACTCCTTAATACACCCGTTAAATAACATTTTTTTTTTCTTAATTGCAATATTATTATCAATCGAACCTCTATACTAAATTATATACACCTTTCAGTAAATAATTCATATAATCTGCTAACAAGTTTTTTCATAAAATTTGTAAATCCAGTCCTGCCGGGCCGACTTTATCAAAATTTTAGAGACACTTTTTAATTACTACCGGAGGGTTAAATTTCAATTTTGAAACGATTCGGAGAATTTTTTCGGTATTTTGGGGCCCAAAAACATTTTTCAACCCCTAAAAACTACCCTTAAAATAGCCCGATTAGGCCCATTTTAAATAGGCTTCTTGCGGTGATGCCAAATTTCGTTAAAATCAATTAACTCCTTCGAAAGTTATTGCCCGCACACATTTTTAAAAATGGTGCCAATGTGTTTAGGAGGTTATGAAACGTCGAGAAATTTTGTGCCGACCTCTAGGTCCCGCCATCCGACCGACGCCAATAGTGTATGTTGCCATATGGCAAATACACTAATTAATAAATAAATGAGGCAATCACTTTTGAAGGGGTTAACATTAAACCAAAATATCCCAAACTTGAATTTTCAAAAATGATAAAAATAAGTGATTGATTCACGCTGAAATTTTTATAGCAACTTCATTAGATATAAATTAATAATACTGACTCTACCAACAGTAATAGAATATTAAACAAAATGAAATTACTTGCAATTACTGTTCAAATTAATTTTTTATTTATAAGACGTTTCGACCAACCATTTTGGCCCTTTTCATTTTTAGTGTATTTGCCAAAATTGATATTTAACCCTCTGGTAGTAATTAAAAAGTATCCCTAAAACTTTAATAAAATCGGCCCGACAGGACCGGACTTACAAATTTTATGAAAACACTAGTTTGCAGATAGTGAATTATTTACTGAAAGTTGCATATAATTTGGTATAGAGGTTCGATTGATAATAATATTGCAATTAAAAAAAAATGTTATTTTAAGGGCTGTATTAAGGAGTAAAATTTTTTATTTTGCCCAAAAACCAACTTAAGTTCGCATAATAAAGCCACACTGCCTGTATCAGCAAATACACTATATTGTCGGCAGGGTTTTGGCACTGCGACCCGGGTTTTTTTAATTAAAATTAAAAAATTAAAATTAAAAAATTGAAAAGGACCAAAATGGTTGGTCGAAACGTCTTATAAATAAAAAATTAATTTGAACAGTAATTGCAAGTAATTTCATTTTGTTTAATTTCATTAGATATATTTAAAAATATTGGCAAAAAGCCAGACACTTTTTATTGCACTTATTATACTTCTGCTTCCTACCGCCCTTTGCCACCTGGCTCCTAGAGCGACCGCTTCTCCCGCTCTACCCCAGGGAGTCGCATTCACTTGTTCGGACGAAAAAGTAATAGAACATTTGATTAAAACAAATACGCAGTTGTGTATCCGAAGAGGTCTGTATTGCCGGACGACAGTATGGAAGTTTAAAACTGAGGGAGAGAGAGATTATAGACGCTCAACATCTGAGGTCATCAGCGTCTAGGTAGTAATATAGCGTAGCTAATATAGGAAAGTATGAATTATCCTTTTCTCACAAGCGAGCGAAGCTTGAGAGTTGAGAATTTTATATCGGTTTCACTGCAAAAGTGTACACGCTTCTGCAAAAAGATGGCTCTTTATAGGTGGTCATTTTGTTACCTTTAACGCTATATCAAACGACTATTCATGCAATGCCCTCCAGTCTCTGGTCAAACCAATTCCAGAATGCACAAACTTACAAATAAAAAAAACTTAAATACACGATTTAAACTTGCAACACGAAGGATATCGAAATATAGGATTCTATTTTTTTGTTAGGGTATTTGCCAATGACGTCAATAGTGTATGTGGCTGGCACCTTCATTTAAAAATAATAATAGTAACTTATTTGGATAGCCAAAAGTTGGATACAAAAAAAATAGTCAAGCGCGAGTCGAACTCGCGAGAAGAGGGTTCCGTACTACTCCATTTCCCATGAGTACTTTAAGACTTAAGATTTTCGTTTAGGTTTTCCTGTAAACTATGGATGCGACCCGACACTCCCTATTTTTTTCCAAATTTTAGGCTCAGTAGTTTCGGAGATAAGAGGGTAATGGGTCAATTTCCATATATTTTCTTAAATAACTTCGAAACTATTTATTTTAAAATTATAAAAAACATATTTTTGTGACCCTTACTGCAAGCCCTTTCATTTGATATGTCACGTGGTACAGTTTGCAAAACTTTTTTTTATTTCCTAATTTGCCCCCCAAAAATGACCTTTATGTTCAAAATTTATTTATTTACGTTATACGCCCGTCTTTGGGCCACCGGCTTACATATGTGTACCAAATTTCAACTCAATCGGTCCAGTAGTGTCGGAGCAAATTGGCTGTGACAGACGGATGGACAGACACCCGAATGATCTTATAGGAGTTCCGTTTTTTTCTTTTGAGGTAGGTACAGAATACTAAAAAGTAAATATTTCACACAATAATAAAATCGAATAATAAAATCGAACTAAAATATTTTTTAATAGAAAACAGTATCACGGGTAATTGGAATGATGAAAATAAATCAATTTAAACACTCATTGATTGCAACGTTTCGTCTTTTATTTAATTAAGACTTTTTCAAGCTCTAAAAAATGTTTACAAAAATTAACATTCATATAATAAAAATATTAAACATTATATGGATTAAATAATTTACTAAAAAGAAACAATGGTGTGACTAACCTCAATATGTTTAAACGATACTGTTTTCTATTATAACATATATCTGGAATTGAACTTTAAAGATAAAATATTTTTTATTTACGAACAAGGCACATAAAATACTGATTTGTAAGTGTAATTTTATGGAAGCATCCATGTATGAAAAAAAAGAAAAATTGATTCAAAGCTACAAATTCAAGTCGTTAGAGCTAATCCATGTGTGTGGTAACTGGTAGCAAAACTTGGTAACATCATGTTATAATAAGATCAAGGCATATCCGTCGTTAACAAGCTACGGTTTTTTAACCATATTATGGGAATGGAAAACAATGCCTCCATCATTCTGTTATAATGATCATGTTTACTTACTTAAATGGCACGGTTTATTTCTCTATTAGCTAAGAACAGGGGCGGATTTAAGTTTTTCGGAACGTAGGGCTTATTGAAATTCACAGAGGCCTCATTTTTTTAAATTTGACATTAAAATTTATTTTTAATAATATCAAAATCAGTGTTGAATTTGGTGACCTGACCAAACCAATAATTCTATAAAACTTACGAAACTGTCAAAGTTTACCAGAAAAAAAATTTAAATTCATACTAAAAATTGTTAAAATTCATCAGAATATATACCTAATATATACCTAAAAAATATTGTCAAATTTCACCGAAGAATATAATATGTTAACATAAAAATGATTTGTCGGGGAAAAAGGACTTTTTAAGTAAACACTTATTTGTTATTTATAGCGACGTTTCGTCCCTTGCTTGGAACTTTTTCAAGCTTTATAACTATTAAATGTTTTGATCAAGTAGATATAAAAGTTAAAATACACATGTAAATAATATAAATTTGAGTTAAACAATTGTTTATTAAAAAGTTTGTAATAATTCCGTTTTTAAAAAATATTTTTATTTTATTGATGGTTAGTATATAAAGTCACGTGACTTAATTTATGCGGTTGCTCCTCATTTGAACCTTTGTTTTTTATATTAATTACCAAGGACAAAAAAGAAAAAAAAAGTCAATATATGTTAACATTCACCCGAAAAAATTGTTACAATTCACCCAAGAAATTAATGATGAAAAAGTGTGTGTCCATGTAAAATGCACTTACTCAAGTTTTTGAAATCTTTAATTTCTATAAAAATCTTATTCAACCTTTGATGGTAGGTAATGACTTTGAGCCACGTATTTACAATTTATTTGATCCAAACAAACGATTTAAAATCAGATAAAATCGAGAAAATTAGCTGAAGTTTTACACCAATTCTTGCACATAAAAAATTAAAATTATTCAGGAAGCCTTTGTCGGTATTTTTAACATAAGTTTGTAAAGAAAAAACTTCAAAATGTAATTCCAAATCTCGTGATGTACTGTCTAGAAATATTGACGAATATCACGTTTTGCGATCCAATTTTTGGGGCTAAAATATGTTTTTAGAAATTTTTAAGCAGCAAGTCAAATCTTGTAAAGCTTGGTGCTTAATAACAGTTAATAAACACAGTAATAAAATTTGCGTCCACAATTCGAAATTTCTCGAGAGCTTATTTTACAATCCGAGGGGTCCTTAAGGGAAATAAAAATTCCTGTGGATTATTACTAAGATATAAACATTATAAGACAATTTAAAAAAAACCCGAGTCGCAGTGCTAAAACCCTGCCGACAATATAGTGTATTTGCTAATACAGGCAGTCTGGCTTTATTATGCGAACTTAAGTTGGTTTTTGGGCAAAATAAAAAATTTGACTCCTTAATACACCCCTTAAAATAACATTTTTTCTCTTAATTGCAATATTATTATCAATCGAGCTTCTATACCAAATTATATACACCTTTCAGTAAATAATTCACTATCTGCAAACTAGTGTTTTCGTAAAATTTTTAAATCCGGTCCTGTAGGGCCGATTTTATTAAAAGTTTAAAGACACTTTTTAATTATTATCAGATGGTTAAATTTCAATTTTGAAACGATTCGGAGAATTTTTTCGGTATTTTGGGGCCCAAAAACATTTTTCAACCCCTAAAAACTACCCTTAAAATGGCCCGATTGGGCCCATTTTAAATAAGGTTCGTGCGGTGGTGGATTCCAACATGCGAGCCAAATTTAGTTAAAATCAATTAACTCTTTCGAAAGACCGACGCCAATAGTGTATGTTGCCATATGGCAAATACACTAATAAAAATCAAACAACCTAACACAGCGGTTCTCTTACTTTTTTGGCGATGAACCTTTTGGAAACACTAAATATTTTACGACGCCCTAAAATAAGCAAAACCTGGCTTATGTTCATTCTTTAACGAAAATCATACAAAAATACGTCCTTTACATAACACTATTTTGATTCCACTAGAAATTAACAAAATTGTTTCCATTTAAATAGGAGGTATCAAGTTTTTTTTTTAATTTTTGACAAACTGTTTAAGTCGGTGTTTCGTTTTTAGTGTATTTGCCATATGGCAACATACACTATTGGTGTTGGTCGGATGGCGGGACCTAGGGGTCGGACCAAAATTTCTCGACGTTTCATAACCTCCTAAACACTTTGGCACCATTTTTAAAAATGTTTATATATATATATATATATATATATATACGTATATATATATATATATATTTATATGTGCGGGCAATAACTTTCGAAGGAGTTAATTCATTTTAACGAAATTTGGCATACATGTTGGAATCCTTCACCGCACGAAGCCTATTTAAAATGGGCCCAATCGAGTCATTTTAAGGGTAGTTTTTAGGGGTTGAAAAAAGTTTTTGGGCCCAAAAATACCGAAAAAATTCTCAGAATCGTTTCAAAATTGAAATTTAACCCTTTAGTAGCAATTAAAAAGTGCTCCTAAAATTATAAGCAAATCGTCCCGACAGGACCGGACTTACAAATTTTATGGAAACACTAGTTTGCGTATACGAATTTACTTACTGAAGGTAGTATTTAATTTGGTGCAGATGTTGTATTGATAACAATATTTCAACTAATAAAATTATTATTGTAAGGGGTGTATTAAGGAGTTCAATTTTTTTTTATTTTGTCCAAAAACAAACTTAATTTCATTTAATAAAGCCACAATACCTGTATTAGCAAATACACTATATTGTCGGAAGGGTTTTGGCACTGCGACCCGGGTTTTTTAGGTTAATATTATTTCGGTGGAGTATTAGCGGAGCCCCAGGGCTCCGCGGAGCACACTTTGAGTATGGCTGGACAAATAGTTCCTAAGCTTCGGTGGCGCCTAAAATTAATTTACTAATTCGATGAAGCGACCCACACAACATTAACCACATCCGTGTATCCATCATCGGTCGGTAAAAACGGTACTAAAAAAGAAATTAACTCTGAAAGAAGAGAAGAAAACACTTTTTTAAGTGTTTATAAAAGAGATTAACGCGGTGTTTCCGGCGCTAAAACAAACATTTGTTGTTTGTATCTACTTTAAAAGCGATAATGTTTTTGGGCCTGAATGACGCAGCGAATAGGCATGTTGCACTCTTCGCATTGCAAATACAGGTGCCGTTTTGTTAAAGTGCTGCGACTAAAAACACCGCATTTGTCTCTTCAATTGGGACGTCGTACACTGGATCCAAACTTCATGAATATATTTAGTATAATAGCTTTTGTCTGCTATAATAGTTAAGAAACATTCATTGTTGTAGCACTATATTAGAAAAAAATATTATTCCAACACGTCACCGTCGGGATTTAAACCCGAATCTTTCCACTTTCGCGGCGGAATGAGTTAATCAATTACTCTACGGTACACACAATTGAACATTTTAATCCTTCATAATATAGCGATTTACAACACTCAAATTCACTACATGCGAGAGCCAATTATTTTTAGCTATAGCTGGACATTAACTCTCACAGTAGCGAGGGCTCTTGAATGAATCAAAGATGAACTTTCCATTATTAATACGGTCGTAAGTCACAGAATTTTTCTGTTTCGTTAGGACTGTTTCAATGCGGAAAACGACAATTTAATATTGGTAAATTGTCAACACCATTATTTATTTATTTCATATTAGTAGATATTTCACATACGCTTGTAGCTACGTATTAGCTGAATTAATTTAGTATAATAGCTTTTGTCTGACACGTAAGTGTAAAATGTGCTTCTGTGTGTTAAGTGTGTCACTGAGTTATGCGGATCCGTTGATCCGTTGACTAAAAAAAAAGTGAGTCGGCTCTCACGGATCTTCTGTCGGAGTCGGTTCTTTAAACCGGTTCAGATCTGAGTTACACAACTCTAAGTCACAATAATATTAACCCGGTTCTATGGTAGATGAGTTTGATTCGAGTTTCGTCTTTAGTGGACGACGCGCTCAAAACAAAAGCAATGCAGTCTCAATAAAGCTAAGTGACTGTTAATTAGATAAGGTCAAATGACAATTTAATGCAATTTCTCTAAAATGCATTTAAAATACCTATTTGAAACGTCTTAGTCATAACAACATTATCCTTCGCTCCGACATTTGGCCCGACTTAATTACTGATACAAATGTGTCAGCACAAAATAATCAAATCAATTTAGAGTACTTAATTGATGTTGAAAGTAATTTTGTAATTTTTTAACCGACTTGTGGTTTTTTTTTATGTTTGTTACGCAATTACTCCGTCAATTATGAACCGATTTGAAAAATTTTAACGTCATTTTGTTCAGAATCCTATCGGATTGGTCTCATATAGTTTTTATTAAAATCACTTCATTCGTTTTTAAATGACATCAAAAAAACATATTTTTTATATATCGCCAACATTTGTGAGCCGATTTTGATTTTTTTCTTATTTAATTACCTTCAGGGTGATCCCACATAAATTTTAGTTAAATCGGTTCAGAAGTTTTTTTACAATTATCTTAATAAAAATGTGTGAAATCAAATCCACTAAAAAGTAAAAAAACTTCAAAATTATTTTTGACTAAAATACCTTTGAATATTTACACTTAATTAGCAACATTTTTTAGGTCATTAAATTCAAGCATTTTAATGTTTTGCAAGTTAAATAGCTTATTTACAGATGTAAATAATTGTCAACAATTTCTTTCGTTCTAAAAATGATATATTAACGCGGAAACACCGGAAGTTCTTTCCGACTCAATAAACCTATTTGCAGATTCTAAAACAACGTCAGTGGATAAACGTATTTACTAAACTATTTAGCGACCAACCTCTAAAAGGCATCACAAATAATCATATTTGATTTTATTTATAATCGGGTTTTATACGAATAAATACCTAAAATACATCTAAATATGGCGTCGTCCCACATTTTTATACGATTCCGTACAAAAAATAATAGTATATAATATAAAACTCATAGCTTACAGGAAAACCTCAAAGAAAATCCTAAATTTTCAAGTTCTTACAGAAAACGGAATGGTAGGGAACCCTCTCCACTCGAATTCGGCTCGCTTTTTGAAGTTTAAATTCTTTAGCGACGTATCTGTTTGAAAAAAGTAAGAAATCGAGGGGAAGTAGAATTGTCCCCGAAAGGGGAAGTTAGTTTGTCTCCTAAATTACATGAAACTGACAAGGCCAGAAGTTTACAGTGCGTTGCTAAGTATGTGTAAATATTATTAATTAGTGACTTTATTTCTTTTTTGTCCTTGGTAATTAATATAAAAATGATTTGTCGGGAAAAGGGACTTTTTAAGTAAACACTTATTTGTTATTTATAGCGACGTTCCGTCCCTTCCTTGGGACTTTTTCAAGCTTTATAACTGTAATTGAAAAAGTCCCAAGCAAGGGACGAAACGTCGCTATAAATAACAAATAAGTGTTTACTTAAAAAGTCCTTTTTCCCGACAAATCATTTTTATATTATTAATTAGTGTCACATAAAAAAAAATAAACTTGACAATAATATTAAAAACTAAAGAAGTTAAACTTCTTATGTGAGCTTACGAGGGTGAGGCTCATTATAATTTTTTTTTTCTAATAAACTGAATACGGTTGACTCATGATTCACGTCTAAGCAACAACGTTCCAACGATCTTAGCTATTATCAAACTCTTTAAAGTAATTAAATTAAAACGGATACACATCAGGTTTAAACAGCTGCATAAGAAAGACGTTGCATACATAATAATATATCATAAAAGATATTCTCGAGTTAAATCATTATCTATTTTAAAGAAGGGTTAACAATGATCAACAACTACACTTCTTCATAATAAATTAACTCGTTAACCGATCAGTTAAGTGCTCCAGTTAAGTGAGTGACGCTATTAAACCTCTTAAACAGTTTCCGTTCCATAAAGTTGCAAGCTATTACTCAGTTAGTTGCATTATGTCAAAAAATTTAAAAAAAAAGCTAAGAGCTCTAAAATAAAATTATACACGCGCAATGACTGATTTAAAAAAAAATAGTGATGCAAAATTATCGATTACTAGCGGCCCAGTCCGGCTTCGCCCGGGTGTAAATGTAAATAGGATATAAAAGATGAGAATCATTATCATTAAATTCTCAACGTGTATTGAATTTGCGCGAATTCAATCGCTTTTATTTGTGAATGTTCAAAAATGGAAGAAAAATCTTATTTCCCAAAAAGAAATTTAAAAAATTCTGTTCATCCGATCGCTACCAAACTTCAGAAGATCACCCGCTGGGCTAATCTAAACATTGTCTGAAAATTTCATCAAAAATGGTCTACCCGTTTGGAGTTCATAGATTACATATACATCGTCTTTTATCTATATAGATTATTAAAATGTAAAAAGTGGTTATTGTGACATAACGATAATAGTTGGACATATAGTATCGGGAAGTTTTTTGTAGTTATTGATATGTTCTTTAATATTGTAGAACATACTTTTGTTCTATCATCAATAGTTTCCGCAGCGCATGCGACGAAAGATGTTTTATGGCATTTTTTTTACACCTTGGGTTACGTTACTAAAGTTTTAGTAAGGATCCCTAATATAGCAATAAATATAGCCTATGTTACTCAGGGTGAATGTAGCTTTCTAATGGTGAAAGAATTTTTTAAATCGGCACAGTAGTTTTTGAGTTATATTAGTGTAGATTTATGATAGTAACGATTTTGGTCGGATAAATAACCGGCTAGCTATAAAACAAAATATAGGGTGTGGGGTTTCTGTTTCTCAATACAACAAAAAACCAAAATAATAAAGCAGTTTTCAACAGTAGAATCGAAAGTTTTAATTATAAAAGTTATCCATTATTCAAATTGTTCAATAATGTAAAAAAATGAAAAAAAAATTGTCATAACGGATTATCAAATTGTAATAGATACAGAATTTTTTTTTAAACTGTTAAATTTTTTTCTCGACAATGGCTGAGTAGCCCGCGTCATGGCTTTAGTAAATAAGTATTCTGTTCTCTTAGTGAGTACGGATTTAACACATAACCTCACTTTGATTTGAATCCACACGGCATTGCTCAAGTTTACTAGAAACTAAGGTTGGTCGTTAGCACTGTTGAAGGTGTGACTTGGCGAGACGCGAGACTTGTGACATCACATAGAGTCTTTTTGGAAACAGTTGCGATAAACAATAATTGAAACATCAAGCCATGGTCATCGGTGATGTAAGCAATCGACTCACCCAATCACAGACCTGACCATATTTATACCCTCTTACGCCCAACCTTCTAGTATTCTGGTAACCTTGGGTATTCCTTGTGAAAACTGATTGTGAATCTAGGATGACATTTTAATTCTTCACGGGAATGTTTACCTCTTAGCTGCAATTATTTTCTGCGTAACTCTTCCTTAGAAGACAAAAATGTGCCGTTGATCAATTTAATTACACGGATGTTAGATCGCTATTATAAAAAAGTGGCAGATTAATTGCATATACTTAAATATAAATTACCACTTTTACAGGTTTGCCGTAAACATGCTGGCTACGTACCACTGCAATTGAGTGTGTGGTTCTACAGTAGAACCACATTCAACAAAAACACCTACAGTCAGGGGACGATCTAGATTTTCCAGAGCCTAGGACATGTGGAAGTCCAACGGAGTCCCATTCTTTGTAAAATTAAGAATTTTTAAATTGAGGACTTAAATTCATTTTTAGAACAGATCGAAATCAGACTTCAAACTTGGTAACCTGATCAAACAAATAATGCTATAAGTTGACCCAAAAAAAATTCATAATCCATCAAAATTCACCCAAAAAGCTGTCAATATTGACCAAACCAATTTTCAAAATTCACCCAAAAAATGATAATCATTAATATTAACTATTTTTCACTATACAAGTGCTCATTGTTAATAAAAAAGTATAAAAAAATGTATGATATTAATTTAATTTTTGTGGGCCCTTGACACTTGGAAGCCTAGAATTTAGGCGCTGTTAGTTCCTATGTAGATCCACCCCTACCCACAGTTCCTAAACCAAAAGAAATACTCATTGAAATCAATCTGTTTTTTTCTACAAGTGTGATTCAATAAAAAAATTCCAGCCAAATGAGCGACAGAGCTTTTCCAGCTTTAAAAATATTAACATTTGACATATTATCATATAATAACCTTTGTTGACGCTTGCGGTGACTCGGGTAACGGCTAGTAATAAATATTATGATATTTGCTGTTCGTTTGCATGGCAACAATATAATGCTATCACATATAAAAAATAAAAACCCGAGTCGCAGTGCCAAAACCCTGCCGACAATATAGTGTATTTGCTTATACAGGCACTGTGGCTTTATTTTGCGAGCTTTAGTTGGTTTTTGGGCAAAATAAAAAATTTTACTCCTTAATACACCCCTTAAAATAACATTTTTTTTCTTAATTGCAATATTATTATAAATCGAACCTCTATACCAAATTATATACAACTTTCAGTAAATAATTCACTATTTGTAAACTAGTGTTTTCATAAAATTTGTAAGTCCGGTCCTGTCGGGCCGATTTTATTTAAATTTTAGCGACACCTTTTAATTACTACTGAAGGGTTAAATGTCAATTTTGAAACGATTCTGAGAATTTTTTCGGTATTTTGGGGCCCAAAAACATTTTTCAACCCCTAAAAACTACCCTTAAAATGCCCCGATTACGCCCATTTTAAATAGGCTTCTTGCGGTGATGGATTTCAACACGTGGACCAAATTTCGTTAAAATCAATTAACTCTTTCGAAAGTTATTGCCCGCACACACACACACACACACACACACACACACACATATATATATATATATATATATATATATATATATATATATATATATATATACATATATATATATATAAACATTTTCAAAAATGGTGCCAAAGTGTTTAGGAGGTTATGAAACGTCGAGAAATTTTGGTCCGACCCCTAGGTCCCGCCATCCGACCAACGCCAATAGTGTATGTTGCCTTATGGCAAATACACTAATAATCAAAGAAAGCCACCAAACGAATATCTTTTTGACAGATCTTCAAAACAAACATAAATTTTTTTTTATTTTTAAAAAACATATATCTCTTCTGTACATACGTCGATTTGTCTAAAAAACAATAGGGCTCTTCATATTTACATATGAAATATTTCCCCAAAGTTTGGTTTCAACCCGTGCTTACAAATAGACTAACAGACGCACTGACTATTTCCAAAAATGTGTTTTATGTATTCGGGGAGCCACAAAACGAAAAAAATGTAAAATTTTGAAAAGTGAATTTTGACCTAGAATAATAATAAGAAGAAGAATAAGGCGTTTAACGTCCGTTTGTCGACTTTTATATCATAACAAACGCCATTCGCACCATTACTATTTTCCATTTTACCACTTCCCGTTATTTTCTACATTTCTAAAACTTCAACTTGAACTAATAGCAATGGGCGAATGAAGGAATTTTAGGAAATTAGGCTAGGATAGGTAATTTTTGAACTGGGAGTTTGATATGTAATCGGCCATTGACTTGAATAAGAAACCATCTCGATATTTAAATTTTGACCTAGATTAGTAGATACCATATTCCCCAGCTGTGGAGCTGGGATGATAAAAAACAGTTCTACAATCCGATCTTTCGTTCTATTTAGTCGAAGTTTCACTATAACGACATTATAAAAGTGAAGACAGCAAAATAGGCGAGTATTTTATATTATAATAATTTACGCAGTATACATGTATTTTACATAGGACTTAGCATGTTTTGGTATATATAAAATATTCAAACGAAAAAGGTATGCGGCGTCTTAATTATTACGCTCTATGCTAATAAGGGCAATTAGTACACTGTTCTAGTTAATCCGCAATACTCTTAATACACTCAACTACGCCAATTTTGGTGTCTCAAAAAATAGTTTTGTAACCCGTTTTTTACCGGACTGTTCTCGTATTTGACTATGCTGACTAAAAACGTTGTCCTGGACAAAATTTTACATCGGTTAATCCAAAAGCTCCCATAAATCAAAGGATATTTTTTTTAATGTCCGAGTTAAATTATTGTATAGTCATCGGTTCTTGATATGTGTGCAAAGTTTCAGTTTAATCTGACGTTTTGAAGTGAGTGAATTTCACATTCAAAGATTCCTTTGCAAACATGCGTTCAAAGATTTTATTTTATCCTGAAGGTCCTGGTCAGGATAATCGGACAAACTTACTAAATTATTGTACTGTCATCGGTCCTTGATAAGTGTGCAAAGTTTCAGTTTAATCTGACGTTTTGAAGTGAGTGAATTTCACGTTCAAAGATTTTTTTACAAACATACTTTTAAAGATTTAGAATTGCACAGTTTGTGGAAAAGAAACACCCCGAAAAGTAAGGAAAGCTTGGCGAAAAAACAAAGACCAGTAAAGAGAAAAACAGTGACGAAAATTAGGTGATAGTAACACCTCCGTCAGAATGTTCCGTAAGCTCAAGTCATGTATAATTTTACATTTTTCTTATTCAAAAACACGTAACAAAAACAACTGGGGTGGCATTTTGAGGACTGGAAGGGCTTAATGGCGTTTCAGTTAATTTAATTGGGGAAATTTACTTTGAGATACGAGCGAATTGACGTACAGCAAGGTTACGGAACGAGCTGGGTAGAGATTCGGGTTCGAATCCCGGCGGGGGCAGATGTGGCTGGGAGTTTTTCCTACTGCCTCTCGCCGAGAAACGGTAATTCCTTAACCGGCCATTTTGATTGAGGTTTTCCATGGTTTCCCTCAATTAATTTCCTGATAAATATCGAGATGGTTTCTTATTCCAGGCCATGGCCGATTACCTATCAAACTCCCAGTTCAAAAATTACCTATCCTATCCTAATTTCTTATAATTCCTTCATTCGCCGATTGCTATTAGTTAAGTTGAAGTTTCAGCAATGTAGAAAGTAACGGGAAGTGGTAAAATGGAAAATAGTAATGGTGCGAATGACGTCTGTTATGACATAAAAGTCGACAAACGGACGTTAAACGCATTATTATTTTTAAAGTCGTAAGTAGAGTTACAACTGTACATCTTTTTAAGCTAGGTAGCCACCATTACGTAAATTTCGCCCGAGTAGCCCCTACGATCAACCCTAAGGGATCCGCATACTCCACTTTGAGGAACGTTGTTTTAACTGATCGAGGAGTGCTTTGGTGTTGTGAATTAAACAATCGCAAGTATACTAACAGAGAGATATAATACTTGGTGTGTAGTACAGTAGTACGTTCAGTTCAAAGAGTACTATCTGACCGTTAATTTGCATACGAGCAATTAGTAGAGACGTTAATTTATAATCAACTACTGGTGAACTCGTTTCTACGTGCCCGGTGTACTGATGTGCATAATATGTACAGAGTTTGTGCTGCGCCGAGGGCTGTACGAAGACCCGATGCCTCCATAAAACGATTCATGACGCTCCTCGAACATATTTTGGCAAATATATTTGACGGCGATGAATCAAAATAATTATTAGTATTTGTTTTGTTTCAATAAATCGTTGAAAGGAAGTTTGGATGTGGAACAATCAAAAGAAAAAAGCTTTACCCATGTTTTCGGAACACCGGTTCCTCAGCCAAACTTTCTTTCAACGAATCAAAATAATATAATGTATGATCTAAACGATTGGCATACAAGATCCAAGTAAAAAATGAAAATCGCTGTAAGATATTATAAGTTCTAAGCGCCTGAGACATAAAATCTAAGGGTAAAATTAATTTCGTGATAAGATCCAAGTTTATGAACACCCTTGATATAAGATCTAAGAAAAAATTAATTTCGTCATGAGATATATTATGGCTCTAACACTCGTACATAAGATCTAAACAAAAAATTAATTTCGTTATAAAATATATGTCTCTATATAAATGCCAGAGACGTAAGACCTAAAGATAAAATTGATTTCGCGATAAGATTCAAGTTTCAAAACACCCGTGATGTTTTTTATTTGCGAATATTTTTGAGTTAGTGCTTATTTCCTGAGGGAATTTTATACGTGGATAAGCGTTTAAACTTTGGTTTAAATAATACGCATTACCGTTCTCTGTACTCCGAAAGCAACAACTAAATTTTCAATATATAACTACGCATTGAACAACATGGCGACGAGTGAACATATTATTTGAGGTTATATTTTACGGAATTGAAGTAACTTACGTTGCATTCTCCGCAGCAATTTGAGTAACTTTCGTTCATTCTAATACTCCTTGTAAATGGTTCAAAATAGCATGTCGACTTGCCAACAGTAAAAAATATACCATAAAACAATTCATATTAAAATTCACTTACCAAAATCACAGAGCTCTTGAAGTCCAAATGAGGCTGTAACAAATAAAAAAAATTAATTAATATATATCAGAAATCTTTGCGACAAACATTGTGACGTTTATTTCATTTCAATACGATCTTCAGGACAAAAGGACACCTGATTTATTTTTATTTTCAAAGTATTTCCGAAACTAGTTTAGAAAAAAAAATTTACACAACTCTTTCTTGGAAAAATGAACAGAATATACAGCAGGGCTTTTCATATTCGCATATTAAATATCCTTTCAAAATTTGGTCTCCATCCGTTCATCTGTTTGACCAGTATCGTGCTCACAATCAAAATTTTTCAAAAATTATGTTTTTTGGACTGCGGAGGAGACCTTAATACGAGAAAAACATTGTAAAACTTTGAAATTGAATTTTGACCTAAATCGGTTTTATTTATTGTAAATTATAGACGCTTCACAACTGAGGTCATAAGCGTCTTAATTACAGCAAATAACATAATTACTTAAATCTAAACGACATCACAAAACATCCATGATTCGAAGCCATGACAGTTCGGTCACGAAACCAGCACGCTAACCACTGACCCACACTGTCCTCTACCTAGATTAGTACCATTGGAGAATGGTAAAAGTTGATTAAGTGCCTTGTTAGAATTTTATAAGGTCGATCGCGGTTTAAAGATTTCCACATCCTTTTGAAAACATTACTTATACAGAAGCCAGTGGAAGCTTTACTTATACAAAAAGTTACATTCTCTTTAACATCACTAAATAATGATTCCCGTATACAAATGTATGCGCAACGTTCCAGGATCAGATTAAGGATCAGGACGAGTCATTGCGCGCCGTCTTAATATTTATTGCGACCCAAGCATACCGTGTGTTGACCCAGGGTCATCATCAACTCAAATCCACAACTGATGAATAAACAAAATAATTCAACAGTAATTTTTAAAAAAAGCAGCCTGTGATTTACTATTTAAAACTATAAGTGAAACAGAGAGATCAAAGCAGGCTTCGTTTTCGTAGACAACATATATATATCCAAGTGTGTAAGTTTTTACGACTGGTGTTGTTCCAAAAATTTTTGGTTTCCGGGCTTTTCATTCGTGGTCCGTTGGTATTTCTGCCTGACGTTTCGTCTACAACTGCGGCAGACATTATCAAAGGTGGTCGAAGTGTCCTCTTAAAGCCAATTCAGACTAGCCGTTCTCGGTTACGATTCACCGGTCCGGTTCGGTTTTCGATTAATCTAGGCTGCTCACACTATCCCGATTCGGTTCTACGATTATTCTCGGTGCGCATGCGCAATTTCGAAATATGATTTGACGTTTGATGTGTAGTTAAATGTCAACAAAAACAGCTGGCTAGTCACGTGACTCCAGCAAGCGTTCTCATTGGCTACGGTTGCGAACGGTCCGGTTGAAATTAGAGCTGAACCTAAACGCTCGAACCGAACCGCAATCGGAAACGACTACGCCCTGATTGGTCGAGCTCCCATCCGGACCGGTGAATCGTAACCGAGAACGGCTAGTCTGAATTGGCTTTTAGGCGACTCACAGGGAAGTGTGTCGGTGGCTAAGCGTGAGCTTGTTCTCTACTCGGTTGTAGTCCGTGCTTCCTACAACGACCGAGTGGAAAACATGGAGTTAGACACCAGTCATACTTGCTTATGAGTCGGCCTTTTATAATGGCCCAACCAAGAAAATTTGGAACAAAATACTGATTATGAATGAGAGAGCTAGCGTTTATTAAATGGTTCATATGATGTTTCCATGGCTCTCTTACGAGTCTCCAGTTTCTATTGTTCTAATTTAAGAAGTGGCGAAAGTATCAATTGGATTTTCAATTTGTTATTAATATCAAACAGGGCGATTGTGATAATGATTGAGAAGTTTTTGGTTGACTGACTGAAAGGTTCAAAATAAAAATTCAATTACCGTAGTACATTTTGAGTTTATAGATATATTCACATCCTTAGAGGTCCTTCTAATGACATTTGAGCTTTGATGATAAAAATATATATATTTCAGCCAATGAATGCAAAATTTACTACAGTAATTGGAGTTTATATTTTAGAACTTTCAGCTAATCAACAAAAACTTTTCAGTTATTAACAATAAATCAATGAAGTCTCTTAAATAGGGGTGGAACTTATGTTGCAAACACTGAAAACAATTTCAGAAGATACCAAAACAAGGCAAAGATATAATTTTAGTTACACCAATTTATACCGGCTCTAAAGTTTTTGATAAATTTCCAAAAGAAATTCAAGATGAGAGTATCACTGAAAGAATATCTAATAAATTTAACACCATATTCCATAAACGATTTACTTTGATCATTATATTTACATGGTCTGCCACTGTACATTTTTCTCGTAGGTTATTATTTTGACGCTTTTGCAAACCATGTTTGGTCTTATAACATTATTAATATTATTGAAAAAATAGAATATATGTATGTGATAAAATTCTGAAGTTCTAGGAGCCGGCCCTGCAAATATCTGACCAAACGCGATCAGTAAATAACCAAGCGTTGATTAAATCGTCAACAGTTAAATATTTATACACTGTTTATATTTTAATTAGTAGTTTGCAATGTGCTTTGATTTGCTAATCATTTGAATGCGTGGTCGATCTAATTAATTTAATATCAAAATATGTACATAGCACATATTTTAAGTTATACTTCTTTTGGCGAGTTATGAAAAAAACGATAAGAGTGTTTTTTGGCGATGTAACATCAAAATCAACAGTATGAAGTTGCCAACTGTAACATTAAAATTAACAGAATGAACTCTATGCGCGTTTACCAAAAGTTCGATTGGAGACGCAGCGATCGAAAATGTAAAATAGAGAATGTCAGGTAATGTTTTATTTCATCATGAATAGTTATTATAAGATTGGCACCGTTTTAGATCAATATACAGTCAAAACCGTTTACGACGACGCGACATCGTTTAGAACAACATATCGGTTATATTGACCAAAATCATAGGTCCCGGCTGACCGCCTTATAAAAAACACCGCTTTTTACGACATTGCTTATTACGACATACCGCATTAAGTGACTGCATTTAATGTAATATCTTCATATCTTTGGAGAATCATATCTGTTAGAACGACCAGCTGTATTGTAAACAAAATTCGTACGCACAGAAGTGTTCCAAACAGACTAAAATTACTGATTTTATGAATACAGAAAAATGATAATGTGAATATTATTCCTATTAATATCTATAGATTTATATGTACCTACACATTCAATAAAATTATATACTTAATAAAAAATTACTTTGTACCTCGAAAACATCACCGGTTGTTACGACTATCAGTTTTTACAACCAAATATGAGTAGACCCTTCGATGTCGCTATAACAGATTTTGACTGTATTTATTTTATCAGTTTTTAAAACATGAAAATTCTCGACTTAGAGTGGCGAGTAATTTAATAGATCTTAAAATAATTTGCTATTATGCAAACGTTTTAAATAAAAACTAAAATAAGTAGATAATTTTTTTTTGTTCATTAAAAAAATGTTTATAAATTCGCACAACAAACCATTTATTTATTGACTGTCTTACAAAATATCATATGAAAACATTTTTCTCAAACAATTTTCTCGACTTGTGGAAAATAATGATCTTTGTTCGGCTTTAAAAAATGTTTAGTAAGGAAAACTTTTCCACAGCCTTCTTCGCTCCCAATAACAATTTAAAGTACGCCATAACACTCAACAGTGAAATCCCTGTTGTATGAAGATAGTGATTTTCCCCCTCGGTTGGTAGCATTTTTACGAGCGAGCGCCTTTTGTTTCTGGTATAACTAAATTGCAAAAAACGTGAATTGCTATTACGTTTTTTTTTATTAAAATTGTTCAACCTTAACGACAGACTTTTCAAAAAGATCGTCAATATATAAAGAAATAATATCGGGCTCTTTGGGATGTTATTAATTAATATGGCATTTCTACGACACGTTTATTAACTGAGAACTGGGGAAAATATCATTTGTAACTGTTTCGGTTGGCTGTTACAGATGGCGTGCGAGTAATTCCAGCAGTGCATAAATGTTCCGCTTTCTGCCTTAAAATCGTAGCCGAAGTGTAGAGTTGTGTAACTCAGATCTGAACCGGTTCAAAGAGCCGACTCTCACAGAAGATCCGTGAGAGCCGACTCACTTTGTTTGTGCCGACGGATCAACGGATCCGCATAACTCAGTGAAACACTTAACACACAGAAGCACATTTTACACTTACGTATCAGTTCTTGCTTTGATGCATCTGTCAGCTCAAATGACTCATGCATCACATGTTTGGCTATACATTCTTGATTCTATACAGGTCGTGATATGATTGACTGAACTAGGTAACTCAGTGGCAGACTGCAGTAACATGTTCAGAACTCGGCTCTTTTTGAACCGGTTCAGTGAGCCGGCTCACATACGGGATCCAGATGCAAAGATGCAGATCACTAAAAAGACCCGTTTTCCCCATCTCTAACCGAAAGTACGTACTTTCGACCGGGTATAAAAAAATAAACTTACAAAACACTCCTGAAATGGTACCTCTAAGGAAGGGTCACGTTTCAATTTTTTTTTTTCATTGATTAAAAATTAATCTATGTTACAAACAGTTTTTTCATCGAATGTACGAAACCCAATTTAACAAAAAAAAAATTGATGCCTGAAATCTGTTATGCCTAGGCGTGTACTTTAGCAAATAGAATAAATCCATGAGATAATATAGAAAGAGACGGGATACGTGTCGCGAGAAAGAGAGTCAGACAATATTTTAAGAGAGAGAGAGCTGTTGCATTTATACAGCGCTAGGCTGCGACTTGAAACAAAAGCCTGTGCCACAATGATATATGGGTGCATTTTTTCAGTCGCTCATAAATTGCTATGCTGTCGAATAATGTTAAATTTTTATCAACTCGTAGGTTGTTGCATACATTTGTATTCTGTAGCTTTGTAGCTGTTAACCCTACTCCATCTTCTATCATATATACCGAGAGAATTAAAAAAAAACATCTATATTAAGGCTGTCGAAACGCTCTGAATTTAAGCAAAAATAGAGCTTCGGCTGTCAACTGATTGTAGACTTATTCGTTAACATTCTGCAAAAATTCTTTCCCTATAAGGAAGACAAAGGACAAATCTAGATCTCTAATGGACTACTTTTGTAATTTATGTACGATTTACTAGAAAAACGTTGGCATTAATTGTGCCAAAAAAACACACGTTTTCAATGTCACACTACGACCTTATTCGTACTTATTTCACAAAATTGTTTCATCACAAACCTAAAGAGACTCTTCCTTTTTCGGAAAAGTTTATTTAAATCTTCAAAATATTGCCCAAATTTATAGTAATCAACTGACAGCGGCACCCTTACAACAGCTTTTTTAGCCTCGTAGTGTGGCTTAAATTCAGAGCGTTCCAACATCCTTAAAATATCCCGAAATGTTATTCAAAGTCATTCGAATGATATTTAACACGCTTTTATTAGCTTCATCTGTATGTTTGTTTGCTTGTAAAGGAATCTTTGAACGTGAAATTCACCCACTTCAAGACGTCAGATTAAACTGAAACTTTGCACACTTATCAAGGACCGATGACAATACAATGACTTAATAACTTTGTCCCATTATCCTGACCTAGACCTTCAGAATGAAAAATAAATTATAATTTAAAAACCTAAAAGAATACGCTTTAATAGCAAATCGAACAAAAAAATAAAAAAATATTTTTGGGATGCTTGATATGAACTGGTATCAATATTTCATTGGTAGCTATTTGTAAAAGTACAGTTAGTATAAAAATAGTAATAAGCACCTCGCGCTTTTTTACAATAAAAAAATATTTTTTACTTTTTAATTCGGTTTACTATTAAAGCGTGTTTTTTAGTTTGTTTATTATTAGCTGTGATTAAGCATCAAGCCTCACAAAACGTATAAAAAACACAGAGATAGTCAAGCAGGCGTAGTTAAAGTATCCAGTCCAAACAGATTGCAAATGGACGCAAAATATTAAAGATAGACAAGTCATTAAATACACAGGTTATCTGCTAATGAATGACGTCAGCCGGAAGACCGTTCAATATTTTTATCAACATATCAATTGACAGTCCACTAGATGACGTCATCCCTTCACTACTATCTAAAGAAACGAGGTCACTTCTGCATCTAATAACCTTGAAAGATAGGTATAGATGAAAGTCAGCTACGTGAAAAAATGTATCTCGAACGTATTGCTCTTATGACGCGCGAGACTGTTCAAACTCGTTGACCCTCGTTATTTCATAATGTCACAACTCGTATATAATATTAATAACAGCATTTACGTTTGAGATATATAAATAATGCTATTAAAGCCAGTGTATTTAGTTGATAAAACAGTACACCCGGTGTAAGAAACATAACACTGATAATATTACAAGCAGAGTCAGTTTTGCCAACCTGCCTGAAACAACTGAATATAATCGGTGTGGGGTCGCAGGCTGTCCAACAAAATAAAGATGTCTTTTCAACGCGAATAGTTTTAAAACTTTTAAAAATTTAAATTTGAAAATACCAACTGATTGTCTTTCAAACAAGCGACTGTCGACTATAGATATGGTGATTTTATTGCTGGAATGTTTCAACAGTTTGCGGTGTCACATTCGTCTTCTACTTGTACACGCTGTACATGCGTTGCTGTACACAGATGATCCGAAATGCAGAGATGCAACTCAGAAGATAACGGAGGCACGTGAGGTATATACGTCAAACTCTGAGGTTAAACTTTTAGAGATTATTTTTGTCTTGTTTTTAAGGTGATTGTAAAAATTTCGAACGTCAGATGGAGTCTCTTTAAGGTAGTTGTCGTGGTACAATATTGTCAAAAAGTATACTAGCTAAGTGATCCATAATTTGTACGCAAGACTGTACCCGTGGAAACGTAACCCATACAGTATTCATATGCATGTATACTTTTCTATAAATTGTTGAACTTTAAACCGTTATTTATAAATAATTAGACGGTCAAATTTTTTTTCTTATTTTTTTAAACTCATAACAAATGCATTGAAAGACTGTCAGTTTTTGAAAAGTTTCTGACAGTTAGTTCTTTTTTTATAAATAAGAAACCGGTTCAGAACTACAGAGATCGTATACAATCAATGTTAATTATCCAATTTTTAATTGAATTTATCTCGGATTATATACGGTCGATCGACTTCAAATTTTCAGGGTAATTGTATTATCATGTCCTTAATAAGTATACAAAAATTAAGAATTTTCTGACGGTGTGCCTTAACCACGACAACTACCTTAAGGCTGTTAGAACGCTATGAATTTAAGCCAAAAATAGAGCTTCGGTTGTCAACTGATTGTAGACTTATTCGTCAACATTCTGCAAAAATTCTTTCTCTATAAGGAAGATAAAGGACAAATCTAGGTTCCTAATGGACTACTTTTGTAATTTATGTACGATTTACTAGAAAAAAGTTGGCATTAATTGTGCTAAAAAAACACACGTTTTCAATGTCACACTACGACCTTATTCGTACTTATTTCACAAAACTGTTCCATCACAAACCTTTTTCGGAAAAGTTTTTTAAATATTCAAAATATTTCCAAAAATTAGTGTAATCAATTGACAACGGCACGCTTGCAATAGCATCTTTTAGCCTCGTAGTGGGCACCAGTCAAAAATTGAAACGTGCGGATGATTTGAGCGAGACAGAGCTAAAGAAGGTCACACGCACAATATGTCTTTTGCCTACCTCGCCTCTTATTGCTGGGTCTCAGCACAAACTGTGTGAAAGTGGTCCAACACTGCAGATAATGTTTCTGGAACTATTTACGTGGCATATAAACATTTAAGTCCATAAGGAATAGTTTGTGCGACATCACGAAACCGCCAAGACATACTTTTTGACCATGATGTAGAGTACAAATCAACACAATTAAAAATAAATGAAAACTCAAAATAAGACCAAGCTCTCAAATCTATAAACGCTCAAAAAAAATAGAAGACATTTTGAACCGTCTTTGTGTAGCATTTGTGCCAACTGTTTAAAAATTCATTCTATATTGGATTTACACTAAAATATTGTTCCTTCGACAGACAACATTGTAAATTCAATCACAAATTTATAGTCGGGTAAATTGAATCATCGAAAAAAATACCTGCTTTAAACTTTCAATTTCAGCCGCTTGCGGTTGTTTTTCATTCATTCATTCTTGTAAAATATTTTAAATTAATACAGACAGAAAGCGCAATTCGATTGAAACAATTGAACGCTGTCTTCCAAACGGTACGACAATTTGGGAATCAGCTACTTTCATGATCGCCCAAGGCAAGATTTGAATTTTGCGTCCCCCAAAACTTATTTTCTAGATATATATTTATGGTTAGCGGGTACTTGGACATAAATAAATAAAAATCCTAAGTTTTATAAAAAAAAAACTTATTTTCTAGGTTTGCGTCCAGCTTCTAGCTACGACGTAGTTGCTTGACTGAGCGATAGAAATATAAAAAAAAGGGTGCGTGTTTTTATGTACGTGCGGCAGAAGTTATACTTCTTTGGCGTGATCGCGATAATTGATATTCACATTTTCGTTAAAGATGTACATTGATAAAATAAAATAGGATGTCTAGGGAGATGATAAATATAGTCAAAAGTTAGCCTCTTCACTTCGAGTAGTACTTATTAGTGTATTTGCCATATGGCAACATACACTATTGGCGTCGGTCGGATGGCGGGACCTAGGGGTCGGGCCAAAATTTCTCGACGTTTCATAACCTCCTAAACACTTTGGCACCATTTTTAAAAATGTTTATATATATATATATATATATGTGTGTGTGTGTGTGTACGCGCGATAACTTTCGAAAGAGTTAATTGATTTCAACGAAATTTGGGCCACATGTTGAAATCCATCACCGCAAGAAGCCTATTTAAAATGGGTCTAATCGGGCTATTTTAAGGGTAGTTTTTAGGGGTTGAAAACTGTTTTTGGGCCCCAAAATACCGAAAAAATTCTCCGAATCGTTTCAAAATCGAAATTTAACCCTTTGGTAGTGATTAAAAAGTTTCCCCACAATTTTAATAAAATCGGCCCGACAGGACCGGATTTACAAATTTTATGAAAACACTAGTTTGCAGATAGTGACTTATTTATTGAAGGGTGTATTTAATTTGGTGTAGACGTTAGATTGATAATAATATTACAATTAAGAAAAAAATGTCATTTTAAGGGATGTATTAAGGGGTTAAATTTTTTATTTTGCCCAAAAACAAACTTAATTTCACATAATAAAAGTATAAAACCACACGGCCCTATACAAGCAAATACACTATATTGTCGGCAGGGTTTTGGCACTGCGACCCGGGTTTTTTACTTTGGATAATATAATATGTGGACAACTCCATCAGCACATTGTAACATCTATGAATACAAATTAAAACTATACTGCTTCGAAGTATAAGTTTTAATGAGAGTAAGTCAGATTCAAAATACGCCACATGGAGCCTTATTTTCAATATTAAAAGTATTAATAATAATAGATAGAAAAGAGTATCACGGGTAATTGGAATAATAAAATAAATCAACTTAAACACTCATTGATTGCAACGTTTCGTCTTTTCTTTAATTAAGACTTTTTCAAGCTCTCAATTAAAGTCTTAATTAAAGAAAAGACGAAACGTTGCAATCAATGAGTGTTTAAATTGATTTATTTTATTATTCCAATTACCCGTGATACTGTTTTCTATTATAACATATATCTGGAATTGAAGTTTAAAGATGAATTAATAATAGAGGTGAAGTTCCGGGAGTCGACATTTTTCTCGGAAATTTCCTCGTTTCTAGGAATCTTTTTAGATTTAAATTGTTCGCTTTTTTAATACACAAACAGTCATTCTTAATACACTTTTACCAAATTATGTAAAACAACACGACTGCCAATTTTAAAACGTTCACAAAAATCAGAAATACAATCTTACCTCGAGATTTCATTTTTCATTTACGTCACAGTTTAGATGTAAATTGTTCGCTTTTTTTAACACACAAATAGTCATTCTTAATTTATTTCACATCAACCAGGTATTAAACTTTACTAAATCATAAAAGCAATATATATTGTAAATCTATTAAAACACGTGTACAATATTGCTTGGTTTTTATAATCAATTCACAACAAAATTTAATAAAATTATTCAATAGCAGTCAATTCTAAATGTCACAAAGTACACAATTCTACGTTTTTTTCATTTTATTGAAATATGTTTCAACGAGATCAAAAAATAATTTAATTATGTTACAAGTTTCAACAAAGCCTTCGTAAACAGGTCAAACTTATGATTACGCAATCTATACTAATAAAAATAATAACGACGCTGTACAATTCTACCCGGTTAAATACCTGTTAGCTATTACTTGTTCAATAAAAAAAATACTCGTTACCCGTAAGCGATTGTTAATTTAAAACATGTTACCATTCCAACACACAAGTAGGGAAAGCGTTTAGGTAAAAATTCACGTTTCAAAATGTTACAATATTTTTTCGTTTTGAGGTCCCCCAAATCCATAAAACATATTTTTGGAAAAAATTCTGTGCGTCTGTTTGTCTGCTTGTCTGTGAGTACGATACAGGTCAAACGGATGAACGGATGGAAACCAAATTTTGGGAGGATGTTTGGTATGCAAATATGAAGAGCCCGGCTATTGTTTTTGGGGAAAATCGGCGCATGCGCAGAAAACATATCCTATAATTTAGATCTTGGTTCTCATCCATGTTGTGAAATTAATGAATAAATTTTTCTTGGGCACTTGGACTTTAAAAATAAGATTTAACTTCTTAAAATTATTTTATGTATGTATTTTAAACAATTTTAGTTGGCCTGAAGAAGTTGGAAATCATTAAAAGAAAACCAACGAAACGTTGCAATTTTAAGAAAAATTTATTCATTAATATCCTATAATGTTGTGTTTTGTATAATGATGGTATACTTTTTATAACGGTTTAATATTCTATTCATTTTTCCAAGAAAGTTTCATAGAAATTTTTTGTCCCGAAGTTTCATAGTTTCGGAAATATTTTGAAAATAAAAAAAAAATGTAATTCTTTCGTTCCGAAGATCTGACAAAAAAAATAGGTAGCTGACAAGCATGCTTTGATTAATTTTTACATTAAAGTTTAAACCATATTATGTAAAGAAAAAGCAAATATCATATTCGTTACTAGCCGTTACCCGCGTCACTGCGCGTGTTAACAGAAATTTTATTCTATTTGATATAATATGTCAAGTGTCAATATTTATGAAGTTGAAATGGTCCTGTCACCGAATTGCCTGGAAATTTTCAACGGGTTAAACGTTGGGAAAAGTGCGTAGCCTGAAAAACATTGAGAAATAAAAAAAATCGATGGAAAATATTGCGTTATTATTTCAAACACCTTTAGTTAAAATTAATGTCCAAATCATAAATCAGTAAACAGTATATATACAAAAGCATCGACTCCAAAACACTGATTGAAGTCATTTATAATTTAGAACAACGGCACGTTATTTAATTAACAACATGTTAATTACCACCTCATTGTGACGTCACACGGGCAATAATTACAGCGTAGGCCGTGTGCTTCGGTTTGAAAATCCAGGTGAGGCGGGAATGAATTACCAACCAGTTAATTAAGATTTACTGCGTCACGTGAAAGCACGCTCCCTCAACAGGTATCCAACGGACGCCCATTGCACGATGACCAAAGGCGATTTCTACGTGCATTAAAACCGATTTGGTTCGCATCAGCAGCTACAATAGACTCCCTCTAAATACGCGACTGAGCGAAGATGTTATGGATGTCTCGTCTTTGGACTGCCATACAAAACATATCATACTATAATATTATAAAGAGGAAAGATATGTATTTTTGTGTGTGTGTATGTTTGTAATTAATAAACTCAAAAACTACTGTGCCGATTTAAAAAATTCTTTCACCATTAGAAAGCTACATTCACCCTGAGTAACATAGGCTTTATTTATTGCTAGAAAATATTAGGGATCCTTACTAAAACTTTAGTAACGTAACCCAAGGTGTAAAAAAATGCCATAAAACATCTTTCGTCGCATGCGCTGCGGAAACTATTGATGATAGAACAAAAGTATGTTCTACAATATTAAAGAACATATCAATAACTCCAAAAAACTTCGCGATACTATGTGTCCAACTATTATCGTTATGTCACAATAACCACTTTTTACATTTTAATAATCTATATAGATAAAAGACGATGTATATGTAATCTATGGATTCCAAACGGGTAGACCATTTTTGATGAAATTTTCAGACAATTTTTAGATTAGCCCAGCGGGTGATCTTCTGAAGTTTGGTAGCGATCGGATCAACAGAATTTTTTAAATTTCTTTTTGTGAAATAAGATTTTTCTTCGATTTTTGAACATTCACAAATAAAAGCGATTGAATTCGCGCAAATTCAATACACGTTGAGAATTGAATGATAATGATTTTCATCTTGTATATCCTATATATTACATTTACACCCGGGCGAAGCCGGACTGGGCCGCTAGTATACTATTTATACAAAACTCGGGAAAAGAGCGGTTAACCTACGTTTCGACTACTTTATTTAATAGTCGAAACGTAACAAGATTAACACGATTGTTTTGTATTATTAATCCAAATACCTGAGATTTATTATTGAGTTATAACGATCTATATCTACCCCCTAAACTATTATTTCGTTGACAAGTCAAAATATATCCGGACGAAGCCGGGCCGAGAAAGCTCGTATAAATATAATTAGAAAGATTGATAGGCAAGCATTACATCTGGAAACGGGATTAGTGATTCAAAATAAAACAAAAAGAGATCGACAACGTTGCGATAAAAGATGTTAAGGTCTGTCTTGGTTACATATTTGGTGTTCAATCTGGTCAGAACTCGACAAAAACAGAAGGAAGGCGATAATCAGATAAGTTGTGGACACATTCCTTCAATGTTTTAACCACAACCAGATCGTAACAGCAGTAGTCGGGGTGTTATCTGTCTCGCGCTCAAATATAATCAAGAAGTTAAAATAGCAGAGATGGACTTCCCGAAGAATAATCTTCAAACTGAATATTTGAGGTTAAGGCTGTCGGAACGCTCTGGATTTAAGCCAAAAATAGGGCTTCGGCTGATAACTAATTGTAGACTTATTCGTCAACATTTTGCAAAAATTCTTTCTCTATAAGGAAGATAAAGAACAAATCTAGATCTCTAACGGACTACTTTTGTAATTTATGTACGATTTACTAGAAAAAAGTTGGCATTAATTGTGCCAAAAAACACACGTTTTCAATGTCACACTACGACCTTATTCGTACTTATTTCACGAAATTGTTCCATCACAAATCTAAAGTGACTCTTCCTTTTTCGGAAAAGTCTTTTAAATCTTCAAAATATTTTCAAAATTTAGAGTAATCAACTGATAGCGGCACCCTTGCAACAGCATTTTTTAGCCTCGCAGTATGGCTTAAATTTAGAGTGTTTCGACAGCCTGAACACGAAGTTTCTATAGGAGGAGAGCTGTTAGACATTTTTGAGTAGGTATTTGAGGCACTGTGAAAATGTGTACAATACCTCTTTAGTAATATCCGAATACAAAAACACAGACCTGGCTGTAGGTTAGCGGGACTTAACCGACCCTCAAATTTTTAATCGCTTAATATTTAATCACCTAGATAGAATGTGCCGCCGAAACGACGTGTTATTTTGAATATATCTATTTTTAGTTACCAGTATTATTCGGTGTAATTTACGTGTCTGAATATATTTCTAAAATTTTTCAAAAATATATTTTGTCGGCTGGGTTTTGGTACTGCGACTCAAGTTTTCTAACATATAAAATCCAAAAATTTATTAGACTACGAAATAGCAAACGAAATCATGCAATTTTTTTTTTGTATTTTAATAAATTCACCCCTGAACAAAGGTAAATAAATACAAAACGTTTTGATGTTCGATTGTTTCAAACCATATAAAAATATCAACGTGGACGATCAATGAAACAGTTTTAACAACCCGATACGCCTAAATTATTAATGACATATCTATGGCCACGTAGCAAAACAGCTTAAGTTTAATTTTTTGTACGCCACTATATACCAAAGCACGATGATTTGAATACCGTTGTTTATGTGACGTTTCGATGATTACAATCCGCCAGGTTCTAATCGTGAGAAGTGGTGAAAGTATCAATTAGATTTATTAAAAAAAAATTCCCGCCAATTGAGCGACAAGACCATTCCAAATTCAGAATTATAGTTATTTGACACATATTTCAATAAATAAAATTTATGTTGCGTGCAATGACACGGGTAACGGCTAGTAATAAATATTATAGTTTTTATTCGTTCAAAATGGTTACGCAATATGGTTTTGCATGTAAAAAAAACCAAAACATGCTTGTCAGCTAAGTAGCTAATTTCTTTGTGACAGATCTTCTGAACAAAAGAACAGCTGATTTATTTATTTTCAATATATTTCTGAACCTACAGTTTAGAATTTTTTTATCAAAACTAAATAAATGGAATAAACTGTTGTAAAAACTACACCATTATAACAACAAAAATAACGTTATAACGAATTGAAATATATATGTTGCCTTGTCTTTTAAAATGCACTAATTTTAAAGCTACTAATTTGAACAGACGGTATATTTCACAGAGACCCTGTATACAGAACTAAGCTCTGTTTAACTTAATATAAATTAGTGTTGTTACGATAAATCTGACATATCATAGAAAATTTGTTAGGTGATTAATTATGGTATACGTTCTGACGAACGTTATTCAGTTGTTCGCCAGACGAAGAAAGGGTATAAACAAAAGAACAAAACAAATACCAATCGATTTTCTCTTAACATAGCCTTCTACGAACTGGGAATATATACCTTACAAAGAAATCGTGCAGTTTAAAAATCGTCTAACATTATAATCAGAAAACTTTGCATAGAACGCGTGTCTGAAATTGATAAAGTCGGAAACTATTTAACCAATTTTCATACGAGTTTTACGAATAGCCCTGGGGATGACGTCATCCAGTGGATGACTGATATAGTTATAAAATTATAGTACTGCTGTCAAGTAGAATTTTGTACCGTCGGAGCTCGGATTAAAAAGTTTTGATAAATCGCAGATGAATATTCAACAAACGCGCCTTAAAATTAAAAAAACGCTACGCAAGAATGAAATCCCGATGAGAATAATTCAATCTGTAATTAATCTGTGTCTGACAGTCACAGCGCCACTGCTAATGAACGGCGGCGGCTCGAACTAACCACAAAGAGACCGGCCATCACAAAAAATACACTTCATAAATTTATTATTGGTTACAGAAAATAAATAACATGTTACGATATCATATTAATAATGTTCTAGCAGTGCAACGTGCCGAAATATTTCTGATGGGATCTTAAAATTAATTAATTTCATTTGAACAATGCTTTAACAGGTCTGTAAACAATGGACAGCCCGTCCAAAAAACTTCCGAAAAATACTCAAAAAAAGTATTTCATAATCTAATTGAAATGTAGATTCCAACACAAATATATGTGGAACAAAAATATGCGGAACGTCCCCCTTTGGATGGATTTTCGGCAAGGTTATTAGATACACAGGTCACCTCGTTAATGAATGACGCCAGTTGGAAGATCGTTCAGCCACGCAATATCAATTGACAGTCTACTGGATGACGTCATCTCCCCACTATTAATCAACGGAACGAGGTCATCTTTGTGTTTAGTGACCTTTAGACTTCAGTAGAAAGAAAGTACACCTCCTTAATGAATGCCGTCAGTTGGAAGATCGTTTAATACTGCAATATCTATTGACAATCCACTGAATGACTACTATCCAACATAACGAGGTCATCGCCGTATCTAACAACCTCAAAATCATTGGAGAATTCACAGATCGCCTCATTAATGACTCGACGCCAGTTGGAAGACCCTTTAACCACGCAATATCAATTGACAGCCCACTGGATGACGTCATCTCCCCACTACTATCCACCGGAACGAAGTCATCTTTGTAACTAACACCCTTTAGTAGTACTCAAACTCATTAGAAAATACACAGGTCACCTCATTAATGAATGACGTCAGCTGGGAAACCGCTCAATATTTTTATCAACCACGCAATATCAATTAGAATAGAATATATTTATTAGCCGATACAACAGTTAAGTAGGGTTCGTCAATAGAAGTAATTTTAATAATTATAATTAATTGAATAAAATTATAAAATCAAGATTTAATTAGCAGTCTTCAGCTCTCTTTTTTAAAATTAGGAAAGGGCAGTAGCTTCAGCTCAGCAAGAAGAAGGTTGTTGTGAAATTTTAAAGCTAAATATTATCGGCTATTGCAATACAGACTTAGGTTCGGTTTAGGGAGTAAAAGCAAGTTTTTATAACTATGCAGTGTACTGTGAGTTGAGTACTTATCAAAATATTTCTGAATACGACAAAGCGGGTAAAAAATGTAGATAGACGGAGCAGTTAAAATTCAGGAAGACCTGCCACTGGATTAATACATAAAGATAGTTGATTGCAGTTGCTATTAAAACCTACAGAGTGCTGTTTTATTAATTATATTTTTTATTTGATTAATAATAAATTTTTAACTTTTAATAATGGTCTTATAATAAGATACTGGCATATCGAACAAGCGTAATTCATTTTTTACGACCTTTAGTGATTCGATGAGTTCGAATCTGATTTTAATTATTTCAATTAATAATTTATTGATCGACGATGTGCATTTGAACTATCGCAATACGTGGGTTCGATCTATAAAATAGAATATAGATCCTGAGACATACAAATATGTATAGGATTCGTCAAACAAGAAAGATATGTTTATAATTCATTTGTAACAAAATCATCTACCTTATACAGACATTGTTTAAGAACATCAGTCTTTAATTCTCTTTTAAATTTGGAAATGTGTAGATTTTTGAAACTGTGTGGCATTTTATTAAACATTTTCAGTGCGTGATATTCGGCGCTCTCGTTAAACAACGTTAGTGTCGATTTTGGTAAAATAACATTAGAATTATTCTCTAGTTTCTACTACAGATAGGTCTGTGTTTTTTTATTCGGATATTACTAAAGAGGTATTGTACAAATTTTCACAGTGCCTAAAATACCTACCCTCTCGGGCTAATAACTTATAAACATTTACTAATATTAAAATGATTTGTCGGGAAAAAGGACTTTTTAAGTAAACACTTATTTGTTATATTTTATAGCGACGTTTCGTCCATTGCTTGAGGCTTTTTCAAGCTTTATAACTATTAAATGTTTTGATCAAGTAGATATAAAAGTTAAAATACACATGTAAATATAAATTTTAGTTAAACAATTGTTCATTACAAGTTGTAATAATTCCGTTTTTTAAAAAATATTTTAATTACGGTTGATGTTTCAACTAGTTTATTTTAAAAAGTCCTTTTTCCCGACAAATAATTTTTATATTAATTACCAAGGACAAAAAAGAAAAAAAAGTCAATATTTACTAATATTATTCCATCTGAAATATTTCAATTTTCGGTGTAAGCTAGAAAAATCCTAAGTACAACTCTGCTACGGCAATTAAATTAATTACATTAAAACTGGTGTAATATAATTTTTATAACTGTTTAATAATAATAATTGAGAAATATGATTGGGTATTAATAAATTTTAGTGACGTTTTTTACGTTTTTATAATTGAAATATTAGTCGAGTCAACGGTGATTTCGATCATATTTTTTTTTCTATGCTCCATGCAGAGCGAGCTAGGGATTACAAAAATATTTCGCTGACAAAAACTCATTTTTTATATGTTTTTTAAATAGTTGTATTTACTACTATTATAATAGGTGAGCTGTTACGACATTTTTGGGTAGGTATTTGAGACACTGTGAAAATTTGTACAATAACTCTTTAGTAATATCCGAATTCAAAAACACAGATCTGGCTGAAGGGTAGCGGGGCTTAACCGATCCTCAAATTTTTAAATTAGCAAGCATTTTTTCGCAACAAAAACCCTTTAGACATTTTGAACTTTTAATACCTTGAAATTTAGTATTTAAGGAGTTGAAAAATAAAACAGCCTAGATTTCTTAATCGAGTCTAAAACTTAGCCAGGTGTTTGCAAAATTATGTTTTTGAAAAATTTAAAAAATATATTTGAAGCACGTTGAAATTTAAGCAGAATAATATTGGTAACTAAAAATAGATATATTCAAAAAAACAGGTCGTTTCGGTGGAACATTCTACCTGTAAGGTGACATATCTCAAACTAATTACTTGCTTCATTGTCCTCTGTACAATATGATTAGATTAGTTAATCAAGTAAATCGATTAAATGTCGAATTCGCCAAGTGAGTTCAAAAGGCTAATTTTTGAAAATATTGAGTCCACATCAATGTTTTTCATTTGACTGACTATTTGGATTTTTGTATTCTTTTTCTGATATTTTTCATATGTTGTATTTTTTCTCTTCTTTAGTCTGTACTTATTGGTAACTAATACCAATAATTGGTTATTCTTCTAACTGTTGGTATTATTATTAAATAAATAAATAACGCAAAAGAAAGCCATAAGAATTATCTACAACCTGGGTTTCCGTGATAGTTGCAAAAACTATTTCAAGACAAATCTAATTCTTACTTACACAATTAAGTTAGCAGGAAAATGGACAAATTGATGTAAATCAATAAACCAATTATTAATTTAGCGACGTTTCGGTCATTTATTTATTTATTTATTTATAAATGACTGAAACGTTGCTAAATTAATAATTGGTTTATTGATTTACATCAATTTGTCCACTTTCCTGCTAGCTGTGTATGTTTGAAAAAAATATGGACGCAACAACTTCCAATCTAATTCTTACTGTTCCATAATATCACTCGCTATGTCACTTGCAGAAATATATTAGTAAGTATTCAACTCACAATGTAATGCATAATTTATTACAAAACGTGTAATAACAACTCAATTTTGCTTCCCAAACCTAATATAAGTCTTTTTCGTAATAGCCCTGAATATTCGACTTTAAAATACTATAACTGTCTGCCTAATGACATGAAAAGATTACCATTGTCTAAAAAAAGGGTCCTTAAGTCATTATTAATTAAAGCTTGTTTATATTCCGCTAATGAATTTTATGGTGTATTTTTAAATTGTATTTAATTTGACGAATCCTGCTTGTTGGCTATTTCGGATAATAAATTTATTCTATTCTGTTCTATTCTAAAAATAATAAAAAACAGTAATAAAATGAATTGTGCAACGACAGTTCATAATTTCCGAGAGCTAATTTTACGATCTGAGGGTTCTTAAGATTTTCTTCCCATCCTTATGACCTTTCATCAGTTAACTGTAAATTATAATATCGAAATAAAAGCTTGTTCTTGAATATTATTAGTATTATAAAGACCTATGTTTTGTATATTGGAATAAATGTATGGCGAGAATCTTGTACGCCGAGATATACAACTCAATGAAGATAATATAATAAATGGTATGAAATAAATTAATACAACATGCTTCTTGTCCAAAACGTCTTCATCATCTGACCACCAAAGCGCTCCAATACACACACGGAATCGACATTACCAAAATCGGACTCTTTTACCACTTGTAAAGCCGTCTTAACACGGTATACGCTCGATTTTTACGAGAGTCGGTTTTTTCCAGGAGCGGATCAACGTTTATTGATGAGGATGGATTAGTTCCACAGCACAATCTAGTAGCAAATCTTCTGGAGCTCATAAGATCGTTTATCGGGAATTTATGAAGATGGAACAGTTCCACAGGACAATCTAGTAGCAAATCTTCTGGAGCTCGTAAGATCGTTTATCGGGAATTTATGAGGATGGAACAGTTCCACAGGATAGTCTAGTAGCTAATCTTCTGGAGCTCATAAGAAGATCCAGATTATTTGCTGCCTAGATCCAGTAAAAAGGGGAAAGCACAAAAATCCTTTCAGGATGTGGTGCATTTGGACCAAGACACCACTCCATTCTATTTTAATCTTTTATCGGGACTTAGATCTTGATTTATTTATTGTAGAATTATAGACGCTTGACAACTTAGGTTATTAGCGTCTTAATTACATCAAATAACATGATCGCTTAAAACTAAACGACGTCCATGAACAGAGGCAGGATTCGAACCCACGACAGTTCGGTCAAGTCGGTGAAGTCGATTTGGGTTTAGATTAAGAGTCTTTAAATTGAGTTTTCAAATTCATTTTTAATATAATCAAAATCAGATATGAAACTTGATGAACATATATTATAAAACAACTCAAAAAATGGTCAAAATTCGCCTAAAAAATTGTCAACATTCAGCAAAACTAACTGTTAAAGTTTACCCATAAAAATTGTCAATGATAATAATCACTAAAATCAATTATTACTTGTTATGCCATAAGTTAATGGAAAAGTATTAAAAATGTATGGTAATAATTTAATTTTTGTAGATCCTTGACACTTGGAGTTCCCGGGATTAAGTCCTATTAGTCCCCAAGTACATCCGCCCCAAACATAGCATCGGTCCAGTTTTTGCACCGATTATTCTGGGACACCAGACTACCATCAAATGGCTAAGAAAATCGGAGTTTTGATAATTCAATTTAAATAAGCAGCGGTTCGGCTGAAAGGCTTCACAAAGTAATGGAATAAAAATAGGTTGGTATGAATTCACCTGTCCCGCAGCGCAGCCAACATGACTCTGAACATTATCAAGACTGCATTCCATCCAGTACGCACGGTCGACAATCTTTTGTTCCATAAAACAAACGATTTGTAACATCGAGTTTATAGATATACATTTATTAACGTCCAGGGATGCCAAATTCAACCAATTGTCGCCATTAAAAGAATAATAATAACGAATAATTAAAAAAAAAAACAGTTGAAAATTCTACAAATATAATTATTAAATGTTGGTAAATTCGTGTCCATAATTTTTAATGAAGCTGGAATTGTAGGGAATTGGACAGTTTATGCTGAGGAAGTTGCAATTAGCAACGAAACGTTCAACTTAATCAAAGTTAATTCTTTTCATAAACTGTCCAATTCCCTACGATTCCAACTTCATAATTATTAAACTATTTCGACGATCGTTTCAGACAATAAGGCCATCCTCAGGAATATAAAACATACACTATAAATAATTTTATAATTATTTTTGTAGAATTTTCAACTGTTTTTTAATTATTTGTTATTATAAATCATGTTCTACCAAATGTCGAATGAAAAATTAGTGCAAATTATAAAAGAATAATAGACTGCTGAAATAAACCTTCCTTTTATGAATTTTCCGTAGTCGGCTAAAAAGATGTTTGTGAGTTTTTGAAACTCGTCACAAATTTTGAGAACCAAGAATAGACTATTTGGCTCTTATTTCTTGTTTTAAAAATATTAATAACGTAGTATTAGGAATTTTTATTTCGCTTAAATGTAATCGTTTTAAAAGGATAAAATAACTTTTAAATATATAAGGTGGCGCGGAAACACGAGCCGCCATGTTTACATAACACCCATGTCTAGGTTTAAAACAGTTCTAAAACATTTTTTAAATGAAAAGTCTTTTTACAAAGTTAGCGATTTTTTTAAGGAATAAATTATATGTATTATGACAATCCAAGCATCTGTTACGATCTTTTGGAAATAAAATTATTGTTGTTATTATAATAATAATAACAAAAATGACATCTTGCAGTAGGTAATAACCTACTGCAAGACGTCATTTTTGAAGTAAAAAAAATTTTAAAAATTTGTAGACGATATTTCTCAAAATTAAAAGTATAACAAAGTGATTTCAAAAATGTTGTAAGAAAAAAAATAAAGAAAACCGATATCATATTTACTCGTATTTCGACATGATTTCTGTTTTTTTGGACGCCCCTAATTGATATATTACTGCACAAAATACAGAGGTATTCATTTTATTTTGTTATTTTTAAAACAAAGAATTAAATTTATGTATTAGTGTTAAACACCGCTATAAATATTATACAAGATGAACCACAATAGCCAGTTTAAAAACCGCATTTTTTTAAGTATAATTATAGATGTCTTACTAAATTAGCAAACATCGCGATTTTAAATATATCTTTGAAATTGAGAACAAAAGACCGTATATTTGACACTACACACTAGAGAAGTAAAACTGGTATCATTGTAAAAAAAAAATTTATTATGAGGGAGATTAACTGTTGAGATACGGCACCGCAGAGCAACTGATAACTCATTCCGTCGCGAAAGTAGAAAGATTTGAGTCCCGACGGTGACCCAGTATTTGAAAATAAAAAAATTCTAATACCGCATTGTCACAGTGAGAGTTTTTTTAACAAAGGTAGCAAAACTGCTATCCAATTATAGTAATTATATAAAATTTAATCTTTAACTATTAATTTACGACTAATAATAATAATAAAAAACCCGGGTCGCAGTGCCAAAACCCTGCCGACAATATAGTGTATTTGCTAATGTAGGCAGTGTGGCTTTATTATGCGAACTTAAGTTGGTTTTTTGGGCAAAATAAAAAATTTGACTCCTTAATACACCCCTTAAAAGAACATTTTTTTCTCAGTTGCAATTATTATCAATCGAACCTCTAAACTAAATTATATACACCTTTCAGCAAATAATTCACTATCTGCAAACTAGTATTTTCATAAAATTTGTAAATCCGGTCCTGTCGGGCCGATTTTATTAAAATTTTAGGAGCACTTTTTAATTGCTATTAAAGGGTTAAATTTCAATTTTGAAACGATTCTGAGAATTTTTTAGGTATTTTTGGGCCCAAAAACTTTTTTCAACCCCTAAAAACTACCCTTAAAATGGCCCGATTGGGCCCATTTTAAATAGGGTTCTTGCGGTAGTGGATTCCAACATGTGGGCAAAATTTCGTAAAAATCAATTAACTCTTTTGAAAGTTATAGCGCGCACACATATATATATATATATATATATATATATATATATATATATATATATATATATATATATATAAATATATATATATATATATATATATATATATATATATATATAAACATTTTTAAAAATGGTGCCAAAGTGTTTAGAAGGTTATGAAACGTCGAGAAATTTTGGTCCGACCCCTAGGTCCCGCCATCCGACCAACGCCAATAGTGTATGTTGCCTATGGCAAATACACTAATAATAGCACATAATATAACGTCTATACTGCTTTCACGCAGTTAGGTAAAAATAGAAGTATGTTTTATATTTTTTAACGACAAAAATGCATGACATTTGGTTACATGATTTTGTTGAACTGAGTAAGTTTATAGGGTAACTTTTAACTAATCATAAATTACAGCACATTTTATTTTCGAAATATTAAGACATTGTTGTTTATAAAAATAGCATTTCTATATTTTAAACCGTGTTAAGCGTCAGCTGGGATAATTTTTTTATTAGTATTTAATATCGTTATCTCACAGAAATAATCTTTTCACCTAACTTACAAACAGATTGGAATTTTTTTGGCATTTTCTCTATATATATACAGAATGATTTTTAAGTTGGTTCTTTTTTTTAACAGCGTGTAGAAATCAAATAGACGAACAAATATTTCAAGTAACTTTTTTATCAAAACTCAAAAATAAGAGAGAAACAGGCCTTCAAAGTTTAATTAAATTTTTTAAATATTAAATTTCAAGGTCGATCCCGGCGTTATGTTATGTCACCATGGAAAGTAAGTCGACGAAAAAACGGTTGCTGTGCGGAAGACAGGATTGCAAGACGGTGGCTCCACTACTGTTGGTGCTGCCGAGTGAGCTATAAAACATTGTCGCGTGTGGAGCCACGAGTAACGGCTAGTAATAAATATATCGCCATATCAAATAACGTATGTACCCTAATTGATCCAAGCATCTCTTTTGTCTGAAGCAACTCCGATAATTAAAAACACACATATTTAACAACACGAAGAAGTCTAAATTAAGACCATGGAAACTGTTAAAAAAATCTATTGGTGCGGCGTTCTGTTGTCTTCTTTTTTATTGGCCATTATCTTGTTTCCCATTATGAGTCGCTTCTAAACAGTCTACCAGAGTCACTTGACCCTTCATAACAATAAAACAGTCGTCATAAGAACTGTGATGGATGTTTTCTACCTGTCCAATCATTTCCAAAATACAGTCGCTAGTTAATAATTTTACGATGTCCGCACTAAAGTTCTGTCCGAAGGATGCTGACACTTCATCCTGAAGGGTAAAACCTCGAAATATAGTATATAAATAGGCTTTTTCGTGATTTTTCTGTTCACAAAAACCAATCACACGTATTTTAACTCGCAGATGCAAGAATTAACACGTTTTTCAACTTGTGAACCAGACTACAGAAGCCAAAAATTCAAAAGTCAAAAATTCTTTATTTAAATAACGTTTTCGAACGTCGCTCAGAAGGCCGAGGAGGGCCCTGAGCTGGGAGGCCCCGGGGCACCGCATCACCTAGCTCTCCGATAGCTACGTCACTGGCCGAAACGTTGTTATAATTTAAACGAAAATAAAGTCTGATTAAAAGCAATCGCTAATTTATTTTTATATAAAGAATGCGACATTAACTAAGTAGTAAAACCAATAATATTTTTTTATAATATTTAAAGATCCAGCAATCTACTCTTTTCGAGTGACAACATCTGGTGAATGCACCTTTTCATAATGGGTATTTATAATTTTTTAAATGATCTCAAGAAACTCCTACATTTCAAAAGAATAAGAAAAAAAAACTAGAAGTCCATATATCATAATAAAACAGGTCATTTTTCACAAAAATCCAATTCTAACAAATTGCTGTTTCTTTTTTAAAGGTTCACAATGACCGCTCTCAAGCATTGAACAAGTGAATGGCTCATAGCTATTGTTGTAATCCTTGCGTCATTTATACGAGGGTCAAGTGGCCTAATCACCAGGACCGAACTAGGAAACCTTTCACCACATCTCTGCCACAGAATTACAAGGGTGTATCTTCAATTTTACAACAGTTTTAAAAAAAAATCTTACAAACAAAATTAGTAATTTTAATACGCGTTATTAGCTTCACCTGTATGTTTGTTTGTTTTTTCGTTACATGCCTCAGAACCTTCTTAGATACAGTAAGACCTCGTTTAACGCTGCTGCGCTTAACACTGTTTCAGTATTACGCGGTTTCTAAAAAAAACAGTTTAGCCACTATAACGTGAATTATGGATCAATTTATACAAAATTATTCAAACGTTAATAGAAGTTCAAAGGCAAGACGAAGTGTCATTGATGCAATATTTTGCTATCGACAACAGCTTGCCGAACGAAACAGAAAAAGGCAAACGACATTAGATATGACTTCTTCACAAATAACAAACTATGTCAAATAAGGAACCTACCTCATCACAAACATAACATCTTACTCGAACTTTTATTTGATTTTCATAAATGTTTTATGAACAAAAATTGATATTAACAATTAATAAATCTATAATTTATGTGATAAAAAAGTATTTAACAATAAATGTTGCAAAATTGAACAAAAAAAACTAATTTTCTTAGTCTCGGTTTTGTTTCACTTATTACTGTTATCTACGTATTAAGATGACCTCGTTTAGCGCTGTTTTATATAGCGCAGGAACTTTTGGAACATATCTCCCGCGTTAAGCGGGGTCTTACTGTACTTTACTAATATTTTGAGATAATTAGATATTATATCGCCTCCAAAATTATTATTATAATTCAATAATATCTCTCAGGTATTTGGATTAATAATACAAAACAATCGTGTTATTGTTAATCTTGCTAGCTTCGACCACTTTATTTAGTCTTCGTCAGTATAATTGAATTTGTATATATATGTATTTTTCAGAACCTGACGAAGACTAAATAAAGTAGTCGAAACGTCGCAAGATTAACAATAAAACGATTGTTTTGTATTATTAATCCAAATACCTGAGATTTATTATTGAATTTTGAGATAATTTTCATGAAATTGGTTCAGCGGTTTGGACGGAAAGTGGTAACAAACATCCATACATAGCCTTTCAAAAAAAATACCGATACTCAAGTCGGATGAAAAAAATTTAGTCCACAGCTGTTACAATCTCTTAAAGGCAATTTCAACCCCTATTGAAATTTAAACATACATTGGACACGGACACTTAAACTAAAAACGCTTTCTTCGATACACAAAAAAAATTATATACTAACAAAGCATAAAGTGTGAAATTTCCTGGTCAGATATTGTTTTCACTCAAGAGTCGAAAAGTTATAACAACTGTCATGGCCGGTGGACTTCTTTAAGAGGTATAAAATTTTAATAACATCAATATTTCGAGCAGTTTTATTTATACAAAAAGATTTTTAACATTTCTTGAATTATTTCTCCTTTTTTCCCACGCAGCAACTTTGTGCATTAATCGAGTGTGACAAATTTTTCTGGGAGACCAGTTTTTGTCAATTTATTGATATTATTTTTATTATCATTTATTTTTTACACCTAAATAATTTCGGCGTTGTAATTTATTGCAGAATGGTTTAGAAAGTATAGTTTTTTATAAAGATTAATTTGTTGAACTTATATCGGAGTTTGCGAGTTTTTGCTTTGTTATATTAAAATTGGATTTTAATAACTTCATATTAAAAAATCGATCGAAAGTAAAGACTAAAGCTATGCTTACATAAATACTTGATGATAACGTTTGTATTTTTACAGAACTGTCCGCTATTTTAACACACTTTTATTAGATTCACCTGTATGTTTGTTTGTTTGTAATGGAATGTTTGAACGTGAAATTCACCCACTTCAAAACGTCAGATTAAACCGAAACTTTGCACACTTATCAAGGACCGACGATAATACAATAATTTAGTAAGTTTGTCCCATTATCCTGACTAGGAGCTTCAGGATAAAAAGCTTGAAAAATGACAGCAAGCAAGTTAACACGTTGTACAGTGACGTATGTTGAGTTGCCTTCCTCATAATCAAATGCAATATTGTTTTTAGTGTATTTGCCATATGGCAACATACACTATTGGCGTTGGTCGGATGGCGGGACCTAGGGGTCGGACCAAAATTTCTCGACGTTTCATAACCTCCTAAACACTTTGGCACCATTTTTAAAAATGTTTATATATATATATATATATATATGTGCGGGCAATAACTTTCGAAAGAGTTAATTGATTTTAACGAAATTTGGTCCACGTGTTGAAATCCATCACCGCAAGAAGCATATTTAAAATGGGCGTAATCGGGGCATTTTAAGGGTAGTTTTTAGGGGTTGAAAAATGTTTTTGGGCCCCAAAATACCGAAAAAATTTTCAGAATCGTTTCAAAATTGACATTTTTATTTGTTATAAAACCAGATTTTGCTTATTTTAGGGTCAATAAAATATTTAGTGTTTCTAAAGGGTTCCGTCGCCAAAAAAGTACGAGAACCGCTTCTCTAAAATTATATGTTGTCGTTAGAAATCTTCTGATTGCAAATAAGCGAAACTCCTCGAAACATTGCGTTCAGATTTTGAAGCACGTCAAACAATGCGGAACATTGAGTTGTTCTAGCATTAGCTTTAATCAATCGACGGACGATATCAAACGAATTACAACCAACTTTTCAATAAGTAACTAATGATGATGACGTAGGCAGAATTTGGACCACCCAAACAAGCATGTCATGCGCACAACGGACCATTGTCAGTCTGTGATATAAATAATATTAATTGTTGACAGGCAACAATAACTGAATACAATACGCTGATAATATCTTAATTATTGTTTATAAACGTGCGGTTATCGGGCTTTTTTTTCGAACTGCGCCGACCAGAAATGCAATCGCAATATAAGAAATGCACTTCAAATAACAAGATATCATCGTTGGTCTAAACCTGTTAATTAACTTACGCAGGGTAATTCCATTTTGAGTTACTTTTAGAAGACTGTCAAAAAACTAAAATGGACTATCAAGCTGACTGCTTATTTTTAGAGTTGGCTAACTCAGATCTGAACCGGTTCAAAGAGCCGACTCCGACAGAAGATCCGTGAGAGCCGACTCATTTTTTTTGAGCCGATAGATCAACGGATCCGCATAACTCAGTGAAACACTTAAAACACAGAAGCACATTTTACACTTACGTATCAGTTCTTGCTTCGATGCATCTGTCAGCTCAAATGACTCATGCATCACATGTTTGGCTATGCATTCTTGATTCTATACAGGTCGTGATAGGATTGACTGAACTAGGTAACTCAGTGGCAGACTGCAGTAACATATTCAGAACTCGGCTCTTTTTGAACCGGTTCAGTGAGTCGGCTCACATACGGGATCCAGATGCAAAAATGCAGATCACTAAAAAGACCCGTTTTTCCCATCTCTACTTATTTTTAATAATATCAGTCAGAGTTGAAGTAATGCTTGAAAATAAACTAGAAATATGTACCATTCTTCCCCTATGGCTTTTAGTCAAGTTTTTACAGTTTATTTGATTTAAATAAACGATTTAAAATCAGATCAAAACGAAAAAGTTAGCCTAAGTTTTAAATCACATTCCTGTACAGAAAAAATTAATTTTGAAAAAAATTACTGAGTAAACCAAATTTGTCAGTATTTTTAACACAAGTTTGTAAAGAAAAAACTTCAAAATGTTAATTTGCCTTCCCGTAATTCAAAATCTCGTGACGTGCTATAAAGAAATGTTGACGAATATGGTGCTTTTTTATTCAATTTTTCGGACAAAAATCTGTGTTTTTTGAAATTTTTAAGCAGCAAAACATATTTTGTGAAGTTCAATGCTTAATCACAGCTAATAAAAACAGTAATATAATGAATTTTGCGACCACAGTTCGAAATTCCCCGAAAGCTTATTTTACAAGCTGAGGTACCAGTCAAATTAAATTTATTAGTGTATTTGCCATATGGCAACATACACTATTGGCGTCGGTCGGATGGCGGGACCTAGGGGTCGGACCAAAATTTCTCGACGTTTCATAACGTCGTAAACACTTTGGCACCATTTTTAAAAATGTTTATATATATATATATATATATATATATATATATATATATATAGGTATATATGTGTACGGGCAATAACTTTCGAAGGAGTTAATTCATTTTAACGAAATTTGGCACACATGTTGGAATCCATCACTGCACGAAGCCTATTTAAAATGGGTCCAATCGGGTCATTTTAAGGGTGGTTTTTAGGGGAGGAAAAAAGTTTTTGTGCCCGAAAATACCTAAAAAATTCTCAGAATCGTTTCAAAATTGATATTTAACCCTTTAATAGCAATTAAAAAGTGTTCCTAAAATTTCAAGAAAATCGGCCCGACAGGACCGGATTTACAAATTTTCTGAAAACACTAGTTTGCAGATAGTGAGTTATTTCCTGAAAGGTGTTTTTAATTTTGGTGTAGACGTTCGATCGACAATAATGATGTAGTTAAAAAAACTGTAATTTTAAGGGGTGTATTAAGGAGTTAATTTTTTTATTTTGCCCAACAATCACCTTAAGTTCACATAATAAAGCCACAAGGCCTATATTAGCAAATACACTATATTGTCGGCAGGGTTTTGGCACTGCGACCCGGGTTTTTTATTTTGATAAGGAACGACACATATGGTCGATCCTAAAAATTAGGAGTGGAGAAAGGCCTCTAAGAGTTGTTCCTAGTCAGGAAGACCCAGTTATTTCGGCATCATAAGTCAATCATTTTGTATTCAATTTAACAGACTTGTAACTCGAATTAACATAATATTATTGAACATTATAACATGTTAATAATATATAAACACAGTTCAAGGGCTGGACAAACAGCCAGAGATGTGCTTAATGGGTTTTTGGAACCATTTAAATTTAAAGAATGCAAAAAAAGTTTTCAGAAAAAGCATTTCAAAATATATAACATGGCATTTTTTTAAAAATATTTTTACCAGTAATTTACACGATTACCAATTATGTATTTACTACAAGTCTGGCGTCACACTTCAAACGATCATAGCGGGAAGCGTTTTTTGACTCGTCAAAAGGTTGCAATTTTGAAATTGAAATACAGTCGAACCTGGATAAGCAAGAGTTCAAAGGACCGCGATCTTTCCTTCGCTTATGGAGGTTTTTCACTAGCCCGAGTTTCTAGCTTATAGAGGTACAGCAGTGGCCTTTCTCACTTATAGAGGTCTATAAAAATACAGCAAATACATAGTGATAACTTTTAAGTTATCACTTAAAGACAACACTTTAATTTTTCGTTTTAACATTATGATTACGTGCCGAACGCTTCTTCGCAATTGATACTTATCAACTGTAGTAAGTACATTTGGTCATTCGAATAGAATACAAAAAATAAAACCAATGATACAAAAACAAGGTTAGTTAGTTTAGCTATTTACGACTCATTCTTAAATTTCGTGGAACTATTAATACGTTCGACTATCGCTTATAGAGGTACAGGCAAGTAGTAGTCTCAGTTATAGAGGTCCATGAGTGAAAAACGTCTTTCGCTTATAGAGGTTTCTGTTTCTCACTTGTAGAAGTTTTATAGAGGGTTACAAAGACGGTACCAGGCATTGACTATTATTGAGAAAGTGTTTTAAATCGTGCATAAGTACCTAACATAGCCACAAATATTTATTATTATTTTTATTTGAATACGACTCAAGCCTTAAAAATCATGTATTTTAAATTCCGTTTCAAATTTCGATCCAAAACGCCAATACTTGTCACGTGACTGCCGTGACGTCAGACTGTCACAAAGTAGAAGGCACTGTAAACTGATGAGGTGATGAAAGGTTGTTTCCTAGTTGTTGCTTTAGTTACATGTAATTTGTCGTTTCCAATAAACAAATAAATATTAACTAAATATTAACCAAACAATGAAGCCTTTTTACAGCGTCTGATGCTGTCCATGACCCTCTGACGTCATGCGCTCTGATTGGTGTTCGTTGTCAGGTGACTTGAGAGTGATTTAATTAGGTTTTATTTATTAAATATTAATTAAATTCCTTAAAAATAAGGAAAACATTGTGTTTTTTAGTATTTCTATCATAGAAACTACCAATTAACGTTAAAATTATGTTTTATTTGAATACCCAGTTCTCATTCGCTCAGGTTTGACTGTAAATCAACCTCGTCTTTTTGTGAATACGAACCGATAATATCTGATTTCTGAATCGGTAAATTTATTCACATAATTTGATCATTTATTTTTTATAGTGTCAAATATCTTTCCCCATCCCCTGCTGAAAGGCTGTCGGTTTGTGGCTCAATAAACAAGCGAACAATTGTAATGTTGGGGCCACAATAAAAGGCGCCACCTAGTAGGTGGTAGCATGATATAGGAATACACTATAATATCATATTATTAGAGAGAGAGGTATCGATATTGGGCGGTGATGGACTGGAATGTATCGGGGCTTGTAATAGATTTATACCGATCATTAATATCTGTTAAACTAATATATATTCAATCATTCATACGAACTGATTCAAAAATACCAAAGTTCAAATATTTTTACCTTGCAACTCGACTGCAGATATTTCTTCTTTCGAACTGCTTCCAATATCTGCTCCGCCGCAAATCACCTTCTGTACGTTTCCACGATTCCATCTGCAACAAAAAATACACATATTAATATCTGATTTTTAGATATATAAAGAAGCACAAATTCATATAGGACAAATTTAGAGTAAGGATGTCAGAAGTGCCAAAACTATCTATATATATCGTATCGATGTTTTTTCAAGTATCGATATCGGTACCGATATATTTTTTAAAAAATATCGATATATCGGTACAATATTAAAGAGAACATTGACACTCGAAGAAAATTAGTATACATATTGGCTAGCTTAATATAATCTCAAATAGCAATTAACGGGCATTATTTCTAATAAATCAACTAATAAATAATTATCTGAAATCAAAAACAACTATAAAAATTTTTTTTTGTTTATTAATCAAACGTCTAATACATTTAGGAGCAGATAATTTTAGAAATTACAAGTGTTGCTACTGGAAAAAAATATCGGTTTGCGATACTCGGAATTTTATATCGAAATATTAAATATCGCTAAAAAATATCGATATATCGATATTTGTTCGACATCCCTAACTGAGAGAGAGTAAGACCCCGCTTAACGCGAGTGATACGTTCCAATAACGTGGTCATCTTAATACGTAGATAATTTAGATATAAGTGAAACAGAACCAAGTATAAGATAATTTGTTAGTTTTTAGTGTATTTGCCATATGGCAACATACACTATTGGCGTCGGTCGGATGGCGGGACCTAGGGGCCGGACCAAAATTTCTCGACGTTTCATAACCTCGTAAACACTTTGGCACCATTTTTAAAAATGTTTATATATATATATAATGTGCGGGCAATAACTTTCGATAGAGCTAATTGATTTTAACGAAATTTTGTCCGCATATTGGAATCCACCACCGCAAGAACCCTATTTAAAATGGGCCCAATCGGGCCATTTTAAGGGTAGTTTTTAGGGGTTGAAAAATGTTTTTGGGCCCCAAAATACCGAAAATATTCTCCAAATCGGTTCAAAATTGAAATTTAACCCTCTGGTAGTAATTAAAAAGTGTCCCCAAAATTTTAATAAAATCGGCCCGACAGGACCGGATTTACAAATTTTATGAAAACACTAGTTTGCAGATAGTGACTTATTTATTGAAGGGTGTATTTAATTCGGTGTAGACGTTAGATTGATAATAATATTACAATTAAGAAAAAAAATGTTATTTCAAGGGGTGTATTAAGGGGTTAAATTTTTTATTTTGCCCAAAAACAAACTTAATTTCACATAATAAAAATATACGTAAAACCACACGGCCCTAATCAAGCAAATACACTATATTGTCGGCAGGGTTTTGGCACTGCGACCCGGGTTTTTTTTTTTGTTTAGTTTTGAACATTTATTATCAAATACTTTTTTATCGCATTAATTGTAGATTTATTATTGCTAATATCGATTTTTGTTCATATGAAAATCAAATAAAAATTCGAGTAAGAAGTTATGTTTGTGATGAGGAAGGTTCCTCATTTGACATATTTTGTTTTTTTTTTGTAAAGAAGTCATCTAATGTCGTTTGCCTTTTTCTGTTTCGTTCAGCCAGCTGTTGTCGATAGCAAGATATTGCATCAATGACACTTCGTCTTACCTTTGAACTTCTATCAACATTTGAATCATTTTGTATAAAATGATCCACAATTTACGTCATAATGGATGCTCGAATTCTGTATATTATTTTTAACATATTTTAAACTATGCATTTTAAAATTATAAGAAAAATATATTTATATTTCTCCTAATAAATCCTTTCAATTGATACGTCAGATGATGCACTTAAAAATTTATTTCATTAGGGTATTTGCCATATGGCAACATACACTATTGGCGTTGGTCGGATGGCGGGACCTAGGTGTCGGACCAAAATTTCTCGCCGTTTCATAACCTCCTAAACACTTTGGCACCATTTTTAAAAATGTTTATATATATATATATATATATATATATATATATATATATATATATATGTGCGGGCAATAACTTTCGAAGGAGTTAATTAATTTTAACGAAATTTGGCATACATGTTGGAATCCATCACCGCACGAAGCCTATTTAAAATGGGCCTAACGAGTCATTTTAAGGGTAGTTTTTAGGGGTTGAAAAAAGTTTTTGGACCCAAAAATACCGAAAAAATTCTCAGAATCGTTTCAAAATTGAAATTTAACCCTTTAGTAGCAATTAAAAAGTGCTCCTAAAATTATATGCAAATCGGCCCGACAGGACCGGACTTACAAATTTTATGAAAACACTAGTTTGCGTATACGAATTTACTTACTGAAGGTCGTATTTAATTTGGTGTAGATGTTGGATTGATAACAATATTTCAACTAATAAAATTATTATTTTAAGGGGTGTATTAAGGGGTTCAATTTTTTTTATTTTGTCCAAAAACAAACTTAAGTTCGCATAATAAAGCCACAATACCTATATTAGCAAATACACTATATTGTCGGCAGGGTTTTGGCACTGCGACCCGGGTTTTTTTTCTAATTTGTCCCACCAAAATGGTAATTCGATTATTTACGCTATACGTCCGTGACTGGGTCATCCAACACTATGTATGTACCAAATGTCAACTTTTTTCGTCCAGTAGATTTGGAGAAAATACGCTGCAACAGACAGGACACGAGAGTGATCCTAATTTTTTCATCGGATGTACGGATTGAATCTAATCTACCTGCTAGAGGTGGAAAGAAAACAAGCGCATCGAATCAACCTCATCCGACTTCAAAAAAAGTTGGTAAAAACTGTTTCTAATTTCAATGCGCCAGCATTTATTATTTTGGCTTTGAAATCTGCTTAAGTATAGTAATTAAACAAGAATAATTAGCAATAATCAATCAGATGGTAATTAACGAAACCGTAGACAGTTGAATCGATGGAAATATGTTCAATCAAGCAAGCAGTGGTTCCCACCAGACTGAACATAGGGACAATAGATCCATAAGAACAATACAATATAATAATATAATGGCTTCTTTTATTATCAGCTTGGAAAAAATATTATAGTAAACAACTCGTCACATAGATTCTATGCAGCAAACACATAAGTACTTACTAATTACTGTAGAGCCAAGATCGTTGCTTAATTACGAATGTTGGGTTTACGGCTCCTTGCACAATTGATTTTATAAATGTGTCCTACCTTGCTTTTATTTCGTCTATATTATTATTTTAATTATAGATATAATGGTATTACTAGCGGTACCTGTGCGAATAATTCGCACTAAAATTCGTTTCTAATTTCTCACACTCTTTATAACTTTCTTCTTTTTGTTGTATTACATTACAAAGCTCAGTGACGGTTCAAGAAAATATTTTTCTAAAACTGTCATATAGAGGCGCAAGTATCGAAAACGTTGATCTGAAGCACCGCCATACGAAAAGTATTTATACGTGAATTTTGATTAAAAATTAAACAAAATAAAATTTACCGACCGTCAATCATGTTGACGTTGTTTCAAAGTTAGAACCGTCAGATGGCACCATTGCTAAATATACTGATTAAATGTATAATTGTTATATTTAATTATTTTGCAAAAACAAAAGCAATAATAGATTTGTTAGTTGTTGATGTCGGTAGAGCAAGCAATTATCTATAAAATGATATAAAATTTATGTGGAGCAATTGTGTGGTTTTTTCGAAAAAGGGAGGCAAACATCTTAACCTTAGCGTATTAATATATATGATGATATTATTGTATGGTTCGGTCAGAAAGGCAGACCATTTGCGCTAAGCAATAAACGATATTACAATGTAACCTTAATATAACGATTTCCTCGATTTAACGAATTTTTCAAAATTCCCTAGAATTGCCCGTAAGAGTTAATGTAAATTATACCTGTAAATTACGAATACCTTTTGTCAAAAACCTCTTTATAACGAATTTTCAATCATAGCAGAATATAAATAGAAAGTATAATTTACCTCTATTTAACGATTTTTGTCAACTTATAACCTTTACATAACGTACCCTACCAATCAATCACCTACAAATCCACAATTACAACAACAATTCATGGCTCGACACGTTAAAGTTATCATAAGACAATCATTGTTGTTTAATGTAAAGTAATGTAAATAATGCTGTTGGTCACTGTTGTTAGTAAATTTAAAGTTGCAGCGGCTGAGTAACGAAAAAGGTGTTCCTTAACCGTCGCAGAGAAACGATAAATTAATAAGTATGTAGACGAGAGTCCTACAAAGACAAAATTAGACATCGCTAAAGAGTGCGAAATTCCCGCAAGTACATTGGCCACAATTTTTAAAGTTTAAAAGTAAGTTTTCAGGAGCAAATGGGGTTTCTTACCTTGTTAAAACGAATCTTAGACCAGTCTAAACTCTATATATAACAAACCTCATTATAACGAATTACTCGCTGTAACGAATATTTTCTAATTCCCGTCAGCTTTGTTATATCGAGGTTGAGGTTGTACTGTATTATTATTTCAAAAGTCGAGTTCAACTCAAGAATAGTTATGTACTATAGGTTGAGCGTAAGAGGTTATAAAAGTGATCACGTATTTTTGATTGGTTGAATGTATTGCTTACAAATGAAAATAAAAAAGCCAGATTTCTTAATCGGGGTCAAAACTTAGCAAGGTGTTTGCAAAATTATATTTTTTAAGACCTAAAAAATATATTTGAGGCAGGTTGAAATTGAAACAGAATAATATTCGTAACTAAAAATAGATATACAGTACCTACAATCGCGATAATTTTAGTAGAGATTTAACGTTTTACAAAAAAAGTTTAAACTTTATCCTAGGAAAACCTTTGAACCAGTAAACTTAGCGAAAAATCACAAGATACCTTTTTTGTAAAGCGTTAAGTTCTCTACAAAAATATGTATGTCTCATTTTTGTAGATTCACTTGTCCCCAAGTTTTAAAATTTGGAAGAACAAAAGGAGTTTTCCACGTCATGTTATTTTCCATAAAAAACTTTGGTTGGAATGAGGACTATCTTAGAGTTAATATTAAGAGCTCAAATTTTTAGAGAATTTTTTTTATCAATTTGGAAACGTTTGATCCCCTGGGAGCATAGAAATTTGACAACACCCGTGTTAAGAACCACCCTAATGTACATGTTTCTTGCAAACCTCGATAATATAAACATACCACTAGTATGAACTCCACAGGATTTTTTGTGTTCATGTTACCGAGATTGTACTGTATTCAAAAAAACAGGTCGTTTTGGTGGAACATTCTACCTGCCAGGTGATTAAAAATTTGAAGTTTGGTTAAGCCCTGCTACCTTTCAGCCAGGTCTGTATTTTTGTATTCGGATATTACTAAAGAGGTATTGTACAAATTTTCACAGTGCCTCAAATACCTACCCAAGAAACTCTCGGGCTACGACGGACTACGGATGATGTTGGCCGACGTTGTGAAAGGACCTTTAACCCGTATAGTTAATGCGCTGAATGAAAGCAATTAGGTGAATTACGTGTAGTGAAGGCGCTAAATAAAGAATTAAATAAAATGCCGCACACTTAGCAGTTAGCATATCATGTGTCATTATTTTAACATAATTGAACGGTCGAAATACAGTAAGTGATGTTAAATACTTAACCAAACATTACAACGTTCTTTGTAACTTAACAAAGTAACTTGTTTAAAAACTGTTTTAAAGTTTTGACGCTGGTTTTTTGTCTGTTAATTTGAGTTTGTGGACCACCCACGAATTTAAAAAAATCTTGTATGAGAAAGAAGCAGTTGAAAAATTAAAGGAAGTCGTTTTTCTATATGGCAATTTGGGGATTGTTCCATTTTTCATTGATTATTGAAATAGATTAATGGGCAAGAAATTATTTATCAACTTTATTTCTTTTTTGTCCTTGGTAATTAATATAAAAATGATTTGTCGGAAAAAAGGACTTTTCAAGTAAACGCTTATTTGTTATTTACAAAAAAGTTCCAGACAAGGAACGAAACGTCGCTGTAAATAACAAATAAGTGTTTACTTAAAAAGTCCTTTTTTTCCGACAAACCATTTTTATATTATTTATCAACATTTCTTGTCTTTTTAAAATATCATTAGATACAAAAGTTATAGTTCAGGAGAATGATTGTTCAAATTAAAAAATATGCTCTCGGGAAATTTCGAACTGTAGTCGCAAAATTCATTTTATCACTGTCTTTATTATAGCTGTGATTAAGCATTAAGCGTCACAAAATTTGGCTTGCTGCTTAAAAATTTCAAAAAACATATTTTTGCCTTAAAAATTAAATAAAAAAAACGTGATTTTCGTCAATATTTCTTTATAGCACATCACGAGATTTCGAATTACGGGAAAGCAAATTAACATTTTGAGGTTTTTTCTTTACAAACTTATGTTCTTATGTTAAAAATATTGACAAATTTGGCTGGGTAAATAATTTTTTTCAAATTATTTTGTTATGCTAACTTTCTCGTTTTTATTTGATTTTAAATCTTTTATTTCGAGCAAATAAACTGTAAAAACTTCACTCAAAGTCATATGGGAAAAATATGGTACATATTTGTAGTTTATTTTGAAGCATAAGCGTTAAAGATTGAATAATATTTTCCGTGGAAATTTTCGAAACGTGAGTAAATGCATTTTACGTACACACAATTATCCGAAAGATAGAACTATTTTAATACTGTTTTTATTAGGTGTGATTAAGCATTAAGCTTCACAAAATATGGCTAGCTGCTTAAAATTTTCCAGTACACATATTTTTGCCCTAAAAAAACGTGATATTCTTCAATATTTCTTTACAACACGTCCCGAGATTTCGAATTACGAAAAGGCAAATTAACGTTTGAAGTTTTTTATTTACAAACTTTATTTAACGCCGTCGAGGAGGGAGCTGTCAACCAATTTACCACAAAAATTTGCTTCGAACTAGGTTTTTAGTGTATTTATCACTTGGATTAATTATCTCAAATTTTATTTCAACAAGATGCCGAGTCTATGTAATCGCTTACATTGCATAACCAAAATTTATCAGCTCGAAAAAAGTATTAAAAGCGAACAAAATATAGTTAAAATGCTTTGCAATGCACATGTTTTCTTTAAAGTAGTATTTTCATTAAATTATCAAAATAAAACTAAGTCTCAAAATCAGACTTACCCAAAAAATAATAGACTAACCCAACACTACCGAATGCTTCAGAATTTAAAATAATACACACTCGGTTTATAATATTTTCCGAATAGATATTTGTATGAAAATAATCTACAACAAACACCGAAACTATTAATTACAGCAATTAATTATGATTCTACAATGTATTTTTACATTTTTTTCAAAGAAACGACACAATTATAAAGACAATAATGTAAAATCAACTCAACATGTACCTGTTTCGATCTGTTTCAGATCTGATCACGGCCAACTTATGCATTATGCAACCAGATTTTAACTAAAATTTAATAATAAACTATTTGAACGATTATGAAGTGCCTTTTATTGATATACACTTAAAACTGTTGCTGCGTTTTATGGAATTAAAATGTATAACATTAGTAACCATATATACCGAATGATTTTTAACACGTTAACTGCCAACCACGAGATATCTCGTAGGTTGTTTACTTGCCCAGGACGCCTACTACGAGTTATCTCATCTCTTTATTACTTGCCATATTTGTACAGCTACGAGCATAACATTGTAATTATGAATAGATGACCTCAGGAAAGGGAATAAAAAAATCAGGTTTGGCTTAAATGAACAAAAAAAAAAATTAAACATTTAAAAAAAAACATTTCTTAAGCCTTTTGATTAATTTTTAAAGTTTTTAATAATATAACATGATTAAATCAAATTGGCTCTTTAGACCGGAATCGTGAAAAATTCCGTGGCAGTCAACGTGTTAAGTTGATTCTTTTTTTAAACAGCGTGTAGAAATCAGATAGACGAATAAATATTTCAAGAAACTTTTTATCAAAACTCGAAAATAAGACAGAAGTTCAAAGTTTAATTAAAGTTTATTTAATTTTGAGGTCGGTCCTGGTGTTATGTTTGTAAAATAGAATAAAACATATTGTATCTATCGGTACTAATATAATAATATAATGGAAGACGTTTGTATAACGTTACCTTAAAACTCGAAAACTACTAAACCGATTTACATTATTCTTCCAAATACAAACAACTTATTATAGATTCAGCAGTAACATTTAAAAAACTATAGCAACGTTTCCCAAACTTTTCCTATTACGGAAAAATTCACAAATTCTAAAATTTTAACCGTAACACTTTGATTATTTTATAGAATAAAATAGACTAGAATAGTGTTATTTGTAGAGCCAAGTATGGATGCAGTCGTCAAAATACAATTAAGAAAATAATCAAAATATATCTGAAATGTGGTAAGGCACAGATTCTGCAAGATATGCTTTTAACTTTTTTTTAAACTGAGTTTTTAAAACATTTTATTTTCTGAGGTAAAGCATTAAACATTTTTATCCCTGTATAATATACAGATTTCTTAAAAAATGCTGTTTTGCGTTTAATAGTAACCTTTGTGTTTCGAGTATTATAGGGTAAGTTTCAAACAGTTTTCAAATTGGCACAGCATTTCAAACCATGCAAGGCTTTCATTATTATCAATTTTTAAGTTTAAAAATTATCAGGAAATTGGACACAATAAAAATATACAATCAATTCAGCGACGTTTCGTTTTTTTTATTAAAACTTCTTCAGGCTTCTTGATTTATATAGTTAAATAATAAAAACTTATTATACATTACTTATACTCATAAACATTTACAAAATTTTTTATTTTTATTTATTATTTTTATTAAAATATATTAAAAATTAGTTGACAGAAAAATTTTTTGTAAATTATTAAAAATGAAGAAGTTTTAATAAAAAAAAACGAAAAGTCGCTGAACTGATTGTATATTTTTATTGTGTCCAATTTCCTGATAATTTTTAAACTTGTAAAATTATGGATGATAATATTAATATTATTATCAATTTTCATAATTTTTCACGAGACAAATTCGTCTACCGGATCAACAATTTTTTCTTCTGATACAAAATGACCTCGTAGTGCACTAAAAATTTTGTTTTCCAAAATTCGTAACCATTTTTCAATTGAACTGAGGCTTTCTGTCAAGTGTCCAACCGTCATTTGATTTTCAAAATGAACTGGCTCATAAGAATCAGGGTTCATCAATGTTTTCAAAAATCGCGTTATTCTGGATCCGCGTAAGACGGGGCAGCTTAAGTCAGGGTAGAGCAAAATTTCTATCGCAATTTTCAAACCCCTACAAAAATGATTTTTAAAAATCATAAATTTTGCAAAATTGTTTATTTTTTACGAATCGGATATTCTAAATCGGTAGAAAAAAAGCTGTTCTATAAAAAGTGCAAGAAAATCAAATTTATAAACTCCGTCGGCCATCTGTACGCGAAACATCGAACCAAATGACGCTGTTTCATATACGAGGAACGAACCTACTGCAAGACTTGTATACAGAAATTGAACACATGTACCATAGACATACCATATATCTTTGATATGTAGTAGAGCTTATACCTCCTTTGTGCTGCATCCGTTTAACTAGCCGGAAAAAGATGTAGCCACTAACTTAAATTTAATAAAAATGGACTATTGTCTAAATATGCTTCAGCTAGGGCCGTAGACAGAAAAAAAATTTACCGAAAATAATTTTGAAGATAAAAGTTACGTCGGTTAATTTCTCCATTCGAAATTTCGTCCTAAAAGAATTTTTTTTTGTTTCTAGGGGTGGGAGAAGTTTAAAACTCTGTTGATTTTTATAAAAATTCAAAAATCATATTTTCGCAAAATTAAAATCAATCAGATACGTTTAAAATTACGCAAAACACACTAAGAATCGGGGCTTTATGATTTTTAAAAAAATTCAAAAATCATATTTTCGCAAAATTAAAATCAATCAGATACGTTTAAAATTACGCAAAACACACTAAAAATCGGGGCTTTATGATTTTTAATAGCTCAATAAGCAGATAAATTAGGTATTGAGAATGAGCAAAATTAAATTAATAATTTAATAATTTATTTAATATAAAACCGAAGTACAATTTACGTGAAATGAAAGCGTAGACCAAAGGGTGCTGAAAGACAATCTCGCTCTACCCTATGATCATGGGCGCTGGGTCGATCAGTACGCCATTTCTAAAGAAACAGAGCGAGATTGAGATTATAGACGCTAAATAACTGAGGTTATCAGCGCACCAATGAACCAGGATCACGGTTAACTGGGTTCCCACATGTCACATTATTTGTGTAAAGGTAAATCTTTTTAACACCGTTATCTTTATTACAAGCGCGCCTCATCAGACGAGCATTAAATAGAAAGATTTACCGATCGCCTGGATTCTCGTTAAACGATCGCTAAAAAACATATTATAATATGTCCCCATTCAACTCAATTAATACACTCTTTAAAAAACTAAAACAACACGCTTTTATGAACTAAAAAATGCAAAATAATTTGACAACAAAATTAGCTTTACTGTAAAAAGCATGGAGTGCTTAATATCGGTAATAAATTTTTCATTTACTGGCTAATTGTAAACTTAGAGCTATCATGAAAATTTAAGTAGATACGCTTTTTAAAGTTAATTTTGTTGACAAATTATTTTGCATTTTTTAGTTCATAAAAGCGTGTTGTTTTAGTCGCAGATATGTGGCTAAATTTATCGATAGCATAAATAAATGTTGACGACAGCGGTCGGTAATACAGCCGACTTCAGTGTTTTGATACATGGCTATGTAAAGTGTAACGCATGTAGTTTATTTTTTTTTTCAAAATTGGTATCGCGTGAGAACGTCTTCCCAGTCCAGCAGCGCAATGCGCGTCTTTCTGGATGTCGGGCTGTAATGGGAGTCGTGTTGACTAGACCTAACGTCACAAACAGGCCGGCGCCTCCTGGAGACCGTTTCAATATTATGTACAGGCGATCTTTTTATCGACTAATTTATCTACATCTACAGTGATGGATTTACGCCTAGGCCCGGGGCTAGGGCGGCAAAATTTTAAAGACGACAAAATTTCAAAAGTAAACAATGTTAGGACAGCTGAAATTTAAAAATGAATTTATCATCCGTTGTTCAAATTTACGATTCTGGCGTCATTAGATGTTTAATTGCAATAATCACTTCCACATACAGCAAAAAGGGCGGCATATCGGACGGGGCCTATAGGACGCCATCGAACCTAAATCCGCCACTAATATTATATAAATCTATAGAGGTTGTTCTTTGTTCCGTTGTAACTAATTAACTGTTTTAAATCATAAAATTATAGAAAACTAGACACACCAAATAACATCGTATTAATAAATTAACAACTGAAATAAAGAAACATCAACTAAACTCACCACCTATTTGGCTAACCTATAATCACATGGCTGTCACGTTAAATGTGTAAAATTGAAAACCAATTTTTGTCACAAATATTTCGTTATTCGAATTGAAATATATATCATCTTGTAGCTGGGCACTAATTTAATTAGGTTTTTATAAAAGTTTTTTTCAAAATGTATTTTGAAACAATTAATTTAATGATTATATTCCCAAAATTGTAGCGTCAGATCGCTCACTTGTTTCACTCTGCTGCAGTCAGTTATTGCAGTCACTGCGGTCGTCCAGTCATGGCTTGCTTTGGTATAATTAATAGAAAATTGTATCAGTTACAGATTTATAATAAAAGCAGATTTTAGCATTACGACGGCATGGAGAGGTCACGTGGGGTCGTTCTTTTTTGTGAATTAAACCTGCAGTTGACCTGTTAACAAACAGAATAATATGAACAAGTCCCGAACCATGTTCGCTACAGAAATTCTATAAAAAATTGTATTTTAATGATTAATTATTGAATAGTTTAAGATGGTTAACTGTACTAATATATAAATCTATTGAGGTTTTTACCTTTGTTCCGTTATAACTAATTAAGTATGCATCCGATTGAAATGAAATTTTGTATCCATATAGAGAATACTGTAACTTAAATTACGGGCCATTTTTAAGGGGTTGGGGGAGTAACATTCATAAAAGATACGGTGTCTGTATTTCTGAAATTGCTTAAACTAAAAACAGGAAAAAATACTCTTCTTAGAAACTAAAGAAATACATGTTCGACTGTCTTTTGAACATATCTCACGAACAAGGTGGGGGTAGATTTTGTATAAAAGAACTGTGGGTACAATCTATATCACGTGAACCGATTTTGATGAAATTTTCAGTCAATCTTCAGATTAACCCAGCAGGTGATCCTATGAAGTTTGGTAGCGATCGGATCAACAGATTTTTTTTTGTTGTTTTTGGAAATTTTGATTTTCCTTTGATTTTGGAACATTCGCAATTAAAATTGAATTCGCGCAAATTCAGTACACGTTGAGAATTTTATGATAATGATTCTCGTCTTTTATGGCTATAGATAATTAGTGCAATTCGTGCGAAGTCGGACCGGGCCGCTATAGTAGATTATAACAGTTGAATATTTAAATGACAAAATCTTCTGTTTAGATGATAATATAGGTCCAAAAATAAAAGTTCTTCTTCTTGTTTTTAAAGGACTTTATATTCTTGAGCGCTTTCGGACATTTTGATCCATCATCAGAAAAAAGTATAATCAATGATATGGTTTTAATACATAGTCAAATTACAAACAAATTTGACTATGTAATAAAACCATATCATTGATTATAGTTTTTTCTGATGATGGAACAAAATGTCCGAAAGTGCTCAAGAATATAAATTCCTTTAAAAACAAGAAGAACTTTTATTTTTGGACCTGTATTATCATCTAAAAAGAAGATTTTCCTATTTAAATAATTTTAAAAGTCCAAAATTTACCGTCACAATAAAATCACAGTTGAATATGCCTTTCTACCCTACCCTGTACAAGCAGCTCGTCATGTCGGTGGTCATCTGGTTTATGTAAAATCCAGTTACCTCACAGTACGTACCGCAAAACGCCCCCCGCTACATGTAAGCCGCGTCGTGGCTGTACCTTGTAACGGGCGCCTCTCCTTACGTCATCCGGGATTACTCGGATTAGTCGGGAGAAACTTGCCACAAACCGACGCATCGAAATATGTATTGTTTAGTTAATGAAAAATTTTAAATTACGTATATCCAGGGCCCTCTTTTCCACTGGGCACATGCCCAGAGCCCTGTCACCAATGGGGGCCCCTAGTTCCAGATCAGCATCCGATAACCGATACTTTCGATAAATATATCAATTTATTATTTAATGTTTATGGATAGTGGGTAATTGGACACAAATAAATGAAAATTCTAAGTTTTCTAAATTTGCTACGTTTCGTAGGTTAGTTTCCTACTTCTTCAGGCAAGTTTATAGTTTAGAAGTAGGAAACTAACCTACGAAACGTAGCAAATTTAGAAAACTTAGAATTTTCATTTATTTGTGTCCAATTACCCACGATCCATAAACATATAACAACATGGACGATAACTTGAATTTATTTTTTAATAATGTATTTCTTAATTATTGATTTGCTTAGTAATTCCACTCTTTTTTAAGAAAAAAAAGTGCTCTTTAATAGTCACAGGGGCCCCATTATCCTAAAGTGCAGCTACTAGCTAATAAATGAAAAATATATTGCCGATATTCAGCACTTCACGCTTTTTACAGTAAAGCTAATTTTGTTGTCTAATTATTTTGCATTTTTTGGTTCATGTTGTTTTAGTTTTTTGTAAACTCTAATTTTATTTATAAGACTTAAAAAACAATGTTGCATTTGACAATGGGGTAGGCAACGCTACGTACCTCACTGTACAGCGTGTTAGTTTGATTGCTGTAATTTTTCAAGTTAATTAATTTATATAAATAAATAATTTATAATATATATGTAAATATTTATACGAATTATTATAGTGTGATATTGAATTTCATGCTCAAAGATGCCGTCACAAAACATACGTTCAAAGATTTTATTTTTTATCCTGAAGGCCCTGGTCAGGACAATGGGACGAACTTATGAAATTATTGTATTGTCTTCGGTCCTTGATAAGTATGCAAAGTTTCAGTTTAATCTGACGTTTTGAAGTGGGTGAATTTCACGTTCAAAGATTCCTTTACAAACATACGTTCCAAGATTTTATTATTTTTTTTATCCTGAAGGTCTTGGTCAGGATAATGGGACAAACTTATTAAATTATGTATTGTCATCGGTCCTTGATAAGTATGCAAAGTTTCAGTTTAATCTGACGTTTTAAAGTGGGTGAATTTAACCGTTCAAAGATTCTGTCACATACAGGTGAAGCCAATTAAAGCGTGTTAAAAAGAATAGACTTGGATTTCGTGAGTGGATTTTATACCCCGAGCGAAAGTTCCCCCGCTTTGCGTTGGAATTAGTTAGCGTAATAATAAGTATAATCCGGTAGCTTGATGGCTCGACGTGAGATGATATCAAAGACAGGACATCGAGAGACCAACAACTCCCGGTGCCTGGCGTCTGCGCTGTCAGTTTTAGTTACAATTGACAGGTCATCTTCCGTTTCACGGAAAACACTAACCATCTTATACACCATTATACAAAAACAACGCCGAACCATCAATCTACATTTTTTTAAAGCATTTCATTCTGAAATTTTTTATTACTTATTGTAAATAATAGACGCTCGACAACTAAACTCATCCGTGAACGATAGTGGGATTCGAATCCACGATAAACCGTTACAGCATAGTCAAGACTTTTCACTTAATCTATTAAATTATCCAAGATTGGAAAATTTTACTTGTTTATAAAATTTATTTTGAAGAATAATATTTTTAATTTCTGCTTTTTAATGCCCTTCAATAAAACGCGTCTTTTATTAAAAAAATTGTTATGTTAATTTTAATTATAAGTCTAAATTCAAAGCGTTTATAAATTATATTTGCGGCGGCTAGGACTCCTCAATTATGTCATTGAAAGACAAACTACGAAGTTTATCTGATTCTATAGGTCGAATTTAGTTACAACCTTCGCAAACTTTCGATGAATCGGGGTTCCAAGCAACAGCTTATTCTGCTTATGGGTAAATCCGACTCTTCTCTTTGCTGAGACAAACATTACAAAAAAATATTCCAACCTTTTGCAGACGTTATTGTGAACGAAAAAATAATTCACGAACGTTTAACACATAGATAGCGATAACCTCAGTTGTGAAGCGTCTGCAATCTACTAGCCGCTACCCGCGGCTCTGCACGCGACTGAAATGAAACACAGCAGCGGCAAACCGTATTACGATCTAGATGGCGAGTTACAACAAAGTGGACAGCATAGAAGCCTTCTCCAAACGGTGTCAAAGTCAATTAATGTCAAACATTCATTTATATATATATAGATTCATGACCTCAGTTGTCGAGCGTCTATAATCTACAATCACTTAATAGGTACATACTTTAACCTGTATTATGCTTATATCATTGGCACCAGACATGGCAGTTACCCTTTGACCGGTGTGGGTTGTCGCAGCAAGCGCTTCCCCCCCTTCCCTTCGATGGTACAGGCCTGTGTGGTGTCGCCTTTTTCATCTGGCGACAGGTCCCCGGTTCCCGACGTTACTATATGATATATGCACTTTTAAACAGCTACATGATTCCAGCTTTCTATTAAGGCCATGTTCAACAACAATATCTAATGCTTGCTTCACATTCATTTTCAAATGATAGAAATACAAAAAATAGAGTTTAAAATAACTGAAGCAACGCGCTTTTATGAACTAAAAAATGCTAAATAAATTGACAAAAAAATTAGCGTTACTGTAAAAAGCGTGGAGTACTTAATATCGGTAATAAATTTTTCATTTACTAGCTAATTGTAAACGTAGAGCTATTATGAAAATTTAAGTAGATAGCACCTCAAGCTTTTTACAGTAAAACTAATTTTTTGTCAAATTATTTAGCATTTTTTTAGTTCATAAAAGCGTGTTGTTATAGTTTTTTAAAACTCTAATTTAAATTATAAGACAAAAAAAAAACGATATTGAATTTGACTATAAGGTAGGCAACTCAACGTAGTTAGCTTGCTTGCTGTAATTTTTCAAGTTCTTTTATTCTGAAGGTCCTGGTCAGGATAATGGAACAAACTTATTAAATTATTGTATTGTAATCGGTCCTTGATAAGTGTGCAAAGTTTCAGTTTTATCTGACGTTTTGAAGTGGACGAATTTTACGTTCAAAGATTCCGTCACAAAAATACATTCAAAGATTTTATTATTTTTTTATCCTGAAGGTCCTGGTCAGAATAATGGGGCAAACTTATTAAATTATTGTATTGTCATCAGTCCTTGATAAGTGTGCAAAGTTTCAGTTTAATCTGACGTTTTGAAATGGGTGAATTTCACGTTCAAAGATTCCGTCACAAACATGCATTCAAAGATTTTATTATTTTTTTATCCTGAAGGTTCTGGTCAGGATAATGGGACAAACTTATTAAATTATAGTCTTGTCATCGGTCCTTGATAAGTGTGCAAAGTTTCAGTTTAATCTGACGTTTTGAAGTGGCTGCACCTTTATGTTTATGTAAAACAGGCTTTAGTTCACACTTGTTCTGTTTTGTCTGACATATAAATTTGCTACAAATGCTGATAGTTTAGGCGCCATAGCTATAGTTTAGATAGTAAATAATGTTGTTCCTTTTTTTTGCAACTGATCGACTTGTAAATTGTTGCGTGTAAAATTTAAATAGACACGGCTTTTTAATATATTCATGATGATGTTTCACAGACTAGAAAGTCGCATTCAATTAAGGACTTGGGGGCTAAAAGAACCTACGTTAAAAGTTCATGCTTCTTAAAATTATGCTCTTCGAATGAATCAAGATATTGAACGGACTGCCACACATCTTTTGATAATTCAATATAAACAAAGATTTACAGTAAGACCCCGCTTAACGCGGGAGATATGTTCCAATAAGTTCCTGCGCTATACGAAACAACACTAAACGAGGTCTTAATATGTAGATAATAAGTGAAACAGAACCGAGAATAAGAAAATTTGTTAGTTTTTTTTTTGTTTAATTTTTTAACATTTATCGTTAAATACTTTTTATAGCGTTAATTATAGATTTAATAATTGCTAATATCGATATTTGTTCATAAAACATTTATGAAAATCAAATAAAAGTTTGAGTAAGAAGTTATGTTTGTGATGAGGAAGGTTCCTCGTTTGACATATTTTTGTGAAGAAGTCATCTAATGTCGTTTGCCTTTTTCTGTTTCGTTCAACAAGCTGTTGTCGATAGCAAGATATTGCATCAATGACACTTCGTCTTAGAGTTGGGTAACTCAGATCTGAACCGGTTCAAAGAGCCGACTCCGACAGAAGATCCGTGAGAACCGACTCACTTTTTTTTGAGCCGACGGATCAATAATAATAATAATAATAATTTATTTCCAAAAAGATCACAAAAGGATGCTTGGATAGTCATTCAGATACATACTATATTCACAATTCAAGGAAATCGCTAATGTTGTAAAAAGATTTTATAATTAAAAACTTCTTAATTATTATTATTATTATTCTTAATTATTATTATTATTATCAACGGATCCGCATAACTCAGTGAAACACTTAACACACAGAAGCACGTTTTACACTTCCGTATCAGTTCTCGCTTTGATGCATCTGTCAGCTCAAATGACTCATGCATCACATGTTTGGCTATGCATTCTTGATTCTATACAGGTCGTGATATGATTGACTGAACTAGGTAACTCAGTGGCAGACTGCAGTAACATATTCAGAGCTCGGCTCTTTTTGAGTCGGTTCAGTGAGCCGGCTCACATACGGGATCCAGATGCAAAGATGCAGATCACTAAAAAGACCCGTTTTTCCCATGTCTACTTCGTCTTACCTTTGAACTTCTATCAACGTTTGAATCATTTTGTAGAAACTGATCCATAATTTCTTCAATCTAACACCACCTACAGCTCGAAAATTAAAAAAAAAAAATAGGACTTAATTCGAAATAAAACTGCCCTCATCTTCGGGAAGTTCAATACGGAATTTTACAACAAAAAATCTTTCTCATGGGAAGCAAAGTAATAAATGTCATTTAATCGTAGTTTTAACACAGTCGGTTTAAATCTATTTCCGTCTTTGTTCGTTGCGTTCGTTGAAGCACGGTATGGAGTGAGAGAGAAGTGATTTTGATTAATCGCGTGTACAATGTCACCATTAAACAATGATCAAGCTATTTGGTAAACAAACAAACCCATGCGCTGTATTCTTTATACAGTCACTCGCATAAAAAATATTTAGAAAAGTCTATGTTTTATTAGAAAACAGGATCACAGGTAATTGGAATAATGAAAATAAATCAATAAATTTAGAGCTTGAAAAAGTCTTAATAAAAAAGACGAAACGTTGCAATCAATGAGTGTTTAAATTGATTTATTTTCATTATTCCAATTACCCGTGATCCTGTTTTCTATTTTAACATATACCTGGAATTGAACTATGAAGATGAATATATATATTTTATATTCCTGAGGATGTTGCAAAATTTCTAGCTCACCGTCATAAATTGTGCGCCACTACGCCAAAGAAGTTTCACTTCAAACGCGCGTAAAGGTTACACACACTCATCTTTAAAGTTCAATTCCAGATATATGTTATAATAGAAAACAGTATCACGGGTAATTGGAATAATAAAATAAATCAATTTAAACACTCATTGATTGCAACGTTTCGTCTTTTCTAAATTTTTTTTTTTTTTATTAGTGTATTTGCCATATGGCAACATACACTATTGGCGTCGGTCGGATGGCGGGACCTAGGGGTCGGACCAAAATTTCTCGACGTTTCATAACCTCCTAAACACTTTGGCACAATTTTTAAAAATGTTTATATATATATGTATATATATATATATATATATATATATATATTTATATATTTATATATATATTTATATATATACGTATATATATATATATATATATATGTGTGCGGGCAATAACTTTCGAAAGAGTTAATTGATTTCAACTAAATTTGGCACACGCGTTGAAATCCATCACCGCAAGAAGCCTATTTAAAATGGGCCTAATCGGGCCACTTTAAGGGTAGTTTTTAGGGGTTGAAAAATGTTTTTGGGCCCTAAAATACAGAAAAAATTCTTCAAATCGTTTCAAAATTGAAATTTAACCCTCTAATAGTAATTAAAAAGTGTCCCTAAAATTTTAATAAAATCGGCCTGACAGGACCGGACTTACAAATTTTATGAAAACGTTATTTTGCAGATAGTGAATTATTTACTGAAAGGTGTATAGAGGTTCGATTGATAATAATATTGCAATTAAGAAAAAAAATGTTATAATAAGGGGTGTATTAAGGAGTAAAATTTTTTATTTTGCCCAAAAACCAACTTAAGTTTGCATAATAAAGCCACACTGCCTGTATAAGCAAATACACTATATTGTCGGCAGGGTTTTGGCACTGCGACCCGGGTTTTTTTAAATATTTATGGATGCAGTTTCTTCTGTGAGTCACTTTAAAAATGTGTTTAATATATCCATCAACATAGTAATACGCTATAAGCACAGCTTAACGTAATGTATTTTGGAATGCTTGTGAGAAATCGTTTTAAGATTGTTAGTATTATAATTTTCACCAATTACAAATTAGTTTTATTACTATTCACAATTATTTTAAACCCCTACAGAGGTATAATTTAGTAAAATAATTAAAAAATAAATAAACTTAAAAAAAAAACGCTTTAAGTAATAGCAAACCGAACTAAAAAGTAGAAAATAATTTTTTATTGTTAAGATTTTGTTTAACATCGATAGAAATCCATAATTGTATTGAGTGAACGGACTTTCTATCGCTGTTAAACAAAATCTTAATAATTAAAAATAATTTTCTATTTTTTAGTTCGGTATGCTATTAAAGCGAGTTTTTGAAGTTTCGTTAACGACGTATCTATTTGAAAAAAGTAAAAATCGAGGAGAAGTAGAATTGTCCCAGAAAGGGGAAATTATTTTGTCTCTTAAATTACATGAAACTGACAAAGACAGAAGTTTATAGCGTGTTGCTAAGTATGTGTAAATATTATTAAAATAATTTATAAATATTTTAGAGGAATTAGGATCAATGAAATTAAAAGAAATTATTATTTATCAACGTTCGTATTAAATTAATACTTCATCAGGTGATCTAAAATAAAATAACAAGACAATTTAACAACCAATAATAAAATAATAGATCACCTGATGAAGTATTAATTTAATACGAAACGTTGTGAAATAATAATATGTCTTTTAATTTCATTGATACTAATTCCTCTAAAATATTTATAAATTATCAACATCAAAAGGATCTGATATATACATTATTCAAAATATTATTAATTAGTTTGACATAACAAAAAATTAAACTTGAGAATAATATTAAAAACTAAAGAAGTTAAACTTCTTATGTGAGCTTATGAGGGCGAGGCTCATTATAATTTTTTTAGTTCTTTTAGACTATTATTTTTTTTTTGTTTTATTTTTTATCCTGATGATCTTGGTCAAGACATTAGGACTAAGTTATCAAATTATTGTATTGTCATCGGTCCTTATAATACGTGTGCAAATTTTTTAATCAATCGGATGTCTTGAAGTCGATGAAAATTACATTGAAAAATTCCGTCATATTGACAAGTATACAAGTAAAGCTAATAAAACGCGTTAATTAATAAAAATCGAATCAACGTTAGTTTTGAAGTAAATGGAGAACCAAAGAAGCAACAATAGGACCAGTCGAAAAAGTTGCAAGTCGCCTTTAGTCGACTGCTTAAGGCTGTCGGAACGCTCTGAATTTTGTTTGTGCTGAAACCCAGCGGTAAGGGGCGAGGTAGGCAAAAGACATATTGTGGGTGTGACGTTCTTTAGCTCTGTCTCGCTCAAATTATCCGCACGTTTCAATTTTTGGCTGGTGTCAACTACGAGGCTAAAAAATATTGTTGCAAGGGTGCCGCTGTCAATTGATTACTCTAAGTTTGGGAAATATTTTGAAGATTTAAAAAACTTTTCCGAAAAAGGAACAGTCACTTTAGGTTTGTGATGGAACAGTTTTGTGAAATAAGTACGAGTAAGGTCGTAGTGTGACATTGAAAACGTGTGTTTTTTTGGCACAATTAATGCCAACTTTTTTCTAGTAAATCGTACATAAATAACAAAAGTTGTCCATTAGCGACCTAGATTTGTCCTTTATCTTCCTTATAGAGAAAGAATTTTTGCAGAATGTTGACGAAACAATCAGTTGACAGCCGAAGCTCTATTTTTGACTTAAATTCAGAGCGTTCCGACAGCCTTAAGGCTCGCGCCCACTGAATCGGTTCGGATCGTCTCGACAACATCCGTGCCAATCCGATTTAGCAGACGTTGGACCTTTAGTCTAAATCTCCCATCTCCAATAATTATGAAACGTCATTGACGTTTATGCATTAACCTACAAATATGTGGACGCAGTATCGGTTTTCAGCTTTTTAGATGGCGCGGCGTCGTTCCCGATTTATTATTAATGAGCAAACGAGGCGGGTAATTACCGATCTGCCATCATCTACTTTATCAATTCGATGACATCTATGCAAACATGTTCAATCATCCTCCATATTTATCTCAAGATACCGGGTGTTCCCCATCGACGTGGACATTTTATTCATACTGAAAATTACCGAACGTGTCATGACTACTCTATTACGAACCCTCAGTTCCCAGGTTCCAATCCAATAACTGGTAAAACTATCAATATACAGTAAGACCCCGCTTAACGAGGGAGATACGTAGCAATAAGCTCCTGCACTATACGAAACAGCGCTAAACGATGTCATCTTAATACGTAGTTAATAGGCATAAGTGAAACAGAACCGAGAATAAGAAAAGTTAGTTTTTTTTGTTTAATTTTGTAACATTTATTATTAAATACTTTTTTATCACATGTATTAATTGCTAATATGGATTTTTGTTCATAAAACATTTACGAAAATCAAATAAAAGTTCAAGTAAGAAGTTATGTTTGTGATGAGGAAGGTTCCTCATGTGACATATTTTGCTTTTTGCGAAGAAATCATTCTGTTTCGTTCAGCAAGCTGTTGTCGATAGCAAGATATTGCATCAATCACACTTCGTCTTGCCGTTGAACTTCTATGAACATTTGAATCATTTTGTATAAATTCATCCATAATTTACGTTATAGTGGCTAAACTTTCTTTTTAGAAACTGCGTAATAGTGAAACAGCATTAAGCGGAGCAGCGTTAAGCGAGGTATTACTGTATTTTATATTTAAAAATCTATTAATAATAAATATATTGATTTTTGAAGTACTTTGTGCTACTTTTCGTATGTGTTCTGCAGCAAATTCATCAGAGAAATTGGGTCTTATAAACGCTCGGCATTTGAGGTCATCAATTCGTTAAATAAGGTACGTTTTGATTTTATTTATTAGTGTATTTGCCATATGGCAACATACACTATTGGCATCGGTCGGATGGCGGGACCTAGGGATCGGACCAAAATTTCTCGACGTTTCATAACCTCCTAAACACTTTGGCACCATTTTTGAAAATGTTTATATATATATATATATATATATTATAGGCGTCGTTCGGCGTTGTTCGAAAGTATTCGGAAATATTCGAATTTATTCGAAATTATTCTAAGTTCAATAAAACTTGGTGTAGGGTTAATATCTTTCATTTGTAACACCGAAGAACCATTTAAACTGAATCCGAATTTAATCGGTTGCGCGGCTAGCTTCAGCTGGCGCTGGGCCGGGGGTTAGTTTAAAAAAATTTCAGAAAATAATCGCATAAAAAAATATCCAAACACAATACGAAACGCGAATATACTATACTCAAGAAAATGCCTTAAAAGGCGCTTAAAAATCCACCACCTACCACACGACACAAAAGACAGCACAAAATAATGAGTTCTCAAAAAAACATCCCAACGGAATAACCATAAAACGGCCAGAACAATCCTACCACCTACCACTCGGAAAATTAACAATCACAAGACACGAAAACACGTAGCTGACCAAAATCGGTTCTGATATTCAAAAAAACATTTACGTATTCTCCGACTGAGTTACCAGGGCGCCAAGACACGAATCGTAAATAGCCACACCTAGATAGTCCAGACTAGGAGGCTTAGACCCAATTGGTTCAACTACAACCCTGGAAGGGCAAGACACCAGACACGGTAAACGAAACAATATCAATAACACGTTAAAAAAACTTTTGACTAGAACGCAAACACATATCTTACAAAATACTTCATCCGGGAATTATCGGACACCCGGTATATTAAATTCTTAGCGTCAAGATACACTTAAGATTGGGTTGCGATAAATAGAAACAGTTCACAGGGCGATAATTAATCCGTAAATTTTCATACACTCTGTATATATGATCTCTGACGTCACTGGAATAAATCCTAATTGAGATATGCGTAAACGACACAAAGAAATAAAAAACAAAAACACAGCAAAAGTAAACACATAATTTTGTGAACACCCTGTATATGACGTCGTCGTCGTCACAGGAACGTTAATCTTGGTTGGGATAACCGTATCAACCATCCAATTATAAATCCGGTAATTAACCGTAAGATCGTAACGTATAAAGAATGCAGGTACCAAATCAATAAACTGTATGCAACAAATCCTGGAAAAACTTAAAGCTGAATCCAACGGGATAACCCTGGCAGGTTAGAGATTGTGCAAAATCACGTAATAATTCTTAAAGGTAGACACCATGTAGAATGGTGGCTTAACTGAACTTAATGCACATTCCTTGAATATTTTCTCGGTCCTAAATCCCGAACTGAAATTTTATTTAATCCGACAGGACAGTCTGGAATAGATCGCCAAATAAATTTTATTCAAAACGGAACCGATGCACAGGAATGTTCGAAGTAAAGTAGAATTATAACACAGTTTTAGAAAACTGTGGAATGTATTCCTGTATTCCAGAATCCAGATCCACACAAGTACGAAAATCTAAAAGATCCTTGATGAATAATTCACGGTAAATATTCCCTATTCGAAAAACGCTCCTAAATCCAGGTATATAATGGGCAACACGGAAAGCTACACTTCCTAACAGCAATCACAACAATCAATAACAATCGAATTTATACAAAAATCCAGAAATCCAGGAAAATACGGGAATTACGATAAACGGGATAGAATCTCTGGATAGGTACGATAAAACTGGAGTCAATAACGGCAACTAGAACGATACACCTCCAGGTTAGCGACAGATAATAACAATCGAAATTTACGAGATAAATAATTGATTATTGGCGATAATAATATATCATTTTATTTGCTGTGTTAAAATATTTCAACGTTCGTGTCGATCAGACCGGCACCCAGGCCGCTGAATGACTGTCTCATAAACATTAAAGACAAAGTACGCGAATTCAAAACAAGTTCGAAACATGCACGCTGCGACGTATATCCTCAACTATCTATCTCTGGCTACACAAAATATAGATTCTCTGTTTCACAACGAGCGATTTGAAACCAATGTCTCCCTTTTTCAATGCAAGTTCGCGTCATTATACACAAATTTTTATAATATAAAATTTATCGTCCTCAGCTGTTATACTTTTTTTTTCTATAAAAACTAAATTCTGTAACCTTGACTGTTGTTTAGTAATAAACGATTTCTTTTATTTTCTTTAAAAACAATAACGATTTGGGGTTGCATTCGTATGTATAATGAAATTCAAACACTAAAGGGGGTCATACACGCTCAAATTTTTATTTTTCAATTTTTGAAGCCAAATGTTGTCCTAGAGTTACGGGAGTTGTCGCTATGGATCCGGGTACTCTAGACCTCGCTTTTACGACGGGAATTAGCATTCTATACACCCCCTCTTCCTCCAAAAGAAAAGGACGCAGACCTTTTCTTGCTTTGACGAAACACTGAGTTTAGAGACAAAACACTGACCGAGATAAAACCTCTAAAACTTACGACAAGTTAAAACAAAATTTCAAAACGTAACAAAGATAAGAAATTTCGAGACTCAACAACACGAAAAAAATTCGAAACTTAACGACAAGGTAAAAATCTCGAAACCTTAGCGACAGGGTAAATATTTCTAAAACTTAACGACACTCGATATTCTCAAAATGACGGCTCGTAATTGACAATAGAAACGAAAGAAAAACGAAAACGCAAGAAAACCTTTTCTTCTATTCGAAAGTCCGAAACTAAAACCGGATAACTGAAGAATTCGCAACAAGAAAAATTCGCAACTGTAACGGTAACGCACGAAAGCAAAATTCGATAGTCGACACAATCACAACCGAAACTCAATGAAACGATACGAAAAATATAAACGATACGAAAACGATACTGCAATATGCCTCCAATCGAAAATCCTACTCTCTATAGTAGTCGATTAGACACACTGCAACGATAACGGAAATCTACATTTCCAACGGTACACACGTACCACACCCTGCAACATCTTCGACGGGATCATGGCCCTTTTGTCGATCGCACGGCGTAGCACGAAACAGGAATCTCTAATTCCCAAACGGTAAACGAAAAAAAACTGTTTGTCAAAGAAAAATGATTTAAATCCAGCCTAGGATTGAATTATTTCGAATGGCTTCTTGAATTCAGTTTTCTCAAAAACTCGGAATAGCGAACTATTCAAAACAAAGGAACATCTAAAGAGGAGTTGAGATAAAAATCCCTTGCGGACCCAAAACCAAGTCAGAATATCCAGTGCCGAACCATACGTTACCCAACGAATTCTTGACTGACTGAGGTGTTGAATTTATTTAGACTATAGTCGAAAAAACATTTTATGAAATAAATAATTTGAGTTTAAATCCCAAAACGGCCTCAAAAATTTTCAAAAATGACCGGACTAAAGTTTGCACAGCCCTAGCACACACGACATGAATTGGACATTGAGTATAAATCCCTGTAACGGACTCAAAGCTTCACTAGTGGGCTACTGTGACTCGTTAACTAATTCAAAATAATGCCAAACCATTTGCTGTTTCTTCATCATTCGACAAACTAAAAACTCTGAGTTTCAATTGAAAACCACCAATCACCGAACTTCACAAATGAAACATCACTTAACAAGTTGCGAAAGTATTCTTCGATACTAAAGGAAGCGAAAAATCGAAACAAAATGGAAACATAATTATCGGTATTAATACGCAGACTATAGCGAAAAATAATTCGTAGGGTAAACGAACCTATTGTCAAATTCCACGAAAACGTTGCCATTTTTCTTCTACAAGAACCGCAAAAAATTCTTAACTGCAACCAAAATAGTCGGAACGATAACAGCTAATAAATTAGAAAATCGGAAATCGAAAGGTAAATCGAACAATCAAAAAATTTTGAAAAATCAGACCCACACTGCTATGCGTCAATTTATAACCCCAAAATAAAAAATAACGCTTCAATTCAAAAGACGAAGGCGTCGCTGAGCGAAACAACAAAAAACAAAAGGCTGAAAAAGAAAACGAAAGGCCGAAAAATAAAACGAAAGGCCCCACGTTGGCAGGCGCCAATTTATAGGCGTCGTTCGGCGTTGTTCGAAAGTATTCGGAAATATTCGAATTTATTCGAAATTATTCTAAGTTCAATAAAACTTGGTGTAGGGTTAATATCTTTCATTTGTAACACCGAAGAACCATTTAAACTGAATCCGAATTTAATCGGTTGCGCGGCTAGCTTCAGCTGGCGCTGGGCCGGGGGTTAGTTTAAAAAAATTTCAGAAAATAATCGCATAAAAAAATATCCAAACACAATACGAAACGCGAATATACTATACTCAAGAAAATGCCTTAAAAGGCGCTTAAAAATCCACCACCTACCACACGACACAAAAGACAGCACAAAATAATGAGTTCTCAAAAAAACATCCCAACGGAATAACCATAAAACGGCCAGAACAATCCTACCACCTACCACTCGGAAAATTAACAATCACAAGACACGAAAACACGTAGCTGACCAAAATCGGTTCTGATATTCAAAAAAACATTTACGTATTCTCCGACTGAGTTACCAGGGCGCCAAGACACGAATCGTAAATAGCCACACCTAGATAGTCCAGACTAGGAGGCTTAGACCCAATTGGTTCAACTACAACCCTGGAAGGGCAAGACACCAGACACGGTAAACGAAACAATATCAATAACACGTTAAAAAAACTTTTGACTAGAACGCAAACACATATCTTACAAAATACTTCATCCGGGAATTATCGGACACCCGGTATATTAAATTCTTAGCGTCAAGATACACTTAAGATTGGGTTGCGATAAATAGAAACAGTTCACAGGGCGATAATTAATCCGTAAATTTTCATACACTCTGTATATATGATCTCTGACGTCACTGGAATAAATCCTAATTGAGATATGCGTAAACGACACAAAGAAATAAAAAACAAAAACACAGCAAAAGTAAACACATAATTTTGTGAACACCCTGTATATGACGTCGTCGTCGTCACAGGAACGTTAATCTTGGTTGGGATAACCGTATCAACCATCCAATTATAAATCCGGTAATTAACCGTAAGATCGTAACGTATAAAGAATGCAGGTACCAAATCAATAAACTGTATGCAACAAATCCTGGAAAAACTTAAAGCTGAATCCAACGGGATAACCCTGGCAGGTTAGAGATTGTGCAAAATCACGTAATAATTCTTAAAGGTAGACACCATGTAGAATGGTGGCTTAACTGAACTTAATGCACATTCCTTGAATATTTTCTCGGTCCTAAATCCCGAACTGAAATTTTATTTAATCCGACAGGACAGTCTGGAATAGATCGCCAAATAAATTTTATTCAAAACGGAACCGATGCACAGGAATGTTCGAAGTAAAGTAGAATTATAACACAGTTTTAGAAAACTGTGGAATGTATTCCTGTATTCCAGAATCCAGATCCACACAAGTACGAAAATCTAAAAGATCCTTGATGAATAATTCACGGTAAATATTCCCTATTCGAAAAACGCTCCTAAATCCAGGTATATAATGGGCAACACGGAAAGCTACACTTCCTAACAGCAATCACAACAATCAATAACAATCGAATTTATACAAAAATCCAGAAATCCAGGAAAATACGGGAATTACGATAAACGGGATAGAATCTCTGGATAGGTACGATAAAACTGGAGTCAATAACGGCAACTAGAACGATACACCTCCAGGTTAGCGACAGATAATAACAATCGAAATTTACGAGATAAATAATTGATTATTGGCGATAATAATATATCATTTTATTTGCTGTGTTAAAATATTTCAACGTTCGTGTCGATCAGACCGGCACCCAGGCCGCTGAATGACTGTCTCATAAACATTAAAGACAAAGTACGCGAATTCAAAACAAGTTCGAAACATGCACGCTGCGACGTATATCCTCAACTATCTATCTCTGGCTACACAAAATATAGATTCTCTGTTTCACAACGAGCGATTTGAAACCAATGTCTCCCTTTTTCAATGCAAGTTCGCGTCATTATACACAAATTTTTATAATATAAAATTTATCGTCCTCAGCTGTTATACTTTTTTTTTCTATAAAAACTAAATTCTGTAACCTTGACTGTTGTTTAGTAATAAACGATTTCTTTTATTTTCTTTAAAAACAATAACGATTTGGGGTTGCATTCGTATGTATAATGAAATTCAAACACTAAAGGGGGTCATACACGCTCAAATTTTTATTTTTCAATTTTTGAAGCCAAATGTTGTCCTAGAGTTACGGGAGTTGTCGCTATGGATCCGGGTACTCTAGACCTCGCTTTTACGACGGGAATTAGCATTCTATAATATATATATATATATATATATATATATAGGTATATATGTGTACGGGCAATAACTTTCGAAGGAGTTAATTCATTTTAACGAAATTTGGCACACATGTTGGAATCCATCACCGCACGAAGCCTATTTAAAATAGGCCCAATCAGGTCATTTTAAGGGTTGTTTTTAGGGGTTGAAAAAAGTTTTTGGGCCCAAAAATACCTAAAAAATTCTCAGAATCGTTTCAAAATTGAAATTTAACCCTTTAATAGCAATTAAAAAGAGCTCCTAAAATTTTAATAAAATCGGCCCGACAGGACCGGATTTTCAAATTTTCTGAAAACACTAGTTTGCAGATAGTGAGTTATTTACTGAAAGGTGTTTTTAATTTTGGTGTAGACGTTCGATCGACAAAAATAATGTAGTTAAGAAAAAAATGTAATTTTAAGGGGTGTATTAAGGAATTATTTTTTTTATTTTGCCCAACAATCACCTTAAGTTCACATAATAAAGCCACAAGGCCTGTATCAGCAAATACACTATATTGTCGGCAGGGTTTTGGCACTGCGACCCGGGTTTTTTTGTATATTATAAACGCTCGACAACTTAGGTCATTAGCGTCTTAATTACATTAAATAACACAATCGCTTAAAACTAAACGACAGCACAAAATATCCACGATCTGATCAAGAAGCCAGCACGCTAGCCATCAAACCACACTATCCTCAGGGTAGGTACAAAAAGATGTCATAAACCTTGAAAAAAATTAATACTTTCCACGTGGCGAGAGATTAATTCGAACCAAATTAAACATATATCGAAAGAATTTATAATAAACGATCATTAGTGTAAATCAATAAAATCGGTCTGCTATTGGTCGATGGGCGGTCGTAGCTGCGTATAAATAAACAATTTAAAACGTTAATTAGATTAATTATGCAACCGCAAGAATATAAAATGGCCTTTGCGATGTACTCAAAGGATTGTTCACAAGTCACTGATCAACCAACAACAACCAATTATTTGGGGCTGTATATTAGTTGGGTCTTTTTGAGATAACATTAATATTCCACATTTTCGCGGACAACATTGTATTGTTTTTAAATTCAGCGACGCTGAAGAAACAAACAAATTGAATTACGTTTTTCAATTTCGTTGACGTATTAAACACATTTATTATATTTTCGTACATCCGATGAAAAACGGAACCCTTATAGGATCACTCTCGTGTTTTTCTGTCTGTCAGCTTATTTTCTCCGAATCTACAGGACGAAAAAAGTTGAAATTTGGTACATATATAGAGTTAGATGACCCAACCACGGACGTGTAACGTAAATACACAAATTCCGATTTTGGGGGTTAAGTTTAGAAGGCAGAATATATTTTTCAAGTTCACGAAATGAAAGGGCTTGTTATTTTAATAGCGATTCGAAAATCCAATTAACGCTTTTACTGCAGTTCTCGGATTATTGTCTGGGAGCTGGGGGCTTGTATTTGCACAGAAGAACCATACCTTGAGCGTAGCTTGAAATACAATACAGGAACTTACAAGTTTGGACGATATTTAACAGGATGCACTTTCAATAAAATCAGTTCAGTCGTTCTTACATATAAATTATTGTATTGTCATCGGTCCTTGATAAGCGTGCAAAGTTTTAGATTCCGTCACAAACAAACAAACAGGTCAAGTTAGTAAAAGCGTGTTAATAACAAACTTACCAATTGTTTGTAATGTTCTATTCCCAGAATTTCAGGTTCTTTAAGTACTTGCTGAACCTTGCGCTCTGCAACAAAATAAAAAAAAATTAAAAATATATTTTCATAGTATAATAAATTATTAGGTGCATTTTTGGCAGATTTTAAAATTCTGTTCAAATAGAGATATAATTTCGTTCTGCAAAATAAAAAAAAAATCCAACTTTCGCTTTAGAAATTGTTTTTCATATTTTATAACATTCTTTTTGAAAAACATTCTCTCAAACTTATTAAAAAACCCATAATTTTATCGGAAAAACAAATCGTTCCAAAAAAAGGAACCATTTACCGTCGGCTATAAACATTCCTCTTAAATTGTAATTATCATAAAATTAAACTGAATAATAATATAAAAAAAACAATATCCAATCCTGAGCACTTCGAAGGAAACAGTTCCGTAAGTTCCTTGTTGTATAAGGGCTACATTCCCGTAGGATGAAATCGGGATAAAGAACCAGAACAAAGTGGGGGTGGCTAAAGACCACGCGTGGCTTTGTGTGTGTATATGCGGTCATGATATGGAGACCTGTGGAACACCAGATGCATTACAGAATATCGATGGTCTGAACACAAAGTGGCTCATGTCAAATGTCTAGTATCTACATTAAAAGTGTTGGGTCTTTTTGAGACAACATTAATACTCTGCATTGTCGACCACAACATTGTTTTATTTTGAGTTTCTATTAGCAACGCTTAAGAAACAAACATTGATCTTTCATTCTAAAATTTTGAAAGTCAGTAAATGCTTTAAATAAATTGAATCTACCAACAGTAATAGATATATTTAAGAATTGAAGCTACTTGCTATACTGTTCAAATGTATTTATTGAAATAAATAACAACGTTTCCACCACTTTTGTGGTCCTTTTCAAGTTTTAAAATGCTTTGTTTAATTTAAATATCTTATCAATATATCTAATTTTAAAACGTAGTTTAAAGCTTTGTAGTTTTCATTAAATGAATAAAAAATTTTTGTGTAGCTATTAATATTCATCCAATCTTGATCTCCTTATGCCAATGGGTCTTGAATTATCAAATTCAGCACTGGTACAATACAATACAATGCAATCTTTATTTCTAACCATATTTGTTACAAATAGAGTCACATATAAGTTTACTATCAAAAAAGGTTAAAAATTGGATGCTAATACACATAATAGCATTATATTTAATTTATTCAAAAATTTCAAAATTCGTTGACCGAATAAAAACAGGCTGCAATTAAAAACTTTTCTAACTTTGTTTTGAACTATTACTTATTTTCTTGATCTCATGTGGCAGTTTTAAATCGATCTCAAAACCTTATATGCGTATAAAAAATACATGAGCCACTTTGTCTCATTTCCACAAATATAGGATAATAACAGGAGTTGTGTGTGTGTGTGTGTTGGTGAATGTAGGATGGTGAAGAACTGAGATGTATAATTAGTCGGTCATTTGGTCTGTATAGGTCATAGGTAATAGGCCATATAATGAAACAATCGACACACGCCTAATTAATTATTAATATCGACAAGGAAAATTGTGATCGCCTGCAACTGTTTTTAATTCAAAGTGTTTCAGTTTCAAAAATGTTTTCGTAAAACTTAGTGAGTTTGGTGTAAACTTGATGTGTTTAATTTTTATTCCAAATTTACAATTTAAAAAAAAAATGTTGGACCAATCGCATGGAGTAACGTCTAATTACAGTAACCAACAGTTGTACCAATCTTGCGACACAAATATTTCGTCGACGTCAAGTTTGACGACACCGTTTTCAGTCAAAGACATTTTGAATTTAAATATCGATTCAAATAGCGAATATCTCGATTCGAATATGACTTACATGAATCTAAATACGCCTCCGAAAGACCAGTACGAATTCGATACCGAAAGTACATCGACTTGGTACGAAAACAATTACCAATATCCAACAGGTCAAAATCTACAACAATACGATCCGTACTTTCACCAAATCAATTACAATTTTCACCATCACGGCTATCAAAGAACTGATTATAAGTTCAACAATGGCGATCAATCGATGATCAATAATGTAAAAGTGGAATTGTTCAATCAACACAACAATGGCGAATCAGGAAGCAAAATGGATTTCAATAGCGAATATGTTTTGGGGATGACGTCGCCTCATGTTCAACAGTTGAACAATTTGTGTCAACCGTTTTCGGTGCCCGAAAAACACGGAGATGATGGATTCGGAAGGACGAATGTTTCGTCGAATGGAATTAGCAGTCCGAGTATGTTTTGTTTTTTAATTCGTATTTAATTAGGTAGACGATTTAGAGTTAAAAATTACAATCATTATAATAGAAAAACGTGTGATGTTTAGCCACATAAGCTCACGAAGGAAGTGAAACTTCTTTAGAGTTATACACTCGTTTCATTGATGCGTTGTCAAGGTTTCTCTTATATTTCCCCGCCATTAAATCATTTCCCTTTTAACATTACAGAAAATTTCAAACAAATGCGTATCGCTAAAGAAGTTTCACTTCAAAGTCTTTGGAATTCTCTCGCTAAACATTGAATCTGCAGTTCTCATATTACTTCGAGACATTTAGACGTTTTGCGGTGCTATAAAAATGTAAATATTTTTTTACATCGCTAGAAAAGACTTTAATGTAGCTTTAGCTTTTAGATTTTGGATTTATAATCTATTGGAAGTGTTTTTAATTTGATTAAAATTAACAAATTAACTTTATCACATATTTACCGTATATAAATAATTATTATCTATTAATTTTTAACACCTTCAACATCTTTTTGAAATATCGTACCTTGTGTAAATTGGATTGGGAAATTTTTCTGTATCATAATCCAAAAATGAAAGAGATATTAAGCTTTGAAGTAAGAAAATTTGATAATAACAAGTAAATAAAAACACTTGAAAATTCTACAAAAATTGTTATTAAATTATTTCTCGACGATCGTTTCGGACAAGTCCATCCTCCGGAATATAAAACATATTCCTGACGATTGTCGAGAAATAATTTAATAATAAGTTTTGTAGAATTTTCAAGTGTTTTTATTTATTTGTTATTATTAATCATGTTCTATAAAGTACCGAGTAAAAAATCACTGCCAATTTTTCTTCATAAAATATTCTTATAGTCGTAAATATTTACGTTTGAGAAGTTGTTTTATAGGCCCAATTTTTATCAGCAACATACCTACTTTCTTTACAAAAAAAAGTTCCTATGATTTGAATTCAGAAAGGGCTACATTTTTCAACAATTTAAAAAGTTGAAGAAGCTCTGGAAAATATACTATTTATTTTATTTATTTATTTATTTATTTCATACGATAGGTAATTTAGAGAAAACTACGATCCTTAAAAGTTAAAAATTACAATAAAAATTGAAGAAAAGACCTATGTGGCACAGAATCGATAAAAAAGCAACACAAATTATTTTATATAATTTGTTACAAATCGTTTAAAGAATTGAAACTTCTTGTGACTTTGGTAATTCGTAAATTGTGTACAATTTTATTACTCTGTTAGTACCTACAGAAAACCTCTAAAATTTACCACACAATTAAAAATAGTATGTGAATTATTTCACTTAAATGTGATCAATATTTAAATATGCACTTGAATCAATTTCTACAGGCTGTTTCAAAAGAATACAATAACACAAAGTTAGTAGAATACTATATGCTGGGTGTAAAACGATCTAAGAGGTCTGTGATTGGTTGAATCGATTGTTTACGTCATTCGAAACCCTTAGGATTTTTCAATTGAACGTTTGACAGTTGGGAAAAAGGTTTCAAGGCCTACTAACCCCGCTTTCTTTTCCGTTTTGCCAAGTAACATTTTTTAACAAGCCTACAGTATTCTATTTACCTTGCAGTAAATCAACAAAAAAAAAATATAAAAATTAGCCTAAACCAAAAAAATAATTCAGAAAAAGACAATGTTTTTTCTGAAAGGTTAATATTTTTGCGTGTTTATGTTTTCAGAAAATCAAGTGACGAGTTCAAAAACCGAACTGAGAAAAAACGGTCGCCAACGCTGCAAACGAAAACCAAGGGTTCTGTTCACACAGGCACAAGTTTACGAGCTCGAAAGACGCTTCAAGCAGCAAAGATATTTATCGGCGCCCGAACGCGAACAAATGGCGCTAAGTTTGAAATTGACGTCGACGCAGGTCAAAATATGGTTTCAAAATCGTCGGTACAAAAGCAAAAGGACCAAGGCAGGTCTTGGCGACATCAAGGACGCCGTTAAGCACAAACCGAGTTTGAAAAATCACGTCGTTCCCAACAATGCAGTCGTTTCCAGCAGCACTAATTTAAGTTACGCTATGGATCAAACGCATCCGTACGTCATCACGCCATATTCGCATTCAGCTGTTTATGAAACAAATGCGTCGCCCGTCAGTTGTTTTAATAATACTGAACAATTGCAGTACAATAATTCGGTAGATACTGTGAGAATTTGGTGAAATTATGACGTCGCTTTTTTTAAATTTCACAGTGAGTTTTGTTAGCGGGTGGCCCAAAAATGTACAAACAATAACAACTTTATAAGAATAATTTCAATGTTAAAAGTGACAATACAAAAAAACATTTATAATAGGTTAACGAAGGTACTTAAAAAATATTGAAAAATAAATTAAAATGAAATTTTTTTAATTAAATTTCAGTGTTATAACAGTCGGTTCTAAATTTTCTATTTCACAGAATTAAAAACTAGTATAGGTTATGTATCCTGTACGTAAATGCAGCTGTGACATTGTTACACGAGCGCCAGCGAGTTTAACAGTTACACGAGTCATAATAGCATTACGAACAAGTTGTATTTTTTGCACATACCTCCTAAAAATAGCTGATTTTTACTTATTTGTAATATTTTTGATAGTTCCTGTTCGACCTACTCTGCTTCTCTGTTGCTCATATGGATTTAAATGGAGACTGACAGAGATATAACTATTGGATTGGTAAACTCGCATTACTTTTGTCTTATTTTACGCACTAGTGCATAATGGATCACTTCTCTACCGCTATATGTAAACATGAAAAGCAGCTATTTTATAGAGAGTTCGGGCAAAAACATATTTTTGTATATATTTGTTGAGCGGATAATTAATATTAAGTTTACTTATATATATTTTTACTTGAATTATTATCTGTTTTTATATTATATCATTTAAATATATTAAAAATTTGTACATATGTGTTTCAAAATATGAATTTTTATCAGTTCTCTATTTTAAAAATTTACAGATTTCATTTCGTAAAAGGATTTTAATATTTTGCCCTGAGCGCTTAAGGGGAAATAATGTATTACGTTAAAGGGGACATATTAAACCTTGGCAACGCAAAATTAAAGTGAACCGTGGTACGAAAATTCGACATAGAAAAAATTAAATATATAAATAATGTCTACATCCCCCGAGAGCGTATGTCGCTCAGACATTTCTTTTATAGTCAAGAGAACATATTTTTGAAGCGTAACTTCTTTAGCGACGTATCTAAAAGTAAGAAATTGAGGGGAAATAGAATTGTCCCCGAAAGGGGAAGTTAGTTTGTCTCCTAAATTACATGAAACTGACAATGACAGAAGTTTATAGCGTGTTGCTCTGAAAATATTGATCAACAACTAACATATTAACATATTTGAGGTTATTCACAAAGTGCTTCTTTTTAGTAATTTATTAAATCCATAATGTTTAATATTTTTATTCTATGAATGTTGTTCATTGTTGATAAATATTTTCCGAACTTGATAAAGTCTTAAGAATAAAGACAAAACGTTGCCAATCAATGAGTGTTTAGGGTAGTTGTCGTGGTTAAGGCACACCGTCAGAAAATTCTTAATTTTTGTATACTTATTAAGGACATGATAATACAATTACCCTGAAAATTTGAAGTCGATCGACCGTATATAATCCGAGATAAATTCAATTAAAAATTGGATAATTAACATTGATTGTATACGATCTCTGTAGTTCTGAACCAGTTTCTTATTTATAAAAAAATAACTAACTGTCAGAAACTTTCCGAAAACTGACAGTCTTTCAATGCATTTGTTATGAGTTTAAAAAAAAATAAGAAAAAATTTTTGACCGTTTAATTATTTATAAATAACGGTTTAAAGTTCAACAATTTATAGAAAAGTATACACGCATATGAATACTGTATGGATTACGTTTCCACGGGTCAGTTTTGCGTACAAATCATGGATCACTTATCTACAAGCTAGTATACTTTTGTGGCGCGTATAATCTATAACTTTTTGACAATATTGTACCACAACAAGTACCTTAAATTGATTTGACTACATTATTCTAATTACCCGTGATCATGTTTTCTATTATAAAATATATCTGGAATTGAACTTTGTAGAATATTAGTTAGTTTCACATAAAAAAAATTAAACTTGGGAATAATATTAACTAAAGAAGTTACACTTTTTATGTCAGCTTATGAGGGTGATGCTCATTATAATTGTTAATTGAGTGATATAGTTGTTTGTGCCATCCTGTAGTAGCGTCCAGCCTTTTGAAATATTTAGTACACCTAATAATATGGCCGTCCGTCCGTCGTCCACGTGGCCCCGACGCCAGATCTTTACTGCTATCAGCAGAAAGCTTTTAAGGTTATCGCAAACTGGCTAAAAGGTGATCTGGCGTTGAGAGCCAGTTATTATGGATGGCAACTGCACAGCATTAAAAAAAGCTCGGCTATAAATAAAATCATTAATATAATAATTAACCGAACCACATGTGCTCAATCTAGACGAAAGACATGTCCGAAGAAGCATCACTGGTAACGTTCTAGTCCAAGAGAGATCGCGGGTCAAACATTGTAAGAACTTTGCAAAAACTAATATTTTCAAATTCGCTAGAATCATACTCGCCACGGTTCTAAAAGCTTCTGAAGCTAGTCACAAACAGCGTCGCAAATGCATATTTTAGAGCCGTCCTGGTTGTTTTGTGGGAAAGGAAGACTCCCACCACCTCCCAGTTACCGGCACAGAACGTGCGCTCGTCGGTGACTGGTTATCGCTGGTTGTCGTGTCACTTGTCGCTTTCCTGCTATGAAGTAGTCCAGTACGCTATTGTTAAGTTGTTTCTTTGATTGTTAATTGATCAAGATGCATAATACAGTTTTGCATAGACAAGCACGAAAAATAATTTTTTGGATAACTTTATGAAAGGAATTAGACCTTTCGATTAAAGAAAAATTAAAAATAATAATATAGTGCAAGTTTGTAGTTTTTCAACCGACTGTACCTGAGGAAGCCTCCATTTGCATCTAACTTCCGAGCCTTTTAGAGCCATGGCTCGTACTATACAGTAAGTCCCCACTTAACGCGGGAAATACGTTCCAATAAGTTCCCGCGCTATGCCAAACAGCGCTAAACGAGGTCATCTTAATACGTAGATAATAGACATACGTGAATAAGAAAATTTGGTATTTTTCTGTTTTGTTTAATTTTGTAACATTTATTGCCAAATACTTTTCTATCACGTTAATTTTAGATTTATTAAGAGCTAATATACATTTTTGTTCATAAAACATTTATGAAAATCAAATAAAAGTTCAAGTAAGAAGTTATGTTTGTGATGAGGAAGGTTCCTTATTTTAGTGTTTTTATGAAGAAGTCATCTAATGTCGTTTGCCTTTTTCTGTTTCGTTCAGCAAGCTGTTGTCGATAGCAAGATATTGCATCAATGACACTTCGTCTTGCCTTTAAACTTCTATCAACATTTGAATCATTTTGTATAAACTGACCCATAATTTACGTTATAGTGGCTAAACTTTTTTTTTTAGAAACCGCGTAATACTGAAACACATTAAGCGGGGTCTTAAAAAATTATTACTTTAAGGGGTGTATTAAGGGGTTAATTTTTTTATATTGTCCAAAAACCAACTTAAGTTCACGTAATAAAACAGCCTCTATCAGCAAATACACTATATGGTTCGTAGGGTTTTGGCACGACGATCCGAGACTGATCTTCAGTCAACTATTTACGCGGGAATGTATTTCGCCGTTTACTAAGTAAGTATCTATAACACCTAAGTACCAACCTAACTGGTAAGTCAAGTGTGGTAATAACAAACTTAAATTGTTTATTTAAACGCATCAACAGCATTTTATTCTATTTAAATTGTATACAACATTGTAAAATATCTGTGATGAAATTCCCACACAGATTACTAAGAAAATAAACAATCAATAATTTGTAAAAAAATTAAATTTAAAATTTAAAAAACCCCCGACAAAAAAAAAATATAAAAAAGGTAAAACAAAATTTCCCGGCCTGGTCCTTTAGCTTTAATATTTAAATACTTAATTAGTAATAATAGAATTCAATAATAAATCTCAGGTATTTGGATTAATAATACAAAACAATCGTGTTATTGTTAATCTTGCTACGTTTCGACTACTTTATTTAGTCTTCGTCTAAAGACTAAATAAAGTATTCGAAACGTAGCAAGATTAACAATAACACGATTGTTTTGTATTATTAATCCAAATACCTGAGATTTATTATTGAATTCTATTATTACTAATTAAGTATTTAAATATTAAAGCTAAAGGACCAGGCCCAGAAATTTTATTTTTTAACTTTTTATAGGTTTTTTGTGTCAGGGGTTTTTTAAATTTTTTATTTAATTTTTATATGAATATCTTAGGAAATATCACACAATATAAAACTACTTATCAATAATTATATATAATCGCATCGGGGCGAAGCCAGAACGGGCAGTTCTACATAAACCGTATCGCCATGGTTAAAAACCAGCATCTGTGATAGAATGAAAGAAACAGCCATACAGACGGTATACCAGATTTCTTTTCATCTCCGGTAGGTTTCTACACAAAACAAACGAAGACTACAACCGCGATGCATTTACAGTCTGCGTTCTTTAACATACCTCTGCTTCAAATTTTAATGTACAGATGACTCGAACAAGGAAGCAGCTTAAGAAGAATGAATCATCGAAGTTAAAAAAGCTGTCCTTCTTTTCCAGACCCGGACTCAAACATAAGTAAAAGTTGCCTTGAGCCCCAGATTAATGGGGGCCTTCAATTCATCGAAACCTTGCGAATTTTGTAACTAAATTCAACCTATAGAATCAGAATAGAATAACGTCTGCAAAGATCTAAGGTTTAGAAATGTTTGTCTCAGCAAAAACCAGGGCCGGATTTATTCATAAGCAGAATAAGCTGTTGCTTGGGGCCCTAGCTTAGTGGTGTCCCCGATTCATCGAAAGCTTGCGAATTTTGTAACTAAATTCGACATAATTAAGCTGTTTATACTTATGAAGCAAAGCTTTGAAATTTATTTTATTCTTAAATAATAAGAATCTTTTATAAATTTCCAAAGTTTAAAAAAGAAATGTCTAAAAAAATCGAGAATTATTTAATTCTCCGATTTTAGAGTTTGCTTAGCTCAAATCGAATTATCTCCGAGGTTAAGGGCCCTTCCTTTTCGGGTGTGAGCCGCGCTTGAAATGATATAATTTTCGCCGACGTTTCGGACACATTTCTGCAATTTGCATCCTCAGAGCTTTGCCAGTGACTGCCAAATGCCCTTAAACAGATGCCAATGACTGCCAAAGCATTTTTGCTCTAGCAGAATCAGGAGAGCAGGAAATCACGTGTGTATAATTTTACACATAAAAATTCTATATGTTCAAAGTAATAGGCTTTGCCACACTGTCGGCTTTAGATGGGGCAAATGTCAAGAGAAAAACTCCTCCAGCTAATATTCTTGGCAATTCAGCGACTGGAAATAGTTCAGAGTAATAGGCTTTGTGGCCCACAGTGGGTAAGTATCAGCGTTGCCAGATTTTTTTTGCCAAGTCGGGATTTTGGAACTTTTTGAGTGAAAAAAGTGGGATTCTTTCGTCGAAAGCGGGACATAGTAAAACAACGTATATAATCAGAAGTTTTTAAATATTTATCTTTTTATTTGAGTTCAAATTACGTTAACGTGACAATAGATAGCAAAAATAGCCATAGAAAATGTATTTTAATAAAAATATGATATTTTAAATCAGATTTACCCTATCGTTAAATAGTTGAGTCTTATTCGTCTTCTGAATAAAAAAAATAAAAAAAAAAACAGAAATCAAAATCAAAAAAGTTTTATTCATTACAAAAATATGGCGTTTCAAACAATAGTCTGAGGAGTGAGTGTTACAAATTGCAACTTACAATAAGAGAATAAGTATTAAACAAAATGAAATTACTTGCAATTACTGTTCAAATTAATTTTTTATATATAAGACGTTTCGACCAACCATTTTGGTCCTTTTCAATTTTTTAAATATAAAATAAATTACAATTGTTTATATAAAAACAAAACAAAATATTAAAAACAGTTACTAAAATTTTTTATAAAAATTATATAATCTATGGTAATGAAGTGCCATATATTAAAACAGTGAGTGACACAAAAAACCTAAAACAAAGAATAATTATTGTAATAATTTATGGATATAATCAGAATCATATTTTTCAATATATAACATTTCACTAACCAATCGCTTAATATTGTTTAATATTCTATTACTGTTGGTAGAGTCAATATTATTAATTAAGAGAATAAGTATTTACGCACGGCCAAGTTATCCCCGAAAAGCGGGACTGAGCCTGTCCCGCGCGGGACATTTAATTTTGATTTAAAAATCGGGACGTCTGGCAACGCTGGTAAGTATCAAGAGAAAAATTTATCCTTGGAATTTCAGCGATTGGAAATAACACTTTGCATTTTTGGGGCAGCACTTGCCCCATCTCACTTTATCTAATTGTGGACACCCCTGCACACACGTGTAAATCTATACAATGTCTATTGAGTGACATCTGTTTAGTCTGTAATGTGTACTTGGATTGAACAGACTAGCGCGGATAGATAGAGAAGAGTATATATTAAAGAGTATTTAGGAACAGCAAAAACAAATATTGGAACACTAAATGCAGCCATATTTATAAACAAAAAACGGCGCACGTGCAATCGTTTATAACAAGTCACTTTGATTGCTACAATTATTGCCCGAAACAAAAGACGGCGAGGAAAGTGTTAACATCAATGAATGTTCGTCGTCAGTTTTTTTAATAGAAAGCATCTTAGTGGATCATAAATTGAAATTTTTTTACGTCACGTTACAAGGAATAAAAGTTAAGCTTTATTGGACATCTAAGAACAGCTGACAAAAATTAGTTTTCACAAAATCATCGAAGAAACAAATGACTTAAGAATTAGATGATGACGAAATTTGATGAACTTTCGGGGATTCATAACTGGGATAATAAATAATGATTTTTTGATTAACGATCTTGACGATGCAAAGACCAATAATTTTAATTTACAAGTAGATGATAAAACTAGGATTTTTTTAAAATGTGAAACATCCAATGGCGCGCTTAAATGGGAGTGAAATAGATTACACGTTGTGACGTCCCATTCGGCCAGCTTTGCGTCTCGTCGCCTCTTTCCGACTTGACGCTCCACTCTCAATATGTATATTAAGCACTTCACTCTCTGCGACACTACACACTCGCTACTTTCCGTGGGTGTTAGTGTGGTGGCACTTTATGATTTTACAAATGCCGAGGAAATAAAAAAACAGAGTATTAATATCAGTTGCGATAAATTAATTTTTAAAATAAGAGATTTAGGTACATAGTCCTATTACGCTGATTGGTCAGATGGAACGAGGCAGCCTCTGTAATCTATTAACCTTGGCTTTTACATAAATTATATGAATCATTTTACATCGAGGAAGAACACAGTTACTTAATATATAAATATAGATCATTGTAAGAAATATCTCTGTAATAATTTCACCGACGATTTTAGTTAAGACTAAAGTCATTATATACACAGGTCACCTCGTTATTGAATTACGTCAAGCTGAGAGACTATTCAATATTTTTATCGACCACGCATCAATTGACAGTCCACCGGATAATGTCATCCCCCCACTACTAACTATTCAATGGAACAATGTAACCTTTGTACCTAATATCTTTAGGACCTACCCAAAGTCATTAGATACACAAATTACTTCACTAATGAATGACGTCAGCTGGAAGACCGTTCAATATTTTTATCAACCACGCAATATGAATTGACAGTCCACTGGATGACGTCATTTCCCCACTACTATCAAACGGAACGAAGTCACCTCGTTAATAAAAGACGTCTGCAGCTGGGAGACAGTTCAATTTTTTTATCAACCACGCGATATCAATTGACAGTCCACTGGATGACGTCATTTCCCCACTACTATCAAACGGAAGCAAGTCACATTTGTATCTAATAGCCTTGGCCGGCGATGCCAGCTGTCAAGGTCATTAGAAATACACAGATTTTCTAGTTAATGAAAGACGTCAGCTGGTAGACGGTTCAATTTTTTTTATCAATTGACAGTCCACTGGATGACGTAATTTCCCCACTATTATCAAACGAAACGAGGTCACTTTGTATCTAGTAACCTTGAGTTAAGACCATGTTCTAGGAAATCAATTGGCGCAAGTGGTTGGCACTTCGTCGAGAATCAACAATTCCATCCGCTTTGACTCTGTGCGCAGCTTCGATCACTTTTAATATGTTTGCTCATCGCTAAAAGCTCCTCTGCAAGGATAAACTTTCTAGTTTTAGAAAATATAATAATACTGAACGAATCAATTCACGTTTACGATCTGCTAGTGGTCCGGTTTGTCTTCATCCGGATTTATAATACACTAGCGGCCCAGTCCGGCTTCGCCCGGGTGTAAATGTAATATATAGGATATAAAAGAGAAGAATCATTATCATTAAATTCTCAACGTGTATTGAATTTGCGCGAATTCAATCGTTTTTATTTGTGAATGTTCAAAAATCGAAGAAAAATCTTATTTCCCAAAAAGAAATTTAAAAAGTTCTGTTGATCCGATCGCTACCAAACTTCAGAAGATCGCCCGCTGGGCTAATCTAAAGAGTGTCTGAAAATTTCATCAAAAACGGTCTACCCGTTTGGAGTCCATAGATTACATATACATCGTCTTTTATCTATACAGATTATTAAAATGTAAAAAGTTGTTATTGTGACATAACGATAATAGTTGGACATTTAGTATCGCGAAGCTTTTTGTAGTTATTGATATGTTCTTTAATATTGTAGAACATACTTTTGTTCTATCATCAATAGTTTCCGCAGCGCATGCGACGAAAGATGTTTTATGGCATTTTTTTTACACCTTGGGTTACGTTACTAAAGTTATTAATTAATATTTTCTAGCAATAAATATAGCATATGTTACTCAGGGTGGATGTAGCTTTCTAATGGTGAAAAATTTTTTTAAATCGGCACAGTAGTTTTTGAGTTTATTCATTACAAACATACACACACACACAAAAATACAAATCTTTCCTCTTTATAATATTAGTGTAGATTACAATGTGTGGTCACAATCTAAGATCATTGTCAAATCAGATTTCGTGACGATGGTTTCCGCAGCCCGGCATTAATGCGTGCAACGCAACAAAGCTAACCACGACAGTCCAGTCATCGAATTGTCAGCGCTTGGGTGGATAGGATGAATGTTAGAATATCGAGGCGTTCACAAAGAGCACGAGTTCGAACCCCGCTGTGTCAACAATAAAGTATAAACAAAAGCTCAATCACGTCTGCCGAACGGTAATTGTCCGTTCAACGGGACGCTTCTTTTAACGTTAATGGATTCTAATTTAGAATTGAAATATTGTTTCAAAACAAAACTGCGCAGGGGCGCTCGAAACGGGAAGACATCAGATTTGATTCCGATTTTGAAGAAAATTTAGTCAATTGGACGACGGCATCTTTCCGAATTAAAAAACACTGCAGATATTATTTGACAGTATATTCTTCATGATACATATTATATTTGATGCATGTGTTCAATATCGAGATGTGATTTTTCCTATTATTGGATGTACTTATCTGTTGGGAAATAAATAAATAAATAAATAAATAAATAAATAAATTCAAGTCTCCCTACGCGCTGAATTTGTGTTTCTCCGTGGTAATCTCAGAAACTGCTGAACGGATTTTCATACGGTTTTCACCAAAAGAAAGAGAGATTATCTAGGAGGGTTATAGCCTATACTTTATAAACATTTTGGCGAAAATAAGATACCGGTATGATCAGAAGCGTAGCGTGCCTTGGCGGGGCCCCGTAAAAAAATTTGTTTGGGGGCATAAAATTAAAAGAAATATTTATTCATCATAATTATCTGTCACTTTTTCCAAAATTTTTACAAACAATTCAAATTGAATATACACTATCCTTGCCTTTTTTTCGGCAAACTGATTTATTAAATCATTTATAGCTGATGATAGCTAGCTATCTATAGGGGAAATCCGCGATAACCGATTAGGGTGTTGCCAACTTTTGAACGACGCTTTACGCGGGAAAAAAAGAAATTGAGTTTTTTGACTTTTGTCATTTCTGAAATAAAAAAAATTTGGGAAGTTTTTATTAATTTTTGCTTACGCATGTTGGGGGCCCCCGTGGTCCGGGGGCCCCGTATAATTGATACGGCATATACGGCGGTAGCTACGCTCCTGGGTATGATGCTATTTGTGAATGAAGTCGGAAAAAATCGTCCCTTTCGAGAGTTTCCGTGGCGTAAATAATTAAAGTTACACGAAAATAATATATAATATTAGACTGGCCCTTATTTTGACAAGTTGGAAATTGTCACATGCTAACCTTTAAGAGTTATATACATTGAAAAAATGATTCTCTGAAAATTTCAGCATAATGATTAAAATTAACCCGTGCCTAAAACGCTGTAACGCGGTTATAGGTTATCATTAGCATTACGTTCCGTAGTGCGAGTGCGTAACTTTGTCTATGACTTAACATCAACCAATTTATATTTTAAAGAAGTTCTAAGATATGTTTGAGAGGAGAATTGATTTGTCCAGATCCATAGGAAAAGTTAATGTTTTATACCCTAAGCACAAAGTTAAGTAGTTTCGGAATTTGCTTTCTACGTAACGTATTTTCAAACTTCTCTGCGTTTTCGGCACCGGTTAAACTGTATAAATTGAGCTGAAATTTTAAGCTAAACATTTTTTCAATATACAAAACAATTTCAAGGGATAGCAACTCAAAAATTTTGAAAAAAAATTGGTTTATACAAATAAGGGCCAGTCTAATAGATTGGCCCTTATTTTGACAAGTTGTAAATTGTCACATGCTAACCTTTAAAATGGTTCTTTACAGTGAAAAAATGATTCTCTGAAAATTTCAGCTCGAATGATTAAAATTAACCCGTGCCGAAAACGCTGTAACGCGGTTATAGGTTATCATTAGCATTACGTTCCGTAGTGCGAGTGCGTAACTTTGTCTATGACTTAACACCAACCAATTTCTATCTTAAAGAAGTCCTAAGATGTGTTTAAGAGGAGAATTGATTTGTCCAGATCCATAGGAAAAGTTACGCACGACCGCCCCGGACACATCCGGATGTTACGCCTTACAATATAACTGTTTGTAGTTAATGGAATAAGATTACATATGAACTATTGCACTGTATATATATAGTTCCTCTTAAAAAGTTTAAAAACAAAGTTCACGATAGCATATTATGGCTATCTTTTAAGGTTGACTCACAATAACCGTTTATTAATTTAGACTTAATCAGACGATTATACCAGAACATTCCAAAATATTAACTCCCTAAAAATGACTACAAAAAAGATAATTGATTTCTCCCAATTGCACGCCAATGCAAAACTCTTGTTGATGATATAATCGATTTTTTAAAAAATCTGCTCAGTCAACAATATCCTCGTTGGCTGTCACGTGATCCTTGTTTAGATCTTCGTTTGTTTAAAATTCAGTAAAAATATATTTAATAAGCTAATCAAATAATTCGCGATTTTCGTAAAATAATAGAACGTTTAGCGACCTAACAAACCCTAATACAAGCAACGTTCAAAGCGATATTAAGAAAATCTTTTTGAGATATTGATTTTTTTTTAGATGTGCAGGTACTACTTTTAAAGTAATAGAAGAGCTGTATAAACAAAAGATGCACGGTAAAACGTGATAGTAATTTGTTTAACAGATGACTGTTGTTTATAATAAAAAGGGGTGTAAAGTGTGGCCTACAGACATCCAGCAGCTAACAGGGTTTTTAAAAGAACAGTTCTTTGAAATATTTATTACATTTGGGTCAGGGTTGAGCAAAACAACGACCTAACTATTATGGTTGCTTGGAAATTGATTATGACCTTAGATTGTGATTATGCAATTACAGTTTTTATACATGCAAGAGCAGCCCTTATTAGAGTGTACTAAAAGAAAAAAAGTGATTGATCTAAAAAGAAAAATATCGCATTTTAAGTTAAATTTGACTAATATTGTTAAATATTGATTGTTACAATGCTAAATCAGAAAAATTTATTTTTATCAACCAACACCGTCGGAATTCAAACCCGAATCTTTCCACTTTGGCGGCGGAATGAGTTATCAGTTACTCTACGGTGCGATATCTAAACAATCAATTCTTCATAATAAAACAAATTGTAACATTAAATTCACTACATACGACAGCTGATTATTTTAACTAGGTACCGCTAGACATGAATCATCTCAATAGCGAGAGTTATGAATGCATAGGTAAATTTCTATTTTTTCATTATTAATCCAACCTAAGTACATCATAATATGTAATTCAAAGGAAGATAAAGGGGCTGGCCATACTTATGTATATCGTATGGAAATTTTTATATACGAATGACTTCCGTAAAGTTTTAATGTAACAATGAATGTTTAACAGTTAAATAGCCATTCTGCAGCTTGCAGAAATTAAAAAAACGTATCTTAATTGACTAATATTATTTCGAAGTGAAAATTGTACAAAAAACTATTTTAATTCCCAAAAGACGGACATGTAACATAAAGGAATGAATTTTGAACATGGGGATCATTTTAGGAAATTAAAAAAAAAAAAAGTTTTTCAAACTGTACCGTGTCATGTCAAATGAAACGGTTTGCAGTAAGGGTCTCAATTTTTTATAATTATAAAATAAATAATTTTAATGTTATTTAATAGATGAAAATTGACCATTCCTCCCCTTATCTCCGAAACTATTGAGTCTAAAATTTTGAAAAAAATACGGGATGTCGGGTCTCACCCATAGTTTACAGGAAAACCTAAACGAAAATCGTAAGTCTAAAAGTACTCACGGAAAACAGAATAATACGTAGCTCTCTTCTCGCGAGTTTGACTCGCACTTGACCGGTTTTTCGCAGTCGTGTTTAACTCATCCCTGACTGCAGAGCGGCACAATCGATGTTTCGTCCCGTGCCAAAGAGCTCATCGGAGATCATCGTCGCGGCAATTCTAAAGCGACTCAACACTTCCGGGCGACTCTAATGTGTTTATGTTAACAGGCAGTGATTATTAAACCACATTCATCCGGAAATGCCTTGTGCTATACTCCTTACGTTTATAGACTGTTACCATCAGATAGTTATCGGGTAATCACAATAAACCGCTTATAAATAAATGTCATAAAATTTATTTAAATCCATTATGTTTCTGAACTGTTATTAAAAATAATTTTTGACGCCTTGTTTGAAGTTATTACTTTAATGGCACTGTTAGAATTAAAGTAGTTAGCGTGGTACGATATTGTCAAAAAGTTATAGATTATACGCGCCACAACAGTATACTAGCTTGTAGCTAAGTGATCCATAATTTGTACGCAAGACTGTACCCGTGGAAACGTAACCCATACAGTATTCATTGTATACTTTTCTATAAATTGTTGAACTTTAAATCGTTATTTATAAATAATTAGACGGTCAAAAATTTTTTCTTATTTTTTTTAAACTCATAACAAATGCATTGAAAGACTATCAGTTTTTTGAAAGTTTCTGACAGTTAGTTCTTTTTTTATAAATAAGAAACTGGTTCAGAACTACAGAGATCGTATACAATCAATGTTAATTATCCAATTTTTAATTGAATTTATCTCGGATTGTATACGGTCGATCGACTTCAAATTTTCAGGGTAAATGTATTATCATGTCCTTAATAAGTATACAAAAATTAAGAATTTTCTGACGGTGTGCCTTAACCACGACAACTACCTTAATATTAAATATTAATTTTCTGCCATGTGTATACTTTGGACAGGCCCCGTAGACTATTTCATAACTTTTTAACAGTGAAAGCATTATGCACTTGTGAGTCTTACATGATATGTTTTTGGTGGGATTATAATTTGTAGATTATAGACGCACGATAAACGAGGTTATTATAATGTCTATCATGCAGGAATAAATAATTTCTTGGGAAGTAGTCTGATCAAAGCGAATTTTTTTGCTAAACCCCTAATCATCAATTTTTTTCAACCGTCTGATTTTTAAACAGTTTCCAACGAGTGATTCAATTCAAAAAAAAATGCTTAGTGATGTTAAAAAGCCACAACCTAAAATTAACGGGAGAACGTATTGTCGCCATTGTTTCAAATTTAAAAATAGTTATTTCTGTGCTGTAAAAAAGGGCAATATCCAGCTGATTCATCAGCTTCGGATCTGTAAGTGTAGAATTAAGTACACATTTGACAATACGGTGTTAGCATAACAAAACAGTAAAGAGCTGGTATTGTTATATGTGTCTGTATATCCCACTGACCTGCCTAAACACACAGAGACACAACAGAAAAAGTATCAGGAACCCAGCTTTTTGATTCGCATTGTCGACTCCAAAAAGTACGTTGTAAAAATGTTCAAAGTAATTCAAATAATAAAGTTAGTTATAGGCAGAGACAGATTTACATAGGAAGTAGGGACTAGGGACTAATAGGGCTTAAGCCCTGGGCCCCCAAGTGTCAAGGGCTCACAAAATTGCATTAATAATATTTTTCATTAACAATGAGCGCACTTATTATATGGTAAAAAGTACTAAGTAGTTAATATTAATGATTATCATTATCATAGGTGAATTTTGACAATTTTTGAGTGAATTTTTAAATTTCGTTTGGTGAGCTTTAACGTTTTGTAGGTGAATTTTGGTACATTTAGACATTTCTTGGGTAAATTTTGACAATATTATTTTTGAGTGAATTTTGAAATCTTTTCTGATGAATATTGACAATTTTTTTCGGTTAATTTTGACTTTTTATGGGTCAATTTTGACATTATTTATGGTGAATTTTAAAATATTTGAGTGAATTTCGAAATTTTTTTTTATGAATATTGGCAGATCTTTTAGTGAACTTTGACATTTTGTGAGCGAATTTTGACAAATTTTTGAGTAAATTTTGATTTTTTGCTGGTAAATTAACACAGTTTTTTGAAAAAAATTTGTCAGCATTTTTTTACAAATTTAGACTCCAATGGACTTCAATAAGCCTTGGTCGCGAAAAACCTAGATCAGCCCCCGTTTATAGGGGCCACAACTTGTAGGCACTCCAGTTGTAACTAACTTCCATCATTTTTTCATAGCGTCAAAAAAACTATAACTTCAAAATGAACCAAAATTTTAGTTTGTACAAATGTGTGGTATATTATTTATTTAATTACTGTTGAAGAAGACTTGATTTGTCACAATAACATTAGACAATAATCTGACAAGATAATTAAATTTAATCTGAATATGTTAAGAGAGTTAATTATGAGCGCCTGATGAAATATTAATAAAGAATCCGAAACGTTGCGAATGATAATTCGTCTTGACCAAGTTATTGATCCTAAATCCGCTAATCATCTTTAAAATTATTTATCATCAAAGATCTGATCTATTCAAAATGAACCAAAAACTTATTTTAAATTCGACAGGGCTGTGTAAGTTAGTACAGCAGGGAGAAAATGGTTTCTTGATTACACTCTGAGATTTGTTCGAGCGAAAATACAGAGGGTGGTGTCTAATTGGACGTTAAATCTTTATCCTCAGGCAACGTTCGGTTACAATAGGTTACCGTTACGTTAACTGGTGCTGCACTGCACACAAATACAACAGATCTTAACTAACTTCTCATAGTTCCGAGAGAGCCCTCTCAAAAATCTACTCGGAATGAAAATTATTTTGTGTTGATTGCGGCTTATTGATACTTAATTCTATGATTTGATACTGAGGGCTTAGGAACAGTCGAGCTACTGTTTATGTAGAGTTTCCATGGCTACTCTTTTACAAGTCCCCAGTTCGCAGGTTCTAATCCGAGAACTGGTAAAAACGTCAATTGGAATTTCGATACATTATTTGAAAAATTATACATCTATACTAATAAATAAGATTCGAGTGTCTGGTTGCAATGTAAAAATTATGAAAAAAGCATATATTTCGATACTTATATAAAAAAAACAATTCTTTAAATTTTGTCTGACTGTTTGTGCCGGCTAATCTCCGAAACGGTTGGACCGATTTTGACAGTACTTTCACTGCGGCCAGCGTTGCCAGATTTTTTTTTACCAAGTCAGGATTTTGGAACTTTTTGAGTGAAAAAAGCGCGATTCTTTCGTCGAAAGCGGGACATAGTAAAAAAACGTATATAATCAGGAGTTTTTAAATATTTATCTTTTTATTTGAGTTCAAATTACGTTTACGTGACAATAGATAGCAAAAATAGCCATAGACAATGTATTTTCATAAAAATATGATATTTTAAATCATATTTACCCTATCGTTAAATAGTTGTCTTATTCGTCTTCTGAATAAAAAAAACAGAAATCAAAATTAAAAAAGTTTTATACATGAGAAAAATACGGCGTTTCAAACAATAGTCTGAGGAGTGAGTGTTACAAATTGCAACTTACAATAAGAGAATCATTATTTACGCACGGTCGAGTTATCCCCGAAAAGCGGGACTGAGCCTGTCCCACGCGGGACATTTAATTTTGATATAAAAATCGAGACGTCTCGCCAAAAACGGGACGTCTGGCAACGCTGATTGCGGCAGATAGTTGATGTTATAAGGAGTAACCGTGACCACTTTTATTTTAGAAAAAGAATCTATACTTCTAAATGTAACCTATTCTGTTTCTCTTTGCCATATTATGGATAGACCGTTAAGCCTGGATTTCCTAGGGAAGCGGTACCGTAATATAGCGATCATAATATGACGGTGAATGACATCACAAAAAACGTGCAGATAGAAGTAAATGGATGTCGCTTTTTTACGTTACGGTGCTACCGTCGCTACCGAGAAACTTCTATACGGAGACGTTTTTAGTTATGACATTCACTGTCATATTTCGACCGCTATATTACGGTATAGCTATCTTATGAAACCAAGACTTTAGCGTTAAATAGTTAACGTAAGCGTTCCCAAAATCGTATAAGAAGTAGAATTATTTGGGTTTTTTTTAACCCCAACTAATTTTAATATTAAAAGCTTCCAACTAATTCAAACAAAATGAATTATCGAAATAATACACTTATTGTGTAATAATTTGATATTACATAAAATTTAGTCGGTCGGCGGTCGCGTGGCTAACAGGAAATGACGTGCGAGAGACAGTATTAATTTCCGCTCAACCCTTATGCGCGGTAGATAAATCAGAGTCCTGTATAGTGTATTATAAGCTCGTGGATCAATTACGTTAATTACATGTTGTGCGACTGTCATATTATTTTGTTGTTTGGACATTTTAAAATGCCAAATGTCGTACCTGTTGGCCGTTGGTATTGCCGCAAGGTATCGATTGACAACAAGTAACAACAAACAGTGGCGTCCGTTCAAATTTTACAATGATTTTACCTTCCGAGATCAAGGATTTACAGCGTCTACACGTTTTTAAAAGTAGAGTTATAGAACGTTATTAATATAGACGATTGGATACGATTCGAATTTTATGTTTTCACTAACATTTTTATTGAAATTTTAATGACATTCTATTTTTTTTTGTAGTTTAACTTGTTTAGCGACGTATCTGTTTGAAAAAAGTAAAAATCGAGGGGAAGTAGAATTGTCCCCGAAAGGGGAAGTTATAGTTTGTCTCGTAAATTACATGAAACTGACAAGGATAGAAGTTTATAGCGTGTTGCTAATTATGTGTAAATATTATTAATTAGTTTCAAATAACAAAATTAAACTTGGGAATAATATTAAAAATAGGCTAATAAAAGCGTGTTAAAAATAGCTTGAATTTGGTGGATAAATTATAGTTCCTGAGTGGATACGATGTGCATCGAGGATTCGTAAAACGTGGTAAAACGACAAGTCAACGTCTTAAGGCTGTCGGAACGCTCTGAATTTAAGCCAAAAATAGAGCTTCGGCTGTCATCATGATTGTAGACTTATTGGTCAACATTTTGCAAAAATTCTTTCTTTATAAGGAAGATAAAGGACAAATCTAGGTCTCTAATGGACTACTTTTGTAATTTATGTACGATTTACTAGAAAAAAGTTGGCATTAATTGTGCCAAAAAAACACACGTTTTCAATGTCACACTACGACCTTATTCGTACTTATTTCACAAAAGTGTTCCATCACAAACCTAAAGTGACTCTTCTTTTTTCGGAAAAGTTTTTTAAATCTTCAAAATATTCCCAAAAATGAGAGTAATCTGTCGACAGCGGCACCCTTGCAATAACATTTTTTAGCCTCGTAGTTGGCACCAGCCAAAAATTGAAACGTGCGAATGATTTGAGCGAGACAGAGCTAAAGAAGGCCACACCCACAATATGTCTTTTGCCTACCTCGCCCCTTACCGCTGTGTCTCAGCACAAACAAAGTTCGGAGCGTTCCGACAGCCTTAAAGCTCCTAGATAAGCGGATTTACCAAGTATCGGAATCCATTGTTATACCTATGTGACATTTTATAATCTGGATAATTTACGTATTTTTTAATGTGAAAATGATTTTCTGTGTCATCGATATTCATTTTTGAATGTGTTACTATTTTTTCTTAGCTACGAAAACTGTCCTTTAATTGAGTCATTTGCCTTAGGGTAAGAATTTAAATGCAAATTTTCATGAGCATAATATCGTAATTTATAATAAACACAACAGCCACAGAAAGTTTTTTAATATAGTTCCGATTAATTGTTATTAAAAAAAATCGATTTAAATTTTATCTCAAGCAATTCACGTGCGCCTGATTTTTTACAATTGAGTATGCTTCTTAAAGATTACCTACTAGAATTCAGACTATCATAGTTATAACACTAGAACAAAATGTGCAATTTGCTTGCCACGAAGAAGGCTACATATATCCCAAACTGCCCCAGACTACATGGCGAAAAAGCTATTTAACAGGCTGCCAGAGTCAATACACGTTTTACCTATAAAAAATCTTAAAAATAAGCTCAACAGCTTCTTTAAAAAAAACTGTTTTTATAGCATAGGTGAATTTCTGACGTTTTGTAATCACAATTTTGACTTGTAATTAATGTGATATTCAAATAAAAACTATTCTATTCTATATATTTTTCTATAGGTAAAAAAATCAACATAAGAGCCCAGTTATCTGTTTTCCGCATACCTGAAAAGTACCTGATCGACTCGACTACCTTTTTAATAAGCTGCCAGTGTGGCAGCTTATTAAAAAGGTCGTCGAGTCGATCAGGTACTTTTCACGATAAAAATTACGCTTACGACCAATGTTAAGCGTTAACATTGGTCGTAAACGTAATTTTTATCGTGAAATTAAATGTTTTATTTACTATTTTTAACGTAGAGTAAGGCCTCGCTTAACGCTGTTTTAGTATTACGCGGTTTCTAAAAAAAAAGTTTAGCCACTATAACGTACATTATGGATCAGTTTATACAAAATGATTCAAATCTTGATAGAAGTTCAAAGGCACGACGAAGTGTCATTGATGCAATATCTTGCTATCGACAACAGCTTGCTGAACAAAACAGAAAAAGGCAAACGACTTTAGCTGACTTCTTCACGAAAAGCAAAATAAGTCAAATGAGAAACCTTTCTCATCACAAACATAACTTCTTACTAGAACTTTTATTTGATTTTCATAGATGTTTTATGAACAAAAATTGATGTGAAAAATTTCAAATTTTCCGGTTGTAGGATCTGCTTAGCTACAGTTGAATTATTTCTGAGGTGAACAGTCCCTCTTATGATCACTTCTTAGGACCCTTAGAAATTTAAATCCGGCCTTGGAGACTGTGGTTGATATCTCTGCATCGTGTTCGACAATATAACGTAATAATTCCAAATTCAAGGTCTCTATCTAGGATGAATATCATCAATGAAAATAATAGTAGAGATTGTTGCCTATTGCAATACCACAGACCACTTTATTGTAGTAAATAATGTCAATGATGTTCTCTAAATCCACTTTTATTGGCTTTGACGTAATCAGACAGCGAAGACATGATTGGTCGAGCCATTAAACATCATCTCGCTATTGGTCTGACTACTTCCCCGTTTAATAATGTTGGCACGTCAAACGAGGATAGACGTTTCATTAGCTTTTAGAGCGAGACACAACAATCGCTTCCACGCGAAGAAAACAGAGACGCGCCATAAAACGACGGATACACACCGAAGAGATAGCGTTATCGACGCGTTCCGTTGGAAGAAAAGGGACGCAGCTACGATGTAATTTCAGTATTAAAGACGAAGAAGACCTATTGTTGAATAAACAGAGAAAGTGTCATCAGATGTTTGTGCGAGAGGAAAAGAAATGTAACAAAAAGATGCGAGTGACAAGGAAAGAGTGCATTTGAAGTGTATTTGGATAAAGTGAGAAATCATTTAGGAGGGACTTAATAAAGTCCTAATATAATGACAGAAGTAGTTCATCTGTTTACAATCAGTTTTTCAACTGATTGGTGGTAGAAACAAGTGAAGCCTGACAACAAAATTTAAATTCAGTTAAAAAATAAATAAATCAGTGTACTGTTGAAATTTATAACGTTAATTGACGAGGAAGTGTCGAGATTTTGAAAATTTTGAAGAAAAGACGTTCAAAAATGTGTTGTGTGTGATTATTAATCCATTTTAAACTGTCAAACAATAAAATCTGTTAAAGTTTATAACAATTGAATTAAAATGGAAGACAATCAACCGGAAGTGACGATTTCTAAAGTGTCTTGTAGTGGACCCGGAAGTGCTTCGACGATCGCGACGACCGTAACACCGTTTTCAATCAACGACATCTTAAATGACCGTCAGTCAAAACAAACGAACGACGCAGAAACAAATAAACATCAGCATCCGGAAGAATCTGCCCTTGATATGACCAAAACAGCTACCAGAAGATATTCAGGTAAATAAAACGGTCGAATAAGTTTTGGCGATTTGTCAGAAGATCAAGTCGTTAAAACTTTTGTTCAGTTTTATGTAGTCTTAAATTGATATATCTTTATTTACTGTGTAAATTAGAGTTAAAAAAAAATAAAACAACGCGCTTTTATGAACTAAAAATGCAACAAAATTAGCTTTACTCTAAAAAGTGTAGGGTGCTATCATAATAGCTCTACGTTTACAATTTGCTAGTAAATGAAAAATTTTGCTCGATTTCAACTTTAATTAAGATTCAGCTGCGTAAATTTTGTCCGCGTAGTCCCTACAATCAATTGGTGTACCCCACTTTGAGAAGTGGAAGAATGAATAATGGTAAATGGGGAAAGATATTAACGGAAAAGTATCCACGGGATGGTAAAAGAAAACAAAGAAGACAGAGGAAAAGGTGTAAAATCGATATAGAAGAATTTTTGGGAAATTTTGGCTTCGTAATGACAAGCAGAAAGACATGGTCAGAAATTAGGGTGGCTTTTGCCTATTAGTGGGATGTGATAGGCTACATTAGTATTATTATTACTTTGAGAAACCCCGGTCTAAGCTATAAAGATAAGTTATCTCTTTGAAGTTTTTTGAGATCGAAAGCTCTTGACATAATATATTTATTTAATTAATAATATTGACTCTACCAACAGTAATAGAATATTAACAAAATAAAATTACTTGCAATACTGTTCAATATTTTTATTTATATAAAAGACGTTTCAACCAACACTTTTGGTCCTTTTCAATTTTCAAATATAAAATTAAATTAAATTGTTTAAATAAATAAAAATATTGAACAGTATTGCAAGTAATTTTATTTTGTTAATATTTATTTAATGTTATAGGAGACATTCCTAGTCAATTTGCCTTAGTATAAAATGTTTAATATTCCGGAAGAATTGACTTCCTAATGCAGTACGCCTTGATCAATCCCCGAGAGCACTTTCCCGAAAAATTCCACGATTAATATATCAACGCGTTGAAGCAGTTTAGCCAACAAAAAGATTTTTTTTTTAGAAATCGCATAAATCATTTTCTCGTTATCGAAAAAGAAACGCATTATCAAAAACCTACATTTGAACAGGAATTAGTACATTTTTTCTTACAATTATAAATATTACAATTGGAAATACACTCATACCTCGCTATACGGCCGCTCTTTATACGGCATTTCGCTATAACGGCCCTATTCAATTAAGGCACGTTTTCGATTTGCGGCCTAAAATGTTTCGCTATAACGGTAATAAAAAACTTTTTTTCGATGTCGATGTTGCCAATTTTGCAATTTAGAATAATTGATTCCTTATACGGCTTTTCGCTTTGCGGTCAAGTTTCGTGGAACGTATCTAGGCCGTAAAGCGAGGTATGGGTGTATTTAACAAGTAAAAATACTTCAAATAAAAATCGATATTTTCGCTGCTGAGAACGTTAATATTTCAAAGTGCAAAAGAGCCATTTGTCACGGGTTTGTTTAGGGCGTAACTAATCGCGATGACACCAATTACTTAATTTAAGTAACACCTTAGGTAGAACCGGTGGATACCCTACAAACGTACAGGGCCCCATCGTCGGACAATTTCCAGGTTTCTGTTATAATATTGACGCGTCAATAGTAAACAGAATGAAACATCTATTACTAGCCATTTCCCGCTGTTTTCCTTGCTTGTTTGGTTACTACCAGACGCGCATCTACATAGGGACTCATAGGGTTGAAGTCCTGGGCCCTCAAGTGTCAAGCACCCATAAAAATTGAATTCATAAATTTTTAATACTTATTCATTAACAATTAGCACTTCTCGTATGGCAGAAAATAGTTAATATTAATTATTGACTTTTTTTTTTGGCGACTTTTAACAATTTTTTGGGTGAATTTACAGTATTACAGTCAAAATCTGTTATAACGACATCGAAGAGTCAACTCATATTTGGTCGTAAAAACCGATAGTCGTAACAACCGGTGATATTTTCGAGGTACAAAGTAATTTTTTATTAAGTATGTAGTTTTATTGAATGTGTAGGTACATATAAATCCATAGATATTAATAGGAATAATATTCACATTATCATTTTTCTGTATTCATAAAATCTGTAATTTTAGTCTGCTTGGAACACTTCTGTGCGTACGAATTTTGTTTACAATACAGCTGGTCGTTCTAACGATGTCGTCGTAAACGGTTTTGACTGTATTTGTATTGGTTAGATCACCAAGTTTCAATTCGGATTCAAATCCCAATATAAAAATTTTTAATCTAGCAAAAAATGGAGCCCTGGGCCCCGAAAAACATACATCCGGTCCTGGCTATTAGTTACTGCTCAGTGACTATGAAAGGCGATGAATATCTATGGACTCCAAAACGGCTGGACCGATTTTGATGAAATTTAGATTAGCCCAGCGAGTGATCCTGCGAAGTTTAGTAGCGATCGCATCAACAGAATTTTTATTTTTCTGTTAATTTCTTGGCAATTTTGATTTTTCTTCGATTTTTTAATATTCACAATTAAAAGCGATTGAATTCGCGCAAATTCAATACACGTTGAGAATCTTATGATAATGATTCTCATCTTTTATGGCAATAGATAATTAGTGAGATGAAGCGGGACCTGGCCGCTAGTACTGTATACAACTTCACTATTACCAACCTGATGAAAAATATAAATCCGTCATCGTCCACGTGCGTTGTCCCCTAATCTAACATTAAAGTATATTACATAATGTGTAGAAAGAGACAATAATAATGTGGGCAAGCCGACGCGACGTGGTGGAATCATCATCAAAAGGTTTCCCTGGCACTAATGTGGAATAGCTTTTAAGTCAAAGACCGGTACCGGTTGGTACAGCATTAGTTGCCCGATAATAATAACCGACGTTGCGTCACGCCATTGTTGAAAGCGCCGCATGACAAAGGAAGAACGTTTTAATGACAACAATCAGTGCTGAGGTTTCGAGATTGGTGATTCCGTCGGGGCTGGGTTAAATACGGACATCGTGTGTCGCGCAGTGCAGGAATTTCAACTGTCTGCCCATGCGGTGTACACACATTTTTTTTTAAGGCTGTCGGAACGCTCTGAATTTTGTTTGTGCTGAGACCCAGCGGTAAGGGGCGAGGTAGCCAAAAGACATATTGTGGGTGTGACCTTCTTTAGCTCTGTCTCGCTCAAATCATCCGCATGTTTCAATTTTTGGCTGATGCCAACTACGAGGCTAAAAAATGTTTTTGCAAGGGTGCCGCTGTCAATTGATTACTCTAATTTTTGGAAATATTTTGAAGATTTAAAAAACTTTTCCGAAAAAGGAAGAGTCACTTTAGGTTTGTGATGAAACAGTTTTGTGAAATAAGTACGAATAAGGTCATAGTGTGACATTGAAAACGTGTGTTTTTTAAGCACAATTAATGCCAAATTTTTTCTAGTAAATCGTACATAAATTACAAAAGTAGTCCATTAGAGACCTAGATTTGTCCTTTATCTTCCTCATAAAGAAAGAATTTTTGCAGAATGTTGACGAGTAAGTCTACAATCAGTTGACAGCCGAAGCTCTATTTTTGGCTTAAATTCAGAGCGTTCCGACAGCCTTAATGTTCGGTCACAAATACGTACTTTCGTATTAATGTGTCTGAGAAAACTGTTTCGGCCCGCTGTTACAGATGACGTGCGAGTAATTCCAGCAATGCACAAATGTTAGACTTTCTGCCTTAAAATCGAAGCCGAAAGTACGCACTTTCGGCCATGCATGAAGAAAATAATATTTCGAGGAGATGATCTAATTTTTAGTCACTTTAAGCTTCCCGGAAAAATGCTACTTCAAATTATCAGGGCTCCATTCAAAAAACGAACCCTTATAGGATTTGTGTCTGTCTGTCACAGACTATTTTAATTAAATTAATGAATTGCGATTTTGGAAGTTAATTTTGGGGAGCAAATTAGAAAATAAAAAAAAACAAACATACTTTTGAAGTGCGGCATATGACGTATCAAATGGAAGGGTTCGTTATGAAAAATACAGCTATATATTTTTTATAATCTTAAAATGTGGATATAGTTTAGATATTAAAGAAATTAGTGCCTAAAATTTTGGAAAACATAGGGTATACAGGGCCTTACTCGTAGTTTACAGAAAAATCTTAACGAAAATTCTACAAGTCTTAAAGTTCTCACGGAGAACGGAATGGTACGGATCCCTTCCACTTTGACCGATTTTTTCTTTAAAATTTTTTTTTTTTTGAGAACATCATAAATTTAAAATTATAACTTTTTAATTTATTTCGTGAATTTTTTCCCGACCTTCAGAATTTATAAATAGCTAGAGAGTGAAATTAATCCATTTTGACCAAAATACCTTCATAAAATTTCTTAACCACAAGGTAACATTTTCCAAACCCTATAATATTTTGTAACGAAATGGTACTATTGTCAAAGTCTAGTCTAATGCACTTTTGATAAGCTTTCCGTTAAGACTTTTGTTGTATAGAAACAACTTTTCTTGGACAAAATTGAGACGCCTCCAATCTATATATTATAGTAGACCGGTATTATTAATAAATTGCCTTCATTTATTCACAAGCTAACCGTGGCAGATATAATAGCCTTAAAGGTTATCTAATCTTCTTTTATTTCAGGTTCCTTTAGAGCCATTACCGTAATTAAATTATATTAATGAGTCATTAATTTAACTATAATAAGACCGTTTTTTCAGTGACTTCAAACATTAACAAACTATTTAAAATGATTACAATTTTGTGTTTGACTATATAAATTATTACCCGACTGCCAAAAAGGGTTACGTTTTTAGCGCGTATTCTATGTTCATAATATTCTTTATTACGTCGTATCATCCAAACGGCTGGACGGATTTCTAAAATTAAGGTATCGTTGGATTTGTCTCGGCAACCCAAGTGTCCTAGGATAGGTGACGTTAAAAAAACAAAATGGTTGATTATTTTAACAAGTTTTTACGTATTGATTTCATCATCAGGTTTGAGACATATAATTGAAATTAACGTATTTGCAAAATATCAAGTCAGCATAATACGACGGTAATGAATACGTAGTTTGCACGTTATTTAATATTAACCGACTTCTTTATTTTTATTACTAAGCTTAAAGCTAGACATATAAAAAAGAGCCACTGGATAGATTTGAATAAAAATTATGTAAGACCACCCTGCAGGTATGCTCTATAAAATAGAACAAGAATCAGTAAAAATTCTTTTGTTCCAGAAACAGACGAAGGTTCAATGTCGCCTCCTTTATTGTACAGCAGCGCTTCAGGAAGTCCCAGTCCGACGCTCCAGCGTCGATATCTTCCGAGCACGTCTCACCATCTTCGCCACTCCTCGTCGGGCGTTATCGCCGACGGTGAAACGTCGGCTGCCCAGTCGACGGGAAACGGCAATGTCGCCGCAGGAAATGGAGGAACCAGGAAGAAGAGATCGAGGGCGGCGTTCACCCACGCTCAAGTTTACGAACTAGAGCGAAGGTTCAACCAGCAACGATATCTCAGCGGACCGGAAAGAGCCGATTTGGCGCACAGTCTCAAACTAACCGAAACCCAGGTAAGATACGAAATTTTTTTAACGATATCACGACGGCAAAATTTGGAACATGAGGGGAAAAAATTTCACGTTATAGAAAATTTTTCGAAAAGTGCGATCATGTTGACAACATTCATAAATAAAATACTTTTTCTCTTTATTAAGAATGTGAAAGTTTTATTTATAAAATTGTGATTTTAGTGTATAGAATTTTACACATATTTTTAGTAAAGAGAATAAGTATCTTGTTATGCACAAGTTTTTTAAGTTTTTGGGTTGATATGATGTTTGATATGATCATTATTTTAGTTTAAATAGGTATGTCGACTGTATTCAAATGAAAACATAATTTTAACGTTAACTGGTAGTTTCTATGATAGAAATACTAAAAAACACAATATTTTTTCTTATTTTTAAGGAATTTAATTAATATTTAACAAATAAAACTGAATTAAATAATTTTTAAGTCACGTGACAACGAACACCATCAGAATGCATGACGTCACGCAGTCATAAACATTATCGACGCTGTCATAGAGATAGCGTGTTCACGCTGTCAAAAGGCTTCACTCTTTGGTTAAGTGTGTAATTTATTATTATTTATTTATAGGAAACGTCAAATTATATATAACTATAGCAACAACTACGAAAAAACCTTTCATCACCTCATCAGTTTACCAGCGTTTATGACTGTATGACGTCACGGCAGTCACGTGCCAAGTATTGGCGTTTTGGAGCGAAATTTGAAACGTAATTTAAAATACATGATTTTTAAAGCTTGAGTCGTATTTAAATAAAAATATTTGTGACTATATTAGATACTTAAGCACGATTTAAGACACTTTCCCAAAAGTAGTCAACATCCCTATTGTACTGATGCACAAATTGTCCAGTTTGAAAATCAAAAAGTCAGACGTGTTTGCCTTTGATCACAGTAAACTAATATTTTGAATTGTCGTATAGGTGAAAATTTGGTACCAGAACAGAAGATACAAGACGAAACGAAAACAGCTCCAAATGCAAGAAAACAATTTATTAAATCAAAACGCTCGAAAAGTCGCTGTTAAAGTGTTAGTCAAAGACGACATGCCTTTATTTTCGTTGCATCCAAAATACAGTCCCCTACATCCAGGGAAACACGCCATCTACCACGATCCAAAAACCGATTTTCTCAGCCAGAAAACCGTTTACGAACAGATCATCAAGAACGAGGCGGTTTTGTTGAACCAGTTGCAGAATAAAAACAATTACGTCTACGAAAATAGTTTGAAGCAATCCACCAAACATTTACAACAATCGATGATGAATATTTATCAACAACAGTACAACAATGGAAATTTGAATATGAACTTCACTTTTCCGTATTTCAATTGTTATCATCCGGCATTGTTGAGTCAAAGTTTAGCTTCACAAGCTACGATTACAGACGATGAAGCTAGCGTCGAGCCGCAAATTAACGTGTCCGAAGCTCCGTAATCATAGACAAAATAAACTGTGGATTAGAGATGGGAAAAACGAGCTTTTTAATGTTCTGCATCTTTGCATCTGGATCTCGAATGTGAGCCGGCTCACTGAACCGGTTCAAAAAGAGCCGAGTTCTGAATATGTTACTGCAGTCTGCCACTGAGTTACCTAGTTCAGTCAATCATATCGCGACCTGTATAGAATCAAGAATGCATAGCCAAACATGTGATGCATCAGTCATTTGAGCTGACAGATGCATCAAACCAACAACAAAATGTGCTTCTGTGTGTTAAGTGTTTCACTGAGTTATGCGGATCCGTTGATCCGTCGGCTCAAAAAAAAGTGAGTCGGCTCTCACGGATCTTCTATCGGAGTCGGCTCTTTGAACCGGTTCAGATCTGAGTTACCCAACTCTACTGTGGATAGTTCTTTTCGAAAATTTATCTTAAATCACTGCATTGAGTGTGATTTTAAAAAACAGTGAGTCATCGGTAAGGTTAGTAGATTACTAAGGTTGGGCGTAACATTGTTGAAAAGAGTGACTTTCTTGAGACCTTTTTCCCAACTGTCAAACGTTCATTATAATTGAAAATTCAAGGCCAAGGGTTTCGAATGACGTAAGCAATCGATTCACATTGTTGGTTTCTTACGCTTAACCTATAAGTACTCTACTAGCCTTGGTTGACCAAAGAGCGTAGCTGACAGAGCTTTGCCACAAACCGATTCTGTGACATTTCGCCGAGTCAATTTTGGAGTGATATATCATAAACGGAAAGGAGTCGGAAAACAGAAGGAAGACGGAAAACTAAGTCTGCTTTTTTGGAGAAGAAACTTTCGCCGGGAAATACGACAAATATTGTGTTCTTCAGCAAAGATAGACACTGAAAAGAGTATTTTGAATCTTAAAAAATACCACTATTTATTTTTGAAAATGGATCAGAAACTCACGAAATGATTTTGTAAATACAAAGACCATTTTTTTTTAATTGAGTCATTAGTTTAATTTTGTATTTATGTTTAGAGAATGCTTCGAAATTCGCACAGACTTTTAAAAAATATATTCAAAAACAATTATGAAATATTTTTCTACAGAATAATTGCAAAACTAGTGATTGTGTGTTGTTTAATTAAAGTGCAATAAATAATTAGTATTTTAATTAATGTTAGACACTGTAAATATTAGATATTACTCAATGTACATTTCACCAAAGATAATTTGTTATTGTTTTGAAACACCTTTTATTTTATTGTGAATAAATTATTTTAAAAATACCTTTCATCTATTTTTTTAAAAAAAGTTATGTATTTTTGAGATGAAGCCTCTTTTGGCACGGTAGGGTAAAATTGATTCTCGAGAATGAAAATATAACGAACGTCTCGCAATGTACGTATGCCATATACTATAAAAACCAGCTGTATAACATTAACTCAGGTGGCGACGAGTTAGAACGATCGTTGTAGGTTCAATCCAGGCGTCACCAAGGTTTCTTTTAGATTTCCCCTCCGTTGAATCATTTCCCCTTTAATGTTACAGAACATTTCAAACGGAAACGTCGCTAAAGAAGTTTCACTGTAAAAACTTTGTGTGCAAAATTTCAAATGGATCGGGTATTGGATTACAAGGTTTGACCCTAGCTTACAACCAACAAATATAGTTAAAAAAACACGCGGGTTTAATATCTTAATTTTTTCCGGAATTTCAATAATACAAATATTTTGTAGATTATTGGAATTCACATTTCTAAATTATAAAAAAAAATTATTTACTTTCAATAAATCAACTCATTCACAATTCCGACGTTTTAATTAAACATTTTTCACAATTAAAAAATCAAAAATAGCATCCTTGAGACGATTTGTATTAATTAGATTACAGAATAAACACTCGTAAACAATTTTAAACTAATTTTTAAATCAATTCATAAAAATATACCGAAGAGAATGCAGAACTCACGATAATTTCTTATGTAGAAGCTTCTAAGAAATATAGAGCTCCTTACCATTCGACTACTTGCTTTTTAGTTCCGTTAGACGCTAATGACCTTAGTTGTTGAGCATCTATATTCTCCAATAACAACATATTACTTTTACGTTCCATACGAAAACAGAAGAGATAAAAAAATCTGTTCCTCGTAAAGTCAGAGAACGATTGTACAACCCTTCAAATTTAAAGAAAGATGGTTTTCTCTAATTTGAATTATTTTTTCGAATGTTTAGGTCTCAAAATTTATTTCTGGATAACTGATTTCTCGACTCTATATTAGCATCAAGTAAAACCCTTTCTTTCGTATCTTTCCTAGGATCTACTTTAAGACTTCTGGATGAGTTCTTCGACTTGATAAGAAATCTATTCCTTCGTAAGATCAACCACTAAAAAAACGTTTGGTGGTGGGTGATAGTATCATCATTCATAACCCTTCAATCTACCATCAATTGGAAGTTTTGGGTGATCTACACAAGCAGTGAATAAGACATTTATCCCTTTGTACAGTTTATAAGATCCACCACTAAAAAAAGTTTTATGGTGTGTTATGGCATAATAGTTCATGACCCAGCAATCTGGCATGAATTGAAACTTTTAAATGATGTATTTCTTCACACAAATGCCGAGCAAGAAATGTATTCCTTCAAGAGCAACCACTACTTACAAAGAAATCAAGACTACAACTTTACATCCATTGATCTGATATCAATTCTGACTTTTGGATGACGCATTCCTTCGATCTACATTAGTAAGAAATATATTCGTAAAACTACTACTCAAAAAAGGTTTTATGGTAGAAGGTGAAAAAATAATTTTATAATCTTTAATCCGACATCAAGAGTCTAAAATCTATTTCCTGATGTCTTCTCCGGTGCACCATATTAAAATAGAACTTACTCTCGGAGTAAACTCTATTAATTTAGTCTACCTGTTGACATGTGTTTATGCAAAATCAGAACATAAACAACGAATTTACTACAGCCTTTATGTCTGATGGCCATTATGTCTGATCCAACGTCTATTAGTCTGCGCATTAACCAACACTTACACTCATTAATTAGTGTCTTTATCGTACGGCACATACGCTATTGGCACCGGTCGGATGGCGGGACCTGGGCGTCGGACCAAAATTTCTCGACGTTTCATATCATTCTAAACAACTTGGCAGTTTGAAAATGTGTGTGACAGACTTAATTGATTTCAACGAAATTTTGTCCGCATGTTGGAATCCATCACCGCACGCCGCCTATTTAAAATGGGCCTAATCAGAATTATTTAGGGGGTGTATTTAGGGGTTGAAAATTTGTTTTGAGGTCCAAAAACACCGAAAAAATTCTCGTAACTTAACCCTTTAGTATCTACTAAATATTTTAGTAAAATCGATTTGACAGAGCCGGACTTACAAATTTTATGAAAGCACTAGTTCATACAAATTTCCTTCATGAAGGGTGTATTTAATTTATTGCAGACGTTGGATTGATAACAATATTTCTACTGAGAAAAAAAAATATTATTTTAAAGATGTATTAAGGGATTAATTATGTTTATTTTGTTCAAAAATAAAGTTAAGTTCACGTAATAAAGCCACAATACTTATTTCAGCAAATAGATCAATATTGTCGGCAGGGTTTTGGCACTGCGACTTGAGTTTTATTTCATAATTTAAAACAGTCTAAATATTTCACGTCTAATAAAAACAATGCGTTAACAATTTGATTTGATGGAAGAGTCAATTGACTTGTTTTTAATTTTTTTCTTATTATTTAGTGTTATTTTCAAGCCGCTTTTTAAGTTTTCAACTTGCGTTATTCAATCAAAAATTAACTCATGGCAATCTTGATGAAAAAAAAATTCCTTTCATCTTTCGCATTCTTGTCAATTACCGTTATCAAATAAAAATGAGAAAATTAGCATAAGTTCCACACAAATTTTTGTACAGAAAAAATTAAATTTGAAAAAAAATTATTGAGCAAGCCAAATTTGTCAGTATTTTCAACATAAGTTTGCAAAGAAAAAACTACAAAATGTTACTTAGCCTTTTCGTAATTCGAAATCTTGTAAATTATTGATGAATACTACATTTTTTTATTCAATTTTTAGGGCAAAAATATGTGTTTTTTGAAATTAAGTAGCAAGTCACATTTTGTGATACCTAACGCTTAGTCACCATAGCTAATAAAAATAGTAATAAAATGAATTTTACATCCACAGTTCGAAATTTCCCGAGAGCATATTTTACCTTAGGTACAAATAAGAGTTTCATAAATTCATGAAAAAAAACGGTTATAACATAAAAAAAACTTGAAACATTGTTTTTTAAAACATATTGCAGAAGCGTGGGTTGTGAACTCTAAAGTGCATTTTTCTCATATTTAGAAGCCATGGCAGACCTGATATTGTATAAACGTAATTTAATATGTCTATGAATTGTTTATTAGTTTTAAACTCTTCTTGTAGTGTGCTGTGGTTGCCTCACTGCTGTATGCAGTAACCTAGTAGCCCTGCGTGGACTACGTTTCCATCTTAAGGCTGTCAGAACGCTCTGAATTTAAGTAAGCTGATAGCTGATTGTAGACTTATTCGTTAACATTTTGCAAAGATTCTTTCTCCATAAGGAAGATAAAGGACAAATCTAGGTCTCTGATAGACTACTTTTGTAATTTATGTACGATTTACTAGAAAAAAGTTGGCATTAATTGTGCCAAAAAACACACGTTTTCAATATCACACTACGACCTTATTCGTACTTATTTCACGAAATTGTTCCATCACAAATCTAAAATGACTTTTCCTTTTTCGGAAAAGTTTTTTAAATCTTCAAAATATTTACAAAAATTAGAGTAATCAGCTGACAGCGGTACCCTTGCAACATTATTTTTAGCCTCGTAGTGTAGCCTAAATTCAGAACGTTCTAACAGCCTTAAAAAAGCAAATTGTGAAATGCTATTTTAAACAGACTATTTAAACATTATTTTAACACTGGGTTGCAGAAAAGTGTGTCAATCTAATTCAAAACGTTATAAATTGAAAATCAAAATAGAGACACTTCTGTGCTTGTGGTCATTCTCCTTTTTTCTATAAGGTCAAGTAATTTCAAGCATATCCGTGACACATTTTTTTTTCTAAAAATGGTAAAATTTTCATAATTTTATGAATCTGGCAATCCTTTTAACACGCTTTTATTAGCTTCACCTTTATGTTTGGAACACGAAATTGCAGTTCGTTTAGTAAATTTATTATATTTTTAACACGCTTTATTGAACGTGAAATTCACTCACTTCAAAACGTCAGATTAAACTGAAACTTTGCACACTTATCAAGGACCGATGACAATACAATAATTTAATAACTTTGTTCCATTATCCTGACCAGAATCATCAGGATAAAAAATAAGACTAAAAAATAAATAATAGTTTAAAAAAAACACGCGTTAATACCAAACCAAACTAGAAAATAAAACATATTTTTTTATTATAATAAAAGAACGTAGGGTGCTTATTATTATTATTTTTATACTAACTCCACTTTTACAAATAGCTACCAATGAAATATTTATACCAGTTGATATCAAGCACCCCACGCTTTTTTACAAAAAAAAATATTTTTTACTTTTTAGTTCGGTTTGCTATTAAAGCGTGTTTCTTAGTTTTTTTAAACTATGATTTATTGGACACTAAGAACTTTCAGATACGGTTAACATTAACCACACTTATCAAAAAAATTACGTCGACTCCAATGCGACCGTCCCCACCTCTGCATCGTTTTTGGTTCAGAAGACAGAGGCGTTTAAATAAATTTTTTTCGAAAATTTTCTAATTATAACAATGGAAACCGTACTTAAGCAAATCTACCATACAGCAAGTGTTTATAATAACTGTTTAATACTCAGTATAGTATTAACATAGCGAAGCGAAGCATACAACAATATCCATTTTTTTTGTGCAGCTAAGTTAAGTGTAGCCTTACGTTAACATAAACGAACGTCAAACCTAACATATGTTTGTACTCAAAACATAACAAGTTCAGAATTAATGTAAACATAATATTGTAATAATAACTCATACAACATATTATTAACAATCATTTAGTCACTTAGAAAATGTACTGTTAAATGATGACACATTACTACAACACTACTAATAAAACTGTATAAAGGAACGCTGTCTGTCTGGCTATTTCAATGAAATTTATGTTAAAGATGGGATATTTTGAGTAAACATTGTCAAACTACTCAACTATTAAGGCTGTCGGAACGCTCTGAATTTAAGCCACAAATGGGACTTCGGCTGATGATAGCTGATTGTTCACTTATTCGTCAACATTTTGCAAAAATTCTTTCTCTGTAAGGAAGATAAAGGACAAATCTAGGTCTTTAATGAACTACTTTTGTAATTTATGTACGATTTACTAGAAAAACGTTGGCATTAATTGTGTCAAAAAACACACGTTTTCAATGTCACACTACGACCGTATTCGTACTTATTTCACAAAATTGTTTCGTTACAAACCTAAAGAGACTTTTTCTTTTTCGGAAAAGTTTATTTAAATCTTCAAAATATTGCCCAAATTTAGAGTAATCAACTGACAACGGCACCCTTGCAACAGCTTTTTTAGCCTCGTAGTGTGGCTTAAATTCAAAGCGTTCCAACAGCCTTAAAATATCTCAAGATGTTATTCGAAGCCATTCGAATGATCTTTAACACGCTTTTATTAGCTTCATCTGTATGTTTGTTTGCTTGTAAAGGAATCTTTGAACGTGAAATTCATCCACTTCAATACGTCAGATTAAACTGAAATTTTGCACACTTATCAAGGACCGATGACAATACAATAATTTAATAAGTTTGTCTCATTATCCTGACCAAGACCTTCAGGATAAAAAAATAGACTAAAAAAAATAAATAAATAATACTTTGAAAAAACTAAAAAATACGCTTTAATAGCAAACCAAACTAAAGAGTAAAAAATAATTTTTGATTGTAAAAAAGCGTGGGGTGCTTATTACTATTTTTATACTAACTCTACTTTTACAAATAGCTACCAATGAATTATTAATACTAATTGATATCATTTCAAAAACATTTTTTTTAATAATGGAACTTTCAAGACGCTTCTAACGATATAATACTTGCAACGGTTCTAAAAGGTTCTGAAGCTAGTCACAAACAGCGTCGCAAATGCATATTTTAGAGCCGTCCTGGTTGTTTTATGGGAAATGAAGACTCCCACCACCTCCCAGTTACCGGCTCAGAACATACGCTCGTCGGTGATTGCAAGCCTCCATTTGCATCTAACTTCAGAACCTTTTAGAACCGTGGCGCGTATTATACCTAATTTGTCAAATTATTATAGGTAGTTTAGAAGATATGCGGGAACAGATGACCATACATATCGGGTAAAATCATATACCCTTCTTTTGCCCGCAGTCGGGTAAAAATTGACAATTGTGTGATTCCACGCGTTCGCTAAAGGGTTAAAAAAAGAACACACAAAATCCTTAAGCCAACAGTAGTAGAGATCCACTTTACATTACCTATAAGTGGTGCAGTGCTTTAAAGTTTAATAATATATTCCTGTTTATTTTACAGGACCACACTTCAAGTGAATCATATAAGGACTGGTTCTGCTTGAATGTCGATCAAGCAGGCCATGCGCTCGTCAAGAGCAGAGATCGCTTGGGTGGCGAGTTTTTTACCCTTGCTCAACGCGTAACTCTATACTTAAAAGTTATTTAGATTAGTGTCATTCAAAATGAGGGACAGAACTAAACGGTGCACCCGACTAAAATACTTCGAATCGAGACATTTTTAGATTTTTGTATAACAAAGTATTTTAAAGTAGCGGCCCAGTGCGGCGTCGCCCGGGTAGCACTAATTATCAATATAACCATAAAAGATGTGAATCATTATCACAAAATTCTGAACGTGTATTGAATTTGCGCGAATTCAATTGCTTTTAATTGTGAATGTTCAAAAATCGAAGAAACTCAAAATTGCCAAAAAAAAAAATCTGTTGATCTGACCGCTGCCAAACTTCACAGGGCCACCCGTTGGACTAATCTGAAGATTGCCTGTCTATCACAGGCGATTTCCTCTGCAATTATTTGGTTTAATTGATTGCTTACGTCATTCGAGACCCTTGGCTTGCTTTTTCAATTATAATGAACGCTTGACAATTGGTAAAAAGGTCGCAAGGCCGACTAACCCCGCCCTCTCAGCCGTCACGTTTTGTTACGTGTAAATGAAATGATTTACTCTATTCATATCCATATTATTAACTGATTAATTAGCTTGACATGGAACGACGTTTTTTATGTAGCTTATTATTTTCATATCTTGTAAATTTTAGTTTTAGTATTGACTTTGAATAATTCGTTATCGAGGTAAATATTTATTTATTTTTTAGCTATTGGGTCATTTAGTTACTAAGTAAACGATTTGCTGTTTTTACAATTTTGCAATAATGAATTTACTTATAATTTGAATTAATGTAACAGGTTTTTTGCTTTGTTGATGATAATACTATTGTATTTTACTTGTATTGTCTATATTATGTTGAAAATTAATCTACTAGTTATATTTTCACAACTCTTATACTTGTAAAAATGATATTTATTTATTTATTGTTTTTGTGTACTCGTTACAGTACCTGAAGAAGTCTCGAGAGAGACTAAACGTCATACAATGATATTAAAGAATTGTTTTTGAATAATAACAGTCTTGTCAATCCAAATACCTATGAATATTAATAGTCGTTAAATGAAATGTTACAAGGTATTGTACGACTGCCTTCTTCAATATTTCTGTATAAAGTCAAAAGCATCTGCATAAAACACTTTATTAAGTGTTTTAAATTGTTTATATTGTTTACTTGAGAGACGTCAGACTAACTTAGAAAAAACAGTCAGCCGTGAGTTAATCTCCAATTTATCGTATATACAACAAATAAATGTAAAATCTCACGAATATGAGTTTACACTAAACTTTTTCGTTAAAAATTACAATACGAAAGAAAACAGTAGTTTACGTAACTCGTTCGTAAATGAATGTACAGTAAGACCTCGCTTAACGCGAGAGATACGTTCCAATAAATTCCTGCGCTAAACGAAGTCATCTCAATATGTCGATAATAGACATAAGTGAAACAGAACCGAGAAAAAGAAAAATTGTTGGGTTTTTTTTATAATATTTATTGTTAAATACTTTTTTATCACTTTTATTATAGATTTATTAATTGCTAATATCGATTTTTGTTCAAAGAATATTTATGAAAATCAAATAAAAAAAACCCGGGTCGCAGTGCCAAAACCCTGCCGACAATATAGTGTATTTGCTAATACAGGCCTTGTGGCTTTATTATGTGAACTTAAGGTGATTGTTGGGCAAAATAAAAAAATTAACTCCTTCATACACCCCTTAAAATTACAGTTTTTTTAACTACATCATTATTGTCGATCGAACGTCTACACCAAAATTAAAAACACCTTTCAGGAAATAACTCACTATCTGCAAACTAGTGTTTTCAGAAAATTTGTAAATCCGGTCCTGTCGGGCCGATTTTCCTGAAATTTCAGGAACACTTTTTAATTGCTATTAAAGGGTTAAATTTCAATTTTGAAACGATTCTGAGAATTTTTTAGGTATTTTTGGGCCCAAAAACTTTTTTCATTCCCTAAAAACCACCCTTAAAATGACCCGATTGGACCCATTTTAAATAGGCTTCGTGCGGTGATGGATTCCAACATGTGTGCCAAATTTCGTTAAAATGAATTGACTCCTTCGAAAGTTATTGCCCGTACACATATATACCTATATATATATATATATATATATATATATATATATATATATATATATATATATATATATATATATATATAAATATATATATATATATACATATATATATATAAACATTTTTAAAAATGGTGCCAAAGTGTTTAGGAGGTTATGAAACGTCGAGAAATTTTGGTCCGACCCCTAGGTCCCGCCATCCGATCGACGCCAATAGTGTATGTTGCCATATGGCAAATACACTAATTAGAGTAAGAAGTTATCTTTGTGATGAGGAAGAATCCTAAAAATGGGAAAAACAGGTCTTTTTAGTGATCTGCGCAACTTTGCATCTGGATCCCGTATGTGAGTCGGCTCACTGAACCGGTTCAAAAATAGCCGAGTTTTGAATATGTTATTGCAGTCTGCCACTGAGTTACCTAGTTCAGTCAATCATATCACGACCTGTATAGAATCAAGAATGCATAGCCAAACATGTGATGCATGAGTCATTTGAGCTGACAGATGCATCAAAGCAAGAACTAATACGTAAGTGTAAAATGTGCTTCTGTGTGTTGATTGTTTCACTGAGTTATGCGGATCCGTTGATCCGTCGGCTCAAAAAAAAAGTGAGTCGGCTCTCACGGATCTTCTGTCGGAGTCGGCTCTTTGAACCGGTTCAGATCTGAGTTACCCAACTCTAAAGAATTCTCATTTTATGATAATAATTAAAAGTTTTGATAAGAAACACACTTTCAACCGAGTATAAAGAAAAATGCATCACACGGGCAGAAGATTGGAAGCCCAAGGCAAAACCAAGGGCATCATGTCGTGCAGTACAGGAATTTCAACTTTTTGCCATTGTGTTGTAATATACTATTAATTTGATTATCGACAAAAGCAATGTAAACTCAGAAGTTCAAGTTATTGAAAAATGAAATATTTCCGATCGCAAAAAAGATTGGGCTCATTGCTAGCAATGAATGGCAAATTTCATTCTAAAATACATAAATCATTGGTATTTTTATGTATTTTAAAGAGCCAAGAATTTGTATGTATTTTTGAGTGTTGGAAGCTATAGGTACATGTTTTTAAGAGGGCGCCAAATACATACATATACAGTCGATCTAGAATTATTAACACAATCGATTTTAAAACAAATAATTCAAAGGATATTTTATGGAGCAGATAAATTAGTTAATATTTATTTTGTTTAACACGACGTTTCGTAATAATTTATTATTAAAAATACGGAGCTGAATTTTCTGTAACAATCGATTTTTTTTTCAATCAACGGATTGCGACCACTCACATGCAAAAGTCAACTTTCGGCCCCGAAAGCAAGTGTACGAATAATATAAACTGTACTTTTGCGATTCATGTTATTTTGTTTATTACTTCGATACAAGCATAAAACGAAAAATTAGAGTTTAAAAAAACTAAATCACGCTTTTTTGAACTAAAAAATGCAAAATAATTTGACAACAAAATTAGCTTTACTGTAAAAAACGTGGGGTGCTCTACGCTTACAATTAGCTAATAAATGAAAAATTTATTACCGATATTAAGCACTCCACGCTTTTTACAGTAAAGCTAATTTTGTTGTCATATTATTTTGCATTTTTTAGTTCATAAAACCGTGTTGTTTTCGTTTTTTTTTAACTTTAATTTTATTATATATTTTTTTCAGAAATTGATTTTTGGCATTAGGTTGTGGGTGGGCCTAGTTCGTGAGGGGCTCTAATTTGTGGCGGCCGTAGGTCTGGGTCCTAAGTGCCATAAGGAAAAAACCGGCAATGTTCATTCAAAAATATTTTTTGACTTTCAGACGAATATGCGACAAATTAATTTATAGAAGACTTTTAGCTAACCCTGTATCGAAAATATTTTGTATAGGTATTTTAAACAGTACAACAAAAACAACGCAAGCTCCACTTAGGTCAAGTGTGCTAAGATGAGAGTTCGGATACTCAAAACACCGATACGTCTTTAAAATTCAAAACTATTTTAGTTCAAGTTAAGTGGACAAAACTGGGGAGAGACGCCCTGATCGCAGTATAGCCACTTCCAGAGACAACCTGACGAAATAATACTTTATGTTGTAAAACTTCTTGGCTTACGAGCTTGTACGCCGTGGTCCATTGGTATTTCTACCTGACGTCTCGTCTACAACTGCGGTAAGCATTATCAAAGGCGATGTGATAGCGGGCAAAGCGTTCTAGTCTGCTCACAGGTGTGGCAGAGGGACACTTCGTCCGCTAACACAACGCCTTTGATAATGTCTACCGCAGTTGTAGACGATACGTCAGGTAGAAATATCAGTGGACCACTGCCGAGAAACCAAGAAGATCAGAACAGCGCCGAGAAAGTCTTGGAAAGATATAACTCCAATTTAGCATGTGAAATCAGACGAAATATTGTAGCGCGCCACTGGAAATGACATAGGCTTCTCGAACAAATTGACAGAAGTTTCTGGAATGATCGAGAACGGTATGTACGCGCCTATAAATACAGCGCGTGTGGGGCGCGACATTTACTCAGTCAGAGACAGTGAGTGAGTCACTTGCTACAGTGCAGTGAATTAAGTCGATAGTCAGTTATCGCAACAGTCAGGCAATTGGTACGGCTGGACAGAGGACATAAATAATCAGTTAGTACATAAATGTGTGTTTGAGTGTGTTAAGAATAGTGTATTGTTGAGTTATTACTTATAAGAATTCGTTTGTTTGTTTCATTGCTTAATTTATTAATTAATTATTATATAAATACGTTTAGTTCATTTTTTTCATTATTATACTAGAGAAGTTCGTTTTAGTTTATCTGTTTTGTATTTATTTCGATTGTTGAAAATAAATCAGTTTTAAAACCACCACAGAGAACAGTTTTGATACAATATAAAACGAACATTTTTTAGACAGGTTGGTCCTATTATTTTGAACGAATGCGAACATTCGATAATTCAAATCAATTAATATATTGCCTATTAGCCGTTCATTATAAATGGTTTACAAAGTCTTTTGATCGATACAAGTGGTTCAGAATCAATGAGTATAGCGAAGCTGGCAAAGTTGTTACGTCAGATGCGCTTGGGTTTGTTGATCAGTTATACAAAACAAACCGAAATACGGAACAGGAACTTTTATCCGAATCTCTGGAGTGCCCAGTTCTGTCGACATATCGGATGGAACATCGAGAATTTTCGATTTCATTTTGAAAATTGAGAGTAGTCAAGAGTGGCGTTATGCTTCTATTTACTCATCGAATTAAAAAACTAGAGCTTATAAAGTAAAACAACACACTTTTATGAACTAAAAAATGCAAAATAATTTGACAAAAAGTTAGCTTTATTGTAAAAAGCGTGGAGCGCTATCTACTTAAATTTTCGTAATAGCTCTTATACGGTTACAATAAGCTAGTAAATGAAACCACTCCACGCTTTTTACAGTAATTTTGTTGTCAAATTATTTTGCATTTTTTTAATTCATAAAAGCGTGTTGTTTTAGTTTTTTTACATTCTAATTTTAATTATAAGACCAAAAAACAAATCAGACGTTTTGAAGTAGGTGCGAAATGATTAAAAATTTGAGGGTCGGTTAAGCCCCGCTACTGCCCGCTACCCTTCAGTCAGATCTGTGTTCTTGTATTCGAATATTACTAAAGAGTTATTGTAGAAATTTTCACAGTGCCTCAAATACCTACCCAAAAATGGCTAACAGCTAAAATGCTAACAGCAGAAAGCATTTTCAAAAAATTCGATGTGACAAATGAAATTAGATTGTCAAATCGTTTATGGAAAACCTTTAGAGGTGATGCAAGGAAGTATTTGAAGCATTCGAATCAACAGTTTTTGTGCCACTTTGTACATTTATGGCTGGCATTTTAATGACAATAAATCAAATAATAAATCTGCGCAGCTCTTTTAATAAACACTTTAATTTCTTAAAAACCATTTACACTAAAAATAATCAAGTATTATTAATTCGATATCGGTTTTAACAACATACGTGTTTGCGTAACAACTTTTGACTGGACGTCGAACAGTCGTCATTATGTTTCATCTAGTAACAAAACTATTTTTTATTGTAAAAAAAGCGTGCGGTACAGTGGCGTAGCTATCGGGGGGCTAGGCGGAGGAGTGCACCGAGGCCCCCAAGCTCAAGTGGCCCCTCGGCCTTCTGAGCGACGTTCAAAATCGTTATTTTAAGTAGTTGTCGTGGTACAATATTGTCAAAAAGTTATAGATTATACGCGCCACAAAAGTATACTAGCTTGTAGCTGTGATCCATAATTTGTACGCAAGACTGTACCCGTGGAAACGTAACCCATACAGTATTCATATGCATGTTACTTTTCTATAAATTGTTGAACTTTAAACCGTTATTTATACATAATTAGACGATCAAAAATTTTTTCTTATTTTTTTTAAACTCATAACAAATGCATTGAAAGACTGTCAGTTTTTGGAAAGTTTCTGACAGTTAGTTCTTTTTTTATAAATAAGAAACTGGTACAGAACTACAGAGATCGTATACAATCAATATTAATTATCCAATTTTCAATTGAATTTATCTCGGATTATATACGGTCGATCGACTTCAAATTTTCAGGGTAATTGTATTATCATGTCCTTATTAAGTATACAAAAATTAAGAATTTTCTGACGGTGTGCCTTAACCACGACAACTACCCTAAATTATCGTAATCGAATAAAGAATAAAGAATTTTGGACTTTTGACGTACTTCCGTAACATTTTCAAACTCATAAGAATCAAATTCATTCTACCGTGCCAAAAGAAGGTTTACTTCAAAAATATTTGTGTTACTCAGAGACGACATTTCGAAGTCTCTGAGGTATTACGTTCGCCGTGAGTATTTGTAACAAAACCAGCTGTTTGAAGAAATGCATACAATATTAATAATTAATTATACAATTGACCCATTTGCAATTAACTCACCCCACTACACTTGAAACTAAAAATCGATAAGTCGCCGATTATTATTTCGCTGGCGTTTGGAACATTGAAAAATAATTTCAAACTTTGCCACTGGACCTAAGAATTTCAAGAATATAAAAACAAGAATATTCTTTTACTAATTTAAGATTGCCGGGTCAGAATTTTTCAAATTCTGTAATTATTTTTTTGAATCGTTGAAAGGCAGTTTGGATGACGAACAATCAAAAGAGAAAAGCTGTACCGAGGTTTCGCTTGTCGCTAGGCTTGCCAACTTTAAAATACCAATTTGCGGGAAACAATGATTTCAAATGCAGGACAAGGGTTTAAAAAGCGGGATCCCAACTAATTTTATTTAGAATACAAAAAAACGTGAAATTTTCTTTACAAATCAGGATGAGAAGTGAAATAAAACACCTTGTTAGATTAATAATAGGCAATATTTACTAAAAAAACAGTTATAGTGTAATTTAGACTTTATTATGAAGACTATAAATTACTTTTTAAATGAGTATTTCTCTTGACATTTGGCACTTTTAAGGATTTTTTTATTTTTTAAGTACAAAATTGTAAAAATCTTTGCACGGATAAGAAAAATTTACTTTAACTTGTAGCTCTGACTTTACAGAATCCACATGAAGACGATTTCGCGCGTCGGTCCAGGCATTATTACAAAGTGAGAAGACTCTCTCTGCTGCTGCATTAGAACACGGAATAGATGCAATCGTCCTCCGAAAAGCGAGATATTTAGCGTCCCACACACACCCTGAGCGGGACGTCTCGTTAAGGCTATCAGAAACGGGACGTCCCGCGTATAGCGGGACGGTTGGCAACCCTACTTATCGCCAACGTTTCGAAATATTTTATTTCATCTTTTGTAGAATTAAAATGTTAATGTAAATTGATAATAATATAATATATTTATTAATTTATACTTATTTAAGTATCATGACATTTTTATATAACATCAAATTAATTGTGTAAATTTTCCTACTCAACTTGGCAATAATAATGTTCATTGGCTCTGAAGATGAAATAAAATATTTCGAAACGTTGACCACAAACGAAACATCGGTAAAGCTTTTCTCTTTTGACTGTTCCTCATCCAAACTTCCTTTCAACGATTTATTGGAACAAAACAAATACTAAAAACCCGGGTCGCAGTGCCAAAACCCTGCCGACAATATAGTGTATTTGCTTGTATAGGGCCGTGTGGTTTTATACTTTTATTATGTGAAATTAAGTTTGTTTTTGGGCAAAATAAAAAATTTAACCCCTTAATACACCCCTTAAAATAACGTTTTTTTCTTAATTGTAATATTATTATCAATCTAACGTCTACACCAAATTAAATACACCCTTCAATAAATAAGTCACTATCTGCAAACTAGTGTTTTCATAAAATTTGTAAATCCGGTCCCGTCGGGCCGATTTTATTAAAATTGTGCGGAAACTTTGTAATCACTACCAAAGGGTTAAATTTCAATTTTGAAACGATTCGGAGAATTTTTTCGGTATTTTGGGGCCCAAAAACAGTTTTCAACCCCTAAAAACTACCCTTAAAATAGCCCGATTAGGCCCATTTTAAATAGGCTTCTTGCGGTGATGGATTTAAACATGTGGCCCAAATTTCGTTGAAATCAATTAACTCTTTCGAAAGTAATTGCGCGTACACACATATATATATATATATATATATATATATATATATATATACATATACATATAAACATTTTTAAAAATGGTGCCAAAGTATTTAGGAGGTTATGAAACGTCGAGAAATTTTGGTCCGACCCCTAGGTCCCGCCATCCGACCGACGCCAATAGTGTATGTTGCCATATGGCAAATACACTAATAATTCATTTGAATATCTTCCAAATCTTTAAAGCCAATTGCTCCATAGTTGCAAATCCCTGCCCAATCATTCAATAGCAGTTATAGATTATATTAGAAAATGCATTTAGTTTACCGATTTTAATTAAAAAGATTAACTGTTTATGACAATATTTAGATCCAAAATCAAAGAGCTTAAAAATCGCAAAAAAATGATACGTAAACATAATATTAATGACGCATTTAACTGAGTTTTATAAACATACTCAAAACAAATTATGAAAAGTCTTTGATGTTCAAGTTTGAAAATATTAAAACGCGAAAGGCCGATGGCTGTCTGTCTATCCAGGGTCGTGCGTTATAATTTCAGAAGGGGGCCGCTTTTTCTTTACACCGAAATTGCTTAGCTCGGAGTAACGCGGATTTTTCTGTAGCGGAAATGTGGATTTGTAAACGACCTCGTGCTGAGTTGTAGATGAATTCATAGTTTAGGTTATTAGCCAGTTGTATTATTCGTGTTTTGTATTTTTTAATTCGGTTTTTTATACGAGTATCTGACCGTGGTCATAGATGGTGAAGGGTCCTCATAGACAGCATCCATTTATTTCTTCGCATGTTTTTTAAAAAACGAATTACGGATCGATATTGCTCTTTTTCCATTTTGTCGCAAAATACAAAACACGAACGATACAACTGGCTGTCAAATATAATCTAACCTACAAATTTATCTACAACTCAGCACAAAGTCGTTTAAAAGTCTGCAGTACACGATGGTAAAGTCAATTTTACTCGTCAACGCCATCTGTCGTCAAACGCGGATATATTGTCATAATTACCGTATTAAAATTTTAATCAATAAAAAAACCTTGTCGTAAAATTACTTTCAACACTTGAGACATTTTTTAAATTGTAGAAGGTTTTATTTTTTATTTGATTAATTAAAAAAGTTTCGAAAAAAAATTATGCAAAGAATAAAGTGGTCGCCTGCGACGATAATTTTAAAGCACAGGAAAAAATCGGTCTCATCAAAGCGCGGACAAAGTTAATAAAAAGAAAGCTTGTAAAGCTTTTACACACTTGAAATAAAGCGGCAACACTTTTGAACAATTTGTTAAATTTACAATTATCTAATTTTATTCGTCACGCCACAGAAATCGTTTGCTTAACAGAATAGAAATTACCCAAGTGTGTAGGCTTTCACGGCCTGTGTTGTTCCAATAATCTTTTTGCTTCGGGCTTGTAGGCTGTGGTCCATTGGTGTTTCTACCCGACGTTGCGTCTACAACTGCGGTACACTATCAAAGGCGAAGTTTCCCCATTGGTGGTTCATAAGTGTGTCGACAACTGGTGTCGAAATGTGTGTAACTCGTAGTATAGGAAACACAAACTACGACCGAACAGAGAACACTCTTCCGTTTAGTCGTCGACATAATTACCTGTGAGCCACCAAGGGGGAGACTTCCCCCGCTGTCACACGGCCTTTGATAATGTCTACCGCAGTTGTAGACGAAACATCAGATCTAACAATTAAGGCTTTCGGAACGCTATGAATTTTGTTTGTGCTGAGACCCAGCGGTAAGGGGCGAGGTAGGCAAAAGACATATTGTGGGTGTGACCTTCTTTAGCTCTGTCTCGCTCAAATCATCCGCACGTTTCAATTTTTGGCTGGTGTCAACTACGAGGCTAAAAAATGTTGTTGCAAGGGTGCCGCTGTCAATTGATTACTCTAGGTTTGGGAAATATTTTGAAGATTTAAAAAACTTTTCCGAAAAAGGAAGAGTCACTTTAGGTTTGTGATGGAACAGTTTTGTGAAATAAGTACGAATAAGGTCGTAGTATGACATTAAAAACGTGCGTTTTTTTGGCACAATTAATGCCAACTTTTTTCTAGTAAATCATATATAAATAACAAAAGTAGTCCATTAGAGACCTAGATTTATCCTTTATCTTCCTTATAGAGAAAGAATATTTGCAGAATGTTGACAGCCGAAGCTCTATTTTTGGCTTAAATTCAGAGCGTTCCGACAGCCTTAAAAGGGATATTTGAAAGATTTTTTTCTTCTCAAAAATCGCTATTTTTGCAGTTTATCTCGAGCAAGATTTTTCAATTATTTTTTCATTTCTTTCAGTGATGTCAACTTAGGGGATTTTCCTCTAAATTTAGGGATATTTTGTAAATGTCGGGAAAGTTTTAGCGGATACATTTTTACGCACTAAACTACTAATAGAATATAATTCCTTTTGATTAAATTGAAAGTAGCGTTTAGGATTGTTATCAATTTTCAGAAGAACATTGTCTAATTTCAGCATTAGGGGGTTATGTTTTTAATTTAGAGACTTTTATTATTATTTAGGGGAATTTCTGAGGAGTTGGGGACACTGATTTCACTTCAAAACGTGGACACAAAAAATGTTAACATAAACATTACGAGCACTGTGGTTGGAACAATAAAATAAAATAAAAGAATAGTTACTTCTTACCACAACAGATTTATTCAGTGGATGTACATTTCGAGAGCTAAGCTCCCATCTTTAGTGTTTTGCTGAAGATGGGAACTTAGCTCTCAAAATGTACATCCACTGAATAAATCTGTTGTGGTAAGAAGCAACTATTCATTTATTTTATTTTATTTTACAAAAAATGTTTATTACTTGCAAACAGGTAGTACACATGGGCTATAATCGCGATTATGTTACCATTGTTAACAGCAAATTTGGTTAAATAAATATCGCTTGCAAGAATAATAGCCGAATCTGAATAAAAGAACGGTAGAGTAATTTGGTGACACAATTAAATAGTTAACTAACGACTCAACAATCAGCCGACGATAACGGACCAGCGTTATTGCCGGCAGAGCACCGGATAAGGCTGTGCCTTTTCCAAGTTCAAACCGCGCACAGTCGATTTTGTTAAGCGTTTCTTATACAGTGAGACCCGGCTTAACGCGGGAGAAACAATTTTTAATTTCGAACTTTTATAACACAAACGTGACGTCTTCTTCTTCCCGTATTGTCGGACTACAGAGCGGACGACTCCACGAAACGTCGGAGTATAGAAAAATATTAGTCAAGTAAACACGTGTGTCGGATTACAGACCTCTACATACTTAAAAACAGCGGATTACTAAACGTGTCGGATTACTGAGCAGCGGATTATCGATCGTGTTCTGTATCACTAAAGAAAAAAAAAATTCGCCGTTATAGAGCAGCATTAAGAAATGAACAAAAAATGACAATTTCGAAGTTTCGATAGCAGCAACGACACAACCTTATCGTTAGTCGAAAGAGAGATACAAAAAAAGTGTGCTGTATTAGAGAAAGACGGACGGTCGAAGCAGTGATTCGTGATTAACGTGTCACGGCCGCTGTCACGCGCGCGCGTGATATATTCGAATCGGTAACCGCGAACACTTAGCATTCTTTTCAAATTGCAATCAGTAATTCTATTATATTCTATCCGCTACACGTTTTTACTATCCGACAGTCATTTGTCGCACAAAAAAACTATCGAACTGTGTAATTGGCGCTCGCCGCTTCAAAAGGGGGCGGCGCCCCGACCGAAAACTGCTTTCATTTGAATTCTAACAATGCGGAGACGAACTGAACTTTTCATCAATCGGACAATTATCATTTATAGACGCTCGACAACTGAGCGCATTAGCGTGTATTTCATTATTTTGGAATCAATTTAGTTAAGGCTGTCGGAACGCTCTGAATTTAGGTCAAAAATAGGGCTTCGGCTAGCTGATAGCTGATTGTAGACTTATTCGTCAACATTCTGCAAAAATTCTTTCTCTATAAGGAAGATAAAGGACAAATCTAGGTCTTTAAGGGACTACTTTTGTAGTTTATGTACGATTTACTAGAAAAAAGTTAGCATTAATTGTGCCAAAAGAACACACGTTTTCAATGTCACACTACGACCTTATTCGTACTTATTTCACAAAATTGTTTCATCAGAAATCTAAAGTGACTTTTCCTTTTTCGGAAAAGTTTTTTAAATCTTCAAAATATTTCCAAAAATTAGAGTAATCAATTGACAGCGGCACCCTTGCAATAGCATCTTTTAGCCTCGTAGTTGGCACCCGCCAAAAATTGAAACGTGCGGATGATTTGAGCGAGACAGAGCTAAAGAAGGTCACACCCACAATATGTCTTTTGCCTACCCCGCCTCTTACCGCTGGATCTCAACACAAACTGTGTGAAACTGATCCAACACTGTTAAGGTTACTGGTGCTGAGCTGTTCAATATGTTCCCTTTTTCATCCTCATAAGAGCGCCCATAAACCTCGTAGTCCAATCAGTTTGAAAGCTAGGCTGAATTACGGGAAGGGAGGGGAGAGTTGGAGTCAAGCTACGTAATTTTTAAATACGAGTCTTGTTCATTTCAAACGAAATTTTTTTAATAGTTTGTTAACAGAAAACAAAAAAATGTCTTCTGAACTTGATAATAAAAAACTCGGTAAATTGCACTTACTTTTTGGAAATCTCTAATTTTGTATGAAAAATTTTATTCAGTCTTTGATGTTAAGGTTTCAAAATAAACTATTATTATTATTATTAATTATAAACGTTTCCAAATTGAAAAACAAAATTCTCTAAAAATTTGAGCTCTTAATATTAACTCTAAGATAGTCCTCATTCCGACCAAAATTTCTTATGCAAAATAGCATGTGGAAAGCTCCTTTTGTTCTTCCAAATTTTAAAACTTGGGGACAAATGACTACAAAAATGAGACATACATATTTTTGTAGAGAACTTAACGCTTTACAAAAAAGGTATCTTGTAATTGTTCGCTAAGTTTACTGGTTCAAAAGTTTTCCGAGAATAAAGTTTAAACTTTTTTTTGTAGAGCGTTAAATTCTCTACAAAAATTATGTTCATATTACTGAGTCGTTCATAACAGCGCATATTCATATTATTGCGATTGTACTGTATTACAAATTTACGAAGTTATAGAGTTTTAAATTCATGTAAAATTTGGGATGTTACGTAACTCAAGAAAATATTAGTGCTTTGTTTTCTGTGTTCATTGCGTTCAAAAGGTCGTTATTCTGAATTTAATAAAACATATAATTTTCTTCCGAAACAAAAAATTCGTGACGACTCGTCCAGTCTATATTTTATTCATTAAAGTCGCAACGTTCAGCATCACCAATTCACCAAAAGAATTCGCAACAAAAAGACAAAAAGTTTCGAAACGAATTGAATTAATTTTCTTATTTAAAGTGACACTTACAGCCTTTTGAATTATAAATAAAATGCGTAGCTATAAATAGAAAAGGACGGAACGTGACTTGGGTTGAATAAGGTAGTTCAATGAAGTGTGAGCTTCGACTTAGAACGAAGACGAAGGCGTAAAAACCCAGCTCCCTGCACGGTGGCATTAAAACGCGATTCTGAACGCAGCTGTTAGAAAATTCATTTCGCCGTTTTGGTAGTTTGTAGATCATCATATACGTTACCGATTTTCTGATAATTTCAAAAATCAGTAAATTTTGGTAAATACGCACGATCTTATAAAATAAAATTAGAGATAGATGGAAAGTTATCCGAGGACTTAGAATCCAAAATAAGTCAATACTAAATTATAATTAGCGCAACGTTTCGGAATTTATTATTTCTTCCTCAGGCGTCATAAAAGAGTTATGTATTACCTGTCATAAATTAGTCATTTCCATGTCAGTCTACGATTGACTTTAAATCGTAGATTAACATGGAAACGACGAAGCAACTAGAGATGAGAAAAACGGGTCTTTTTAGTGATCTGCATCTTTGCATCTGGATCCCGTATGTGAGCCGGCTCTCTGAACCGGTTCAAAAAGAGCCAAGTTCTGAATATGTTACTGCAGTCTGCCATTGAGTTACCTAGTTCAGTCAATCATATCACGACCTGTATAGAATCAAGAATGCATAGCCAAACATGTGATGCATGAGTCATTTGAGCTGACAGATGCATCTAAGCAAGAACTGATACGTAAGTGTAAAATGTGCTTCTGTGTGTTAAGTGTTTCATTGAGTTATGCGGATCCGTTGATCCGTCGGCTCAAAAAAAAGTGAGTCGACTCTCACGGATCTTCTGTCGGAGTCGGCTCTTTGAACCGGTTCAGATCTGAGTTACACAACTCTAATGGCGTTAGCTTGTAGGATTACGAAATAGTCATGTTTATTGAAATGTTTCGACGATATAACGTCGTATTATTACTGAATAAAGAGATATAAAGGTAGCTATAATGTTATTTCAATGGCATCCAACTTCTGAATGTAACTAATTCAGTTAGAAAGAAGAAGATTTATGATGAAAAGGGGGGCCGCTTCAGGGCGGTTGTCTTGTTGGCAACCAGTTAGTGTGTAGGCGAGGCAGTCATCATGGAAAGATAAAGTTCTCTCTTATACAGGCGACTTTAAATTAACACAAAAAGACTTTTAAAAAATTCATACCTAAAAAAACTTTTTAAGTTAAGCGGTTTTATTGTATACAATAGATAATGCACATAAAGCTAGAAGATAGGTCACCAATCTGTCCAACTTATCAAAATAAGGGCCAGTCTATTAGACTGGCCCTTATTTGTATAAGCCAATTTTTTGAGTTGCTATCCCCTGAAAAAGTTCTATATAATGAAAAAATGATTAGCTTAAAATTTCAGTTCAATTTATACTGTTTAACCCGTGCCGAAAACGCAGAGAATTTTGGAAATACATTACGTAGATAGCAAATTCCGAAACTACTTAACTTTGTGCTTAGGATATAAAAAATAAACTTTTCCTATGGATATGGACAAATCAATTCTCCTCTTAAACACATCTTAAGACTTCTTTAAGATAGAAATTGGTTGGTGTTAAGTCATAGACAAAGTTACGCTCTCGCACTACGGAACGTAATGCTAATAACCTATAACCGCGTTACAGCGTTTTCGGCACGGGTTAATATTAATCAGTCGAGCTGAAATTTTCAGAGTTTCATTTTATTTATTGCCAAGTTGGATAGGTTAATTCCAAAACATATTGTAACTATAGCGTTGTGTATAATCAATATTTTGGTGGAATAAATTATTATTATTATTATTTTAGTCTAATCAAAGCCCCAGATTATTCTACAATAAAACTTGTAACTTAAATGTGTTTTACATATTTTATTTTTAAGTCTTTAGCGAATTTTATTTGCACGCCTGGATAAAAGCCGGTTCGGTCAACTAGTTATCGGAACTACACGCATGCGTGCAAAATTTTAATTCAATCGGATAACGGGAAATGGGACGCATATTATTTAACGGAGTAGCGCACACTAGACCTGCAACCAGCAGTCAACAACGATTGCAATTTTCTGTCTAGCCATGCTGGACCGATCTAGTGAACTAATTGTGTCGTTCGTGAACCCGCACTAAAAATTGCAAGTTTGTGCTGTGATTGTTATGCTGGTCCATGCATGACAAGTGTGCACGGTTTTTTTTATTCCAACAGAACGATCTAAAAATAATGACATTTTAATCGATCTGAATTTCACGAAGGTATATAAGGATCACCTGTGTAGTACAAATAAGATGTCCTTTTTAGTTATATAAGAAGCGTACTGTAAGAGCTAAATCGTTCTTGATTGGCCAACAAAAAGTTTGCGAGAGTTGTGAAATGGGAGTCTGTTAAGAGACAAATGCGACGGCGCAACAAAAAATCGTAACTTCGTTTTCAAAAAGCTTCTATTGTATTTATAATCGTTACAAGCATTTTGAAGATTTCGTAGAATGTCTAAACTTTTCATAAAATGTCCGGTCATTTCAACAGATTTCCGCTACACTGTAAAAAGGCTACGTTAATCTACGTAGTTGCGTAGCAGAGCGCAGTTGTTTCACGTAGTCGCATATGACAGCGTAGTTCATTCACGTAAAACCAAAACTACCAAATATTGCAGCATACAAACGAATATACATTCCCACCACTTATTCACAATTCGTTATAATATTACCGACAACACTATAACATCGAGCGCCTATATAATGTACAATCTAATGTTTAAAATAATTAAAGAAGTCTCCAAGTCGTATTTATAATGGTTGCCTTAGAAGCGTCAGTATAAAAAATGTATCAAAAAGTTGGGTGTTATAAATTTTTAAATCAAACAGAGGTTCCTAACCAGTGCCACCTTTAGAAGAAGAAAAGATTCCAACGCTTCCGTAGTCCACAATTCTTAATTTTATTCGAAATATTTAAAAATTATTATCTGTACTTAATATATATGTTCATTTATCCATGGAAGGCTCCAGCGCCCACTGGGGAATCCATGGTCTAGACTCTAGAAGGTATCGATAATCCTTATCTTGAATAAAGATCGAATGAAACCGAAGACGCCCGAGCGAGTTCAATGTTGTCGTGTACAAGGAAAAGAAGGTTAAAGTTGCGGCAAGAAGTGAAGAGATGCTTGATTGAAGCGTTTTCAATAATATAAAATCGGTCGTCGTGTTCGATCGAACGACCTCAGCGGGGTTCTATTAGGGCCTGTTATAAGCTGTGGTTAGCTCAAATTACTGTAGTCTACTTACGTTGGAACATATTGTGCTTTTACTACTAACTTATACAGTAGAACGTCGATAAGTTAAAATCCAAGGGAAACGTTAAAAAATTTAAGTTATCGAGTTTTTTACTTATCGAGAGTTGAAGTTAGAGAGGTTGTCAGAGTAAAATTTTTAACTTACCGAGGTTTGTCGATTTTATAAAGGATGTAATTTAGGTCAATAAAGGTGACATACATTTTTTATCTATTCATTTAGAATCAATTATTAATTTATTTATTTAAGGTAGTTGTCGTGGTACAATATTGTCAAAAAGTTATAGATTATATGCGCCACAAAAGTATACTAGCTTGTAGCTAAGTGATCCATAATTTGTACGCAAGACTGTACCCGTGGAAATGTAACCCATACAGTATTCATATGCATGTATACTTTTCTATAAATTGTTGAACTTTAAACCGTTATTTATAAATAATTAGACGGTCAAAAATGTTTTCTTATTTTTTTTAAACTCATAACAAATGCATTAAAAGACTGTCAGTTTTTGGAAAGTTTCTGACAGTTAGTTCTTTTTTTATGAATAAGAAACTGGTTCAGAACTACAGAGATCGTATACAATCAATGTTAATTATCCAATTTTTAATTGAATTTATCTCGGATTATATACGGTCGATCGATTTCAAATTTTCAGGGTAATTGTATTATCATGTCCTTAATAAGTACACAAAAATTAAGAATTTTCTGACGGTGTGCCGTAACCTCGACAACTATACCTTGTTTCAGGCAATTTTGATTTTCTACATCAATTATGCTTTCTATATTATGTAAAGAAGAATATTTGCTTAACTTACCGAGGTTTTGTGATTTAAGTAATGGAGGTTTTATGCTTTCAGGGGAAGGGAATTCAAAAATTTTTTAACTTACAGAGGTTCATAACTTATCGAGATTCTACTGTATTATATACAGACTAAACGATAATTTTTAGAGGACCGTAACTCAGATTGAAAGACAAAAACGGAACCTTTATCACTATATAATAATTCATAGACGCAACATAAAAATAGTAAATTAAAATATTAAAAAAAACCCAACTGCGTTGAAAGCGAATTAAAAAGAAGGAAATAGATTAAATGCATGTTATCATTTAATCTGTTTTGTTCTTTTAATTCGCTTTAAACGCAGTAAGGTTTTTTTGATTTTTTAATTAACTTTTTTAGTTTTTAGTCTTGTTTATTTTTTTTTTTTTCAAAGACGTGCCAGCTTTTTGACTTATCTCTTTTGTATATGCCCAATAGTTTGAGTCTTGACACTTTCGGGCTAAAATTATAATTTTATCTCTAAAGATAAATACAAAATGAAACAATCAATCTATGATTATATTGTCATTTAAGTACTTACATTTTCATAATCACGTTTTAATATTCTTTATTTTAATACTCTATTGGATTCATTTGGAGAAAAATAAATTTTTCGAGCCACACATTATAGCACCTAATATCCGCCATTTTATCACCTACCCTTTTTTCAATAATTTAATTACGTACACATCAAATTTATAAAATTATAAAAAAATCATTTTATTTTCCACATATACATTTACAATAAAATTTCCAAAAATGAACAAAACAAAAGAAAAATAATCACACTGACCTTTTTGATTTCTTCCAGCGGCCTTGAAAGTACGTCACCGTATAGAAGTATTCTGCAAACTTACAGCTCCACGCAGCAGAAATTCTGAATTTTGGACTGGATTCGGCTAAAAACTGAAAAGAAATCATTAACTCAATTATTTTTACTGAAATAACTGTAGGACAACGAAAGTATGCATATGATTGGCGTTACTTCCGTGATTCTCCTGTACATCAAAAAAAAAAAATATATGAAAACAAAAAGAAAATGGAGAAAAAAAAATGTTACTATCATTTATTGAAGATAAAATTCCTCAATAAAATTATACATAATTTATAAATGTCCTTGACGGTATAGATCAAATCGTCTCCCTGTAGACATGGAGCCTTATTGAGTACGAAACCTTTGAGATGTTATTTTGTAAACATGAATTTATAAAATTATTAAAAAAAACATTTTATTTACCAGCCGTAAACCCAAATTACAAAAACTTAATGCACACGATTTTTAAAATAAATCACGACATACTATTGCAGAAAATATAAAACACCGTACAATTCGTTACTAACACAAAAGGTCACGATGTTAACATCGAAACAAAATGGAATTAAATAACAGTTCAATGATTCATTTTAATTTTATTGTAATTGCATAATTTAAACAAAACCTCCTTGAATTCTATAACCTCACTTTTAAAGCCGGTAAAAAATACACTGATATGGAATCAACAAGTCACAATTTCGTATAAATTGTAAAAGTACAATAGTTTGACACCTGTGTTTTTAGGTGATTTTTTTTAAGATGAACCAATTGCTATAGAACAATTAAAGAATGGCCCTTCATCGCAAAAAAGTTTCACAAATCCGCGAAAAAATTTTCACTGTATGTGCAATCTACACGCATTTTATAACCCTAAAAAGTCAGGTGTCACAGGGCTATGAAATTACCAATCTATCTGTTATGCCAAATAACAAGAGAAATGCATTGAATAATTATGAAAAACAATAATAAAATAGATTTACCTTATTTATGTAGACGAAGTAACCATTCAACGGTTGTTAGTTCCAATCTCTCTTGATAGTTCCATATCAAAATCATATTTCGCATGCAAATCACTTTAAATTATATGCAAAACGTATAAATATAATAATTATTCATAAAACGAAACTGTCTTGTAATTTAAATCAAAGTTTTATAACAATAATTACTTTTAATGTTAAAACAATTGCAGCTGTCACTTATCAAATTGAAACACATAAGTCTGAAGCCACCAGCGAGGATAGGCAACACGGTTCAAGCGTACCTAAGCTCGGATCTATCGATTTTTTAACGACGTTTTGTTTTTGTCCAAATGCACTTTTCTTATCACTGATAAAAACTATTTTCGCGTTGTGCCCCATTTTGAAAATATGTAAAATGGGTAGCCGAGATGGTTCTTCACATGTAGCAACATTTGTATAATTGAAAACACTGATTTTAAACTATTATTTTAATAATTATAACTGACGGGGTTGTCAGACACCTTCTACTGTTCACTTGTCCTGAGGTGAATGACCGGGGTGATGTTCGTTTTTTTTGTTCTAGAACAACATAGAAGGAACGTTGACTTTCTTAATATGGCGTCTCTGTTGAAACAATTAAAATAAATATTTTGCAAAAAATTATTGAATTAATTTTTTTTTGCATACATTTGTTTTAAATTATTAATAATTGAATAATTTGTTTAAATAATTAGTAAATACCATACAAGAAATTGCGAAATATGACTTTTAATAGTTTTAACGTAAATATTTCATATTTTCATAACCATTTTTAATTAAAAACTATTTAAATAGTATATATTATTTTCATAAAATAGCTTTATTTGAAAGTTTGTTATTAAAATAGTTGAAAAAATTTAACGTATATCAATAACATACAAAAGTTAATAATTAATGTAATTTAAAATATTTTGACGACAATTTTCAATCCTTAGCAGCAGGGACCAGGGTTCTAGACCCAGATACGACAATATTTTTTTCGATTACTTTTTTTTGTGATTTTTTTAATCCAGATTAGACTTAAAAGTTAAAACGTGAAAAATCTATTTTAATAATACTTCAATCGACACATATTTTTTGTATTTAATTATTTTCCATATCTACCTATTAAATATTAACGCATGGCTTGATAGGTGTTTGGTGTATTTAGAGTAACTTCGTGAAATTTACTATGAAAAGTGTACGTTAGGTTTACCATATATACATATATACACTTATAGCAAACAGATTTCACAACAAGGTTAGATTTAGGTTAACGTTAAAACGGAAAGACAAGTTGTTATTTAAATTTTTATATTGAAACTAGGGATTGCAATGCTGGATCCAGCACATTTTTGGCCTTGCTGGATCCAGCATCTGACGCTGGATCTACTGGTACGGATCCGCAATTAGCTAAAAACAAGTAATTAACTGGGTCTGAGAAGGATTATGATAAGATATTGAAGAAAGAAATGGCACTTTATGAAAGTGAGGGCGTAAGAGGTGAAAACCTAACTTTAATCTATGATTATTTGATGACTCTCAAACCAACCAGCGTAGTGGTAGAGAGAGCCCTTTCCGCATTCGGGAATATTTGCAGTCCTTTGAGAAGTAGGCTGGGAGATAACACCATCAATAACATTTCTTTTTTGAGATCTTACTTTAAAAAAAGTAAAAAAAAACTGTTACCTACATAACTGATTGGCTTTATTCTTTAAAAGACAATTCAAGTCTTAAATGATATAATATAATTTATATTAAAGTTTAGTTTCTAATAAGAGTTAACTAGACATTTTATAAGCGGGAAACGCAATTTTATTTCTAAAATTATTGAGGCTGAGAAACTGAGACTACATAGTTTGTAAAATAGGTAAACAAATAACTATTTCAGATATCTAGAATATTAATTTAGGTGATTTAAGACTGTATTGCGATAATTAATAATTATACTCCGGATACTCGTAACTATTACTTACTATTAGAGTACTTTACTAACGCCAAAAAAAACGAGTATTTGATTGTAAATGTAGACAAATAATTATTAAAGTTTCTAGAGTTAAAAAAATATTACATTTATTTGAAAAATCGATTCATGCTGGATCCAACTAGATTTGCTTTAATCCAGCAGAAATCCAGCTGGATTGAAAATGCCGCTGGATTGCAATCCCTAATTGAAACTGACACATTTTTAAAAAATGTGAAAAACGGATATTGAAACATGTATTTCGTTTAACAATTGTCACAATCACACATATGTCACATGCAGTGCCGGATTAAGCCAGCGCGGGGCCTGTAGCAAATTATGTCAAGGGGCCCTTGGTTTGCTTTAGGTTCTCAAGTTTAGGGTATTAAATAAAACAAAACTGTTACAAATAAACTTTTCTGGATTTAATATGGGCTTTAGAGATAACACTTTCAATATCGACTTCTTTAAGCAAATCTATATTCAACAAAGTGTGATGATTAAGACGTTCTTGGCCCATCGTGTTCCTTAATTCATTTTTAATACGTTTTAATGTGGAAAAAGAACGTTCGCCACTGCAGTTAGTGATCATGAGAGACAAGTAAATGCGCAAGTAAATTGCTCTTAATCTACCGTCACTAGCTTTCAATAATCTCGAAACATGATCGATATGATAATCGATTCAAAAAAAGGTCAGCTATATTCACTCATAAAATGAATCTATATTTTATAATAAATCAACTAACCACTGTAGATTGGATCGTGACTGAGTTAATAAAATTTAAATAGTTCGCCTGTTTTCTCGAAATACTTATAATCGATATTATATAAAAATCGATTAAAAAAGTACAATCTCGGCTACGTAAACTCGCAAAATAAATGTATACCTATATAAAAAATAAAAATCTGGCCGCTTGAAGGGTAGAAATGTGGTATAGATGCTAGTCTAAATATATCGATTATCATTAAACATTAGAACATTAACGTTAAAAAGTTCGTAAAATACCTACTTATTTTTACGATTTAACGTGACGAAACCGAGTTTTAGATTTTCAAGTGGAAGTGAGGCATAGCCTAAGCGCTTCGCGTTTAAGGCATGCAAGATATTTTACGCTCCTATCTAAATTAATATTGTTTTATTACGGTCAGACAGGCGTTGGAGCGCGGGGCCCCCAAATTCGCGGGGCCCGTAGCATTTGCTACTCTTGCTACGTGGCTAATCCGGCACTGGTCACATGATCTACTAAGTCCCGCTATCCTTCAGCCAGGTCTGTGTTTTTGTATTCGGATATTACTTAAGAGTTTTTGTACAAATTTTCACAGTGCCTCAAATACCTACCCAAAAATGCTTAATAGCTTTTGGGCTATAAGCTAAAGCGCTAAATACACTCTCTTTGTCTATGAATCTGTAAAATATTTGCGACGATTTACTCCCGTCTGCAAACAAATGAATGTAATGAATCGCAAACAAAGATCGAATATCCGTTTAATTGATTATCATCGGTTCATTTCCATTATTAAGTACACCAAAGTACACTTCGCTTTGTTGACATACGCTTTCAACCCGCCCTAACCCTTGTCGATTATCAACAACCCCAAAAGATAATGATTCCGACCATTGAAATATAATACGATGAAAAAAAAAGACACAAAATACTAGATTAATTATTTATCTAAAGAATGTAAATGCAGATATTATGTTAAAACGAGAAACCAGCGAGTTTTAACAGTCATTTAAAACCATAGTATAGAGACGGCACTGTGTGGTCTTGTTCGTCGTCTTTAGTAAACTAAAAAAGACGCTTTAATAGCAAACCGAACTAAAAAGTAAAAAATAAATTTTGAAGTTTAACTTCTTTAGCGACCTATCTATTTGAAAAAGGTAAGAAATCGAGGGGAAGTTAGTTTGTCTCCTAAATTACATGAAACTGACAAGGAGAAAAGTTTATAGTGTGTTGCTAAGTATGTGTAAATATTATTAATTAGTTTCACATAAAAAAATTTAAACTTGGAAATAATATTAAAAACTAAAGAAGTTAAACTTCTTATGTGAGCTTATAAGAGTGAGGCTCATTATATTTTTTTTATTGTAAAAAAGCGTGGGGTGCTTATTACTATTTTTATACTAACTCTGCTTTTACAAATAGCTAGCAATGAAATATTTATACCTGCTGATATCAAGCACCCCACAATTTTTTAAATATAAAAAATATTTTTTGCCTTTTAGTTCGGTTTGCTATTAGTTTTTTTTTAAACTATTATTTTAAAA